>CAMTDV010000003.1:54680255-57080255 GCA_947069175.1 Scalesia atractyloides | reverse complement strand
GTGTCGTGAAGTGGTTGAACACCGGCTAGTAAGTGTAATTCATATATTAATCATATCTCTTAATCATGATTACATCTGATAAGCTGAGCTTATGTGGACAACAATACCAATAATTATAGTAGAATACTTATTTATTTAATTTGATGTCTTAAACAAAAACTCGTTCTTGGCAAGATTAAAAGCTGGTATGATTCTCTTACCTTGAAACTCAGAAAAAGATTGCAAGATCATGTACAGTTTGTTCTTATCCGTTAGTATTTGTTTTAGTTTACTTCAGTTTTTTTTTAAATCATTTGTTAATTAGCCAAAGTTGGAGCTCAAATGTTTTCTACCAAGATACGCCCTAAAAATCATTTGTTTTGCTATCATAACTTCATAAAGTATCTTTTTGCAACCGGTAAACTCATTACAAAGAGCAAAATGCACATTTCATAACTTGTGATCTGTGTTGATATGTGCGAAGATCTAAACAGGTCAATGAAAAAGCTAAGGTCCATGAAGAATTGATGTTCTAGATTTAGAAGAACCTGGATTCATACGAATCAGTTGTCGCTCGTACAATCAGAAGTTCCTCGTGCAAATTGATAGCTATTCGTGCGAATGAGTCAATGATAACTCGTGCGAGTGGTTGTGCTTCGTACGAAAAAGTCATTGGTTCTTTGTACAAGACAGTCATAGTACGACTGACTGTTATTCGTGCGAACTAGGTTTCTTCGTGCGAGGAAAGGTATGAAGTGTAAGAGGTGAAATAGTTCTTCAGTGCAACTTTACTTTCACATTTTCACTTCATCCTTCTAAGAAGAAACATCATCTGTCCAATCTTTTACTCCTTTTAAGTTGTTTGTGATATCTTAAGGTATGATTGACAATGTTGGCATATCTTGAAGATAAACAGTTTGAACATTAACTGACTATTTAACATTGCCTGACACGAACAACAAACTTCAGGCGAAGAACCTGTGTTGACGAAACACAAGTTCTTCATGAATAATCTTCACTTGAAGTTCTTTGTGGGAACAAGTTGATTCTTCTTCGTACGAGTAGATTATCACTCATACGAGTAACCTGTTGTTCGTACGAGTCAGATACTCATACGAGCCAATCACTTGTTTGTGCGAGTCAGTTGTTCTTCGTACGAGTAAATTGTTATTCGTATAAGTCGGTAGTTCTTCGTCAAGGGGCTGCATAGTTACAGAAAGTTCACGGTAAAAACCTTTTGAGTATGTTCCCTAGTGTATTTATGTTTCTTCTTATTCTGGTTATCTTTGGTGTACAGGATGGCACAAAAAGAATAGAAAAGAAAGCCCACAACGAAGAGAACTGACAAGTCAGAAGTAGAAATTATGTCAGAGCCGAAACATAACATGGTTGCCTACTTAGATCCGGAAGATAAATTTACTGAATGCAATGGTATAATGAAGTTTTTGTGCAACTTAAGGATACAATATACTATCACGCACAAAATTACAGCATACAAGACATTGATCAAGGAATTTTGGGATTCAGCTAAAGTTGTTGAAGTGAATGGACAGGAACTTATCCACGGAAGAATAAATGACTTAGACGTAGATATTTTCGTTGAAATTATAAACTCAGCATTACCACTTGGCGATGATCCTGAAGCTCCATACTCAGTTCCGTTGAAGTGTCAACGTAGATGTTTTCTTCGAATGAGATGTGTCAGAGATTTTCTTGTCGAACAACTAAACAAAGCATGGTTGTCGCTCCGATACAAGTTTTTCTACATGTTTTAATTCAGTGTTTAAGAAACAGACGAAGTGGTTATGACATGGCTAATAACGACTTAGTTGGGATGATGGTAGCTTTGACATTGAACAAACCGTTCAGTGTTTCAAAGTATATTTTTTGCAAACATGAAGGAAAACCTGAAAAGAACCCGATTTGGTGGAAACAAGTTTTGGATGTATCCTCGTTTTTCAAGATGATCTTGAATGTGCAACATCCGAACCTTCCAAAGAACGACAACGATGTTCTAAAAGTTGATGTTATGATGAAACATTCGTTGAAGATATGTAGAGGAGTAGCAGCAAAACGTTACAAAGAAAGCAGTCCTCCTTGTAAGTTGATTGGATTTCTGGCTAATGATGAATATGTTGCACCAGAAAACAATAAGTGGCACCATGATGATAGTCAGTCAGATAATGAAGAACCAACTTTGAAGAAGATGATCGAAGATAAGTTGGTCATTAAAAGGGAAAGGATAAAGGTGATGATGATGATAATAATGATGACGGTAATGGTGGTGCGAGTGGTGTAGGTACTACAGGTGGTGATAAGTGTCACACCCCGACCCGCAGCGGAAAAGGTGATCGGGGCATGATTGGGTTATCATCAAAGCTCATGACATTTATTATAACGTTTCATATTCATTAATACAATTTAATGGGAAATTTACAATCATAATTACATCATGTCCTAATCATCAATATAGGCTTCATTGTTTTCTTCTAAGGCATTTCCTATGTTTTCCTTGCTTCATCCTGTTCACCTGTATCATGTGTAAAAATGGTTTTTGGATCAACAAAAAGTTGGCGAGTGAATCCTATGGAAAACATTTGAACAAGTTTATTTAATTGATTATAAAATAAAGTGCACAACCACACATGAGTAAAAATAGATGTAAACTTATTCACCAATCAATTAATATTAAATAATGCACACATGAACAATAATGGATCGTTTTGAGGCACGCGTTGCTCAACTCGTCTCTCACGAGGAACTGATGGGCCTAATGGATGATTTGCATATACTTCACAATATGAAATACATAACTACAAACAATATCAACTAAATAATACACACATGAACAATAATGGATTTGTTTTGAGGCACGCGTTGCTCAACTCGTCTCCCACGAGGAACTGATGGGCTTAATGAATGAATTTCATATAAGTTGGCAAAATGAAATACATAACCACAAACAATATAAACAATCTAAGTTTAGATCACAATATGGTATGGCACAAGTTTAAATAAACAAGTTAATTTTTGGTGACACATGCACACCCAAAACGTGTAATTAAAAAGGGGGAGTTGTAAGATTCACTCACATTGGGTGCGTTCGGTTGATGATGTTGAATGCGCACGAAGTGGTTTTAACCACGAGTGAAATTAACCTAGATAATGGCATAATGGTTCGGTAAGTAAACGGATTTTATTAATCCATTTTAGTAGGATTGTTGGGTGTATTTTTGTGAGTTTAATGCTATTTTCTAACCTTAAAAATGTTATTTTTAAGTATTTTTAATTGATTTTAAATAAAAATAATAAAAAAATGTTGACTTTTGACCGTTGACCGTTGACCATTGACTTTGACTGTTGACCGGTTCGTATGTGTGTATGTATGCACTGGGTGAGGCTCGAACCCGAGACCTCCCGTACGCGTGCACGCAGCTCTACCAACTGAGCTACGTGTCTAACCCGAAATATTTCTGTTTTTAATTATATTTATATACTAATTAGATTAAACAGAAAATCCTTTATTTTTAAAAACGATTTAAATCTAACGACTCGGTGCGCTCCACAGGTCTCGAACCCGGGACCTGTGGTTTAGGTTAACTGTGTGTTTAACTTGTTATATAATCTGATTTTTATTATACTTATATACAATTAAATAATTTCATTTCTGCCTTATTTAAAAAGTTGGATAATTGTCCGGACCGGTGCGGTAGTCCGGATTCGAACTCATGACGTGTGTTTAAACATTCACACAGTCCACCGCTGGACTGTGTGTCTATCTTGGTTATTATTCTGGTTTTTATTAAACTTAACATATATCAGCAGTGAATCCGGTTCGGTAAAAAAAAGAACATTTTTATTAAGGCGAGTGTGCGTGGGACATGTATCGAACTCGGGACGTGAGCGTGCTTAATTTGCACACAGTCCACCGCTGGACTGTGTGTCTAACCCGAGTTATATCTTTATTTTAATTATACATATACACAACTGAAACTTCGTCTTCTTCGTTGAATTTAACCAGAATCGGAAGTCCGACTGGTTCGAAGTTTTAATCATGTTCGTTAGTGTGTTATGATTAATTACAGGTGAGATAAATAAAAAGAATGAAAAATTAGGCGTAAGGTATACCAAACTGGACTCCTCTGTTTCTCCGGCGAAACTCCGGTGATAGCAGAAACTTCCGGCGACGTATGTCTTGCGGCAGAGAGTCTTCAACGAGCTTGAGATAAATGTGGGTGACTTCGGTATAAGCTCTGGGGGTTCAGTAAGGCTCAGAAGTGAAAGGGTCGGTTTTCCGGCGAGTTCTAGAAATTTCCGGCGTGTGGAATTACGCCGGGAAAATGTGTGATTGTGAGCGAAAAAGCTAACAGAGGTTAGAGGGGGTATTTATAAGGCAGGACATCGATGAATTTGGTCCGATTTCCGTCTTGATTCGTCGGTCATTACGTTTTTCGGCGGTTATAACTTGTGTCGCGGGTTCAGTCGTCGGTTATAACCGATGTAGGTTTAATGTTTACGTTAAGAACAAAAGAAACCGTCCAATCTCGCGAGATCGCCGGGATTTCCGACGACTGCAATTGGGCGCGTCGTTATTTGAATTCGAGATTTATTTTATGTATTAATTGTTTCCAATATTTAACAAGAAACATGAGTGGCGCAGTGGTTTGATGGATGAGTGTTAAGTCACTTGTTGACTCGCTGGCTGACCCGGGTTCGAAACCCGGCAGCACTATTTTATTTTTAAATCACGATTTTTAATACTTTTCAAATATAAATTATATATTCCAATATATTTATTAATTATGTATCGTTTAAAATTATTTTGGGAATTAAATAAGCAATGAAATTTTTAACTGATTGTTCTGTTATTAAACGGAGCGGGTTTGGTAAATCCGTTTTTTTACGGATGTTACAGTATCCCCTGCTTTTTAGAAATTTCGTCCCGAAATTTAAGTAGTGACATATTTGCCTAAAAAGGATGGTGTTTAGTTTGATAGTTACATACTTAGAAAAAGAGTAAGAGTTTTAAGTTTTTGTTTGAGGCGGTAACGTCCCTTGTAAGATTTAAGTACTCTGTTACAGGAATCGCTTTTTGTTGCCTACGGTAAAATATTGATAAGCAGAGTTGATTCGCCAAATATGATATCATGCGTAAGAGTTTTGATATGTTTGGAAGGATATGGTTATATCCTAAAGCAAAACTTCTAATACTACAACCTACATGGAACTTCTCATAACCGTCTAACAATACCTCTGATCCTTTGACAAGAATACTTATATATAGGAAGTACCAGCGGCGTATGCACCATATTCTTGTCAAATTTTCATTGGTTTTATCAGTAAGTTATGATTGGTTCTATGATATGACTCTAGAACATAAATAAACACAACAACTAATGTACCAAGAAATTACTAAATCCTACATAGAACTTTCTCATAACCGTCTGACAATGCCTCTGATCCTTTGACAAGAATACTTATATATAGGAAGTACCAGCGGCGTATCCACCATATTCTCGTCAAATTTTCATTGAATTTATCCGCAAGTTATGATTAGTTCTATGTGACTCTACAACAAACACAAGAACCACAAGATACTGATAATGAAAAATGTCTATGCGATCAAGGCTCAATCAAACGGAGCCGATCGTATTGCATGTACTGAAAATGAAAAATGTCTGTGTGATCAAGACTCAATCAAACGGAGCCGATCGTATTACATGTACTGAAAATAATAAACAATAATTACTCAAACAGTTTACACATGGAACCTCTCATAACCGCCAGATAATGCCTCCGATCCTTTGGCAAGAATACATATATATAGGAAGTACCAGCGGCGTATCCACCATATTCTCGTCAAATTCCCATTGGCTTTATCCTTAAGTTATGATTGGTTCTATGTGATAAAGAAAAACGTAAAACTAAACGATTGGAGTTGAATCTTGATTTCCGGTGAAGAGGACTAGTTGGGTGGTTTCGTTTGAGCCGTCATTATCTTCAACAGGGTTGGCGTTGATGTTGAAAACTCTTCCTCTTGCTGGTGGCCTAGTGATTGGGTTTTCTTGATTTACTTGGTTAACTGGGTTTGATTGAGCTTGAGCGTTTATGATGTTAACCAATCGAGGGCACGTGTTTCTAAAGTGGGTAGGGTCGCCACAATTGAAACAAGCTCGAACATATGGGAATATGGGGTATTGAGGTTGATGATAGGTTTGGATCATGTCTTGAGTAGGGGGAGAGAGTTGGCTTTGAAAGGTGCGGCAAACCTTGCTCAAATGACCATAGCGTCCACAATTTGCACATAGTCGACAAGGTAAGGTAAGGGGATGGTGATAAGAACAGGTGTTACATTGAGGGTGTGGTCCAAGATATGGTTTCTTTTTTGGGTAAGTTGAGTTGGGTGCCACTTGAGTGATTGGGATAGCTTGGATGGGTATGGCGGGTGAAATTGGTTGATTACGTTGGATAGTAGCGAAAAGTTGCCCGTCTCTTTTTCTCTTAGAAATGGGTTGAGAAGGGGATTCGGTTTGGGTGTAGTCGGAGGTTTCAGTCAATGCTTTATCCTTCTTCTTCTCCTCCTTGAAGTCTTTGTTCCGGATTCGGTTCTCGGTGAGCTCTGTTGCTAGCTCCATTGCTGCTTCCAAAGTTGCAGGCGTGGTACTTATTACAGAGTCTTGAATCTTTGACGGAAGACCTCGAATGTAGTGCTCGATCAAACGGTAGAGGGGAGTGAACAAATTGGGAACCATTTGATGTAACTCGAGGAATCTTTTGTTGTATGTGGTGTGGTCTCCTTCCTTTTGCTTCAACGAATAAAACTCATCTTCTAATTTCTTGATTTTGCTCCTTGGGCAAAATCGTCTGGTCATGATTTCCTTCAATTCATCCCAAGTTAAAGTCATAGCATCGTCAACGCCTCGTTTGGCCTTCTCTGTATTCCACCAAGTAAGTGCTATCCCATATAATCGACCGGTAGCATATCGCACTTTGCGATCATCGGGGCAATCGCAATTTAGAAAAGTGTTCTCCATTTCTTCAAGCCAATGGAGGAGAGCGGTGACACCTTCAGTCCCTTCATATTTTGGAGGGTCGCATGATTTGAAATGCTTGTAGGTGCATTTAGTGGTATTTGGGGGAGGGTTGATAACGTGTTGATCTTCTTGATTGACAGGATTAGCGGTAAGTGCTTGTTGGACTTGGATTACAATGTTGGGTATTATGGCAGCCATTTGTTGAGCGATTAGGGCAGCCATGCGCTCGCGGGCTTTTCCTGCTCTCATCTTCCTACGGGCGAGGCTAGAAGACATCTACAAGGAATACGCATCATGAGTATGAGTTGGATGTTTTTGGGATCATGGGTCGCATTTAGGAATGAACATTCATAAAATAAATATAGAAAAATAAATCTACTACATCCATAGGATGTCTTGGGCTTTGCTCATCATTAGGCCCTACATGCCGCCATACTTCACCTTCGTAATCATGTGGGCCCCCATGAATACCGGGTTTTTCATATGGTTCGCATGTGTTAGCCTGGTTACGTACACTAAAACCCGGAGAAAATCGAGAAATATGTATATAACGTATGAGATTCGGAATGTGTCCAGGTGTAGACACGGTGACACCTCAAAGTGGGGTTAGTTCGAACGACATTTGGTGTGGCATGCTTTGGCCTAATAGGTCCTTCGTACTCTCATCGTTAGTCCCCAGGAAGGCAAACTGGTCCGTTATATTGGATTTATACGAATGCCAACCTAGACAGGACGTTCCGCCTACCGGTACTTGTACCCTTCCAGTTACTACATGCCCGTCGCAGAACTTACTTTGATGAGATTTGAAAATTGCAACAAAATCTTTGAATAACAAAAGTATGAAGATGGATTGAATATATGAACTTTGAAATATGTATGATGAATGTGTATGTAAGTATGTATGTTTGACTGTAAGTATAAACAAATATGAAACAAATAAATATCATAAGTTTGTATGTAACCACCTAATCAATTAAAATTTAGGCAAACTATAGTATAGGCTCTAAGGGTCTAATAACCTATCCTATATCCCTATAGTCATGGCTCTGATACCAATCTGTCACACCCCGACCCGCAGTGGAAAAGGTGATCGGGGCATGATTGGGTTATCATCAAAGCTCATGACATTTATTATAACGTTTCATATTCATTAATACAATTTAATGGGAAATTTACAATCATAATTACATCATGTCCTAATCATCAATCTAGGCTTCATTGTTTTCTTCTAAGGCATTTCCTATGTTTTCCTTGCTTCATCCTGTTCACCTGTATCATGTGTAAAAATGGTTTTTGGATCAACAAAAAGTTGGCGAGTGAATCCTATGGAAAATATTCGAACAAGTTTATTTAATTGATCATAAAATAAAGTGCATAACCACACATGAGTAAAAATAGATGTAAACTTATTCACCAATCAATTAATATTAAATAATGCACACATGAACAATAATGGATCGTTTTGAGGCACGCGTTGCTCAACTCGTCTCTCACGAGGAACTGATGGGCCTAATGGATGATTTGCATATACTTCACAATATGAAATACATAACTACAAACAATATCAACTAAATAATACACACATGAACAATAATGGATTTGTTTTGAGGCACGCGATGCTCAACTCGTCTCCCACGAGGAACTGATGGGCTTAATGAATGAATTTCATATAAGTTGGCAAAATGAAATACATAACCACAAACAATATAAACAATCTAAGTTTAGATCACAATATGGTATGGCACAAGTTTAAATAAACGAGTTAATTTTTGGTGACACATGACACACCCCAAAACGTGTAATTAAAAAGGGGGAGTTGTAAGATTCACTCACATTGGGTGCGTTCGGTTGATGATGTTGAATGCGCACGAAGTAGTTTTAACCACGAGTGAAATTAACCTAGATAATGGCATAACGGTTTGGTAAGTAAACGGATTTTATTAATCCATTTTAGTAGGATTGTTGGGTGTATTTTTGTGAGTTTAAAGCTATTTTCTAACCTTAAAAATGTTATTTTTAAGTATTTTTAATTGATTTTTAAAATAAATAAATAAATAAGAATAATAAAAAAATGTTGACTTTTTGACCGTTGACCATTGACTTTGACTGTTGACCAGTTCGTATGTGTTTATGTATGCGCTGGGTGAGGCTCGAACCCGAGACCTCCCGTACGCGTGCACGCAGCTCTACCAACTGAGCTACGTGTCTAACCCGAAATATTTCTGTTTTTAATTATATTTATATACTAATTAGATTAAACAGAAAATCCTTTATTTTTAAAAACGATTTAAATCTAACGACTCGGTGCGCTCCACAGGTCTCGAACCCGGGACCTGTGGTTTAGGTTAACACACAGTCCACCGCTGGACTGTGTGTTTAACTTGTTATATAATCTGATTTTTATTATACTTATATACAATTAAATAATTTCATTTCTGCCTTATTTAAAAAGTTGGATAATTGTCCGGACCGGTGCGGTAGTTCGGATTCGAACTCGTGACGTGTGTTTAAACATTCACACAGTCCACCGCTGGACTGTGTGTCTATCTTGGTTATTATTCTGGTTTTTATTAAACTTAACATATATCAGCAGTGATTCCGGTTCGGTAAAAAAAAGAACATTTTTATTAAGGCGAGTGTGCGTGGGACATGTATCGAACTCGGGACGTGAGCGTGCTTAATTTGCACACAGTCCACCGCTGGACTGTGTGTCTAACCCGAGTTATATCTTTATTTTAATTATACATATACACAACTGAAACTTCGTCTTCTTCGTTGAATTTAACCAGAATCGGAAGTCCGACTAGTTCGAAGTTTTAATCATGTTCGTTAGTGTGTTATGATTAATTACAGGTGAGATAAATAAAAAGAATGAAAAATTAGGCGTAAGGTATACCGAACTGGACTCCTCTGTTTCTCCGGCGAAACTCCGGTGACAGCAGAAACTTCCGGCGACGTATGTCTTGCGGCAGAGAGTCTTCAACGAGCTTGAGATAAATGTGGGTGACTTCGGTATAAGCTCTGGGGGTTCAGTAAGGCTCAGAAGTGAAAGGTCGGTTTTCCGGCGAGTTCTAGAAATTTCCGGCGAGTGGAATTACGTCGGGAAAATGTGTGATTGTGAGCGAAAAAGCTAACAGAGGTTAGAGGGGGTATTTATAAGGCAGGACATCGATGAATTTGGTCCGATTTCCGTCTTGATTCGTCGGTCATTACGTTTTTCGGCGGTTATAACTTGTGTCGCGGGTTCAGTCGTCGGTTATAACCGATGTAGGTTTAATGTTTACGTTAAAAACAAAAGAAACCGTCCAATCTCGCGAGATCGCCGGGATTTCCGACGACTGCAATTGGGCGCGTCGTTATTTGAATTCGAGATTTATTTTACGTATTAATTGTTTCCAATATTCAACAAGAAACATGAGTGGCGCAGTGGTTTGATGGATGAGTGTTAAGTCACTTGTTGACTCGCTGGCTGACCCGGGTTCGAAACCCGGCAGCACTATTTTATTTTTAAATCACGATTTTTAATACTTTTTCAAATATAAATTATATATTCCAATATATTTATTAATTATGTATCGTTTAAAATTATTTTGGACATTAAATAAGCAACGAAATTTTTAACTGATTGTTAGGTTATTAAACGGAGCGGGTTTGGTAAATCCGTTTTTTTTACGGATGTTACAATAAGGGTAAACAACCGGATGAAGAATCGGATTCTAATGACAATCCGCTTGAAATTGGGTATGAGCGCTATGTTGATGAGTGTGGGGTTAGGCAGATTAGAAAGATTCCAACAGATCCAGATGCTGACTATGTTCCATCCAATGCTGAGACTGAACGAGCTCGCAAAAAGAAAATTGCGGTTCGTAGGAAGAAACAGAGCAAAAAGTATATGGGAACCTTATCAGCTCAACCTGAAATCACACAACCTACAACCACACAACAAGAAACCATACTGGAACCACTTGCAGAAGCTCAGTCTGCCTTCACAATGGATGAGGCTGAAACTCTAATGCTGGAACCCACTACAACCTCTGAACCACAACCTACAGCTACCACAGCAGCTGAAACACCTTCAGTTGCGACTACTCCAGTTCAACAACAACCCTCTAATTCTTCAGCTCAACAATCCCAGTCCGCAATTCATCAACAAATTAGAGAACAACGCAGTCGTTTATTCTCTGAAATGAAATAGGATGAGAAAGTGGATTTTCTGTTCTCTCATCTGCAAGTTGCGGCAACTCAGATTAGCAGGCACTCGGAGTTTATGTCTTCAAATCGGAATACAATTATTAAGCAATAGTTGGAGATAAATTCTTTAAAGGAAACTGTTGGAAAGCAGGCTACCGAGATTGCGCAGTTAAGAGAAGAGAATGGGCGATTGAGGGCTGCGGATGCTGAAAGGGCAACTCAATTACAACAGATGCGAGTGGCTGATAATGCTCGTGGGATTGAAATGAATAGGCTGAAAGAATGTAATGCGTCTGTACAACTATCTGCTGAAACATTAACTGCTAAACATGACAACATGAGAGAATGGTATCATTCTCGTAATACTACACTGGTTAAAGGCTTTAATAGTATTAAAGACGGTTTTGAAATGAGTAGAAAGCGGGTAAACATTCTGTGGAATGAAAGATGCAAAGCACAGGAGATCCAACGTAAGCGTGATCACGATAGTGAAGACCCTGGTAATCCTGATGCTCCAGCTTCATCCGCGCAACCAGAAAGTTTTACTGCAACTCCAGTGGTAGAGTCTAGTGCACAGCAGATCGTGGCCGATCCAGTTGCCTCGGGTAGTTCTCAAAAGGAAACAGGAAAGGTTTAATGTTGTGGAGAATGTTCAGTGAATGTGGGTGCAACAGTCCATTAGAAATGAAGACCGAAGACCAAGAAACAGTCAAGGGAGAGTTTGTTGATGCACTTTTGTGTCTATCGCTTGTTCTTAGTTACGTCAGTAATTGTGCGGTCTTTGTTTGTCGTGTCTGTAATGTTTGGTCGTGTCGACCAAATCAAGATATCCTCCTATATTGATTTAGTACGACGTTTAGTATGTCTGTGTTGTAAAACAGGTGCATGTGTGCATATTGTTAAGTTTTGTGTCTCTGATCTTGCTGACTGTGCAGTATGTCTGTTAGCAGGGTTCTCCAAAGAACCCCATATTCGTACGAGTGAATTGTGCTTCTTACGAACAGGTTTCCTGTTCATACGAGCCATTGCATGTTCGTACGAATGAACATTCCAGAAAGAATTGCTTGTTCGTACGAGAGAGTTACTTGTTCGTACGAGCGAGTTACTTATTCGTACGAGCGATAGGTTGTTCATACGAGCAACTCTGGCATGAATGTCCTTCATGGTCTCTGTAGTCCTTCGTACGTCCAGTGACTTTCTTCGTACTGTTGCTGGGTGTTGGGACTATATATAGACATGCACTTCACAATTCACGTAAGAGAGAGCACAGAGAGAATACCATGAGTCTGTATGAACATTGTGTGTATGTGTTTGTACTAGCTCTCTTATGTTAATCAAGATAGTGAATCTTTGGTTATCTTGTGTTTGTTACTTTGCTTTGGTTTGCATACTTACGTGGATTCCGCACTCGTATGTGTGTTAGATAACAAGGAAGTAGGTTATCTTGATCCTACAAGTGGACCTATAGATGACTTAATCAAATTAAGGTAGGTAGAAAATATATGCTATGTTTTCTTAATTGGGAATTTCGCATGCTTATTATATGTTTTTGTTTATTCCAAGTCTTTTTGTTTATTCAAACTCCGCGCAATGAACCCTTTTAAGTTGGCTGTTTTTAGTTGGGAATTTTGAATGCTTGTAGTAAGCATGAGTCTTCAATCGAATCACATACATTGCAGATAGCGTGAGACATTAGTATCACTAAAATTGATGCACTCAAACTAACACAATTAATAGCAATTGCTAAAGCTAATATCAAAAATATATACATACATACATGTCAGTGTACACCAAAGTATGATCGATATGAAGGCGCTAAACAACAACTATCAAAACGTAAGAAGAGCCAATAAAAAACATTAGTAAACATGCATGTTTTTAATACAAACAATTTATGTGAGGTAACGACGAATAGCAAAAAACATAAGCGAACCCTGGTCTTTTAGCGGCATTAATCTCCATTTGCGTATCCTGGTTTGGGATAAACTATTATACATGATTTCATAGATATCGGACCAAAAGGCGTATATCCGTAATCCCATGCACTTCAGCCCAAGTACCCAGCCCAAGTATTTTTATAATTGTTCACTTACGCATGAATATGTTCTTGCACACGTAGTCACATCTTGTAAATATGGCAGATGCACCATTTAGTGCGTAATCGAAACCTATTACACCTTGTAATTGCGTTACATGAACCCGCACCATATAAAATGAGCTAAATGTATCGTGTAAATGCACTACAAGAAATCTTATCTGACTCGTCAATCTTGTCTCAACAACACCATGTCGTCGGTATAGGAACTCTATCCCAACCACAATTCGTGAGTACAAGCTCGAATATACTTTTTTTTTTTTGGTTTTTTACCTTTCCCGACGGCCTATCGTTGGGACAAGCTTTGGCAGGAAAGTCCAAATTCTCAGCGCCATTATGAATTGTTTTTCCTGCCGACACGTCGTCCGGATAGGTCAATATTTCTTTTTTTTCCGTTTTCTTTTAATAAGTAAACAAAGAAATTCTTTTTATATAAACCCTTTCCTGACGACAGGTCGTCGGGATAGGTTACTTTTTTTGTTTTCTGAATTATCATTAATAAGTACTGGTGGGAATGCCCACGCGTTGCGGCAGGTGCGTCTATTTTGTGTAACTAAATATATATCAAATGCTAAGGTGCACCATTGTGCTCGTTTTCCGGTGTTTAATCAATCGTTTCGTTTTATATTAGGTTATGAAATATTGACTTAAAAGAACAAGATGCAGCCTTTTTATGTTAGGTTATGAAATATTGGCATAAAAGAACAAGATGCAGCCATTTGATAAAATCATAGTCATGTAGTACCTACCGTAAGTAGGTTATCAACACGCGACACATTCTCCTAAACCGTTTTACAACATAAGTGTTTTGCAAGTGAACTGTCAACCCAGGTTAGCCCTTTTGACCCATACGGTCATACCAAAATTGACCAGCTAGAACCCAAACCTATGTTGACCCATAACCCACCGCTAGTCTCGCCCATCTTGTCGCCTTTAGTAGATATATATTATTAGGGTGGAGGGTTAATCCCAAAAACAATGTGGGTCACTTCATACTATACAAACACTTAGAAAAAATAAAATATAATAAAGCAAGATTTTAAGTTTAACATCAAATAAAGATCGAGCAATTCGGGTTCTCCTTATACAACCAACAACCAAACCCAGAGGAGCTTCCGGTGAATCACTAACTTCAAATTTTCCCGTGCATGAAAGGCTATCAACAACTGAGTCGTCTTTGGGGACAATCTCAACTGAGCATTCGTGAGATCTGTCCTTCACCTGCTGGAAGTTCCATATCACATTGAATTTGCCCACTGTGGCAACCAGGTGGTGCTCTTGCTTCCCATCTTCAGTGACCTAATTAATTTTCCCATAAAAAAAATCAACAATTAACTGTAGAATTCTTGTATAATGTTACATAAAACAGACCAATCAATAAAGATAAGTGTGTGCAATCATCAATAATAATCTTACTGAACCAGATATTGCAATCACCTTAAAATATAAATAAACAGCATAACACAATGCAAATGGAAAAAAATTAAAGAAAGTGAAACTAATGCATACCCATGAGAATTGGTCGCCACAGAATTAATTAAATACTCCAGTCCTGTGTGAATCCAGAGGATTCAACTTCAACAGCCTTGGGGCTGAAATTCCATTTCCCATACGTCCTGCAAAACCCATCTTAATCAGTAAATAATGTTCAAACGTGTCCAAAGTTTCCGAGAGTGTTACTTTTATGCATAAACCACCAAATATCATTTCATTCAAAACATAATATTATTATTGAAATGGTACAATTTTAATAAAAATATGACGCTAGAAACATGTCGTTGAGCTTCATCTACCATTTCTTTTATAGACTTCTCATCTGTAACAGGCTAAAAGAAATGTCAAGCAATAACTTATAATGCCACAATGAACTGCATATCAATCTATAAAATTAAGACAACATTCGTGTTAGAAATAGATAAATTTACGCTACAACATATGTGTGTGACTGCATAAGTTGATTTCAGTAGTCAGTATAGGTGGTGGGTCGCTTGCTTTTAAAAGTACAAGGCACACCAAGGCGACGTACCCAACACTGAGATAATAAATCATCTATATACGATTTAATATACCACTATGTACAACATAAAGAGGCACAGAATGTGACCATGTACAAGAGACCTTCCCGTTTTACAGGGCCCCCTCATGTACGCACGCCACCTCATGTGATCAGAGTTAGTGAACGTCTCACCTGACGCGCCCACAGACACGCTTTTTGTAACTTAGGTTAACTTATTTGGGCAGGTTTGGCAGACTGGGATGGTTTGGCTAGTCAAGACCTTTTGCTGCCATTATTATCATAATAACTAAATTACTAATTACGATTACGAAAACTACTAATAAAATAGTGATCCATTTTTTTCTAAAAAAGCAACTTTGAACAACTTCTGACCCATTTGAACAACTTCATTAGATTTTAGATGACTTTCAACAAGTTTGACCCTCAAACCGTTTGATCCGGTTCCTTTTTAGTCCTAACCCAAACCAAGCGGTATTATCTAAATGAGTCAATAGTGTCACTTCAAAGTTACATATTCAGAAAGAAAAAACTTACGTAAAAAATCACGTTGTATAACAACAAGAGTTTTTTTCTGGTTCAAACGCCACATCTTGCCCCTGCAATTATATTCAGGTCTAACGAGTGACACACAAAGAAAAGCTTCACCTCAACACAAGCTTAACAATTTAGGGGAAAATAATTAAAATACACTCGTACACATCCAAGTTGGTCAAACTTTGCCTTTGCTCATGAGCTATTTCTCCATCAAAAAACCTGCAAAATGAAATAGGTGTGAAAAATATGATTATCACAAGTGTTTGTTAACACTTTAAATTATTTTGTTCATTAGTGCACGTGTCTTTAACTCTCTGATACCAGAGAATCAAAGATGCCTTAAGTAACGTTTTAAGCTAAATAGATTAGACATATCTTTTCAGTCAGCGCAGTGTATTTAAGTTGGAGTTCATGTGGTCGATTGGGCATCCCATTTGTGATCCAAGCGAGGCATACAAGTAGTAAGAATTTGTTTGGATGTGGGCCCCCTTCTCAATATTTTTGTCACTTGCGTTCTGTGTAAAAAGGTTGATAAATAAAAAAATCAAATCAGTTGGGATATTGATTACAACATAATTTCAATATGTATAACTTATTAACCATCCATATTTAATATAATCAAATAATAACCATAAAAAGGCTAATTTAGGATGACTTGAAATATATGAACAGGTTACTTCTAAAACTTCAGGGATTGTTGAGTCATTTTCAAAAGCTTGAAGTTCAAAGATGTTATGTAATTTATTAAAGATGAGGGGCTGAAGGTTGAATTTGAACATGCATCATATAGAAATCAGGCAATGCAACCTTCCATCCAACCAAGCTACAGTTCCTCATATCTGATCAAAATCTGAACCTAACCGTAACCTAAGGTTAAGAACCGTAGGTTACGAACTAGACTTGCTGGATGAATTTTATACTAACCGTAAGCTACGGTCTGGTGACCGTAGCCTACGGCGCGGTCTGAAAACCTATTTTTCATTATTTCAACTTTCAACAAATGACTCGGGGACCCCTAGACTTCACTATTTTCATATTTCTTGCTTAATCAAGCCACCTTTCGATCCGAACAACTCTCGGTTGAGGTGATATATCTTGATTCACCAACCTTAAGTGTTCCACATTATCACCGAACCTTTAACTTTACTAATTTAGGTGATTTAACCTATAAAACCATAAGATCTCGTATTTATCGTATCCTAAGCTAGTAACCACTTATAAGTCACTAAAGCACATAGTATAACACACATTAACGTCCGGTTATTCACACTCTTCTCCAATACATCACGTGTTGAACAAAAAGAACTAGTTGTGTCATTATGTCATTGAATATAAGTCAAGGGACAATTCATGACATTTAATAAAACTATATTTGAGGGACTAAAAGTATCAAAATTCCAAATTTCTGCCAAGATGCCACCTATCCTTCAAATTGCCACTCTCTTGCAGCTCTTGACACCTATCTAGCCACTTGTAATAATCCTACAACACCTCTAACACCTGACTTCATCCTCAATCACCCTCTTGCACTATAAATAGACCACCAAGTTAACTTCATTCCTTGCTCATTTCTTTTTCTTCTCTCTATTACACTCTTGGAAGTTCCTATTCATCTAGGAGCATCCCTTTGAGTTCTAAACTTCCTCTTGGATCACTTGTAAGTGTTCCATCTCTGCCCTTTTCTTTTATTAACTTTTAATGTCCAAAAATCAAGCATTTTTGATAAATGCTTTGACTTTCGGTCAAGACCATTATGGTCCAGCCATTGTTCAAGATGAACATGGCTAAGTGATCGTAATTAGGTAGGTATTAGTCCCTTAAAAGAGCATCTCCTAAGAATCACGTTTACTAGGTCAATTGACGGGTCAAAGTTTATGTTTTAAAAAAAAATCAAACGGGTCAGATTTCATAAATACTAAAATCTGAGTTTAGATATGTTATAAATATGTTTTTGACACTTAAAAATGTTGGTAATAATTATTAGAACATGTGGGAACTTGTTCGACCCGTCAATTCCAGTCCTATGGTCGGTTCACAACCGAAAGTCATAAAGTTTGACTTCTGCTTTGACTTTCGATTCTGACCCGACTTAGATTAGTTTACTACGGACTTATGGTTGAATTATGATCATAATATAGTGTAGCATAACCTTCTGAGGTTATATTACATGATCATATTCATCTGAATTTATGCACAAGTTCCGCTAATATGTCAAACTTTGACAAAAATGCCGTTTTTACATAAAATAAGGTTTTATTCAACAACGAACTTGCAAATGAATTACCTACTGATATATTAATATAATTAACATATTATGATGTTAATTTCTGATCATAAACTAAGTTTTATTATAAAATCATAATTTATGCTTTTAAAAGACCAAAATACCTTTTCGACGCCTATTTTGGTCCTAAACCATAAACCACACTTATGTGTGATATTTACTGATAATACATCACAAATTAAGTATTTTCTAAAAATATTTATGATCATAACATCATAATATATATGCAAGTCCCTTTTTACGTCATATAAATAATCAAAACGCCTTACAAGGAGTAATTTCGTTTTAAAACCTCAACGGGCATATAAGTTTATATCCTACTGATATTACAACTTATTTAAAGTATAATGACATATAGAACTTGTTCATGACTCACCCGGTTACCCGGTATCGCTTATATGCGTACGGTTAAGTATATGTAACTAGTTTACGAAAATTAACCGAAACGGGTTTAACCTTATCATTTTAATCTCAAATTCCAGGATGTTAATTGTTTACCCATGTCATACAAGTCTTAGTGCTTGTTGGGTTTAAACTATATTCTATCCGGTCATCGCTTAATCTAGCGTATCGTACCATTTTGATTCTTTAAGCTAGTCGATCTAAGTCTATGACTTAAATAGGACCGTTAGCATTCTAATTGGTTAGTTTATGCCATCATTCAAGACTAGAAGCCTTCTGGTAAATGCCCTCTGCACTTATCTATTCATTAAACTGCTGAGTTAATATAAACTTGCATTTCAAGTCAAAGACTTGCTCAAGTAAATACTCTTAACTTATTTTCACTATACAGGCTTAGGATATGGTAAATTATTACCTCTTGGTCGGAAATTGGATCAATCGAATGCCGGATTGTGGCTAGTAAATTCGCATATTCCGTTTGATCAGTTTTATTTGATAACTTAAACATTGGGGGTTAACGATCCTGTCCTGGATATCATCGGCTCATTTAAGTTACTAATGGCCACGACCAAAGCAGTGAGTGTAGGCATAACCTGATAGATGCAAATGCTAAAATATTTTTACCCACAAGTTGGGGAAGACTCCTTCGTGGGTTTATAAGTGGTGTGTCAGTTAATCATGTCTCGGTTTCTATACTGGGCCCCATATGAATTGACAAACATGTGAATCTGTGTACAAGGTTAAAATCTTAACTTTCCCAAGTTATAAAAGATTTTATGTGCCCTGTGCACTTAAATCAATTTTTGAAATGTTTTCAAAACGAGTCAGTTAATTGTATTTACCAGCGAAAGCTGACGTATTTTCAATAGACTAAGTTGTAGGTACAATACGAAATAGTTTGAAGCTGCTTGGTAATGATATAAGAGGAGCTTGCAAATCCTTAGATCTGCCTAAAGTCTGTTGTACATCTTTTGTTTATCTTACGATCCGCCTGTGGATCTTTAGTTACAAACTGTCTGTATATTATTTTTGAACTTTGGACATTTTGGTTTGTAATAGTATTTTAAACTCCAAGACTTCCGTTGTGCTGTGTTAATTGACTATGATATCATCAACTTACGTCACGATATTCCCCACTCGGGCCCACTGAGATTTGGTTGGAAATTCGAGGTGTGACAGATTGGTATCAGAGCCAACGTTTGAGAGAATTAAACACTAGCCTTTTGTGTTTAATCTCAAACTTACACAATAGCGGATTCCTTAGACTTCCGAGCCTAGGCATTGACCTAGGATTACTTGTCTCATTATTAAGTTATTATTTTTTTTTTATTTGATTGTAACAGGAAAATGTCGCCAAGATTCAGAGGACAAAGTGGAAGAGTAAAAGGTCCAATGAGGGGAGGACCATCAGGGTGCATCCCTTCACAAACTCACAAATCAAATTCTTATCAAGATTCGGGAGATTCATCTCCTTAGCAACCATCGAGACACTCTATCTCTCATAAATATCCGCCCACACACTCCCAAAATTCTTACCATTCACACCACTCCCATCATTCGCATCACTCTCACCACTCCCATCATTCACATCACTCTCACCACTCCCATCATTCGCATCACTCTCACCACTCCCATCATTCACATCACTCTCACCACTCCCATCATTCCCATTCACATTCATATCATGAAGAATTTAACCCACCTCCAGCTGATCAGAATCAGTTGGATCAACCAAATGCTATGGACGAGGACTCCGAACCGGAGATGCTGCTGTCAGGATCACATGGAAACCCCATTGAAATTTCTAGTGGTTCTAACTTCTATGCATGATCACCTTATCAAGGTCCTAATGAATGGGACTAGTATTGGAGTCAATTTACTTTTGTTAACACTCCTTCGTACAACTCTCCAACACCGCCTCCTACACAGGATGATATCCAAATCGAACCAGTGGAGCAACCTCAGCCACACCCTGAACCACCAAGGAGGAAACGTGGAGCACGTATATCCGTGCGTGCGGGACAACGGTCGAGTTCGCTACCATCATTGCCCAAAACCTACCTACCATTCCTGAGGACCCACAAATTGGGTGGACCCTCAAATACTTCACCTGTGGTGAAACCAACACCACCACCTGTGGTTCAACCACCTCAGTTAGGTTTTAATAACCCTATCCCTACATATCCAGATACGTCTGAATATAATCCTTTTAACCCAACTACGCCAATGAACTTAGACTATCTGGCGCTATCACATGACTCATATATGCAACCGGTCATGCATAATACACTTTACCTATCTCATTTCCCACCTACTTATCCACCTACTGGATACCCAAGTTATGGATACCAGTACCCTGTTGTGCCTAAACGACAACCACAACCTCGGCCACCTCTTGAGGAAATTAATGAAGCCTTGGAGCGAATGAAGGAAATGCAACAACAGGCAGAGAAGACGGAGAAGAAGACAAATAAGTTCTTCGAGAAACATTCCAAGTTATTCAAAGGAAAGAAGGACGAGTGAAATTTCTTCTATTTTTTATGATTCGTAATTTTTCCTTTAGTCCCTACGTGGACATTGTTATTTCTTTAGTACCTACGTGGACATGTTATTTCTTTAGTCCCTACGTGGACATGTCATTTCTTTTAGTCCATGCAAGGACAATCAGCTTAATTTATTTCAAGTATTATAGTTTTCTATTGTTATTTAATGAAATATTTGGAATTTTATATATATATGTAAGTGTTAGATCCTCTTCAAGCGACTGTCTTGATTTTAACTCGAAAATTTTGACCCGCTATATAATTCGAAAACATCTTCTTAATGGTTTTGATTAGCCAAATGGCAAAGTCCATATTAATTGGCCAATTATAAAAGATAGTTAAGGATTAATAGCCTTCTATCATGGTAGTTAAGGAAGATTATCCGTTCTATCCTGAGGTGGTGAACTATGTTCAAGCCTCCAAGTCGTTAAGGTCAAATGCGACCATGACTACTATTAATCAACCATTAAGATAATTATGTATTAACATTCAAGCAATGTTAATACTCCTGGTAGTGTGACTTGAGGAACCATAGTAGTCGTCTAGGTGATGGACTATGTCCTGACCTTATAGCCTATGTGATCATATTTTATCCCGGCTAATATCATCAATGCGATGATAATAATTTAAACATGCATTAGTGATGAAGTGCCTACGGGCTATGATTAAACATCCATTAATGATGAAGTGCCTACGGCTATGACTAAACATCCATTAGTGATGAAGTGCCTACAGGCTATAATTTTAACATCCATTAGTGATGAAGTGCCTACGAGCTATAATTTAACATCCATTAGTGATGAAGTGCCTACGGGCTATGATTTAACATCCATTAGTGATGATTTGCCTACGAATAATACCATATTGTCAATTAAGACAATGATAGTTGTAACCTTATAGTTCTCTGTCCAAGGTGGTGAGCTATGCTCAAGCCTCATAATCTATATAATGAACAAGATCATGACTAATAACATTAAGTATGATGATTATCTATCTTCACATCTTAGATGATGTTAATTGATTTGCTTACAAGCCATATATTGTCAAATATGACAATGACAGTTGTGACTTTATGATCCACTATCCAATAAATGGACTACGTCCAAATTTAAAAAGCCTTTTTGATGATCCCTTTGAAACCTAGGCCAATTATACCTAAATATCTTAAAAGATGTTCATTTAAATAATTAAGCCTGACAGTTGTGATTCTATGCACACTTGTTCAAATAGGCAATGGATCTATATATCCAAACTTTATAGCCTATATGGTTATTAATGCCATGGCTAATATATGTTTAATTTGGTATTTAGTACCAAAACATCAGAAATGGCTAATTCAGATGAGGCACAAAGTAGTCGCTGTGATAATAATACTAACAATGCTAAAAACATAACCATCAATTTTGATGATTTCCAAGCTCGCATTGATGCAGCTGTTGGAAAGGCCATGGAAAACTTTAAGGAATCGGGCGCTACTCGCTCCAAACCTTTATCTATTCCACCATCATCAGCTTGAAAGGAGAGCTATGTTCACTCATCGAATGCGAAGAATGAAACATAGAATTAGAGTTTCATGATAGTATCTGCAAGAAAAAGGGACAGTGCATTTCTGACTCACAAGCTAAATCTTAAGGATGTCATCTGCTACGGCTGTAATGAAACAGGACATATTAAGACTAACTGCCCTAAGAATTCTAAGAGTAATAATGCAAAGCTTGGAGAGGCTAAGAAAGGAAATGCACATGCCTTTCAGATGAATGCTAGAGAGACTGTTAATGACAACAACGTCATAACAGGTACATTCCTCATCAATGAGGTATATACTCGAGTTCTTTTTTATTCGGGTGCGGATAAGTCATTTGTAGACCATAAGTTTAGCAAACTATTAAACTTACCCATAAGAACTCTAGACATAACTTATGAGGTAGAACTTGTGACGGAACCTTAGAAACAGCATCTTCCAATCTTGATGGATGTTTTATATCCATTAAGAATCATTTTATTCCTATCTCTCTTCTGCCAATGAAATTGGCGGGGTTCGATGTAGTCTTAGGCATGGATTGGTTGTCACATAACCAAGCTCGTATTGCCTGTGGTAAGAAACTCATCGAAGTTAAAACCCCACCTGGTGAGATGCTTACCATTTTGGAGATTCACACTATTGATTGCCAGACAAAGTGTCATTGCTAAAGGCATCCAAGTGTCTGAGGAAAGGTTATATCATTTACATGGCATAAGTAACTATTAACGAGCCAAAGCCAAAGATTAAAGATCTTCCAGTCATCTCATAATATCCCGATGTTTTCCCTGAAGAACTACTGGGTCTACCTCCAGATAGGCAAGTGGAGTTTAGTTCGGGGTAATCAATGCACATCCTCTGCCCAGGATCGATGACTTGTTGGATCAACTCCAATGGGCTAGTTATTTCTCTAAAACTGACTTAAGATCAGGATATCATCATTATGAGTTTCCGGTGATGCCTTTTGGGCTCACAAATGCACCAGCAGCATTCATTGATCTCATGAATAAAGTCTGCAAACCATATCTGGATTAGTTTGTTAATGTCTTTATTGACATACTTATCTACTCTTGTAATCAAATGGATCACGAGAAACATCTTCGTTGCATCCTAGAATTGCTAAGAAAAGAGAAACTTTATGCTAAGTTCTCTAAGTGCGCGTTTTGGCTTAGAGAAGTCCAGTTTCTTGGACATGTTGTAAGTGAGCGTGGTATCCAGATGGATCCCGCGAAATTAAAGACATACTGAATTGGGGAGTACCCAAAACTCAATCGGAGATTCGTAGTTTCTTAGGATTGGCCGATTATTATTGGAGGTTCATTGAGAACTTTTCAAGGATAGCCACTCCGTTAACTACCTTGACCCGTAAGAATGTCAAGTTTGACTGGAGTCCATAGCAACAAGAATCTTTTGAAATTCTTAAACACAAGTTGAGTAATGCTCCTGTGTTATCTCTACCTGAGGGTATTGAAGATTCTGTTGTCTATTGGGATGCCTCGCACACTGGCATGGGTTGTGTGTTAATGCAATGAGGCAAAGTGATTGCTTATGCATCACGACAATTAAAGGTGCACAAAAGGAATTACACCACCCATGATTTGGAATTGGGTGTTGTCTTTGCAATTAAGTTGTGGAGACATCACTTATATGGCATGAAATGTATTATATACACTGACCATAAGAGTCTCCAACATCTGTTCAATCAAAAGGATTTGAACATGCGACAGCACCGCTGGATGGAAACGCTTAGTGATTATGATTGCGAAATTCGCTATCATCCGGCAAGGCAAATGTCGTTGCTGACGTCTTGAGTCGTAAGGAAAGGGTTAAGCCTATTAGGATTAATGCCAAAAGCTTGGAGCTCAGAAATAGCTTGAATGAGAAGCTATTAGATACACAAAAGCAAGCCCTGTTAGAGACTAATATTTCTAATGAAGGATTAGGCGGAACTGTTGATCAGTTAGTGCCTAGAAAAGATGGAATCCTTAGATTTAATGGCAGAAACTGGGTTCCAATCTTTGGAGGAGTTAGGGATTTAATCTTCCAGGAAGCAAATAATTCGAGATACTCAATTCACCCGGGTGGTGACAAGATGTATCAAGATTTGAAGAAGAATTATTGGTGGATGGGTTTGAAGAAATCCATGACCACTTATGTAGCTAAGTGTCTGACGTGTTCGCAAGTTAAAGCCAAACATCAGAAACCGTCAGGACTTCTACAAAAGCTTGAGATTCCCACTTGGAAATGGGAAATGGTAACTATGGATTTGATAACCAAGTTACCTAAGACCAAACATGGTAATGACATGATTTGGGTTATTGTGGATAGGCTGACTAAGTTAGCACATTTCTTGCTAATTAAAGAGACTTATAGTTCTGACAAGTTGGCTAAGCTATATGTGGATGAGATTGTGTCCTTACATGGTGTGCGGTATCTATTATATCTGATAGAGATAATAGATATGCATCTCACTCTTGGATAAGTTTCCAACAATCATTAGGCACAAGATTAAACTTTAGTACGGCTTACCATCCACAGACTGATGGCAGAGTAAGCGTACAATCCAGACTTTGGAAGACATGCTTAGAGCATGTGTGATTGATTTAGGCAGAAGTTGGGACGACCACTTACCCCTAATAGAATTCTCCATAATAATAGTTATCATACAAGCATCAAGGCTGCTCTTTTTGAAGCCTTGTATGGAAGAAAATGTAGAACGCCTGTCTGTTGGGCTGAAGTTGGGGAAACCCAACTGTCTAGACAAGAAATTGTCCTAGAGACCATGGATAAGATAATACAAATCCGTGATCGTCTCAAAGCTTCCCGTGATAAGCAGAAAAGTTATGCAAACAAGAGGCAAAAACCTTTTAAGTTCCAAGTAGGGGACAAAGTCTTGTTGAAGGTATCACCCTGGAAAGGCGTGAAGTTGAGCCTGAGATATATTGGACCATTCGAGATAATCGAATGTGTCTGTTCTGTAGCTTATAAGCTTAAGCTACCTAAGGAGCTCAGTGGAATTCATGATGTGTTCCACATGTCTAATCTAAAGAAATGTCTAGCCGATAAGTCGCTAGCAATGTCACACCAAGATGTGTAAATTGATAAAAACCTGAGGTTCATTTAGAAACCAATTTCGATCGAGGATCGACAGGTTAAAAAGTTTTGAAGGAAGTTTATACCTATTGTAAATGTTAAGTGGGATGCCCATCGAGGCCCCAAATTTACATGGGAGGTTGAGTCCACTATGCAACAAAATTACCCCCGTCTTTTTAATATAATCTCAAGGTCGAGATTTCTTTTAAGGGGGTGAGGATGTAACACCTCGTAAAATTCACGTCAAGTAATATACCGACACGTGTACGTACCCTCGGATGATGCCTCAAATGAGTTAGCCACTCAATTAGCTCAAACATGTCCTAATTAACAAAATTTTCATATACCGGACCGTAAGCTACGGTCCGGAACCGTAAGCTACGGTTCGGCATCTCTAACCAAAATCTAAACCTAACCGTAACCTACGGTTAAGAACCGTAGGTTACGGCCTAGACTTGCTGGATGAGTTTTATACAATCCGTAAGCTACGGTCTGGTGACTGTAGCCTACGGCGAGGTCTGAAAACCTCTATTTTTCATTATTTCAACTTTCAACAAATGACCCGGGGCCCCTAGACTTCACTATTTTCGTATTTCTTGCTTAATCAAGCCACCTTTCGATCCGAACAACTCTCAGCTGAGGTGATATCTATAGGTCCACTTGGAGGATCAAGATAAACCTGCTTCCTTGTTCATACAACACATGTACGAGTGCGAAATCTTAGTAAGAATGCAAACCAAAGCAAAGTAAGAACACAGGATAACCAAAAATTAAATATCTTGATTAACTGAAGAGAACTGATACAAACATATACAAACAATGTTCATACACTCTCATGCAACACACTCTGTGCTCTTGTGTCTCTCTCTAGTATAGCTCTAGTCTCTCTTGTCTCAACAACCACTGAAGGTCTAGCTAACTATTATACTGAGAAGTGCATGTCTGCTTATATAGTGTCCATACTAAGCAACTGTACGAAGTATGTTGCTGGTTGTACGAAACATTAAAAACCACGAAAGACATTCTTCAAATAGACTCGTATGAACAAACAGGCTCGCACGAATCATTATCCACCTCGTACGAAACAAGCAGGATACTTGTTAGGATGAACTCACTCATATGAATGAGCTATCATTCGTACGAATGGTGAGTGGCTCCTAAGAGCACAACTTACTCGTACGAAGCATTCCCACTCGCACATAATGTTTCCTTGGAGAACGTTCCACAGACATGACGTACACAAGACTCAACAGTATGGACACATGCAACTATTTTACATAGCCAAACTAATTGTCGTACTAAACCAAGATATGAGGATATCTTGATTTGGTCGACACAACAAAACTATACAGACATAGTAAACAAAGATCGTACAATTACAGACGTAACTAAGAACAAGCGATAAACACAAAAGTGTATCAACAAACTCCCCCTTGGCTGTTGCTTGGTTTTTGGTCTTTGGTCTTTGGTCTTCATACTGAATGGCCTGTAGTATCAACAAACTCCCCTGAAGATCTGCTATCCATCGTTGATAGAGCATCAGGTCTTCAAACTTTCCAGAAACATCAAACCTTTCCTGTTTCCTCTTGAGTAGCACTGGAGGTAACTGGATCGGTCATGATCTGCTGTGCATTAGACTTTACCACTGGAGTTGAAGCAGAAACCTTTGATTGCGAGGATGAGGCCGAAGCATTAGGATTGCCGGTGTCTTCACTAATCTAATCATGTTTTCGCTTAATTTCCTGCGCTTTACATCTATCATTCCATAGAATGTTCACTCTCCTTCTGCTCATTTCAAACATGTCTTTAATACCATTAAAGCCTTCAACCAGTGTAGCATTATGAGAATGATACCATTCTTTGAAGTCATTATGCTTAGCAGTTAATGTTTCTGCGGATCGTTATACAGTCGCACTACGTTCTTTCAGTCTGTTTATCTCAATCCCTCGAGAGTTATGAGCTACTCTCATCTGTTTTAGTTGAGTTGCTCTTTCAGCATCTGCAGCCTTTAGTTGCTCATTTTCTTTTCTTAACTGCGGAATTTCAGAATCTTGTTTTCTAACAGTCTCTTTCAAGGAATTTATCTCAAACTGTTGTTTGGCAGCTGTGTTCCGATTTGAAGATATGAACTCCAAATGCTTGTTAATCTGGATTACCGCAGCTTGCAACTGAGAGAACAGAAAATCCACTTTCTCATCCTTCTCCATTTCAGAAAACAAACGATTGCTTCGTTTTGCATTTTGTTGATGAGATGTAGACTGGGATTGTTGAGCTGAAGAAGTAGTAGGTTGCGATCGAACTGGAGTATCTTCAACCGAAGGTGTTTCAGCTGCTGTGGTATTTGAAAGTTGTGGTTTAGAAATTGTAGAGGGTTCAGTCATTACAGGTTCAGTCTCCTTCGTTGTAAGGTTAGGCTAGACTTCTGCAACAGGTTTTCTTGCACCGTCATTAATAACATTATCATCGTCATCATCATTACCCTTTCCCTTTTTATGACCAAACTTATCTTCGATCATCTTTTTCAAGGTTGGTTCTTCATTATCTGAATCACTGTCATCAAGGCGCCACTTGTCGTTTTCTGGTGCAATATACTGGTCATTTGCAAGAAAATCGATCAACTTTCAAGGAGATGTGCTTTCCTTGTAACATTTTGCTGCTACACCTCTAAAGATCTTCAACGAATGTTCCATCATAATTTCAACTTTTAGAACATCGTTTTCATTCTTTGGAAGATTCGGATGTTGCACATTTAGGATCATTTGGAGAAAACAAGGATACATCCAAAACTTGTTTCCACCATAACCGATTCTTCTCAGGTTTTCCTTCATGTTTGCAAAAATATACTTTGAAACACTAAACGGTTTGTTCAATGTCAAAGCTATCATCATACCAACCAAGTCATTATTTGCAATGTCATAACCACTTCGTCTGTTGCTCAAACACTGAATTAAAACATGTAGAAAGAACTTGTATCAGAGTGGCAACCATGCTTTGTCTAGTTGTCCCACTAGGAAATCTCCAACACATTTCATTCTAAGCAAACATCCACGTTGACACTTCAACGATACTAAGAACGAAGCTTCTGGATCATCACCAAGCTGTAATACTGAGTTAATGGTTTCAATAGTGATATCTACGTTCAAGTCATTTACTTTCCCACGGATAAGTTCCTGCCCATTCACTTCATCAACTTTAGCTGAATTCCAAAATTCCTTGATCAACGTCTTGTATACTGTAGTCTTGTGCGTGATAGCATAATGTATCCTTGAGTCGCGCAAAAACTTCATTATACCGTTGTACTTAGCAAATTTGTCTTCCGGATCCAAGTAGGCCACCATGTTATGTCTCGGTTCAGACATAATTTCCACTTCTGACTTGTCAGTTCTCTTTGTTGCGGGTTTTCTTTTATGTTCTTTTTGTTCCATTCTGTACACATACAACAACTAGGATAAGAACACAAATTCATTAGGGAATATACGCAAAAAGTTTTATTCCAAACTTTGTGTATGTATATATTCCCTGAACAAAGAACTACTGACTCATACGAATAACAACTTATTTTCACGAACTCTTGATTAAGACAAACAACTATTTCATTCGTATGAATAGCAGACTCATATGAACGAAGTGTTATTCGTGCGAATGGTGTTTCATTCGTACGAATCTAGTTCATACAAACAATCTTCAAGAGAAGTTACTTGTTTTTCAGTTAAAATGATTCTTTGCTTAAATTTTGTTGTTCAAATCAGTCAAAGTCGCATGGTAAGATAATGTTTAAGTTGCTCAACTTGAAAGTATGCCATCATAGTCAATATACCTTAAAGAAATAAAAAACAACTTAAGGAGAGGTGTAAAGATGACGTGAGCAAGGTGAAAGTGAAGTTCTACAAAAGAACTTTATCACCTTTTATACCACATCAAGACAAACAACCTTAGTTCGTACGAAGAGCTCAACCCATATAAGACCCAAAGGTCATTCGTACGAAGCACAATGGCTCGTACGAATGATATGATTCGTACGAGTCCAGGTTTTTCAAAATTGGACTTTCAGTTCTTCGACAACCTTAGGTTTTTCGCTGACTTGTTTAGAACTTTGCACAGATCCACACTAATCACAAGTTAAGTTAGGAAAGTGCTTGCTAAACAGATTTTGTTCTTGTAAGATGAGTATACCCGTTGTAAGAAAGTACTTTTATGAAGTTATGATATCAAAGCGGATGGTTTTTAGGGGCGTATCTTGGTAGAAAACTTTTGAGCTTCAATTTTGGCTAATTCAAAAAGAACTTAATTAAACAACAAAGTACACTAAACTAAAATAACCAATAACAGATAAGAGTAAACTATGTATTTACTAGATAATCTTTTTCAGAGTTTCAAGGTAAGAGAATCATACCAGCTTTTAATCTTGTCAGAAATCAGTTTTGTATAAAAACATTAAATTAAATAAGTTAATAAGCATTCTACTATGATTATCGGTATTGTTATCCACGTAAGCTCAGCTTATCAGATGTAATCATGATTAGGCGATATGATTAAGGTATGAATTATACTTACTAGCTGGTGTTCAACCACTTCACAACACATTCCCGTATCAAGATATGCATGAGAGAAAATCTTACCGGTAAGTATATTGCTTATCATCTGTTTTGACGTATATGATGTGATATACTCACTTATTTTGATTGAAAACAAGCCCTATGTGATTAAATCACTTATTAATGAGAAACTTGATTTTTAGATGCATGCAGGGTACAGGAGTAAGTCCGTGAACAGGTTAGTACCATCGTACCGACAAGGAGACGAACTTAGCTCCCGCATAAAGCTGTGATATTTTATCACTTATTTTTGGGTGGATGTGATATGTTTATCACTTATTGAAGGTCGTGTGCAGTATTTACACGTATATATATGGTATCATGGAAGTTCTAAACTTGCGTCACCGTTAGTTTTCAGCAAAAAATTCACCATGATACCCAGATGATAAGTCAGCATAAAGACCGCATATCTCAGATCCTCCGCATACCATCAAACGAAATTTCGCTACCAAGACCATATGCCAATGAATGGTTCCCACCTGGCTTGTAGTCCATTATGTTTATATCAACCTGTGCATTTTAATCTGATTGTGAGCCTACCGATACATCATTAGTAAAGCTATTACCAATTTTTATTTTGTGTTTTTGACTGTTTATGACAGATCATTGGTGTATTTCAGTATCTTCACTTATTTATCCAAGAAACTCATTTTTGATATTTGGTTTCTCTATTGTTTTTGTATTTTTCTAAACTTTTCTCCCCCTTAAATAAAGAAGACATATTTTTGTATTTTTTTCATTTTCTCATGTTTTTGTATTTTCTTGAAATATTCTTCCTATAAAATATAAAACTAAGAGAAAATAGAAATTTTTTTTGTAATTTTGGATTTTGAAGAAAATATTTACGAAAAAAGATTAGCCAAGGATGATTTACTCGGGTGTCACCTTGATGCCATTGACCAAAAGTAGATAATCAAAACGAGATTTATCAAAAGCTTTGTAAACAGGTCGACACGTTGGTGATCGGTGTGGATTTTAACAACATTGATAAGTTTCTTTTCATAACAATCTCGTATGAAATGATACTTAATCTCAATGTGTTTAGTTTTTGAGTGCTGTACAGGATTACGAGTAATCTGTAAAGCAGCTTCGTTATAAAAAAATAGGAGTAGTTAGACAGTCAAAACCGTAGTCGCGCATTTGCTGTTGGATCCATAGAACCTAAGAGCAGCAACTAGAAGCCGAAATATACTCAGCCTCACAGGTTGACGTAGCTACACAAGTCTTCTTTTTGCACTGCCACGTGACTAGGCGATTTCCCAAGAACTGACATCTTGCTGATGTTGATTTTGCATCGATCTCAGTGTCCAAGTGACCCTTCAAATAACGAAAGATTCTTTTCACAGCCATCAAATGAGAAACCTTCGGACTAGACTGGTAGCGAGCTAGAAGACATGTTGGGTACATTGTATCAGGTCTTTAAGAAGTAAGATACATGAGAGATTCGATCATAGCACGATAAAGAGATGGTTCCACATGTTCACCCATTACGTGAGGAGTAATCCCATGATTCTGAGCTAATGGAGTTCCCAAAGGCTTTGAGTCTTCCGTTTGAAATCGTTTGAGAATATCCCCGATGTACTTGGTTTGATAGATGAAAATCCCTTCCTTAGATCGTTGAACCTGCAAACCTAAAAAGAAAGTCATTTCTCCCATAGCGCTAATCTCGAACTTCTCCTGCATGACCTGCTCAAATTCGTTGCACATTTTCTCGTTTGTCGACCCAGAAATAATATCATCAACATACACCTGCACCAGCAATAAGTCCTCATTCTGTTCTTTGATGAAGAGAGTACAGTCGATCAATCCATGTAGAAAACCATTCTTTAGAAGATAGGAAGACAACGTTTCAACCAAGCATGTGGAGCTTGATGAAGACCATATAACGCCTTGTTGAGAAGGCAAACCTTGTCAGGATAGATTGGATCTTCAAAACCCGGCGGTTGCTCAACATATACCTCTTCTTCAACCACACTATGAAGAAATGCACTCTTAACATCCATTTGATAAACGGTAAACTTCTTGTAGGACGCATAAGCCAAGAAAATTCTTATGACCTCAAGACAAGCTACCGGTGCATAAACTTCATTGTAATCAATGCCTTCTATCTGATTAAAGTCCTAGACGACCAATCTTGCTTTGTTTCTCACAACAACACCACGGTCATCCTTCTTACATTTGTAAACCCATCTTGTACCAATCTTCTTATAGTTGTGAGGCCTGTCAACCAATTTCCACATGCCTAACTTCTGAAACTGCTGAAGTTCTTCTGGCATAGCTTCAACCAATGAGTCATCTTTCATAGCCTCCTTCCAAGATTTCGGTTCTACTTGGAAAACATAGCAGGCAAAATACCAATGATTTTGTTCCCCAGATTCCCTAATAACCGAATACAAACTAGCATTCTGATTATTCATGAGCTTATTACGTGTCTGCACACCACTTTGGACATCTCCTATAATATTCTGCTGAGGATGGGTATTATGAATTCGAGTTTCAGGAACATCAAGAACTCGAGAATTTATAACCAAATTGTTGATATTCAGATCAACAACTAATTCGTTTGCTGGATTTGATGAAGATTTAGACGTATGACCTTCAGTAGTCCCTTGATTCTGAATATTTGACGTGACATCTGAAATTCTAGGAACCGGAGCAGAAGTAGCTTCATTTGCATCATGGAACTCATCATCTTCTGACGAAATATTGTAATCAGCAGCATCTTCAAATTCCTCATTCTGAACAAGATTGTTAACCAAAGTAGACACTTGAGGGTTAAAAATAATTGGTCGTACTAATGACGATTCAACTGCAGTATCCCTTTCCAGTAGCATTTGAGCGGCTGCAGAAGCATCATCAAAAGTTGGCAGATTAAAGGAGTTAAACAGCCGTAGTCAAACATCTAAGGAGCACCCAGAGCTCTTACTGATTCAGTGTATCTTTGAACCTTGACTTCACCCCATTCTTCAATCTTCTTTGTTGACAAATTCCACACTCTAAAATTAGGAGTAGCATATCCAAGAAAGAAACCTTCGATAGCTTTCGACCAAATTTACCATGTGGGTCAATCATAGTGCATGGAGCTCCAAAAGGTTCTAAGAAAGAAACATCCTGTTTCCTTTTACGTAACAACTCGAAACATGTTTTCCCATGCCTCTTCACCGTAAGAACTCTATTCATCGTATAACATGCAGTAGCAACAGCTTCTCCCCAGAATTGAACAGGAAGTTCTGATTCTACTAGCATAGTTCTTGCTGTTTAAATCAGAGTTCTATTTTTCCTCTCAGCGACACCATTTTTTTGTGGAGTGTATCGAGAACTGTACTCATGCAGAATGCCTTTAGAAGAACAGAACTCATCCATAACTTGATTCTTGAATTTGGTGCGTTGTCGCTTCTGATTCTCCTTATCTTTAAATTGTATAAATTTTCAAGCAGCGTCAGGAGATTCTTGAGGATTCCAAGAACTTCACTCTTGTGTGCCAACATATTCACCCATGAAAATCTTGAGTAGTCGTCAGTAACTACTAAACAATATGAATCAGCAAAGGTAGTCTTATGTTTCATAGGTCCAAAGAAATCCATATGAAGACGTTCTAGAGGCATATTCAACGTGTTGATCTTCTTCACAGGATGAGATTTTCTCGCTTGCTTTCCCTTTTGGCACGATACACAGATGTCTTGTAGATGAAAATTCTTCACTTGCACACCATTCACAAGATTGTTTTTCACCAAATAGTTCATTTTCTTCAAGTGAATGTGTCCCATTCGTCTGTGCCAAGAGATTGATTCCTTTTCGGTGGCTTTTGAGACAAAACATGTGACTTGTGCAGACGTGGTAATAGCTTGGCTCATATCAAGAATATACAAGTCATTAATTCTTGGAGCTGACAGGAGAAACCATTCTTTGGGAATCTTGAAACCAGGTTTCAACAAATAACATCCGACATCATCAAAATGAAATGTGAACTTCTTGTCTTAGATTTGAGAAACACTAAGAAGATTGTGATCAATTTGACAAACATAATTGATCTTATCAAAACTCACAACACCATTGGAGACCATTCCTTCTCCAATGATGTATTCGCCTTTATCACCAACAAAAGCAACATAACCACCCCTAATGCTTTTCACATCATAAAGGAGCCGTAAGTCGCCTGTCATGTGCCTCGATGCTCCACTGTCAACAATCCAATGACTATTCACAGTCGCTCCTGGAACACCCTGCACATATCAAAAACCCAATCAGTTTGAGATGGAGACACAAGCCTTAGTGGTCATGGGTCGACCCTTATCATCAAGAAATGTGATTTCAATTTCTTGATGATTCAGAAATTGTGTACCTCCTCTTGAACCATCGCCGGTCTTAAGTTTCCAAGATTTTTGAAATTTACTAGAATGACTATTATTTACAGTTTTAACAATTTATGGTTTTATTAAATTTGAAGATCTTGGATTCCTTTCTGAAGACTCCAGTTTTAAAGCTTTTTCAATTACTTTTACTTATTTACGTCTCTGTTTTTCTTCTTGTTCTTTAACAAACCGTTTGTCTTGTTTTGGAGAAACAGATCTACGTTGGCAAGTTGGTTCAGGAGGGGCTTTCTCAACAAATCTAGGCTTTGCTGGCTTTGTACAATTTTTGATAATGTGGCCAAACTCTCCACATTTGAAATATGTTCTCCTTTCAACAAATCTAGGAGATCGTGTTCCATGACTTGATGTTGAACTTGCGGGTCTTGAGGTACTGGGTTCATTTTCATCACACCCATTTGTATGTTCAGTGTAGTTGTTGTCACTATTACATTTTAAAATCTTAACTTTGTTTACAAAATCTACATTAGACATGCCTTCAAAAGTCTCGACTTTATCAGTACCCGTAGAACTCACAAATTTAACATTTTTAAGCTTCTTCTTGTAGCGAATGCCTTTTGTCTCAACCTTTGGTTGTGGTACCTTAGGCTTTTCAACTCGCTTTTCCTTTTTTTTCTTTTGAAAAAAATAATGGTTGTGATTTGATTGGGTTTTTCTTCTTCAAAAATTTGGTTGTTGACTTTTCAAAAACTTGATCAATAGATGTTGGATTTACATTTTTGATCGGAAAGTCTTTGTTAGAATAGATTTTCTTGTCTCCAACTAAAGTATACAACACATTATCAATTTCATCTGCTGACACTTCTATCTTGACATATTTCATAGGATCATTCTCTTGATTTTCGATAATTTTTACACTGGGAGTAGCAGACATTTCTATTTCCCTTTTCTTCATCAAGAGATTGATCCTGATCAATTTTCTCTGACTCATCATCTGATGAATCATCCTCCTCTGCTGTAGAGGGGTTCTGATTAACAACTGATGATGAGTTCTCGGACTTTCTTGATTCAACCGAAGAATTGTCTAGCTTGGACCCTAGTCCTGCTGCAAATTCTTCAGGATTAAGAGGTACAAAGGGTTCAAAGCGTGGCATTTCCTCTTCATCAGGCAACTTGGTATAATTGTGTTTCATCGGGGGTGGACACGACTTATACCCAATACATTTAACATCTCCTTTTAGTTTTTGAACATCAATAATATGATCAAGCACATATTGGGAGTTAGAATATCTGTCCAATTTTAGCTTGATTGCATCATGTTCGTATTTGGCGATGGCTAACTCTTTATTTGTTTATTCTAGGAGATTAATATAGTTATTAGTTCCTGTTTGTTTGTTCAAAACTGTCTTTGTCAATTCAGAAACACTTTTCTTAAGGGTTTCTATTACAGATTTGAATTCTTTTTCGTTTTGAGTTAAAGCCAAGTTCGCCTCTTTGCATTTTGACAGTTCAACAACTAAGTTTTGATTATGACTGATAATTGTTTCAAATTTTGTTTTTAATTCAGCACAGTCATTGCAAACTTTCGGAGAGTCGGAATTTACCTGACTTGTCGAGCCGGCAACATTCGCCATGAAGGCAGTATGATGAGGGAAGGCTGCAGTATTTGTAAAGATTTTTTCTGTTTCCTTCGATGCAGCTGCTGCCTTTATCATCAAACCCGCCTTTTTACCTTTCAGCCTTTCTGCTTCTTTCAGCAACTTTCTGACCTCAGCATCACTTCCTTCTCTGATATCTGAATCAGATCCATAACCACCTGAACTTGAGCATTCGTCATCAGAACTACCAGTATACCCTGAAGTATCATCATCATCTGAACTATTAATGTTGTGAACATGTTTGATTCGATTGATGATCTTGGCATAACATGCAGTTCCTCCATTATTCTCATTTCCCAATTGTACTGACCAATCGCATCATTCATCAGATTGAACTACTAAAGCTCTGTGTGTGTTGTTTGAAGGTCCTGATTGATTGGTATTGTTTTGGTTGCTAATAGCTACTATTCTTCTATCATTGTTAACTTGAGCTGTGTTGGATGGCTGTGATTGATTTTGGAAGGGGTTGTCATTTCCTTGTTTGCTGGGTCTCGTGCACTCACGTTTGAAGTGACCTCTTTCACCGCAGTTGAAGCAAGTAACAACATTTTTATCAAAACCACATTTTTTATCTTTCTTGCTTTCCAAACTGGTTCTTCATGTTCTGCTCATGTAATCCTTGGCTCTTCTTACCGCACTTGCAAACGCCCACTTGATATCTATTAGCTCCATCTCATCTCTGTCTATTTGCTGGTAGTCTTCATTTGTCAAATTGATGTTTCTAATTTGACCAGCTACTAATCCGCAATAGGCACTAACCATGGTGTTTAGAAGTTCCATATGCTCTTGAGCAACTTCTACGCTGACCTTGGAAAGATTTGATGTGTCAAGTCTGACTGTGTTGGGGTTTGCAGCTTGAAAGTTGTTTCCATAGAAAGCTTGTTGAGGAGCATACTATGGAACTTGAGGTGCAAGATCTCGTGGTTGTGGTAGAAAGGCTTTCGGATCAAATACTTGTTCATAGGCTTGAGTATTTGAGCTTGCATACTGATTTGTTTGAACATGTTGTGGTAGAAATGGATTCACGTTTGACATAAACGCAGTTTGAAGCTTTGGTTGCTGACTTGCACTAATACTTGTATAAATACCTCCAAAGTACATCTCAGGATTTTGTTGAATTGTAATTCTTTGTGCCTTTCGAAGTTCTTCTTCGTTCTTGTTCTCCAATTTTTACACAAATTCATAAATACTGATTGAATCCAAAAAACATGTATGTTTTAATAAGTCAGTAAATTGACCCCATTTTGGCGGTAAGGCGTCAGCAAAGCGCATCACGATTTCTTGTGGAGATGATAACACTTTGTATGAGTACATTTCGCTGAGCAAATGGTAGAAACATGTTGTCATATCATTCAATGTTTCATTTTCCATGAACATGAAACCTTCAAACTCCATCTTAATCAGATCATGCCGAATTTTTCTGGTTGCAGCATTACCCACTCCTTTTGCTTCCAGGGTATCCCACAGATTTTTGGTGGTCGTACAATACACAAACCGCTGATAAATATCTTTATGGAGTGCCTGTGTTAGGATAGCAAACGCCTTTTTCTCTAGATCGTAAGCCTTTTTATCGCCTTCATCTAGATTGGCTAAGGAGGTTGGGTTTGATCCTGCCTCTTCGAGTGATTCTTTATAGGGTGTAGTAAACATGTCCATAATTATGTGTTCTGTCCGAGAACATATGTGTGGAAACGACTTTTACAGGATGGATAATCGTTCATATGGTTCAATTTAGGTGGACGGTTATTACTCCCGGTTTCACTCTCACTAATCAGAAGAGTCTGGATGCTCTGGTTCTGGTTTACAACACACGCCCATTGATTTGCAATAATCATGGCTGTATGTTGAGGCATTAATGATTTTACCCATGAGGTTGCGAAGCTTTGCGACGATTATTGATTTGTGCTTGAATTACTACTCCAATCCCACAGATTAGTACTTATTATGTTTCTCTTGATTATAAAAATTTAAAAGGTTTAAAGTTTAATTTTTGAAAATAACAGTGTCCCTTTTAAAAATTCACAATTTTAGAAATCACAAAGTTTGAGAATCACAAGGTTTGAAAAACAGAAATACAAAAAACAGACTGAGTTGTTCTTCGTACGAACCACTGTTTCGTATGAATGATATGTTCTTCGTACGAACTAAGTGTTTCGTACGGAGGACTACTTTGTGCGAACAACTGAGTCTTTCGTGCGACCAGGTTCTTCGTGCGGATGACTGATCTTTCGCACAAATGTTTTTTGCAGGGGAATCTTTTTGCAGGGCTGGTTGGTGAAAAATTTCCTTTTCTGCACAAACTGATTTTCGAAAGTGGTCTGTTGTCTACACAATTTAGTTAAAAAGACAAACATTCCATCAGCTTTTCAGTTTTTACAGTCAAGTCCAGAATGTCAGAGATTGGTCAACCCTACAACAATATTCCGATGAGTTTCTCCGGTGAGTTTCTCCTGCAAATGTGTTCAACTTAGAAGAAAATTTTAAGAGAAACCAGATTTTAACAAGTCTCCATGTGTTCTAACTAGGTTTCTATGAAAATTTTCTGGATACAACAAGTTTTAACTAAGTTTTAAGTTTGTTATCTTTAAAAAACTTAAGTTCCTACTGAAAGTTCAAGGACACTTCAAGAAACCATCTCAATTAGCTCAGACACAATCACTAAGCTTGGTTTTGAACAAGGAAGAGAGCCAAAGCTCTGATACCACTTGTAGGTCCACTTGGAGGATCAAGATAAATTTGCTTCCTTGTTCATACAACGCAGATACGAGTGCGGAATCCTTGTAAGAATGCAAACCAAAGCAAAGTAAGTACACAGGATAACCAAAGATTCAATATCTTGATTAACTGAAGAGAACTGATACAAACATATACAAACAATGTTCATACACTCTCATGCAACACACTATGTGCTCTTGTGTCTCTCTCTAGTACAGCTCTAGTCTCTCTTGTCTCAACAACAACTGAAGGTCTAGCTAACAGTTATACTGAGAAGTGCATGTCTGCTTATATAGTGTCCACACTCAGCAACTGTACGAAGTATGTTGCTGGTTATACGAAACACTAAAAACCACGAAAGACAAATAGACTCGTACGAACAAACAGGCTCGCACGAATCATTATCAAGCTTATACGAAACAAGCAAGATACTTGTTAGGATGAACTCACTCGTACGAATGAGCTATCATTCGTACGAATGGTGAGTGGCTCGTAAGAGCACATCTTACTCATATGAAGCATTCCCACTCGCACATAAGATTTTCCTTGGAGAACGTTCCATAGACATGACGTCCACAAGACTCAACAGTATGCACACATGCAACTGTTTTACATAGACAAACTAATTGTCGTACTAAAGCAAGATAAGAGGATATCTTGATTTGGTCGACATGACCAAACTATACAGACACAGTAAACAAAGATTGTACAATTACAGACGTAACTAAGAACAAGCCACAGACACAAAAGTGTATCAACAATATCTTTTGATTCACCAACCTTAAGTGTTCCACATTATCACCGAACCTTTAACTTTACTAATTTAGGTAATTTAACCTATAAAACCATAAGAACTCGTATTTATCGTATCCTAAGCTGGTAACCACTTATAAGTCACTAAAGCACATAGTATAACACACATTAACGTCCGGTTATACACACTCTTCTTCAATACATCACATGTTGAACGAAAAGAACTAGTTGTGTCATTATGTCATTGAATATAAGTCAAGGAACAATTCATGACATTTAATAAAACTATATTTGAGATACTAAAAGTGTCAAAATTCCAAATTTCTACCAAGATGCCACCTATCCTGCAAATTACCACTCTCTTGCAGCTCCGCGCACCTATCTAGCCACTTGTAATAATCCTACAACACCTCTAACACATGGCTTCATCCTCAATCACCCTCTTGCACTATAAATAGACCACCAAGTTCACTTCATTCCTTGCTCATTTCTTTTTCTTCTCTCTATTACACTCTTAGAAGTTCCTGATCATCTAGGAGCATACCTTTGAGTTCTAAACTTCCTATTGGATCAATTGTAAGTGTTCCATATCTGCCCTTTTCTTTTATTAGCTTTAATAGCCAAAAGTCAAGCATTTTTTATAAATGCTTTGACTTTCGGTCAAGACCATTATGGTCTAGCCATTGTTCAAGATGTACATGACTAAGTGATGTAATTAGGTAGGTATTGGTCCCTTAAAAGGGCACCTCCTAAGAATCACGTTTACTAGGTCAATTGACGGGTCAAAGTTTATGTTTTAAAAAAAAGTCAAACGGGTCAGATTTTATAAATACTAAAATCTGAGTTTATATATGTTATAAATATGTTTTTGACACTTAAAAATGTTGGTAATAATTATTAGAACATGTGGGAACATGTTCGACCCGTCAATTCCAGTCCTATGGTCGGTTCACAACCGAAAGTCATAAAGTTTGACTTCTGCTTTGACTTTCGATTCTGACCCGACTTAGATTAGTTTACTACTGACTTATGGTTGAATTATGATCATAATATAGTGTAGCATAACCCTCTGAGGTTATATTACATGATCATATTCATAATCTGAATTTATGCACAAGTTCCGCTAATATGTCAAACTTTGACCAAAATGCCCTTTTTACATAAAATAAGGTTTTATTCAACAACGAACTTGCAAATGAATTACCTACTGATATATTAATATAATTGACATATTATGATGTTAATTTCTGATCATAAACTAAGTTTTATTATAAAATCATAATTTATGCTTTTAAAAGACCAAAATGCCCTTTCGACGCATAGTTTGGTCCTAAACCATAAACCACACCTATGTGTGATATTTTACTGATAATACATCACAAATTAAGTATTTCTAAAAATATTTATGATCATAACATCAGAATATTTATGCAAGTCCCTTTTTACGTCATATAAATAATCAAAACGCCTTACAAGGCGTAATTTCGTTTTAAAACCTCAACGGGCATATAAGTTTATATCCTACTGATATTACAACTTATTTAAAGTATAATGACATATAGAACTTGTTCATGACTAACCCGGTTACCCGATATCGCTTATATGCGTACGGTTAAGTAGATGTAACTAGTTTACAAAAATTAACCGAAACGGGTTTAACCTTATCATTTTAATCTCAAATTCCAATATGTTAATTGTTTACCCATGTCATACAAGTCTTAATGCTTGTTGGGTTTAAACTATATTCTATCCGGTCATCGCTTAATCTAGCGTATCGTACCGTTTTGATTCTTTAAGCTAGTCGATCTAAGTCTATGACTTAAATAGGACCGTTAGCATTCTAATTGGTTAGCTTATGCCATCATTCAAGACTAGAAGCCTTCTGGTAATTGCTCTCTCCACTTATCTATTCATTAAACTGCTGAGTTAATATAAACTTGCATTTCAAGTCAAAGACTTGCTCAGGTAAATACTCTTAACTTATTTTCCCTATACAGGCTTAGGATATGGTAAATTATTACCTCTTGGTCGGAAATTGGATCAATCGAATGCCGGATTGTGGCTAGTAAATTCGCATATTCCGTTTTGATCAGTTTTGTTTGATAACTTTAACATTGGGGGTTAACGACCGTGTCCTGGATATCGTCAGCTCATTTAAGTTACTAATGGCCACGACCAAAGCACGAGGTGTAGGCATACACCTGACAGATACAAATGCTAAAATATTTCTACCCACAAGTTGGGGAAAACTCCTTCGTGGGTTTATAAATGGTGTGTCAGTTAATCATGTCTCGGTTTCTATACTAGGCCCCATATGAATTGACAAACATGTGAATCTGTGTACAAGGTTAAAAGCTTAACTTTCCCAAGTTATAAAAAATTTTATGTGCCCTGTGCACTTAAATCAATTTTTGAAATGTTTTCAAAACGAGTCAGTTAATTGTATTACCAGCGAAAGCTGACGTATTTTCAAAAGACTAAGTTGCAGGTACAATACAAAATAGTTTGGAAGCTGCTAGGTATTGATATAAGAGGAGCTTGCAAATCCTTAGATCTGCCTAAAGTCTGCTGTACATCTTTTGTTTATTTACGATCCGCCTGTGGATCTTTAGTTACAAACCATCTGTATATTATTTTCGAACTTTGGACATTTTGGTTTGTAATAGTATTTTAAACTCCAAGACTTCCGTTGTGCTGTGTTAGTTGATTATGATATCATCAACTTATATCATGATATTCCCCACTCGGGCCCACTGAGATTTGGTTGGAAATTCGGGGTGTGACACTTCGGTAGCTTCTTGTAAGGTCAAAAAACCTTGTGTTTGGTGCTTGGATAAGATAAAAGTACCTCGTAACAATGCTAAACAATGTTAGGTGTGAGGATTTATTTGTTGGTGCTTGGTAACAAGCATTGATATTGGTATAAGGTTGCCTTATCCCTATTGCTTAATATAGCGTATGATTATTTTGGATCAACCATTTTATAAGGCAAACTTGTGGAGATATTTATAAAAATAAGCTTTCTTAAGATTGGGGAAGCCCTTTTTATCATTAGGCGCTTTAAACTAGGTGAAATGGAGGTATGACTTGTTTAGTGCCATAGTTCATCAGCGTAGTGTTTAATTTGAGGAGAGTTAAAAAGTTTAAGGGTTGAAGTTTATTTACCTCTTAGACGATCAATTTTTAAGGCTTCAACCATCAACGTTTTTGGGACTCCTATACCCGTGCTCCGATGTTGATAAAAATCTCCTAATTAACGCGTTTTAATGACATGGCAAGCTACTACTATGGCAGGTTGCTTCGTTGATTTCTTACGCAACTTCAATGCTTCAGCAGACTGTTTGAGGAAGCTGCTTCTATGTATCTACAAGCTACTATGGCAAGTTACTTCTCGTCTCCGTAAGGTGCTTACATGCATCTATGGGTTGTACTTACAAAGAAGTTAGTTATAATCTTTGGTGTTACCAAGTTGTAATAGTGCCTTGGCATTTTGCTCGTACGCTTCTTTGTTTATTTTGGTGAGCTACTTGTTTCTTCCGCAATTGTTTCTTGTGGATTGTTATTGTGCTTTTATGCCTTATAAGCTTTGTGGGATTTAATGTATAATCAAGATTATACACTTGATTATAGTAGTGTAGGTATCCAGACTTGTATTTTGGTTTAAACATCATTTTTGCTATGAAGGTCCTTTAGCAATGCGTTTTGATTAAACACCTTTAACATGTGAGTTAGGTGCCTTAGTTTGAAATTTTGGCGAGGTGCAATTATGTTGTAGCAAGTTGCTTTGGTGATTGAGCAAGGTTCTTTGGTTGACCTTGACCTCGTAGGTTTAGCTTATACTATATTTTTTATAGAAGATCTAGCATGTGTTGCTCTTTAGCTAGCTTGATAGCTTCTTATAGTGACATGAAGCAACATGAATGTTGGAGGGAAGCATATGCATTATCCTTCTTACTGATTCTATTTGAGGCTTCTTCAGTTCCCCAAGAGGCAAACTCTATTTGCTTCCTTGTTCTTTCTTGCTCCTTAGATGGTATTGCATCCTAACGATATGCTTGTGACTATTTTAGTAGTAACCTTGATATGTGTGGTTGCTCACCTTCTCATCTTTTTAGCTTCTAGGTTTCTTAGAAAATGGGAGTTTAGGTACCTATATCAGCCCCCAGTCATAAGTAGTCATGGCGCAGTTATGGGTGTTTATAACTTAGTACCTTTCCCTTCAATTTTGAACCTCATGTTTATGAGCTCCTTCTTGGAACTTACAAGAGTTTCCAAGCTTCCAAACTCCATTTATTGTTTATGGAGTTGTGACACTTCCTTTGAAGCTTCTAAGCTCATGAGCTTCTTTTGTTATTTAGGAAGCTATTAATAAGGTGCTCAAAAGAACTATGCTTGTTTCAAGTAAACCGTTGAATTGGAAGCATGCGAGGCCTATCAATGTTGCCTTAAACATGTGACCCTATTTAGCATTGGTCATTTTTACGAATATTCTCAAGCGTTAGTTTCTTTGTGTGCCTCATTGTTCGGAGGTGCCTTCGTGTTTCGTATGCAAATTAGAGTTTGGCCGTCACATGGTGAGCATAAGGTAGCCTCTAAGTTATAATTCATCTGGCTTTGATGACTTGCCATTCTTGTTTCTCGTTCTGGCTTATGACCATCATTGGTGATTAGCTTACTTGCTTTATGCTTAACACTGCTATGTGAGTGTTCATTGCCTGATGTTGCTATTTAGAGACTCTTTGAGAACAACAAGAAGCTTGATGGCTTCTAAGCTCCTTGGTTGAGTTAGTTATGACGGCTTGTCCAATGGTGTGTAGTTAAGCTTCTAGGGTCATAATAGGTGGAAACTTGTGATGCTATCTTTTGTGCTCCTTAAAAGGTGTGGACCTATTAAGCTAATTACCGTTTGGGCTTCCAAGATTACGTGAGATGATGAATCTTGAAAGGTAACTTCCTTATGAGTTTCTAAATGTTGCACTAGGTGAGGAGCTACGAGGCTAATTGCTTCTAAGCTTCTGGAGTTACATCAGGTGGGAGCCTAAGAAGCTTGTATACTTCTGAGCTTCTAAGGTCACATTAGGTGAGGACCTGAGAAGCTGCTTACTTTTGGGCTTTGGGGTCATAATAAGTAAGGACCGAAGAAGCTAATTTTCATTCTAGTGAATGTGTGTATTCTTTCTTATCATGTAAGAAGAGTCACTTGCCTTGGAAGTGTCTTAGAGATAATTTTGTGCTAAATGGTAAGGTATGTGGGAGGTTGTTTTATACTCTTCTTAGTGTATGAGCCTAACTTTTATTCTTTCAATAGCTTGTTAGTCGGAGAAGGTATATTCTCTCATTCCAAAGTTATCCGTCTTTTTAGGGGAAGTTAAGCATTTTCCCAGGGGACATGCTTGTTCCCTTAAGGATTATGGTGTATGGAAAAGAGGTTAGTCTTGTATGGATGATTCAACAAAAAGTTCGTTCATCCTTCGGAAATGTTCGTTTGGCTTGTCTGGTTGAGATGTTGAGCTGCTAGCCACCTTACCTTCTTTGCTTTAAGTGGGAAGCTTCCTCACGTGAGTTGTTTTAGTAGCTTTGGTAACTTCTGGCCATGAGCTGCTTTTGTCTTTTTTTATTGATAGATGCTTAAAAATAAATGTGTCTTTGTTTATAAAGCAAACGTGTTTGAGCTGCCTAAGGCGCCTTATATGTGGTTGTTCTTTGCCTAAGTATGCCTTGGTACCTTCTTATCTTCTTTAGGCTAGTAGCTTTAGGCTTATAAGGTTTTTGGCTTCAAGCTTCGTGGCTTGTAACTTTCGAGCTTGAGCTTATAGCTTCTAAACCTGAGCTTTTAGCTTTTCAACCTATAACTTTAAACTTGTGGCTTGAATATTATAGCTTCCAGCTTCTAAGCTTAGAGCTTCCGAGCCTAAGCTTATAGTTTATTGCTTGTTGCCTTCTTAGCTTTTTTACAATAGGACCATGCAAGAAGTTGTTATGTTGTATTCTTCATGTGTTTTAGCCGTGTTCGCGTACCTACTTTCGTTATCAGTACTCAATTAGAGGTGTTTATGGTGAGGATGTAAGTGCTTCTGATTTTAAGCTGTCGTGCTTCTAGCTTCTCCTCTTATTGCAGATCTGCGGAGAAGTTGTCTGGTGTGCCTTTACAGCTGTAAACGCCGTCAATTGTCATGAATAGTGTACCATTTACTTTTCAGATTTGAATAGTGATAATGTGTCACTTTATGAAAGCAAACGCACATGTATCTATCTATCTATCTATCTATCTATACATACATACATACATACATACATACATACATACATACATACATATATATATATATATATATATTAGGGAAGACAAAATTATACTAAATTTATTTATTCAATTTTCTTGGAAATGTGAGAATAGTCGGAAGAGAGATTTTTTGCTTTCCAAGGATTTTGAAAGAAAACTTTTCATAATTTCCAATAATCAATGTGGATGAGTTGTTTATTAGACTTTGAAAACGTAATTGTCATGTATTATTTGTATGACTTCAAGCATTGCAAACTTGTATGTTACAAACCATGTCAGTAGTGATATAATACCAAAATAAAAAATGTGTTTTTTGATAATCGAAGGGATAATTATTATTATTATTATTATTATTATTATTATTATTATTATTATTATTATTATTATTATTATTATTATTATTATTATTATTATTATTTTTATTTATTTATTACTTTTTTCGTTAAGAATACATGTTTACTAGTTACCGAAAAAACTTGTGAATTTACTATATCAGCCACATGGATAACATGATAAATCCGATATGGCTAGGTGTTTTGAGTAAACGAGTTGTCAGTAATACGTGTTGACGATGGTCACGTAATTAGCTATTTTCTAGCTATTTAGCTATTTTCTATAGCAATGTTTTGATCTAAACCAATCAAAGCAATGTCCGACGCATGGCAAAACCCATATTTTGCGCCTTGTATCCGTACCGAATAGTGATGGTGCGCTATGACAATCTGTGTATTTTACTTGTAACTGAGGACGGCTTTGCTGTTTCTTCAGTTTATTTTAGTGACACCATGAAGGCAGATTTGATTAGGGTTTCCAACATGCAAACCCAATATATAATGCTTTGCATTGTGTGGATGTATCACACTGTCATGCGTTGTTTTTTTTCCCTTGAAAATATTTTTCATACATTCTTTCGAAATATATTATTTAGATTGTATATTTACATGAGTAGACCAGTTTCCTCAAATGTCGATGTAGAAAAGTATGCTATATTGTAGCTTTTTCCTTGGTTCCTTGAAATGTCATGAAAAGAAAAATATTTTCCATATGTTATTTTCCATATCCAAAATCATTCACATATGTGACTACACCTGATATGTTATTTTCCATATCCAAAATCATTCACATATGTTTGTCTTTTCCCTCTGAATATTAAGATAAGTTTGAGGAAGTTGTGAACTTTTCTTTTCTCAAATGTACTATTTTTCCATTATTTTATGCAAGGAAAAGAAAAATATTTTATTACCTACAAGGAGTTGGGGTTTCTTTGTGTACAGGAGATGTTCACTATGCATAAGACTTTTATGTGATAACATGAACCATAATATAAAGGTGATTATACAATATGTAATGGTGATCATCATAAAAAGGTTGTGTTTATTTCTAGAAAGTAAATATGTATCCAGACAAAAACAAAAACCTGTCTCTTTGGTATATTACAAAATATGCACCACATATATGGTCTTGGATTTTATCTATAAGTGAAAAAATAAGTACCCCTTTACGTATATTTACTAAAACCAAAACAATGAGTTGTCAAATCACTTTACTAAGTAGCTTATTTTGTGATTTTATGTCACTGCTTATTTCATAAAACAGCATTTCGACTTGTTGTGAAATGAGTTTTCTCATTTATTTAATAATATTTCACAAACCCAAAATATATTTCATAATGTATTTGTGTGAGGTGTCAAAAAACGAAGTGTTAGATGTTTAATTTTTCTAAATTCACATGAGATTAATTAAGGCTCAAGATATTCATACATTCGTGCTGTTTATTTAGACATCTTTTGTGTCTTAGACGGGTCGTCTAGGCATTGATTTTAATGAGTCAACAGGTGAATGGCTGGGCGTAGAATTTTATGGGAGTAGCCGAGCCATCTAGATCTAGACGACCCGTCTAGGACCATGGTGTTTTTTTGAGTTGAAAATGGGATGTTTTGGTGGGGTAAATTGGTTGTTGTTGGAGTTTGATGTGTTTTTTGTGGTATAATTTGAGATTTTAATTTTTAAAAAGTTTTATGAAAGTTTTATTTTTTGTATAAAAATAAGTTACCGTTTTCGATCGTTTAAATATTTCATTGTTTTTACATTTTATTTTTTTAAATTATACTATTTAAATTTTAATATTGTTTTCAACATTTTAAGAAGAATGCAAATATTATATTGTGTAAATTACATTTCAATGTCGATTTAACATAAACAATCATCAAGTAATCGAATAACTGAAAACAAAGTTAAATATAACATATATAACATAACTTTGTACATCCATAACAATATGTATTGGTATAGCTGAATACTAAATACAAAACGTCTATGCATACGAGTCGGAGTCGGGATCCGGCCGCTGCTTCTGATGTGGTGCTCGAGGTGGTGGGAGCGGTATGGGATGTAACCCCTCTCTCTCATCTACCCTGCAACTCCCGAACCACCCAGCCCATCAGATCCAAAAGTCTGTCAACGTCGGCTCGTAAGTGCGTGTATGTTGCACCTCCCGGGGCTGACCTGAAATAACGTGCTGAGGAAATTGGGGCGCCCCGGGAGGTGGTGGTACGTCTAAATCCACCGAAGGCTCCTGGACGAACGTTGCCTCATCTGTCGACGGATAGACTGGATCGAAGTGCTCCGGCAGGGCCTCCAGAATCCATAGCTCACATGCGCGGGTTTTAAACCGCTCGTCGAACATGTCGAACCTCTTAACCAGCTTTATCCACCGCAACGTCTGAAAACCCATCCGCGTCGACGGTATGGCCGGCCGCAAGTGTGCATCTGTCTGCGGCATATGACCCAACGACCGGGCAATGACGTGATGTACGCACCGCCGTACAAAAGTTCGCGCTCCTGCCGGTGATGGGCAGAGGCGAAGTACTTGGCGAGACCGTGCGCAAGTGCGCACAACCTCCTGTATAGTAGGCAATAGTAGAAAAATAGTTCGGTGCTCGTACACCACTCACGGTTGTGGCCACGAGCGGTAATAGACGTAGTGAGCATCCGATGTAGATACTTGCACATATTGTTAGCGAAATACGGAAATTAATTTACAACAATAATAATCACAATAATTACTGTAATAAACGTACGTACCTTTACAACGGGTCGTCGACATGTGAAATCCTCCCATTCGCCCTCACATGCTCCCAAGTGTCATGCCTTGCGACCACCTCCCAAAATCCCAAAAGAGTGGGTCTATCCACCACCACTAGCCCCTTCATATAAACATCTGTAGCGATCTCCTCCTGCAGGTATAAACGCTATGAACGGTAAACTCAGCGAGTGTCATCGAACGCCACACACTGGCAAGCCTAAAGGAAACCTCAGGCGGAGGGGAGGAGCATGTGGTTGGGGAGGCGGCTGGTCGACCCATGGATGGTGAAATGTGAACGTCGACAAGAACTCGATAAGCAGCTCCCTATAACTCGTCATGCTAGCCAAGTCAAACAGACGTTGCCATGGTGAATCAAGGGGAACGAAATAACGAAGTCTCGGCGTCTCACCAATCGCCTCGATCGCATCCCAGTCGACCGCGGCGTGCGATCCGACGTGCATCCGGTGAAGCTTCCCGAAAAACGGGCGGCCTCGATGTCGGGCGGGAAATCTAGATATGGGTGACCGTGTAGCCGATCCGCCGGTGCTTGCGGAGCCCTTCGCGGACCATGCGAATGTGAAGGGCCGTGTATCTGATCTTCAATCTCGTCCATAATCATTCTGCACGAAAAAACCATATATAACACAAATAATAACAATTAACAATATTAATAGAAATAATCATAACACTAACAATATAACAAACATTTAAATTTGTTAAATAAAAGAAATAAAAAAAAACAAAAATCAGGGCGTCTATGGGGTCGTCTAGGGGTAGACTCCCCATCCTGTTAGAATAAAAACCCATCTTCTTCAAAAACACACACCTAAAACCCACAAATTCATCAAATTCGCATACAACCTACGGTCTAAATGTATAACACATTAAAGAATCATGAACTATAGCCTAGAATGCGTACCAGAGCTGCTTGAATTCGAAAAAATACGGTCTGTATACGGCTGGTAAGAGGATTATACGTATGTGTGTGTGTGTGTTTGGTCGTATGCAGCTGGTCGTCTGGTTTCTCCAGTCATATACGAGGTCTAGACGGGGCGTCTAGACCTAGACGGCCAGTCTAGGAGAAATGGTTAATTACCATTTTACCCCTGGGTTACCACCCATCTAGGCCTAATTTAAGGGTAAAATGGTAATTAACCATCTGAACAGAAACTGTCTCAAGTGGTTAATTACCATTTTACCCGTGAATAAGGCCTAGACGGGTGGCAACTCAGGGGTAAAATGGTCTTTGGGAAAAGACGTGGCGTATTGCTCTTGACGGCCTGGCTAATGTAATGGTTAGTTACCATTTTACCCTGACTTGCCACCCGTCTAGGCCTAATTCAGGGATAAAATGGTAATTAACCATTTGACTCATTTTCTGTGTCAAATGGTTAATTACCATTTTACCCCTGAATTAGGCCTAGACGGGTGGCAACTCAGGGGTAAATGGTAATTAACTATTTCGCTTTAAAATTCAAAAAGTTGAACACCTTACATTTGTCGCTCATAGTGTATGCTGCGTCTAGGCCTAGACGGGGCGTCTAGTTCGACAATATTATGTTTATACCGCTGGGTTAGGCCTAGACGGGATGCAACCCAGGGGTAAAATGGACTTTTGGCCAACAACAGACGTCCAGTCTAGGTCTGTACGCGACGTATATTCTTATTTTTTTATATATTTTCTTTTATACAGAAAGTCATAATAATTATACAAAAAAACTATTAATTATATAAACAATCATATTAATTATACAAAAAACCATATGAATTATAAAAAATACATATTAATTATACAAAAATTCGTATTAATTATACAAAAAATCGTATTAGTTTTACAAAAATTGAAAATAATTATACAAAAAATCGTATTAATTATACAAAAAATCGTATAAATTATACAAAAACTCATTCTTCTGATTCACTGTCGACGTCCTGTTAACATGTGCAAGCGTTATCATTCGTGGTTCTCGATCCGTCGGAGAAGTCATTATCGGGAAGAAGGTGGAATAACCATCGACGCTTAACAGGTGAACCATGATACCGTACCTTTATGCAATAAGAAGCCATGCGTGGGGGAAGTCCATCCAGTGAGTGGGGGGACAACACTCCACTGAATCCCAAATTAGGCCCTGACAATGCGTGTTAAAATATCCTTCCTCCCATACTTCAAATATTGGCACCCAGATCGATGCGTTCTGATCCATCTCCTGTAGAAGGTCTTTTCGAATGTGCCCCATAAATGTTCTCCCATACTGAAGCCCACAGCCACATACTGAAACCCACAATGACTGTCTGGCTTCACATCTTGTATACACGAGATGTACGGGTGAAACAATGTCGGAAGGGGAGACTTAAACCGTTTGATGATTGACGCATTCTCGTCACCCACTATCAACGGAAAACCATTATTGTCTCGAATCTCTCTTTGTTTAGACGTTGTTGAATGGCTTCGCCCCGCTCTGGGTTTTTGAGACTTTATGACCGACTGTTGAGAGGCCTGGGACGGAACGTACGAGCTGTGGCGGGGGGGGGGGGGGCATCGTATGTACTTTGTTGGGAACCCTAAAAGCACGTGTTTGCATCACCAAATGAGCTCCTCCTCAATTCTTCGTCTCTACAGGTGGCCTCGTCAAACCGATGTTGTGTTTGCTTTGTTGTTGACCATCCACGAGTATTTTGTTTGAAAACCGGTGGTTTCTTGGTAGATTTGGTTGGAGTCAACACCGCTTTAATCTTTGCCAACAACCTTTTTTTCTGAGCAGGGGGTGTGACTCTAATTGGTTCCTAACAATATTGAGCTCTTCTATCACGTCAACATCATCCGGTATCAATTTAGATGGCTGAAAGTTAAGGTTCTGCCAGAAGATGTCTGCGTCTTCAAGTTGAACCGGACGCTTTGCATGGTTAAAACAATGCACTATTAAAGTCACATGATTAACAGACATATATAGCATACATCATTTCGTGTTTAGCAAGTATTACATGCACGTACGTACTTTTCCAGCCTACAATCACACGACAACCCACAACTATTCCACATCTGACAACCACGGGATGAATGAAAATGCTGCAACACGTCTAGTTTCCTAAGTAGCTCTCCACTCAACAAGTCAAGCGCTGTATGGGAAACTTTTCAACGTAGGTGGTCAAATAACGGGTTTTTGTGGTGGTTCATTCTTTTTTCGATGCTTTCTCGAAAGCTCCTCCTTATTTCACCGTATTGTGTTACAACTATATCCTTGACACAACCTACTATACGGTCTAAAGAGCTCCTATCTTGGAAGTATCTCTTTAAATTGGCGTGTTGACTCTCAACTCTGTTTGTGGTACGCTGACCGAAGTTGCGACTCTGATCAGTCCACGCAAAGACGAACATTTCCTTGTAATCTTTCAGCCAGTTATCATACACGTACGTAAACACCCCTAAATAGTGTATTTAATTTATTAAATGTGCATAGGTAAGTCATATGTTACTACAAAAACTTACCATAACATTTTCACTCCACAAGTGGCTTTTGCAGGTTACGCAAGTTGTACTCGTATATGGGTATTGATGGAGACTCACACAATGTCCCCCATAATAACAAAAAATTTTGTCATTCTTCTTGTGTGAAGGCGCTCTTGCAGTGCTTACAAATATTCTATTGTATGTGGAACCTGCAAAGATATCGAGAGGCGTTTGGAAAAACTTTAGCACACACGTTAATTATGGCCAGGTCTCTATCCGTTACAATCACACGTGGCTCCATACATTCATCCAACATTGCCTGGTCCTCTCAAGCACCCATACAAAGTTATCACTACGTTCTTTGTAGATAATGGCATATAAAATGAATAGTTAGTGGGTGTCATACTAACTATATGGACAAATGGCATGTTGTATGCATTTGTTTTGTACGTGGAATCAATCAGCAAAACGTGCGGGAACGCACGCCACATTTCACTCGAGTATGGATGAACAAAGAAGAGCTCTGTAACGACCTCTGTTTCGGGTTCCTCCCGTGTGTCGTAAAAAAATCGTTTGTAATCAGGATATTTTCTAGTGACTGCATGGGAGTCAGTCCGTATCTTTGTTCGGCCCTAATCTTCTGAACTGCGTTTTGTACGTCTTTCTGAACATGGAAACTGTCGGGAAACTGCTTCCTTATCGTTTGAAAAATTCTGCGCGGCTCCATGTTTTAACCTGTCAGTTGCTCGATCAATCTGTATTCGTTAGGAGTAAACCTTTGCACAAACGCGTGGGTCGATAGGTCCTCACAAAGTTCATGGTTATGTTCAGTCTTTCCCCCTTTTATCCCCCATGTTTCATATCAATGGTCTCGTACAGCCACTAGGTAAAACGGGCAACCGGGTTTTTTGCTTCCAGCTTTTCTAACTGTTACTGTAGTATGGTGCTCACCACCATGGTCACATTCAAGCCATACCTCCCGGTCCTTCCCCCAATTTTCTTTGATCGTTATGTCAAAATAACGAAACCATCCGCCTTTGCCGTTTCCTGTGCCCAGTTTTTTAGTTCATCTATAGAGTTGAAAACATGTAACATCGATAGCGTTATGTTATATTTTATATTTATTAAACTATCCAATGTAAATAAATAAGTTTGATACCATCTTTGTGAGGTACCGATTGCCTACGCTCAAGGTGCCTCACCACCATAACCTCCACCGTCTGGATAGTTTTGTTGGCCGTACAAAGACTGTGTTGCATTGTAACTTTCATAACCGTCTCCTCTGTATCCATTCGGATAGTGTTGTTGCACGTAAGAATATTCACACCCGTATCCATAATCTAGAAACCCTTGTTGTGCAGGATAACATGATTCATCTACAAGGGATGTTCCATCAACGGACGGATGCTTGTTCAAATCTAGAAATGATCTGTTATGATTTGCTTGTACACTAGACACAACCTCCTCTTGCTCGTAGAATCAGGAACGCTGGTCTCTCCCTAACAACGGTATCATCATTAGTAAATAATTAAAACAACAAGTAGTTTAACCTAATAACTGTTACCGGATTGGCTTCGGGCACCCATGACTCGCCAGAATACGACCCAAAGAAATAGTTGTCGTCCCAATATGATGACATTTCACCACCTTTGAATGATATCAAATGGAGTAATATAAGGCAAAGAAGAAGAAGCAGAGAACTTCAATGCGATTTGTTTCAACAATGAGAAAGCTCTGTATGGTCTATTTAACAAAGAAATATATGTCACGTCTAGGCCTAGACGGGACGTATCACTTTACTGCTCTACTCACATGTATGCAGACCACCAAAGTCAAAATCAACCTTCAAGACGCCCCGTCTAGGCCTAGATGACCCGTCTTGGGTAGGTGGTCTGTAGGGCTCCGTCTAGGCCTAGACGCTCCGTCTGATGTGACAGATTTGACATTGTACGAGGTCAGGATTGTGGCCGAAGAAAAGAACCCTAGACGCTCCGTTTAGAGCTAAACGACACGTTTTAAAAATATGAAAAATAGGTAGATGAGTGTATGAATATGTTTAACCTTAATTAATAATCTATCTATTCTCTGACACATTCATTATCTAAGAGACCAAATTAGTTTCCATGTATATCTTGAGTTGTGAGTCATGCCTTACATTATTTGATATGTAAAAAAGATGCTTTATGGAAACGTGCGGCAGTATATAAACATTTTTCTCAAATTTTGATATTTCTAAGATATGCTTTCGAGATACATGGAAATGCCCAAAATAGCTATTTATCATGCTAGCCAAATAAAAAGAATATGCAAGAATATGTACAGTTAGATTCTTAGGGGTGTGAGTCTTAACATCATTATTCTTTTATAATAAATAAAAGCAACATCATGCTTGCATGCATGAGTCTTATCTCTTTCAGCGATAAATAGCTTTGCAAAAGCAGTCAAATGATCGTGTTATGTTATTATTGTGAACCATATTTGTTTGTGAAAATGAACTTCTAAACATTTATAGGCGTTAAAACCAAGCATGCTCTAAAGAGGTTAAAGTATAAGAAACTTGAAACCTTGAAACCGGAGTTGCAAGCGAAGAACCGGGTATCATGTAGAGCAGCTAGAAGTGAAGATGTGTATAAGAGATCTAGAAGCTACCACTCCACAAAAAAAGTTCCTCCCAACCTTAGAAAGAACTTAGGAACATATGGGCTGAACTACAAAGAGTTTCATGTTCTAAGCAGCGCAGCTCCACGGTGGACGCCACTTGTTAAAACAACTAGAATAAGGTCGAGGGAAAGGTATGAACGTTCCTCGGGACAGCCTCGTCACCTCCTAACTTGTACCTACAACACGAAAGAACCCGTTAGAAGGGGCCAGAGCCGGGGTCTCTGGACCACCCTCCGACGCTCAACATTAGTAAGTATAAACATAAAGCATAGATGCATGAGTAAGTATAAGAGAGATAGAGAATGCTTAGGGAGTTTGCGATCAGACCCAGCGTTAGCTAGCACCTGTGGTGATTAAAGGTAGTGTAGCTTGTGACTAGGAACTGTTGGTGTAGTCCCTCATGAGCTCGTGACCCTAGCAGCTCAGAGGGAAAGCAGCTCAGCCTAGTGGTTTGTGTTCTTAAGACAGAGTATGTGATCCTAGAGCGAAAATGAGATTCTAGAGAGAGAGTAAATGGCTAATATGTCCAAGCCAAAGTGAGATGAATGAAATAGAGGGTGAACCCTATATTTATAGGCATGTTACTCTTAACCCTAATGGGCTTGGTTTTGATGGGCCGGGCTGGTCAGTAAGCTTTTTCTTCTATTTGGGTTGTTAAGCTCCCGATAGGGAGCTCCCAGCTTCCTACTTCCCGGCTTTGCTAAGTGAAAGCCTCCGGACACCAACATCATCAACACCCAAACCAAAAAACCTTCCTTGCAACATACCTCGATGTGATGTAGGAAGCTTTGTCAGTACTCCTTTAATCCCCTGCTACTTTGAAATTTCAAGACCAGTATTTTTACACCCTTTATCCAACTACTCATTCAAATATTCCCAATAACTATTGATATGTGCCATTCTTCCCTCAAAAGCCATTTCATTTCCGTTTATGGTTGTGCCTTGTGGTTCTCAGTTTCCACCTGCTCATTCGTGCACTATTACCATGTGGCTCACTATTGATGCCTCGTCTTGCTTCTTGTGAGCCGTGTTTGGAGCATTTAGTCAAACAAGGGAAAAAAATAAAATAGAAATTAGTTGGTATAAAATGATATAATTATCAAATTCGAGGACGGTACATAATAGGAATCAATTTTTCTTCTTGAGGTATGATTTGTTTTAGGGCCTAGTTAATTTTGTTTTTCCTCAAATTTTTTATTGCCTTATTTCATTAATATGTAGATTGAACATAAAGTTACATTACATATTCGGAAAATAATATCTAAATGTGTTGTAATTAAACTGGAGGGGAAGCACCAGTATATTAACAAATGATAAACCCTACTCACTAGCAGACAAACGATCATGTAAACCCTGCTGATATGATAAAGCCTGCTAGTACACGAGTTAAATATGTTGCTTGCTTTTATGTGGCGTGCTTCAAGGTTAAACAAATTTCCATTTATATGGTTTATCATGTTATTGGCCTGTTAGTTGTTATTCCACAAACCTTACTATCCCTCTTTTTTTGGGTGAAGCCGTCTCTCTCCTAGCCTAACTCAATCACTTGCACAAGGTATGATTTCCTTTTCAAAATTCAGGATTTTGGTCAAGTTCTTGATGATATTTGTTCAAAATTATGGGGTCTGTTAGGGGTGTTCTTTGGTACTTTTATTGGGTTTCAAGTATAGAAATTTACTATAAATCTAAAGTTTGTATAAGTATAAGTTAAACAAAACAAACTTCATAGTCACCATATAATTTTTCGTTCAGTTTGTAGCTTTAATGATAAGGGGAGTCTAATTTCGCTTTATTGATCTGTGTGGTATCGCATGATTTAACTTGGTCAACCTTCTACTGTGAAAGTTGCAACCAACCTTGTTAAACTTTTATCTTACAATAAGAAGGTTTGCATTCTTTTTCTTTAGTTAGTATAAGATTGTTATATATGTTCTCTAATGTATTTAGTTTACATTCTTTTACAGTAATGACTTTTTGGATTTTTCTTGAAAATAATTGCGAGTGATTTTAAGTGAACATATGATTTTCAAGCTCTTTATTGTGTTTTGATGCCAAATGCATATTTTTCAAAGTTGTTTATAATTTAGATTTGGGGGTAGGGTTAAAGGTGAATCTAATTTGAGGATAACAGTGCTCCTTTTGCAACTTTTGTTCATCAAGGTTATTGATATGCTAAGCATATGAATTTTGGAAAGGAGTAAAAAGTTGTGAGATGATAAGTATTTTTTTTGTTACTTTCATTAAGGGGAGAATTTATTAAGTTTGAAATGTACGGGAGCTAATATAGAAAAGCAAGCTTTTAATGAAGTTGATTCTCATGTTAAGACATTATACGCTAAGTTAATACACACCGGGCAAGTATGCTACAACTTTGCATTTAATTGCCAATTATGTAAACAAATTTGACATACAAGTCGGGTTCTTGCTTTGTAAGACAACACAAGACACCAACTAATTATGTAAACCAATTTCTCAAACAAGTATTTCATATACAGTTAACTATGTAGTTGAATATAGTTTACTTCTAGATTAGAGTGCTTTTGTGTCCCAGACGAGGGTAATGGACACAAAAAATCGTCAAGGGTTGGTTACTTCCTATGTCGGCACACGTATTAATGTCCTTGCAAAACATTAATGATCAACAATTTATGGACACTTTACATACCGGATTTCGTACAAATACATTTCAAATGTTTTAAAGATTCATTTGATACAAACAAAACACATGAATTCACAAAATTTATGTTGACTTTTCAAGTGACATGTATTTCAGGAAATTAGTGGACTTCGCGCAGAAACAAGTCAAGAAACAAGAGTCGAAAACTAGATGCCATCCTTTTAGAGGGTTTGATTCATATATTCCGCCTTCGTGCGATACATATGAAATACAAAGCCTTAATTTGTTAAACTATATTTTAGGAACAAGTCTTTTGTTAAACACGTAACTTCTGGATTGTCTTTTGTGAACAAATCTTATGACTTGTAATTCCTTTTAATCAATCATTGATGGACATCGTACTTATTTTATTCATTTAACATGTTTACCTTATCGTATGCAATGATTCCTTATCAAGATCACACCTCACGCTTCCGCCTACCAGCAAGTGTGACAAATTGGTATCAGAGCTTCGATTGTAGTGAACTAGGATTCCTTCTCGAGTCTAGCCTACAATCATTAGGATCCTCTCATGAAAACAATTTTTACAAGAACAAAAAGTTTTCATTGCATTAACATTTTGCAAAGTCCACTACATGAGTTCATTTCATAAAAAGAAGCAAGTACTTTACATGACTTAGTCTATAAGAAATAGACATAATACCTTAAGTTAATCCGCAAAACACAAATAGGATAACTTACAATGAACTTATGTAATTGTTACATTCTATATAGATAATAAGTAAAAATTATTTATTAATATATATGTCGTACAGATTATTTTGCTAGGTTCCCATGTCTTCATCAGAGAGCAGTTACATTTATGACGACGAGGTTGGGCCTATGGAGCTAGTCTTCGATGATGAGTACGGACCGGTTGTGGATATTTTCACTTCTGACAGTGATTCGGATCCCGAGGAGGACCTCGACTACATCTCATATGATGACATCATGGAGGACGTCCCTCTGGTGGACAACGTGATAGCTTTCGATTTGCATCATCTTCCTGAGATGGTCGTGCTCGGCCATCCAGACATGGAGCACATCCTTGACATCCCACCTCTGGCCATCATTCCCCCTATTATCGATCTAGACGGCGATGATGATGACATCCTTGTATTCCATGTTGATCACATTGACGATGACCTAGGAGACGAGGAGGTTTTCGATATAGCTATAAGTGCCGTAAACGGATCAACAGGTATCACTAACCTAATCAATAGCGGAAATTATGATTAGGATGAAGAACAACTTGAATAATATAACTTGCATACACCAAAAGATGTCAGATACAAGTTTTTTGCTGTCAACTCTCTAACCCCTAACAAATGACCTAACCCCCTATTTATAAACATCACAAAGCCCAAAAGTAAAGACCGCTAGGCACTAGGAAGCCCAATCTAATCCCAAAAGCCCCAAATACACTATAAATGAATAAACCTTTAAGCTCCAAGCCCAACATTCTCCCCCTAGGTTTCTTCATTTATCCTTCAGTGCCGCATCCATACCCAAACGTCCAACAATAATCCCAGCAACTGCAGCCGTCCAGTCTTTAGCACACACCTCATATAGCTCAGCAGTACGTATTTGATGAGAAGCCAGAACTTGTAAATCTTCATCATGAAAGCTAACCAAATCCACCACATCATTTACCCTAAACACCTTCTCCTTCATCACAATCGCAACACTTCCGACCTTGGATCGTATAACCAGAAGTTAAAGTTCTTCAGGATTCCTTTTGGAAAGGTAAGAGCAATGGGAATAACTAACTCTTTGTCTGTAGGCGGCCACATCACAGATTTGAACCTTTTGCCTGTGTGCGCATCACGAACACCCTTGGCTGCTCTCAGATACGGTTCAGCAGTCTTCATACTCTTAAAACCGCTCCTAACCTTGCGTTCAAGCTTCTTAAAGAACCTCCAACTTGGTCCACGCTCTGTAGTATCGTTGTCAGTGTATGGAGCTCTTAAAAGATCAGTCAGTGCTACTTTAGTCCATGTCTCAAACTGCGAATCTTTCGAATAATATTCCCTCATTCCATCTTGGCTCACAATGATCCACATGTTTTTAACATGATCATACATCCAACTCAACACTTTCGACTTGTTGCCCACCTTACTGTAATAACTGGATCCCAACTCCATCACGTATCTCTCAAATTGATTGGTTGGATCTTTTAGCTGAAAATTTTCATCCAGAGGATTTACGTTAACATTCTTCATTAATACCATCTGCTTCTTTTTCTTCAGGTCTACGGTACGTTTCTGACTGCCAGTGAACTTTTTACGTGGATCACTTAAGTAATCATTGAGACCGGCTTGACGTTCTGCTGCTAGCTGCTCAGCCGCCAACCTCTGTTCTTCGGTTTCTTCTGCCATACGCTGTTGTGCTGCACGATGTCGAGTTTCAACATTCATCGGATCATCGGTGGGATCGCTAAACTCACGGCCAAATTTGTTCTCTAGTTTGCCCCTTAAATCAAACACAATGGTCATAAGCATCGTTACATCCCCCTGCAGTTGATCGATAGTTTGATCTCGAACATCCAAGCGATTCTGCAGAGAGGCAATCTGAGCATCCTTCAACATAACCTCCTGTTCTAGCACTACTACCCGTTTCTTCAAATCAATGACATCCACTTCTATATCATCATCATCACTGTCTAATCCCCAAACTCGAATGCCCTCTTCTCAGATCTACGCATATAATCATCATCAGCAGCATCAAAATAACCAACTCCACTTCCACCCGTTTTCGAACAACCGGCACCAGGCGAACTACCTCCAAACTCCATCATTTGCAACGCTGTGGCAGCAGGAATCGATACAACTGTGGATTGTGTAATGATAGGAATTGTGATCTGTGTAGAAATAATAGGCGTGTCAACCATCGATGTACAAGCAACAGATTCAGCAACAATAGCCTCAGCAACAGTGATCTCAGCAGCAGTGGATGTAATCAAATCAGAAACAGCAACATTAACAACAACAGGAACTTCACATGTACTAGCTGAAATGCTCGGCCCAGTTCTGCGCCTCTTGATCAACGGTACTTCATCTTCTTTGTCGTCGTCATCTTCTTCGGGCTGAACGGTTGGAGCAACAATAGACGGAATGTTAAGCGAGGGATCACCCGGTTTCTCTTGAAGATCCTTCAATTGAGCGATCAAGGCAGCTAGATTCTCAGACGATAGCTCTGGTAGAACAGGAGTTAACGTAGCATTGAACGCATCAAGATCATCCAGAAAGGCTTGTCCAACATCATCCTCATCATTTGTAACCAAATCCTCAACTTCTATCTCCTTTTCCTTAGCCTGTACATCGTGTTCCTCAGCCATATTCCCATTTGCTGGAGGAGGAGGAGGAGGAGGAGGTGGTGGGTATGAAAGATATTCAGCACGGAGGGCGTAGGCGATTCTGCAAGTGTTTAGCCCCACGATCATCACCTGAAATTCTTGAAAATACTCAACTAGTGGGTCTGAAAGATATCCAGCCTAGTTGTGAAACTGTTCTTCAACCAGCATCACTGCATCGAAAGCTTCTTCCACCATGTCTGTCAAAAATCAACACAGTTAAACCAACTAACAGAAGTTAACTGAGTTTAGCTATTTGGCAGTCAAACTAACTGAACAGGTCAAACAGAAGTCAAGGTCCAAAACCAATGCTAGTTCAAATTAGTTAAGGGTTCAACAGTTTATAAGGTCCAAACTTCACATCCGGATTTCTAACAGTTCAGAAGGAATCCGAAATAAGCTTTTTATCAATCCGGATTGAGGAGGTCAAATAGTATGGTCAATGATACAATCCGGATTATGTATCTCGGATAGATATGCATCCCGGATAAAGATCCAATCCGAAATGATATCCAAGTTCATCATTTCGGATGAATATCCATCCGGAATGCAATCCGAAGTGCTAAGTATTTGAAGATCAATCCGCAATATAAACCAAAATGCATTAAATATTCATTAAGTTCATCCGGAATACACATGTACCTAATCCGGAAAGTGCAGTGCGAAATATTTAATTCGAGAGAGAACCAGAGAAGACAAATAGTAATTCGGATTTCGGATAACCCGAAATGAGATCAAAGATGCCAATATAGATTTTCCTAAATGGGCCTGGGCCTAGAATGTTGAATCCGGATTGGGCTTGTGACAGGCCCAATCTGGAACACTAAAACAATGGGCCTGTCCGGAAAGATTTAAGTGGGCCTTTCTGGACAAGTCCAATCCGGAACAGTATCCTTTTGGCCCAAGTGAGCCCAATTCAGAACAGTAACCTTAACTTCAGTTTTCAGACATAAAACCAACTTCATTAGGCTGGCCCAAATCCCAAAGCACACTGGGCCAGTCCAATATCTCTTGACAGAAAAACATCCCACCAAAATTCATCAAGTAAACTAACCAAGCATCTAACCATCTTATAACATTTCTCAAAGAAAACTTATTGAAACAGACATTAACAGTTAACACAGCCTTGCTAAGGACCAAATCGTTTCAAAAGCTAACTAAGGAACATTTTTCAGTATGAGCAGGTTCAATTGGTCTAAGCGATTGTCAATATACTTGTCCACTTAAATCTAAAACTCAACCCTTGTAGTTCAGGCATCATGATATGCTTAAGGTAATTTATACTAAGATACCCGTGTGTCCCATACCATGACATACCTCCGCGATCAAGGTAAGCACAACAGTTCATCGTAGCAGGTGAGTATACCGTGATCATCCTTTATTGTACAACATTAGACTATTGGTGAACAGGTCCGTACTTCCGTATAGCAGAGAGACCAACAGTGACTGACGAGGATTAAGCAAATACCTTATGAGGTACGTAAGAACTTAGAAAGAAACTTTTGTTCTCTTAGGTTTTGGCCTTTCCATTTTGGCTCTTTTATAAAGATATCCTGACTGTGCCTAGGTCTGCATATAATCTGGATGCAACAGAAGGGCAGTCAAGATATCCCCGGATGACTCAGCAGCATAAAGACCCGAAACCTCAGATGTTGGCTATCTATCAACGCAAGATTTAAGACTATAAAATCATATGCCTATAGTAAGTGACCCACTGAGTACAAAGTTCGTTATGTTTGTATCATTTGGCTTTCCCCATCCGGTTGAGTTTTAGAACTACCGACACATCACATTCGATCCAAATCTTTTCCGCTTCTATACCTTACATGTGTTAGTCAAACATTTTATCACGAATATTCATTTCATTTCCTTATCCTTGCAAAAAAATTTTTTTTTTAAGATTTCTCCCCCTAAATTTGTGCGTAGAGATATGAACAAATTTATGAAGCAACGAAAAGAAAAGAAAAACAGTAAACAAACACGAAGATAATAGATGCCTAGGTAGAAAACCGAATCATTTTGAGAAGATCCACAAGCACTTAGAAAACATGCGTTGCTAACGGGTTTCGTGAACAAATCCGCCACATTTGCATCAGTGTGGATTTGCTCAAGCTTTATGAGACCCTTTTCATAGCAATCGCGAATAAAATGAACTTTAATGTTGATGTGCTTGGTTTTGGAGTGGAAAACAGGGTTTTTAACGATTTGGATTGCGGCATCATTATCATAATAAATTGTTGTGTTTAGATAAGTCAAACCGTAATCGCAAGCTGATGTTGCATCCATAAAACCTGGGAGCAGCAAGCAGAAGCTGCAACATATTCTGCCTCTGCAGTGGAGAGCGAAACCGTCTGTTGCTTCTTGCATTACCACGAAATTAAGCGATCTCCCTGAAATTGGCAACCAGCCGATGTTGATCGCATGTCCCTATCTGTACCTCCAAGATTACTCTCAGAGAAAGCAAATAGTTCAAATTCAGAATTTTAAGGATACCAGAGGCCCAGTGATGGAGCCCCTTTGAGGTACCTAAAAATTCATTTAACATGTAAATGAGAAAGTTTAGGAGTAGCCTGATAACGAGCACACTGGCAGACGGCAAACATGATATCCGGCCGAGTAGCAGTGAGATACATGAGTGATCCAATCATTGAACGATACATGGTAGGATTAACAGGCGTTCCGTCAGCATCTTCATTTAGCCGAGGCCATTCTGCAATAGAGGAAGCCATTGGCTTGGAATTTGTAAGCTTGAATTTGGCAAGAATGTCGTGTACGTATTTTCCTTGATGAATGAGTATACCCTGTGGGCTCTGACGAACTTGAAGTCCTAAAAACATGGTCATCTCTCCCAATGAGCTCATCTCAAATTTCTTCTTCATGATTTCTTCGAATTCGCGGCCCAAACCATCATTGGTGGAACCAAAAATAATATCATCAATGTAGATTTGGACAAGAATAATGTCCTTATCAACGCGTTTGATAAAAAGAGTTTGGTCAATGGTTCCACGTGTGTAGTCATGAGCAAGCAGATGTTCTATAAGAGTAGCGACCATGTGCGAGGCGCTTGATGCACCGTACAAAGCCTTGTCTAATTTGTAGGCATAATCTGGCTTGTCAGGATCAGTAAAGCCCGGTGGTTATGCCACGTATATTTCCTCTTTCACCTTGCCGTATAGAAACCGCAGTCTTGACATCCATTTGATAGACAGTAAAATCCATGTAAGATGCGTATGCCAAGAAGATACGTATAGCCTCCAAATGTGCGACAGGTGCATAGACCTCATCATAATCCAAACCTTCAATCTGTCGAAACCCTTGAACCACCAGTCTAGCTTTATTTCGAACAATAACTCCAGTGTCATCCTGCTTGTTGCGGAAAACCCAGCGAGTTCCAAGAGCGCGTTTTCCCTAAGGCAGCTTCACCAATTGCCAAACCCCAAGCTTTTCAAATTGATTTAGTTCCTCGTGCATTGCATCAACCCCGCCTGGTTCCTGCAAGGCAACATCAATACTTTTAGGTTCAATTTGGGAAATAAAGCAAGAATAGAGGCATGTATTAATATCCCCAGATTGACTGCGTGTGCGAACAGCAGCGTTTACAGGACCAATGATATTCTCAACGGGGTGATCACGTTGTAAACGTTGCGGTGTTGGTGTAGCAGGAACCAAAACATCTGTTGGCAAGTTGGTGATACTAGCTGAAACAGGTCCAGATGTCTCCCCCCACAGAAGCACTAGTAGAGGTATGGGGTGAGGAATCCACCGCACAATCGAGGGGAGTAGGCTCGGGAAACAAAGAGGATCCCAAAACATCAGGAGGAAGGCTGGCATTTGTCATAGATGGCTCTGGAGCAGATACCACATCCTCAGTAGGATTCGGCTGAACAGGCGAAGAGATAGATGGGTCTTGAGATTGTGAAACTGTGGAGGATGGTGAGACAATGTCATTGAATCCAGGAGGATCCAAACTTAGCTGTTTTAGAGTCTCATTTAGCGTGGCAGCGTCAGCATCATCGTCGGAAGTAATGGGCACCGTTGGAGGGAAAGAAGTCGAACTATTTCCTGTAGACGTATTAGAAGACACATCAAAATGATTAAATAAGGTAGAGTAGTCATACAACCAGTCTGGACCAATGCGTTTGTCCTTGGGATTTTCCTCCAGCCAACCCACATTGTAGGTTTCAACCAACCATCTTCTTGATCTTGTTATAAACGCGATATGTCGTATTTTTAGAATAACCAACAAAAATGCAAGGATCTCCGTGTGCTTCAAACTTTCCTTTAGCGTCCATGAGCAGGAGTACACAAGGACATCAAAATTTGTGGAAATGCTTGACCGAAGGTTTGCGACCTTCAACCACTTCGTATAGAGTCTTCATGTGGCGTTTGTTGATCAGGGCGTGATTCTGAATATAGCATGCAGTGTTAATTGCTTCTTCCTAGAAGATGAGAGGTAGCTCGGATTCAACTAGCATAGTTCGTGCAGCCTCAATAAGTGTGCGATTTTTGCGTTCTGCAACCCCATTTCGTTGTGGGGTTCTGGCTGCACTGAACTGTCGGTTAATCCCCTTGGAGGAGTAGAATGTAACATCCGTCGAAAAAAAAAACCGGATTAACCAAACCCGCTTCGTTTATTAACCGAACAACCAGTCAAAAATTTCGTTGCATATTTAATGCTTAAATTAATTTTAAACGACAAATAATTAATAAGTATATTAGAATAAAAAAGTTAAATTTGAAAAAGTATTAAAAATAGTGATTTAAAAATAAAATGCTGAAGCCGGGACTCGAACCCGGGTCAGCCGAGAGCCAGCAAAGCCTTAACACACATCCCTTCAACCGCTCCGCCACTTGTGTTGTTTGTTAACATATTGAAACAATTAATACATAAATTAAATCTGGAAATCAAAACCCAGTTACACAGCGCGCCCAAAATCGCTGACGCCGGAAATCCCGACAAATCGTCAAATGTTGCCGTTTCTTTTGGTCATAACGCTTACATTAACAGCCATATCGGTTATAACCGAAATAAAACCATCAATTTCATTCATTACCATAATTCCCATTGAAACCGAAAATAAAAATTCAAATTCGGGATTTATCTTTGTTCATCAGTTAAACTCACGAATCTATCCAACTACACTCTCCATTTTTGCTCAGAAAATTTCGCCGCAAGTCGCCGGAATTCTCTGTAAATTAACCGGAAATTTTCGCCGGAAAACCGAGTTCAATCCATCTTTTCTTCTTACCAAAAAATAAGATCATAGAACTCATACTGACATCACTCCCACTCACCTTAAACCTCTGAAGAATCTTTGTCGCAAGAAATTTCACTCGCCGGAAAATCTCTGCAAGTCGCCGAAAAACCGAGACTTTCATCTACACGGTAATTACTTCGATTTTTCTGTTTCATTCCATTATTGGACAAATTCTAATATCAATCCCTCACCCAGAATCTTTTCCAGACGACGTTGCCGGATTATCTGTTTTCGCCGGAAAACTTCTGAAATTTCAGAAACCTGCTGTTAACCGGTATGATCATTTCAACTTACTGATAATCGTTACCCAGTGGTTCCATTTCACATCTAATCTCTCCAAATTGTTGACTAATCCTATCAGCCGAAGCTCACCAAAACAGAGCCGACGATCTTGCCGGACTTCTGAAGAAAGACGAACAGCTCGGTACAAGTAATCCTCAAACCTTTTTCTGTTCCTTACATTACGATGGCTCATAATGTTCGTTAAGTTAATTTAACAAATAACAGTCAGTTGATCGATGTCTGTGTTTTGAACGAAGAAGATGAAGTTGGGTATGTTATAACATTAATTAAAAACGGGTTAGACACACAGTCCAGCGGTGGACTGTGTGCAAACAATATGCATAACGTCTCGAGTTCGATCCTGGTCACACACATTCGCTGTAATAAAATGCCCCTTTTTTATTAAACTGAACCGGGTTAACTCAGTAAGATGTTAAATATAATAATAACCAGAATATTTACCAAGTTAGACACACAGTCCAGCGGTGGACTGTGTGCCAAACTAACCCACAGGTCCCGGGTTCGAGACCCGTGGAGAGCACCGAGCGATACATTAAAATCGTTTTTAAAATAAATGATTTTCGGATTAATTTAATTAGTATATAAATATAATTAAAACATAAATATTTCGGGTTAGACACGTAGCTCAGTTGGTAGAGCTGCGTGCACGCGTACGGGAGGTCTCTGGTTCGAGTCCTGCCCGGCGCATACTTACACACAATAAAACCGGTCAACAAGTCAACGGTCAACGACCAAAATCAACATTTTTTTTTTATTTTATTTATTTATTTAAATTAAAAATCAATTAAAAATACTTAAAAATAACATTTTTAAAGTTAGAAAATAGCCTTAAACTCACAAAATATATCCAAAAATACTATTAAAATTGTTAATAAAATCCATTTATTTACATTATTTTTCGTTATTAATTAGGTTAGTTTTTCCTCATCGATCAATCCTCTAAACTCGTGCGCATTCAACAGCATTCACCGAACGCACCTGAGGTGAGTGAATCTCTACAAATTCCCCGTTTAAATCACGTTTTGTCTTACTATTTATTATATTTAAATCATTGTGCATACATCATATCATGGATAAATGTGTATTCAGCTTGTATAAACTGTTTGTGTGGTTATTGTTTAGATTTAATTTATTATTTTCAGTACATGCAATTTCATAGGCCGCCGCTCCCCATTACATTATGAGCGTTGAGCATGTTACCCATTACATTATGAGCGTGAACCTGGCGTGCCAACATACGATCGGCTCCGTTTGATTGAGCCTTGATCGCACAGACATTTATCATTTTCAGTACATGCAATACGATCGGCTCCGTTTGATTGAGCCTTGATCGCACAGTTTCATTCATATTATATTTTTATGCAAGTTGATATGTTATTGTATGCTGTTGGTTTGTTAATGTATGTTATTGTTTGTTGTTGTGTGATATCGTATGCTAATGGTTTGTTATTGTATGCTAATTGTTGTTATTGTATGTTTATTTACGTTTGTTCATATATGAATAGTGCACAATTTTTCCATATAAAATACAACAAGAAATAAATAATAAATGTTTTTTAACAAGGTTCACTCGCCAACTTTTTGTTGATCCAAAAACAATTTTTACACATGATACAGGTGAACAGGATGAAGCATGGAAAACATAGGAAATTGCCTTAGAAGAAAAATAATGAAGTTTAGAAGGATGAATAGAACATGTTGTATTTGTTTGATATGATTGTATGATTTCTTTTAAATTGAAATACTAAATATGAAACATTATAATAACTGTCATGAGCTTTGATGAAAACCCAATCATGCCCCGGTCACCTTTTCCGCTGCGGGTCGGGGTGTGACAGATTGGTATCAGAGCTTTTAACTATAGGGATATATGATAGGTTATTAGACCCTTAGAGCCTATACTATAGTTGATTAGATTTTAATTGTTTATGTGGTTATATGCAAACTTATGATATTTATTTGTTTCATATTTATTACATACACAAATGCATGCAAATATTTCCAATATTACCTTTTGTGATATCTAGTGAATTATACTTACAGTCAAATATACATACTTACATACATATTCATCATACATGTTACAATGTTCACATATTCAAATCATCTTCATACTTTCGTTATTCAAAGATTTTGTCGCATTTTTCATTTTTCAAATCTCATCAAAGTGAGTTCTGCGACGGGCATGTAGTAACTGTAAGAGTACAAGTACCGGTAGTCGGAACGTCCTGTCTAGGTTGGCATTCGTATAAATCCAATATAACGGACCAGTTTGCCTACCTGGGGACTAACGATGAGAGTACGAAGGACCTATTAGGCCAAAGCATGCCACACCAAACGTCGTTCGAACTAACCCCACTTTGAGGTGTCACCGTGTCCACACCTGGACACATTCCGAATATCATACATTACATATTTCTCGATTTTCTCCGGGTTTTAGTGTACGTAACCAGGCTAACACATGCGAACCATATGAAAAACCCGGTATTCATGGGGTCCCACATGGTTACGAAGGTGAAGTATGGCGGCATGCAAGGCCCAATTACGAGCAAAGCCCAAGACATCCTATGGATGTAGTAGATTTATTATGCTATGTTTATTTTATGAATGTTCATTCCTAAATACGACACATGATCCCAAAAGCATCCAACTCATACTCTTGATATGTATTCCTTGTAGATGTCTTCTAGTCTCGCTCGTAGGAAGATGAGAGCAGGAAAAGCCCGCGAGCTCATGGCTACCCAAATCGCTCAACAAATGGCTGCCGTAATACCGAACATTGTAATTCAAGTCCAACAAGCCCTTACCGCTAATCCCGTCAATCAAGAAGTTCAAAATATTGTCAACCCTCCCCCAAATACCACTAAATGCACCTACAAGCATTTCAAATCCTGCGACCCTACAAAATACGAAGGGACTGAAGGTGTCACCGCTCTTCTCTATTGGTTTGAAAAAATGGAAAACATTTTCCTAAATTGCGATTGCCCCGATGATCGCAAAATGCGATATGCTACTGGTCGTTTATTTGGAATAGTACTTACTTGGTGGAATACAGAGAAGGCTAAACGAGGTGTTGAAGATGCTATGACTTTGACTTGGGAAGAGTTGAAAGAAATCATGACAAGACGGTTTTGCCCAAGGAGCGAAATCAAGAAATTAGAGGATGAGTTCTATTCGTTGAAACAAAAGGAAGGCGACCACACTACATACAACAAGAGATTCCTCGAGTTAAATCAAATGGTTCCCAACTTGTTCACTCCCCACTACCGTTTGATCGAGCACTACATTCGAGGTCTTCCTTCAAAAATTCAAGACTCTGTAATAAGTACCACACCTGCAACCTTGGAAGCAGCAATGGAGTTAGCTACAGAGCTCACCGAGAACCGTATACGAAATAAAGACTTCAAGGAGGAGAAGAAGAAAGATAAAGCATCAACTGAAATTTCAAACTCCACCCAAACCGAATCCCCTTCTCAACACATTTCCAAGAGGAAACGAGATGAGCAACTTTTCGCTGTCACCCAACGCAATCAACCAGCCTTACCCCTCCAAGCTATCCCAATCACTCAAGTAGCACCCAACCCAACCTACCCAAATAAGAAACCTTACCTTGGACCTCACCCTCAATGTAACACCTATTTTTATCACCATCCATCTACCTTACTTTGTCGACTATGTGCGAATTGTGGACGCTATGGTCATTTGAGCAAGGTTTGCCGCACCCCTCAAAACCAAACCTCGCCCCCTACTCAAAACATGATCCAAACATATCAACAACCCCAATACCCCATGTTCCCATATGTTCGAGCTTGTTTCAATTGTGGTGACCCTACCCACTTTAGAAACACGTGCCCTCAATTGGTTAACATCATAAACGCTCAAGCTCAAGCAAACCCAGTTAACCAAGCAAATCAAGAAAACCCAACCACTAGGCCACCAGGAAAAGGAAGAGTTTTCAACATCAACGCCAATCCTGTTGAAGATAATGACGGCCCAAACGAAAACACCCAACTAGTCCCTTTCACTGAAAATCAAGATTTAACTCCAACCGCTTAGTTTTATGTTTTTCTTTATGATTATCTCAATTTTCACGTGTCTCAATTTTAAATTGGAAATTTATCCAAGGATCTTAATGCGAATTACTATTTCAGTTTTGTTTGTATACTCATTGATTTAACATTCATATCATCATACCTCACGACATATCACAGTGTCATCATTTAAAGAAGTTCAGATGTGTCTCACTTCTACATGGACTAACCTCTCCATCATAACAAACGAGAGAGGTACTGTCATCATTCAAAGACTCAAGCTTTGGTTGTTGTGTTTGTTTATGTTTTAGAGTCACATAGAACTAGTCATAACTAACGGATAAAGCCAATGAAAATTTGACGAGAATATGGTGGATACGCCGCTGGTACTTCCTATATATAAGTATTCTTGCCAAAGGATCAGAGGCATTACCAGGCGGTTATGAGAAGTTCCATGTAGGATTTAGTAACGTCTTGGTCGAAGTTTGTTTTATACTCACTGATTTAGTATTTACATCATCATACATCTCAACGTATTTCAATTTCATCATTTAAAGAAGTTGAGCTATGTCTCACTTCCACAAGGACTAACCTCTCCATCATAACAAACGAGAGAGGTACTGTCATCATTCAAACATGTATACTATCAGAATTAAGACTCAAGCTTTGGTTGTTGTGTTTGTTTATGTTTTAGAGTCACATAGGACTAATCATAACTTACTGATAAAACCAATGAAAATTTGACGAGAATATGGTGGATACGCCGCTGGTACTTCCTATATATAAGTATTCTTGTCAAAGGATCAGAGGCATTGTCAGGCGGTTATGAGAAGTTCCATGTAGGATTTAGTAATCTCTTGGTTGAAGTTCGTTTTATACTCACTGATCTAGCATTTATATCATCTCACCATTTAAAGAAATGGGATTATGTCACCAATCAAACATGTATACTATCAGAATTAGGACTCAGACATTGGTTGTGGTGTTTATTTATGTTCTAGAGTCACATCATCGAACCAATCATAACTTATTGAGAAAACCAATGAAAATTTGACAAGAATATGGTGGATACGCCGCTGGTTATGAGAAGTTCCGTGTAGGTTGTAGTATTAGAAGTTTTGTTTTAGGATATAACCTTATCTTTCCAAACATATCAAAACTCTTGCGCATGAAATCATACTTAGTGAATCAACTCCGCTTATCAATATTTTTACCGTAGGCGACAAAAAGCGATTCCTGTAGCAGGGTACTCAACCCTTACAAGGAACGTTACCGCCTCAAACAAAAATTTAAACTCTTACTCTTTTTCTAAGTATGTAACTGTCAAATTAAACACCATCCTTTTTAAACAAATATGCCACTACTTAAATTTTGTGATGAAATTTCTAAAAAGTAGGGGATACTGTAACATCCGTCGAAAAAAAACAAAAACCGGATTAACCAAACCCGTTTCGTTTATTAATCGAACAACCAGTCAAAAATTTCGTTGCATATTTAATGCTTAAATTAATTTTAAACGATAAATAATTAATAAGTATATTAGAATATAAAAGTTAAATTTGAAAAAGTATTAAAAATAGTGATTTAAAAATAAAATGCTGAAGCCATCCCTTCAACCGCTCCGCCACTTGTGTTGTTTGTTAACATATTGAAACAATTAATACATAAATTAAATCTGGAAATCAAAACCCAGTTACACAGCGCGCCCAAAATCGCTGACGCCGGAAATCCCGACAAACTCGTCAAATGTTGCCGTCTTTTGGTCATAACGCTTACATTAACAGCCATATCGGTTATAACCGAAATAAAACCATCAATTTCATTCATTACCATAATTCTCATTGAAACCGAAAATAAAAATTCAAATTCGGGATTTATCTTTGTTCATCAGTTAAACTCACGAATCTATCCAACTACACTCTCCATTTTTGCTCAGAAAATTTCGCCGCAAGTCGCCGGAATTCTCTGTAAATTAACCGGAAATTTTCGCCGGAAAACCGAGTTCAATCCATCTTTTCTTCTTACCCAAAAATAAGATCATAGAACTCATACTGACATCACTCCCACTCACCTTAAACCTCTGAAGAATCTTTGTCGCAAGAAATTTCACTCGCCGGAAAATCTCTGCAAGTCGCCGGAAAACCGAGACTTTCATCTACACGGTAATTACTTCGATTTTTCTGTTTCATTCCATTATTGGACAAATTCTAATATCAATCCCTCACCCAGAATCTTTTCCAGACGACGTTGCCGGATTATCTGTTTTCGCCGGAAAACTTCTGAAATTTCAGAAACCTACTGTTAACCGGTATGATCATTTCAACTTACTGATAATCGTTACCCAGTGGTTCCATTTCACATCTAATCTCTCCAAATTGTTGACTAATCCTATCAGCCGAAGCTCACCAAAACAGAGCCGACGATCTTGCCGGACTTCTGAAGAAAGACGAACAGCTCGGTACAAGTAATCCTCAAACCTTTTTCTGTTCCTTACATTACGATGGCTCATAATGTTCGTTAAGTTAATTTAACAAATAACAGTCAGTTGATCGATGTCTGTGTTTTGAACGAAGAAGATGAAGTTGGGTATGTTATAACATTAATTAAAAACGGGTTAGACACACAGTCCAGCGGTGGACTGTGTGCAAACAATATGCATAACGTCTCGAGTTCGATCCTGGTCACACACATTCGCTGTAATAAAATGCCCCTTTTTATTAAACTGAACCGGGTTAACTCAGTAAGATGTTAAATATAATAATAACCAGAATATTTACCAAGTTAGACACACAGTCCAGCGGTGGACTGTGTGCCAAACTAACCCACAGGTCCCGGGTTCGAGACCCGTGGAGAGCACCGAGCGATACATTAAAATCGTTTTTAAAATAAATGATTTTCGGATTAATTTAATTAGTATATAAATATAATTAAAAACATAAATATTTCGGGTTAGACACGTAGCTCAGTTGGTAGAGCTGCGTGCACGCGTACGGGAGGTCTCGGGTTCGAGTCCTGCCCGACGCACACTTACACACAATAAAACCGGTCAACAAGTCAACGGTCAACGGCCAAAAATCAACATTTTTTTATTATTTTATTTATTTATTTAAATTAAAAATCAATTAAAAATACTTATTTTTAAAGTTAGAAAATAGCCTTAAACTCACAAAAATATATCCAAAGATACTATTAAAATTGTTAATAAAATCCATTTATTTACATTATTTTTCGTTATTAATTAGGTTAGTTTTTCCTCGTCGATCAATCCTCTAAACTCGTGCGCATTCAACAGCATTCACCGTACGCACCCAAGGTGAGTGAATCTCTACAAATTCCCCGTTTAAATCACGTTTTGTCTTACTATTTATTATATTTAAATCATTGTGCATACATCATATCATGAATAAATGTGTATTCAGCTTGTATAAACTGTTTGTGTGGTTATTGTTTAGATTTAATTTATTATTTTCAGTACATGCAATTTCATAGGCCGCCGCTCCCCATTACATTATGAGCGTTGAGCGTGTTACCCATTACATTATGAGCGTGAACCTGGCGTGCCAACATACGATCGGCTCCGTTTGATTGAGCCTTGATCGCACATACATTTATCATTTTCAGTACATGCAATACGATCGGCTCCGTTTGATTGAGCCTTGATCACACAGTTTCATTCATATTATATATTTATGCAAGTTGATATGTTATTGTATGCTGTTAGTTTGTTAATGTATGTTATTGTTTGTTGTTGTGTGATATCGTATGCTAATGGTTTGTTATTGTATGCTAATTGTTGTTATTGTATGTTTATTTACGTTTGTTCATATATGAATAGTGCACAATTTTTCCATATAAAATACAACAAGAAATAAATAATAAATGTTTTCTAACAAGGTTCACTCGCCAACTTTTTGTTGATCCAAAAACCATTTTTACACATGATACAGGTGAACAGGATGAAGCATGGAAAACATAGGAAATTGCCTTAGAAGAAAAATAATGAAGTTTAGAAGGATGAATAGAACATGTTGTATTTGTTTGATTTGATTGTATGATTTCTTTTAAATTGAAATAATAAATATGAAACATTATAATAAATGTCATGAGCTTTGATGAAAACTCAATCATGCCCCGGTCACCTTTTCCGCTGCGGGTCGGGGTGTGACATAGAAAGAGTTTAAGGTAATATTCTTAAACTCTGTCCTATTATCACACCGAATAGCCTTTACCTTTGAATCTGTCTGGTTTTCCATAAGCGTGACAAATTGTTTTACTATCTCAGCGGTTTCACTTTTATGTGTGAGAAAGAAAACCCAGGTGAATCGAGAGTAGTCATCAATAATAACCAGACAGTAAGCCTTCCCTTTAATGCTGCGGATGTCTGTTGGACCGAAGAGATCCATATGGAGCAGTTCTAAGACATGAGAAGTCGAGGGTATGGCTTTGGTTTTATGCGGCTGGCGGTGTTGTTTCCCACGAGCACATGATTCACATTTTTCGATCTGCATGAAGTCACGAACTGGTAGATCTCTGACTAAACCACCTTTTGCAAGATGATTTAAATTCTTCATGTTGATGTGACCCAGTCTGCAATGCCATAGCATGGCGTCATGTTCGGCTGTCGAAGAGAAAAGTCATGTGAGCTTGTTAGAAGGAGCCTGGTTCATATCAATGACGTACGCGTTTCCTTTTCTTGCAGGTTTCAGAAGAATCCAATCATCTGGAATGATTAATCCTGGTTTTAGCACATAAAATCCTTTCTTTGTGAAGAGAACATCCAGATGATTGTCGCAGAGTTGAGACAAACTCAACAGACTGTGTTTCAATTCTGGTACATAATTGACATTCTAAAAACTCAGGGATCCATTGCAAACAGTTCCTCTCATTGTGATTTTCCCGGTTTCTCCACCCGCGAAGGAAACAAACCCACCATCGAAAAACTGAATGTCATTCAACTACGAGATGTCTCATGTCTGTGCCTGGAACAGCCGCTATCAATATACCATAATCGAACAAGAGCGCGCCAAAGCTGTTCCTGCACATTTCAACAAGTTTTAGTTAGAAACGGGAACCCAAGACATGGAAGATCTGGGTTTGCCTTTTGCATCAACATTAAGTAACCTCACGAAAGATCAAATTAGTAGAGGATGAGGTTAATGATGCTTTTGATTTATTAGACAAGGGGTTAGCAGACTGATTCTTGGCAACTAACTTAGGCCTCCAGATTACCAAATCAGACCTCTGCACATTCCAAGGAGTGCTAGAGGAATTCTAGGAAACCAAAGGTCTCAAGGGTTTAACAATTTGTTTCTTGGCCAAGTTCCAGTCTTGATCAGAAGACTTAGCCACAAATCGAGCCTCAGATGGGCGATTAGGCATGGCCTTCTGATGTCTAGAGTACAAAGTTTTGAAATAGGTAAAGGTCTTTTGACAGTTTTGAGCAATGTGCCCGGGAGATCCACAATTTAAACAGGTCTACCTCTTCGGAAGAAAACAGTCCGTTCAGCTTGGGAAATTCAGGGCAATTTGTCGGTCAGTTTCTTGCTGGCGTTTACTGATGGCTGATGCACGGTCTTGGTCTTGGCGGTGTCCTACACACAACCTTCAGTACACTTGTTAGATTTGTGATTGGAATTGCAAGATTTTGAACATTGAGATTTTTGCAAAACAGATTTAACGGGCGACTGCTGAGTTAATTCCTCAGTTTGATGAGAGGACTTAGCAGTTGCCTTTGCAGTGTTTGAAGACGCTTGTTTGGTTTTCTTCTTTTTAGATCGGCGTGTTATCCTCTTTTTAGTCTTATTCTTCAAATCACACTTCATGACAGATTCTGTAGAGGACACCGGGGGCTCTACAGGGACATCCTGTTCAGAAATTTAGCAGATGATGGTGGAACCTCGCAATTTAGAGAAGTTTGAGGTTCCAATTCACGATCAGGTTTAAGAGTTTCATTTGAATCAATTTGAGATTTATGTTCATCTGCTGTCATTTTAGAATTAGTCCCTTGTGTTGAGTCGCCCAAATCTTCTAGAATTATGTCACCATCAACATTGACAGAAACAGTTGGTTGGTCATCGTTAACACTGTCATCCCTAGTAGATGCATCAAAAGACGCGGCCTCTGAAAATGAACATTCGATATCCTCAGCTGAAGATGAACATTCGGTATCCTCGGCTGAAGATGAACATTCGGTATCCTCAGCTGAAGATGAACATTCGGTATCCTCAGCTGAAGCTGATGAGGCGGAGTCATCTGTTGATGTAGAACCTGCAGCTAAATTCATTTTCTCATCACACAGGTTATCACAACAATTATCATCATTCAAAACATCAGTATCAGAATTCAAACTGTCTAAATTCTCAACACAACCAACACTGTTTGAGCATGTAAATTGTTCAGCAAGAAATTGATTTAAAATGTCAATGGCAGGTTTGTAAAAAGCATAATCATCAGCGGAATTATCTGAATGTATATTCAGACATTCTTCTTCATCACCCTGTGTGATGTCCTCAACTAAAATTTCTTCTGCACATGAATTAGACACATTAGTATCGTTCACAACTTTAGTTTGAGCATCAGAAGATTCTTTTTTCATTAAGTTTTGCGGAGGATGTGGATGGTTCTGCCTCAGTCACTTCTTTCTCCAATCCCACTGTACTCTTAGATGGACGATTACCAGTTTCACGAGGAAGTGATGTAGAAGCCACAAACACATCATCCTTCTTGAGTTCAGTGGGTTTGAAGAACTTAGGGTAATAGGGCGTCCATGGTTTAGATAAGTAATCTGACGGTTTACCATACATCATTTTTTCAGCATTTTCTATTTCTTCCTCAGATTCAGGAATTCTAGTGTAGTTATGATTATATGGTGGAGGCGCCCTATTGTACCCAAGACCCTTAGTGAAATTCTTTTGATAATTAAGCTGGAGGTCACATAAGTCCTTGACTAATTTGCTGGAAGTTTCAAATTTCTTAATATTTATTTCATTTTCATGAAGCTTCCCTGTCAAGGAATTCAGCTTGGCTAAGGCTTCTTGAAGTTCTACGTCCTTTTCAGCTAATTTTAGCTTGTAGTCGTAGACCCAACATTGCTGTTGGTTCAAGTCTAGCTTTAGCTGAGCCACATCCTGTTTCTGCGCTTCGACCTTCTCCATAAGAAGCTTGTTCTTATGTTTAAGGGCGATGTTCTGTGATGCAGCTTGTTAATATTCAGCTACAAGAGTTGAATTGTGGGTGCGCATTTGTGATAATTTAAAACAACAACTATCAGAACAAAGTATTCAATTTACCGTTTCTGAAAGATCAGGTGTCTCAGTTGTCTGTGCCATCATGCAGTGGTTGTTGTTCTTAGATAGATTCAAGGTTTCCATATGAGCTGCAGCATCTGCCCAGTTGAAGCCTTCATGCTGTTGGGCCACTAGTGCCGTGGACTTCCCGCCTGAGCTGCCGGATGGACTCGTAGTTGACTTGTAAGGAGAGATGGGAACCAACTGTCTGTCACTGCTCTGTATATCAGCGACCCTAGATGATTCATACCCTGATGGTGGCCTCTTGCATTCCCTCGCAAAATGGCCTGGTTCATGACATCGGTAGCACCTGAGTTTGTCCTTTGTGAGACCAGTCTTCAGGTTGGACAAGGGTTGCCTTCCATACTTTTTCTGAAATTTCTTGACCCGAAAAGCAGCCATTGCTAAATTCCAGGAGACATCGATCTCATCCAGGTCCTCCTCCATGATCTGATCAACTTCTGTTGGAAGAATAGATGGAGGGGTCAGATCGCCTGCCAGGAAGGCGTTTAAGCTCTTGATCATAGATGCAGCAATCGCCAGTTTCTCTTTGTTCTCCTTAGTGAGAAACGCAGAGTTGGGCGCGGGTTGAGCAGAGCCAGGGACTGGGGCATCTGTTTGAGGAATAACGCCTTGTTGCACGGTTTGAGGAGTTGCAGGACTGAACACCACATTAGGATACTGAGCATGGTACTATGTGTGAACTTGAGCAGCTGAAACCGTTGTAGGATTTGGAGATTGAAAACCATACACATACTGAGTGTTCTGAGGCGTGACAACAGGACTGTACACCACATTTGATCCACCCGGTGCTTGTGCAGTTCCTTGCAGAGGACTATATACCAGATTCTGTGACATTAAAGATGCGTTCTGACCTGTCATCCCTGCGGCCATCAGACTGCTCTGATGGTTGATCTCCCTCTGCTTATTGTCAATTTCACATGATTTGATAGTAGCTATCATCTCAGTGAGAGTGACATCATTTAAGTTCTTTGTCTTTTTTATCATGCCCACGTCTGCATCCCAACTTTTGGGCAGTGAATTCAATAACTGTCGATTCATGGCGCTGTTGGTGAGGGTGATCTCAGCTGTAATCATCTGGGAAACCAGTTTGACATAGCGACGTTTCTGGTTTTCGATGGTATCCCATATATGTGATTGAACGAGCTAAATTGTTGATTCAACTGGTTCACCCTACTCGCTTTCATGTCAGCGTTTCCTTCGTAGAGATTTTGTAACTCACTCCAAACCTCATTTGTATTTTTAAAGTTCTGACCGCGATAGAAATATTAGGTCCTAGAGCCATGGTTAGTGTTGCAGAAGCCTTCTCATCTTCCTCTATGATTTTGATGTCCTCTGGAGTCCATAAGTGCATGGGCTTGGGAATTTTCGTTTCGGGATCTTGCTCTATGCTGTACACTATGGTTCTTGGACCATTCATGATGCATCTCCACACGTCGGGTTCCTTTGCCTTGCAATACTGTTCAAAGAGAAACTTCCACTCGTAGTATTCATCTCCGTATAATAAATGTGGCACTTTGGTGGAAGTGCCCCTGATCCAGCTCTTGGTGGAGTGCTAAAGTTTGCGATTGCAGGGCTGCCAATGTGGCATTTGTTAGGTCATGTGCGGTCATAAATCCAGCCATTGGAATTAAATTAATTAAAGATTTACCAAAATTGATTTAAAATTCAATTAATTTAAGTGATTCCTATGAACAGTGCTGAATCCGAAATATCAAATCTGTAGTCAACACGGTCAACCCGGAAAGTTTTCCGAAATAGCAATCCGGAAGTCAAGGTTGGTCAAACTGGACGGATTATCCGAAATGAACAATCCGGACTTAGGAATCCGAAATTAACAATCCGGATTGTAGAGTCCGATTTGAAGATCCGAAATAAAAAACCCGAGTAGAGATTCGTAATAAGAAGACCGAAATGCAGATCCGGAATGCAGATCCGAAATGGAGAATCCCAAATGAAGATCCGGAATAATCAATTCTGAATTCAAATCCGGAATCAGGTATCCGGAACGAGATGATCCAATCCGGAAAGCCTGTCTCATTATCTAAAAATTCGGAATAGTGATCCAATCCGTAACAGTGTTCCCGCCTTTTCTGCAACCGAATTCCGGAATTCAAGGAGATCAAATACAGCAACAGTAACTCGGATCACAATCCTGAATAAAGCAACAGTCAGGGATCAATCCGAAATGGATGATCTCATTCGTGTTCTTCGGAATCCGGAACAGTAGTGAATCCGAATTAGGAGAACCTTCTTCGTGTTCTTCGGAATCTGGAACAGTGTTAGATCCGAAATCTAAAAAGATTCTTAGAGTTCTTTGGAACAGTATCCTCTGTCGATGAACAGCAATCTAGAATACTAGAATCCGATCCAAACAGCAGCAATACACTTCAAAAACTTCTTCAATCAGCAATACCCGGAGCCTGTATTGGGACAGCAAGCTCTGATACCAATTGTAAGTCCCGTAAACGGATCAAACAGGTATCACTAATCTAATCAATAGCGGAAATTATGATTAGGATGAAGAACAACTTGAATAACTTGAATAATATAACTTGTATACACCAAAAGATGTCAGATACAAGTTTTTTGCTGTCAACTCTCTAACCCCTAACAAATGACCTAACCCCCCTATTTATAAACATTACAAAGCCCAACAGTACAACCCTAGGCCCGCTAGGCACTAGGAAGCCCAATCTAATCCCAAAAGCCCCAAATACTCTATAAATAAATAAACCTTTAAGCTCGAAGCCCAACAATAGCTATCTTAGAGGTCTCTTCACTCGTTGTTTCTGTAATTGACATCCCTTCATGGGACTTTTTGGAGTTGGTGACCTCTTCCGCTCTCCGAGCTGTCGATATGAGCGCATACCCATCTGACGATGCTTCCACCACCATTCTTGATACTCCCACACCTACTACTACTCCTATCCCTACTCACACATGTGTTCGCACCCCCACCACACCCACTAATGACTCGACCCCACAGCACTCAGCCACTGTTGGCCAGATCTATCGGTTAGACCTTATACGGGTCGATCTCTCTCGTTTTCCACCACCATATAGTTGCTATGACCACCTCTGTGACCCTCAGGCAGCGGGACCCTCATGCCAATCACCACCACCTATGCCATTCACTGACCCCCCCCCCACTCACCCCTATATCCACCTTATGTTATGCCTACCTCCGATCCCTACATCCGTCCTACTTCACTCCATATCCGACAAACGACCTAGTTAGGTCCTTGGAGCTTCAAATACAGATTCTCCACAGGAGAGTATGCGATTTGGAGAAGCGGGCTGACACCATGCCTCCACCACCACCGTCTTATCCACCACCATCACCACCACCCCCACCATAATCACCATCACCCTCACCACCACCATTACCTCACTCACCTTATCCTCGCCCACCCATCTCACAGGAGGCTCGATTCTGAGCCATAGAGAGGCAAGCCATTACCGATGCACGATGAATCTATGAGTTAGAGGAGGAGGTGAAACACCTTAGTAGACTGCTCTTCATGTACCCACCCCACCCCCTCTTGCCCCATAGATTGTACTCGGATATCTCATTACGGGAAGTAGATACCAGTTTCTGTTAATGAAGACTACATACCGAGTTTTGAAGACAACTTGAAGACCAAATATAGCTTAATGTGAAGCAATTTTTTACCTTTTTGTATGTTATTTAACTTGTACGACCTGGATGATGTAGCCCTGAGTCCTTTTTGTTCCTTTGCAAAAATGATGTAACAAGTTGTCTTAATATATAAAAACTTAGTATTTTCTTTATGATGCATTATTATTTATTGGTTTATAAGTGTTGTAATTCTGGATGAGTTGACTTGCTAGCTTCATGGATCACTTTATTATTATTATTATTATTATTATTATTATTATTATTATTATTATTATTATTATTATTATTATTATTGTTATTATTATTATTATTGTTATTAATATTATATATATATATATATTCACAATATTTATTATCAAATACATGTCTAATCCCCTCGGTATATTGTATTAGAAGCAACATGGCGCCAAAAAGGAGAGTCAACTGCAGAAGGACGATGAACCCACCGTACCCACTACCTACCACTGAGGTAGACTTGAACTTGCTATTAGAAGAATGTATATCCCAAGCCCTAGCACTGTACGAGGCAAACCGCGTCGAGCACGGTATGAGGCGAACCATGTCGAGCACAACGACGGCTCTGGCGGTTTAGGCGATCAAGGATAAGGCGGTTCTTTTGGAGGGAACACCACTAACATTAATACTTAGTTATTTGTATGACAACTTAAACAATTCTCTCTATAATCTATTCGTGTGTTTATTATTTGCTCATTCATAATCCGTATATGCAAAATTTCAGGATGCACGTACAAGGAGTTTCCAGACTGCAAGCCACTGAACTATGATGGCGCCGACTGTGCTGTGGCTTTTGTGCGTTGGACAGAAAAGACGGATTCCACAATCCGTATGAGCAAGTTTCCTCATGACCAAAAGGTCATGTATGTTACCGGACATTTCGTTAATGAAGCTCTCAACTAGTGGAATATGCAAGTGTAAACTCATGGCAATGAAGCAGCTTATGCCATGACATGGAAAGAATTGAAAGAGTTGATGAGAGAGAAATACTACTCACGAGTAGAAATTCAGAAGTTAGAAAAAGAATTCTAGAATTTGACCATGATCGGAGCTAATATTGTGGGATACACTCAGAGATTCCATGACTTATCTTACGTACTCCCTTACTTGGTAACGCCCGAGTCCAAACGTATAGAGCTTTACATTTAGGGTTTAGCCCCTGAAATTAGGAGCATGGTTACATCTTCAAACCCCACCACAATCACTCAAGCTGTGACCTTATTCGTTAGTCTCACTAAAGACGCGGTGATGATAAAGAAGTTGTCGATGAAGGGACCCGAGAAAAATGAATATCACATTGAGTCTATTAGCGATGCGAAGAGAAAGTTTTCCCACTTCAAGAAGAGTTCAAGGGTGAACAACAACAAGAGAAAGTAAACTCAAGCGGCAAGAGAAACAAAGGCATTTGTTGCCACAAATGATACTGGTGCCAAGAAGTATCGGGCAATCTGCCCAAGTGTGATAAGTGCAAGTACCAACACTTGGGTGTTTGCCAAATGATCAAGCGTGACAAGTTAGGCAAACTCGGGCACCGTACGGAATCTTGCTAGGCGAATGGTAAAGGAGGAGGAAATGGGAATAGGAACGGAAATGGAAATGGGAATTGAAATGGCAAAGGACAAAGGTGTTATGGATGCGGTGACAAAAATCATTTTAGGAAGGATTGCCCTAAAGAAAACCAAGCTCGGGGAAGAGTTTTTGTGATCGAAGCGAGGGACGCACGCAAAGACCCTAACGTGCTCACTGGTACGTTTCCTATCAAACCAACACTTCACATCCATATTATTTGATACCAGAGCTGATTTTAGTTTTATCTCCATAGAATTCAAGAATATACTTGGCTTAGATTCAAGTAAGTTAGATGTCCCTTAATTTGGAATGCACGTTGGAACTTGGCGAGAAAAAATTCAATATTGATTTTTTTCTAATTCAGTTGGTTAGTTTCAACATAGTTGTTGGTATGGATTGGTTGTCCGACAATCGAGCCGATGCCGTATGTCACAAAAAGATTATTCGCATTCCCTACCGAACAAGGAAACACTCATAATCCACGGCGAGAAGCGCGAAACACCCTTGCAGATTATGAATTGCATGAAGGCTCAGAAGTACTTATAAAAAGGTTGCATAACGTTTTTAGTACACGTGGTCGACAGGAAAGTCGAGGAGCCAAGCTTGAGGAGATCCCCGTAGTGAAAGAATTTCCCGAAGTCTTTCCTAAAGACCTACCAGGATTACCACCATAGCGACATGTATGGCCTTAAATAGGTTTATGCATTAGTATCTTTAGGGGTATGGGACATTATGTTGTAATGGGCTTGGGGTAGCCTTTGGGCCCAAGGGCTTTAGAGTAATGGAGCACTAACCCTCTAGTATATATAGATAATGATGTATTAGGGTTTGGTGGCACCTTGATTGTTTTCACTTGTATTAGACAAATTAGTGATTTATATGCAAGTTAAACATTCTATATTCATCGTATTTCTTCCATTTGATTCTTAGCTTGTTTTTTGTGATTCCGCCACCGTTCAAGCTAAGTGTGCTATCGTAAGATCCGGCTTTCGGGACTTACAATTGATATCAGAGTCTGTTTGAACCTGTTTCCATGCTCAGATCCGATATCACACGTGTTCGGATCGTACCTGCTACTGTTTCGAAGCTAGTGTTGGGTTTCTGCTATACTTCAGATCATCTTGGATGAACTCAGATCAACTTCTTGAAGATCTCGGATCTAAGAATTACATATCAAACCATCTCTGATAGAATATCTTGAAGACTCGAACCATCTCGGATCATCTCGTACCGTCTCGATCAGCATCTCGAATAGAACCCTTGAAGACTCGAATAATGAACATGCATCTCGAATCTATCTCAGATCATCAGTGTTGAATTTTGTCTTCATCTACATACCATCTCGGTTCATCATCACCATCTCGGATCATCATCATCTCGGATCATCACCATCTCGGATAAGATACTATTCTGAGATACTGTTTAGAATCTACTGTTTCGAGTTGACTGTTTGAATTTTGATTGGACCTTTTGAACTTGTCATTTTTAATTAAAATATAATTAAATGATGATGAATCCGAAGGGTATTCGACTGCTGCGAATCTCACCAACGCTCCTTAACGGCCATTCACTCTCAGACCCTAGCGTTGCATCAAGAACTGGACCAGAGTATCGGAACGTCTACCAAATTTCCAAGGTTGCTGTATGGAGATGATTATTTTGAGTGGACTTGGCGTTTTGAGAAGTATTGCAAAGCCAAGGAACCCAGAATATGGAGGTGCATTCGTGATGGTCCCCGCACTATCATGTACACAACTACAGATGATCCAGACACTCGAATTCCAAAACTAGAAAGTCTGTGGTCTGAAGAAGATCGAAAAATCAAGGATGAAGATGATAAGGCAATGCAAATCTTACTATGGCTCTCAATCCTGACATCTCGATTATGGTCAGAAACTGCACAAGTGCGAAAGAAATCTTGGATGTGCTCAAAAATCTGTATGAATGAAACACTGACATGAAGGCTAGCAGGGTAAACATGTTGAACTAGCAGTTTAGTTCGTTTAATGACATCTATGGGGAGACTGTGGAAAACCAAATCAGGAGATTCGTCAAACTCATCTCACAGATGGTTAGTGCTGGAATTCCGATCACTAATAGTGTTGGTGCATAATGTCTGTTGCCTACGTCTAGGATATGTTGTTTATGTATATAGGGCTTAGAACGTCAGTTTGTATATGTTAATATATGTTTTATTTGTTTTGATGTTGACTCATACGTGTGAGTCTTGTGACTCACTCTGTCACTCGTACGAGGCTCCACTCGCACGAGTCACACTCCATTACAGACTCTCCTGTGCAAGTCATGTTGGCCTATAAATAGAGGAGTGTTGTGTTAGTAACGAGGAGTCCTGTTGGTGTGGCGAAGCCCTACTGAACTGTTTACTTACACTATACTTGTTCGCGTATATTAATACAATTCAAGGCATTTAAGCAGTATATCTCACATGTTTGTTTGTCAACCTCACTAACAATGAATTCCGCCTCTATTAGTTGAGTCAGATCGATCCGGTGTTCATCGAAGGTGAGAGCCGATCCCCCATCACAAGTGGTATCAGAGCCTTAAGGCCTGATCTGCTGATAAACATCAAGTTTTTGCATACTACAGACAGTTTCAGATTCAGATTCACCATTGGAGTCTTCTACTTCTACACTTTCCCATACAGATCTCGAAATTGGACGAATTCATGGACAAAATTGACTAGGATTCTAGGATATCATGTTAAAATCAATTCTAATGGATCCTTGACAATTTCAGATCTAAAATCGAACTTAATCATGTCAAAATTGATAAAATTCATCCGTTTGGTGACCTAAGTTGTTTCGTACGAGTAGAGAGACAACTCGTACGAACGGCTATCCTTATAAATTAAGTCATTCGTACGAACGAACAAACAAGTTTTTCTAAAAAATTACGAGTTTACAAACAAGTCATTCGCACGAAGCTATGATTCGCACGAACCAGTCACTCGCACAAGTACCATTTCACTCGTACGAACATCTCCTTCATACGAACCTTAGAATCTCACGGGTTATCACTCGCACGACTATCTCAGTCGCACGAACAATTCATCCGCACGAAGAACATTTTAATCATTCTAATCAGTTTTTCGAAAGTGTGTTTCTAAAACTTTTTCAAAAAAATGGAAGAAGAGTTTATAACGCATTTGTTGCCTCAGCGGTCACAACTACTGCAGCACAAAACATGAACCTCGAGAATGAGATGGGTACGATGACGAAGCCACCAAAGTTGATGTACCTTGAAGACTTTGACAGTTGGAATGAACGTTTTATGAATTGGGTTCAAGCAAATCATTTTACTTGTTGGTTTTCCATCGAATAAAAATATCAAGCTTCGGTTGGAGAAAATGGTCTGGAAAAAACGTTAGCTCAACTTTTGGATTTTGAAAGAGAGAAGTTCATAAACGAGAAAAAGATGATGAACATCTTACAACAAGCCATCAAGGAAGACATATTGGCGTTGTTACAACATGATGATGATGCACAATCATTATGGAATGCTCTTCGATTGAAATTCCAAGGAAGTGCACAGTTGCGAAAAGGGAAGTGAGCGTTGTTGAGTAAAGAATTTGATATCTTTACCTTGATCAAAGGAGAGACAGTGACACAACTGATTGAAAGATACTGTCACTTGGTTGCGCAAATGAAGCGTATGGGAATCGTAAAGACAAATGAAGAATTAGTCGATAAACTTGCGAATTCCTTACCACAAGGCGAATGGTCTACCTATTTGACTATTATGAAGAATGGAACCGAATATGGTAATTTCCCATTACCAAGGTTCATTGAGAGATTGGAGGGACACGAACTCGAAATGCTGAAAATGGCGAAAAACAAAGGCACCCAAATGCAACAAGACGTTAATCTGTATTACAAGAGTAGTTCTACCACTCAGATACAGTCTCCAAAGATCCAAACCGCCTTCAGCGCTTACAACACACCAAGCCCACTGTCAAATCAACACAGTGGTTTTCAATCCTTTGCTTCGGTCAACCTAAACATGTCTCCAAGCCCACAGTCATCACATGGTTCGAGCAATCCCCAGATCAACCAGAACAGTCAATCTCATCCTTCTCAAAGGGTTTTACAGTGCAACATCGCTATTGATTTTCAAAATGCTCAAACCTTTAACGAGAAGAACACAAAGCAACATATGTCATTATTAGATTTGGTACTCAAATCATACGACAGTTTAGTCATAAGAAAAATTGGAAACTCAGAGATGACAAGAGAGGTTATGATCAGGTTGATTTGGTCGAGATGGAGTTGATCGACATCAAATGTGTATGGCTTCTACTATTAGACGAGCGCAACGCTTCATGGAAATCACCAAGAAAGAGAATTTGGGGGGATTAGATGGAAAACTTGGCTTTAACAAGTCCAAAGTTACATGTTTCAAGTGTCGGGAAAAGGGACATTTTAAACGAGAATGTTCGAATAGAGAAGTTCAGGGCAATCAGAACCCGTTTGTCGACGACTACTACAAGAAAACCATTTATCATCATCCTCAACCAAGAACAAGAATGGTGCAAATCGAAGATAGACAGTCAGAAACCAAAGACAAAGCGCTTGTCGTGACTCAAGAAGACGAAGGCTTAAACTGGAATAAGTATATTTCCAAGAATGAGAGTTTGGCATTGGTCGTAGAAATAATCGAAGAATCTGAAGAAGATACAGAGGCATCTTTTGACGAGGCTCCTGAAGAATACTATCACACATCGTCAGAAGAAGAGCAATTGTTAAATAGTGCTTTTAAACATCTCTTGCCTAATGAAAACTTTTGCAGGTTATTTTGAACCAAGCCATCTATCATCTTGTGAAGAAAAGAAGAAGCCGGAAGTTGACACAAAGAGAGTTGATGAAGAGTTGGAAAAACCGACTGATGAGACCAACAAAGCTTGTATAGCAAACGTGAATGAGGTAAATGTGTCGAACAGTGAGCTTGTGATAGAAAAATCGTGCTTAAAATGTAACGAGCCATGCAGTGAATGTTTTGTAAAAGACACACGGTACAATGAGCTCAAATGTTTAACAGATAATTTGTCATGTAACTATAAACATATCTGTTAAACAATATGAAAAAGTGCTTAGAGAAAATGACAGAACACTTTCAATGCTTAAAGCGGCTGTAATGGACAAACAGATGGCCATTAACATTCATTTAAACACAATCGCTGAACTAAAAAGTGAACTTGAGAAAATGAAAATAGAAACAGAACGGGTTAATTAATTGTTAATCAGTTATTCTACAAGTTCATACGTCATTGATCACATTTTACAAAAGATCGAAACCACAGAAGAAACTAAAACTGATGAAACCAAAGGTGCAAGTTATGATCGTGTTCCACCACCCATGTGGAATAGCTATGCTACTAAAAAGCCACCAGGGTTGGAAAAGGCGCTTAATTTAAAATTGAAAACTGAAAAATCAAATGAGCTGCCTACGAATATTGATTTAACTTAAACAAAACCAGAAAATGAATGTTGTGGTTAAAACCGTGGTAGAAAGTGTTTTGAAGAGTGAGTCTGAGAAATCTGAATCGGATGTTAAAACATCGGAAAATAGTTTAAACACTGATCCAAACGTTATCGTTTATAAAATGCATGGATCTGATAAACTATATTCTGATTAAGATATCCCAATCCAGATTATCAATCTGGATCTTGTCAATAATTTGTTCAAGCTTGTTGAGGTAAGCCATTCTAATTTAGAAAAACATGATGCATCATTTTACTTTAAATCAAAATGTGTTAACACACCCTACCATCAAGGAAACAGAGATTATCCTGAAAACAGGAGGGCTGGGTTGGGTTTCAAAAGAATAGAACAAATAACAAGTTTCAAAAGTTGAACTTTACAAAGAAAGTTAAAAACATATTTTTGGAATAACTACTGAGAAAGAAAAAGAGATCATTGGTACACAATCCAATGATGAGTTCAAGAAAGAAAAAGAGAGAAGAAAACAAGTTTTGGATTCCTCTGTTCGAAAGGACATTAGGACTTGTTACAAGTGTAAAAATGTTGGGCCTATTGCACGACATTGCTCTCAAAGAAATCCAAAACCTGTTTCTAACTCTAACAGATCTAACAAAGATGTGAAACAAAAGGCACCCATGGTTGTACCAAAACAGAGTTTGAAAAGAAACATTTAATTCAACAAAAATGTTAAACCAACTATTCGATCTAATTCTAAATTTGAAATTGGTGAAACATCCACTAAGTATTGTCAAATGGATTCAAAATTTTATTCAAAAAAAGCCAATTTGGAAACACAAACATGGGTTGCAAAAATAAAACCATCTAAAGTAGATCTGAAACCACATGTTCCAACCAAAACAGAGCCTAAACAGAATGTCAAAAACAAAGTTAGTCTGAAATTTGATATTCCGAACCCACCCAAGACCAAGCAGGCTTGGGTTTCGTTGTTTAATAGTTTCTTCCTCATGTGTGCTTGGGCTCCCGAGATCAATCATGTCTAAATGGATTATGGATAGTGGAGCTTCACGACACATGACTGGGATGCTTGCGTTGTTGCACGACGTCAAAGCTATCCGAGGAGGTTACATAGGTTTTGCTGGAACACAAGGTGGAAGAATCGTCGGAGAGGGTATTCTTACGAATGGAGTGGTTTCGTTTGATAAAGTGAACTACATTGCAAATTTGTGATAAAAAGTTCACAACACACTTCAACGGCGAAGAATGCTTAATTCTAAAGCCGGAATTCAAGATTCCTGAGGAATGGATTCTTATGCGTGCTCCAAGAGAGAAATATCTTTATGTCCTTGATATGAGTGTCGCATCTACAACATCAAAGAAGGTTCAGTGTTTTGTTTCTAAAGCAACCAAGAAGGAGTCTATCTTATGGCATAGGAAGATGGGGCACATTCATTTGAGAAAGATGAGTTATTTAGTGCATAACGACCTAGTGGAGGGTGTTAATCTGAAGAAATTTCAGTTATTTGATGATTGTCTGAGCTGTAAAAAGAGGAAACAGCATAAGAAATTACACCCAAGAAAGCTTCTAAATTCTATCAAGCTACCACTAGAGAGGCTTCATATGGATCTTTTCGGGCCAGTAAACGTCAAAAGCATTTCTGGAGATCTATATTGCCTTGTCATTACAGATGATTTCTCAAGATTCTCATGGGTTTTCTTTCTAGAGAGCAAATATGAAACATTTGAAAGTCTAACGATTCTCTTCAGAAAGCTTGAAAACCTGTATCACTTGCCTATCAAGAGAATCCGCAGTGACAATGGTACCGAGTTCAAGAACAAGAGGATGCTCGAATTCTGCAATGAAAAGGGAATTCTTCACAAATTCAGCGCTCCCTATACTCCACAGCAAAATGGAGTAGCTGAACCTAAGAATCGTACACTGATCGAGAGTGCCAGAACCATGCTAGCTGAATCAAAACTGCCAATTAGTTTCTGGAGTGAAGTAGTTGCATCAGCGTGTTACACCCTCAATCGTGTGTTAACAGTCAAGCCTCACAACAAGACTTGTTTTGAACTGCTAAACCATTGGAAACCTAACCTTGCGTTTCCGTAGCCTTTTGGATCACCGTGTACTGTATTGAACCCGGATGGTAAATTTGGAGCCAAATCCTTGGAAGGATTTTTCGTCGGTTATGCTACTCCACAAAAGCGTGTCTTTTTGCCGAGTCTGAACCAGGTTATTCTTGCACAACATGTTGATTGTAAATGGTATACTACGCCTACGCAGAAACCTGGGGATCCATGGTTGTTCAACTACGAAGGTTTGTGGAATTCATTTGACCTACCAGACATGCCATCTGAAGAAGAACTTGTTATGCTCTTTCAACAACTTCAAATCTCTAATCAAGAGCAAGTTTCTAGACAGTTGGTAATTCTCCGTCACTTCTTGTCAACACTTCTGATGTAGGTCCGAGTACTACTTGTCAAGAATCTGTATCTGTACCAATCTTGAACACTACTGAATCATCTGCTCAACAATCGCCTAATGCCAACTCTGATCGTGAACCGACTTTTGATGATGGAGGTTCTAGTTCCGATGAAGGATCTGAACATACAGAAAGCTTCCTGAATGCTCAAACTGATCAATCAAATGCTAGGAATGAAGCTTCATCTTATGCACCAGTTGTTGATGAAGTGATCACGAATTTGCAAACTCAATTGGATGTTCCGTGTGAAGTGATGCCGAGGACACTTTCTTATCATCCATCGGAGAATATTATCGGCAGCTTACAAACTGGAGTACAAACTCCCAATCAGATCAATAAGGATCTAAGCTGTTTTTATACCCGTATTGCTCCATTACAAACCAGACTTTCTAATAGTTGTTTTGTTTCACAGTTAGAACCCAGAAACTGGAAAGATGCGTTAAAAGAAGAAAGTTGGGTGGAGGCAATGCAGGAGGAACTGCTTCATTCCAGAAGCTAGGAGTCTGCAAGCTTGTTGACCTACCAGATCGTCACAAAAAGATAAATACAAGATGGGTCTTCAAGTGCAAACATGATGACAAAGGGATAGTGGTCCGAAACAAAGCTTTACTTGTGGTACAAGGCTTTCATCAGCAAGAAGGGAAAGACTACAAAGAAGTCTATGCCCTAGTTGATCGTCTTGAAGCTATCAGCATATTCTTGGCCTTTGCTTCTTGGAAAGGTATCAAGTTGTACCGATTAGATGTCAAATCTGTTTTCCTGTATGGAAAAGTCAAAGAGGAGGTGTATGTCAGTGAACCACCGGGGTTTGTCGATCCCATACACAAAGATAAAGTCTACCTTCTAAACAAAGCCTTATATTGTCTACACCAAGCCCCGAGAGCTTGGTATGAAACGCTTTCACGACATCTTCTAGACAACGGCTTTCTCAGAGGAACTATAGATTCTACCCTCTTTACCAAGGAAGTGGATGGACATTTGATTATCGTACAAATATATGTGGATGATATCATCTTCAGATCGACAAATGATAAGTTGTGTAAAGACTTTGAAGAAGTCATGAAGCGAAAATTTGAAATGAGTGCGATGGGGGAGATGAAGTTCTTTTTAGGACTTCAGGTTGATCAATTGCCTGATGGTATCGTCATCCATCAGACGAAGTATGTTCATGACATATTAGAGAAATTTGATATGACAGGAACTAAGCCAGCATCTATCCTATTAGCTCCTAATCACGACATTTGTCAAGAGGTTCATGGAGTCAAAGTTGATGAAACATTATACCGCTCCATGATCGGATCCTTGATGTATCTAACAGCTTCCTGACCTGATATCATGTATCCTACATGCTTGTGAGCCCGTTTTCAGTCCAAGAGATTCGCACATGCTAGCCGTCAAACGTATCATGAGATATTTGAAGGGATGTCCAAGCACCGGCTTGTGGTATCCTCGTCATGACGACTTCAATCTTGTGGGTTACTCGGATTCTGATTTCGGTTGCTGCAAATTTAATGCCAAATCTACGATGGTTGGTTGCCAGTTCTTCAGAACTCGTTTGGTAACGTGGCAATGCAAGAAACAGATCGCGTTTGCTCTCTCTACCTGTGAAGCTGAATACGTTTCAGCATCCAGATGTTGCTCCCAGATACTCTCGATACAACAGCTGATGAGAGACTTCAGAGTACAATTTCTTAACACGCCCATATATGTAGATAATCAGGATGCTATTGATATCTCTAAAACCCCATGTCAACACTCACGTACTAAACATATTGAGATTCGACACCACTTTATCCGTGACTGCTATGAGAAAAAGTTGGTTAGAATTGAAAAAATCCACACTGATGACAAAAAAGCAGATTTTTATACCAAAGCCTTTGATCGTTCAAGATTTAAAAATCTTTTAAAATTAAATGGTTTAAGAAATCTGGCATCAGGGGATATTCTTGAGGTTGAGTTTGAGGATGACGAGGACTTGACGTGATTCTCATCAATATGATGTGTTTTCTGACAAATACTTTCTTAAAACATTCTAAAAGCCAAAAATATGTTTTTGATTTCGGGGGAAGAAAGTTTGGGAAAATACAAAAATATTATAAAAGTCAAAAAAGAGTTTTAGTGAAAAAGAGAGATCCTATTACATCAATATGACAATCACAGTATGCTAAAGATATGGAATGTTTAAACAATTAATTAAACATGTTTTATTAAGGATGTGTCAATATGCTTCACTCATTCAGTAAATTGTTTTTCAAGATATAAACCTAAAAGAAAAACTAAGTAACTTGTGGGTTAACATCTCTCGGATATATGGACTTAGTACTCTGAAATTTCGTTTGAGAGAATGCCAGATTATGCGATACTGGTCTTATATTTAATCAATATCTGGGGTATTATCCGAGTTCTTCTGATTTTGCGTCAGCAATGGCCTAGAACTTATATAATACTTTACGCATTATTCGCCTATAAAAGCTGCACAAAAATGAGTATGTCATAAACATTTACGACATCTGCAGTACAAAAGATTCCTTTAAGGAACACCACCTAAAGACGAGCCTTCATCTCTTTGTATGTATGCAAATACTAACCTGAGCTCTCAAGGTATCGCAATTCACCCCATTTACAAATATCAATTGTATATATTCACCTATGAAATGATATTCTGGGAATCTCGATGCAGGAGTATATTCTGAGTTGGGAAACACAGTTACTTTATGTTCCTTAATATTACCTAACATATCTTGAAACAGTTGAGAAACGAGAAGAGGTTTAAAAGGAAAAGTATATTGGCAATCTAGGTCAATCTGTTTAAGAACTTAATGATACTACCAAGGTCAACGGTACTTGTGATTTATCTAAATATCTAATGTGATCCTCTTAACACAAAACTCACAGAAATATGTATATATATACATCTTTACTTGTTATTTCTTTTCAAAAAAAATCCCAAAAAGATTTTCAATTTTCTTAGCAATTTATCTTAGTTTTTAGTCTACCGATGATGAAAACACCGATAGTTCAAGTTATAGTGACGCTTGCTGGAGGAAAACTGAAGTCCACGGGTTGGGAGCTAATCATGAAAAGAGAAGTTTACCTGAACGTCAACAAAGTTCATTAATTTGAAACTTTAAAATAAATCTGTTTTGGTCAAACAATGGTCAACCGAGGTCATTAACTTGGACTTGGTAGGCAAATCGGATATCCATGGTCATTAACTTGGACTTGGTTAACTGAGTGGGTTATTAAACAGATAAAAATTTCATAAAAAAATCAATCAAAAAGTTTAACAAAGTGTATAAGAACTGACTCGTACGAGTGACACTGACTCGTACGAGCGGCAAAAGTTCACATTCGCACGAGCCATTGCTCGTACGAGTGACTACTGAATGAGTATAAAAGGTTCACTCATTCGCATGAGTCAGACTATTGACTCTATGCGGTTGAGAGAAAAATTTGAGCGAACCAGTTCTTTTACTACTTTTTTCTTGATCTATACTACGTACCGATATGTTGGGGAGGTTGATTTGCACACCTCTTGCAATGGGAAAGGTACTTATGCTCGTTTTAAGCTGTTATAATGCCAAAATTGAACCAAATGGACATAAAACGTAGATTAGGAAATTGGACCGGTAAAACATAAAATTGAACTTAAAAATGTTAAAACTGGCCCTATTAACCTATTAATCAACCTTCAAATTGTTAAAATCAACATGTTTTAAGTTCGGTTTAACTAGGTGTTATTTGGCACGGTTTGTAATTCGTATGAATATCCACTCATACGAACAAGTTTTCAAAAGTTTGTTTATCATTTTCACTCGTACGAGTGAGTATTCGTACGAGTAGGCTCTTTAATGTTAAATCTTGATGATTCGTACGAAACATCATTCGTACGAAGCAGTTTTATCAAAATTATTGAAAATTTGCTAAGTATTTTGCTCATTCGTATGAAGTAGCGACTCTTACGAGTGATGTTTTGACTCAAACTTGAAATTTGTTTAAGTGTATGACTCGTACGAATGGTGATTCATACGAGTGACTCAGAGTTGAGGTTTTCTTGAAAAATTTTGTAAGTGTTTGAATGTCTATACTTGCAGGTCAAGAAATCTTCATTTTCACCATTCTATAATATCTATTGTCTTCTCGATGATTTTATTCCAGAAATCGCTACTTATCGAGAAGTTCTAGATTTTTTGAGCAGAATTCCCATCACGAAAGCTCTCACGGATCGTCATGTAGCGTATCGTTCACATACTGAATATTTCTGGAATGCGGCAGAGTATGATGAGGAGGAGAATGCGATTGTATCTGTTGTAAAGATTAAAAATGAGGATATTCAGGCCAAGATCACTGAAGACCTGATCAGAACAGTGCTGGAATTCAACGACAACGAAGATGACCCTACAGGATTTTCTGAATATATGGTGAAGGGATGTTTTTATAGAATGGGTTATGCCGGGTATGTTAATGCTGCTCCATTTAAGAAGCCTAACCTGAGTGCACCATTCAGATATATTACACACTACGTCATACACGCACTCAGTTATCGCAAAGGAGGATTCGATGATTTAGTTGATTACAAGATGTGCATGATCACTGCACTCGTTCTGAACCTGCCGTACAACTTCTCGAAGGTGATATTTTCCCAAATGGTCCAAAACACACAGTGAGAGAAGTTCTTACAGTACCCACGTTTTATCCAAATGCTGCTTGACCATTTGCATCCTAACTTGAAGAAAACAAAGGACCATGTGTTGAAATTAGAGCATATGGATGTTTCGACATTGAAGAAAATGAACTTGCATCTCAAGACTTTCCCCAACACAAAACCAGTGTTCGGAGCAATTGATGACAAAGATTATATTGCTCCATCACAGGGGAAGTGGAGAAAAGAAGATAACGGTGATGAGGATGAAGAGCTTAAAGAGATAGATGGTTTTATCGCGAAGAGAAGCGATTGGTTTGTAAAAGAAGGGGTTAAAGGGACAAAAAGAAAACCCACGTCCACATCTTCCTCAACCGCCCCTCAAAAGAAGAAGAAAGCATCTGAAAGCTCAAGATTGATTGATGAATCTGAGCTAGAAGAGAACGTTGAAGCTTTGGCTGCAGAAATTGAAAGACAAGCTTTTGGTGGTAGAGAAGGAGAAGTTGAAGAAGCATCGTCTTCTAGTACCGATATTGAAGATCGAATTGTAGGTGAGAAATAAAGAGCGAAAGAACGTGAACGTGAACGTCGATCAGAAGCTCAGGTTCTCCATTAGACAAATCCAAGAGAAAGTTACAAAAGAAGAATGTGGAAGAAGACCATGTTGAGCCAACTCCACCGATACCACCATCTCCGGCTCATCAGCAAACACCACAACCACCAACATCTCCACTACGACAGCAAGCACCACAACTAACATCGCAGCCGGCGCCACAACCTTCGCAATCCCAACCCCAGTTTGACTTTAATTTTTATTTCGGTGATATTCCTGGGGGAGGATTTTCTGTTAACATGTTTAACGCCGCACGCGTTGAAGAATTAGAGAAGCAGGTTATGTTAAAAATGACAGAATTGTTGAACTGCAGGAACAGCTCGATGGGCTAAATGAAGAAAAACAGCAGCTTGAAGCTATGTTGGCTAGTATTGTATTGGAAAATGAGCGTTTGAGGATTCGAATGGCCGAATACGAGGAAGAACATCTTAGAAGCCAAAGAAAGATGAACTTATTTGAGAAGATACTTACAAAGAAGCTTGGAATTGATATTGCTGCTGAAATTGACGAAATTGAGCAAGTTGAAGCAAGAGAAAGGGTTGCAGAGCGTGAACGTCTTGCTAAAGAATTATCTGAAGCTCAAGGCAAAGGCAAAACAAAAGTCGGTGAGGATTATGTGAATGTTACAACGGAGCCAGAAGCTGAATCTACGCCAGTTATTTCTGATGTGGTGTTGTATTCGAGTTCAAAAAAGTTTATGTTAGTGGGTAAGCCTAAAGATGTTGATATTGATATGTCGAATCTTACAGCAAAGCATCAAGAATGGTTGAACAAAAGAAAGATGGAAAAAGAGATAGAGGTTGAGATTGATGAGTTTGTCGAAGAACCAGAGAAAGAAGCTAAAGACTTAGATGATTTTGATGATGTATTTTCGGATAAGTCGGATAATGATAGTGAGGTGATGATGATGTAGGAGGTACGGGTGTCCTTGTAACAGAGTCTAATGTGAATGATGATATTGATTATTCTGTGTACTTGGATGACTCAGCGAATCAAGTGAACGAGGGTGGTGATAAGGGAAGATCTGAAGGTCCTAATGATGCTCAGCAGGCAGGAATCCTCACAGTAACCGAGATATCTACCATTCTTGTCGTGCCAAAATCGAAGATATTATATTTAGAGCATGACGTAGAAGAAGGGGAGTTTGTCAACAGCTATTCTAAAGAAGAAATTGCTAAGATGCTGGGAGTGAACGAAGAAAATTTTGATATTGATTTTGAAGAGGAACTCAATGATATTAGTGCTTTCGAGCCAGCTAATTACATCTTCGAGCATGTGTCTAATGCACATGACTATGATAAAGTTGTCTTCTGATGAAGATGATACTGATATTGCCAATAAGGGTACAAATGACTCACCAACTTTTAGCGAATTGTTTGCAGCCGAAAATGATGATTTCTTAAAATGCAAAGTAGAAGAGGCTATTAAGCAAGGCACGATTCCTCAACAATTATCTGCTGCAGAAATTGCTGAATGAGGAAGAAATGGTTCAAAGTTGCGCCAGCTGAGCGATAGTTTAAACGTCCATTAGCTTCTTTACGCGTAATGCGGATATTTCTTTGGGAGACATTATTAGCTAGGGCTGGATCGAGGAGCTGAACGTTTATGCTGTTAAAAGGGAGTATGGGATTCAGTATTTTAGATACTTGAGCGATATCAAGACCCTGCCGTATTGGGATATTAAAGAGCTTGTGCAAACAAAGATGATAAATCTTAAGATGCTGTTTCACGGCCAGCGGCTGTGGAAACTGATAAAGCATGAGGCTGCACATGGATTTACACACTGGAAGCCGCATTTCCCTAAGCGCATTACTAAAGTCGATCCAGTAACTCAAGAGAAAGACGTGACGCTAATCGTTAAGAAGCCGAAAGTGATGAAAAATATGCCTCTTATAAAGATGGAACAAGACTTCTACAAATCTTCAAATGGTGGCACTACGATTCGAGTATGGGAGAAGCTGTTATATGTGTGCACCCAGATGATGATTCTTGGAAGATCACAGAGGAGCTAACCGAAGCCGTCATAGCACACAAACATATATACGGGTTGTGGCGTGGCATTCGAGTACTGAACCCGAAAGAAAGATATTGAATGCTTGTTTTACAGCAAGATCAGTTTTGAAGAGAGAGATAAAGAACAAGCGCTCCAGTTCTAGAAGATAGTTAATGTCTGTTTTGCTAACGATGTACATTCAGGCACGGCATGGAACAATTCGTGGATAGCTTTTGAGGAGTGTTTGTTTCATGTCCACCTATAAATAGAGGAGTTTTGTGTCAGTAACGAAGAGCCCTGTTGGTGTGATGAAGCCCTACGAAGAACTGTTTACTTGCACTGTACTTGTTCACGTATATCAATACAATTCAAGGTATTTAAGCACTCACATGTTTGTTTGTCAACCTCACTAACAATGAATTTTGCCTCTGTTAGTTAAGTCAGATTGGTCTGGTGTTCATCAGAGGAGAGAGCCGATCCCCCCTCACAAATAGTGGGATGAATCGCCAACTGTTGAATTCACTACCAAAATCTTGGGATGCTGATGTTTCGATGATCAAATGTACTACAAATCTGAATGAAGTTGCTCTCACTAACTGATTGCCACCATCAAATCATGTGAAATAGACAACCAACAAAGAGAACTACACCACAAGAAATCCATAATGGCTGCAGGGGTGATCGGATCTATCAGTGCATTGATGTCTCAAAGTCATGCTAACCTTATTTTCAGCCTCGTGATGAATAGTAATGTAAGTCTCGATAAGCCGGATCTCTCAATGATATCACACAATCACCAAGGATGGACAGAATCCAAACTTGGTGATCATCAAGAAAACCGAAAAGATGAAGAACAACACGAATCAACTTTAACACCTTGCACACGATTCTATTACTTGAACAAGCAAAACCGTCTGGTACAAGATGGAGGATCTCTCTAGAGAAATCCCAGAAGTCTTAACCCTAGAAATGAGTAAACTTAGCTTATATACCTAGGGTAAGGCATGCCCCTCATGGGCTTGCCTATGGGCTTGTCTGGCCCACATGGCCTAAACGACCTCTAAAGGTCCACACCTAATACAAACTAACCCAGTTAACCACCATAGACCATTGTGTATATTTGATGCTTCAGTCTCATACTTCTAGGACCTAACAATCTCCCCCTGGACTGATGCATCAAATTGTGTTGATAGCATAAATCCAGCAACGTCTTCAACAGAGACTATGGTTGTCGCTATGCTGTAAGTGTCGTGGAAGTCAGGCTCATACTTCTTGGACTTCATACCTCAACGAACTCTCAGCACTAGGTATCTTTCTTCAGCTATTGTGGTTAGCTTCATATCAGGATCTTGATCAGCTTTGCTTGAAACATCTTTGTCAAAAAGAATGTGAGAAGAGGAACCTCAGCAGCTCTTTTCTTCTTCAATCTTTCTCTTTCAAGCAAGAAGGTTCTCAGGTACTTCTTCAAATGTACTATCACTGTCAGATAATGACTGGAATCTGGTTCTTCTAACTCAGGTACCCTTTGCTATTGTGATGCTTCATGCTTTGTCAACAACTAACAGCATCTCAATTTCAGCAACCCCTATTTCTTGATCTAAATCAAGATCTGCACAATTCTCAGAAATTTATAAGCAAACATTCTTATGTAACAGGGAGAGTACCACACGAACACTTGGTACATCCAAGTACTTGTACTCGGATCGAAATTCAAATTTCTTTCATTCTTTGATGATTAGCCAAATCTTCAAGAACGGTTAATAATTTTTAATAAAACAAATAAAGCACTCTATTTTTGGATTTTTGAATTTTCTAATTTAAAAAAAAATATAAGAATATAAACAGAAACACAAATAAACAAAGAAACTAACTCAATAGTTACAACTATACAATTGCAATGAATCAAAATCGTTTTCAGACGGACCAAGGAACACTTTTCAGTATGAACTTATTTAGATTGGTCTAAGTGATTGGCAATATGTTTCTCCACTTAAACTTTAACGCTCAACTTTCATTTTTGAACTTCGTGATATGCTTAAGGTAGTATTATACTATAATATCCATGCGTCCCATACCATGACATACCCCCGCGATCAAGGTAAGCACAACGATTCATCGTAGCAGGTGAGTATACTGAGATCATCCTTTATCTTTTACAACGTCAGACCATTGGTGAACAGGTCAGTACTTTCGTACAGCAGAGTGACTAATAGTATCTGACGAGGGTTAGGCAAATACCTTATCTGGTATGTTTGAATACGTGGAATTTTCTCATGATGAAATTTCCTTTCTTTTAAGGTTTTGGCCCTTCTATTTTGGCTCTTTTAAGGATATTTTGACTGTGCCTAGGTCTGCATATAATCTGGAGGCAACAGAAGGGCAGCCAAGATATCCCCAGATGACTCAACAGCATAAAGACCAGAAACCTTAGACGTTGGCTATCTATTAACACAGGATTTAAGACCATAACATCATACGCCGATGGTATGTTACCCACAAGATACATAGTTCATTATGTTTATATCACTTAGTATCTTTTAATCACTTTGAGCACTAAGCCTACCGACACATCACATTAAATCCTAGTCTTTTCAGCTACGACACCTTACATGTGTCAGCCACACCCTTTATCACGAATATTAATTTCATTTCCCATTTGATCCAAAAAGACCTTTTGGATTTTTCTGTTTTCCAAATATTTTGGTATTTTTCTGATTTTCTCCCCCTCAAACAATACACATATATATATCGCTCTCTTCCCCCCTAAATTTGTGCATCATACTTCATGCACAAATTTACCTAATAAAGAAAACGTATGTACAAAGTTTTAAACGAAAGAAAAGGAAAATATTTTTGTTGTTTTTGCTTAACCGTTCTGTCACTAAATTAAAAACTAATCAATTTCAAAATTAAAACACGAAATTTAAATTTGTACCTTTTCGCTGATCTTATCTTACCTCATCTCCTCCAAAGGAAACATTACACTTGAGAAAAGAATATGAACTTTTGCGACAGTGAGATGTTATCCAATTTGTCCCTGGAACAACTGCTATCATCATTCCAGAGATTGTCAATAGCTCCTCCTTGGTTATTCCTGAAAAAATAAAGAGATTAGTAAGACAGTAGGACCCAGGCCATCGTGGTCATGGGTTTCCCTGAAGCATCAAAATAAGACACTTCTTTTAGACACAAGTCTCCTTTTATTTCGAGGATTAGTGATGTTGCTTCCGCTTTGGATTTGGGTTTCCAAATCTGTTTCGTTCTAACAAACGCCGTTGTTGCCTTTAATTGAGCAACTTTGGCTGTTTCAGGTTTGGTCGTTTTAGAAACAGGTTTTTGTTTCTGAACAGCCTTGCATTTGTTTTTTGGCAACATTCCAATCCCCATCAGATGGTTTAACCTTGGGATTCACATTCTTCATTGCCTTAGGTGATGATACCTTCATCGGCTTTGAATGATTTTTATCCTTAGGTGTAACCTTCTGATTTTGAACATGATACGGAACATGGGGACTACGTGTGCAGTTTCAAGCGATGTGACCAGGAATGCCGCAATTGAAGCACGTTTGTCTCTTCACATGTAAAGCATTCTGATCAGCTTGATTTGCTCGTGCAAACCTTGAAGGATGAACTGATCCCTTCTGTGCTTGATATCCTTGCACGTTTCTTGCAGACAAAAATGAATTTGGATGTCTGTACTTGTCATTTGCAAGGCCTTCTTCTTTGTGGAGATTTCTTTGGATTCTTCTTCTTTTGTTTAGACTGTAAGTCTTGTTCAGAAATCTTCCCAACCTTTCCAAAAGTTTTGCTAGCACGGTCAAAAGCATATTTTTCACATTTGCCATTAAAGATCGGCTTAACAAAAGCATTTTTCACAACACCAGCCTTTTGAGGGCTATTTTTGTCCACTGATGATTTTGGAGAGCGTGATTGTCCTTGACGTTTGGACTTCTGCTTTCTTCATCTCCGATTTGCTCTTTTCTGCTCTTTTAGCTTGCTCTGAACCTTTTGCGCACTTGGAGCCTTGTTCACGTCAGCTCTCTCTTCATCAGCTGACTCATTAGAAGTGTCAACAGCACCAGATGGTTCCCGTGTGTCTGACGTATAATCACTGGGTTTGTCGTACACCATATCTTGTACTTTCTCAATATCTTCATCGGTTTCAGGCATTGTTGTGTAGTTGTGATTATACGGCGGGGCAACCTGATTGAATCCCAAACCCTTCCCCTTGTTCGCCTTATATGCCAGCTGCACATTGCACACGTCTTGAACAAGCTTGCTGGATGTATCAAACTTCTTTTTATTAACTTCGCCTTGTTGATATTTTCCACAAGAAGTCCCAGCTTAACTCTTACCAAGTCGCATTCCATGGTTTTTGAATCTAATCTGGTTTTGTAATCATGGACCCAACATTTTTGTTGATTTACGTCCAGGTGGAGCTGAGCTATGTCTTTCTTTTGTGCTTCAACCTTTTATGTGAGTAATTTGTTACTTTCTTGAAGGCTAATGCACAGAGCCATTGCATTGTTGTATTCATCGGCCACTTTGGAATTAAGAGCCCTGAGTTGAGCAACCTGTTTCTGCAAGGTTCAGTGCACAAAAGATAGTTGACTGTGTCAATGGGCGAGCTTGATTTGTCAGCGTGAGTTTGGGCTTGAGGTAGAGTTTGGGGTGCTGGGCTATTGATTGATGCTTGCTGGGCTTGAGGTTTCTGCTCAGATACTTCTTCAGGATTAGACTCAGCTAATTTTTCATATAGATCTTTGAGATCTTGGTTTGATTGTAAATGATCCCACAACCAAGAAACAAAGGAGTCTGTGTCATCACCCAAAAAGCTATTCATATCATTTCTTACTTCCTCTTTTCGCCTTCCACGGTCAAGCAAACGCATCACATAGTCAGCAACCAGATCAACATTGTAGTTCTAATAAACTGATTTAGCTTTTCCTTTACTTGATCCTGCAAGTTCGGGTTTTATTTTGTGTCTGGGGTGAAGTGCTGTTAATGGAGCTTTGATTAGTAGGCTAAAGACAATGTTTGGATTTGCATTCAATTTGGAATTGCAGACCGGGCTGAAGACTATGTTTGAGTTCTGAGCTTGAGATGTAAACATTTTTGGATAATCAAAACCGTACCGGTAAACACGATAAAAACTGTCAGAAACTTGTTTTTACCAAAATGTACCGTTAGACCCGTCTTGACGATACGATTCCAATGATATACAAAGTCCGATGATCATTTTAGGAATTTTCGTGCCTTAAAAATCACACGAGTCTAACCATGCAACTGGTTTGTTAAGATTGTCTGTGGATCAAATTTTGTGTACGAAAACATTTAACTCCAGTTACGTCAGCTGGTTAACTTTCCATCTTTGTGGGTGCAACTCGGAACAGTACCAAATTCAGGACAGTAACTCGGATTAACAATCCGAGATGGAATCTCAAACAGTGATCCGAGATGCTAATCTGAGATGGTGATTCAAAACAATGTCCGAGATGGTATCCGAGATGCATTGTCTAAGTCTGGAATGAGATTGCGGAACAGTAATCCGGAATGCTATCAGATACGCAGCGACAGTAACTCGAATGAATCCGAAATGGAGAAACATATCCAGAATAAGGCGTGATCTGGAATGCGAAGTCTGATCCGGAATGGAAGCCTAATCCGGAATCAATCCAAGATGGATGATCTTCTTCGTGTTCTTCGTGATCTTCAACGAATTCGGATCCAGAATGCAACTATTACGATCCGAAATGCTTGAAGATTATCCGAATCTATCCAAAATTCAAGATTTTAATCCGAAATACAAAAGATTAATCCGAAATCAATCCGAAATGCAGCATAATGATCCGAAATCTGTCCGACTTGTAACCAAAAAATCTGAAATCCTTGAATGTTGATCTGAAATGCTTTAATCTTCTTCATGTTCTTCGTGTTTTTCAGCAGAAACCGAACAGAATCAGTGTGATATCAGATCTGAGCCTGAAAATAGGTTCAACAGGCTCTGATACCACTTGTAAGTCCTGATAAGCCGGATCTCTCAATGATATCACACAATCACCAAGGATGGGCGAATCTAAACTTGGTGATCTTCAAGAAAATCGAAAAGATGAAGAACAACACGAATCAACTTTAACACCTTGCACACGATTCTATTACCTGAACAAGCAAAACCGTCTGGTACAAGATGAAGGCTCTCTCTAGAGAAATCCTAAAAGTCTTAACCCAAGAAATGAATAAGCTTAGCTTATATACCTAGCATAAGGCCTGCCCCTCATGGGCTTGCCTATGGGCTTGCCTGGCCCACATGGCCTATGGCATGCCCAAATGACCTCTAAAGGTCCACACCTAATACAAACTACCCCAGATAACCACCATAGACCGTTGTGTATATTTGATGCTTCAGTTTCACACTTCTAGGACCTAATAAGTAATCCAAATATTGTGTTCAGTCCATTGACTCAAGCACAACTCCAAGCTTAGAAGACAAACTACGTTTATGAAATGTCTCTTCCAAACAACTCAGCTGTTCCAACTACTGTTACTGCTCAGCAATTACCACAGCACACAAACGTAGTCTACAGTCCTGTTAATCTCTCAGCCTCTCAAAATGTTCACTCTACACCCTTCGCTGAAAATCTCGCATTTCTGACCAAGCAGAACAAAGAGAAGTTGGCTCTAGCAACATCCATGCTCAACAATTTGAATGCTTTTCTTGCAGGTGGTCTCTTGCCTCCTTCAGTAGTTGCTACAGAGATGAATCAAGTAGTTGAAGAAGATATTGAAGAACTGGATGCTTCATGGAATCTGGCTATGGCCGCCTTTTGAGTAGAAAAGTTTCAAAAGAGATACGGGCGCTGTCCAATGTCAAACATTCGAACTAGGTCTATCAAAGATAAGTTGAGATGCTACAAATGCCATGAACCCGAACACTTCGCCAGAGACTGTAGGAAGACACCCGTGGGTTATGAAGCAACTGTTGGTGTTTCTGCAAGGAACTCAGAGAGGTTCATGGTACCAGTTACTTCAGCTCAGGCGTCAACTTCAACCTCATCAAGCCAAGGAGGCTCAGGAGCGGGAAAATCACTGATGGTGCAAGAGCAGCATGGTTTCAGTTGGGTTGATGTTGCAGCTCAAGTGGAATCTCTAAAGATTGCAAAGTTTGTTGAAAATCATCTTCAATGCTTAATGGCACAAACTGAGGATCCCAAATCTCTCTCCGAAATATGGAGGGCTATTGCTAGACTTTGGTTTATCGACCGTGGTTGTTCCAGACACATGACAGGGGAAATTTCCCAGTTGAACGACATCAAATCTTCGACGGTGGATTTGTCACCTTTGCAGGTGGATAAACGGGAAGAATTACTATGAAAGGCACAGTAAGAAATAGGGTCCTCAGCTTCTCTGACGTTAACTATGTTCCTAAACTCAAACACAGTCTTCTCAACGTCTCCCAGATGTGCAACAACGGTTTAGAGGTCCTATTACAAAAGGTAGATGCGTGATTCCGAAGCCCGGAATTGTCATACAAGAGGATTGGTACTTGATTGAAGCTGAACGCCGGGGAAACGCCTACGTGATCGACATGAACAAAGCCCCCACTAATCAAGTTACCTGCTTATTCTCTGAAATTGCTGAACATGATGCAATGTTGTGGCATCGATGACTTGGCCATCTTAACATGAAGAATCTTAATTGACTGGCAAAGGGAGGTCTAGTCAGAAACTTACCAATCAAGGATTTTATGCAGATTGAAAAATGTGAGTCATGTGCCCGTGGGAAGCAGCATCTTAAGCCTCATAAGCCCAAGCTCGTGAACATAACATCCAAAGTTCTGGAACTGCTTCACATGGATCTTTTTGGTCCTGTCAATGAGTTGAGTATTTGTGGAAAGGCTTATTATTTGGTCATCACTGATGACTACTCTCGTTTCACTTGGGTATTTTTCTTGGGACAGAAGAATGAAACTGCAGGTCTGATAAAGAAATTTGTCACTCTCAAGGAAAACCAAGCGTACAAGCGAGTGAAGATTATGCATAGCGATATGGGACGGAGTTCAAAAATGTCGAGCTAAACAATTTTTGTGCTTCAAAAGGAATTGATCGTCAATACAGTGCAGCTCGAACTCCACAACAAAATGGAGTTGCAGAAAGACGCAACCGGACTTCATCGAAGTGGCTCGTACACTACTGATAGATTCCAGCCTTCCACTGATATTTTGGGCAAAATCAATGAAGATCGCCTGCTATGTTCAAAATCATGTGCTTATCAACAAATGTCACTAGAAGACGTCGTATGAAATAGTACAAGGACAAAAACCCTCTGTACAACACTTTCATACTTTTGGATGTCCTTGTGTTCTTCTAACCATGGATACCAAGGGTAAATTTGAAGTGAGGGGAGATCCATGCTATTTCATTATGCGAAGAACACCACATATCGAGTATACAATAAAATCAAGAAGCAGGTCATGGAGACGTACTATGTGGACTGGCTGGAAGAAAATCCCAAAGATGCACGGTTTGGCCCTGATTGGTTATATGATTATTCTTCCTTGTTTAAGTCGTTTAATATTTATCTGATGTGATTGCTGTTGTAGATGTCTCATATACTATGATATCTAGTCCCATCATAGCTGAAGATGATGTTGTCCCTATTCAAGACTCTTTCAAGAAACTTACTGTGGATCCACAGGGATTTCATGAAGCTGCTATAGAAGCGCATCCTTCTTCACAAATCAAAGAGCCAATTCTTGAACCTACTGTTATTCTTGATGATGCAGTTTACAACAATGAGTCCTCTGCGCAGCAAACTGCTGCTGGTCCTTCAAATACTAATGTTCAAGAAGCATCATTATTTCCGGAGCCGATTCCGTCAGATTGCACAGTAGATCCTCTTGTGATCAACACTCCGGCTGCATCAAATGAGGGGGAGCAATCGGGGATAGTGTCAAGAAGTTTTTCTTACTTGGAATCTAACTTGCAGGAACCTGCTGTAGCAATTCCTCAATGTGTCCAGAAAAGCCATCCAGTTACAAACGTTATTGGTCCTGAAACGGCCGGTGTTCAGACATGCAGTAGATCAGGAACCATTAACACATGTTTATATTCATGTTTCATCTCACAGATTGAACCTAAGAACATTGATGTTGCTTTGTAGGAACCTGGATGGGTTGATGCAATGCATGAAGAGCTCAATCAGTTTGAGAAGCTGGGAGTGGGAAATTAGTGTGAATGGCGGAGGGAAAAGGAGCTCTTGGTACACATTGGGTGATCGTGTGAAACAAGGCCCGACTGGTGGTTCAGGGATTCAAACAAATCGAAGGTTTTGACTATAATGAGGTGTATGCACAAGTAGCTCGTCTGGAAGCTATACTCATCTTCTTGGCATATGCATCCTATATAGGTTTCATAGTTTATCAAATGGATGTCAAGATGGCGTTTCTGTACGGGAAGGTCAAGGAGAAAATTTATGTCGCTCAACCCCATGGATTTGCCGATCCTAAGAAGCAAGGATATGCATACAAGTTAGATAAAGCTTTGTATGGTTTGCACCAAGCACCTCGTGCATGGTATGCGACCTTAACAAAGCATCTGCTTGCACATGGATATAACCGGGGGATGATAGATCAAACACTATTCATTAAACGCGTTGGCAAGGACCTTATCCTTGTTCAACTCTATGTTGACGACATCATTTTCGAGTCTACCAATGAAGAGCTATGCAAAGAGTTTGAGGAGGTGATGAAATTCGAAATAGCTCACTAGGTGAAATGACTATGTTTCTAGGCTTGAAAGTTCGCCAGAGTAGTCAAGGAATCTTGATTCATCAAAGAAAGTATGTTCAGGACGTTCTTGCAAAATTCGACATGTCAAACTCGAAGCCCATAGACTCCCCCATTGCTGAACGACTACTACTGAATGAGGATGCTGAAGGAGATCCGGTCAATCGAACAATGTACCGATCCATGATTGGTTCATTAATGTAATTAACTGCGAGCCGGCCGGACATTATGATTGTTGTCTACCAATGTGCCAGATATCAGGCTAATCCTAAAGTTTCTCATCTCTCGGCCGTTAAACGAATCTTTAGATACCTCAATGGAGCTCCAAAATTAGGACTCTGGTATCCTAGAGATTCGAACTTTAAAATGTTTGCCTTTTCTGATAAAAACCTTGGAAGGACAGACAGGGATATGAAGTCCACATCAGCTGGATGCCAATACTTGGGAGACAGGCTTATTTCATCGTAGTGCAAGAAGCAACAAACAATGTCTTTATCAACCGCAGAAGCAGAATATGTTGCAGCATCTGAATGCGCTCCCAGGTTATTTGGATGCAACATCAGCTCGAGGATTACGGTTTGACTTATCTTAACACTACTATCTACTGCGATAATGATGCCGCTATCCAAATCATCAAAAACCCTGTTTTTCACTCCAAAACCAAGCACGATATCAAAATTCCATTTATTCGAGATTGCTACGACAGAGGTTTAATTAAACTTGAACAGATCCATACTGATGCTAATACAACAGATCTTTTTACAAAACCTGTCAGCAACTCGAGATTCAAGGTGCTTGTGGACCTTTTAAAAATGAAGCGTTACACCGACTAAGCAACTTAAAAAAAATTACATATATGTATATATCTATCAGCAAAATAACTAAATTTGCACATAAAAGTATTCTTCTTTTGCACAAATTTAGAGGGAGAAATATTTGTTGTTTTGGGAAAATAAACAATTGTTCAATCTAATGAATTCGATTAACACATGTAAGGTATCGATGCTGAAAAGGCGGGAATCCTCTGCGATGTGTTGATAGGCTTATTTCTCAAAAGACAAAAAGATACCAAGTGACAGACTTCGACAAGCTATGCATCTCGTGGGTAACATATCATCGGCATATGGTTTCATGGTCTTAAATCCTGCGTTGATAGATAGCCAACATCTAAAGTTCTGGGAAGGTATACTGACGAGTTATCCGCGATATCAAGGTTGCCCTTCTGTTGCATCCAGATACATGCAGACCTAGGCACAGTCAGGATATCCTCAAAAGAGCCGACAATGAAGGCCAAAACCTTGAAAGAAAGGAAATCTCATCATGAGAAGATTCTACGTGCTTAATAGTCAAAATACCATATTAGGTATTAAACCTAACCCTCGTCTGATATTGTTTGGTCACTTTGAAGTACGTTGTACTGACCTGCTCACCAACCAGTCAGACATTGTAAAATGAAAGGATGATCTCGGTATGTTCACAAGTTATGATGAACTGTTGTGCTTACCTTGATCACGGGGGTGTGCCTTGATATGGGACTCACAGATGTTATCACAAACTTACTTGCTAAAGTCGCATGGTTGAAAGTTGAATATTGACGTGATAAGTTTAGACGGGCAAATATATCGGCAATCGCACGGACTCGTCTGACAAAGCTCATGCCAAAAAAATGTTCCTTAATTGGTTCAAAATTGGTTTGATTCCATGGCAGCACTCCCTTTATCTTTTTAATTATTTTATTTTTCTATTTTATAATTTTGTAATAAAACTAGTTGCTCGGTTGGTTGGATCGCGGATTTTGACAAAAGGTGTTACTGTTCAAGACTGGTAAGAATGTGGGGCTCAAAAAGATTAAAATATTGCTGAAAAATGTTGTTTCAACTAGGCCCACTCATCTCGAATGGACCCACTCTTCTATCTCAGGTGGGCCCACACTATTTAATAATACTGTTTCGAAATGGACCTGGCCCAACCAACTCGAACTATTGTTCCAAGATGGGCTTGGCCCTATTTCGAGTAATTATAAGCCTATCTCGAGTCATCTCAAGTCATTTCGAACACCTTCTTATCTCGGATCTCTCTCATCTCGAACTCATAGGTAGAACCCTAGTATCTCGAATGAGACTCGGATGCATCTCTGATGAACTTATAAACGGACCCTATGTATCTCAGATAACAAGGGGTCATTGAGTTAAACCCTTGTCAACCGAGATGTCTTGACCTGGTTCATCTGAATCTCTTTGACCCGAGTCATTCCAATTTTGTTTTGAACCTCTGACCTTCCCTACTTGAACTGTTAACTTATCGACTAGTTGAACTGTCTGATTTAATATAAAAAGGACAAAAGGGTCAACTAAAGTTACCTTTTGCAATAAATGTTGACATCTTTGTTCAAGTGCAGAAAATGGCATAGAAAATGATGGAGAAACGCAAGCTGGAAGTCGAGGCCTTTCAAATCAAGCCTTCTATTTATCCAAGCCTCCGCCGGAATATCGTGAAAGATTTGACTCCTTGATAGCCGGACTGAACAACTGCCGACTTACTCATGCTTTAAGGACGAATCCAGTCATTGATGAAGATATGATTCAAGACTTCTAGACTAAAGCTAAAGTCAAAGGAGGTGGTGCGTACATTGAATCAAAGATTGGTGAGAAAGAGATTAAGGTTTCAGAAGCAGATGTACGAGAAGCACTGCAGTTTGGAGATAACGAACGTGATCCAACAGCATATGATAGAGACAACATGATGAAAGCATTACGTCGCATGAGCTATGAAGGAGCATATCTGATGGTATTAAAGAAATTGTTCCCGCCTTACTGGAAGTGTCCCACTCACATTTTCTTACAGCGTATTTCCGAGAACAAAGGTGGCCAAGATCAATTGAATCAAAGACAGACAACGACACTCGTTGCATTAGTAAATGACTTGAATTACAACTTTTCCGTTTTCATCTTCGACAACATGAAGAGTATGTTGGAAAGCACAAAGAAGAAGGTGTTTTTGTTATATCTGAGGTTCGTGCAAATGATCGTTGATAAGAAATATCCAGGGTTGATAAAGGGCACAAACCATCTGAATTTGAAGCTTCTAGGACCGAGCTGTTTTGAAGTGGCCTGCAAACAGTGTGATACTACAAAGGTCAAGTTTGTTGGAAGATATGAGCTGGTACAACATGGGAAGTTTAAGGAGGTTATATCTGCACCAAAATTTGTGAATGCATTAATAGCTGAAGAACACGACTTTCAGATTGTCAGTGGACCACATAAGCCAGAATCGGTAGTTAAAGATCTTGTTTCAGACGAAGGGAAAGATAAAGAGACTGCTCAGGTTGAGACAGAGATAGCTAAGGAAACGGTTAGAGAGATAAATCCAATTTCTGCTAAGAGCCTTGAAGCACTACTTGCATCACAAAAGGGCGATTCTGGGATCCCTCCTCCTGGCATCGTTCCTTCCAAAAAAGTGCATACTAAAGAAGCTGAAACAGAGAAAAGTTCAGAAACTGAAGCCCCTAATAGCCCCAAGCCTTCAAGCCCAAGTGCTATTCCTGATCCAATCTCATAGGATGCCCATGAATTCATTTCTACTGATAAAGATACAAGCATTCATGGCCTCTTTGCCACTAGTAAACAGCCAGAAAGTTCAAGTAGAGTTCATGGTGGAGCAGGTAGTTCTGGTGGTGGTTTGTCCGAACATGATGAGGCTACAATGAGAATGGCTGCTGAAAAGATGAAATTTATTGAGCAGTCTGATACTGATGATTATGAAGTGGTGAATATTGGCAAGCTACAACGGAGAGTGGTGCTGCTGGAACAAGAGAACGAATTGAAAAACGCTTAGATAGCATCCTTACAAAATCAAATAACAATCAGAGATCAAGCTATTGAGCAACTTCAGGGTGCTGTGAGTTTGTTAATGAAAGAGATCTATGAAATGAAACCAAAGCTGCAGTAGAGATTTGGTGGTGAGTTTACAAATAAGAATGATATTCCTTAAAATGTTGCACATTACAAGCGTACTGAAAAGGAAAAGACTACAACCGAAGCAGAACATGAAGCAGGATTGAATGCCTATCTAGCAGCGGAACAATCGAAGAAAAGAAAGCAACCTCAGAAGAGTAATTCGAACAACAAGAAGATGCTTGTGAAATCCCCTCGATGAAAACTTCCAACCAAATGATCCATCCAAAGTGTCTGATCGGTACGTCATGGAGCTAGGATCAAGTCACTACGACAAGGTCGGAGACAAGTCGGAGGTGAAGTGTTGGAGATATAATCATGACAGGAATCTATGGATAGTCACGAGGGAGAGAAATCATAGGAAATACTACTCCAAGCAGACACAATTTGAGTCATGGACGAAGATAGATCTGAAAAGTCTGTTGAGGGCTCATTATTCTGACACAGATCCAAATCAATGCGGTCCGAGATGGGCATTTCATTCGAAGCTTGAACATGAAGTATCTCACAACTTCCCAACTATGAAGACCGCTGAATCATATCTAAAGAAAAGCCCTGGTATTCGTGATCCTCATACACACAAACGTCTTCGGAAGGTTATTTGGCCACCGGTCGACAAAGATAAGGCCATTCTTACTGCTCCAAAGTTCCCAAGGGTGTGCTAAAGAACCCCTGTTACTGGGCTTATGATCCGAGAATGTCTGAGGCAGTGATTGTTACAAAAGAGTTTTCACAAGGAGGATATCTTGATGCTAGGCACATATCAAATTCAAGCAAGGGATAAGTATGAAGAGTGTGCGAAGTCGTGGACAAGTGTGGTGGCAACAGTGATTCAGAACAAACTTTTTGCAAATGATTGATCCATAGTTCAAGGCAGTAAAGATTGGAGATTCTAACACTAATGCAGTAAACCTAGGGGGAGATTGCAAGGCCCTAAATAGGTTTATGCGTTAGTATCTTTAGGGGTATGGGACATTATGTTGTAATGGGCTGGGGGTAGCCTTTGGGCCCAAGGGCTTTAGAGTAATGGAGCACGAACCCTCTAGTATATATAGATAATGATGTATTAGAGTTTGGTGGCTCCTTGATTGTTTTCACTTATATTAGACAAATTAGTGATTTGTATGCAAGTTGAGCATTTTTATATTCACCTTATCTCTTCCATTTGATTCTTAGCTTGTTTGTGTGATTTTGCCACCATTCAAGCTAATGTGATATTGTAAGATCCGGTTTTCGGGACTTACACGATAAGTCGAGTTCCACATTGACTTGGTGCGGGAGCAACACCCGTGGCCAAGTCTCCGTATCATTTAGCTCCGTCTTAAATGCAAGAGTTATCCACACAAGTTTAAGAGTTGTTGGATAAGGGATACATTAGACCGAATTTCTCACCTTGGGAAGCTCCAGTATTATTTGTGAAAAAGAAAGACGGAACCTTCAGAATGTGCATAGAAAATCGAGAGTTGAATAAACTCACCATCAAGAATCGGTATCCACTACCGAGGATTGATGACTTATTCGATCAACTACAAGGTTTGAACATCAACTCCATTGATTTAAGATCCGGTTATCATTAGTTGCGGATATAAGAAGAGAGCAACCAAAGACGACATTTCAAAATCGTTGCGGTCACTATAAGTTTCTTGGTATGCCTTTCGGTTTAACAAATGCATCGGCGGTATTTATGTATCTTATGAACTGTGTGTGCAAGCCGTATCTAGACAAATTTGTGATAGTATTTATTGATGATATGTTTATATATCTACGATCAAAAGAGGAGCACGAACAACACTTGAGCACCATTCTTGACCTACTAAAGAAGAAGAAACTTTATGCCAAGTTTTCAAAGTGCGAATTTTGGATTGCGAGGTACAATTTCTTGTGCATGTAGAACGAGAAAATATACATGTTGACCCATCAAGATCGAAGCCATCAAGAATTGGGAAGTACCAAAGACTCCAGCAGAAGTACGACAATTTTTGGGTTTAGCGGTCAAGTATGCTACAACTTTGCATTTAATTGCAAATTATGTAAACAAATTTGATATACAAGTCAGGTTCTTGCTTGTAACACAACACAAGACACCAGCTAATTATGTAAACCAATTTCCTAAACAAGTAAGTATTTTATATACAGTTAATTATGTAATTCAATATAGTTTTCTTCTATATTTAGTAAGAATTGTAATTTAACCTGTTTTATTTGTTTATATTGTTAAACTCTGGATTGAATGTGTATTGGGTCGATTTGGACATGTTCGTATTGGGGTGTATTATATATATATATATATATATATATGCTAGATTAGATATAAACATTTTGTATGTGTATGTTTGTATAAATATTTATTTATATATATTATGTATGTTGTTAGTAAGACGAACATGACCCGTTTGACCCAAATCCACTAAAAGATGGAAATAGTTGTGTATTGTTGCTATTATTGCATAATTTGGGAAACTATTTCGTTTATTGTATATAGTTGAACAGGTTAGTTACCTATTTTACAGCAGTTATGCTGCTGGACTTTATTAAAAAAAATATTATATATGTTTATTATATTGTTTACAGGATCAAATTCAAATAGAGCGTGCCCAGTTGATGAGGAAAGGAGCGGAATACAGTTTGTTGAAAGAAAACGTCTCCCAACTAAATGAGCATGTCCAATACTTGTCCGCCAATTTTAAGAATATGGAAAAATGTGGGTCCCCATCGCAAGCCCAAGAAGAAGATGAAGAAAATTGTTAGTTTGTTATGAAAACTTGAACTAATGGTTTGTATTAGAGTTTGTTATGATAACTTGAATTAATGGCTTATATTAGAACAAACATATGTTTATCATTTGTGTTGATTGTTAGTTATGTTTGCATTAACGGTATCAGTTTCAATTGTCGATTTATATTTTTGCGTTTGATGAAAAAATTTAGAAAAAAATAATCTATTGACATTTAGCGACGACAAGTCGTCACTAAAATGTTTAACAAATCCCTTAAAACAACCCTTTAGCGACGACATGTCCTCAAGATAGGGTGCCATTTATTAATACAACAAACCTTTAGCGATTTACCAACTCTAGTGGTGTTCACTTTAGCGGTATTGCAACAAGGGTCAAGGGGTCTAATTGTGAACTGATACATCCATAATCCGACGAAACTAAACAATTAAACCATCTTTCACAATTTACTTCTAAATTTTACAATTTAACTTTTCATAATTGTTTTTTCAATTCAGTGTATACATTTTGGTTCACGTCTAGAAGTCCGTACGAATATATATATATATATATATATATATATATATATATATATAGATAGATAGAGAGAGAGAGAGAGAGAGAGATATGAAAAGAAATTGAAACTACTTAAAAGGGGGTAACCTGAAACATAGATGTATAGTTTAAACTTTATAACATGTTGAAAATTGTTGGGCTGTTGGATACCTTTTAGATAAGTCCAGCCCAATTCTAGATATCTTTGGTCTATTGGGCCTAAGTTGGTTCATACGCCAGTATATATCCATATTGTAGCACTTCATGGAAATTAGAGGTACATAAACCAGTTAATTCTCTAACCAGTTTGGTTAATCTAATTGTCAGTTATTTTCTCATTTTCTTTTAACCGGTTATTCACTTTAACCGGTTCGGTTACTCACTTTAACTAGTTCGTTCACTTCCTTAAACAGAACATATGGTTCGACCAGTTTGGTGGGAACCTAATTCAATGTGACACAACTTTCTTGAGCATGAACCCAAAATGATAACAGAATGATTTGCACAAGATGTCGATTGTTCAATGTACAAATCTTGATCAAATCTCATATTTACCAGTAAAAAGGGGTTGAAGTCTATTTAAGTGCATATGTATATGACGATGGAAAATTTGTCGTATGGTATAAGAGAATAAAGAAGTAATTAACTAAAAAGAGAAACTATTTAAAGTGCAAGTTTATAATTTTTGAAGTAAGTTATAAAATTTAATGTAAAAAGCATAAAAAATGCTCTATATATTAGTTTTCATTATTTTATATAAGCATAAGATCCACATTTAATTCTTTCTTAAACTAGGCCATTTATTGTTCATCTTGATTTGTTGTGCAATGAGACTTAAAAATTCAAACACACCAAAACCAAACCACCCAATTTGTCTGGATCTCCAAGGTAAAACTTTAAATTGCATCTCTATATGGTTAAGAATTGAGTTGTAATTTATTTATAAAAATTTTCACTGCTGTTAGAAGAAACAAAACAACAATAATTTGATTTTCTATTTGGCATACAAAAAGTCAAATAATCCAACGGCCAATATCAATCAATGTAAATCTCCTAGGATTATAATAATTTAATGACACGTTAGTAAATAAGAAATAAAAGTTTGTATTTATTAAAAGAAAGTCAAGCCCTATCAACATTATCTAAACCAAAATGTAATCGTCATTTGGGTTTGTTTAATCTAAATATTGTACTAACAAATGATAATAGAATAAATTACTACAAACCTCCATGTCTGAAATTGCTAGTTGAACCCAAACCTTTAGACTAATCAATTATTAAATAAATATTCAGATCTCATCTCTCTCTAGACTGATCGGAGATGAGAGAAATGTCATCGGAAACTCCGGTGCCTTTGTTGTACCGGAGACATTCGAGTGAGAAGATCATGAACAACTTGGCGTCGGTTTCGAGTAGTCTGTTGCCGGCTTTTGGAACTGTTGTGGGAGGGGATTCACCTCCCCTTAGGAAATATGTCATTGCCCCTTATGATCGCCGGTACCGGTAAGTATCTCCATACAACTTATAGTGTTTGCATGTTTGAAAGTTGTAAATTATGTGTACCTATTGCATGTTATATATATCAAACTTAGAAACCTCCTAATTATATCATGTAATCTTGAATATTTTTTTCTTGTTTTCCCCTCTATTTTGTGTCTTGTGTGAGAAATACAAATTTCACACCTCTGATCACAGGTGTAAAAAAGTGTTTCATGAATAACTCGAGATTGGCTTATTAGAATATTAAATTGTGCATAGCTTAAGCGAGTTTGAGTTCAAGTTCAAACTTAAACTAAAATTCATATAGTAAATGAGTTTGATTTTAAGCTTCACATACCAAGTTTGTATAGGCTTGAGGGTCTAAATAAGTATACTATTTATATTTTATAATAATGTCTATTTAATACAATAAATAAGCATGTATACATATATTTTATGTTTTATAAATCAAGAAAGCTATATATAGTTTTAGGTATATACAAATAATCAATATTATATATTGCTTTATTTTCTAACATTGGGAAAACAAATTCTTATTCTTACTTAGGGCATTTAATATTTAGTAAGTTGTTCAAAATGGACTTAATTAATTGTTTAGTTCTATTTGAGCATCTTTGAAAGATAATTATGAGGCTTAATCTTGAAAGCAACTTTGAGATAAATAAATTTTCATTTTCACTTTTACTTTTACACTTCACATATTTACTTCTAATTTTTTGTTTACCCATCACCTCTCATGTCAATCGAGTTTAGAAACATCCCATGTCTATTGCAATCGCAAACACTAGTACAAATACACAAATCTTTAAACCGTTGCATCCAAAACAAGGGTTGATTTTGTATTAAGAATAATATAAATAATATGAATACAAGAAAACCTAAAATACACTTTAGCATTTTCTTTTTGTCAAATATTACGAACATGTCACTAAAAATAATCTACCCAACATTCATGTAAATATGAAACTGGTTTTAAATGGTTTGTTCTTTTAAAAATGTATAGCATAAGTTTTTAACATAATATCTAAAATATGAACGCCAACAGAAGAAAAATGTTTTGATGGAATTTCGATAATATCATGTTATTCAATGATTCGAAAGGTACAAGAAATAAAATCTTCATAAAGGATGGTTATCATTTATGTAGGTAAGATCAAATTTTAAAATCAGACAAAAATAACTGAAGTTTGGTTAGCTAAAAATTGAGTCTTTTGCCCCAATTACGTCACCAGTTACTAAAAGTGACCCAAATGTTTAGTTCTAAAAACTTCAATTATCTTTTAAAAGTAAAAAAATACGAATACAGTAACCTAAATGAATAAACTGAATGTACTTATTAAAAGGTATTAGCTGTGAAATTTTAATAATATAAAATAAATTCATGTAAAATTAGTGGTTTGAGAGCTAACCTAAACAAGTTTGGATAGGTTTTCGTTGAACTTATGAACACCTTTATTTAAATGGGCCAGTCTCGGTCAATCTAGCAAATTCGCTAGTTGATAAGTTCTATTTATTAAATTTCTTTCATGAACATAATATGTCAAAACCTATATAAGTTCGTTATTTTATGAGAATGCTTCAAAACAAAAAGATAAATGAGCATCAAGTTATGTAATTAAGCATTATGTTAGACATGTTTGTAGTTTTGTTGTAAAATTATAATCTTAGATTGTAATATGTAAAACTAAAAGAAATAAATTTTTAAATAAACCAGTCGTGTCCAACCAAATATCAAAATTACTACTTTAATATACCATCTCTCTATGTAATTTTTTTTAACTTGATTATGGGCAGCTTTAATCTTAAATTATCTTATTTATTCATATAGTTTATTTTATTAAGAATAGTTGAGTTGACAATAATAAACATTTGACCCTTTTTTCTGAAAAAAACTACTTGTATATTTACCAGGCATGAGTGTGTGTCACACATATATTCTTAGAGGTTTTTATAAAAACGCCATATAAAAAGAGATTGTAGTTTTATGAAACATTCTAACGTGTTTGTTTGCTATAAAATTAGTTTTAACAGTATTTTGTATGTATTTTAAACGAAAAAACAACGCCGCACAGCAAAAGAAAAAGTATAAAATTAGTTTTAACAGTATTTAAACGAAAAAACAACAACGCACAGCAAAAGAAAAAGATATCATGGGAGCCACGTTTGAAAAAATAATAATAAAAGAAAAAAAAAAAAAACCTTAAACTCATCGAACTTGGCGAATGCATAAAAACCGTGATCGATCTGTCTACCCGTGATCCCGGCCTTAATCATGGCTTTAAAAAAGTTACAAAACCTTGATCATTTTATGTTATTTTTATATATTTCCATTGAATTATTGGAAATATTTTATTTTATTTTGTTCAACGAACATTAAAGAAAATAAAAATAAAGATAAAAGATGAAACTCAATTATGTGATTAAGATTGGTCCAAAAGAAATTAACCACCCTCTTCAATCATAAACAGTGGATAAACCAAAAGTCACTAAACATAAGACAAATCTGAAGTCCAATGAAACTCTTTGTCAAATGAACACAAAATTAAATCGAAGAAAATGAATTTGTAAGTGTAAATTGTAACCATATTTTATTTAAGTTAGATAAGTGTCACCAACGCTTTGCTTGTGGTATGCGTATATAGGTCCCGGGGTAAAAGTGAAATTGAATTAAATTTAATGTTTTTTTACTAATTTCGTAAAAATAACGTTAAAAGTGGCGGATGTGTAATCATGTATTATATAGTGGCGTTGATAGCAGAAAAACATGGAGATACATACACTAATTGGCCTTTGTCCCGATTGTGTTGAGTGTCATGCGCCTTATGTCCAAGACTTGATGCAAAACTCCTATGGAGCCGGGGGTCTTACTAGAAGTAGCCTCCCTATTCATACGGGATAGAAGTAAGACTGTCTATATCTTACCCTTCTCAAACCTTGCCTTAGCTTTGCTATTGATGGAGTTTACTAAGTATGATGATGATGATGAAGTGTCACCTAGGTAACTTTAGAAAATTTTATGCTCAAATGTTGCTATAACACCCGATGGTTAATTATAGGCGAGCATCTAATTATAAGTTGTTGAACTTAAAAATATTATTTTATTCTTCATTTTTAACAACTAGTTTTATTCCCCTTAATTTTATTCCCCTTTAATACTTACACCTCCTAATAATTGAACCTTCATCTTTTCATAAGAGATAATTTTTGAAGGGGTATTGTCCCAAAAACCCTGCGCCTGCGCAGGATACCATACCCTCATATTGACAACAGGTCGCTTGAGTAACCTTGCGCACCTTGCGCAACACTAAGTCAGCCCTGAAGACAGCAGGTTGCTTAACAAACTTTGCGCACCTTGCGCAATGGCAAATTAGACCTGAAAGCGTAGATCCTAAAACCTGCGCTAATTAAGTAAGTTAGCTTCTAGCTGCGCATCTAATTATACTCAGAAAAATGCTTAGATGCGACTTCTCAAACCTTGCGCCGACTATACAACCTTTTCGGGAGTCACACACAAAGCCAAGACTAAGGCGAGAGAAACTCGTACTTAGTCTTGAAAAAAGAACTTGATCCCTACAAGTTTACGCTGGCCAAAAAGCGCTGATAAGGTCACGTGGTAAGGAGAAGCAAAGAGGCATCGATCAAGTACAAAAAGTACTAGTGGTAGAGTTGTGACTCAATGGGCACTCGACAGGTTGTACCAGACCACGTTGCACGATGAACAGTCGTGCAAGAAACAAAAAGTACGCAAGGATGTACACGTGGCACCAGCTAACTTGTGCCAACAACTGTCACATGATCTGCACTAACGGTTGATGACAAACCAGACAACAAGGACAAGTGTCAGGATACGTGGCTCCATCCACTGTGTGCTAAGTGCCCTTCCTGCCAGGGATCACTAACAGTCGTGGCAGAAGGGATAATGGATATTCTTGATTGTAGTTTCTAGGCTCAAGGCCCATCAGCCCATATCTTGCACGAATCTCCCCGGCTATAAAGAAAGGACCTCACCTCCAGGTTGAAGCACGATCACTTTTATTCACTCACTCATTACATACATTATCCTTGACAAGTCACTATACTTATTCTCACGCAGGGGTGTGGTCACGGAGAGAGCCCCTCCCTTCTTCCCGTGGCGAGACTAACGGTGGTTTTCAGTTTTGCAGTGAGTCTGAACGGAGATCTTCATATCGTCGCTCAGACAAGGGATAAACCTTTACATGCAGAGACCCTTTACACGTACCTAGATATCTTCCGAATATAGTATGGTTCGATGTTTCTTTAATTTCTCTTGACCACTAGGCTATAGCCTAAGTGGCTTTTATTCTCCCAAACATAGGGTTTTCATACTCACATATAGTTATGAAGTGAATATATAGCTTACATATTGGTCGATCTAGAGTCTAGACATATGGTTTGTGATAATGGTGTGAGCAATGCCTTTTACAATAGAGTTAAATACTATTTTAGTGCTTGTGGTTTACTCGAAATACCTATTTCAGTCTAAAAGATTTTTTTTAAACTTTTTTAATCCAATAATTTAATTTTTATATTAATTTAAATCCACTCCACTAACTTTATCCAAATATTCTGTTTATTTATAATGAAATGACCAATATACCCTTAACTCCTTTTTAAACTAATATATTATATATTATTCTATACTAGTAAATGAACTTCTTTTTAGATATGTATTACTTTATGGTGTCTTTACACTTTTAAATAATAATTTAATAATTTTATTATAATATATATATATTCTCTTATTAAATAATAATATTGATAGTTTTGTTTACATAAAATATTATTTTGGTGTATAAAGAAAATACTTTTATAGGCTCGTTTGGTGTATATCTATACATTATTTAAAAAAAATTAATAACACGTATATAGAAAATATTATTTTTAATATGCTCGTTTTTATAGTGTATTTTAAAAAGGAATATTAACGTATGAAAATTTATGGTCGTTTAAAAACGTGGAGATAGTTGATTTAAAAGTAACCAATAAATAAGAAAAAATAATTTCTATATTTCTATTATACCCTTTTAAATAAAAAAAGAAGTCAATAAGATAAGTGGTCAGTAATTCGTATGTGTGTGTATATATATATATATTATTTCATACATTAATATTTCTTTCAAAGTACACTATAGAAATGAGCATATTAAAAATTATATTTTCTTTATACATGTTATTAGTGTGCAAAAAGATTTCGGTAATTAGTGCAAAAGAAAAAAATATAACATTAATTTAAAAATGATCTAAGAGTATTTTGGTTATTTCACAAGAAACTAACAAAAAATTTGGATGGAGGATTGGACTGGATGTAAATTGATAAGAAAACCAAACTATTGAATTAAAAAAATTTAAAAAAATCTTTTGGATTGAAATAGATATTTTGAGCAAATCACAAAGACTAAAATAGTGTTTAACTCTTTACCATATCTGATCTTTAGTTTTTAATTCTTTTTTTAACTTTTTAGTATTAATTACATTATAGATATCTGGATAATGTATATGGATCAAAATAAGACTAATATATTATAAGATTTTAGATTTGGATAAAAGTAAATATATTTGGACCCAATAAGTTGTAATGTTAAATTTTTATAAAGAGATATTAGACAGATGTTTGGATAATAGATATGGATAAAAAAATAATACTAATAGTCCCAATGTGTTAAAAGATTTTAGATATTAAGGATAAAATAAATTTATTTGGGCCAATTAGTTGTATGGTTAAATTTTTATAAAGAGACATGAGATAGATGTTTGGATAATAGATATGGATCAAGAATAATATGTCCAATATGTTATAAGATTTTATGCACAGATAAAAATACAATTATTTGAGCCCAATAAGTTGTAAGATTAGAGAGGGTCAATATTAAGAGAAAACCACCTTGAGTTGTGAGAGCTTAGAGAACTCTAATTTTTCGTGCAAGTTTTGCAACCATTGTTTACACACAAGTAAATTAATATGTTACAAACACAGCTGTAAAAAAAATCGAAGCGGTGTTTTCAGCCTTTTTATACTGTTGTAAAAAGCTGTTGACATCAGCATGAATCAGCATTTACACCCTCTGTAAGAATTTTTTTACGATGGTGTAAAAGTTATTTTTTTAGGATTTTTGGTAAAGAAAATTAAAAAACCTTTTGTAAGGCCGAGTTCGCTAAGTACTCACAACTTGTAGGAGTTTTCATTATATATATATGTGTGTGTGTGTGTGTGTGTGTGTGTTTGTATTAGGCCCACAAAAATTCGGGCCTTAGCCGGGGGTGCGACTCACACGACCCCTAGGCTGGCCCTGAGTAGCAGTGTATAAGTAATTGAAACACGAACGTACATGTTATCAAAACTACATCACGTTTCTTTTTTTTTTTCATGTTTTTTAATTATAAACTGACATCATTACCCTTTTCGTTATTCTAGTAATATAATAATAGCATAATGTAATACTTTATAAACTTCCAAATATATGATACCGTCCAAACAATATTAGTTCAATATCAATATTCGTCTTTTATCCTTGAGTTACCGATAAAGTAACGAATCAAAGTGGTACCGACTGAAAGCCTGTCGCGAACATGTTTATTTTTTTTCCTTGACACTCCGATATAAATTTTGTTGAAAATAAGTCCTATTAAAAATTATCTTTTTAGTGTGCCTATTTTTATCTACAGCTTGATTTTTTTATAAATCAAGTTATAAATATAAAGTACAAGTAAACGAACACACAAACATACACGTTATCAAATTACCTCACTTTTCGTTTTTTATATAAATTGACGTCATTTATCCTTTTCCTTATTTTAATCATATAATGTAATGCTTTATAAAATTCCAAACCAGTATTGTTATTCGTTTTTCTCTTTATGTTGCTATATCAAGTTGCAGGTTTCACACCTATACTGTAACAAATTGAAAAGATATCGACTGAAAACCTGCTGTGAACATGTTTATTTTTCTTCCTCGACACTGATATAAATTTTATCGAAGATAGAGTTGTATTAAAAATTAAGCAACTATTTTTGGTATCGTGACTTGTCTTTGTATGGTCGATGTTTGGGTCTGTTGGTTGAGAATGAATATGTAGACACCTGTGTTAGGAGTCTTTAAGTGATTTCATAAATGGATGTAGGTGGTGGCCAAACCAAAGCAACGCCTTCTACAATGACACCCCCTACGTCATAGCAATTCGATCAATATGTTAGAGCAAATTATTGATTATGGTTAGAGCAAATTACTAGTCGAAGTAGAAGGAAGGTGGTTGTGAAATTTAACAAATGTTTCACTGCACTTGGAACATTTAAAACAAAGAAAGATTTGATTGTTTGATTAGAACATTATAAAGATTGCTAATTGTAAAAACCATTCCTACAAATCAGTCTACGGTTTCAAATCTTGGTTTACATAGATTCAGCAGCACTAAGTTTGTAATTACCAAAAGGCATGTAGCTAATGGTATCAAGATGTTAATCCTCCGTTGGTTGAGGGTTATAGTCCTAAAGTGAAGACGTGGAGTGAACATTGGTACAGATTTAATAGTAGATTTAGTGAGTGCGTGAGTTATTTGTTATTAAGATACTAGTATGTTAACGAGAATGAATACATCGACACCGCTTTATCTTTAACAAAAGTACTTTCCTAAATAAATAAATAACTAATTCCATTTTCATCCTATTTTATCTTCCAACGTCAGATAGTTGAAATTATAAAAATACCGTATTCCGATTTTATTTCTCAACATACCAGTTAGAAAGAAGTACACACTCTTCCAACGTAAACTACTAGTGTTGGTCAGATTCTGAACCAAACTGAACCGAGAATTGATTATTATTGAAAAAGCTTAGTATGGTTGTTTGGTTTGTAGGTTCACACATCTATGTAGGTGTCTATTAACTACGTTCTTGAATTCATAAATGGATGCAGGTGGTGGCAAGCATTTCTAGTGCTATTTATACTCAGCATGGTCATCCCCCTTTGAGCTAGCTTTCAAGAAGGTGGCTACAGGATCTCTCCTCTGTGTCAATTTGGTTGTCGACTTCTTTTTTGCTACAGACATCATCATAACTTTCTTTGTTGCGTATTTGGATAAATCAACATATTTGCTTGTTGATGAGCACAAGTAGATAGCCACAAGGTATCAATCTAAGCAAATCATTCTTGGTTCATGCCAGTTTATTTATGAACGGACTGATATGGATTGTGTAGCCAAAAGAGGTACGGGCCAAATGGTTTGAAGGTCGCCCCAAGTCTAGTTTAAGGCAAACGATTATCGTAATAATATTGTTTTTATAATTATAGTTAAAGCAATAATCTTGTTTAAAAAATAATAAAAATGGACGATTTCTACTTGGCGTCTGTTTCAGGTATGTCACACACATGATGTTCCCTATGGATGTGGCATCAACACTGCCATTTCAAACGATATACCGAATTTTGACCGGAAAGCTGCACCGTGGGGATGTTTTTGGGTTTCTTAACTTGTTAAGGCTTTGGCGGCTAAGGCGTGTTAGCGAGCTATTCTCAAGGTACGGACAACAAAAAAACTTATTTTGTCATAAATGTAGTATGTTTGGAACAAAAGTTCACCTAACGGGGATTTGTTTTCTGAACAGGCTAGAGAAAGATACACGCTTCAGCTACTTCATGACAAGAACCATCAAACTAATATGTGTTAGTACTACGTTTACTTGACCTATAACCGAACCCATCCGATTATATGTAAACAGGTTAAGATTACGACATCTAGAATCAAATGGCATGCTGCTAGACTAACTTTATGATATGGATTACCACAGGCAACGCTTTTTGCAGTGCACTCAGCTGGCTGCTTTTACTACTGGATAGCCACTCATCATCATATCTCACAAGATACATGGATTGGATCTATAATTGAAAACTTTGAGGATAGAAGCATTTGGCTTGGATATACGTATTCGATGTATTGATCAATTGTGACGCTTACAACAGTCGGCTATGGGGACTTGCATGCAGTAAATACAGGGGAGAAGGTGTTCAATATCTTCTATATGTTGTTCAACATCGGTCTCACTTCTTATCTAATTGGAAACATGACCAATCTAATCGTCCATGGTGCTGTCAGAACTTTTATCATGGTAAGTTTTTGTTTTCCCAATGCTGACCCCTTTACTTTAAAATGGGTGCATTTCGGTTATAAAGAATCTCCAACATAAAACATGTCAAATGGGTCTAATCCATTTTTTCCTACTAATAGAGAGATTCGATCAACGAGATTTTAAGATACGCAAGCAAAAACAGACTTCCAGAAGGGTTGAAACCGCAGATGTTAGCTCATATGCAACTCAAGTTCAAGACAGCTGAGCTACAGCAAGAAGAAGTTCTGGAGGACTTACCTAAGGCGATTAGATCTAGCATTGCCCAGCATCTATTCCGGAAAACCGTCGAGAAGACTTATCGTTTTAAAGGCATCTCAGAAGACCTTAGCAGACAATTGGTACAATCTGTTTGTTGTACAGTACAACCATCAAAGCACTGGACAGTGATTAATTCTCTTTGAGGTTTCTGTTTGCAGGTTGTAGACTTGAAAGCAGAATATTTCCCACCCAAGGTTGAAGTTATACTACAAAACGAGATACCAACAGATTTCTATATTATAGTATCTGGAGGAATGGTATATTATCTTTCCCAACTTAAATACATACTTGATGTAGTGTATCTATCTTGAATTCTAATAGCCTATGAATTCCAGGAGGTGATGATACACAAAAATGGAACGGATCAGGTATGTATGTAGTTTTCTTAATTCTTATTGGGCACATGTAGATAGAAATCTGCACATATGCACTCAACAACTTCATGTGCATACATTTCCAAAATACCAGCATATGTATATATAATAATAATCAGACACGCAGAAGTTGCAGAACACAACAAGAGATTAATGCAATTAACTTGGTAGTAACCCTTTTCAACAAGATTGCAAATGTAACGAACCTAATATTTTCTTATTGAATCGTAAACCTAGCTGATCTAATGTATAATTTTTCAGCACAACAAAGGTTTCAATTTTTTTACATACCTCAAAAGCCATATAGATCCAATAGTTGATATTCTTCAGCAAGCTCCAACGTCCTTCGCATGACAGTGTATAAACAAGTCTGCAATGGGTATCGATACATTCAATGATAAAGCTCTAGATAGAACCCATTGTGCTGGAACAATATGGCAGCATCATGTCTAATATAGTGATGTCTATGATGCATAACAAAATAACAAATAGCAAGAAATGGATCAAAAACTGATAAAATTTATAAAAAAAAAACATTGTGACTTGTATGTGCATTAGATCCTACAGTATTAAGCAAGATCTGTTTTTATGTTTCAGTGCTTGATCAAACTAGGCCCAATGGATATGTTTGGAGAAATTGGGGTGTTTTTCAACATCCCCCAACCTTTCACAGTGAGAAGCAAGAAACTTTCACAGGTGGTCCGAATTAGTCATCATCGTTTTAAGCAACTGGTGCAGTCGCTTGATGAAGATAAAAAGAGAATTATGACCAACTTCACACAGGTTGTGAATTAGCACTTGCTAAGATATATCTCTGGATTGAAACTATAGAACTACTAATGAATCTGAAGTTCTGAACTAAAAATGAAGATGCAGTTCTTAAAGTGCCTAATTCTTTTTAAATTTGACATGTTTATTCTCAGTATCTTAAGGAATTAAAGAAGGAGGTGCAAGATGAAATGCCATTCTTGGCAGAGCTTCTTTTGGACTTGAATATGGAGGTAATTCAGTAAACTAGTGTTCAACACAGTTAATTCCTATTTTAGTTCACAGTGCAATTCAGTGTAGTAAATGGGCTAATACACAAGGAGATATATGTATATATATACACACACATATATTAGGGAGGGTTCAAGAGAGAACTCCTTTTATTGCGAGAACTCGAAAACTCCTAAAAAAGCTTAAAAACACGCCAAACTTTTCTTAACATTTTTGGCTGTAAATCTAACATTTTTAAGATTAAAAAAATTGAAGAAAAAAATAGTATTACACATTTGGAACACTACAAAAAACCTAAACCCGCCAACCAGCACCCCCCCCCCCCCAAAAAAAAAAGAATTAACCCTAAAAGCTAAACTAAACCCAACACCTAAACCCTAAGGCTAAGTAGTATTGCATATGTACAATACTATGATAGTAGTGTTGAAAAAAGTACGGCACGTTCAATCTTGTTTTTATGTCGAAAAAATATGCTCGGATATACTCGAACGAAAGATAAAAAAATTTGTGATCTTATGGTGCATATTTTTTTTAAATAATAACATACGAAGAAGATAGAAATGTTTGAAAAGTTATATATATATATATATATATATATATATTTCCAATTTTGCCCCTCCATTAAAAGTCCCCTTCCCCCCATAAATAAGGAGTTTCGAGCTTTCTCACTAACTATGGGTTTTTAATTGAACCTTATATGAAGACCAACAGGTCTCTCTGTATCCTCATTGCAGCAAACCACACCAGTTAACGAATCAGAAAACCGTGAAGCATCAAATTATACTCAAGAAGATAGAGAAGGTTAGCGATCTACTGATCTTCAATAAGTTCCAAAATAAAGATGTATGATAACAGCAACTAAAGCAACAGTAAGGAAACCTTTGAACTTTCTAAGAGGATTTACCCGCACAATAGGGTGGCTGAAGCCTGAAACTAACTTAACAAGCAGTTGAATGATAAATACTTGTATAACCAGTCTCTAATACACAGAATATCAAAACCCAAACAATTTTGCCTTTTTTCTGCACTAAATTGTGTGTGCTTTAAGTAGATGTCCCAGTTTCATTAGCTTTTCATTTTCCAATAGACTATATAATCTTATAAAACTTAATGCTACAATTTGCAGGAACACCCACATCTGTGCTCATAAACACATTACCCGTGAGGGTGGTAATCCATGGTTATCATCCACATAAGGAAACGACAGATAGCAAAAGGACAGGAAAACTTGTCCATATGCCAGACTCAATAGAAGACCTTCTAAACTTAGCAGGTAAACTTTTTAAAGCCAACATGATGGGTTTCCATTTTGGAAAAAATAACTTTCTTCAGTTTTTATAACGTAGTTATGCTGTCATGCAGAGAAGAAGTTCGGGAAAAGAGGAACTACAGTTCTCATGGCTGATGGGTCTCAAGTGGAAGATCTTAATGCTTTAAGAGAGAATGACCACCTGTTTATATCTTGAATACATGAAAATATAACTTTTAAGTGTTTTTTCAGATAAAGAAGTTGCTTTTAACTTCTACAATGTAATATCCACAAATCCGAAGGCAATATTTTCTTGTAAAAATTGAAATATTGTCATGAATTGTTATCAAACTCACTATTTATGTATTATTATGTTGTGGTGATTTTAATTAATTCCATCAAGTATAAATAAAAAGTCAAATGGGGACTAAAATGAAGAAAATTTGAAATTAGTAGAAGTTGAAAAGGATAAAATTGAGGGGCCAAAAGTGTGAAGTGGCCATCTTATTATAAACTCTGTACAAAAAGAGTGCAAATTGTTGACCAACTTAGTCAAAGTTGGTTTAAACATGTTTAATATACATCCACCAGCATTCAGGGATCAAAATTTGTTGTAGGTGGTAAACTCAAATTTGACAATTTTAGTAACAAACGTGTTGGTTTGAGCAATAGCGATTCTATGAGATTTGAGTATAAACTCACTCAAAGTGGCAAGAACATGGTTAAATGGATATATATAAAATAAAGTGGTTGATAGAAATATGTACATAAGACCCTATTTGATTAATTAGAGCGTATAATAGCCTAATTGTGAGGTGCCATGTAAATTAGGTATGAAAAATAAAAAGTTGGCAAAAATATAGAAAGAAGAAATCCGGCCAAGGTAAGTGCACAGACTTTACAAACGGGATATGCAACATAGTATGTGATTTTGTATCAGATTCTGTAACTAACTGGTTTTATGATGATCTCGTTTAAATGTAATTTGTATGATCATGCTAGTTACAGACTTATAGCTTTGCTAGCTATTGTGCTTTGTTAAAAAGTAGTCGACGTATTGGTGGTAAATGTGTAAGTGGTCTTGTTGTACATGCTAGAATATCCTAGTTAAGTTGTCTAATATTTTTTATATGGAATTAGGATGTACGCCCTCAAGTGCATATGGGATATTTCCCTAATTGGTAAACTAGTTGGGACGCTAAATCCTTGTGTACTAAACATGTTGGGATTTTAGTCCTTAGGTGGCAATAAGACTTTCGAAAAAATCACGAAGAAACACAATTGGGATGTCGAACTTCCAAAATGGAAACATTTTTGGACAAGTTCCTGAATGGAAAGTTAAACTAGGATGTAAATTCCTCAAGGAAATACATATAAGATGTTAAGTCTTTAAATAAATAAAATTTGTCTTACAAAAGGTTTAAAATTTTAGGTGATACGTATAATATCAAATTTATACAGGATGTTGTATGCAAATATGTAAGCAAAATGTAAAATCAAATGACTACATAAGCCATCATCAACATCATACTCAGTAAATCCCACCAACAGCAAAGCTAAAGTAGGGTCTGAGGAGGGTAAGATGTAGACAGCCTTACCCCTACCCCGTAGGAATAGAGAGGCCGCTTCCAGTGAGACCCCCGGCTCGATAGTAGTTTTGCATCAAGCCTTAGACACAAGGCACATAACACTAAGCAACAATCGGGACAAAGGCCGATTAGTGCATGTACCCCTTGTCTTTCGGCTATCAACGCCACCACTACATAATCCAGTGAGCGTTAAACACATTTTTCAAAAGTTTATCTTCATGAAAGATTGAAAGAAGTTTTCAAAGTAAAAGGTTTACCAGAACTCTAGCTAATCTCTCTGTTGTTCAGCATGTCTAAAACAGAGTAAGCTGCTTTCTGGAATCGCTCTTTGTCTTCCTCTAAAGTTCTTTTTCTCTCAAGAGCTGAGTCTTTGCATTTCTCGATGTCTTCTATTATACCACCCGAGCTTTGATCAATTTCACTGTGTATAAAAAGAATTATGCTCAAAGGCCAGGAAAAGAATAATATAATTCACATACATAAAAGAACAAAAGCCACCAGAGTCTGAGCAGGGGTGTTGAAGAGATAACAAGAGCTTAAATATGAGACATATTAGTGACCACACAATATACATCATTCTTGGCAAGAAGCATTTTCACGATCCCAAAACTAATTGACCAGTTTTAGAGTTTAGACCATTACTATGACGTTACTATCTGTTTCCTAACTTTGTTTACTCACCTAATCATCTTAAGCATATCCTCCATTCCAGCCTGCACTTGCTGCGAAAGCTCTGCAATTGCATAAGAATGTTCAAGTTCTTAACTGTGACGGAAACAAAACCATTCAAATTAATGGATATAAAGCTGCCACATACATGAAGGGGATACAATTTGATGAGTTTGCATTACTAAGATGAAAGAATCAAAACTGTGCACTCTTAACAATATGAATTCCTTGATGTGCTATCATTTGGCATAAAACTATGTAACTAAACAAAGTTATGTGTATCGTCATTAACGAAACAAAACCAGCTCACCTTTTTCCTTTAGCTACCATGAGAATTAAACACCAAATCAGTAATCACATTTATGAATTTTAATCTATTAGTATTCACTTATACTAAAGAAAAACTAAGGCTAGAGTACACCATTAACAGAATAACACCTTCAATCAAGAATACAAAGTAATGAAAAGCATAATGCAATTAGTTCACCGTTGATTTATGATGGATGTTTAGCTCTCATCCAGTTTATGATGGATGTTTAGCTCTCAACCAGTTTATATGCTAAGTTTATCGGTTTAATTATGTGATGGTGCTTCTTATTAAGCATGAGTTAAATATATAGACATCTATGGATAAAAAGCTAACATTAGGCGTATAACACTAATTATTGGCTGGTCCAGAGATCAAAAATCTGATAACTGACAATGCTACCATATCATCCAAACACAAAATATACTTCCGGGAAACAAAACATTGTAATGTATCCATCTTAATTCCAGTTTTAAAATAAAGAGATCCAACAGAAAGTGCTGAATGAGGCGTTTAGTCAAGCATTACAGCTTGAGTAATGCAAACAATCTTAACAGTCCAGTGCATCAAAAGTCAAAACCCTAGCACAGCAAAGCACTCTCTAATCACATGGAGTGTATCAAAACTTCTTCGTAATCTCTAAATCTAAGAAAAAACAATAAGTTTACCTATAACATTCCACACTAATTGAAATAGCATCCACAAGAATGCCTTTTAATTTCATCAGAATTGCAACGAAAACTGATCTAAACTTCCGCTAGGTTAAATTATTCCTAACTAGAATCAGGCAATCAGCACTCAGTGCAGATGATTCTCGTATAGTAAACCGTACGGCAACGCATTCTCGGAATTCATTATAGCACGCACGAAACTACTCTACTTTAACAGAATTCTACAACATCTAGTATGTGTAACAAACCAGAACATTGTCACAGAACATTTTATACATTCAGATATATGAAATTGCAAATAAAATAGGTTCAGAACATACAAAATGATCTAAAAGTTCCGCTAGGTTCAATAATACCTAACTAGAATCAGGCAATCAGCATTTAGTGCAGGTAATTCTCGTATAATAAACCATACGGCGCGGCGTTCTCGGAGTTCAATATCACACACAAAAACTTACGCTACGTTAACTGGATTATACAAGATCTAGTGTGTGTAGCCAACCAGAACATTGTTACGGAACATTTTATGCAGTCAGATACATGAAATTGCAGATAAAATAGGTTCAAAACATACAGATTAATTCGAGCATTCGTTCGTTTCGAACGAAATTATTGATGATGATTTACATGTGCGTGTTGATATAGTGAGATTACCGTAGATGACGGAGGAGAGAGGAGAGTGGCCGTCGGAAAGTGGAAGAAGTTGCGAGTTATCGGTGGGAGAAGACCGCGGTGAAGAAGACGCCATTAGAGCTCTGGAAGAAAATGAAGTTATATGAGCATGTCAAGCATTTATATGTGACCAGTAGAAAACCCGTGGTGAAAATATGAAACGCCATACTCAAAAGCACGGGCAGAAACAACTGAATGGTTAGGGTTTTCAATTAAAAAATATGGGCGGCGTAGCTTGTTGCCTGGCTATCTTCTGTTTTTATATAACTTGACAAGTTTTCTGAATTTAAAACAATAATAAAATCAAGATGAAAAAAAAACAATGAAATAAGAAAGCAAGCAGCATGTTTATTAAAATGCTATTTCGTGTGATGCTAGTAGGTGTGAAGGAGCCAAATCGTTAAAGGATAAGCTTTTATATCTGTGTCATGTCAACATCTAAAGAGAATTTACTCTAAAATGAACCAAAGAAAATGGAACATGAGCCTTCTCATTTATTTAATTTTTTTATTAAATTAAACATGTCTTCTAACATTTAATAAGTTATAAAATAAAATTATTAATATTAAAAAATTTAATAAGTTATAATTTTGTTTTAAAATTCAACAAGATTCCGGCATTCTTTACTATAAATAAACCAAAATTGAATACACATTTTCCCCAACCCGATATTCTATTCCTCTATTTCTTTTTGTTTCTATTATCAGTTTCTCTCCCCAAATTCCATTTCAATTCCCTCAAATTCTCATTCAATTCTAATCAAATACTTAATAATACATTAACCTTTTCAAATTCATCATCTCCATTCTCCACTCATTATCTTCTTGACCCCCAATTAGATGCAGGTTTCTGCCACTAAAATCACACACTGCAAAGACAGAAACACATATATATACATATACATATAGAGAGAGCGGAAACAGATCTGAAACCATTTTTTACTGAGGTGGAGGGCTGGCTGGGAGAAGACGCTGAGAACGCCGACGACCCAATGGAAATGGTGTATAGGGCCGGCAACGGGGTGCGGCGGGCCAAGGCCGTCCCCGTACCTTGTAACCTAATCATTACAATCACAGCAAGATTAGAGATACAAAGGCATGGTTTAACTATGTTATGATACGATCAAGTTTCTTACCGAAGTTAACCAAAGACCAAGCAAAATTAACCGAAGTGGCTATGCATTAATAAAACGAGTTTGAGTTTCTATTAACGTCCCATATCGGCGTAATAAAACAAGTTCGTTGTGCTTTTGCTTTGAAAAAAGATGACAAAAGTGATTTGAGAATTAGTTTCAATATACAACAATTTTTATTAACCGAAAAGTTACAAACTTTAACCCAAGTTAATAATTTTGTTATGCCTGGTTAAACTTTGGCTTTAACCCAATTCGAAACTACCCAATATATATATATAAACAATACAACAACAAATACATTTTCTTTCTAAATCTCTCCAATTGGGATGGATTAAAGATGAAGGAAAAAAACATAAGTTTTCCTTCTATTTCCTTAATTAAAATAACTCTGGAACACGACATTTTTTTGAGATCCTTTCAAATCTTTTTTTTTCCTTCGTTAAATGAAACTCCGGAACACAGCGTACGGTTTTACGTTGGACTTCATCTTCAACCTTTGGATCCGATTCATGACATCACCATCACACATTTCAGGTACGTGATCTCATTCCGGTGTTTACCTTTAGTGTCAGGGCTGACCCTTAGCATGTGCATGGTGGGTGCCGGTTCATGACCAAAAATACAAAAGGGCCCGTAATTTTTAGTGTTTATCCGGGGTACCGAACGAAGAGAGTTTTTTTTTACCCTTTGACACTTCGATTATAGCCGTTTTCTTTCAACTGAAGTGACGATAATCTTTTTATTTGGTTGGTTGCCGCGGTAGCTCTCTAGAGGTGTTGTGTTACACGATGAAGAAGAAGTGATCGTGTCTAGATTTTTTTTAAGTTTTCGTGACCTAATTAAGCCTAATGAAAAACTATTATTTGTTTAAAATATTGTTTGGGTCCATTTCAAAGCTTAAATTAAAAAAAAACTACTTGAAACACACAATCGCTTTACTCGAGACATCAACATCCATTTTGACTTTGTTGATATTAATAAACTTAGTAAGCATATAAGAAATCTCAAATAAGTTTCATTAATTGCTATTTTGTTTGATTTAGTAGTAAAATAATATAGAATTAAGTGTACGTTATCGTACAAAACATACGAAAGTCATGAAAAAAATACGGTGGTATTTTTATAATTATTTACTCGTAGAGTAATTATCAAAATTATTCTATAAATGATCTTGTAGAGTAATTTTAATCTTGTAGGGTAATTATCAAAATTACTAGTGTATCTTGTAGAGTAATTTGATCTTATAAGGTAACAAAATTACTCTACAAGTATATAAGAAATCTCAAATAAGTTTCATTAATTGCTATTTTGTTTGATTTAGCAGTAAAAAAAATATAGAGTTAAGTGTGCTTTTCATACAAAACGTACGAAAGGCATGAAAAAAAAACACGGTGGCATTTTCGTAATTATTTGCTCGTAGGATAATTATTAAAATTACTCTACAAATGATCTTGTAGAGTAATTATCAAAATTACTCTATAAGTTTATCAAAATTACTCTGCATTAAAATTACTCTACAAGTGTATCAAAATTATTCTGCAAGTTTATCAAACAACATATGATTCAAAATTACTCTACAAAATCTTTTATAGAGTAATTAGATACTCTAAAAAATTACCTTACAAGATCATTTGTAGAGTAAGTATGATACTCTACAAAATTACTCTACAAAATCAAAATTACGCTACAAGAACATTTTACAAAATTACTGTACAAGATCAAAATTACCCTACAAGATCATTTGTAAAGTAATTTTGATAATTACTATACAAGTAAATAATTACGAAAAATGCCACCGCATTTATTTTTTTACATTTTCACCCTATTAGTACGTTTTGTATAATAATAGTAATTGTATTTGATTTTTTGTCAAAAAATATAAATTTGTTTCTCTATTGTATTTAATTACTATATATTACTGTTTATATTATTTGATTTAATGTGGAGATTTTTTTTATGATAAACATTCTTAAAGAACTCAGAAACAGTTATTGATCGTTAAATATGTATAACTTACCGTTAGCAACCTAAAATCATTATAGTGGTTGTAGTACACCAACTAGGAAAACAAAGACTAAACGTATGTTTGTGATATAAAATTTGGTTTTATAGTTTATATAACCAAAGATGAATTGATTAAAATTAGCATAATATTGAATTGAAATTATGAATGTTTTTATTTAGAAACCTGAATATGTACGACATGATTCATAATTTTATAACAAAAATTATATAAATAAATATAAAAATTGTAAAGATGCTCTCTTTATATAATTTTGAGAAATTGTAGTACCCGTATCATGTATAAATCCATACAAAATAAAATGACATATTTAAACAAATCGATGTCTTCAACAAGAGCCTTAACCGCGTCTTCTTGTATGGCCCGTTGTGTAGTCTTCAACGAACTCTTGAATCGTGTCTCCTTGTATGATCCTTTGTGTGGCTTCAACAAGGTCTTGAACCACATCTTCTTATACAATAATTTCCTACAAAATGAACAAACAAGTGTTGACGGTTATGGCTGAGGTACGTGTTCAACACACTTCCCTTAAAATGGAGTTCGTGCCTCTACTAAAGATGACGCGTCTGTCTCCCAGGGTACAACAGCCGGAGCAGTCTGTACTGCCGGAAATGGCCACGCGCCCGAGGTTACACCGGATATAATTGTAGTGTTAGAACTTGTGGAAAATAATGATATGAAGGAGATGAAATTGAATAGATAAAACTAATCTCTCTAAGTACCCAACACATGGATATACAAGTAACTCTTCTTTTCCAAGAACTCTCAATGATTTCATATGTTTTCTTGTATTACTTCTTTTGATTTTTTCTAGCATTTCTCTATCTCAAAATAAGACACATAGCCTACTATATTTACAAGAGTTGAGAATAATTGAAAAGTCGCACTTAATTAGTTATTTTATTAGAGACATAAACTCTAAAAATAACAAATAAATTGACATAAAAACTCACCCTAGAGTTTAATATTTAATTCACCATATGAAGAGTTTAATTAGTAATTATAATTTTACTAAATTATAATTTCACTAAATTAATATCCATTCACACTACATAAATTTCCAACAATCCCCCACATGAATGAAGATCGTTCAAATCACATAAAATTTCCAATGGAACCTCGATAGTTGAGTATTGCCGGATAAGTAGGTGTTCCCTTTGAACTTTCCGTTGTGAAGCATAGTTAGTCTCCTAGCCGTTTATAGACGTGATGTCCTTGAACAAATCTCCATTTGTGTAGACGACAATACACTTCACACAATACTCTCCTTAGCCGGGTCATTCCCTCATAGTTGTGTCCAATAATGGCCGTGGAACACTTTCCTGGTTCTGCGAGAGCTCTAGGAATTGTGCCCCTAATTCAATTCGAAGCGACCCCACTTCTCTCTAACATAGGTGATTTTTCGTAAATCATTAAAAGCATCATGGTTACCATGATTACGGAAAATCATTTACCACATAATATGCTTAACCTCATAATTTGTCACTGAATCTCATAGTAATGAACTAGGACGTATTTAAACACCCTTTTATCGGTTAGGGGTGTATATAACCATATATACTAGCTTATGCATATTAGTTATGCCCACATAGTGACCACCCTTAGGCATATAAATTCATTGTCCTATTGAACTTAGATCTTGGGATCTCCAGTCAAATAAGTTAGGTTTCCTTCACACACCCTTTTTCCACGGGCTTTAGTCTCATTCCATAACTTGATCTCTAATAAACCTCATGTTGTTGGATCCATAACACTAACTTTGACTTTGTCTAGTCATTACAAATAACTTTGCGTATTTGAGATAAGTTGTCATGATGTGTTGTTAACTCGTAAGTTAATTTTGCCTATAGTCAATTTCTAAGACTATAACCTCAGTGGCCATCTGAATCTAGTTATTATATATGTCTTTCTATGATACACGTATCATTTAAGGCAAACACATCTCCCTTATGAACTACGACTTTTATGTCCTCCATTTAGTCGTTTGTTTGCAATGTTAGATTTGATTACAAAATCCTTATTGCCAAAATTTTATGGTACAAATGCAAGACACCCCCACATTTAAGTGTTATTGGATAACATCTGGATGGGGTAATGAAAACCATTTCTACATACCCTTACATTTAAGTGTTATTGCAAGACACCCCCACATTTTCGTAACTTCACTTATGACGACATTTTTACACATATGATTAAACAAGATCAACCTCATTATATCAGTGACTTCAACTCATATTGCTTTAGCTTACATAAGCTTCCGAGCTGACCAAAACAACACATGTCATTGTCATAAGTTTGTCATTAACTTAGAATAATTCTAATTTAACATCTAGAATAAGCCTAGACAACGAGTTCTCCTCATTAGCTTTTCGAACAAACTCTTCAAAAGTTACATGTCTTTTCCTTATAATGAATGAAAATTCTCCCTCAATTTTGTCTATACACAAATTCTTTTTGTGTTCATACACATTTGAATGTTTAGAGTTAAGTAGTCTCCGTCAACACCCATAATTAACCAAGTACTAGTCTAGCATGCTTTAGACTACAATACTTTAGCATGTGAATAGAAGATGCTTCATTCTGATTCTTCACAGCCCTAAGGATATCATAATATCACTTTGCAACATTCATCCCTTGTTAAGACAAAATAATAAGACTTATTCATAATCCTAAAAACATCAATATTTAGGAAGGTCTCACAAATTATTGTATATAGCACATAGCTAAATTTTATCATTCAATTAAGGAACATAACTTGTTTACGTTTGATCTCCAACTCTTTACCATTGACTCATAAGAACTTAAACATAAGTCTTAATCCAAGTCACTTGGTGAACACATTCATCACGAACATTATGAATGTTCCTCGTCTACAATCATTATTATGTGTGAGATAGAATCAACTAGATCGACACTCAACAAACATGGCATTCATAATATTGTCATAAGTAATTTGCACATCTATTGTTATTCATTAGAAGATATGTATGTTTAGGATGCTCTCCCAAACAAAGGTAAAATCTCCATATAGTTCTAACAATAATCAAGTGGTAGATGCATCTACATATAGATCACTCGGAACAAATCTCGCAAGATTTATTAAAGGTATACAATAACATATAGTACTTTTTCTTTCATATTTTAGAATTCACACTTGTGAATTTTCCAATGACTTCTAACGAAGAATTTCGACATGAATCTTGCTTGTGTATTTCATCTCAATAAACTCAGTACGTTCTTTCACTATACTCTCATGATATGGTTATACATTTGATGTTTCGTCTTTGACTTTTAGTCAATGCAACAACTATCAAGTTTTTTATGTCCAAATATTTTCATGTACTATCCGTTTAAAGCCATATTCTTTTAAACAACGTATAGTTGACATTATAATTACTTTCCACAAAAATAATTTATACGTCACAAACATTAGTGATTTATTTCTATACAAAAATTGCATGTGTTATCCGAAGATATTGAACACAAAACAATAAAATACATTGGAAACTAAATCATAAGTGCCAAACACTTTTGAAATTTAAATGGAAGCATAAACGACAGGTAGACATCAAATATCAAAATGCTTTTATCTTCAACACTTTATAATCTGACCAAAATCTTCTCAACAATATCGTCCCATGGCATGTCTTTAGATACTCTCTCAATAAGACTCCATGCATTTGTAAGTACAAGTTTCTCATTTCATCTTCAAACTTTAAACTTGAACAATTCTACATACAACAACACCAAGTTGTTACAAAGACTACATTTAAGTAGTGAACTTGAACAACTAAATTTGTTCAAAACAACACTAACTTGTTTTCCACCAAATAATACCCATGAGATTGTTACTTTGTTAACCATATGCTACTTTCAGCAAGAGTAGCGAACCATTTGAATTATTAATACTATGCGAAACTTTGTTTTAAAGATCACTCTAAAACATTTCCTTAGTTTTGCAATATACTATATTAATAATATCAATTAGGGTTTATGAAAACATAAATTAAAACCCAAAATATCAAGTGGTTTTATATTATTTAGTCTTACTACGCATGTACTAAACGTTTTCTAACACACATGTTAGAAAAAATGTTATAACGACACATATAGAATCGAATATTTACATAAAACGTTTTCCAATGATAAAGTCTATAATATAAACCATTTATCATCATTTTTAATGCACACATAGACAATTAAATGTTTACATAAAACATTTTTATTCATTATAGCTTGAATAATGAACAATCTATAACCTTGTATTTGTAATACACATTTTCTAACACACTTGATAGAAAATTTAAGTCATTTTATATATATAAAAGATGACCATTTAGATTTTGAAATCACAAATTAAAGTTAGTGCTAAATCCCATACAACAACACCATCACTTTACAGTGATTTAATTGTTGAAGTCAATCAAACATCAACTTCAATGTATGACTTTTTATTTTTAAACCATGCAAAGCTTTAATGTGTTTATATTTACTAAAATCAATTGTACAACAAATTAATTATATAAAATGTTTACATAAAACATTTCAAAGCATTTGTATTCTAACCATTTTGAAAAAAAATCTAACACGCACGTTAGAAATATTAACATTTTCACTAAATGTTAATTCGACTTGTTATAAACACATATATTGTTCATATAAATAAGTCACTTCTAATAAACATATTAAAAAAACAACTAAAAATTGCTTCAAAAAACATTTTTCATGAACCGTTTCTAACACGCATGTTAGAAGACAAATGATTACAAAAATCATTTGCATTTTTTTATAAACTGTTTCTAACACTTCTATTGGAAATAAACAATTACAAAAATTGTTAGAAATCTTATCAATAAATAATTTCTAACATACTTGTTAGAAATAAATGATTACAAGAATCATTATCATATTTATCAATAAATAGCTTCTAACAAGCTCGTTAGAAATACATGATTATAAAAATCATTATAAGGCTTATTAGTTTATACAAAATAAAGTATTTCTAACACTAAGTCGGTCTAACGCGCATGTTAAAGAATCTTAACGTTTACAAAAAGCGTATGGTTACACTAATAAACCTTATCTAACACAAAGGTTAGAAAAACTAACGATTACAAAAACGTTTCAAAAACCAAACGCTTGAACCAAAATTATTCGTTTTGTATCACGGTATAGAAATAAGATTGTATCTCAATCTCAATAAATCCAAACACAACAAGTTGTACTACATACATATTTCCCAAAAAAATATTTATAAGATCAAATCTCTAAAAATATTTTTTTATTATAAATCCTTTCGTGAACCCAAAATCCTTATAAATAAGGTTTTAAGATTGTAGCAACAATCTCACTAAATTTATTTTAAATTTATAGGACATGGTTCACAATTTTATGATAAAAATTGTAAAGATACTCTCTTTACATAATTTTGGGAAATTGTAGTACCCGTACCATGTACAAATCCATACAAATTAAATATGAAATACAACATATTTAAACAAATCGATGTCTTCAACAAGAGCCTTAACTGCGTCTTCTATAACACCCTGTAAAATCGTGTCCAATAATATAGCAACACATGTTATATTTTTATTTTTCGTCTATTAAAGACTAACAGGGACTAAAAGCATCAACATGCTCAAACTAAGCCAGTGAGTGATCTTCTGATGTCAACATGCGTAAACCAAGCCTCCGAGTGACCATTAGTGTCAACATGCTTAAAATATAGCATCTGAGTGACCATTAGTGTCAACATGCTTAAAATATAGCCTCTAAGTGGCCATTAGTGTCAACATGCTTAAACTTGGCCCCTGAGTGACCGTTGTGTCAACATGCCCAGCCTCTGAGTGACATCGGAGTCAACATGCTTATAATGAGCCTCTGAATGATCTTTTATGAAGTCCTAACTCTCATATGTTCCATTTGTGGACGAGAGGGATTAAATCCGTAATTTTATAAAAGTTGGACATTGGAGGGATTAAAAGTGTCAATATGTTAATTTGTACCTCTGAGTGACCTTATAATGAATCGAGAGGTAGACAATGTCCGGGCATAATCTCGGGTACGCCAAATATTGGCTACGGATGGCTAAATATGCTAAAATGGTGTTTTAGGAGGTTCTAGAAGGTTTTATAAGTTAAGGGGCTAAAAGTGTCAAATTTTGAAAGTAGTCTAAAAGGCGCTCGCGGGGCGCGAGAGGCATGCATTATGCCTCTCACGGCCCGCCAGAAGGCTATATCTGCAGAATTTTAACCTGGCCTCCACACAAAGCGCCAAAAATCCATTTAATCGAAACTATGGATTCCGAAACTGCTATGCCACGTTTTGGGACACTTGTAAGCTCCCTCTTACACCCCTTAGCACCTGGCATCACCTCCTTCAAGCTCTCTAACTATAAATAGGTGCCAAGGTTCACCATTTGAACTTGCACCTTTCTCATTTTTAATTCTATCTCCCTCCTTTGGAAGTTCCTAACTGAAAGGAGCATCTAACTAAGTTCTATTGCATTATAGGAACCTCTTGTAATTGTTCCTTGCTCTTGCATTTTCGTTTATAGGCTTTTATAGCCAAAAGTCAAGTGTTTTACGGAAAACGCTTTGACTTTCAGTCAAGACCATTATGGTCCAGCCATTGTTCGTAATGAACATGGCTAAGTGATCGTAATAAGGTAGGTGTTAGTCTCTATAAAGGGCACCTCTTGAAGATCACGTTTGCTAGACCAATTGATGGGTCAAAGTTATGATATTAAAAAGTCAAACAGGCCATTTTTCAGAAAAATCATAAATTGATCTTATATATGTTATGAAACCAGTTGGTAATAATTATTTGAACATGTGAGAACATGTTCGGCTCGTCAATTTCAGTTCTAGGGTCGGTTCGCAACCGAAAGTCGCAAAGTTTGACTTCTGCTTTGACTTTCGATTCTGACCAGATTTAGATTAGTTAGCTACTGATCTAAAGTTGCATTATGATCGTAATATAATGTAGCATAACCCTCTGAAGTTATATTACGTGATCATAATCAAAATTTAAGTTTAGCCACAAGTTCCGTAATTATGTTATTTTGACTAAAATGCGCTTTTTGCATAAAATAAGGTTTAAAAGATAATGAACTTGAAAATAAGTTTCCTACTAATGTAATATTATAAGTAGGATTATTTGGGATATTAAATCAGATTATAAACTGAGTTTATGAACAAGTCCTTGTAATATGTCGATAAATGACGATAAAGCCCTTATGGCTTATAAAATGGTTTTAATCATATCTTTTCAAGGTAAATCTTTTACCTACTGAGATGTTATATTAAATAACATATCTAAGACATTTTAATTTAACCTTAACATCAGTTTTCGTTGAACATCGCATAAATTGTCATTTTACGACATAAGCGTCGTTTCGGCGCATAGTATGGTTTTAAACCAAAACTATCAACCAAGACTTGTTACCTACTGATTTTAAAAGTATTTTAGATATTTATACAATAGGTATTTGATATGAACTCCGAATCCCAAATAATTTGTCAACTATGTGTAAAATGACCAAAATGCCCTTTTGGTGCATAGTTTGGTCATAAAAATAAATTACACATATAATTGATATCCTACTGATACTGTGTCATAAATAAATTATTTTTCCAGAATATTTATAATTATAACATTTAATTATATTCAAGTTACTTTTATATGGTATGAAATTACCAAAATGCCCTTATGAGGCATAGCTTCATTTTAAAACCTTAACGGGCATATAAGTTGATATCCTACTGATATTACAACTTAATTAAAGTATAATGGCATATAGAACTCGTCCTTGACTCATCCGGTTACCCAATATCGCTAATATGCGTACGGTTAAGTATATGTAACCAGTTTACGAAAATTAACCGAAACGGGTCTAACCTTGTCATTTAAGTTTCAAAATCTAGAATCTTAATTGTTTCTTTTATACAAGTCAAGATACTTGTTGGGTTTAAACTATATTCTATCCCATCATCTTTTAATCAAGCGTTATACGTTTTGATCCTGTACACTACTCGGTCTAAGTCTATGACTTAAATAAGACCGTTAGTGTTTAATTGGTTAGCTTATGCCAAAATCCAGACTAGAGCCTTCCGGTAAATGCTATCTGCACTTAGATCATTTTGAATACGGCTGGGTTATAATCTTGCATTTTAAACAAGGCTAATTCAGGTAAATACTCTTGACTTATTTTCCCTATACGGGCTTGGGATACGGTAAATTATTACGGCTTGGTCGGAAATGCGATCAATCGAATGCCGGATTGTGGCTAGTAAATCCGCATATTCCGTTTTAATTAGTTTTGTTTGATAACTTAAACATCAGGGGTTAACTACCATGTCCTGGATATCCTCGGCTCATTACATTAGATAATGGCCACGACCTTAGCGCGGGTGTAGGCATACACCTGACATACGCTCAAATGCAAATTACCCAAGACGTTGGGGATATCCTCTGTGAGTTCTAAGTGGTGTGTACTTATTCATGTCTCAGTCTCTATACTGGGCCCTGTATGTATGGACAAACATGTGAATCGGTTAACAAGGTTACAAAGTAACTTTCCCAAGTTATAAAAGATTTGTGCCCTGTGCACTTAAATCTGATTTCTAAAATGTTTCCAAAATGAGTCAGTCGGGTGTATTCACCAGCGAAAGCTGACGTATTTTCAAAAGACTAAGCTTGCAGGTACAATATGAAATAAGCCGGAAGCTGCTCGGTAGTGAAATAAGAGGATCTTGCAAATCCTTAGATCTGTCCTAAAGTCTGTTTTATTTCTTTCTTTGTACATTTTATGATCCGCCTGTGGATCTTCTATTATGAGCCTGTATATTATTTTATTTCGAACATTTGGTTTGTAATAGTAATTTTACTCCAAGACTTCCGATGTGCCGTGTTAAATTGACAATGATGTTATCAACTGACATCACGATACTCCCCACCCGGGCCCACCGGTGTATGGATTTGGATTGGAAATCCGAGGTGTGACAGGTCGGTATCAGAGCGACCGTTTGAGAGAATTAAACACTATCCTTCTTGTGTTTAATCTCAAACTTACACGAGCACATTCCTTAGACTTCCGAGTCTAGGCATTGACCTAGGATTACTCACTTCATTATTAAGTTATTACTATTGTTTTTGAATTGATTTTTAACAGGAAAAATGTCGCCACGTGTACGAGGAAGAGTAAAAGGACCAATGAGGGGAGGACCTTCTGGACATATCCCTCCACATTCACATCACTCAAATCCCTATGAAGATTCGGGGGATTCATGGCCACTACCACAACACTCACCTTCCCATACCTAAAATTCTTATCACTTGTACCATTTACATCATTCACACCACTCTCACCATTCCCATCATTCTTATCAGGATGAATTTAACCCCAACCAATACTTTAACACACCCCCTGCCGACCAAAACCAATTATATCAACCAAACCCAATGAACGAGGACTCTGATCCGGAAATGCCGCCGTCAAGTTCAAATACCACCCCATTGAAATATCAAGTGATTCGAACTCTTATGCCAGATCACCTTACCAAGGTCCTAATGAATGGGACCAATATTGGAACCAATTTACCTTTGCCAACACTCCTTCCCATCACTCTCAACCACCTCCCATACAAGAAGATGTTCACATAGAACCAGTGGAACATCATCAGCCGCCACCTGAGCCGCCGAGGAGGAAACGAGGAGCACGTACGTCAGTACGTGCAGGTCAACAGTCGGGTTCGCTACCACCATTGCCTAAACCCTACCCCACCATTCAAGAGGACCCACAAATGGGTGGACCCTCTATCACCTCACCTGTGGTGGACCAACACCAACACCTACAGTTCAACCACCACCATCGGTTATAGTAACCATATCCCAACATATCCAGATACGTCTGGATATGATCCATTTAACCCGTCTACACCAGTGGACTATCAAGCATGGTCGCATGACCCTTACATGCAAGCGGTCATGCACCACGCACTTTACCCGTCTCCTTTCCCACCTGCTTATCCACCTACTGGATATCCAACTTATGGGTACCAGTATCCGGTTATGCCACAACCTCCGCCACCACTTGAGGCCATTAACGAAGCCTTAGAACGAATGAAAGAAATGCAACAACAAGCGGAGAAAATAGAGAATAAGACAAATAAGTTCTTCAAGAAACTCTCCAAACTAGTTTAGGGAAAGAAGAACGAGTGAAGTCTCTTCTAATAACTTATGTTAGTCCCTACGAGGACATTGTTATTTCCTTAGTCCCTTCGTGGACATTTTTATTTCTTTAAGTCCTTGCATGGACAGTTTATTTCGTTGTTTCTAGTATTATAATTTCTATTTAGAATTTAATGAAGTATTTTTTGAACTATATATAAGTATTCATCCTCTTCAAACGAGCGTCTCGATTTTACTCGAAATTTGTGCTCTGTGATATAATTCCAAAATGATCTTAATGGTTTTGATTAGCCAAGTGGTACAGACCACATAATTGGCCAATATTATAAATGATAGTTAAGGATAAAAGGGCCTTCTATCATGATAGTTAAGGGGAGTTATCCTTCTATCCAGAGGTGGTGGACTTAAGTTCAAGCTTCCAAGTCGTTAAGGTCAATGCGACCGGGACTATTAATCAACCATTAAGGTATTCTTATGTTAACATTCAGGAATGTTCATACTCCTGATAGTGTGATTTGAGGAACCACATTAGCCTTCAAGGTAATGGACTATGTCCTAACCTTATATAGCTTATGTGATCAATTTTGATCCCGGCTAATATCATCAGTGCGGTGATTTAAACATCCATTAGTGATGTATTGCCCTTGGGGCTATGATTAAACATCCATTAGTGATGTATTGCCCTTGGGGCTATGATTAAACATCCATTAGTGATGTATTTCCCTTAGGGCTATGATTAAAACATCCATTAAGGATGTTTTGCCCTTGGGACTATGATTAAACATCCATTAGTGATGTATTGACTTTGGGGCTATGATTTAACATCCATTTAGTGATGATTTGCCCTTGAGCAATATTATGTTGTCAAATGACAACGACAGCTGTGGTTAATATAACCCCTGTCCATATTTTATGTCTATTTAGTGACAGGCCTATGTGCCATGTTTTATGTCCATTAGTGACAAGCCTATGTGCCATATTTTATGTCCATTAGTGATAGGCCAATATGCCATATTTTATGTCCATTAGTGACAGGCCAATGTGCCATACTTTATGTCCATTAGTGACAGGCCTATGTGCCATAAAATTTTATGTCCTTCGTGACAAGCTTACGAGCTAAATATAATTGTCAATTATGACAATGACAGTTGTGACAATGCGATCCATTGTCAAATATCATATACGGACTATGTCTAAATTGTAATTTGCCTTTGATGGTCCTTTTAAGACCTAGGCCAAATATGGATATAATAAGCCTAAGAGTTGTGATGTTATTCACACTAGCTTGATTAGGCAATGGATTGTCATATCCAATGTTTACAGCCAATATAGGTTTTAATACCATGGCTAAGAAAGAATTTTATTTGGTATTTAGAACCAAAATCTTTAAAGAAATGGCTAACTCGGATGAGGCACAAAGTAGCCACCGGGATGTTAACTCTAATAATGCAGAAAATATAGCCATTAACAATGACAACTTCCATGCTCGCATTGATGCAGCCGTTGAAAAGGCCATAGAAAAGCTTAAAGAGTCAAGTGCTACTCGCTCTAGACCATTATCGATTACCCCATCCTCAGCTCATAAGGAGAGCTCCGTTCACTCTTCGAATGCGAAGAGTGAACCAAAGAAAATAGATAGTGCTGATAGGTCCCGTTCTTTTAAAGACGGATGTACCTATAAATATTTCGTCTCCTGCAAGCCCCGAGATTTTAATGGGGAGAGAGGAGCTGTGGAAGCCCTAAAGTGGCTGGATGAGATGGAAACAATCGTAGATATCAGCAGCTGTGCAGATAAGGATGTGGTCAAATATGTATCACAGTCCTTTAAGGGCGATGCCCTAATCTGGTGGAAAGCTATGATCGGGTAAAGTCCACCTGTACAACTTAGGATGGCCTAAGTTTGTCGAATTAGTCAAAAAAACTTAATGCCTGCCTCATGAGGTGGAGAAATTAGAGACAAACTTTTTGTCTCTTTCAATGAAGAACCTAGATTGTCGGAAGTACGTTTCTGACTTTAATTCCCTATCTAGGTTAGTTTCCCATCTGATCACCCCTGAAACATAACGCATTGCGCGTTTTATCAATGGGTTGGTAAAGGCTGCTCAGCCTAGTACCTATAGGTCCGCTGTTGACCTATCCCTATCCCTCACCCTTGATCTAGTGAAGCAAAAGTTAGTTAAGTCTGAAACTGACGAGAAAAGAAAGAGAGAAGATGACAACTCCCAAAGGTTTAATAAGAAGAATAAAGGGAGATTTGGGTTCAAGAGGAACCAAGACATGTCGGTTGTGACACCAACATGCAAGACTTATAACCGCAAACACTGGGGATAGTGTAATTATTGTCCACAAGCAAAACCCTGTGGTATTTGTAAGAGAAAGGGGCATAAGACCCTAGAATGCAAGGATCTTAAGGATGTCGTCTGCTACGTCTACAATGAAAAAGGGCATATTAAGACTAACTGCCCTAAGAATCTTAAGAGTAATAATGCGAAGCCTGGAGAGGCCAAGAAGGGGAATGCTCGTGCCTTTCAGATGACTGCAAGAGAGGTTGTTAGTGACAACAATGTCATAACAGGTACATTCCTCATTAATGATATTTATGCTAGAGTTCTTTTCGATTCGGGTGCAGATAAATCTTTTGTTGATCATAAGTTTAGTAAACTATTAAACTTACCCATAAGAACTCTAGATAAAACTTATGAGATAGAACTTGCTGATGGAAGTTTAGAAACAACATCTTCCATTCTTGATGGAGGTTTCATATCCATTAAGAATCATTCCATTCCTATCTCTCTTTTGCCAATGAAATTGGCGGGGTTCGATGTAGTTTTAGTCATGGATTGGTTATCTCGTAACCAAGCCTGCATTACTTGCGATAAGAAACTCATCGAAATTAAAACCCCATCTGGTGAAATGATAACCATCCCTGGAGACTCACACTACGGATTGCCAGACACCGTATCGTTATTTAAGGCATCCAAGTGTTTGAGGAAAGATTGTGTCATTTACATGGCACAAGTTACTATTAATGAGCCTAAGCCAAATATTGAAGACCTACCAGTTATCTCGGAGTATTCTGATGTTTTCCCTGAGGAATTACCAGGCCTACCTCTAGATAGGCAAGTGGAGTTTTGAATTGATATCATACCTGGATCAGCAACCGTAGCTAGGACCCCATATCGCCTAGCTCCAACAGAAATGAAGGAGTTGAGGACTCAATTAGATGAACTCTTAGAGAAAGGCTTTATACAACCTAGTTCCTCGCCTTAGGGAGCTCCTATCCTCTTCTTTAAAAAGAAAAACGGTTCAATGCGGATGTGCATTGATTACCATGGGCTGAACAAGATAACAATCAAGAATCGATATCCTCTGCCCAGGATTGATGATTTATTCGACCAACTTCAAGGGGCTACTTACTTCTCCAATATTGATCGACGATCTGGATATCATCAGCTAAAGGTTAGGAGTGAGGATGTTCCTAACATAGCCTTCAGGACCCGTTATGGTCACTTTGAATTTTTGGTGATGCCTTTTGGGCTCACAAACGCACCAGCAGCATTCATGGATCTTATGAATAGAGTCTGCAAACCATATTTGGATAAGTTTGTCATTGTCTTCATAGACGACATACTCATCTACTCTCGTAATCAAGTTGATCACGAGAAACATCTTCGGTGTATTTTAGAACTGCTAAGGCAAGGGAAACTTTATGCTAAATTCTCTAAGTGTGAATTCTGGCTTAGAGAAGTCCAATTCCTTGGATACATTGTAAGTGATCATGGTATCCAAGTGGATCCCGCCAAAATAGAAGCCATAATGAATTGGGAAGTGCCCAAAACCCCATCAGAGATTCGTAGTTCCCTGGGATTGGCTGGATACTACAGGAGGTTCATTGAGAACTTTTCAAGAATAACCACTTCCTTGACTACCTTAACCCGTAAGAATGTCAAATTTAATTGGGGTCCGAAACAACAAGAATCCTTTGAGATTCTTAAACACAAGTTGAGCAATGCTCCCGTGTTATCCCTACACAAGTTGAGCAATACTCCTGTGTTATCCCTACCGTTGTGTGCTAATGCAAAAAAAGCAAAGTGATTGCTTATGCATCACGAAAATTAAAGGTGCAAGAAAGGAATTACACCACCCATGATCTGGAATTGGGTGCCGTTGTATTTGCACTAAAGCTATGGAGACATTACTTATATAGCATAAAGTGTATTTTATACACTGACCATAAGAGCCTCCAACATCTATTCAATCAGAAAGAATTGAACATGCGACAACGTCGTTGGATGGAAACCCTCAATGATTATGATTGCGAAATTCGATACCATCCGGGCAGGGAAAATGTAGTTGTTGATGCCTTAAGTCGTAAGGAACGGGTTAAGCGTATAAGGATTAACGCCAAGAGCATTGAGCTCAGAAATAGCTTAAATGAGAAGCTATTGGATGCGCAAAAGCAAGCTCTATTAGAGGCTAATGCTCCTAATGAAGGATTAGGCGGAACTGTTGATCAGTTAGCGCTTGGAAAAGATGGAATCCTTAGGTTTATTGATAGAATCTGGGTTCCAATCTTTGGAGGACTTAGAGATCTAATCCTCCATGAAGCGTATAATTCAAGATACTCAGTTCACCTGGGTGGTGAGAAGATGTATCAAGATTTGAAAAGGAATTATTGGTGGATAGGTTTGAAGAAATCGATAGCCACTTATGTAGCTAAGTGTCTGACGTGTTCGCAAGTTAAGGCCGAACATCAGAAGCCATCAGGACTTCTACAACAATTGGAAATTCCCACTTGGAAATGGGAAATGGTGTCTACGGACTTAATTACCAAGTTACCTAAGACCAAAAGAGGAAATGACACTATTTGGGTCATTGTGGATAGGCTGACTAAGTCAGCACATTTCTTGCCAATCAAGGTAATGTTTAATTCAGATAAATTGGCTAAGTTGTATGTGGACAAGATTGTGTCCCTACATGGTGTGCCAATATCTATTGTATCTGATAGAGATACTAGATATACCTCCCATTTTTGGAAAAGTTTCCAACAATCTTTAGGCACATGATTAAACTTTAGTACGCCTTACCATCCGTAGACTGATGGTCAAAGTGAGCGTACTATCCAAACTTTGGAAGACATGCTCCGGGCGTGTGTAATTGATTTAGGTAGAAGTTGGGATGACCACTTACCCCTAATAGAATTCTCCTATAATAATAGTTATCATACGAGCATAAACGCTGCTCCTTTTGAAGCCTTGTATGAGAGAAAATGTAGAATGCCCGAGTGTTGGGCAGAGGTTGGGGAAGCCCAACTATCAGGACCAGAAATTGTCTAGGAGACCACGGAAAAGATTGTGCAAATCCGCGATCATCTCAAACATGCCAGGGATAGGCAGAAAAGCTATGCTGACAAGAGGCGTAAACCTCTTAAGTTCCAAGTAGGGGACAAAGTCATGTTAAAAGTATCACCCTGGAAAGGTGTCATGCGCTTTGGGAAGAAGGCCAAGTTAAGCCCAAGATATATCGAACCATTCTAGATAATCGAATGTGTCGGCACTGTAGCTTATAGGCTCAGATTGCTAGAGGTGCTTAGTGGAATTCATGATGTGTTCCACATCAGTAATCTTAAGAAATGTCTAGCTAATGAATCGCTACAATGTCACATAAAGATGTGCAAATAGATGAAAATATGAGGTTCGTTGAGAAACCAATTTCGATCGAAGATCGGCAGGTTAAGAAGCTCCGAAGGAAATTAATACCTATAGTAAAGGTTAAATGGGATGCCCTTCGAGGTCCTGGGTATACATGGGAGGTTGAGTCCACTATGCGTCAAAAGTACCCCTATCTATTTGAATAAAATCTCGAGGTCGAGATTTCTTTTAAGGGGGTGAGTATGTAACACCATGTAAAATCGTGTCCAACAATATAGCGACACGTGTTATATTTTTATTTTTAGTCTATTAAAGAGTAATAGGGACTAAAAGCATCAACATGCTCAAACTAAGCCTCTGAGTGATCTTCTGATGTCAACATGCGTAAACCAAGCCTCTGAGTGACCATTAGTGTCAACATGCTTAAAATATAGCCTCTGAGTGACCATTAGTGTCAACATGCTTAAACTTGGCCCCTGAGCCTTGTGTCAACATGCCCAGCCTCTGAGTGACATCGGAGTCAACATGCTTATAATGAGCCTCTGAGTGATCTTTTACGAAGTCCTAACTCTCATATGTTCCATTTGTGGACGAGAGGGATTAAATCCGTAATTTATAAAAGTTGGACATTTGAGGGATTAAAAGTGTCAACATGTTAATTTATACCTCTGAGTGACCTTATAACGAACTGAGAGGTAGACAATGTCCGGGCATAATCCCGGGTACGCCAAATATTGGTTACGGAGGGCTAAATATGCTAAAATGGTGTTTTAGGAGGTTCTAGGAGGTTTTATAAGTTAAGGGGCTAAAAGTGTCAAATTTTGAAAGTGGCCTAAAAGGCGCTCGCGAGGCGCGAGAGGCATGGACTGTGCCTCTCGCGGCCCGCCAGAAGGCTATATCTGCAGAATTTTAACTTAGCCTCCACACAAAGTGCCAAAAAGCCAATTAACTCGAAACTATGGATTCCCAAACTGCTATGCCACGTTTTGGGACACTTGTAAGCTCCCTCTTACACCGCTTAGCACCTGACATCACCTCCTTCAAGCTCTCCAACTACAAATAGGTGCCAAGGTTCACCATTTGAACTTGCACCTTTCTCATTTTCAATTCTATCTCCCTCCTCTGGAAGTTCCTAACTGAAAGGAGCATCCAACTAAGTTCTATTGCATTCCAGGAACCTCTTATAAGTGTTACTTGCTCTTGCATTTTCGTTTATAGGCTTTTATAGCCAAAAGTCAAGTGTTTTATGGAAAACGCTTTGACTTTCAGTCAAGACCATTATGGTCCAGCCATTGTTCATAATGAACATGGCTAAGTGATCGTAATAAGGTAGGTGTTATTCCCTATAAAGGGCACCTCCTGAAGATCACGTTTGCTAGACCAATTGACGGGTCAAAGTTATGATATTAAAAAGTCAAACAGGCCATTTTTCGGGAAAATCATAAATTGATCTTATATATGTTATGAAACCTGTTTTGACTTCTGCTTTGACTTTCGATTCTGACCTGATTTAGATTAGTTAGCTACTGATCTAAAGTTGCATTATGATCGTAATATAATGTAGCTTAACCCTCTGAGGTTATATCACATGATCATAATCAAAATCTAAGTTTATCCACAAGTTCCGTAATTATGTCATTTTGACTAAAATGCGCTTTTTGCATAAAATAAGGTTTAAAAGATAATGAACTTGAAAATAAGTTTCCTACTAATGTAATATTATAAGTAGGATTATTTGGGATATTAAATCAGATTATAAACTGAGTTTATGAACAAGTCCTTGTAATATGTCGATAAATGACGATAAAACCCTTATGGCTTATAAAATGGTTTTAATCATATCTTTTCAAGGTAAATCTTTTACCTACTGAGATGTTATATTAAATAACATATCTAAGACATTTTAATTTGACTTTAACATAAGTTTTCGTTGAACATCGCATAAATCGTCATTTTACGACATAAGCGTCGTTTCGGCGCATAGTATGGTTTTAAACCAAAACTATCAACCAAGACTTGTTACCTACTGATTTTAAAAAGTATTTTAAATATTTATATAGTAGGTATTTGATATGAACTCAGAATCCCAAATAATTTGTCAACTATGTGTAAAATGACCAAAATGCCCTTTTGGTGCATAGTTTGGTCATAAAAATAAATTACACAATTGTGTCATAAATAAAATATTTTTCAAGAATATTTATAATTATAATATTTAATTATATTCAAGTTCCTTTTATATGGTATGAAATTACCAAAATGCCTTATGAGGCATAGTTTCATTTTAAAACCTTAACGAGCATATAAGTTGATATCCTACTGATATTACAACTTAATTAAAGTATAATGGCATATAGAACTCGTCCTTGACTCATCCGGTTACCCGATATCGCTAATATGCGTACGGTTAAGTATATTTGAATAATTTACGAAAATTAACCTAAACGGATCTAACCTTGTCATTTAAGTTTCAAAATCCAGAATGTTAATTGTTTACCCATTTTATACAAGTCAAGATACTTGTTGGGTTTAAACTATATTCTATCCCATCATCGTTTAATCAAGCGTTATACGTTTTGATCATGTACACTACTCCGTCTAAGTCTATGACTTAAATAAGACCGTTAGTGTTTAATTGGTTAGCTTATGCCATAATCCAGACTAGATCCTTCCGGTAAATGTTATCTGCACTTAGCTCATTTTGAATACGGCTGGGTTATAATCTTGCATTTTAAACAAGGCTAATTCAGGTAAATACTCTTGACTTATTTTCCCTATACGGGCTTGGGATACGGTAAATTATTATCGCTTGGTCGGAAATGGGATCAATCGAATGCCGGATTGTGGCTAGTAAATCTGCATATTCCATTTTAATCTGTTTTGTTTGATAACTTAAACATAGGGGGTTAACTACCGTGTCCTGGATATCCTCGGCTCATTACATTAGATAATATCCACGACCTTAGCGCGAGGTGTAGGCATACACCTGACAGACGCTCAAACGCAAATTACCCAAGACGTTGGGGATAACTCCTCTGTGAGTTCTAAGTGGTGTGTACTTAATCATGTCTCGGTCTTTGTACTGGGCCCTGTATGTATGGACAAACATGTGAATCCGTTAACAAGGTTACAAAGTAACTTTCCCAAGTTATAAAAGATTTATACCCTGTGCACTTAAATCTAATTTCTAAAATGTTTTCAAAATGAGTCAGTCGGGTGTATTTACCAGCGAAAGCTGGCGTATTTTCAAAAGACTAAGCTTGCAGGTACAATACGAAATAGGCTGGAAGCTGCTCGGTAGTGAAATAAGAGGATCTTGCAAATCCTTAGATATGCCCTAAAGTCTGTTTAAATTCTTTCTTTGTACATTTTATGATTCTCCTGATCTACTATTACGAGCCTGTATATTATTTTATTTCGAACATTTGGTTTTAATAGTAATTTTACTCCAAGACTTCCGTTGTGCCGTGTTTAATTGACAATGATGTTATCAACTTACGTCATGATACTCCCCACCGGGCCCATCGGTGTATGGATTTGGATTGGAAATTAAGGGTGTGACATCTTCTTGTATGGTTTGATGTGTAGTCTTCAACGAACTCTTGAATCATGTCTCCTTGTATGATCCTTTGTGTGGGCTTCAACAAGGTCTTGAACCACATCTTCTTATACAATAATTTCCTACAAAATGAACAAACAAGTGTTGACGGTTGTGGCTGAGGCACGTGTTCAACACGCTTCCCTTAAAACAGATTTCGTGCCTCTACTCAAGATGACACGTCTGTCTCCCAGGGTATAACAGCCAGAGCAGTCTGCATTGCCGGAAATGGCCACGCGCCCGAGGTTACACCGGATATAATTGTAGTGTTAGAACTTGTGGAAAAATAATGATATGAAGGAGATGAAATTGAATAGATAAAACTTATCTCTCTAAGTACCCAACACATGGGTATACAAGTAACTCTTCTTTTCCAAGAACTCTCCATAAATTCATATATTTTCTTGTATTACTTCTTTTGTATTTTTCTAGCATTTCTCTATCTCAAAATAAGACACATAGCCTACTATATTTACAAGAGTTAAGAATAAGTGAAAAGTCTCACTTTATTAGTTATTTTATTAGAGACATAAACTCTAAAAATAACAAATAAATTGACATAAAAACTCTACTCAAGATTTTAATATTTAATTCACCATATGAATAGTTCAATTAGTAATTATAATTTCACTAAATTAATATCCATTCACAGTACATAAATTTCCAACAGAATATTATATTATTATAGGGCGGATAGGGCCGAAAATTTTATCTCGCCCAGAGTCAAAATTTTTTTTTTAACATTTTTGGAGACAGCCTAGTTTAGTGACACCATGTGGTCGGGTTTATGGGGGTTGAAACCGAATCCTTGGGAGGTTGCAAGCGGTTCACAGTTTGGGTTTTTACAGAGTCGGATGTTTATGATTAACCGAACATGCTACGGTTTGGTTCTCCATGGTTACGAGCTCTGGTCGGTGGCTCAACCTTGGGGTTGTTCAACTTTATCATCTAATCATCGCAGGTTCAGACACCATTGTTAACGAGCTAGAGGATTGCTTGGTTCGATATTTACATCAGACCCAGATAAGCTCCCATTTAAACGCAACCTCTAAGGAGTTTATTTCCTTTAATTTTGTGGTAAGACTAGTCGGACTTCTCTTGGGGATATGTGTGACTTACAAAGGTCTAGCAGTTATTGAGGGGTTCCGCCGCAACACTCTGATGTGGTTTCAAACTTACATCGCACGTACATCAGGTCGCACCTTGTTCTTTGTTTATACGGCTTAGAGAAGGTTTCTTGGTTTAATGAAAGGAGTATGGTAATGAAGATGATGATTGGATATTCATGATTGTGAATGGGATTCATGTAAGAGAAAACCTTTCGATTTAGAGTTTTACATGGATACTGAAAGTATAAATGAAGAGACTGATCCCATGAAGTTGGGTTGTTAGATATACATGGTGGACATGGCTTTATATCCTAGTGGCATCTTGGGGGTGAGATAGGGCTTTGGGACCAATAGGTCATGGGTTCGATTCCCACAAAGGGGTTTTTTCTCATATTTATTGGGTTTCTCCTGAATTAGTGTATACACATAATACCTAGTGGAGACGGATATGATCGAATGGTTCCACTCATGATACAATGATACTCCAATGGTCCGTCAATGATCCAAATTTAGTGTTAAAAAATATACATAGTGAGTTCATGGTTTCGATTTCGATTAGGTACAGACTTTTGACATTTTTGATACCGGTTCGGTACCGGTTTCTACCCTCAAATACCGGTACCGTACCGTACCGTACCGGATATATTCAGTACCGGTACCCACTTTTGGAGATTTTCGGTACTGGTTGGTACCGAGCTCATCCCTAACATCACCAATATATAAAATATTAAAAAATAACTAAGTCGATGTAGGACTCACACTTTATTATTGGGCCGTTAAACCAATAAAATTGACCATTAACTCTATGTGACAAACATGTAAAGGTTTAAAAGTATAAGGGTTAAAAAGTTTAAAAAAAATGAATGAAAAGTAAATCGCTTAAACATGGAAGTTTAAAACTATAACGGTTAAAAAGTAAAAGAAAAAAGAATGAAAAGTAGATAGATGATCAAAATAGTATGATGGGTTTTGATAAACATGAAATGCGAGGACTTTTATTTTATCAGGTGCTATAAAATTTTAAATGGATCAGTATTGTATTGTTTGGTTTCTGAATCAGTGATTTAATAGTTTTGTTTTATATTGTTTTACAATTTTATTAGGTGCTATAAAATTTTAAATGGATCAATAATGTATTATTTAGTTTCTGAATCAGTGATTTAATAGTTTTGTTTTATATTGTTTACAAAAATTGTTTTACAAAAACAATAATTTAAATAGAGTGACGTTTGTGCTTGAAGAATTTAAAAGTGTAGGGATGAACATAAATCTAATTTAACATATTTTATCCAATCCAATTATTAAAATATGTAAACTTTTAAGATCCAGATGAATCCTAGATAATGGGACGAGAAGCTTAGGATACTCGGTGTGGATGACGGGCCTCTCTGGAGGATGACCCGTCACGTCCGCATATACGTCAGAGTCCTTGGAGGACGCTCCTCCAGGGATGGAAGCAAGGAAATGGATGATGACCCACCCCACGTAGTTAATTTATTTTTCTTTTTTTAATTAAACTAGTTTTAACATTTACTAATATAAAATAAAATCATTAGTATTAAAAACCACATATTACATAACCTAAAAAACGTAAAAAATAAAAAAATAACCGAAAAAAATAAAAAAACATAACCTAAAAAACGTAAAAAATAAAAAAATAACCGAAAAAAATAAAAAAACATAACCTAAAAAAATCCTATGAACACCACTTTTTTGAGATTTTTTCTTTCATTTTTTGCAAAATCGGTCGATCTTCTTGCGGATACGAGTTTATGTCGGCTGTCATGATCTCCCACCCTTTATACTCGTTTTTCTCATGCTTCAACCGAACCCGTTCTTCGACCTCACGTTCCTTCGCCTTTGCCTTTTGGACCGTGCCCTCGGTGAACGCTTTGAACTAAGCCATAAACTCGTCCATTTTGGAACCCCCCCTGGTGGCTTGTTTTTTTGTAGCTGCCGCCTTTTTTGATTTGTCCCTGCCGGGGACGTTCCTCCTCTCGAACCAAAAACTCTTCATCGTCAGATTCGGGCTCGTCGTTTATATTTATTTGACATCGTGCGTCCCAGCCCCCCGCACTATAACTACCGGTCTTCGAGGTTTTTGTTCGTTTAGCCGTTGCAACCTCATTTGGAACCGGCTCCCGCTTGTTACTGGTTCGCAAAATTTCCCAAGCACGTACGTGGGGAAAACGATCTGATGCGTATCTTCGTATCTACGCATCGCCTCTTTAAAAACGTCTTCATCACTCATCCCACTACGACGCCCAGTATACAAGTTATTATAAATCATCAAAAACTAGTTAACGACCGGATGCATCTTTCTCCTATTCGAAGAGATGGAATCGATGTCGCGATAATGACCTTGTTCCATTATCGCAAGAAACTTTGATAGTATTTCTTTCCAGAACCCCTCGCCGGTTTGGTTGTTACCTATATTTTTAAAATGTAACAAAATTTATATTAAAAAAAGTATAATCTATAAATTTATGGTATATTTTTAAAATGTAGCAAAAGTTATATACCGATAATAGGGCTTTTGGAAGTGCTAACCTGCGCCTTGGCTAACGCCACCTTCTCCATCTTCGTCCAAAGTTTCGCCTTCCCTTTCGAAGGTTGATCTTTCTCAACCATATATTGCTTCCCTTTTTTTGTTTAAACGATTGCGGTTGGGTCTCCGGCACAAATTCTTGAACGTCATCCTCTTCGGGTTATGGTTGGGGAGACTCCGGTGTTGGGGAATATTGTGGTTGGGATGGAAATTGCGAATTGAACGGGTTTCGCATCATCATTTGTTGCACCGACTGCATTTGTTGCATTGATTGTAGTTGGCTCATTTGCGAAAACGCGTTGGGGGTTTGTTGAAAACCCCCAAAAGCGTTGTAAGATGTGAGGATGACCAACTCGGTTCCATACTAGGATAGTAGTCGGGTACCGAGAAAATGTTTTGGTTTGGGTTTGGGTCCGGGTTTGGGTTCACATTTGGGTTCGGGTTCGGGTTGATGTAACACCCTGTAAAATCGTGTCCAATAGTATAGTGACACGTGTTGTATTTTAAATATAGTCTATTAAAGACCAATAAGGACTAAAGGCTGCAACATGCTCAAACTGAGCCTCTGAGTGACAGTCTGATGTCAACATGCATAAATAATAGTCTCTAGTGACATATATGTGAACATGCTTAAATCATTAGCCTCTGAGTGACTGATATGTCAACATGCTTAAAACTTGGCTTCTGAGTGATTGATATGTCAACATGCCCAGCCTCTGAGTGACATTGGAATCAACATGCTTATAATAAGCCTTTGAGTGATCTTTTGTGAAGTCCTAACTCTCATACGTGCCAATTGTTGGGCGAGAGGGTTCAATTATATAAATATGTGAAAGTTGGATAATGGAGTGATTAAAAGTGTCAACATGTTACTTTATACCTCTGAGTGACCTTTTAACGAACCGAGAGCTCGACAATGTCCGGGCATAATCCCGGGTATGCCAAGTAGTGGCTACGGAGGGCTAAAAGTGCCAAAAAGGTGTTTTAAAAGGTTTTTAAAAGCTTTAATAAGTTAAGGGGTTAAAGTGTCAACCTTTGAAACTGGCCAACGGTTGGTCGCGGGCCGCGAGAGACCAGGCCTGGGACTATCGCGGGGCGTGAGAAAGGCTCTGTTGCAAAAAGTTTTGCTTGGCTGCCAACAATCGAAACTATGGATTCCCAAACTGCTATGCCACGTTTTGGGACACTTGTAAGCTTCCTCTTACACCCCTAAACACCTGGCATCACCTCTTTTGAGTTCTCCAACTATAAATAGGTGTTCAAGTTCACCATTTCAACTTGCACCTTTCTCATTCATACACTCTTCTCCCTCCTCTGGAAGTTCCTAACTGAAAGGAGCATCCAATATAGTTCTTTTGCACCCTAGGAATCACTGGTAAGTGTTCCTTCCTTGTGAATTTTCATTTATAGGATTTTATAGCCAAAAGTCAAGCGTTTTCCGCTGGACCATAATGGTCGTAACCAAAAGTCAAGCGTTTTACGGAAAACACTTTGACTTTCGCTTAAGACCATTATGGTCCAGCCATTGTTCGAAATGAACATGGCTAAGTGATCGTAATAAGGTAGGTGTTAGTCCTTATAAAAGGGCACCTCCTGAAGATCACGTTTGCTAGACCAATTAACGGGTCAAAGTTATGGTATTAAAAAGTCAAACATGCCATTTTTCGGAAAAATCATAAATTGATCTTATATATGTTATAAAACCTGTTTTGACACTTAAACAAGTTGGTAATAATTACTAGAACATGTAAGAACATGTTCGGCTCGTCAATTTCAGTTCTAGGGTCGGTTCGCAACCGAAAGTCGCGAAGTTTGACTTCTGCTTTGACTTTCAATTCTGACCCGATTTAGATTAGTTACCTACTGATCTAAAGTTGAATTATGATCATAATATAATGTAGCATAACCCTCTGAGGTTATATTACATGATCATAATCAGAATCTAAGTTTATGCGCAAGTTCCATAATTATGTCATCTTTGACCAAAATGTCCTTTTTGCATAAAACAAGGTTTTAAATAATAATGAACTTTAAAATGAGTTTTCTATTGATGTAATATCATAATTAGGATTATTTAGGATGTTAAACCAAGTTATAAACTGAGTTTTTAAACAGGTCCTTAAACTATGTCGATAAATGACGATTTTAGCCCTTGTGGCTTATAAAATAGTTTTAATCAAATCTTTTCAAGGTAAATAATTTTCCTACTGATATGTTATATTAAATAACATATTTAAAACATTCAAATCTGACCTTAACATCAGTTTTCGTAAACATCGCATAAAGATGTCATTTTACGACATAAGCACCGATTCGGCGCATAGTATGGTTTTAAATCATATTAGTTGACCAAGACTTGTTACCTACTGGTTTTAAAACTTATTTTGAACATATTTACAGTAGGTACATGTTATAAACTTAGAATCCCAAATAATTTATAAACTTTGTGTAAATGACCAAAATGCCCATTCGATGCATAGTTTGGTTATAAAAAATAAATTACACAAATAATTGGTATCCTACTAATATTATATCATAAATAAATTATTTTTCCAGAATACTTATAAGTATAACATTAAATTATCTTTAAGTTCCTTTTATATGGTATGAAATTACTGAAATGCCCCTATGAGGCATAGTTTCATTTTAAAACCTTAACGGACATATAAGTAGATATCCTATTGATATTTAACTTATTTAAAATATAATGGCATATAGAACTTGTCCATGACTTATCTGGTTACCCATTATCGCTTATAAGCGTACGGTTGATTATACGTAACTAGTTTACGGAATTTAATCAAAACGGTTGATTATGTGCCCCGATAGTATTTAATTGGTTAGCAATGCCATAATCCAGACTGGAGCATTGCCGGTAAATGCTATCTGCACATTAGTACTTTTGTATACGGCTGAGTTATTGAATTTTGAAAGAAGAACTAGCTCAGGTAAATACTCTCGACTTATTTTCCCTATAAGGGCTTGGGATACGGTAAACTATTACCGCTTGGTCAGAAATGGGATCAATCTAATGCCGGATTGTAGCTAGTAAATCCGCAAATTCTGTTTTAATCAGTTTTGTTTGATAGCTTAAACATCGGGGGTTAAATTACCGTGTTCTGGATATCCTCGGCTCATTAGATTAGTTAATGGCCACGACCTTAGCGCGGGTGTAGGCATACACCTGACAGACGCTCAAATGCAAATTACCCAAGACGTTGGGGATAACTCCTCTGTGAGTTCTAAGTGGTGTGTATTTAATCATGTCTCGGTCTCTATACTGGCCCTGTATGTATGGACAAACATGTGAATCTGTTAACAAGGTTACAAAACTTTCCCAAGTTATAAAATATTTTGTGCCCTGTGCACTTAAAATCGTTTTAAAATGTTTTCAAAATGAGTCAGTTGGGTGTATTTACCAGCGAAAGCTGACGTATCGTCCAAAGACTAAACTGCTGGTACAATACGAAATAGGCCGGAAGCTGCTCGGTAGTGAATAAGAGGATCTTGCAAATCCTTAGAACTACCATAAAGTATGTTTTATATTCTTTCTTTGTACATTTTATGATCCGCATGTGGATCTTCAGTTACGAGCCTGTATATTATTTTATTTCGAACATTTGGTTTGTAATAGTAATTTTACTCCAAGACTTCCATTGTGCCGTGTTTAATTGACTATGATGTTATCAACTGACGTCAGAATACTCCCCACCCGGGCCCACCGGTGTATGGATTTGGGTTGGAAATCCGGGGTGTGACAGGTTGGTATCAGAGCCAACGTTTGAGAGAATTAAACACTATCCTTCTTGTGTTAATCTCAAACTTACATGAGCACATTCCTTAGACTTCCGAGTCTAGGCATTGATCTAGGATTATTCATTTCATTATTAAGTTATTAGTATTCTTTTTGAATCGATTTTTAATAGGAAAATGCCGCCACGTGTACAAGGACAAAGTGGAAGAGGAAAAGGTCCAATGAGGGGAGGACCATCGGGACGCATCCCTCCTCAACCTCACAACTCTGATGCCTACCAAGAATCAGGAGATTCTTCTCCCTGGCAACCAGCGAGACGTTCTGTCTCTAATAGACACTCGCCCTCACATTCCCAAAATTCTTACCACTCTCACCACTCTTATCATTCACACCATTCTCACCATTCCCATTCTTATCACTCTTACCATGAAGAATTTAACCCTGACCATTAGTTTAACATGCCTCCAGCCAATCAAAATCAGTTGAACCAGCCAAACCCTATGGACGAGGACTTCGACCCGGAGATGCCGCCGTCGGGATCGAGTACGCATCCCATTGAAATTTCAAGCAATTCGAACTCTTATGCCGGATCGCCCTACCAAGGTCCTAATGAGTGGGACCAATAATGGAACCAATTTACCTTCACCCACACTCCTTCTCATCACTCTCAACCACGCCCAATACAAGAAGATGTCCACATGGAACCGGTGGACTAACCTCAACCACCACCTGAATCACCAAGAAGGAAGCGTGGTGCACATATGTCGGTACGTGTAGGACAAAGGTGGGGATCGCTGCCACCTTTGCCCAACGCCTACCCCATAATTCAAGAGGACCCACAAATGGGTGGACCCTCTAATGTTTCACCTATAGTGGAACCAACACCACACCTGTTGTTCTACCACCACCATCGGGTTATACTAACCCAATCCCTACATATCCAGACAGGTCTGGATATGATCCTTTTAACCCATCTACACCGGTAGACTATCAAGCATGGTTGCAAGACCCCTACATGCAGGCAGTAATGCACAATGCACTTTACCCGTCTCCTTTCCCACCTAGTTATCCACCGACTGGATATACAACTTACGGGTACCAGTATCCGGTTATGCCACAACCACAACCACTACCTCTGCTACCACTTGAGGCCATCAATGAGGCCTTAGAAAGGATGAAAGACATGCAGCAGCAAGCGGAGAAAACGGAGAAGAAAACAAACAAGTTCTTCAAGAGACTCTCCAAGCTGGTCAAGGGAAAGAAGGACGAGTAAAGTCTCTTCTAATAATATGTAGTCCCTGCGAGGACATTGATATTTCTTTAGTCCCTACGTGGACATTTTTATTTCTTTAAAGTCCTTGCATGGATAGTTTATTTCATTTTTCTAGTATTGTAATTTCTAATTTTGAATTTACTGAATTACTACTGAGCCCGTGGGCCATAGTCTAATAGTGCTTGCTTTGTTGTTGGTCGTCCACGAGTATTTTGTTGGACAACGGTGGTTTGTTGTTTGATTTGATTGGGGTCAACACCGCTTTAACTGTTGCCGAACAATGTTTAGCTCTTCTACCACGTCAACGTCATCCGATGTCAATTTAGATGGCTGAAAGTTAAGCTTCTGCTAGAAGATGTCTACGTCTTCGAGTTGAATCGGACGCTCTACACGGTTACAGACACATGATACGGACAAGTAAAACACACATCACTTCACGTTTAGCAAGTATTACCTGCACGTACGTACTTTTCCACCCTGCAAGCACACAGCAAACCACAGTTGTACCACATCTGACATCCACAAGATGAATGCAAGCGCTTCAACACGTCTAGTTTCCTAAGTAGCTCTCCACTCAACAACTCAAGCGCTATATGAGAAACTTTTCCACGTAGGTGGTCAAATAGCGGGTTTTTGTGGTGGTTCATCTTTTTCAATGCTTTCTCGAAAGCTCCTCCTTATTTCACCATATTGTGTTTCAACTATATCCTTGACACAACCTACTGTACGGTCCAGCGAGCTCCTATCTTGGACGTATCTCTTTAAATTCGCATGTTGACTCTCAACTCTGTTTGTGATGCGCTGCCCGAAGTTGCGACTCTGATCAGTCCATGCAAAGACGAACATTTCCTTGTAGTCTTTCAGCAAGTTATCATACACGTATGTAAACACCCCTAAAAAAGTAGCAATAATTAATTAAATGTACATAGGTAGGTCACATTTTATTACAAAAATTTACTTGAACGTTTGCACTCCACAAGTCGCTTTTGCAGGTTGCGCAAGTTGTACTCGTATATGGGAATTGATGGAGACTCACACAATATGTATTCGTCAGGAGTAAACCATCACACAATCTGCTTCCATACCGTTTGAAAAATTCTGCGCGGCTCCACGTTTTGAGTTGTCAGCTGCTCGATCAGTCTGTATTCGTCAGGAGTAAACCATCGCACAAACGCGTGGCCCGACAGGTCCTCACAGAGTTCGTGGTTATGTTCAGTCTTTCCCCCTTTTATCTCCATGTTTCATACGAATGGTCTCGCACAGCCACCAGGTTAAACGGGCAACCGGTTCTCTTGCTTCCAGCTTTTCTAACCGTTGCTGTAGTATGGTGCTCACCACCAAGTCACATTCAAGACATACCCTCCCGGTCCTTCCACTAATTTTCTTTGGTCGCCAGGTCACAGTAATGAAACCATCAGCCTTTGCCGTTTCCTGTGCCCAGTTTTTAGCTCATCTAGAGAGTTGAATACCTGTAAAATATGCTAGATTTTATGTTTACTCAACTGCCCAACATAAATAAATAAGTTCTGATACCATCTCTGTGAGGTACGGATTGCCTGCGTATGGGTGTACCTCACCACCATAACCTCCACCATCAAGTTAGACTTCTTGACCGTACAAAGACTGTATTGCATTGTAACTTTGTAACCATCTCCTTCGTATCCATCCGGACCCTGTTGTTGCACGTACGAGTATTCACACCCATATCCATAATCCGAAAACCCATGTTGCGCAGGATAACATGGTGCATCAACTTGGTACGAGCCGTCCACATGGGATATTTCATCAACGGGAGGAAGCTCGTTCAAATCTAGAAACGGTTTATTTTTATTTCCTTGTACACTTGACACAACCTCCTCTTACTCGTTAGAATCGGGAACGTCGGTCTCCCCCTAACAGCGGTAGCATCATTAGTAAATAATTAAAACGACGAGTAGTTTAAGCTAATAACCATTACCGGAATGGCTTTGGGCACTCATGACTCGCTAGAATACGACCCAAAGAAATAGTTGTCGTCCCAGTATGATGACATTTCACCACCTTTGAATGATATCACATGGGGTAATATGAGGCAAAGAATAAGAAACAGAAAATTCCGATGAAGTGATATCAAATGCTCTGCATGGCTCTATTTAACAAAGAAATATATGCCCCTTCTAGGCCTAGACGGGGCATATCACTTTACTACTTTACTCACCTGCATGCAGACCACTAAAGTCAAAATCAACCTTCAAGACGGGTCGTCATTTCTTTGTTAAATAGAGCCATGCAGAGCATTTGATATTACTTCATCGGAATTTTCTAGGCCTAGACGACCCGTCTTGAACAGGTCGTCTTCCGGCTCCGTCTAGGTCTAAACGCCCCATCTGATGTGACTGATTTGACATTGTGCGAGAGCAGGAATGTGGTCAGAGAAAGGAAACCTAGACGCCCCATCTAGTTCTAGACGACCCGTCTTGAGGATGTTAAAATAGGCAGGTGGATGTGTGATATGTAGACCTTATATACATATGCTTTATTTGCATCTTTGGTTTGTTTAAATAGTTTTTAATTGATATAAAATAGTTTTTAATTTATATAAAATACGTGTTAATTTTTTTAATCATTCTCCTATTAGCTTCTATAGCAACTACCACATACATAACAAGCTGAATCGATATCAATCGAAACCCCACTGTGTAGCGCGGGCTTTTTACTACTTATGTATACTTACATTTAGAGGTGCAGTCTATAGTACTTTAATTTCTTTTCATTACTTTTTTTTGTTTTTTCTCTTATTTTTATCTTTCAACTTTCAAGATTATCACTTACAACCTTTCAACTTTCTAAAGACTTTATAATAGAATTTTACGTTCTTATTTTGATGTAAGTGTGGGTATAAATTTAAGTTTATTTATGTTTCGACGTAATTCTTTTTAAAGTTAATACTCTAAGATATTATACTGTTGGGCTTGGAGCATTAAAGGTTTATTCATTAGGGATGTATTTGGGCTTTTGGGGTTTATGTGGGCTTCCTAGTGCCTAATGGGTCTAGGGTTGTAATTATGGGCTTAATGATGCTTATAAATAGAGGGGCTAGGTCATAGAGAAAAGGTTAGAGAGTTGAAAGCAAAAACTTGTATCTGACATCTTTGGTGTATGCAAGTTAAGATTATTCAAAGTTATTCAAGTTGTTCTTCTTCCTAATCATAATTTCCGCTACTAATTAGGTTAGTCATACCTGTTTGATCCGTCTACGGGACTTACAATTGGTATTAGAGTCTGCTGTTCTAATACAGGCTCCGGGTATTGCTGATTGAAGAAGTTTTTGAAGTGTGTTGCTGCTGTTTGGATCGTTTTTTTGGTGTTCCGAATCACTGTTCATCTTCGGAAGGCTACTATTTCGAAGAACTCGAAAAACTTTTGAAGAATTCGGATCTGGTACTGTTCCAGATGCCAAAGAACACGAAGAACACGAAGAAGATTCAAGCATTTCGGATCAACATTCAAGGATTTCAGATTTTATTGCTACATTTCGGATTGATTTCAGATTAATCTTCTGTATTTCAGATTAAAAATCTTGCATTTCGGATGGATTTCGGATTAATATTTGCATTTCGGATCCGAATTCGTTGAAGATCACAAAGAACACGAAGAAGATCATCCATTCTGGATTACTGTTCCGGATTCTCACTGTTGGTGTGCATCTGATAGCATTCTGGATCACCATCTCGGATTAGCATCTCGGATCACTGTTTGAGATTCCATCTCGGATTGATAATCCGAGTTACTGTTCCGAATTTGGTACTGTTTCGAGTTGTACCCAAAAAGGTGGAAAGTTAACCAGCTGACGTAACTGGAGTTAAACGTTTTCGCACACAGAATTTGATCCGCAGACAATCTTACCAAACCGGTTTCACGGTTAGACTCGTGTGATTTTTAGGGCAAAAAAAATAAAAACAAAAATGGCACGAAAATTCCTAAAATCACCATCGAACATTATATATCATTGGAATCGTATAGTCGAGACGAGTCTAAAGATACATTTTGGTAAAAACAGTTCTCGGATATTTTTTTATCGTGTTTACCAGTCCAGTTTCGATTATCTGACGATATTTACATCCCAAGCTCAGCAATCGAACATAGCCCTCATTCCAGCACAAAATCAAAACCTGAGCCTGCGGGATGAAGTGAAGGAAAAGCTGAATGAGTTTCTCAGAGACTACTGTTGATCCGATTGCTGACTATGTGATGCGTTTGCTTGAACGTGGGAGGCGAAAAGAGGAAGTAAGCGATGTGTTGAACAGCTTTTTGGGAGATGACAAAGACTCCTTTGTATCTTGGTTGAGGGATCATTTACAATCAAACTAAGATCTCCGAGATCTATACGCTAAATTAACAGAGTCTCATCCTAAAAAGGTGTTGGAACAAAAACCTCAAGCCCAGCAAGCAGCAATCAGCAGTCCAGCACCCCAAACTCGACCTGAAGCCCAAACTCACGTTGAAAAATCAAGCTCACCCATTGACACAGTCAACTATCTTTTGTGCACTGAACCTTGCAGGAATAAGGTTGCTCAACTCAGGGCTCTTAATTCCAAAATGACCGATGAATACAACCATGCAGTGGCTCAGTGCATCAGCCTTCGAGAAAGTAACAAGTTACTCAAAGAAAAGGTTGAAGCTCAAAAGAAAGACATAGCTCAGCTCCACCTGGACGTAAATCAACAGAAATGTTGGGTCCATGATTACAAAACCAGACTAGAATAAAAAACCATGGAATGTGACTTGGTAAGAGTTGAGCTGGGACTTCTTACTGGGAAATATCAACAAAACGAGGTTAATATAAAGAAGCTTGATACATCCAGCAAGCTTGTTCAAGACGTGTGCAATGTGCAGCTAGCAGATAAGGGGAACAAAGGGAAGGGTTGGGATTCAATCAGGTTACCCCAACGTATAATCACAACTACACAACAATGCCTGAAACCGACCAAGATATTGAGAAAGCACAACATATGGTGTACGACAAACCAAATGATTATACGTCAGACACACGGGAACCATCTAGTGCTTTTAACTCTTCAAATGAGTCAGCTGATGAAGAGACAGCTGATGTGAACAAGGCTCCAAGAGCGCAAACTGAACAACCTGAACCTTCTGCTACTGATGAAAAGGTTTAGAGCAAGCTAAAAGAGCAGAAAAGAGAAAATCGGAGATGAAGAAAGCAGAAGTCTAAACGTCAAGGACAATCCAGTTCTCCAAAATCATCAGTGGGCAGCAATAGCCCTCAAAAGGCTTGTGTTATGAAAAATGCCTTTGTTAAGCCGGTCTTTAATCGCAAATGTGAAAAATATGCTTTCGACCGTGCTAGCAAAGGTTGGGGAGGTTTCTTAACAAGACTTGCAGTCTAAACAAAAGAAGAGGAATCCAAAGAAATCTCCATCACAGAAGAAGGCCCTTGCAAACGACAAGTACAAACATCCAAATTCATCTTCGTCTGCAAGAAACGTGCAAGGAAGGCGAGCAAAGAAGGGATCAGCTCATCCTTCAAGGCGAGCAAAGAGCAAATCAAGCTGATCAGAATGTTTTATATGTGAAGAAACAAACGTGCTTCAATTGCGGCATTCCTAGTCACATTGCTCGAAACTGCACACGCAGTCCCCATGCTCTGTATAACGTTCATAATTTGAAGGCACACCTAAGGATAACAATCATTCGAAGCCGATGAAGGTATCATCACCTAAGGCAATGAAGAATGTGAATTCCAAGGTTAATCCATCTGATGGGGATTGGAATGTTGCCAAAAACAAACGCAAGGCTGTTCAGAAACAAAAATCTTTTTCTAAAATGACTAAACATGAAACAGTCAAAGTTGCTCAATCAAGGGCAACAACCGCGATTGTTAAAATGAAACAAATTTGGAAACCCAAATCCAAATCAGCAGCAACATCACCAATCCTCGAAACAAAAGGGGATTTTTATCTTAAAGAAGTGTCTTATTTTGATGCTTCAGGGAAACCCAGGACCACGATGGCCTGGGTCCCACAGTCTTACTAATCTCCTTATTTTTCAGGAACAACCAAGGAGGAGCTGTTGACAATCTCTAGAATGTTGGTAGCGGTTGTTCTAGGGACATGAAGGATAACATCTCACTATTACAAAAAGGTTCAAATTTTTATGATTGTGATGTTTCCTTGGAGGAGATGAGGTAAGAAAAGATCAGCAAAAAGGTACAAATTTGAATTTCGTGATTTAATTTTGAAATTGCTTAGTTTTTCATCTAATGACGGAACTGTTAAGCAAAAACAACAAAAATATTTTTCTTTTCCTTTTGTTTAAAGCTTTGTGCATATGTTTTCTTTATTAGGTAAATTTGTGCATAAAGTATGATGCATAAATTTACGGGGGAAGAGGGCGATATATGTATATATGTATTGTTTGAGGGGGAGAAAATTAGAAAAATACAAAAATATATTTGAAAAACATAAAAATACAAAAATAAAAAGTCATGGGAAATGAAATGAATATTCGTGATAAAGGGCGTGACTGACACATGTAAGGTTTCGTAGCTGAAAAGACTAGGATCTAATGTGATATGTCGGTAGGCTTAACGCTCAAAGTGATTAAAAGATACTAAGTGATATAAACATAAAGAACTATGTATCTTGTGGGTAACATACCATCGGCGTATGATTTTATGGTCTTAAATATGCGTTGATAGATAGCCAAAGTCTGAGGTTTCGGGTCTTTATGCTCATGAATCATCCGGGGATATCTTGGTTGCCCTTCTGTTGCATCCAGATTATATGCAGACCTAGGCACATTCAGGATATCTTTCTAAAAGAGCCAAAATGGGAAGGCCAAAACCTTAAAAGAAAGAAAATCTCATCATGAGAAAGTTCCATGAACTTAAACATACCAAATAAGGTATTTGCTAACCCTCGTCAGATACTATTGGTCACTCTACTGTACGAAAGTACTGAACCTGTTCACCTATAGTCTGACGTTGTAAAAGATAAAGGATGATCTCGGTATACTCACCTGCTACGATGAATCGTTGTGCTTACCTTGATCGCGGGGGTATGTCATGGTATGGGACACATGGGTATTATAGTATAATACTACCTTAAGCATTCACAAAGTTGAAAAATGAAAGTTGAGCGTTAAAGTTTAAGTGGACAAACATAGTGGCAATCACATAGACCAGTCTGAGTAAGTTCGCACTGAAAAGTGTTCCTTGGTCCGCCTGAAAACGATTTTGATCCCATTGCATTGTATAGTTGTAACTATTGAGTTAGTGTCTTTGTTTATTTGTGTTTCTGTTTATATTCTTTTATTTTAAAGATTAAAAGAATATGATTAAATTAGAAAATTCAAAAATCCAAAAATAGAGTGCTTTATTTGTTTTATTAAAAATTATTAACCGGTCTTGAAGATTTGACTAATCATCTAAAGAAGAAAGAAATTTGAATTCCGATCTGAGTACAAGTACTTGGATGTACCAAGTGTTCATGTGGTACTCTCCTTGTTGCATAAGAATGTTTTGCTTATAAATTTATGAGAATGTGCAGATCTTGATTTAGATCAAGAAACAAGGGTTGCTGAAATTGAGATGCTGTTAGTTGCCGATAAAGCATGAAGCATCGCAATAGCAAAGTGGACCTGAGTGAGAAGAACCAGATTCAAGCTATCGTCTGATAGTGATAGTAAATTTGAAGAAGTACTTGAGAACTTTCTTGCTTGAAAGAGAAGAATTGAAGAAGAAAAGAGCTGCTGAGATTCCTCCTCTTACATTCTTTTGACAAAGAGGTTTCAAGCAAAGCCGATCAAGATCCTGATATGAGGCTAACCATAACAGCTGAAGAAAAATACCCAGTGCTGAGAATTTGTTTAAGTATGAGGTCCAAGAAGTATGAGACTGACTTCCACAACACTTACGGCACAGCCACAACATAGATTCTGTTGAATACATTGCTGAATTTGCACTATGAAGACAATTTGATGCATCAGTCTAGGGGGAGATTGTCAGGTCCTAGAAGTGTCAGACTGAAGCATCAAATATACGCAACGGTCTATGGTAGCTAACTGGGCTTAGCTAGGTTAGTTTGTATTAGATTTGGACCTTGAATATGTCACTTGGGCATGCCATACGCCATGTGGTCCAGGCAAGCCCAAGGGAAGCCCATAAGGGGAATGGGTAAACCCTAGGTATAAATAGGATATTATGTCATTTCTAGGGTTGTCTTTGGGTTAACTTTTAGGTTTTCTCTAGAGAACCTTCATCGGATTGTTAATTCGAGTTACTGTTCCGGATTTGGTACTGTTCCGAGTTGTACCGAAAAAGGTGGAAAGTTAACCAGCTGACGTAACTGGAGTTAAACGTTTTCGCACACAGAATTTGATCCGCAGACTAGGTATAAATAGGATATTATTGCTTGTTCAAGTAATAGACGATTTTGGGTAAACTTTTAGTTTAAGCCAGCCTATTAAAGTGGTTAAAAGTCTTAAAAAATTGGAAACTCAAGTTACTGTCCGGATTGGGCTTCTTTGGGCCCAAAGGGTTACTGTTCCGGATTGGGCTTTTCCGGAAAGGCCCATTGGACTTTTCCAGACAGGCCCACTATATCACTGTTCCGGATTGGGCCTGTCACAAGCCCAATCTGGATTCAAAATCTCCAGCCCAAGCCCATTTCGGAAATATAAAGGCATCTCTAATTTCTCATTTCGGATTATCCGAATTCCGAAATAGTGTTTTCTTCTCTGATTCTCTCTCTTTTGCGAATTGTGCATCTCGGAAAATTCATTCCAGATTAGGTATAATTGCACTAAACATATGCATTCCAGATTAAAATTATGAATATTTAATGCATTTCGGATTGTATTCCGGATTGATCTTCAAATTCTTACGTATTTCGGATTACATTCCGAATTGATATCCATCCGAAATGATGAACTTGGATTTCATTTTGGATTGGATCTTCATCCGGAATGACTATCAATCCAAGATACGATGAATAATCCGGATTGCATTTTGTCCGTGCTGTTTGACCTCCTTCAATCGGGATTGATGAAAGGGTTCATCCGGATTCATATCCGGATTTGAGACTTTGAACCTTTCATCCGGTTTGAACCTTTTCAACTGTTGAACCCTATAATTAATTTGAACTTGTGTTAATTTGAACCTTGACTTCTGTTTGACCTATCTAGTTAGTTTTTAACTGCCATATTGTTAAACTCCGTTACCTTAGTTGGATTTAACTTGGTTGATGTTTTTGACAAATATGGTTGAAGAAGCATTTGACGCGGTGATGCTGGTTGAGGAGCAATTCCACAACCAAGCAGGGTATCTCTCAGACCCGCCAGCAGAGTTCTTCCAGGAGTTTCAGGCTATGATTGTGGGGCTCAACGCTTGCAAGATCGCATATGCCCTCCGTGCTAACCCAATGATTTATAGAGATCTAGTACATTCATTTTGGAAGAGAGCACGTATTCAGACGAGGGGTGAAGATGGTAGACCATTTATCCGTTCACAGATTCAGGGCAAAGAGATAGTGGTGAACGAAGCATGTGTGAGAGAGGTACTGCAACTTACCGATACTTTTAGTGATCCAACCATTTACGCCAAAGAGAAGGTGCTTCCTGTGCTTATGGAGATGGGATATGAGGGTTCTTATCCACCACTGTTGAAGAAAATGTTTTCGGCTTATTGGCGGCTGCTCGTTCATATGTTCATGCAGTGTGTGTCTGAGAACAAGGGCGGTCTGGATCAGTCAAATTAAGCCCAGACATCTGCTATCGTTTCGTTAGTTATGGACTGGAAGTATAACTATTCTGGTTATATCTTCGACAACATGAAAATTTTAGAGCAGTCCAAGAAGCGGATGTTCCTATTATACCCACGCTTTGTCTAGGTAATTCTAGATGCTCGTTACCCTGATTTGGCGAAGGATGCTACAGATGCCAACCTACTTAATATGAAGCTGATGGGGCCTACTATTTTTGCCACAATGAAGAAGAACTGCTCTATGTCCAAGACAGTGTTTGTAGGTTGTTTTGCCTTGAAGAAATTCGGGAAGTTTCTGAAGTTGTTGGTTTGAATGTTCCACCACCTCCTCCGCCTCCAGTTAACGCTATAGTGGCCGAAGAACACGACATGCCTGCCAAAGAAAATGAGATAGAGGATTTTGTCACTGATGATGAAGATGATGTTGGGCAAGCTTTCCTTGACGATCTCGATGAGTTCAATGCCACTTTAACTCCCGCTTTACCAGAGTTATCATCCGAGAACTTAGAAGCCTTGATTGCTCCCTTGAAAGATATCCAGGAGAAACAAGGTGATTCTCCACTCGACATTCCATCTATTGCTGCACCAACTGCTCAGATTGAAGAATATGGCGAAGATGAAGAAGATGAGGTGCCATTGATCAAAAGGCGAAGAACTGGGCCGAGCATTTCATCCAGTGCACCTGAAGCTCCCACTGCTTTCACTGTTGCTGAATCTGAATTGATCACGTGTACAGTTGCTGAGGTTACCATTGCTGAATCTATTGCTCATACGTCGATGGTTGACACACCTATTTCATCTGTACAGTAAACCCCTCCTATTATTACACAGTCTACCGTTGTGTCGATTCCTGCTGACACGGTTCTACAAATGATGGAGTTTGGAGGCAGTTCATCAGGTTCTGGTGGTTCGGAAGCAGGTGGTAGTGGAGTTGGTTATACTGATGATGCTGCTGAAGATTATGTGTGAAGATCAGAAAAAAGGGCATTCGAATTCGGAGGATTAGATAGTGACGATGATGATGCAGAGGTTGATGTAGTAGATTTGAAGAAACGGGTGGTTGTGTTGGAACAAGAGGTTATTTAAAGGATGCTCAGATTGCCTCTCTACAGAATCGTTTAGTCGTTCAAGATCAGACTATTGATCAGCTGCACAAAGATGTTACAATGCTTATGACTCTGGTTTTTGATTTAAGGGGCAAGCTGGAAAACAAGTTTGGAAGGGAGTTTAGTGATCCGACTGATGATCCGATGAACGTTGAAACTAGGCATCATGCAGCACAACAGCGAATGGCTGAAGAAACTGAAGAACAAAGATTGGCAGCTGCGCAGTTGGCAGCTGAACGACAAGCAGGTCTAGACGATTATAGGAGCGATCCACGCAGAAAGTTTACTGCTAGTCAGAAACGTGCTGCTGATCAGAAGAAGAAGAAGCAAATGGTCTTAATGAAGAATGTTAACGTGAATCCACTTGATGAGAATTTTCAGCTGAAGGATCCAACCAATCAGTTAGAGAGATATGTGATGGAGTTGGGGTCAAGTTACTATAGTAAGGTGGGAAACAAGTCTAGGGTGCTGAGTTGGATGTACGATCACGTCAAAAATATGTGGATTATCGTGCGCCAGGATGGAACCCATGAATACTATTCGAAAGAGTCGCAATTCGAGACATGGACTAAAGTTGCTTTGACTGATCTTTTGAGAGCTCCATACACTGATGATGACACTACAGAGCGTGGACCGGGGTGGAGATTATTCAAGAAGCTTGAACGTGAGGTTAGGAGTGGCTTCAAGACTAAGAAGACTGCTGAACCATATTTAAGAGCGGCTAAAGGAGTTCGCGATGCACACAGGCAAGGGGTTCAAATCGGTGATGTGGCCGACAATAGACAAAGAATTAGTTATCCCGATTGCTCCTACCTTTCCTAAGGGAATTCTGAAGAACTTCAACTTTTGGTTATACGATCCTAAAGTCGGAAGTGTTGCTATTGTGACTAAAGAGAAAGCGTTCAGGGTCAATGATGTGGTAGATTTGGTTAGCTTTTACGATGAAGACTTGCATGTTCTTGCGTCACATCAAATTAGAACTGTTGAGCTGTATGAGGTATCAAAGGATTGGACTACTGCGGTTGCTGGTATCATCGCTGGAAGACTAGGTGTGGATGCTCAACCGAAAGACCAATGAAGTAAACCTAGGGGGAGAATGTTGGGCTTGGAGCATTAAAGGTTTATTCATTAGGGATGTATTTGGGCTTTTGGGGTTTTTGTGGGCTTCCTAGTGCCTAATTGGCCTAGGGTTGTAATTATGGGCTTAATGATGCTTATAAATAGATGGGCTAGGTCATAGAGAAAAGGTTAGAGAGTTGAAAGAAAAAACTTGTATCTGACATCTTTGGTGTATGCAAGTTAAGATTATTCAAAGTTATTCAAGTTGTTCTTCTTCCTAATCATAATTTCCGCTACTGATTATGTTAGTGGTACCTGTTTGATCCGTTTACGTTGGATCAAATATAATACATTTTTCGTTTCTTCTTTTTATGTACATTTTAGTTCGTCAACGATTTGGCATAACTTTTATTCAGAAACGACTCAGGTCAAATATAATACGTTTTCATTACACAGTACATATTCGAGTTATTTTACATTTCGAACCCGCCACAACGCGTGGGGAAATTTACTAGTTATGAAAAAAACCTTCTACTGTACAACAAATCTAAGGCTCGTAATCTGAGGTAGACCCGAACGCGAACATGGGAAGAGCTTATTGTGGGTCCAGGGGGTACCTTGGTCTCCATGTTTTTTTGTTTCGTAGTGTAAATCCATCGAAAACTCCTAAAAGTTTATATGTATCGAGTCTGGACCACCTATTATTTTAAACTTCCCCTCCACCCCTTCCCTATTTAATAGGTCATGCTCCGCCACTGAACAAGAAACAAAAATAAGCAACCTTTCAGTCAGCGTATCTAACCCGTTATCTAAACAGTCCCATTCATGACTTTGTTTCACCTTGTTTAATTAAACGGGTTGTATTCGAGTTTACATACTTATTTAAATAAAAAGATTGACTTGCCAAACTATTTAAGTTAACAAGTAGAGTCCCTAACATGTTAACACAATTTAACCCATTTAATCATTTATTATATGTCAACCAAATTAATATGTTTACAACTTTCTTAGTTCATGTTAATCGGTATGACACTTTTGGATATGGGTTAAATGATTTGGTTCAGTTTACACTATTTTAAGTGTGTTCAGGTAAGATTTATACGACACAAATGAGTATATGAGTCATGTTTGGGTTGAACAATTCAACCATCCAAAACCTGAAACTCGTCAACCCAATAGACTTTAACACCCTAAAACTTCCATATTCATATCCAAAACAAAACAAGTGGCACATTTAATACAAAATGAACCGTAACAAACACTTGTATGTTAGAAGAATTTTCGCACTTGATACTCAAAGTTATAACACAAAAAGGCTAACAAATATTGCATTGAACATTTTTATACCCAAAACAATCAACAATACAAGTTTACACAAAATCTACACATTAAACAACCAGCAAGTCAAAACCATTGCTAAGAACATGTACCGGTTCTAGGAACCTGATATGGCGGTGATAAACTCCCCAAGGGGCCTGCTGGTAGAAATGCTGGCGGACTGACCCCACTGGCAATCGAATTTGAACTATTCAAAAGCAATTTGTACGCGTTAAGATCAAAGTAAGACAGTTGTTGTTTTGGTCAAAAATCAATCTAAGGATAATGTAACCAAATCTGATTTTGTGAGGCAGTGTGCTTGAATATTGAACAATTGTATTATCAAAAATGAAATGTAAATGGCAATGAACACGATGATTTATACGGGGAAAAAGCCCTTGATCTTTAGAAGTTCTCTGGCACAAAAAACCTCGGGTGATGGAAACTACCGATCACCAACTTTATTGAAGAAATGATGAACAATTCAACACAACTTCGGATAATATTGAGCTTGATACAAACAAATTCTAGTAAGTGTCCCAGAGTCTATTCTAAATGAGCTCAATATCCCCTTGATATAATTAGAAAGATCCTATCTAACTAACTATCGGAATAATGTGCAAGTCTCCCATGTTCCTCCATAACGGCTATTCTTCATTAAGCATGTGTTCTATATGAAGCATATTCGGCGAGATTCCAGCAAAGACCAAGTCCACGTCGTCTATTACTTGCGTACAAACATCTAAAATATAGAGAACAATTGTTAGATAACATAAGTAAAAATAAGGATCCTTGATCCTCACACTTCCTGCACCATCAGCTACGGATGAGTGATCCAGGCCTGGTCTAAGGATACATGATCCAGACTTAATAAAATTTAGCCCCTAACAATTGCCCCCAAATATGGCAAATAAGATATAAATCAAATCTGTCATATTTTCCTTGGATGCGGACTAGCCGTTACAAGTATTAACTAGCTGTTCGATTCTGACGTCATTGATGGGATAGAGTACAACTATCGTCACACTATATAGGGTAGAGATAAGCTTGAGAATCCATTTAAAGATCAACAAATCCTCTTTTATATATCCATTCCGGAAGCAAATCAGGTATTCTTCCTCTCTCTTTCTCTTTGTCTTCATCTTTCTGATCATGGCCAAGATGGTTACCAGATCCTCCCCGGTTAAAAGCCAAGATACTGATGATATACCCCAAAGCCAAAACATATTTTCAAACCCTTCTTTGGAACTTTGCAAGTTCATTGATCCCGAGATTGATAGCATGTACACTTGCTTTTCTTCGAAGACCGTCTTTCGGCCATACGACTCAATGATGAAAAGTGACGCTACCTCGTCCATCTGGGTGTGCTTCCCCGCCTTACCTTTCCTCCTCGATTATACATATCCTTTCCCTGACCTAGCCTAATGGTTCTTAACCCTTACTTGCATTAGCTACAGTCAATCAATGCCCATGCTTTGGAGGGCCCTTGAGCAGATCGTTAGTAGCGAAGGGCTTGATTTCAATATGTCAGAGGTTTCTTACCTTTACAACCTTGTCACCCATGGTTCCAACCGTTTCCTATTAAAGGCTAAATCCCATCAGCCTCTACCCATCCTTAAGACCACTCAAAAAGGTTCCACTTGGAAGAATCAGTTCTTCTTTATGCGAAGGGATTCTATTCCACTAGGGGTTAGTCTGCCCAAGAAGTGGATCTTGAAGGGTAGGATATAGGATCCTTAGATAACCACTGTAGAGAGTTGTATTTTTATTGCTAACTTGTTTTCTTTTCCTGTTTGCATATAGTGACCAACTTCGATTGCCTCGCTGATCTCCCTGGTACTGAAGAGAGAATCGCTGCGTTTTGGGCTATTGACTCAATGATCAAGAGATTCAAGCCAAGCGTAAAGTATCTGGAAGCTAACACTTCCACCTCCTACACAATGTCGAGTAAGTAATTGTTTATTTTTTGAAAATATAATTCTGTATTGAGTAAATTATGCAACATAAAAAGACTTATCTTGTTTGTTCATGATGTAGGTGCTCAGAAGTCTACCAGCAAGTCGGCCACCAAGTTTGGCCTGGATGACATTGACAGGATCATCTCCCCTTGCACCATAAAGAAAGAACTGACCAAAGGCCCAAGCTTCCCAGAGCCTAAAGCCATTACCACCAGGGCTAAGGCTAGGTCCAAATGTAAGAAGCCCATGGAGGTTGAGGAGGATAAGCTTGAGGCTGAGAGGCTGATCCACGATTTCGTTGCTGAAGTAAGGATCCTTGATCCATTTCTATTACTGTTGCATTTAGTGATGGATCCTTGATTCTGACTTTAAAGGCCCACAAGGATAAGAGCTTGGTTGAGGCTAAAGAGAACCTAGCTGGCTTGAGGTCCATCCTTACCATGAAGGATAAGAGTATCTCTCAACTTAAGAAGGAGAAGATGAGCTTGGAAGGGGAGCTACTAACCGCTGAAGTGGGGATACACGAGGACGCTATGAATGCAACTGAAAATGCTAAGGTATGTGCTACTCGTGCCATCCTTTAAGCAAGCATCAAGAGAGTTCAGGAGGCTATGAATCCTGACTTCGATCGGTTTGCATGGGATTTGGCTGGCTAGAAGCAGACACTCCTCGAGCTTGGTGGTGAGGTGGAGCCAGAGCCAACAAATATGCTGGAAGCAGGCTCGAGTGGGGCGAAGGAGGTGGCAGAGGTTGCTGGAGGTGATGCTGGTGAAGGTGGTGGAGCTGTGGTGGAGACCGATCAAGTGGGCAATGAAGGATGTTGATACATAGACCCGAGTCCACTTTTTATGGTTTATGTTTTTGTTTTGATGGTGTTTTGGTTTCGAACAATTTGGTTTGTAATAATCTTTGAACATTAGTTTTAGGTTTAGGTTTAAAGATCACTGATCCTTCTAACAATAGGTAGGATGACAAAGGTGGAGGGATCCTCTGTTTGGGGGATGAAGCCTTTGATATCTTGCTCTTTAATTTCCTGCACTTTAAATTTCTGCACAAAACTTTTAATCGTTAGGTAACCCGGTCCAGGCTGGGTGGATGGTCCAGATTTTTGCTGTGAAATCCAGGCATGACACTTTTGATAAATATTGATGGGTTTTAATAATATTAATCTTTTGACTATACCTGGTGTTGTACATTTTTCTTTAAAATTTTCGCTTGATGTGCTTATGTCTCCATATTCAAATAGATTGTTTGTGAAGATCATAAGTTTTACCTTATAAGAATTTAGAAAAAATCAGGTTATTAAAAATTTGCCAATCCTTATATATAATAATCTTAGATAAAATTTGATTAAACACAAGTAGATAAGTCACATACCCTTGATTGCAAGGTTTAGGGTGAAGTCAATAAAGACAAGCATGAGAATAAAACATACAAGAAAATCCAAGTTAGGATTTTATATCCTTAGAAACTACCTTCGTACAAACAAACTAGTTATTGTTAGATAAACTTTAAGGATCCAGGATCCATTTTGAGTTGACTAGTGAATCTCCAAAGCTTCGTAACCTGTTGAAATCAACTTGGGACTAAGCCAAACAAACTGGGGAGCCCAACAAACTGGGGACAAGCCCAAATAAACTAGGGACAAGCCCAAAGAACAATGGGGTCTGACCCAAACTGGGGACAAGCCTACTTAAGTGACATGAAAATGCCAAAACTTTAGCTAACGTGAAAACGTTAGAAACCTTAGGATAACGGATGTATGGTATGTCTACCATTACACTTGAGATCCTACATATGGCAAAAACAATGAAATTGTCAGCCATTAAGCGTGTACCGGTCCCATTGCCTCGAACCATACTTGGATAAACGTGCACTACTAGCGGGGTGTTAAAACCTAATTCGTGTGAATGGTGAAACCATTTAAACCTTAGAAGGTATAAGATACCTTAAACGTGGGAGAGAGGTGGCCAACCCCTTAATCCTCTGTTAATGATGTTTAGCATTTCTCCAAAATCTTAAAACTTGATGAAATTGGATGTTAAGTATCTAACACCCTTTTCTTAATAAATAAAATAAAAAGTAGAGAAAAATTTAAGGTAAAAGGTTATCGATGTAAGGACCCTGAATCCTTAAGGATCCTTGATCCTTGTTATATAAAATACTTCTTGAGATGAATAGCATTCCAGGCCCTTAGTAAGAGATCATCTTCCTTGGTTAGTAGATGGTATGCCCCCTTTCCTTCTATTAGTTAAGGGCATTCCCTCTTAGGTGCCAACTTGCCATCAGCAGGGTTTGTGGTATTCTGAAATACTTTCCTTAACACCAAGTCTCCAACTTGAAATCGTTTGATCCTAACGTTCTTGTTATTGCTCCAACCATCATTTGTTGATAACTGGCATCCTTATTCTTGCTAAATTTATGAGCTCATCCATAGTATCCAATTTAGATTCTCATTGTTTGTCTAAGGATCACGGATGCTTGTTCTGGCTGTAGGAACCACCATCTCTGTTGGGATCATAGCCTCGGTTCCAAAGACTATAGAGAAAGGAGTCTGGCCTATAGCATTCTTTGGAGTTGTCCTATCTGCCCACAGGACATATGGCAACTTTTCAGCCAACTTTCCTTTCTTGGACCCAAGTTTCTTCTTCAAGTTGTTGATGATGATCTTGTTGCTTGACTCTGCTTGGCCATTAGCTTGTGGATATACTGGTGTAGATGTTATCATCTTGATTCCTAAACTATCACAAAAGTTAGTAGTTCTATTCCCAATAAATTGGGATCCGCACATATAATTTCAGAAGGGATTCCAAATCTAGTAATAATGTTTGTTTTTATGAAGGATATATCCTTTTCTCTGACTTGAACAGAAGCTTCTACTTCTATCCATTGGAGAAGTAGTTGGTCATCGCTAGCATAAATACTTTTCCTCCTGGGGCCTTTGGAAGTTTGCCTACTATATCCATTCCCCACTTAATGAATGGCCAAGAGGAAATTATTGGATATAAAAGCTTTACTGGTTGATGTAGGATGCTGCTATGTTTTTGACAATCATCACATTTCCTTGCATAATCTGCTGCATCCTTCTTGATTGTGGGCCACTAGAACCTGTTCTAAGGATCCTTGATAATAGTGCTCTACCCTAGTATGATTTCCACAATCTCCTTCAAGGAAATCCTTTAAGACCTCTTGAATTTCTGGATCCTCAATACATCGCAAGTAGGGACCTACAAGAGATCTTTATATAAAACGTTACTAAATATAGTAAACTGGGATACCTTAATTTTGAAGGCTTTGGGGTTCTCCCCTGTGGGAATTTCCCCATTCTGAATGAACTTCACAATTGGTAGGATCCATGATCCTAAATTTGACTGCACATTAGTAGGTACAATTGTAGTATACTCTATTATCTCCATTGCTTCATTTTCCTCGATTAGAGGAAGAGAATGTGGATGATAGGTATCATCACATCCTCTAGTATCTTCAAGGCTGATCCTAAGTTTGCCAACGCGTCTACCCCCACATTTTCTTCTCTGGGTACCTGTGTTATACTAAAAGAATCGAAAGCATTTGCTAGGTTTTTTTAACAATTTCCAAGATTTGAGTAATTTCTCACACTTCACAGCATATGAGCCATTATGTTAGTGATTGACAATGAGTCTATGTACACTTGAAGATACCTGATCCTCATTTGTTTAGGTAATTGCAAACCTGCTATTAGTGCCTCATATTCTGCTTTATTGTTAGTGGTCTGAAATTCACAAGCAATGGACTGGGGTATTATGTCCCCCTGTGGCGATTTTAGCAGTATTCCTAGCCCGGTTCCTTTGACATTTGAGGCTCCATCGGTGAAGAGTGTCCAAGGATCCTTGGTCTATTCAAGCTGTTGAACCTCTAGTTCAGCTTCCCTTTGTAGATCACTACTGAAATCAACCACAAAGTCAGCCAAAGCTTGAGACATGATAACAGTCCTTGGTTCATACTTTGTATCATATGCACTAAGCTTGACTGCCCACTTTGCCATTCTTCCTGACATTTCAGGTTTCCTGAGAACATCCTGAGAACATTCTTAATGGGAAAATTAGTTTTCACAATAATAGTATTGTTTCAAAATAACGTCTAAGTTTTGTGGAAGCCATGATCAATGCAAGAATTAATTTCTCTAAATGAGAGTACCTTGCTTCGGCATCAAGAAGGCTTTTACTTACATACTATACCGGATGTTGTTGGCCTTCATGATCTTTAACTAATACTACACTTACTGCTTTACCTAAGACAGCTAAGTACAAGGATAATGGCCCACCATCCTCTGTTTCATCAGGGCTGGTGCTGAGGATAGATAATCCTTATGAGCCTTGAGTGTAGCTTCATGTTTCTCAGTCCACTCAAATTTATTATTCTTTCTTAGGTTATCACAAAAATCCTTGTACTTCTTTGAGGACTTTGGAATGAACCTGTTTAAGGCTGCAAGCCTTCCTGTTAGCCTCTAGAGATCCTTTGCATTGGTAGGGGATTTTATGTTCACAATCGCCTCTATCTTCTCAGGGCTGGTATCAATCCCTCTTTTTGTCACCATGTAGCCCAGGAACTTCATAGATTTGACACCAAAGTGGCATTTTGAAGGATTCAGCTTCATGTTGTACTGGTTAAGGATATTGAATGCTACTTCAAGATCATTGAGATGATACTCAGCTTTCTTGGACTTGACCACCATGTCGTCTATATGAACTTCCATAGTGTCTCCGATTTACTCTTTGAACATCATATTGACCAATCTTTGGTAGGTGGCACCTGCATTTCTCAGTCCAAAAGGCATTGCAATATAACAATATATGCTAGTAGGAATCATGAATGTTGCATCCTCTTGGTCAGATGGTTCCATATGAATTTCTTGGAATTGAGAGGAAGCATCCATAAAGGTTAGCAACTCATATCCTACTGTTGCATCCACCATGGAGTCAATGTGTGGAAGTGGGAAAGGATCCTTGGGACATGCCTTAGTTAAATCTGCAAAATCAACACATACCTTCCATTTTCCATTTTTCTTTTGAACAACCACCACATTGGCCAACCATCTTGAATACTTGACTTCCCTAATCATACCTGCCTTCAAGAGTTTATTTACCTCGTCTCGGATGATAAGATTCCTTTCAGGTGCAAATTTTCTTCTTTTTTGATGAATTGGTCTGAAAGATTTGTCAATACGCAATTCATGTGTAGTAATGTCTTTAGAGATACATGTCATATCCTCGTGTTTCCAAGCAAAAGTAGACTTTTTTTCTTTTTAGAAAGGATACCAGATCACGTTCTATATCATCAAGGATCCCGGATGCTATGAAGACCATGAGTTAAGGATCCTGAGGATCCAGTATTTCATCCTTGATGTCTTGTTTTGTTGCCTGCAGAACATTCCTTCGAGGTTGCTGTGATTGTTATGCCGCCCTTGGTTTTGAAGCCGATTTCATTGAACAGGTGTAACAATTCTTAGCCTCTTATTGATCGCTTTCTATCTTCACTACCCCCAAGGTGTCGGTAGTTTTACACATTGGTGGTAGGTTGATGGGACATCTTTCATTTCATGAACCCAAATCCTGCCAAGGATCACATTGCAACAAGATAAATAGTCAATAACACAAAATTTTGTGTAGAGTTAACCCCCTCGATGTGAGAGCTTGATGTCCCCTAGAGTGTTCTTTGTTTCACTAGTGAATCCCAAAAGGACCAATGATCTCCGAATTATTTATATTTCTGGGATGTTCATCTTCTTTAGGACATCAAGCTGTATGATGTTCACAGAGCTTCCACCATCTATGAGGATCCTGCAAACGAAGTGATTAACAATAAATAAAGTAATAACTAGGCCATCATGATGAGGATCTTGAATATCAACACGATCATCCTCATCAAAGGATATAATTTCTGTTTAGTTAGAGTGGAGGTTTTAATAGGCATGTCTCCGTTCTCCAACTTGGTTTCTTTGGCATGCCTCTTTGCCACCGAGAATGATAGATATCAGATCCTCCGAAGGTAAAGTTAATGATTTGTGCATCAGCAGGAGGTGAAGCAGCTTCTTCTGGAACATTTCAGGATCCTGGATCCTTGATTTTTTCCTACCCAACAATTCTTTCAAGTGCCCCTTACCGAGGTGAGCCAATTTCTAGCCTTAAAGCTATGCATTCATCTGTCAAATGGCCAAAGTCTTCACGGTATGCACACCAATTGGACTTATCTTTGAAGGAGTTTGATTCTCATTCTTCCTTGGCCACCTAGCTTTTTCACCTAAGTTCTGCAAGGAAAACATCAATTCATTATTATCAACAGAAAGCAGTATTCAAATATTCGAGGATATTCTTCCTCATCTTCATCTTGTTCAACTACATGAAGATTTTGATTATTAGGCTTGGAGTACGGCTTGGATCGGTTATTCTTGTAAAGGATCCTTGCTTCCTATCCTGTTTGTTAGAACCGGTGAGTCTGTCTTGTATTCTCTTATCATCCTCTAATCTGATGAATCTCTATGCCCTGCAAGGGGTCATGACAAGGTCATTGTAAAAGAGAGAATTCTTTTGTAATACCATTTTAAATGCCTCAACAGCAGTGGCAACATCTAGATTCGGGATTTCCAAAGATTCTCTTCCAAAGTTGGTGACGTAATCCCTTAAGGATTTATCACGAGCCTGGGTTACCCTATATAACTCACTAGTTAGCCTTTCAAAAGTTCTACTGCATGAAAACTGATTATTAAATAGGTTAACTAAATGTGAGAATGAAGTAGTGGAGTAGGGAGGAAGACTTAGCAGCCATTTTAGTGCTGATCAAGTGAGTGTGGATCTAAAGCCCTTACACAAGCAAGCTTCTTTCAACCTTTTGGGGATGGGGTTAATCCCCATCCTTTCCCGATATTGTGCCACGTAGTCTCTGGATCAGTTGTTCCATCGTACAACTTCATGTTGGGTGTTTGGAAGCATTTTGGAATCTCTTCATTGCATATGGGTGGTGTAAAGCGAGATAACTTGTGGCTTCCATCTGGAATTTCAGGAATAGGCTTAACTATTCCTCGAACACATGGATATCATATCCTTGAGGTTTTGTAGCTCCCTGACCATGGCCTGGCTAATCCCCGCATCCTGCATGAAACCATAATTTGTATCCATAAATGTATTATGAAAATTGTTACCTCCTGTTTGGTTAAAGGTGGTATTCCAGAAATGTATTAGGGATACGTCGTGTCTACTGTCATAGTAGGGCTTGAGGAAGCAATAGTTTGCATTAGGATGAAGTCCCCATCATGGAGTTCTGAACTTATAAGTGGCTGGCTCCTTTGAGGATCCTTGATCCTGAAAGATATTGGATCCAGGATATGTTGGTGCTGGAGGTCTTGATGAGTAATCCATGGACCCTTGAACCCGAGCTGAGGATCCTCGATGCTGGAAGTAGGATCCTTGAGGCTGGAATATTTCCACATATCCTTCTGAACGAGGGAAGGATCCTTGAGGCTGAGTCATCAACAATGATCCTTGCTGGAGGATAGAGGATCCTTGAGGCTAGATAGTGGATCCTCTAGAATGTTGAATTGTTGAAGTCGGAGTGACAAAATCCAACGCTCTAGGCATCAGTGGAGACTGATCTTCTGTCGGCCTCTTCTGCTTCTTGATGTCATCAATTTTGCAAATGATCCTTTAATTAGTTTTGCCTTGCTGCTCTATATAACTTTTGATCTGCGAAAACAAAATAGGAAATATCATTCTTAGTAGTAGAGGAAGAAATAGGAGAACTTTTTGATCCTGTGAAGATGGATGATATCTTCTTCTGAGCATTTTCAACATTCTTCTAGAATGGTGGGGAATGGGAGGCAATGGCATAGTGGTTTGAGATGAGGTAACCATTGGCATGACACTTAAAAAGTAGCTTTCCCTGAGAGGCCATCAAGTTGATGAAAATGAATGGAAATGAACAAAAATCTTTAGAATTGAAGCACCACTAGCCCCACGGTGGTCGCCAAATTGTTTTGGTCAAAAATCAATCTAAGGATAATGTAACCAAATCTGGTTTTGTGAGGTAGTGTGCTTGAATACTGAACAATTGTATGATCAAAAAATGAAATGTAAATGGTAATGAACATGAGGATTTATACGAGGAAAAAGCCCCATTTTTAGATCTCGGCATAAAAAAACTTCTGATGACGGGAATTACCGATCATCAACTCTATTGAATAAATGATGAACAATTCAATACAACTTCGGATGAGATGGAGCTTGATACAAACGAATTCTAGTGGGTGTTTGACAGCAGTTGCGAGAGTAATAAAGTGTGCCAGAGTCTATTCTAAATGAGCTCAATATCCCCTTGATATAATTAGAAATATCATATCTAACTGATTCGAATATTGTGCACGGCTCCCATGTTCCTACATATGAAGCATATTCGGCGAGATTCCAGCAAACACTAAGTCCATGTCGTCTATTACTTGCATACAAACATCTAAAATATAGAGAACAATTGTTAGATAACATAAGTAAAAATAAGGATCCTTGATCCTCAGACTTCCTGCACCATCAGCTAAGGATAAGTGATCCAGGCCCGGTCTAAGGATACATGACCTAGACTTAATAAAACTTAGCCCTTTAAAGTTGTAATGATCAAATAACGGTTTATAGGTTCGTGTTTGCTCACATTCATGTATATATGCAAGATCTTTAACCTACATGAGAAAGATTGAATTAGTTGATTTGGGTTGTGTTTTGTTTTAAACGGGTCAACCAAAGAATTTTAACCAAAAGAAGAATAGGTCAAATGTTCAAAGTCTACTTTTAACGTATGCAACCTCCTAAATTGTGTTACTCATAATCAATATGAATATAAATTTCAGGGAACATACCCAAATTAACGTTAGTTATTATGGCCATCCCACCAAAATCGAAGGTTCCACCTACCAATCACTTCCATTGGTAATAATCATTTTGCGCATAAGAAGCATGGTTTTGTACCCTATTGGGCAGCTAACATGGCTGGCTGGACTGAATGGCGGTGCAGTTCGCCTGCCCGGGCCCACACGCCCAATTCACCCCTTGCAAACTAGCGAGGTCCGCCCCTTTTCGCGCTACACAAAATCAACCCGAAAGATTACTAGTGGGCCCACCATGATCAAGATCATAAACCGAGCTCCCATTTCTAAAGAACACACCATATCTTGGCTTCTTGTCATCATTAACATCTCGTAAATATATGATTTTAATAAGAATGTGGGTTGACTCGGCGGGCCCGACCCACTCAAAACCTGTTGAATCAAGTTATTGCTGAAAGTGTCTGCATTTTCCACTGTGGAATCACTTTCGTTAGCCGCACAGACCACAGCCAACCCGTTTCAGTCACAATAATCAGGATGACTGAAGAATCATAAGCGAATACAGAATAATTGATGGCATCCACGAAAGCATCAAGCATGCTTGTATAATGGAAAAGTGTGTTCGGGTTAACGATTTGTTTGACCACCAGAAGTGGCTGAAAAAGAGCATATTGAATCGGAAAAACCCTATTGCTTTGTACGTAAGTATCGTAAGGAAATGCGTTTAACATGTATAAAGAATTATTGTTCTTCAAAAAATCAAGAATCCGATGAATAGTTGAATTCAACGAAGAGTTAAAAGTGGCGGTAGATTGCGGGAATGGCTTAGGAATCATATCCGTTGATAGTGGGGTTAAAACTTTAATATGATCTTTTAGATTCCACACAGCTAATGTGTTATAAAGATTCTCCATCACTTGAACAAGAACAGTGGTGACGATAATTGGGTTTGAAGAAAGGAACTCGCTACCGACAACATTGGCGGTGATTTTGGTGGCAGGTTTAAAGGCCACCACATGTGTGTTAACCCATGAGGTAGCACATGATGGTGATTCTCCGATCTCTGATACTTCATCGTTGGTATTATAACTTTAATTTCAGTGTCCGATAGTGTAGTAAGCAAGCGAGCATTGGTATCGAAAAGGCAAATGTGTGTCATGTGATGGGTTATAAGGATCCCCACTATTTGCTCCTGATGTTAACTTCATTGTTTTGTGACAACCAGTAAAGTCACTACCTGAGAATCCTGAAAGCTCAATATAACAATTAGCTGGATACCAGATGCCAAGTGTGGGAGCACCATTTAGGTATTTAAATATCCTTCCTACATCTACTAGATTTGACTTTCTAGGTGACACTTGATATCTTACACAAACACAGGTGGCAAACATAATATCAGGCCTAGATATCAAAGGCCCAATCATACATCTGTAAAGTGTTTGATCTATTAAGCATCTCTTTAATCCGATTTTAATTGTTTAGATGTACTCGTGGGGGTAGCACATGGTTTATAGTCATTCAAGTCAAACTTTTTCAAAAGATTTTGACATACTTGTTTTGGTGAATGAAAGTTCCATTTTCTAATTGTTGAACTCGGAGACCACGAAAACGTTGTAACTCCCCCCATGGCACTCATTTCAAATTGAGCTGTCATCAATTTTCTGAAATCATCACACTGTTTGTCACATGGGGATCTAAAAATGATATGATCCACATAGATTTGAACAATTAAAAGATCTGTCCCTTCCCATTTTAGAAAAAGAGTTTTGTCAATTTTACCTCTTTTAAATTTGTTAGATAAGAGAAAAGTGGATAAAGTATCATACCAGGCTCTAGGTGTTGGTTTTAGTCCATACAGAGCTTTGTTTAGCTTGTAGACATAATCAAGATGGAATGAGTCTTCAAATCCATGTGGTAGACACACATAGACCTCTTCTTGGATTTTACCATATAGAAAAGCACTCTTTATATCCATCTGATACATCTTCATGTTATGGTTGACAGCAAAGGCCAGGAAGACTCTTATGGCTTCCAAATTGCTAGAGTAGCAAAGGTTTCATCATAGTCAATTCCTTTTTCCTGTTTATACCCTTGAACCACAAGCCTGACTTTATTTTGATAATAAAGCCTTTTTCATCAGTTTTATTTTTGATGACCAATTTTGTACCAATCGGACATGTGTCCTCTGATAATGGTACAAGTTCCTATACTTGTCTTTTAAACTGAAGAAGCTCTTCTTGCATGGCTTCTACCCAACTGTCGTCTTTTAATGCCTCTTTATATTTGACAGGTTTGATGAGAGATCAAAAGCCTGCAAATAGGCAAACATTTGAGGTTTGGATTCTTGTGAGCACTCCTGCATTGATGCCTCCTATAACTTGTTCTAGTGGGTGAGATCTATAGAGGATAGTGTCTCTAGTGTAAGGAATGATAGAATTTTGTGTTGAGGGGCATAAATGGAAACTTTCTGGTGAAACCTTTGTTGCCATTCAAGTATGGTCAATAGTGGTTTGAAATGGTGGTGGAGGTATTGGCCCAAGTGGTGAGTTATTTGAAGATGATGATAGATCAGTGGTTTCACCACAAGAAGCATCAGAGGTTTAGGGTTGACTTTGGTCAACAGTGGTTCCAGTTATCATGGACTGACTGTTTTTTTGTAGAAGAACTTTGTGGACCAGATGCGACTTTGTATTGAGATGGTACTCAATATCAAACCTGTAATCCTATTGAGCTACACTTTGTTTACATGTATCAACACCAACCTTAGCAGTTATGTCACAATAATAGTGGATCTGAACAAAGGTCATAGTTCCATTGATATTAAAGTTAGCGTTACAGTTCAAAATATAGTTCATAACCATAAGTCCCAAAAAACACATATTTGTTTAATAAGAGTCACAAACGTCTTCGGTTAGCATCCTAGGGTTTATTCTTCACTCTTCACCCCGCCCAAAGTGACCTCTGAACCCGTGGTGAAATAAAATATACAGAATGAGCCAAATGCCCAGTACGGAATAATAGGCTCAAATAGCAAATAAATAAACAACTGAAATGATATCACTGATAAGAAGCACAACAAAGCAAAGCATAACATATAACTGAACTGAATCATATCATATAGATGTACCTATAAGCTAAACAGAGGTGACAGCCACAAAGTCTGTCACATGAGACGGTGCGGGTTGGCCTACCCGACATCCATCCCAAGAAAAATTCCTAGGATATATCCATACGCTACCTAGTCGCTATATACCACACTTGTACCTAGGGACGCCATGAACTGATAACCCCGTCACTGGAGGAGCGAGAGAGCTTAGGGTAGCAGATCTCAGATAACTAGAAGCAACTATAACACTAACATAACATATATTATAAGCATCAGAACATGCGATAAAGTATAATCATAAACCTATCGCATGTTGTTAAACCAAATAACAATTATGATCGGAGTAAGAAACGAACAGACAGTCAATTGAATCGAGGCTCAAAGATGTTGGAGTTTTCAAAGATTGATATATATAATATAGACAAGGGTTTATAGCAAACGAACCAGATAACAAAAGGAGATGGGTTAAAGATACGTACCATGTTTCTTGATCTGGTTTCTTATAAATAATAGTCTTGTTTAAGCGTGTTCGTATAAACCTACACCTGTCCATATATTTTGTAAGGTGGTGTTCGTACATAAAAAGTATACATGTATTTGTTTGTCTAATTCACGTGTAGTTTAAAACCTCAAGTTTGCTTAAGTAATCATAAATTAGTTTTGCTTTAGATTAAAGAATACATATGTGTATTTATATTTGTACTTATTAATAAAACATAATATTATTTTCAGTTTTATAATTGTAATTATAAAGATATAATAAGTAAATAATCATTGAATATAGGTTTAAATAAAATAAACATTAATTAAAAATAAATGTTAGTCACAAGATTTGAACTTGTGACCTATAGGTTGTAAGTAAAAAGACTTTACTAATGAGCCACTTATTCATTTATGTTTGTCTTATAAATCTAATTGTTTAAATAAGAACTATGATGTTAATGATTAGAAAATATTATAAAGATAATGTCAATAGCAAGGTTTGAACCTCAGACCTTGCTATTGACATAGTCCTAAGACTTAATCAGTTGGACTTCACCACCCTTTGATATGTATTTTGAAATCTGATGAGTTTAACATGAATTGTGATGGGTTTAGATATGAATCTGATGTATTAAAAAGAATATCTCTTGCAAGATTTGAACCCGATACCTCTAGGTTATAAGTTAGAATCTTAACCAATATACCACTTAGTGATTTATGTTTGATTCATGAAATCTGATGTTTTATATAAGAAATCTGGTGCATTTAATAGAAAATCTTGAGTTTTTACGAAAATGAGATTTAACTAGAATTCTGATGCGTTTAAATTTGAATCTGATGTATTAAAAAGAATGTCTCTTACAAGATTTAAACCCAAGACCACTAGGTTATAAGTTAGAGTCTTAACCAGTGAACCACTTATTGATTTCTGATTTAGGAAATCTGATGTTTTATATAAGATATCTAGTGCATTTAATAGAAAATCTGGTGTTTTAATGAAAATATGATGTTTACAAGAAAATCTGGTGTTTATTAGAAATACTGTCTATATATCAAAATTCTGGTTAAAATATATGTCTCCAATAGGATTCGAACTTGTGACTTCTTGTAGGTGCCCTAGTCCTTATGGATCTTGACAGAATCGTCTATCCAATCTAGAGTGCGGAATCCCCTAGATCACATTTCACAGAAAACACAAACACAAACATGAACAAGAACACGAATATGAATTCCTTTAAACCGTCTTCTATTGATTATCAAACACAATTGTTTTTTACAATCAATTCAAGACTCTTCTCTCAATCTCTCTAAAGCAATTCTCTTTGCAACTAAACAATAGAACCAGCAACCTTAACCCTAATCACAACCTCCCTATATATAGAGATAGGTTATGCTCATGGGCTAGGGTTTCCCTACATGGACTGCTAATGGGTTTAAGGCCCATTCACCTACCATGTTCTCTTTTGTATCTAGTTCAGCCCAAATGCTTCTATTAACTGTTACAAAACTAAACCCGCTAACCGTTTATCATTTTACTAATTACAAGATATCCAAAGACCAAATCTAAGCTGTTGTCACAAATATGCACCAACAAACTCCCCCTTGACAATAGCTTCATAAAATAACTTAGTCTTCAGTCTTCTTGCAATCTTCAATATCTTTGAAAAACGTTGGTCTTTGGATTGCTTCAACTTTAACAGCTTCTGTTAGCAACAGACTCCCCGTAAGCTGATGTATCCAACCAAATCTTCTAAATCGTTAGCGTTGAGTAAACTCCAGTTTAGTCCTTGAATAGCAATCTTGAAACTCTTCAACTTTGTCTGCAATGTAGAAAGAGGTTCTACCATGCATCCTAGCAAAACTCCTCTTCACCAAACTTCTCAGCAACACACTGTTACAATCTGTATACTATAAAACAAACATCTCGAGAAACCATAAGAATTTTTCAACCCAAGTTAAACAAATTATTAGTATTTAAGAGATAGTCAAACTATATCCCAGATTAAGCGCTTCTCAACTCAAACCATATACTTAAAAGTTTTAAAACACATAACCTGCAAGATTTAAAATATTTTGAACTCATCTCTTAACACCGTCTATTTTTCCATAAGAATTTACAAGAAAATGAAATATTTTTGGATTTTTATATTTTCTGAAAGCAAATAAATAACAAAATAATAAACACTCTATTTTTGTGAGATTCACCGGTAAGAAGATCATATCAGCAACATCAAACTATTTTCACACAATCTGATTATTTTATATGAAATATTCATGAATAGCAGTTCAAGACGATTAGCAGTATTATTTATCCACTTAAACAAAATACATGAACATTTCAAGTACCATTACCTCGTGATCTGTTTAGTCAATTTATACTGATATACTAGTGTGTCCCACTTCAGGACATACCGCCACGATCAAGGTATGCACAAAAATTCATCGTAGTAGGTGAGTATACCGAAATTCATCCTATTGAATTACAACGTTAGATAATTGGTGATCAGGTCAGTACTTCTGTACAACAAAGAGACCAAAATATCCAATGAGGGATAGGACAAATACCAAATTTTGGTACGAGTAATGCAGTTTTGCACATTTGAATAACTCTATAGGAGAGCTTCTTCAATATTTTGGATTTTGTATTTTAGCTCTTTTAAGATATCCTGGTTGTGCCTAGGTCAGCATATATCTGGATGCAGCAGAAGGACAACCTTGATACCCAGATGAAATAACGATATAAAGACCTAAAACCTCAGATTTTGGCAATCTATCAACGCAAGATTTAAGATTATAAAACTATACACCACTGATATGTTATCCACTCATACACAGTTTAGTATATTTGTATCACAAAGGTAAGTTGATTATTTCATGCCTTTTGTCTACTGGTACATCATATGATGAAGCTGCTCTCACACTTAAGCAATTTTAATTTTAAGTTCAGTGTGACTATCTAACTTGCAGATGTACTATCATTTCTTCTTTTTCACACAGTGAAAATTCATTTTTGATTTTCTATATTTTTTTTTGTTTTTGATTTTTGAAAAGCAGTGAATTATTTACAAACTATTTTCATGGAAAACTGGTTATTCAGGATTCCTCATCCGGTTGAGTTCGACTAAATGTTCAAAGCGAGCCCTATCAAATGCTTTTGTGTAAAGATCTACCAGGTTATCTAGTGTGTCGACTCTATGCAGTTCACTTAATTTCTTTTCCGCACAATCTCGTATAAAATGACGACGAATGTCAATATGTTTTGTGCGACTGTGTTTTACGGGATTGTTGGTGATTGATATAGTGGCATTATTGTCTATCATAATAGGAGTATGAGTGAAATTCAAACTGTAACCGTGCATCTGCTGTTGTATCCAGAGAACCTGAGAGCAACAGCTACCCGCAGCAATATATTCAGCTTCACACGTCGAGGTAGACACGCAAGACTGCTTCTTGCATTGCCATGAGACTAGCCTCCCTCCTAAGAACTGACAACCGCTGTGGTAGACTTTCTTGAAGATTTGCATCCTCCAAAGTCCGAATCAGTAAAAGCAACAAACTTCAAATCACTAGCAGCTGGATACCATAACCCAAGTTTAGGTTTCCCCTTCAAGTAATGAAGAATCCGCTTCACCGCTTTCATGTGGGACTCCTTTGGATTCGCTTGATATCTGCCACAAAGACATACTGCGAACATGATGTCAGGTCTTGAAGCAGTCAAGTACATCAGAGAACCAATCATTGCCCTGTATTGAGTTGGATCAACATCCTCCACACTCTCATGATCTGGACCAAGATTGTGATTCTCACAGATAGGTGTGTTGAAAGTAGCGCAATCCTCCATCTTGAAATGAGACAAAATGTCATACACATACTTCGTCTGATGTATGAACATCCCATCCTTCTTCTGTTCAACTTGTAAACCCAAAAAGTAGGATAATTCACCCGTCACACTCATCTCAAACTTGCTCTTCATTACCTCTTCGAACTCATGACACATGTTCTCATCAGATGACCCAAAAATGATGTCATCTACGTATACTTGTACCAGTAGAAAGTCTTCCTTCTTCCTTTTAATGAACAGTGTACTGTCAATCTGACCTCTTTCGAAGCCATGTTTTAATAAATGTGCTGACAGTGTCTCATACCATGCCCTGGGTGCCCGATGCAATCCATACAATGCCTTATCAAGTCGATATAATCGATCTGGATAGTCTAGATCAGTAAACCCGTCTGGCTGTGAGACATACACCACTTCTTGGACTTTCCCGTAAAGAAATGCACTCTTCACGTCAAGTTGGGAAACTTTGAAGCCCTTAAATGAAGCAAAAGCTAGGAACAAACGAATTGCTTCCAACCTTTCTACTGATGCAAACACTTCATTATAATCAATCCCCTCTTGCTGATTGAACCCTTTCACTACCAACCGAGCCTTATTCCGTATCACGATCCCTCGGTCGTCTTTCTTGCACTTAAACACCCACTTAGTGCCTATTTCCTTTTCTCCTTCAGGTAGATCAACTAGCTCCCAAACCTTCAATTTCTTGAACTGAGCTAGTTCCTCTTGCATAGCGCTTTTTTTGTCCTAAAAATCAACCGAGTCTAACTGTCCAAATGGTTCATCAAAATTGTCTGTGGATCAATTTCTGTGTCCGAAACGTTTAACTCTGGTTACGTCAGCTGGTAAACTTTCCACCTTTTTCTGTGTAACTCGGAACAGTGTAAAATCGGAGATGGAAACTCTGATTAACAATCCGAGATGAAAATCCAGAACAGTAATCCGAGTTGACAATCTGAAATGATGATCCGGAAAAGTGATCCGAGATGAAATCCGGAATGCACTGTTCTGATCCAAAATGGAAATCCGGAATAGACTACTCTGATCCGAGATGGAATCCGGAATAGTTCTAATCCGAGATGGAATCCGGAATAGTTCCCAATCCGAGATGGAATCCGGAATACGATTCTGTTCGAAATTTCAATCCAAAATGGAATCCGAAATGGCTTTTCTAATCCGAATTGCACTGATTTCCAGATCCGAATTGCAGATTCTGGTCCGAAATTCAAGCCTTCAATCCAAATTACTATGTGTTTTAATCCGGAATGCCTTTGTTCAATCCAAATTGCTTGCTGTTAATCTGAAATACCTGCAAAAAAGCCAAAATACCTGCAAAACCCTGAAACAGCCGTCACAAACTCCAAGAACAACCTCCAAAAACGCCCAAAAACCTAATTTTCTGTTGTCACGATTCTTAACCGAGCAATAATCAAGAGCCGAATGTTATGATAACAATTGTAGGTTCCCTAGTCCTTATGGATCTTGACAGAATCATCTATCCAATCTAGAGTGCGGAATCCCCTAGATCAGATTTCACAGAAAACACGAACACGAACAAGAACACGAATACGAATTCCTTTAAACCGTCTTCTGTTGATTATCAAACACAATTGTTTTACAATCAATTCAAGACTCTTCTCTCAGCCTCTCTAAAGCAATTCTCTCTACAACTAAACAATAGAACCAGCAACTTTAACCCTAATCACAACCTCCTTATATATAGAGATAGGTTATGCTCATGGGCTAGGGTTTCCCTACATGTATTGCTAATGGGTTTAAGGCCCAATTCGCCTACCATGCTCTCTTTTGTATCTAGTTCAGCCCAAATGCTTCTAATTAACTATTACAAAACTAAACCCGCTAACCGTTTATCATTTTACTAATTACAAGATATCCAAAGACCAAATCTAAGCTGTTGTCACAAATATGCACCAACACCTTTGGGTTGCAGACTAGAGCCTAAACCAACTGGGCTACCTAAGCCCTTGCAAACAAACAGATTCATTAATTATTTATTTACTCATTTCACTAGTGTATCTCCTTCTTCATCTTTTATACAAAACTAACATTTACAAAATAAATTCTAGATTTCATTTTCATTATAGATTAACCTTAAAGTATCAAAAATAAATATTCAGTTTGTGGTTACTTAATCAAAAACGCGTTTCGGTTACGAGAGACGTCGTCGGAAAATACATAAGTATCTTGGAGTTTGTATTTCTTCACCGGAAATGGTTTTAGGTAGTATGCTTTCCATGGTTAAAGCTTCAAGTGGTTTAGTAGAGATAGTTAAGTGGTTTAGTAGGCATAGTGCTGAATGAAAAGTGTCGGTACGGTGTTCGGTTTTGGTTACTGTCACACCCTCAATTTCCACTTGCGGAGTTTTACCGCAAGGCGTGTGATCAAACCAGAATCTGAGACACTAGTAATATCGAACGACTCTATATGATTTATTTAAACGTTTTCCAAAAACATTTGTTTAACCATTCATAGTCATTTTCAAAATATCTTAGTTTCAAAGTTTAGCGGAAACATTAGTTTCAAAGTTCAGCAGAAGCATTAGAGTAAAGTAAAGTAACGGGCGCCAACATAAACGCCAAAACCAAAAATCCCAAACATTATTCGTAAAGAAGACTCGATAAAAATGTCTTGATCAAATGCAAGTGAGTGCACCTAGCGCTCCTAGCGTCCTGAGAAACATGTAAAGAAATAAGTGTCAACATTAAAGAAGAGGGAGTTCACAGGTTTTTATAAGTTCACAAGTTCGGTTAAAAGTTTGTTTTCCCCCGTTATCCCTAACCCGGGACAACGATATAGTTCCATTATTCCTAACCCGGAATAATAATGTTGGTTCGTAATTAAGTTCAATGTTAACATGTAGGTAGCGAGCCTAAAGTTACGTCACATAAGAGTTCACGATCGAAGCTGACTGTTGTTGCCTCAGTGTTGCCAGGTCTATCACTAACCATGGCGAAAGTTAGGCCAAATTAATCACCCGTTGACCATACCCGGTCGGCTAGCGCGACTAGCTCGGGTGGGGCTTGTCGGGCCCAGTAGTACTACTTATAATTTCCCCGCTATCTAACCCAATACTAAGGATCCGAGAGTTGGTTGAGGACTTTCGTGATATAGCTACTTAGTGACCATAACGTACATTAACATTAACTTAGTTACCGAATAGTTTAACGACGTCAATTTCGCATAACGTAAAAGATAGAGTTTTAGAGCGTATACAGGTTTCTCCCCCTGTTGTTCAAAACCGGATAAAATAGGTGCCGTGAACTCACTTTAAATTGCTCGGTTAGAATAACACAAAAGAAGCAAATGATGGAACCGCTAATCGCGTCCTAACATGCCAACCGATTTAAAGTTAGTGTGTGAACACACTGATACAAAACCCTACGCATAACTAACACACAGTGCGACACACGTAATAACCAATTCGAAAACACAATCATGCATGCAAAGTATCATCATACCAAAATAATGATCAAACCAACTTGTCATAAACACAAATTAACTCATACAACACATTGGTACACACTAACGCAAGTTATCATGTTTCAGCTTGTACGCTCGTAACTGGGCTGTTTTCGAGGATTTTTATAAAATAGTTCCAACCTTCAAAAAATTCCAATGTTTTTACAGGAGGTGTCAACTAAACTGTAGAATTTTATGTAAATTTTCAAGTCCTAACGCTTTACCAATTATTTATAAACATTTATATACTAGGCTGCAGTCAGATTCGTCGCTTTCTGACTGCAGTCCACGTGAAAATTATTTAAAAATCATCGTTCATCCAATTAACAAAATTCCAGTGCGAGATTTACGGAAATTTCCGTCTCCAGTTACTGTACAAATTTCGTGACCCAACCCCCTACAGACTATGAGATCCTACTCGATAAACAACTAGCAAATTTTGCAGAATTTACGCAGCTTCAGCTGCTGAACTAAATGACCACTTAAAAATAGCAAACGACCTCAGAAAAATATGAATCCGGCACCATTAGAAGCGTTTTTCAAAAATACATGTTTTAGGCTTCAGAAAATACACTTTTCGATAAATAATGATCAGGTTGCAGCCAATTGAAGTTGGCTGTAAATGTCATTCAGCAAACTGTTTTCGACTTTTATCGCATTAGAACATGCTTAAACGATCATGACGCTTAATAATAATGATTAACAACAGGTTTATTTGTCAAATATCATCATTTATATCAATATTCATGCAAACCCTAATTATATAACATGATCTTTATCGCTAAAACGCATCTTATGATTTTAGTATTCAACATAACATCACAATCGCAAAGATTCGCACAATCATCCGAACAAATCATAAATCACAACACTTTTCATACTAATAATCCTACCATTACACATAATCATGATCAAGATTACACAAACCCTAATGTGAATCGCAAAACAAGTAAACCCTAACCTTGAAACGATGATGATTAGCGAACCGGGACAAGATTGGAATCAATCCGAAAGTTGTAGACTTGCGACCGTGAGAGGGGGGGGGGGCTGCCGTCGGCCTTCTCTTAGAGGATAGGGTTTGTTGTTTTGTTTTAAACACATCTCATGCATACATACCATTATATAAAACAAGGAAAAGGGGAGGGGCGCGACCGCAAATAGGGGGGTTTGGGTTAAGTGCTTGGGCCTCAAGTTTAGGTTATTTCCTTGGGCCGCAAGGAGGTGAGGTTGACACGTTTCGCGGCTCGGTTCGGGTATTATATTTTTTTAACTAATAATCGCGAAATCAAGGCGTGATATAATAATGTACAAAATCTACAAACGTCTAATAACACATAGCACGTAATTCACCCAATAGATTCACAAAGTTAGCGTAGTTATTGCGAGCGTGTAATTTAATTCTCCGAATTAAATGATCGTAGGAATGAATAACCGTGAAGTAGCGCGTTTAAGATACCTGAAAAGCCGGGATGTCACATTATCCCCATGTTGAAAGAATTTTCGTCCCGAAAATTGAGTAAACGCGGTTTAGAATGCAACGCACAAAGATTCAGTTTGTTAGTAATGGTACAAGTAATTCCCAGGCTGTCACATCATCCCCATGTTGAAAGAATTTCGTCCCGAAATTTAGTTGGCGGTAATGTCAGATTGCTGCTCAGCTGTAAAAGGTGTGGGTATTTGCTTTTCATTTGGTCCTCTCTTTCCCATGTGAACTCCGGTCCACGCTTAGAGTCCCAACGAACCTTGACAATTGGTATCTTGCTTTGCCTTCGAGTCTTAATCTCACGATCCATGATCTCGATAGGTTGTTCCACAAAATGCAGTTGCTCATCCACTTGAATCTCATCCAATGAAATGACTAGGGTCTCATCTGACAGGCACTTCTTCAGATTGGACACGTAGAAAACGTTGTGAACTCCACTGAGTTCGGTAGGAAGGTCTAACTGATAAGCTACGGGCCCGATACGCTTCGAAATCACAAATGGGCCTACGTACCGTGGGTTTAGTTTGCCTCGTTTCCCAAAACGGATTACACTCTTCCAGGGTGACACCTTCAGTAGGACGCGGTCGCCTACTTGAAATTCGAGCGGTTTACGTCGTTTATCAGCGTAACTTTTCTGTCGATCTCGTGCCGCTGCCATGCGGTTTCTGATTTGCACAATCTTTTCAGTAGCCTCAAGTATCAACTCAGGACCTGTGAGTTGACTGTCACCGACTTCTGCCCAACAGACTGGTGATCTACATTTGCGACCGTATAATGCTTCAAACGGTGCTGCCTGAATACTTGTATGGTAACTGTTGTTATACGAGAATTCCACTAAAGGCAGATGGATTTCCGAACTGTTCCCGAAGTCTACCACACATGCCCTAAGCATGTCTTCCAAGGTCTGAATGGTCCTTTCACTTTGACCATCCGTCTGAGGGTGATAAGTTGCGCTCATATCTAAGCGTGTACCCAACGCTTTCTGAAGTGAAACGAGCATCTCTGTCTGAGATGATGGACGTTGGCACCCCGTGCCGAGAAACTACTTCCTTAACGTAGATGCGAGTCAACTTATCATCTTATCTGTTTCTTTGATCGCTAGGAAGTGTGCAGACTTAGTTAGACGATCCACGGTTACCCAGATGGTATCGCAACCACCCGGAGTTCGCGGGAGTTTAATGATAAAGTCCATCGAGATCTGATCCCATTTCCACACTGGGATCTCAGGTTGTTGAAGTAGCCCTGATGGCTTCTGGTATTCCACCTTGACTTTCGCACAAGTCAAACACTTGCTCACGTAGGTGGCTATATCCGCTTTCATGTTGGGCCACCAGTACGCGGCCTTAAGGTCTTGATACATCTTATCTGAACCAGGATGGACAGAGTATCGGGATTTTTGAGCTTCGTCCATAACTAGCTTCCTGAGGTCTCCGTAGAGAGGTACCCATATACGATAAATGAAATACCGGGCACCATTGGGTTTCACTTCCCAATCGCGTTCCATCTTTCCCACAGATTCGGCCTTGATGTTTTCTTCCTTAACTGCTTCTAGCTTCGCGTCGCATATCTGTTCGGGTAACCCAGAATGAATTGTGAACTGTAGTGCTCGTACCCGACGAGGTTTCAAGTGCTCCTTCCTACTGAGGGCATCAGCTACCACGTTAGCTTTACCCGGGTGATACCGAAGGGCACATTCATAATCGTTCAAGAGTTCGACCCAGCGACGCTGTCGCATGTTCAACTCCTTCTGGTCAAAGATATGCTGGAGGCTCTTGTGATCCGTGTAGATTGTGCACTTTGTTCCATATAGATAGTGTCTCCAAATCTTAAGTGCAAACACAACTGCTCCCAATTCCAGGTCATTGTTGTGTAGTTTTTCTCGTGAACCTTCAACTGTCGGGATGCGTACGCGATGACCTTATCACGTTGCATGAGTACACATCCCAATCCCTGAATGGAAGTGTCACAATATACCACAAAATCATCTGTCCCTTCTGGCAAGGACAAAATGGGTGCACTGCAAAGTTTCTGCTTCAGCAATTGAAATGCTGCTTCCTGCTTGTCACCCCAAGCATACTTGGTGCCCTTCTGGGTGAGAGTGGTAAGCGGTTGTGCGATCTTGGAAAATCCCTCGATGAAACGTCTGTAGTAACCAGTCAAACCCAAAAATTGGCGGATCTCTGTCGGTGTCCTGGGTGCTTCCCAGTTCTTGATAGCATCGATCTTTGCGGGATCAACGTGTATACCCTTTTCATTCACGATATGCCCGAGGAACTGAACTTCCCGAATCCAGAAAACACACTTCGAAAACTTGGCATATAGTTTCTCCTGTTGAAGTAGTTCCAGCAATAATCGTAGATGCTCAGCATGTTCTTCTTCACCCTTAGAGTAGACGAGTATATCACCGATGAACGATGACAAACTTGTCGAGATACGGCTTACACACGCGGTTCATGAGGTCCATGAACACCGCGGGTGCGTTAGTGAGACCGAAGGGCATGACCAAGAACTCATAATGACCATACCGAGTACGAAATGCCGTCTTGGAGATATCCTCCTCCCTGACGCGTAACTGGTGATAACCGGACCGTAGATCGATCTTGGAGTAGTAGCTTGACCCTTGAAGCTGGTCGAAGAGATCGTCGATGCGAGGTAATGGGTATCGGTTCTTGACGGTAACCTTATTGAGTTCCCTGTAGTCGATGCACATGCGGAAGGTCCCGTCCTTTTTCTTGACAAAAAGGACCGGAGCTCCCCATGGCGAGTACTGGGTCGGATAAATCCTTTTTCCAACAATTCCTGAAGTTGGGTAGACATCTCTTGCAGCTCTGCTGGAGCTAGGCGGTACGGGGCCTTGGCGATAGGAGCCGCATGGTTTGCCAATTCGATTTCAAACTCCACTTGTCGAAGTGGTGGAAGGCCAGGTAACTCCTCTGGAAACACATCGGAAAATCACGAACGACGGGGATATCTTCAATCCGCTTCTCGTTCTTAGGCTGCTCGGTGACAAGTGCGAGCAAAGCGAAGGAGTTCTTTCTCCGAAGATACTTCTGAGCTTGCATGTAAGAGATGATGTTTGTGATGGCGCCTGCCTTCTCGCCTTGCACCATCAAGACTTCGTCGTTGGAGAGCGGAATACGGATAGCTTTCTCAAAACAGAGAACTTCAGCTCGGACGTCGGATAGCCAGTCCATTCCGGTTACCACGTCAAAACTACCCAAGATAGTTGTCATCAGATCAATGGTAAAGGTGTGACCCGCGAGTTTAAGTTGACAGCCAGTTACTAAATGGGTCACATCTACAGATTTACCATCGGCTAGTTCTATGACGTAAGGGGTCTCTAGGGGTTTAGGCGTGAAATTTAGGTTCTTCCTAAAAGACTCAGATATAAAACTCTTATCCGCACCCGTATCAAAAAGTACAGTAGCAAAATGATCGTTAAGGGGAAACTTACCAGTGACGACATTCGAGTCGTTTCTGGCCTCTCCGCTGCCCAGCATGAATGCACGACCTTTGGCACCTCCTGTGCCACCATTTCCATTGTTGCCATTGTTTTTATTGTTGTTGTTCCCACCATTGTTGTTGTTGCGAAGCTGCGGGCAGTCTCGCTTGAAATGGGCAGTGCTACCGTACTGATAGCATCCCTGGTTATTACCTTGCTATTGACCCTGGTGCTGATTCTGATTTTGTCGCCCATGATTTCCCCGCGACAATCCTTTGCCGCGTTTCCCGCTTTGCCACATCGTTGGCAGCGATTTCCGGTTCAAGGGCCGTGATGATGGAGGTTACAACGATTACATTACGACTTTCGACCCGCATAGCCGCTTGAGTTCTGGGTGTTGTTGGCAGACTGATTATTGTGACCCCGATTGTTGTTGAAATTATTGGACCGCTTCTGGTTTCCTTGTTGTGGCTGGGCTGACGAAGACTGTCGAGCAGGTGAGTCTTCAAATTTTCTTTTGTTATCAGGGACAACTTCAGTTGCACCCCGAGGTGGCAACTTCCTATGCTCCACCGCCTTATTGGTGAGTTTATGCGCCAACCTAATCGCTTGATGCTCCGTCGTAGGCTTGCTAGACATTACCATGCCCTGGATCTCATGGACCAGACCCCCAAGATAAAACTCAAGTCGTTTTTCGATGGTGTTAGCCAGATCGGGACATAGGAACACCAGATCATGATGTTTTGTCGTGTACGCTTCAATTTCAGACCCTACCATCTTGTGGTTCCATAATGCTTGCTCCAACTGCTGAACTCTGTCCCGCGGACAGTATTCCTCCTTGACTAGGGCCTTAAACTCAGTCCAGGCCATTGCGTTCGCCGCAACAAGTCCACGCGTTTGGACTTGTGCGTTCCACCAGGTTAATGCCACATCTTCCAACGTTGAGGCAGCATACTTGAACTTATTGGCTTCAAAGCAATTGCACATCTCGAACACCAATTCAGACTTTTCAATCCAACGGACCAGTCCTATGGGTCCTTCAACACCCGTGAACTTGCTCGGTTTTGCATCAAGGAACATCTTGTAGGGGTTAAGACCCCCTCCTGAAGACAGAGGATAGGTAGTCAGCGAGAAAGTCTACTAGCCCAACTATTAGATTTTCCCATGAAAATTTAATAATGGTTACCTGCTGGTGGGTTTTGAACACCTGCCAGAGCAGCATTCACGTGTTCTCCGATTAATGCGGCCAATTCTTCAGTTCACATGTTGAGGTTTCCAAGATGACCAGTTGCCATTTCAGATCTTCACAAGACAACACAAACACACACAGATAAGTATATATATCCAATATAGTTATCATATTCCACACTTCAATAATCACACAAGTTTTGTCAACCCAACAAATTAAACAATCTAAAGGAACATTCGATTAGATAAATTGCAATGTCTCACAAAATACCAACCAAACATCTCTGTTTAATTATAAAATTTCCAGTTCAAACATAAGTGGAAACGAACAAACTAAAGAAAACAAAGTGGGGATTGGCGAGACGAGTCAGTCTTCTACGTCTCCATCTCCCAAGTCGCTATCATTGCCGTCATCCTCTGCGGTGTTTTCAGCTTCAACAGCCGGGTCCTGTTCCGGCTCTTCTTCCTCCGGATCCTCCTCCGGGTCTTCCTCTGGATCCTCCTCTGGGTATTCCTCTGGATCCTCCTCTTCTTCCTCTACCGGCGCTGAAGGGTCCGTTGTTGGTGCGGGTACTGGGACAGGTGGTGCTTGGTTCTGCTCCAGTTCTTGAATCCTCCAATTGGACTCAAGAACTCTGTCTTCGAGCCAGTCAGCCCTCAGCTGCTCAGCATGAAGATCCTTAGCTAAACTGTTTCGAACTCTCTTATTCTCATATTGCTCTTCCTCGAGCTTTCCAGTTTTACCAGTTAGTTGACGTATCATCCATCCTTGTGCTTCGATAGTCTCCTGCATTCTCTCTAGCTGTTCCTGTTGTTTCCTTAACATATCCCTAAGTAGATCGTCCCCTACTCCTAACGAGTTGACCGGTTCGACCGGTATAGCGGTGGTCGGACGGGAGGACGACTCCCCTCCTAGAGCGAGTTTTTTCCTAGCAGCTGAGCGTGTCTCCACGCCATGGACCATGGGTGCCTTCCCCGGTGCCCTTGATTATCGAGATTTGTCGGATGATGATGATGACATTTCCTGCTGGGTTGGTGTAGTTAGTTACGAGTTGCGTGCATCACAATATACATATATATCTCACATAAAGCAATTGTTGTATAACACATACAAGATATCACAGTTCGGTGCCAACTAAGTCTAGTGTCTTGTAACAGCTATAGTTTAGGTCTACTTTTAATGCAAACCTGGTTCTCTATAGCTAGAGGCTCTGGTACCAATCTGTCACACCCTCAATTTCCACTTGCAGAGTTTTACCGCGAGGCGTGTGATCAAACCAGAATCTGAGACACTAGTAATATCGAACGACTCTATATGATTTATTTAAACGTTTTCCAAAAACATTTGTTTAACCATTCATAGTCATTTTCAAAATATCTTAGTTTCAAAGTTTAGCGGAAGCATTAGTTTCAAAGTTTAACGGAAGCATTAGAGTAAAGTAAAGTAGCGGGCGCCAACATAAACGCCAAAACCAAAAATCCCAAACATTATTCGTAAATAAGACTCGATAAAATTGTCTTGATCAAATGCAAGTGAGTGCACCTAGCGCTCCTAGCATCCTGAGAAACATGTAAAGAAACAAGTGTCAACATTAAAAAAGAGTGAGTTCACAGGTTTTTATAAGTTCACAAGTTTGGTTAAAAGTTTATTTTCCCCCGTTATCCCTAACCCGGGATAACGATATAGTTCCATTATTCCTAACCCGGAATAATAATGTTGGTTCGTAATTAAGTTCAATGTTAACATGTAGGTAGCGAGCCTAAAGTTACGTCACATAAGAGTTCGCGATCGAAGCTGAGTGTTGTTGCCTCAGTGTTGCCAGGTCTATCACTGACCATGGCGAAAGTTAGGCCAAACTAATCACCCGTTGACCATACCCGGTCGGCTAGCACGACTAGCTCGGGTGGGGCTTGTCGGGCCCAGTAGTACTACTTATAATTTCCCCTCTATCTAACCCAATACTAACGATCCGAGAGTTGGTTGAGGGCTTCCGTGATATAGCTACTTAGTGACAATAACGTACATTAACATTAACTTAGTTACCGAATAGTTTAACGACGTCAATTTCCCATAACGTAAAAGATGAGTTTTAGAGCGTATACATGTTTCTCCCCCTGTTGTTCAAAACCGGATAAAATAGGGGCCGTAAACTCACCTTAAATTGCTCGGTTAGAATAACACAAAAGAATCAAATGATGGAACCGCTAATCGCGTCCTAACATGCCAACCGATTTAAATTTAGTGTGTGAACACACTGATACAAAACCCTACGCATAACTAACACACAGTGCGGCACACGTAATAACCAATTCGAAAACACAATCATGCATGCAAAGTATCATCATACCAAAATAATGATCAAACCAACTTGTCATAAACGCAGATTAACTCATACAACACTTTGATACACACTAACGCAAGTTATCATGTTTGAGCTTGTACGCTCGTAACTGGGCTGTTTTCGAGGATTTTTATAAAATAGTTCCAACGTTCCAAAAATTCCAATGTTTTTACAGGAGGTGTCAACTAAACTGTAGAATTTTATGTAATATTTTCAAGTCCTAATGCTTGACTAATTATTTATAAACATTTATATACTAGGCTGCAGTCAGATTCGTCGCTTTCTGACTGCAGTCCACGGGAAAAATTATTTAAAAATCATCGCTCATCCAATTAACAAAATTCCAATGGGATATTTCCGTAAATTCCCGTCTCCAGTTACTATACAAATTTCGTGACCTAACCCCCTACAGACTATGAGATCCAACTCGATAAACAACTAGCATATTTTGCATAATTTACGCAGCTTCAGCTGCTGCACTAAATGACCACTTAAAAAATAGCAAACAACCTGAGAAAAATATGAATCTGGCGCCATTAGAAGAGTTTTTCAAAAATACACGTTTTAGGCTTCAGAAAATCTACTTTTCAATAAATAATGATCAGGTTACAGCCAATTGAAGTTGGCTGTAAATGTCATTCAGCAAACTGTTTTCGACTTTTATAGCATTAGAACATGCTTAAACGATCATGACGCTTAATAATAATGATTAACAACAGGTTTATTAGTCAAATATCATCATTATATAAATATTCATGCAAACCCTAATTATATAACATGATCTTTATCGCTAAAACGCAGCTTATGATTTTAGTATTCAACATAACATCACAATCGCAAAGATTCGCACAATCATCCGAACTAATCATAAATCACAACACTTTTCATACTAATAATTCTACCATTACACATAATCATGATCAAGATTACACAAACCCTATTGTGAATCGCAAAACAATTAAACCCTAACCTTGAAACGATGATGATTAGCGAACCAGGACAAGATTGGAATCAATCCGGAAGTTGTAGACTTGTGACCGTGAGAGGGGGGGGGGGCTGCCGTCGGCCTTCTCTTAGAGGCTAGGGTTTGTTGTTTTTTTTAAACATATCTCATGCATACATACCATTATATAAAACAAGGGAAAAGGGGAGGGGGCGCGACCGCAAATAGGGGGGGGGCGGTTTGGGTTAAGTGGCTTGGGCCTCAAGTTTAGGTTATTTCCTTGGGCTGCAAGGAGGTGAGGTCGACACGTTTCGCGGCTCGGTTCGGTTATTTATTTTTTATATATTTTTTAACTAATAATCACGAAATCAAGGCGTGATATAATAATCTACAAAATCTACAAACGTCTAATAACACATAGCACGTAATTCACCCAATAGATTCACAAAGTTAGCGTAGTTATTGCGAGTGTATAATTTAATTCTCCGAATTAAATCAGCGTAGGAATGAATAACCGTGAAGTAGCGCGTTTAAGATACCTGAAAAGCCGGGATGTCACAGTTACGGTTACTAGAACCTAGTTTTCTTCACTAAAATAAGGAAGGAATATTACATGAGAAATGGGTGAAGGAAATGAGTGATCGCGGTTCTTATTTAAAGAGCAAAATGGAGGTTCTAGTTGAGGCAAGTTGTAGAAGTTTTGTAGAGATAATTATCTCATAGTCAACTTGAGTAATGTGTGCACACAATACTTTATCAAAAAAAAATCTCATCCACCCAATTGAAGCTTACCTGACAACTTTTTATCTTTTACGAATACCAATTTGCATTTGCAAGAATTTAGTATATCATCATCATCATTATTATCAGTCATTACAAGTTACTTCTTCAAAATTGAATTTATCATGATCAAATAGTTCTATAAGGTTTTTAGGCGTTTTCAAGTATGATAATTCATTAAATTTTACACTCAAAGTTTCTTCTATAGTCATGGTCCTTATGTTAAACATGTTATAGGCTTTGGTTGCAGAAAAATATCCTAAGAAATATCCACAATCCACTTTTGCTGCAAACTTTGAAATTGAATCTTTGAGATTCAAGATAAAGCATGGACACCCAAAGATCTTAGAAAATGATATCAATGATTTTATTTTGAACAAAATCTCATAGGTAGTCTTTTGATGCCTATGATTTATTAAGACCCTGTTTTGAACATAGCATGCAGTATTCACAGCTCTTGCCCAAAAAGGACAATGGAAGACAAGAATCTACAAGCATAGTTCTTGCAGCCTCAATAAGGGTTCTGTTTTTTCTTTCAACAATCCCATTTTGTTCAGGTGTTCTGGGAATACTGAATTGTCTTAGTGTTACTTGGGATATGCAGAATTCATCAACCTCTTGATATCTGAATTCTGTCCCATTGTCACTTTTGATGGACTTTACAGGAGGATCATATTAATTTTTCTATTTTTCTGATAGATTCTTTTAAGATTCCTGCAGTCTCATCTTTTGAGTGAAGAAAGAATGTCCATGTTAACCTAGAAAAATAGTAAGCTACCACTAAGAAGTGTCGCTTTTTTCTCAAGCTCATGATTTTTACTGGGTCAAATAGATCCATATGAAACAGTTGTAAGCATTTAGTTGTTTTGGACTCTTCAATGGGGTTGTGTGAAACTTTGTGTTGTTTTCCTTTAAATAGGAGACACAATGTTTATCACATTTCAGCTGTTTGGTTGGTAAACCTCTAACAAGTTTTTCTTTTGTTAGAGTGTTAGTAGTTTCTAAATTAACATGTCCCAACCTTCTATACCATAACTATGTCTCTTTTGTAGAGGCAATAGAGAATAGGCCAACATTGGTATTTTAGTTTTCTTTGGACATGTCTACCACATAAACATTGCCACTTCTATAAGTAACAAGTTATGCAGTACTTTCAGATATAATTTTGTTTATATTTTTTACAACCTCAGGTCCAACAAGTGTACAAGTTGTCTTTGTAAAAAATGAGTTATAGCCTTTGTCACTCATTTGTGAGACACTGAGTAAATTAAATTTTAAGTTGTCTATTAAATTGACCATTTCAAATTTTAGCTTTCTAGCTTGCACAGTCCCTGACTCTAGTTCATTTCCTTTAGAATTATTTCCAAAAGAAATACCTTTCCTTTACATCTAGTCATATGTTTGGATTCTCCACTATCTACATACCATAAGCTATCTAGGCATGTAGATACTCCCAATTTGGTGGCCACGAATGTACAATCACAATTATTTTCATCTTCAGCATTATTCCAAGGTTCTTTGATATTTAGAACCTCATCATTCTAACTTTTACAGATATTTGTCTATATTGGGTTAGATACACTCTCAAAATTTTGTATGTTATGTGTTTTTAGATTGTTTATTTATCATTTTCCCTTGCTTTACTGATATTTTCTTTTAACTCATCCCATAGCTCTTTTGAACTCTCATGATGTGATAGCTCTTCATAGATCTCGTCTGGTAGAGCTCTAGCAATTATAATGAGTGCTTTGGCATATCTCCAACTTTTTGAAATCAAAATAATGTACTGGTTTTTTTTGGCTCATTTACAACAGGATTTTCGACACAAGGTGTCATTGGAATGTCTGGTTCGTACACCACTGACCTCTAATATCCTGTGTTTTGTTGAGCAAGATAGTGTACCATTTGACATTGCCAGATATGATAATTTGATCTGTCAAGCATCGGTGATTTTCTATCATAACCAGAGATAAGGGAATCATAGTTTTTGAGAGTCATTCTCTTTTGATCTTTTTAGAAGAAGAACATAGTATTGTGTAAGATACTGTTGAGTTCTTACACTTTTCTACTCTGAGCTGCGACTAGTCATTGGATCTATAATGAGTTGATATTTTTGTGATAAACCGACTGTGAATTCAAGTTTAAACGTGGCCAAGCTCTGATACCAGTTGTTTTAAGATCCGAGTGTTATTTGCAAACTACTATTGATTATCATAATACAATTCACAAATAGAGAAATATTATCATAAACTTTTTCTAATGATTCATATGCTCAAAAGTTTATAGCAATAATTTTACAATCTCCCCCTCAGCCAATCACGCACTAGAGCTATTCATACAAAAGAGAATGTGTGTGAAGTGATGAATAGATCACTAACATGTCTGATCTATTTATACAAGTACTAAAGCTCTGTTCATGATGTGTTGACGTTACCCTGATAGTGACATCTAACATTCCTAACAGAAAAGATTCTCAGATTTTTGCAAACATCTGAGCAACCTTATCATATATTCTATGCTATACTAAAACACTGATGAAATATAGTACTATAACATTGAAAAAACACTGTCTAAGCTATCCTCTATTGCAGTTGCCCAAACATCTGTTTGGCCTAACAGATGTTCAGTTTTCTTCATCAGACCTTTGGCTTAATCAGGGCTTTGATCTTTAACAAATGCTAGCCTTCAACAGATGCTTGTACTCTTGAACAGCCATTCCAAGTCTCCATCAGATGTTAGCCATGCTCTTGAACAGATGTTCTGAATAGGTGTTCAAGATTCACTATCTTTGGGGAGAGACTGGTTCATCAACTATTTATTTATTGATATAAGGATCATGTCTTGGCTTTTGGATATCATTAGTTCTTCTATAGGTCCAACAAATCCAACCAGTTTAATACAAAAAGATGGCATGTGCTTTAACCATCATAGGTTAGCCATAAAAAAATTTAGGGTACTATTTTAGCATTCACACCTCTTCCATCATTTTTACTCCGATAATTACACTAAAAACTAATTTTTCCTTTTCTTTCAATGAAATAATATTTTTTATTAACTTTGTCTTTACTTGTTCTCATTTTTCCACTCACAATCACTTTTAGATATGTTAAAAAAATCATAGAAGGTGAACAGCGTCCCTTCAAATATATAGATGAACAGTTACATTTCTCTTCCCTCCATTCACAACCATTTATAACTATTTTTTAATATTATAAAAAGCTCGCTCACAAAATTTGATGGATAGACTGTGAATGCTCTTAAATTTACCCTTTCCTTTCACATATTTAGAGTGATCCCTGTCACTTTTTCTCTCACAAGAAGGAATATAACTAGTAAGTATGGGTTCATTTAGATAAGGCCTTTTTTAAACTCAATTATTAGGCCATATGTAGTCGCCACACCACATGACCCCCTTTGGTGGGGGTTATGTGACAAATGGCAATAAAATGCAACAAGAGGGTTATGGAGGGTTATATCATTTGGGTGTGTTGTGGTAACACCACATACCCATCATAACTCAATTATTAATAATTTTATTTTCTATTTAATCTCTAAATTTATAAAATTTTAAAACAAAAAAACATTTCATTATTAAAAACCTTTACAATAGTAAAAAATAAACATTACAAAAGAATTAATAAAAACTAGCTAAATCTCAAAGATTATAATTTTTTTCGATGATCACCTTTCTTTGTAGAGCCATTTCCAATGCCTTTCCGGTTAGGTGGTCATGCGGCTTCGAATAAAACTCAAAGTCTCTCTCAAATTGTCTATCCTACATAGCTCAACCACTTCCCGGTCCTCATGCACGCCTTGAGCCCCGAGGTCGCGTATATCTTGAAGGCATTGGTTCATCTCCAAAAGCGCTTCACTCAAGTTGGATCTCATCGAGGATGACTCCGGGCTGCTTGATATTACACCACTTTTTGTCGGCCGGTTGTCGTAGCTCCTCCCTCGGCTCATCCACCCCTTCCTCCCCCATGAATAACATATTAACATCGTTTAAGTCGACATTTTGAGCGTCGGATGTTGGCGCTTCCAGTTCGGCCGACTCAGTGATTTTTGACCTCTTTGACGGCCGTCTATTTGCCAACCGACCAGAAGAGGTTCCTACCGTGGTAGGGACGTTGGCCCATTTAGTGCTATGTCGAAGAACTTTCTAAACCTTCAGGGAAATTCCCTCGTGTCGCTTGATATTTTTCCAGGGTCGACCGAATTATACCCTTATCGTTGTCGCCGCTTATCCAACCGTTTCTTTGATGTTGATAAATTAATTGAAAATTTGTGCACCTAGAGTTGATATAGGTCTAGTTTCCTGAAATTGAATCCAGTGGTCGCTATGTGTCATCCCTACCCATGAGACCGATATATAGTTCCCGGATCCGTTTCCAAAAATTGTTTATTTTGGCTGTTTGCAGACACATAGAAATTAATACACAATTTAACAAACAAATTATTTATATATAAATAATAAAAGAGGTATAAAAAATTTACAAATTTCGAGATCCTACGACACGTCATGTAATGCTTATTATTTTGTACCTTCATTACTTAGAAAGTGTAATCATAATTCTATTTATGGAAACTTGTATTCGTGTAATATTCGTATTTTGTTTCCAACTTTGAAATCTGAGAGATTGATCATAATGAAAATTCATACTTTATTTATACTTGTTATATATGCAATACATCATTATATATGTGTTTTCATGCAAATCAATACTTGTTATATGTGCAATAATCATACGTTAGACCTTTATACTTGTAATGCCTAAAACTGAATAAAATACGTAAAGATTGCCCAACACATGCTCTCATGCGAACTTGAATTCAATCCGCACGAAGTGAACAAGTCGCACGAAGTAAACACCTTGCAAGAAGTGAACTCACTTTGCGCGAAGTGATGTTGACAGCCACTTATCTTCTATAAATACAAACACTCCTTCTCTCCTTCAAACTTTCCGAATCTCCACACTCTCACTCTAAAAACTCTAGAATCCGGCATGATAATCTAAGTCCATCTAAGTGAGTGTTAGTTCACTACATTCTTTTATTCTTGTAATTTCTACTCTTACTTCTCTTTACGTTTCTTTCGTACCAAGTGTGGGAACTAACCAAGTTCACATTTCAGAAGAACTTGTGTTCTAGAAAGTGTGAGAACGATGGGAGCCTTGGCTTTCTGAATTAAGTTCCACACCTTACTTGTACACCTCTTAAAAGGTATTTTACTTTCTGTTCATTCATGAACAACCGGGCTATCGACTATGTCAATAAGCTTAGTGCTTTGGTGAATCATACAATGAGGTATTTGTACCTTCTTGCTTGACTTCTATATTTGAAGGACAATGGACAAAATCGATATATTATAAACTATTATGTATTTCCACATATATCTAGTCGAGATCGGGACATTAACCAGATTATGGTTAGGCGTCGCGAGCTTGGACTATTCAGCCTCGTTCCTAAATCTCTCGTTCACAAATCAGCGTCGAAGTGAATGCTAAACAAGCTAAAATTCCAAGAACAGTCACTTTGCACGAAGTGAAGGGTTACTTCGCACGAAGTAAGTAGCCACTTCATACGAAGTGGTATTGTGATACTTTTCCTTACGTATACTTTTTTTTTATATTTTTAATTCAGAACCCGAATACTCTCCCCAACTCAGAATACCCACACGCCTCTTTCCTTTCCTGTACGGTAACTTTGGTACTCTAACCGTCACCATAGCGACTCACGGTTTGCTCGTAAAGCTTTGCAAAATTGTGAGTAAACTCGACTCCCCATTCTTCTTTTACACTTTTGGGGTGCAACATATATGTTCTATCAACCCACCAAATCCTGACACTTTATGCTTAAATCACAAAACAAACATCCCTTTATACATGCTTAATATGAATGCTTGCAAACTTATATGCTAGAATAGAATGCTTTATACTATGTCATTAACTGTGTACAAGCCTCCCTTAACATGTATATCGCTATAGGATTAACGCACCGCCCGTATTAGTGAGGTTATGTTACGTAAACAAAACGGTATAGTCATTGCTATAATTAGATTACACTAGCGGTAAACTTTGGGTGGACATGTATAGTCGCATTACTAGTATTGTATTTCAGTTTAAGTAAACGGTTATGCCATGTGGAATGTTTAAACCTTTACTATCTAGTTTTGAAACTTGTATACTTGCTAATGCCTTATGTGTTGAACTATACTTCAATATATGTTGCAAGAAATCGATGATGATGAGGATGCATGAAAATCTAGTAGGATGAATTAGAAACTCATTTTAAATTTTAGATGTATAACGGATCGTGTTTCTTGATTATGTTATTGTACCTTGTTTTCCGATGTTGTACCTTGTTTCTGAATATTGTACTTGAATTAGAAATGAAACAAAATTTTGTTATTTAAGTACTTGTCATATCATAGCGTTATGACGTCTCGTGCACTCTATTTTGTCCCGCCCCGATGTTTCCGCCATCGGTTTGGGGTCTGACAGATTGGTATCAGGGCCATAGCTATAGGGAATTAGGAAAATTGCCATGATTTGACCTAGTCTATAGTCTAAGTACCAAAACAGACCCCTTCGTGCAAACTGAACCTCCTTGTATGAACTGAACCCCTCCGTGAGAAGTGGAGTACATTCGCACGAAGTGGAAACTTCATACGAGGTGGGCACTTCGCAAGAAGTAGCTTTTTTTACTTCACAAAAAGTAAATTCACTTTGCACGAAGTGATTTCACTTTGCATGAAGTGGATTGATTTCCTCCGTTAAAACGTCTAAACTTTCCTATTCTACTTCTGATCTAACCCTGTTTCTTAAATACCACATGCCTTTCCTAAGGCTAACACAATACACACATGAAGACATGGAGACACTCATACTACAAACGAGACGATCTCACAAAAACCCCTGGTGAAACCCGCACTTTGGCGATCACTATCACTTAGTGCATTCGATTTTTCATGAAATTACGCCATCAAGTTAGGAGTGATGTCCACATCTTGATGGGAATTTCTACTTCATACTCTTGTGGACCCTTACCAACAAGTTGGAATTTGCTCCTTATTTTGTAATTACCAACCACATTTAGGGAACGAAATTATCAAGTCAGGGGTGAAACCCACATCTTGATAACTAGTCCCACTCCTCAATTTTCAATCCCGCCAAAGTCTCGAATTTTTGATTAAATAGGGACATGTAGTAACTAGAAGGGTGAATACCGTTAACAACTCCTGAGTGAGAGTATTCTACCTATTAGGCCAAAGCATGTTTCCGTAACTCGAAAGAACTTTCGATCACTATGGAATAGTCTTAGTTTCGTTGCAAGACAGTCCAAGTTTTACTCGTATCTCTTTTAGGTTATATCAATTTCTGTGTTTTACCTTGATGCGTTTAACATTTTGAGCCGAATGTACAAATCACATGTTCCCCGCATTAAAAAACAACACTAATAATCGTGAACATACTAAATTTACTACCCTTATAGTCTTTATACGTGATTATACCATACAAATACGTGATATACTTTTGTAGCAATGTGAAACAAACGTGTTACGTGATATACCTTTATGTTTTACATGCAAACAAACCTTATTTTCTAAACACATTATGATAAAGTCTCATCCTTTACCCGTATTTTCAATCTTTTAGATGTCTTCCTCATGAAACTCGAAAACAAGGACGAACTCCAAGTCCAACTCCAACTCCAATGGCGACTCGATGTCCAAGATGGACATCATGAAGTTTATGTTAAAGCAAATGGCCAAGGTTATCCCTGATATTGTTAGCAAGATTCAACCAAACCCCAATAACAAGGTTGATTCCCCTAATGCCTCTTTCGACTCCAAAGTCACACCACTCCAGTCAACGTTTTCGTTCAAGCAATTTAACTCTTGCAGCCCAATGCCATTCATGGGCGAAGAGGGAGCAACAAAATTATTCCAATGGTTCGATGCCATTGAAGTCATGTTCCGCCAAAATTGGGTGTCCCAAACACCTTCGAACCACCAACTCCACCAGTGTCTTCCGATCGAGAGCACTTGATTGGTGGACCGTCGAACGCAACACGCGTGGTGACGCCGCCGCCTATGCACTCACTTGGGCCAAGCTCAAGAAGCTCATGTACGATGAATTTGCCTCCCCATGGCTCCAACAACTCGAGAACGAGTTTTGGAACCTTAAGCAAGTAGGGAGCGACAACATCGGTCTCACTGCTAGGTTCAAGCAACTTAGCATACTTTGCTCTGGCCAAGTTGATTCCACCGAAAATGCCATAGCTAAATACATTCGACCCTTCCCTTCCTCTTTCTCCAACTATGTTGAGGCCGCTCAATCCAAAAACCCTGAGGATACTTACTGTTTAGCTGCCAAATTCAACCATAACCAAGTTTTGGCTGGAACCTTCGAAACAAAGGGTCCTACCAAAACAGTTCACCAAACTACCATCAAACCAATCGCTGAATCACCCAAACCCAACACCAACTGTAAGAAGCGGGAGGCTTCAAAGCAAAACTATGCGGTTGTTACTCCGCAAAACCCCCCACAACAACAACTCGCCATAACCCAAAAACCCCAAACCGGCTAAGCAAGCTTACACTCGGACTCTTCCCAAGTGTGTGACCTGCACTACCATCACCCTACTACCGCACCATGCCGCCTTTGCACTACGTGCAATAGGTTTGGGCACTTTGGCACCCACTGTGGTTTTGGCAAGAAGCCTCAAGGTAACCAAACCCAACCACCTGCCTAGAACAAAACCCAACAGCCAACAAAAAACGGTTGTGTTTACTACAAGTGTGGCGACCCAAATCACCTCAGCAACGTTTGACCTCATCGCAACAACTAGCAGCAAGCTCCTCGCAGACGAGCTTTCATTATCACTTCCGCACAGACCAAAACAACAACATCGTCATTAACGGTGTGTTCCTTGTAAACGGTGTTTATGATTCATGTTTGTTTGAACTGGCGCGGATAAAAGTTTTGTATCCGCTGAATTTGAACAAATGCTTAACTGTAGACGCTCTAAGTTACCAAAATTATTCCCGATCGAAGTCGCTAATGACAAATCAAGCACCATCGATTTCGTTCTCTCTAATTGTTCTCTTAATCTCAATGATCACAAGTTTTCGATTGACCTCATACCCATGCAATTGGGTAGTTTTTACATCATCATAGGCATGGATTGGCTTCGTAAAGTCCATGCTGAAGTTGTTTGTTTCGAGAAATTCATTTGTATTCCTCTTCCAATTGGTGATTCGTTACACATCTATGGTGAGAAACCGTCTAAAGGTCTCAAACTTATGTCGTGTACCCAAGTGCACAAGTACTTGCGCAAGGAGTACTTTGCCTTTCTTGCCCACATTGTGGAAAAGAAGGATAAAGGAAAGAGCGTAAGTGATGTTCCTATCATTTGTGATTTTCCCGATGTGTTTCCCGAAGACCTACCTGGTCCTCCTCCTCCTCGTTATGTCGACTTTCGCATTGACCTTATTCCTGGAGCTACACCTATTGCTAAATCTCCTTACCGCCTCGCACCATCAGAAATGCAAGAGGTATCAAGCAAAATTCAAGAATTAGTTGACAAAGGCTTTATAAACCTTAGTACTTCTCCTTGGGGCGCTCAAGTTCTCTTTGTCAAGAAGAAGGATGGTTCTTTTCATATGTGTATCAACTATCGTCAACTCAACAAACTCACAATCAAGAACCGTAATCCCCTTCCTCACATCGACGACCTCTTCGATCAACTCCAAGGCTTTACTTGTTTCTCCAAAATCGATCTTCGTTTTGGCTACCATCAACTTCGAGTCCTCGAAGAGGTTATTCCAAAAATCGCCTTTAGAACTTGTTATGGTCACTACAAGTTCATAGCCATGCCCTTTGGATTAACTAATGCACCTGCGGTCTTCATGGATTTGAGGAACCATGTGTGTAAGTTATATTTGGATCGCTTCATGATCGTCTTCGTAGACGATATCCTCATTTACTCCAAAACCCGAGGAGCATGAACGACTCCTGCGTCTACTCCTCGAACTTCCGCGTGGTGAACAACTATATGCCAAATTCTCCAAGTGTGAATTTTGGCTAAAAAAAGTTCAATTTCTCGGACAAGTTGTGAACGAGAAAGGCATTCACATGGATCCTGCCAAAATCAAACCTGTTAAGAACTGGATTGCACCAAAGTCTCTGTCTAAAATCCATTCGTTCCTTGGATTGGCGGGTTACTATCGTCGATTCATCTCCACTTTTTTGAAAATTGCGGTTCCTCTCACCTCTTTAACTCAATAAGATAAACTTTTTGTTCGGAATTCCGAACAAGAAAAGTCTTTTCAAACGCTCAAGGACATGCTTTGCAATGACACTATCTATGCTCTTCCTAATGGTAATGATGACTTCGTCGTGTATTACGATGCATCTAATCAAGGTCTTGGTTGCGTCCTTATGCAACGAGACAAGGTTATCGCGTATGCCTCGAGACAACTCAAGATCCATGAGAAAAACTACACTACCCACGATCTTGAACTTGGTGAAGTTACTTTTGCGTTAAAGATTTGGCGACACTACCTGTATGGTACCAAGTGTGTGGTCTTCACCAGCCATTATAGCCTACAACACATCTTTAACCAAAAAGAGCTCACCATACGTCAGCGTCGATGGGTGGAGTTGCTCAATGACTACGACTGTGAGATTTGCTACCATCCTGGTAAGGCGAATGTCGTGGCCGATGCTCTTAGTCGCAAAACTCACGTGAAGAGTATTCGTTGTTTCGAAATTCTGAGCAACCTTCGAGACCAAATTCGCGAAGCACAATACTCGTCCGTCAATGATAATGACTTGTACAACGGGATGAAGTGTGGTGCTGAAAACCAACTCATATCTAAATCCGATGGAATTCTTTACTACCTCGATCGTGCTTTTTTCCAAACCGTGACAACCTCCATGACTTCTTGATGCAAGAAGCTCACAAATCCCGATACTCCATTCATCCTGGCGCCGACAATATGTACCAAGATCTCGCACGTGTTATCGGTGGCCTGGTATGAAGAGGGATATCACTACCTATGTTTTGAAATTCCTCACTTGTTCCAAGGTAAAAGCTGAACATCAACGCTCCTCTGGCTTACTCGAACAACCAGAAATTACAGTCTGGAAATGGGAGAGTATAGCTATGTATTTCATCACTAAACTCCCTCTTACTTCGTCTAGTGAAGATAGCATTTGGGTAATCATCGACCGTTTGACCAAATCCGCTCACTTCTCCCCATTCGTGAAGATTACAAGGTCGAGAAATTGGCTCGTATCTACACGGGTGAAGTCATTTGTCGTCCGGTATCAACGTTGACAATATTCTGACCGTGATGGTCGTTTCACCTCGCGTCTCTAGAAAACCTTTCAAAAAGCTCTCAGTACTAATCTTAACGTTAGTACTTCTTTTCATCCTCAATCTGATGGTCAAACCGAGCGTACCATCCAAATCCTTGAAGATATGCTTCGTTCTTGCCTAATCAATTTTGGTGGCAACTTGGACATACACTTACCTTTGGTAGAATTCTCATACAATAACAGTTATCATGCTAGTACTCAAATGGCACCATTCAAAGCATTGTATGGTTGTAAGTGTCATTCGCCCATTTGTTGGTAGGAGATCGGAGAAACCCAAATCACCGGTCCCGAGCTCATACAAGAAACAACAGACAAGATCTTGCAGGTTCGTGATAACTTACTCAAATCTAGAAGCCGACATAAGAGTTATGCTGACAAATGACGCAAGCCTTTGGAATTTAATGTTGGTGATCATGTACTTCTCAAGGTATCCCCTTGGAAAGAAGTAGTTCGATTTGGTAATAAAGGCAAACTCGCTTCTCGCTTCGTAGGTCCTTTCAAGATTCTCGAAAGGATTGGCATGGTCGCGTATCGACAGGATCTACCTCAAGAGCTCAGCAATGTTCATCCGAATTTCCATGTTTCAAACATAAAGAAGTGCCTAGCTAAAGAAGGACTTCAAGTTTCACTCGACGACTTACAAAATCAGCGATTCCTTACACTTTGTAGAAAAATCGGTCGAAATCATGGACCAGTTAACCAAGAAACTTAGGCACAGTCGCATTCCCATAGTCAAGGTATGATGGGAAGGTAAACGTGGCACTGAATTTACTTGGGAACTCGAGAGTGAAGTCTCCTCTTGAATAATTTTCGGGACGAAATTTCCTAAAGTAGGGGAGACTGTAACGCTTCGTATTTTTGTACCTTCCTTATTTAGAAAGTATAATCATATTCTATTTATGGAAACTTGTATTCGTGTCATATTCGTATTTTATTTCCAACTTTGAAATCCGAGACATTGATCATATGAAAATTCACACTTTATTTATACTTGTTATACATGCAATACATCATTATATATGTGTTTTCATATAAGTCAATACTTGTTATACGTGCAATACTCATACGTTACACCTTTATACTTGAAATGCCTAAAACCGACTAAAATATGTAAAGATTGCCCAACACGCTCTCGTGCGAACTTGAATTCACTCTGCACGAAGTGAACATGTCGCACGAAGTGGACACCTCGCACGACGTAAACACCTTGCAAGAAGTGAACTCACTTTGCGCGAAGTGATGTTGATAGCCACTCGTCTTCTATAAATACGAACACTCCTTCTCTCCTTCAAACTTTCTAAATCTCCACACTCTCACTCTAAAGCCTCTAGAATCCGGCATAATAATCTCAGTCCATCTAAGTGAGTGTTAGCTCACTACATTCTTTTATTCTTGTAATTTCTTCTCTTACTTCTCTTTACTTTTCTTTTGTGCCAAGTGTGGGAGCTAACCAAGTTCACATTTTGGAAGAACTTGTGTTCTAGAAAGTGTGAGAACGATGGGAGCCTTGGCTTTCTGAATTAAGTTCCACACCTCACTTGTATACCTCTTAAATGTATTTTACTTTCTGTTCATTCATGAACAACCAGGCTATCGACTATGTCAATAAGGTTAGTGCTTTGGTGAATCATATAATGAGGTATTCGTACCTCCTTGCTTGACTTCTATTTTTGAAGGACTATGGACATAACTGACATATTATAAAGTATTACGTATTTCCACATATATCTAGTCAAGATCGGGACATTAACCAGATTATGGTTAGGCGTCGAAAGTTTGGACTATTCAGCTTTGTTCCTAAATCTCTCGTTTACAAATAAGTGTCGAAACGAGTGCTAAACGAGCTAAAATTCCCAGAACATTCACTTCACACGAAGTGAATAATCACTTCGCAAGAAGTAAAGGGTCACTTTGCACGAAGTAAGTAGCCACTTTATATGAAGTGGTATTGTGATACTTTCCTTTACATATAGTTTTTTTGTGCTTTTAAATCAGAACCCGAACACTCCCCCCAACTCAGAATAATCATGTGCCTCTATCCTTTCCAATAGGTTAACTTCGGTACTCTACCCGTCACCATAACGACTCACAGTTTGCTTGGAAGCTTTGCAAAACTATGAGCATACTAGACTCCTGATGTGTGGTCGAAAACTGGTGCTTAATCGTATTTAAGTTTATGTTTTTACATGACTTTCGATTTCAAATGGCCTACTTTTGATTAGAAATGTGTTTTGCAGGTCTAACGGAGTTTAAGGAGCTTTTACGGTAGCTTTATGGAGCATCAGGGAGCGAACAAGATCAACCGGGAATTGGAAATGAAGAAAACAGAAACCAAGAGTTGGGCTTAGTGTCGCTGACACCCAAATGGGCCGTCGGCGACGCCCCTTGCTTATTCGCGTCGGCCAGGAACTCGAGTAGACAGCATATTAAGGCGTCGGCAGAGAACAGAAAATCTAGAGGGAGTCGCTGACGCCCTGTTAGGCCGTCGCCGATGCCCTCCAGAAAGTGCTATCACTGAATTTTGTTTGTTGAGTGTTTTGAACGAATTATAACCCACTTTTTGGGTTTTTCAAAGGGTGTTACGCAATTTGGGAGTTTCAAACATCATGTTGGAGCCAAGAACACCACAACCTTCAATCACAATCCATCCAATTCATCCATCATCAATCGAATTCATCATCCATCTTCACTTCCATAACCCTAACCAACATCTTCTCCATAATTCCACCAATCCATTGTTCCTCTTCATCCACTACAAACCCTAACCATCATCACTACCATCATCAAGGCTTCAAGAAGTTCAAGTTCAAGATTTCAATTTCTGGCATTCGTGTTCCGTACATCATGAGCGGCTAATTCTCGAGGGTTTCACCCCGGTGTAAACTTTTGTAATATTTAGGGTTGCTTTATGTGTCTTAGTTGATTTGTGACGAATTGAAGTGTATTTTGAATTGATTGATAATTTTCCTACATTGAACTACATTTATAAATTGTCACATGATTATAAAATTTGATTTGCGAAACAAGTTTGTGTATTTATGCCTTATCTTTCAAAAGGAGTTATTTGTCCGAAGTAACATAGTGCATTGCGGTCCGCCATACGCGTGATAGCAATTGGCAACTAAGCTTTGTGATATCAAAACCATTAATGACAAATTCAATTGAATCAATCTAAAATTGTTTAGCAACCCTAGGTTTTGCAATTGTTGAACCGGGTGTGAACCTTGTTCTCAAATCATTGTTTTAATCAAATAATTAAGTTTTCGTGTACTTGTTAAATTTAGTATTTAAGCAATCAAACCAACTTTGTCGGATCATTCCGACATCCGTTTCAAACAAATAAATTACTCTTATAGCAAGCTTCATAAAAGTGACAACATACGTTTCAAATCAATCTTGTCTGCGCGCAAACCACAAACCCTTCATGGTTCGACCCCTCACTACCTTAACACATTGTTAAGAGTAATTAGGGCATATAAATATTATCTTTGACCGGGGCACGACACTCCGATCAAATTTTGGCGCCGTTGCCGGGGAGTTCGTGCGCTTTGCTTCTGGATTTTGTTTGATTTTGTGATTAATTCTTTAAGTGCTTGAGTTCTTATTATCGTTTCTGCTTTTATGTTACGCGGGTGTGTTACTTGTGCAGGTTACAGGTAGTGCATGTATACACGGAACTCCTAGAGGACCTCACCATTAGTGTTCGAGCCGGAGATCGAGCGGGTCAAAGGAACCTAGCCTACCGATTTGAGGCAACTCTTGTCTCTAATCCACCCAATACCAACTCACCACCTACACCATTCTTTAGACCCATTCCAATGAATCATCAAAATTCCAACCAACCCAACAACCAACACCAATACCATGATTACCAACCCCGAAACCAAAATGTTCAAAATAATCAATCGGGGGTGGTAATACTCGAGACCACCAACACCACCATTCCAAAATCGTGGCCGAAATCAAACCAATAACCAATTGACACCCACACTCTACCTCAAAACCAAAACTGACAAAACCCATTACCACCCGACCACAACAACCAAAACGTTAACGCCAACCTTGGAGTTAACCCGAATCGTGACAATCCCGCAAATGAAGATCGATTCCTCAATCTTGATGATTTGAGGAACAATGTTCCCGATGATGCATCGTATAGCGTTTCCGGATACCAATCACCAGAACATGTGAGTATTCACTCGGAATAGTCGGACGATGGAGGGAACTATAGTGATCGGGTTGAAGATGACGTTTGGGGGAATGAGAATGAAAGGAATTTTTATCATGCTCGGGGTTTTGAGTAAGAAGAGTGTGGCTATCAAAATGCCAACTTTGTGGGGAATGACGATGGATACAGGTATGATTATGGTTGAGGCGACGTCTACGGAAACAATCGTCAACCACGAAATCACAATCAATGGAACCGGGATGACGGTAATTATAACAATAATCATAATGTCAACCGTAACCGGATTCTGCAATTCGTGGGAGGCGGTAACCAAGGGGGTGATAGAGATGGTGATCTAATGGGCAATAATCGGCTGGTGAATCAAGAGGTTAACGGTCCACGACGTCAACCAAATCAACAAGCCCCAAGAGGTGTTAATGGGTGACTTAGACCGGTCGTCTCCGAAAATGACTCACCTATTGTGCCTACACCTCGAGGGAGGCGATCATTCAAGTGCAAGCCGAATTACATTAACATCCTACCACACTTCAATGGTAGGACGAATGACGAACCATACACTCACTTGGCGGAATTCTCCGCTATATTTTGCATGATCAGGGGCCACAATTTTGAGATACAGGAAGTAAAGCTAAGGCTATTTCAGTTCTCGTTAAAGGACAAGGCCAAGCAGTGTTCCTCACTCTTCCGACAAATAGCATTCGTACGTGGGTAGAAATGCAACAAGTATTTCTTAACAAATACTATTCGATAGCAAAGGCCGATGATGCACGAGATGAGATTCGGTCGTTTCATCAATTATCGGGTGAGTTTTTACATGAGGCCCTCACTCGTTTCAAGGAGCTGGTTCAAAAATGCCTAACCATCAAATTCCTAGATGGGAATTGTTAAAGTGTTTCGTACGGGGATTAGATGCGGAAGATCATAAGTACTTGCAATCGGCAAGTAATGGTATGTTGTTGAACAACCAGGAGGAAGATGATTGGGAATTCTTAGGGAGGATGAGTAAGAACTCCAAGGCCGTAGCTATGGCGGACCGAGCCAAAAAGTATCCGATTTCAAGGTCTTGGCTCGACGTGATGCTAGTTTCAAGGATCGAATTCAAACATTAGAACGGGAGTTGGCACGAATGAAGAAGAAAGAAGTAGGGGAGGTGAAATTCGCTGTTTGTGAAGATTGTGGTGACCTCGGTCAATGGGCCAAGAATTGTCAAGTGAACATGGGTCAAACCTCCAATGAGGTGAATCAGGTGTATGGAGACGGAAAGCAATTTGATATGAACTCAAACACTTATCACCCGGGTTTGAGGAACCATACTAATTTTAGGTATGGTAACATCTCAAACCAAGTGAACCCAAATTTTCAAGCGGGTAATCAAGGTGGTTCTTCGTACCAAAATCGTCAAGGCGGTAACCAAGGGGGTTACCAAGGAACTACAATCAAGGTGGTAATGGGGGTGCCAATTCAAATTCTCAATCGGGTGGTGATGACCCGTTAAACTCCAAACTTGACGCGATCATGAATGCTATTAGAGATTCAGGTCAAGAGATCAAGATGGAAATGAAGAAGGAGTTTGAGGTGCGAGACTAGTCGCACAAGGAATTGGAAAAGCAAGTGGGTCAACTTGCGGAAGAAATGGCCCAAATGAGAGGAAGTGGAGGACGACTCCCAAGTGACACCACAATGAACCCGAAGCATCAAAGTTCAGGCATGAATAATGTGAGGAATGTGCACATTAGCACGGTACGTGTTCTTTCAAATGATGAGGTTTGTAGTGTCAAAAGCATTCCACCACCATAATTTGTTGATGGTTTAGTGAAAGATGTAGGTGATGAGTCGGGAAGTAAAAATGAGCAAGAAACGATGTCACAAATTAAAATAGAAAAAGTAACTAAAAATTCTTTTTGTGAAAGTTTTTTAAATGAATTGCATGCTAGGGCCGATGATATGGGTGTGGAGTTTAATACCATTCCATACCTGTTGGCTCTATTAAAACCAATTAATGTATCAAGGTTTGAAAAACGATGCCCACCAAAGGACGAAAGGTGGGAAAATTTTAAACAAACAAATATTAATTTGCCGTTACTTGATGACATCAAAAAGGTCTCAACTCATGTTGAATGTCTAAAAGAATTGAGCACTGAAAAACGGCACAACAAATTACCTAGTCAATTTGATTTAATATCTCATGTTAGTGCCGTTTTATCGAGTGCCCTCCCTCAAAAAGCTCAAGATCCGGGAGACCCTCTTATTCCAATCCAAATTGGTAAATTTAAAATTAAGAGGATGCTCCTAGATCTTGGAGCTTTTGTGAGTATCTTGCCTGGGAGTCTATACGACCAATATGATTTTGGTTATTTAAAAAAGTTTGATACCCCCGTGGTGTTGGCCGATCAGACTCCCACGCATCCAAGGGTGATGGTGGAAGATGTGATAGTGAAGGTTGAAGATTGCTATTACCCAATTGACTTTTTGGTAGTTGACTATGTTGGGTGTGTTAAGGACACACAACCGATAGTCATACTGTGTAGATCGTTCCTAGCAAGTGCTAATGCCATAATAAATTGTGCAACGGGAACAGTAAGCATGAAATTTGGGGACCGGGAACTAAATTTGAATGTTTTTCCTAAATTTACTAACCCACTCAGTGAGGATAAGTGTCCTAAGGTGGACATGAATCCGAACAAAAATATGTGTGCTATGGTTGGTAGGTTTGGAGAATTGAAGAAGAAACCTGTCAAGAAGAAGAAGGTGAAGAAGTCACCACAAGAGATGAAGGAAGAGGATGAATTAAGGAGGTTTGGCCCGTTTGGAAAGAAATGGTATAAGACACCGGTAAGTGATGTGGAAGAGTTCGTGGGCGACAAGCACTCCGTTCGACCACCATGAGGTGGTATGTTATTTGTTGTTGTATATTATTTTTAGTCTTTTGTTTCGTTTATTTTTAGCTTTCTTGTAGTTTCTTTTGTGTTGCTTTAGTAGTGAACTTTGTGGGTGTGTTCCCTAATAACCCTCACAAGACCTTCGACGTCCTCCCAAGCTATCGGGAGGTTTAAAGGGCTTGTTGCATGCGCTAAATGCAACTGTGATTCCTACGAAAATGAGTTAGGTTGTTGTTGTAAAATATTTTTCCATGACGTCAAAGTTGAATAAAAATATGGCTTGGTAAATTCTTTATAAAAATGGTAGAACTAAGTAACTAACAAGTTTTGATGGTTGTGAGAAGCTTGCTTCTACACGAGGGTTGAGATTTGTAGGTACGTTATGTTCACGAGACGACCATTTTTATTGAAGAATGAAGAGCACGCGTGTAATGAGCGAAAACGGGTGCATACGTTTCTTTTTAGCTTTGATTTTTAGTTAGTAATAAGTGGATTATCTTTTGTATTTTATTTTTCTTGGGTGAAATTTTGGGTAGGTTAGCCGTGTCACATCCATTGTGCATTTTAAAAGCTCTATTCCTACACATTGAGGACAATGTTGATCTCAAGTGTGGGGATGGAGAGAAAAAGTTTTGTGATTTTGCCCCGTTCATTTAAACGCTACACATTGAGGACAACATTGACCTCAAGTGTGGGGATGGGGGAAAATTTCAAAAAAAATTTTAAATGTCTTTGTTTGAAGCAATCTAAAAAGCACAAGTAACTATGTTAATGAGGGATGGCACAACCCATGTGGTCTCTTTTCATGGTCAAGTTCAAATTAATAACATGACGGGTATTGAGCGGGTGGTTATTTGGGAATAATCTGCTTAAGAAACTTGCATTTTGTACATATCACATACCATACCCTTTATACGTGAGATTTTGAGCCATTTTACACATCATAGATATATGCATATATTTCTTTGTTTGAGTGGACCTTTAGTCGCGTATTGTAGAACTTGCAACTTTTGATGCGTTTGAGACCATAGACCTAATACGAGCACAAGAATGATTAAGGCGTTAGATAAACCTTTTTCTTTTACACCATTTATATATACTTACCCGAAATCAATCCCTTAGTCGCCAACTTTTAGCCTAAACCTTTCGTTTGACCAACCCATTTAACCTTTGACCGTTGAACCTTTTATTTTTAATCATGTGATGAAAATTAGATTCTAGTCTAGTTAAAAAAACAAAAATTCAGAAAAGATCATGAAAAAAAAAAGAACAGAAATCATTGAGAAAAGCACAAAAATATGTGTTGATAGTTTGTTGAATAAAAGGCGAAAGCTTTTGCCTCTTAGCTTGTTGATTTGTAGTTGGTCGTGTTAGAGTAGTTGTTTTTGTAATAAAAATCGAGTTTTCATCACCTTAGCCACTTTGAAATATCCTATCCTACACCTTTAGCCTAGCCCCGTTACAACCCTTAAAGACCTTTTGACTTGTGCTTAGTATTTGTGTTCAAGGGTAGAGAATGATTAAGTCGCAAGCCTATGCGGGTACATGTTCTAATCGATTTGAGTGATTACTTCAAAAGTGCTAATGCATCATCTATTAGCCAAAACTTTAAATCGAGTGGAGAGAACATTGTGAGGGATGTGTTTGGTGTGTGAGTTTTAAGGGCGGGTTAATCTTGGATAACCATCTTTAGGTGATTAATCCTTTACCACTAAATGTTTTGAAAATTGTAAAGCTCATGAACCGGGTATGACATTAAACCTTAACTTAAACTTTGAGGGTAACACCCTGTAAAATCGTGTCCAATAGTATAGTGACACGTGTTGTATTTTGAATATAGTTTGTTAAAGACAAATAAGGACTAAAGGCATCAACATGCTCAAATTGAGCCTCTGAGTGACAGTCCGATGTCAACATGCATAAATAACAGCCTCCGAGTGACTGATATGTCAACATGCTTAAATCATTAGCCTCTGAGTGACTGATATGTCAACATGATTGAATCTTGGCCTCTGAGTGACTGATATGTCAACATGCCCAGCCTCTGAGTGACATCGAAATCAACATGCTTATAATAAGCCTCTGAGTGATCCTTTGTGAAATCCTAACTCTCATACGTGCCATTTGTTGGACGAGAGGGTTCAATTTTGTAAATATGTGAAAGTTGGATAATGGAGGGATTAAAAGTGTCAACATGTTAATTTATACCTCTGAGTGACCTTTTAACGAACCGAGGGCTCGACAATGTCCGGGCATAATCCCGGGAATGCCAAGTATTGGTTACGGAGGGCTAAAAGTGCCAAAAAGGTGTTTAAAAAGGTTTTTAGAAGCTTTAATAAGTTAAGGGGTTAAAAGTGTCAAACTTTGAAACTGGCCAAGGGGCGGTCGCGGGCCGTGAGAGACCAGGCCTGGGTCTCTCACGGGGCGTGAGAAAGGCTCTGCAGAAGAAAGTTTTGCTTGGCCTCCAAACAAAACTCCAAAACCATTAATTCGAAACCATGGCTTCTTCAAACTGCTATGCCACGTTTTGGGACACTTGTAAGCTTCTTCTTACACCCCTAAACACCTGGCTTCACCTCTTTGAGCTCTCCAACTATAAATAGGTGTTCAAGTGTTTCATTCTAATTTGCACCTTTCTAAATCATAACTCTTCTCCCTCCTCTAGAAGTTCCTAGCTTTAAGGAGCATTCAACTTAGTTCTCTTGCATTGTAGGAACCTCTTGCAAGTGTTCCTTGCTCTTGCATTTTCGTTTATAGGCTTTTATAGCCAAAAGTCAAGCGTTTTACGGAAAACGCTTTGACTTTCGGTTAAGACCATTTTGGTCCAGCCATTGTTCGAAATGAAGATGGCTAAGTGATTGTAACAAGGTAGGTGTTAGTCCCTATAAAGGGCACCTCCTGAAGATCACGTTTGCTAGACCAATTGACGGGTCAAAGTTATGAAAATAAAAAGTCAAACAGGCCATTTTTTGAAAAAATCATAAATTGATATTATATATGTTATAAAACCTATTTTGACACTTATACAAGTTGGTAATAATTATTAGAACATGTAAGAACATGTTCGGCTCGTCAATTTCAGTTCTAAGGTCGGTTCTCCTTTAGAGGATTGACAGGTTAAGAAGCTCCGAAGAAAAATGATACCCATAGTAAAAGTTAAGTGGGATGCCTTTAGAGGTCCTGAGTATACATGGGAGGTTGAGTCCACTATGCGACAAAAGTACCCCCATCTTTTTGAATAAAATCTCGAGTTCGAGATTTCTTTTAAGGTGTGAGGATGTAACACCCTGTAAAATCGTGTCCAATAGTATAGTGACACGTGTTGTATTTTGAATATAGTATGTTAAAGACCAATAAGGACTAAAGGCGTCAACATGCTGAAAGAGCCTCTGAGTGACGGTACGATGTCAACATGCATAAATAACAGCCTCTGAGTGACTGATATGTCAACATGCTTAAATCATTAGCATCTGAGTGACCGATATGTCAACATGCTTGAATCTTGGCCTCTGAGTGACTGATATGTCAACATGCCCAGCCTCTGAGTGACATTGGAATCAACATGCTTATAATAAGCCTCTGAGTGATCCTTTGTGAAATCCTAACTCTCATACGTGCCATTTGTTGGACGAGAGGGTTCAATTTTGTAAATAAGTGAAAGTTGGATAACGGAGAGATTAAAAGTGTCAACATGTTAATTTATACCTCTGAGTGACCTTTTTAACGAACCGAGAGCTCGACAATGTCCGGGCATAATCCCGGGAATGCCAAGTATTGGTTACGGAGGGCTAAAAGTGCCAAAAAGGTGTTTAAAAAGGTTTTTAGAAGCTTTAATAAGTTAAGGGATTAAAAGTGTCAAACTCTGAAACTGGCAAAGGGGCGGTCGCGGGCCGCGAGGGACCAGGCCTGGGTTTCTCGCGGGGCGCGAGAAAGGCTCTGCAACAGAAAGTTTTGCTTGGCCTCCAAACAAAACTCCAAAACCATTAATTCAAAACCATGGCTTCTCCAAACTGCTATACCACATTTTAGGACACTTGTAAGCTTCTTCTTACACCCCTAAACACCTGGCTTCACCTCGTTTGAGCTCTCCAACTATAAATAGGTGTTCAAGTGCTTCATTCCAACTTGCACCTTTCAAAATCATAACTCTTCTCCCTCCTCTGGAAGTTTCTAGCTGAAAGGAGCATCCAACTTAGTTCTCTTGCATTGTAGGAACCTCTTGTAAGTGTTCCTTGCTCTTGCATTATTCGTTTATAAGCCTTTATAGCCAAAAGTCAAGCGTTTTACGGAAAACGCTTTAATTTTCAGTTAAGACCATTATGGTCCAGCCATTTTTCGAAATGAACATGGCTAAGTGATTTTAATAAGGTAGGTGTTAGTCTCTATAAAGGGCACCTCCTGAAGATCACGTTTGCTAGACTAATTGACGGGTCAAAGTTATGAAAATAAAAAGTCAAACCGGCCATTTTTTGGAAAAATCATAATGTGATCTTATATATGTTATGAAACCTGTTTTTACACTTATACAAGTTGTTAATAATTATTAGAATATGTTCGGCTCGTCAATTTCAGTTCTAGGGTCGGTTCGCAACCGAAAGTCGCCGAAGTTTAACTTCTGCTTTGACTTTCGATTCTGACCCGATTAAGATTAGTTACTTACTTATCTAAAGTTGCATTATGATCATAATAAAATGTAGCATAACCCTCTGAGGTTATATTACATTATCATAATCAGAATCCAAATTTATGCGCAAGTTCCATAATTATGCCATCTTTGACCAAAATGTCCTTTTTACATAAATTAAGGTTTTAATGATAATAAACTTGAAAATGAGTTTCCTAGTGATGTAATATTATCGGTAGGATTATTTGGGATGTTAAACCAAGTTATAAAATGAGTTTTCAAACAAGTCCTTAAACTATGTCGATAAATGACGGTTTTAGCCCTTGTGGCTTATAAAATGGTTTTAATCAAATCTTTTCAAGGTAAATCAATTATCTACTGATATGTTATATTAAGTAACATATTTAAGACATTTTAATCTGGCCCTAATGTCAGTTCTTCATTAAACATTGCATAAAACGTCATTTTACGACATAAGCGCCGTTTCGGCGCATAGTATGGTTTTAAACCATATTAATGGACCAAGACTTGTTACCTATTGATTTTAAAACTTATTTTAAACATATTTACAGTAGATACATGTTATAAACTCAGAATCCCAAATAATTTATAAACTATGTGTAAAATGACAAAAATGCCCCTTCGGTGCATAGTTTGGTCATAAAAGATAATTTACACATATAATTGACATTCTACTGATATTATATCATAAATAAAGTATTTTTCCATAATACTTATAACTATAACATTAAATTATGTTCAAGTTCCTTTTATACGGTATATAATTTCCGAAATGCCCTTATGAGGCATAGTTTCGTTTTAAAACCTTAACGGGCATACAAGTTGATATCCTACTGATAACTTAAACTTATTTAAAGTATAATGACATATAGAACTTGTCCATGACTGATCCGGTTACCCGATATCGCTAATAGGTGCACGGTTACGTGTATATAACTATTTTACGAAAATTAGCTGAAACGGGTTTAACCTTGTCATTTAAGTTTCAAAATCCAGAATGTTTATAGTTTACCCATATTATACAAGTCAAGTACTTGTCGGGATTAAACTACATTCTATCCGATCATCGTTTAATCACGCATTGTACGTAATGATCATGTACACTATTCAGTTTATAAGACTGTTAGTATTTAATTGGCTAGCTTATGCCATAATCCAAACTAGAGCCTTCCCGGTAAATGCTATCTGCACTTGGTACTTTTGTATACGGCTGAGTTATTTAAAAATAAAAGAAGAAGACTAGCTCAGGTAAATACTCTCGACTTATTTTCTCTATACGGGCTTGGGATACGGTAAATTATTAACGCTTGGTCCAAAATGGGGTCAATCGAATGCCCGCTTGTGGCTAGTAAACCCGCATAATTCATTTTAATCAGTTTTGTTTGATAACTTAAACATCGGGGGTTAAATTACTGTGTTCTGGATATCCTCGGCTCAATACATTAGTTATTGGCCACGACCTTAGCACGAGGTGTAGGCATACACCTTTTGATGCTCACATGCAATATGCCCAAGACATTGGGGATGACTCCTTCGTGAGTACCTGAGTGGTGTGTATTTAATCATGTCTCGGTTTCTATCTTGAGCCCTGTATGTATTGACAAACATGTGAATCTGATACAAGGTTGCAAGGTCAACTTTCCCAAGTTAATAAAAGATTTTGTGCCGTTTTGCACTTAAAAACTATTTGAAAGTTTTCAAAATGAGTCAGTTGGGTGTATTTACCAGCGTAAGCTGACGTATCGTCCAAAGACTAAACTGCAGGTTCAATACGAAATAGGCCGGAAGCTACTCGGTAGTGATAGAGGATCTTGCAAATCCTAAATCTGCCTAAAGTCTGTTTTATATTCTTTCTTGTACATTTTATGATCCGCATGTGGATCTTCTATTACAAGCTTGTATATTATTTTGTATTTTCGAACATTCGGTTTGTAATAGTAATTTTACTCCAAGACTTCCGTTGTGCCGTGTTTAATTACTATGATGATTATCAACTGACGTCACGATACTCCCCACCCGGGCCCACCGATATGGATTTCGGGTTGGAAATCCGGGGTGTGACAGGGTTGGTATCAGAGCTAACGTTTGAGAGAATTAAACACTGGCCTTTTGTGTTTAGTCTCAAACTTACACGAGCACATTCCTTAGACTTCTGAGTCTAGGCATTGACCTACGATTACTCATTTCATTATTAAGTTATTAGTATGTTTTTGAATTGATTTTTAAACAGGAAAATGCCGCCACGTGTGAGAGGACAAAATGAAAGAGGAAAAGGTCCAATGAGGGGAGGACCATCGGGCGTATTCCCCCTTAACCTCATAACCCAGATGCCTACCAAGAATCAGGAGATTCGTCTCCTTGGCAACCAGCGAGAGTTCTATCTCTAATAGACACTCACCCTCACATTCTCAAAATTCTTACCACTCTCACCATTCCTATCATTCACACCATACCCATCATTTCCCTTCACATTATTACCATGAAGAATTCAACCCTAACCATTATTTTAACACACCTCCAGCCAATCAAAATCAGTTAGACCAACCACATCCTATGGACGAGGACTCCGACCCGGAGATGCCGCAGTCGGGATCAAATATGCATCCCATTGAAATATCAAGCGGTTTAAACTCTTACGCTGGATCGCCCTACCAAGGTCCTAACGAGTGGGACCAATATTGGAACGAATTCACCTTCGCCCACACTCTTTCTCATCACTATCAACCACCCCATGTTCAAGAAGATGTCCACATGGAACCGGTGGACCAACCTCAACCACCACCTGAACCACCAAGAAAGAAGCGTGGAGCATGTATGTCGGTACATGCCAGACAAAGGTCGGGATCGCTACCACCTTTGCCCAACTTCTACCCCACAATTCAAGAGGACCCACAAATGGGTGGACCCTCTAGTGTTTCACCTATAGTAGAACCAACATCAACACCTGCTGTTCAACCACCACCATCGGGTTATACTAACCCAATCCCCACATATCCAAACATGTCTGGATATGATCCCTTTAACCCATCTACACTGGTAGACTATCAAGCATGGTCGCAAGACCCCTACATGCAGGCGGTTATGCACAATGCACTTTACCCGTCTCCTTTCCCACTTACCTATCCACCGACTAGGTATCCAACTTATGGGTACCAGTATCCGGTTATGCCACAACCTCAACCACAACCTCCGCCACCACTAGAGGCCATTAATGAGGCCTTAGAAAGGATGAAAGAAATGCAGCAACAGGCGGAGAAAACAGAGAAGAAGACGAATAAGTTCTTCAAGAAACTCTCCAAATTAGTCAAGGGAAAAAAGGACGAGTGAAGTCTCTTCTAATTATATGTAGTCCCTGCGAGGACATTGTTATTTCTTTTAGTCCCTGTGTGGACATGTTTATTTCCTTTCAGTCCTTGCATGGACAAGTTTATTTTATTTTTTTCTAGTATTGTAATTTTTAATTTGAAATTTAATGAAGTATTTGGAATTATATATATGTATTCATCCTCTTGAAAACGAGCGTCTCGAATTTACTCGAAATTTATGCTCTGCTATATAATTCCAAAAGATCTTAATGGTTTTGATTTGCCGAGTGGCACATACCACATTTTGGCCAAATATATATAAATGATAGTTAAGAACGGAAGGGTCTTCTATCATGATAGTTAAGGGAAGTTATCCTTCTATCTAGATGTGGTGGACTAAGTTCAAGCCTCCAAGTCATTTAGGTCAATGCGCCCTGGACTAATAATCAACCATTAAGGTCCTCTTATGTTAACATTCAAGTAATGTGCATACTCATGGTTGTGTGACTTGAGGAATCACACTAACTTCCAAGGTAATGGACTATGTCCTAACCTTAAATAGCGCTTGTGATCTGTTTGATCCCGGCTAAATAGCCCTTGTGATCTGTTTGATCCCGGCTAAATAGCCCTTGTGATCTGTTTGATCCCGGCTAAATAGCCCTTGTGATCTATTTGATCCCGGCTAAAAAGCCTTGTGATCTGTTTGATCCTGGCTAAATATCACCAGTGCGGTGATGAATAAGACATCCATTAGAGATGTATTTTAAAATAGCCCTTGTGATCTGTTTGATCCCGGCTAAATATCACCAGTGCGGTGATGAATAAGATATCCATTAGATATGTATTTTAAAATAACCCTTGTGATATGTTTGATCCCGGCTAAATATCACCAGTGCGGTGATGAATAAGACATCCATTAGAGATTTATTTTAAAATAGCCCTTGTGATCTGTTTGATCCCGCCTAAATATCACCAGTGCCGTGATGAATAAGACATCCATTAGAGATGTATTTTAAAATAGCCCTTGTGATCTGTTTGATCCCGGCTAAATATCGCCAGTGCGGTGATGAATAAGACATCCATTAGAGATGTATTTTAAAATAGACTTTGTGATCCGTTTGATCCCAGCTAAATATCACCAGTGAAGTGATGAATAAATCATCCATTAGAGATGTATTTTATATAGCCCTTGTGATCTATACGATCCCGGCTAATATCACCAGTGCGGTGATAAAACATCCATTAGTGATGTATTACCCTTTCGGGTTATGATCTATTCTATAAAGCCCATGTGATCTATTTTATCCCAGCTAATATCATAAGTGCAATGATAAATGAAACATCCATTAATGATGTATTACCCTTTTTGGGTTCTGAATTATTTTATATAGCCCTTGTGATCTATTTGATCCCGGCTAAATATCACCAGTGCGGTGATGAATAAAACGTAAATTAGTGATGTATTGCCCTTATGGCTATGATTTATTTTATATAGCCTATGTGATCTATCTGATCCCGGCTAATATCGCCAGTGCGGTGATAAATAAAACATCCATTAGTGATGTAGTGCATATGTGCTATATTTTATGCCCATTAGTGACAAGCCTATGTACTATAAAATTGTCAAATATGACAATGACAGTTGTGACATTGCGATCCCCTGTCTAGTAATAAATTAACTATGTCCAGATTGTAATTTGCCTATGATGGTCCTATTAAGACCTAAGCCAAATATAGTTATATTAATTCTAAGAGTTGTGATGTTATTCACACTAGTGTAGGCAATGGATTTTCTTATATCCAATGTTTAAAAGCCGATATGGTTATTGTACCATGGCTAAGAGAAATTTTATTTGGTATATAGAACCAAAGCTTTGAAGAATGGCTAATTCTAATGAGGCACAAAGTAGCCATCGGAACGTCAACTCTAGGGGCGCCAAAAATGTAGCCATAAATAATAATGATTTTCAAGCTCGCATTGATGCGACTATGGAAAGGGCCATGGGTAAGGCCATAGAAAAACTAAGAGAGTCGAGTGCTACTCGCTCTAAGCCATTATCAATTCCACCATCCTCAGCTCATAAGGAGAGCTCTGTTCACTCATCAAATGCGAAGAGTGAACCTAAGAGGATAGACTATGCTGATAGGTCCCGTTCTTCGAAGGACGAATGCACCTTCAAGTACTTTGTCTCCTGTAAACCCCGAGACTTTAATGGGGAAAAATGAGTCGTAGAATCCCTAAAGTGGCTGGACGAGATGGAGACCATAGTAGACATTAGTGGCTGTGCTGAAAGGGTTGTGGTCAAGTATGTATCACAATCCTTCAAGGGAGATGCCCTAATATGGTGGAAAGCCATGATTCAGTCTGCAGGTAAAGTATACCTGTATAATCTGGGATGGTCTAAGTTTGTGGACCTTATTAAGGAAACCTACTGCCCACCACATGAGGTGGAGAAAATAGAGACAGACTTCTTGTCTCTATCAATGAAAACCTAGACTGTCGGAAGTATGTTTCCGATTTCAATTCCCTATCTAGGTTAGTTTCCTATTCAATTAGCCCTGAATCCAAACGCATTGCGCGTTTTATTAATGGGTTAGCGCCCGAGATAAAGGGCATGGTAAAGGCCGCGCAGCCTAATACCTATAGGTCTGCTGTAGACCTATCCCTCTCTCACCTTTGATCTTGTAAAACAAAAGTCAGTTAAGTCTGAAACTGACGGAAAAAGGAAGAGGGAAGATGACAACTCCCATAAGTTTAATAAGAAAAATAAAAGGAGATTTGGGTTCAAAGGGAACCAAGGTAAGTCGGCTATAATGCCATTTTGCAAGACTTTCAATAGCAGACACTGGGGACTGTGTAATTCTGATTTACAAGTTAGACCTTGTGGTATTTGTAAAAGGAGAGGGCATAAGACCCTAAATTGTAAAGATCTTAAGGATGTTGTATGCTATATCTGCAACGAAAAAGGGCACATTGCAACTAACTGCCCTAAGAGTTCAAAGAATAATAATCCGAAGCCTTGAGAGGCCAAGAAGGGGAATGCACGCGCCTTTCGGTTAATGACAATGACATCATAACATGTACTTTCCCCATTAGTGATATTTATGCTAGAGTTCTTTTCGATTCAGGTGCGGATAAATCATTTGTTGATCATAAGTTTAGTAAACTATTAAATTTATCCTTAAGAACTCTAGATAAAATTTATGAGATAGAACTCGCCAATGGAACCTTAGAAACTGCCTTCCATTCTTGATGGATGCTCTATATCCATTAAAAATCATTCCATCTCTATCTCTCTTTTGCCAATGAAATTGGCGGGGTTCGATGTTGTCTTAGGTATGGATTGGTTATCTTATAACCAAGCCCGCATTGCCTGTGATAAAAAGCTCATCGAAATCAAAACCCCATCTGGTGAAATGATCACCATCCCTGGAGACTCACACTATGGACTGCCAGACAAGGTGTCGTTATTTAAGGCATCCAAGTGTTTGAGAAGAGGCTGTGTCATCTATATGGCACAAGTTACCATAAATGAACCAAAGCCAAACCTTGAAGATCAACCAGTTATCTCGGAGTATCCCGATGTTTTCCCTGAAGAATTACCAGGCCTACCTCCAGATAGGCAAGTGGAGTTCAGAATAGATATCATACCAGGATCAGCACCCGTAGCTAGAGCTCCATATAGGCTAGCTCCAACTGAAATGAATGAGTTAAGAATTCAATTAGATGAACTCTTGGAGAAAGGCTTTATCAAGCCTAGTTCCTCACCTTGGGGAGCTCCTATCCTATTTGTAAAGAAGAAATACGGTTTGATGCGAATGTGCATGGACTATCGTGAGCTGAACAAGTTAACAATTAAGAATAGATATCCTCTCCCCATGATCGATGATTTATTCGACCAACTTCAAGGAGCTAGTTACTTTTCTAAAATAGATTTGAGATCAGGATATCATCAACTGAAGGTTAGAAGTGAAGATGTTCCTAAGACAGCCTTCAGGACCCGCTATAGTCATTTTGAATTCTTAGTGATGCCTTTTGGGCTCACAAATGCAGCGGCAACATTCATGGATCTCATGAACAGAGTCTGCAAACCATATCTAGATAAGTTTGTCAGTGTCTTTATAGACGACATACTTATTTATTATCGTAATCAAGCTGATCACGAGAAACATCTTCGGTGCATCCTCGAATTATTAAGGCAGGAGAAACTTTATGCAAAGTTCTCTAAATGTGAATTTTGGCTTAGAGAAGTCCAATTCCTTGGACATATTGTAAGTAAGTGTGGTATCCAAGTGGATCCCGCCAAGATAAAATCCATAATGAATTGGGAAATTCCCAAGACTCCATCTGAAATTCGTAGTTTCTTAGGACTGGCTAGTTATTATAGAAGGTTTATAGAGAACTTCTCAAGTATAGCCACTCCTCTAACTACCTTGACCCGTAAGAATGTTAAGTATAATTGGGGTCCAAGACAACAAAAATCTTTTGAGATTCTTAAACACAAGTTGAGCAATGCTCCTGTGTTACCTCTACCCGAGGGTATTGAGAACTTTGTTGTCTATTGTGATGCCTCGCACACTGGCATGGGCTGTGTGCTAATGCAAAATGGTAAAGTAATTGCTTATGCATCACGACAACTAAAGGTGCATGAAAGGAATTGCACCACTCACGATTTGGAACTGGGTGCCATTGTATTTGCACTAAAACTGTGGAGACATTACTTGTATGGTACAAAGTGTGTTATATACACAGACCATAAAAGTCTCCAACACCTGTTCAATCAGAAGGAATTGAACATGCAACAACGTCGGTGGATGGAAACGCTTAATGATTATGATTGCGAGATTCGCTACCATCCCGGCAAGGCAAATGTAGTTGCCGACGCCTTAAGTCGCAAAGAAAGAATTAAACCTATTAGGATTAACGCCAAGAGCATAGAGCTCAGAAATAGCTTAAATGAAAAGCTATTTAATGCGCAAAAGCAAGCCTTGTTAGAGGCTAATATTCCTAATGAGGGATTAGGTGGAACCATTGATCAATTAACGTCTGGAAAGGATGGAATCCTAAGATTTAATGATAGAATTTGGGTTCCAATCTTTGGAGGACTTAGAGATCTAATCCACCAAGAAGCGCACAATTCAGGATACTCGGTTCACCCGAGAGGTGACAAGATGTACCAAGACTTGAAGAAGAATTATTGGTGGATGGGTTTGAAGAAATCCATAGCTACTTATGTAGCTAAGTGTCTGACGTATTCGCAAGTTAAGGCCGAACATCAGAAACCGTCAAGACTTCTACAACAACTTGAAATTCCCACTTGGAAATGGGAAATGGTAACTAGGACTTGATTACCAAGTTACCTAAGACCAAAAGTGGAAATGACACTATTTGGGTCATAGTGGATAAGCTGACTAAGTCAGCACATTTCTTGCCAATTAAGGAAACATATAATTCAGATAAATTGGCTAAATTGTATATGGACAAGATTGTGTCCTACACGGTGTGCCAGTATCTATTGTATCCGATAGAGATACTAGATACACATCTCACTTTCGGAAAAGTTTCCAACAATCCTTAGGCACACGATTAAATTTCAGTGCGGCTTACCATCCGCAGATTGATGGGCAAAGTGAGCGTACTATTCAGACTTTGGAAGACATGCTTAGGGCATGTATGATTGATTTAGGTGGAAGTTGGGATGACCACTTACCCCTAATAGAATTCTCCTACAATAACAGTTATCATACTAGCATCAAGGCTGCTCCTTTTGAGGCCTTGTATGGGAGAAAATGTAGAACGCCCGTATGTTGGGCAGAAGTTGGGGAGGCCCAACTATCAGGACCAGAGATTGTCCTCGAGACCACGGAAACGATTATGCAAATCCGTGATCATCTCAAAGCTGCCAGGGACAGGCAGAAAAGTTATGCTGACAAGAGGCATAATTCTCTTAAGTTCCAAATAGGGGACAAGGTCATGCTAAAGGTATCACCTTGGAAAGGTGTGATGCATTTTGGAAAGAAGGGCAAGTTGAGCCCAAGATATATTGGACCATTCAAGATAGCCGAATGTGTCGACACTGTGGCTTATAAGCTCAGGTTGCCAGAGGAGCTTAGTGGATCCATTATGTATTCCACATATCTAACCTTAAGAAATGTCTACCCGATGAGTCGCTAGCAATGTCGCACAAAGATGTGTAGATAGATGAAAACCTGAGGTTCGTTGAGAAACTAATTTCGATCGAGGATCGATAGGTTAAGAAGCTCCGAAGAAAAATGATACCCATAGTAAAACTTAAGTGGGATGCCTTTAGAGGTCTTGAGTATACATGGGAGGTTGAGTCCACTATGCGACAAAAGTACCCCCATCTTTTTGAATAAAATCTCAAGGTCGAGATTTCTTTTAAGGGGGTGAGGATGTAACACCCTGTAAAATCGTGTCCAATAGTATAGTGACACGTGTTGTATTTTGAATATAGTCTGTTAAAGACCAATAAGGACTAAAGGCGTCAACATGCTCAAATTGAGCCTCTGAGTGACTGATATGTCAACATGCTTAAATCATTAGCTTCTGAGTGACTAATATGTCAACATGATTGAATCTTGGCCTCTGAGTGACTGATATGTCAACATGCCCAGCCTCTGAGTGACATCAGAATCAACATGCTTATAATAAGCCTCTGAGTGATCCTTTGTGAAATCCTAACTCTCATACGTGCCATTTGTTAGACGAGAGGGTTCAATTTTGTAAATATGTGAAAGTTGGATAATGGAGGGATTAAAAGTGTCAACATGTTAATTTATACCTCTGAGTGACCTTTTAACGAACCGAGGGCTCGACAATGTCCGGGCATAATCCCGGGAATGCCAAGTATTGGTTACGGAGGGCTAAAAGTGCCAAAAAGGTGTTTAAAAAGGTTTTTAGAAGCTTTAATAAGTTAAGGGGTTAAAAGTGTCAAACTTTGAAACTGGCCAAGGGGCGGTCGCGGGCCGTGAGAGACCAGGCCTGGGTCTCTCACGGGGCGTGAGAAAGGCTCTGCAGAAGAAAGTTTTGCTTGGCCTCCAAACAAAACTCCAAAACCATTAATTCGAAACCATGGCTTCTTCAAACTGCTATGCCACGTTTTGGGACACTTGTAAGCTTCTTCTTACACCCCTAAACACCTGGCTTCACCTCTTTGAGCTCTCCAACTATAAATAGGTGTTCAAGTGTTTCATTCCAATTTGCACCTTTCTAAATCATAACTCTTCTCCCTCCTCTAGAAGTTACTAGCTTTAAGGAGCATTCAACTTAGTTCTCTTGCATTGTAGGAACCTCTTGCAAGTGTTCCTTGCTCTTGCATTTTCGTTTATAGGCTTTTATAGCCAAAAGTCAAGCGTTTTACGGAAAACGCTTTGACTTTCGGTTAAGACCATTTTGGTCCAGCCATTGTTCGAAATGAAGATGGCTAAGTGATTGTAACAAGGTAGGTGTTAGTCCCTATAAAGGGCACCTCCTGAAGATCACGTTTGCTAGACCAATTGACGGGTCAAAGTTATGAAAATAAAAAGTCAAACAGGCCATTTTTCGGAAAAATCATAAATTGATATTATATATGTTATGAAACCTGTTTTGACACTTATACAAGTTGGTAATAATTATTAGAACATGTAAGAACATGTTCGGCTCGTCAATTTCAGTTCTAGGGTCGGTTCGCAACCGAAAGTCGCGAAGTTTGACTTCTACTTTAACTTTCGATTCTGACCCGATTTAGATTAGTTACTTACTGATCTAAAGTTGCATTATGATCGTAATATAATGTAGCATAACCCTCTGAGGTTATATATTACATGATCATAATCCGAATCCAAGTTTATGCGCAAGTTCCATAATTATGCCATCTTTGACCAAAATGCCCTTTTTACATAAATCAAGGTTTTAATGATAATAAACTTGAAAATGAGTTTCCTACTGATGTAATATTATAAGTAGGATTATTTGGGATGTTAAACCAAGTTATAAACTGAGTTTTCAAACAGGTCCTTAAACTATGTCGATAAATGACGGTTTTAGCCCTTGTGGCTTATAAAATGGTTTTAATCAAATCTTTTCAAGGTAAATCAATTACCTACTGATATGTTATATTAAATAACATATTTTAGACATTATAATCTTGCCCTAATGTCAGTTTTTCATTAAACATCGCATAAAACGTCATTTTACGACATAAGTGCCGTTTCGACGCATAGAATGGTTTTAAACCATATTAGTGGACCAAGACTTGTTACCTACTGATTTTAAAACTTATTTTAAACATATTTACAGTAGGTACATGTTATAAACTCAGAATCCCAAATAATTAAAAACTATGTGTAAAATGACCAAAATGCCCCTTCGGTGCATAGTTTGGTCATAAAAGATAATTTACGCATATAATTGATATCCGACTGATATTATATCATAAATAAAGTATTTTTCTAGAATACTTATAACTATAACATTAAATTATGTTCAAGTTCCTTTTATACGGTATATAATTACCGAAATGCCCTTATGAGGCATAGTTTCGTTTTAAAACCTTAACGGGCATAAAAGTTGATATCCTACTGATATCTTAAACTTATTTATAGTATAATGGCATATAGAACTTATCGATGACTGATCCGGTTACCCGATATCGCTAATAGGCGCACGGTTACGTGTATATAACTATTTTACGAAAATTAACCGAAACGGGTTTAACCTTGTCATTTAAGTTCAAAATCCAGAATGTTTATAGTTTACCCATATTATACAAGTCAAGTACTTGTCGAGATTAAACTACATTCTATCCGATCATCGTTTAATTATGCATTATACGTAATGATCATGTACACTATTCAGTTTATAAGACCGTTAGTATTTAATTAGCTAGCTTATGCCATAATCCAGACTAGAGCCTTCCAGGTACACGCTATCTGTACTTGGTACTTTTGTATACGGCTGAGTTATTTAAAAATAAAAGAAGAAGACTAGCTCAGGTAAATACTCTCGACTTATTTTCTCTATACGGGCTTGGGATACGGTAAATTATTAACGCTTGGTCCAAAATGGGGTCAATCGAATGCCCGCTTGTGGCTAGTAAACCCGCATATTTCGTTTTAGTCAGTTTTGTTTGATAACTTAAACATCGGGGGTTAAATTACTGTGTCCTGGATATCCTCGGCTCAATACATTAGTTATTTGCCACGACCTTAGCACGAGGTGTAGGCATACACATTTTGATGCTCATATGCAATATGCCCAAGACGTTGGGGATGACTCATTCGTGAGTACCTGAGTGGTGTGTATTTAATCATGTCTCGGTTTCTGTCTCAGGCCCTGTATGTATTGACAAACATGTGAATCTGATACAAGGTTGCAAGGTCAACTTTCCAAAGTTAAAAAAAGATTTTGTCTGTTTTGCACTTAAAAACTATTTTAAAGTTTTCAAAATGAGTCAGTTGGGTGTATTTACCAGCGTAAGCTGATGTATCGTCCAATTACTAAACTGCAGGTACAATACAAAATAGGTCGGAAGCTGCTCGGTAGTGATAGAGGATCTTGCAAATCCTAAATCTGCCTAAAGTCTGTTTTATATTCTTTCTTGTACATTTTATGTTCCGCATGTGGATATTCTCTTACAAGCTTGTATATTATTTTGTATTTTTGAACATTCGGTTTGTAATAGTAATTTTACTTCAAGACTTCCGTTGTGCCGTGTTTAATTGACTATGATGATTATCAACTAACATCACGATACTCCCCACTCGGGCCCACCGGTGTATGGATTTCGGGTTGGAAATCCGGGGTGTGACATTGAGAATGAGAAGTGTGTCTTTCATTCTACCAAGTGAAAGTGAAAAATAGATTTTCTTGAGGGCAAGCAAAGGACAAGTGTGGGGATGTGATCGTGGTTGAAATCTGGTGCTTAATAGTATTTAAGTTTATGTTTTTACGTGACTTTCGATTACGAATGGCCTACTTTTGATAAGAATTGTGTTTTGCAGGTTTAACGGAGTTTAAGGAGCTTTCACGGGAGCTTTATGGAGCATCGGGGAGCGAAACGGATCAATCGGAAATTGGAAATAAAGAAAACGCAAACCAAGAGTTGGGCTTAGCGTCGCCGACGCCCAAATGAGCAGTCGGCGACGCCCCTTGGTGCCAAAAACTCGCGTAGATAGCATATTAAGGCGTCGGCAGAGAACGGAAAATCTAGAGGGCGTATCGACGCCCTGTTAGGCCGTTGCCGACGCCCTCCAGAAAGTGCTATCGCTGAATTTCGTTTGCTGAGTGTTTTGAACGAGTTATAACCCACTTTTTAGGTTTTTCAAAGGGAGTTATGCAATTTGGGAGATTGAAACATCATCTTGGTGCCAAGAACACCACAACCTTCAATCACAATCCATCCAATTCATCCATCATCATTCAAATTCATCATACATCTTCACTTCCATAACCCTAATCAACATCTTCTCCATCATTCCACCAATCCATTGTTCCTCTTTATCCACTACAAACCCTAATCATCATCACTACAATCATCAAGGCTTCAATATATTCAAGTCAAGAGTTCAATTTCCGGCATTCGTGTTCTGTTAGCCATGAATGGCTAATTCTCGAGGGTTTCACCCGGATGTAAACTTTTGTAAGATTTAGGGTTGCTTTATGTTTCTTAGTTGATTTGTGACGAATTGAATTGTATTTTGAATTGATTGATAATTGTCCTACATTTGAACTACATCTGTGAATTGTCGAATGCTTATAAAATTTGACGTTACGGAACAAGTTTGTGTATTCATGCCTTATCTTTCAAAAGGAGTTATTTGTCCGAAGTAACAAAGTGCATTGCGGTCCGTCATACGCGTGATAGCAATTGGCATCTAAGCTTTGTGATATCAAAACCATTAAAAACAAATTCAATTGAATCAATCTATAATTGTTTAGCAACCCTAGGTTTTGCAATTGTTGAACCAGGTGTGAACCTTGTTCTCAAATCATTGTTTTAATCAAGTAATTAAGTTTTCGTGTACTTGTTCAATTTAGTAGTTAAGCAATCAACCAACTTTGTCGGATCATTCCGACATCTGTTTTAAACAAACAAAATTAATTAATCTTATAGTAAGCTTCATAAAAGTGACAACATACGTTTAAAATCGATCTTGTCTGCGCGCAAACCACAAACTCTTCGTGGTTCGACCCCTTACTACCACTAATGCATTGTTAAGGGTAATTAGGGCATACAAATATTATCTTTGACCGGGGTGAAACACTCCGATCAATTCCCCCTTCTTAATTTACACTTTAGGGGTGCAACATATTTGTTCTATCAACCCACCAAATCACAACACTTTATGCTTAAATCACAAAACAAACATCCCTTTATACATGCTTAACACGAATTCTTGCAAACTTATATGCCTGAATCGAATGCTTTATACTACGTCATTAATTGTAGATGCACTTTATGGCCGTCATTATGCGAATATGATAGATAGAGCGTGTATTGAATACTGTATAGATTAGGTACGAGCAACCATTCGCACGAGCTGCTCCTGTCTATATATATGGGTTGTGTGTTCATTGATTGTTATGTATTGGAAGCTCCCTGAGGGGAAACGCTGGCAGATTCTCTCCAGGAATTCCGCCAGCCAGACAAGATGTATACTCTTTCGGTATGAATGAATGAATACTTCCGCTGATTCTGTGTCTACTTTCTTTCTACCGAATCAGTAAGATCATTCACCGAAAACCTCCGTCTAGAACCGTCGTCGTCGGGACCACAACTGGTATTAGAACTACGGTACCAATTCATTTAATCTAACAGTTGATGAATCACCCATGATCATGAATTTTGGACGTATCAGGGGTTTTAGAAGTAAAACATCAAATAAACTGACAATCCACAGACATAATGTAAAACTGAAATCATAGGATTGTTAGAAACTGATTTTTGACCAGATCTGTGCAAAAATCACGTTGAAATTCGGAGAAATGAAGATTCTGGATTGAAAAGACGTTATCAGTTTCGTCCGTATGAGTGAGCCTCTGTGGCTCGTACGAGTGACAATTGGCCACTCACACGAAGCATCACACGTACGAAGCAAACCACTCGTACGAAGTGATGACCAAAAAAAAACGTTGACGAGACGAGTGTCCAGAAAAAATTGGTGATTACAAATTTTTTCGAGATTTTAACGTCTATTTCGGGCTGTCTGGGGACACCGTCTAGAGCTTCATCGTATATTTTTGATGATACGATCACAAAAGGATGAAGATTTTGGGGTAGTCATGGATACCTGCGCAAAATGTTGATCATCTGGTGTAGTGATTATTAATGGACCTTAACGTTTAGTCAGCATTTGATCAAAACTGCAATTTTGGGAAATTTTCCGCAAAATTTAAGTACCATATGCTACAGTCGCGCCATAATCTTCATTCCCATAAGAACACAAGACGTCAGAATTTGTAAAAATGAGGGGGAATAAAAATTTTCACGTATATGTTAAAATTCTAGCAATTTTGAAATTCGTGACGCTGCAACAGTACCCGGGTGGTTTCGACTGCAGATTATCTGGGAAACACATAGGACCGAAGATTCATTAGAGATGATATAACTTTTATGTCTATTTACGAAATAGACTATACACTCAGAATGTTTCTCAGATTCGATATGTTACCAGATAGTTTGTTTCCGATGATTTGCTGATTGAGAAGATTTTGCACATATTCATTGATTTGAAGTTTTTTGTTGTGGTAATTCGAAGTTCTTATCAATTGCCGGTTAGGTTTTGAAGATCAGAGGATCGAGCATTAGAGGGGTGCGCTAAACCGAATGCTGATGTGGTTAACGTCGAAATGGAGAAGCTGCATTGGTTATTTCAAATTGGTGATTATTCAAGGAAATTTGTAGATCAAGCAAATCAGAGGAGGTCTTGAACCATGCAAACAAAAGACATGAAGATTAATTTCTGGAGAAAATTATTTCAGGGGGAATGTTGCTTAAAGTAGATAATGCAAAACCAGATCTTCAATCAAGGGGGAATTATGACGTCAACAGATACCCGATTGAAGTTGCAGAATATTCAAACACAGCTCTTGAATTTCAGGATCAAGTTCAAGCTTCGACAGTGATGTCCAAGGGGGAAATTTTTGATGCACTTTATGGTCGTCACTGTGCGAATAGGATAGATAGAGCGTGTATTGAATATTGTATACATTAGGGATGAGCAACCATTCACACGAGCTGCTCATGTCTATATATATATGGGTTGAGTGTTCATGGTTTGTTAAGTTTTGGAAGTTCCCTAAGGGGAAACGCTTGCGGATTCTCTCTAGGAATTCTGCCAGCCAGACAAGATGTATACTCTTTCGGTATGAATGAATGAATGCTTCCTCTGATTCTATTTCTACTTTCTTTCTACCAAATCGATACTATCATTCGCCCAAAACCTCTGTCTAGAACCGCCGTCGCCGCGACCACATTAACTTTGTACAAGCCTCTTTTAACATGTATAGCACTATGGGATTAACACACCGCTCGTATTCGTGAGGTCAAGTTAAGTAAACAAAACGGTCTAGTCATTGCTATGATTAGATTACGCTAGCAGTAAACTTTGGGTTGACATGTATAGTCGCATTACTAGTATTGTATGTTAGTTTAAGTAAACGGTTATGCCATGCAGAATGTTTAAACTTTTACCAGCTAGTATTGAAACTTGTATACTCACCAATGCCTTGTGTGTTGAACTATACTTTAATATATGTTGCAGGAAATTGATGATGACTAGGATGTATGGAAATCTAGTAGGATGAACTAGAAACTCATTTTAAATATTAGATCTATGATGGATCGTGTTTCTTGATTACGTTGTTGTACCTTGTTTTCTAATGTTGTACCTTGTTTTTGAATATTGTGCTTGAATTAGAAATGAAACGAAATTTTGTTATTTAAATACTTGCCATATCATAGTGTTAGGACCTCTGACGCAATCTATTTCGTCCCGCCCCGATGTTTCCGCCTTTGGTTGGGGTGTGACACGTCGATCTAAGCTCGAGCAAACATGTACTCCTCTTTATCATCCCATGGTTGCATGGTTTTTTCGATCGAGGCATGTTACGTCTTTATTTTTATGGGAGACCCGTGTGTTGCATTCGGTTTTATTCATTTGCGTCTCCAGCTCCTCCTCTACCAGTTGTGTCTCCGGGACGAAGTCGAGCTCTCCTTGTGGCGAGCCGAAGGCATGTGTCGAGTTGAAACCTCCAATGTTGTGGTTCAGGTTCCAAGCGTATACATTTGGGTTCCATGAGAGGGGTTAGTTTAATAAGTTTATGAAGTCGGTTTGGTTTTGATTGTACTCGACAAACCCGGCTCCATAGGAGGTGGGTCGAGTGGGAACCAGCGCAACGGGTTGGTTAGGAGCTTTCGTTTGGTTCAGGTCGCCGTTAGAATGAGGAGGAATGAAACTACAATTGTAGGGATATATTGTAGAGTGAGTGGTATAAGTTCTAGATGTTTTTTTATAGAAATATAGGTAAGAAGGGTTTGTGGAGAGTTTGCTTGTTGAAAAGTGATAAGAATAATATTTATTTATATTTATAAGGTTTTTTGTTAAAAAAAAATAAAAAAAATAATTATAATATATTACCGTTCAGCGGTATTATTTCAAAAACCAAAGCATCTTTCACCGTGTTATGGATTTCACGAGGCCAGGGATTTGAAGGCTCATAACGCCCGCTATGATGATGCGCTGCGGTGCTATGGAGCGCAATGGAGGATGAAGGCACCATATAACCTTCCTATCTTATAAACAAAATTAACACTAAATAATTATTAAAGGCAAATCTCCCGCTATAACTTTTAGCATCATCAATCATTTATGTTTTATTAAGCATATTACCATCCATAAAGAGTATGGTACATAACATAAACACAGATCCATTCATTCATTCAAACTTGGTACATTGTTTTAATTCAATGAAAAACAATATACATTATATACATAATGAACACTATCCCAGCTAAAAACTAAATAAAACTTCAATCTTCTATTCTTGAGTGCCATAGTTATAGCTTGCTCTTCATGTCCCCTAGTCTCAGTCGTCATGATTTTAGCTTGATGTTATACCTTTAAGGCTCATAAACGTTTAAAGCCAGCTAAGCCAAACCTATTGAACTAACCAAAGGAGACTGAAGGAGGATATCACTGGTTCTTCAAACTCTCTTGATCACTGAAAAGCCTGGAAAACAATTGTATCCCCTTGGACTTGTAGTGATGTGAATCTGATCCAATATTCTCAAGCATAGTCATGAAAGCTTAGTTACTTCATAAACACCAACGACAATCAAACATGTAAGATTGCTCTTACTAGAAGTGAAAAAAACATGATTTTTTTCTACAGTTGATCATAATTTCAAGACAACTTCATGTCAATTCAATTTTTAATTATGAAAAGATAATCTTTTTTATTTTGTGATTCTTGTTAGGTCATACCCGGTTCTTGTTTCTACTGATTAACACCCATAATTGTATCAATTTCAATCAAGTTACATGAAACCTCAACAATCAAAGTGTATAATCATCATATAATCAAACAGTTGGTGGGTGTGTTCGTACTAATTGCTTAAAAACAATCAACGAGTAGACCCAACACAAAATTGTATAGATAATACAACTTAGTACAAAGAATGAGATTATAAAGAAAGCTTACAGCTATGATACCGGAGTTTGCATGGCCATAGTTGGTTCGGTGATGAAGATAAAGTTCGGATCTACATGACGAGTAAAAGACCATTTTGTCATAGTTGTACCAAACCATTTGTGAATCTTCTGGTGTTGTTACGTCCATGAGTTGCGAATTATTGTTTCAGATCTACATGATCAACAAAAGACCATTTTTTTTTCTTCACTTGTCGATTGGCTATGGTGTCAAATTGATGATCGTGATTTTAGGGTTTACGAAGGAATAAAGGGTGAGAAGAAAGAGAGTGTTATATTAAATGAGGTAAATCAAATAAATAGCTGAATGACAAATTTACCCTTTTTAATTATATTTTTTATTTTAACACACATTTTTTCATCTTTTACAAATTAACCATAATAATTTTTATTTTCAACTTTTATCCCCGTGTTTTTCATCTTTTGTAAACTTTTTGTTTTACATTTCATTATAATTTTGAGAGTGAACACGCCGTAACGTGCGTGTGAGTTTCAACATTTTTTCGTCTATTTTCTTCCGTTTCACAGGAATGTCACAACGCGTCTATTTTTCCCTGTTTGACAGGTTCCTCACAATGCGCGTGGTTTTAGATCAACTTAGTTATTCTTTTCTATTTTTACATTTCAGTCTAATTTCTTCGCATTATCATGCTGCAACAGTCATGCGTGATTCAACGATTTTACATATGCTTTTCGTACGGTGTTATTTTTCCTTTTCGTTTATTTTTGTTTAAGATTTTTTTTTTGTATTGTTGGTCACTGGTAGTTGTGTAGTATTAATCGTATTTGGCACGATTTATGCCCCGTTGGAAGGCGAGAGTGACTTAATGCTAGTTAGTTTGAATTGAAACCCGGATAGTACTGTGGTATCTTTAACTTTAAGCAGGCGTTAAAGAGTACAGAATCTTCTTTTTTCTTTTGAAATGTCATTTTCACATGTCAGAAAATGTTTATATCACATGTTAGGCCACTCGGTGTGGGGGCCGTCCCAGGCCCGATTTCGGCCGACGACGCCCCCAACACCGCGTCGGGTGGCTCGTCGGCGTCGCAGGAGTCCCCCTGCGGACGTTGTGGACGGGGCAAGTTTTTTAATATATTTAAAATTTAGCCGTTGAAGAGAGGAAGAAGAAGAGGTTTTCCCAGGAGGATTTGACGTGGTTTTCCCTGGACGTGGAGCGGAGGGTGCGTAAGGGGCGGTGGGGGAGGGCGCTGAGTGGAAGAAGAAGAGGAAAATGAAGGCTAGAAAAACGAGAGTGAGTTTGGGGAGGGCGGTGTGGAGGCGGAGACGGTGGTATAGGAAGTGTAAGGGGGATTTTTCCGGCTTGAATTTGCCGGGAGTGATGGGGATGTTGTCGAGGATGGGGTTTAGAGGGGACATTTTTTGTAGGAATTTGAGGGTTAAATTAGGGTTTTTTTGGGAGAGAGATGAAATGAATTTGTTGTGTGTACGTCTAAAGCACCGAAAATTGGAGAGGATGGGGGTGTTGGTGATAACCTGAATGATAGTTTAATTAAAAAAAATTAAATTAACTAAGTGGGGCCGGGTTGTCACCCATTTCCAAGCTTCCACCCCTGGAGGGGCATCCTCCAAGGACTCTGACACGTATGCTGACATGGCGGGTCGTCCTGGAGAGAGGCCCGTCACCCACACCGAGTAGCCTTATATTCATTTTCATGAAAATGATACATTTATAAGATTCATGTATTCCCTAGCAACTTAAAAATACTAACTATTCACTTAAGTTTTTAGTGTATGCTTCAATAGCATAATATGATGTTACTCCACAATATATATTTGTGACCTTAAACACCAAAATTAGCACGTAACACGTTAACCACACCAATACTAGGATCCAAATTCACAGATAAATGGCACTAAAGCATTAACCTTAGTTGTGGAAGTAATTTATTATGCAATTTAATATTCAAGCACATGACTACATATCCAAACACAAATTCAGAGTTTAGGCTATAAATAACCAATTCGAGAGCTATGATACATTCATTAGAAACATTACATTTACAAACACAAATGTTTCACACTAAATTATAATTGTCATGCAATATGATCACATATATTAAGTTACAATTACAACAATGTAAATTCCACAGATAGCACAGCTATTGATAGAGTCTAAAGATGGTTAACACATATATCACTTGCTATAAATGATTTAACCTTTACATACATAAAACTAAAAGAGACTTTGATGTACGTTGTTTAATAAATACTCATCTTACCTTTGGTTAGCACAAATAGTCTCATGTCGTTACCCCCAACACAAACCAATTTGAAATGTTAAACTGCTAAATTAATCATTAACCACTTGTCCACGCAATTTGTGTGAAAGAAATGCGAACAAGGCAACTCCTTCGCTTCATCATCATATGTGAAGAAACACTGGCGGAACCGAGAGATATCTGGAGATATCTTAGTTACAGCTCAACGCTTCTGCATAAAAGGTTAGCTCTTGTTCGCTCTTCTGGGTGATCTCACTTCGAGTTATCTGCAAAACTAGCAACGTCGTTAGCCTCGTCACCAGAGAAAGTGGGAGGGTTTTCTCCGTGACCACACTCCGGCGTGAGAATAAGTATTTGGGATTACAAGGTAGTAAGCAAGTAGCAAGTTATTAGTGAGTGAGCTAGAAAACATGTGTTTTACCTTATGGTGTGATCCTTATTTTATAGCCCAATGTAGGAGGTGGCTGATAGGCCTTGGGTCGGGGCCCGACGATCAGGGATATCCATTCTGTCTTCTCTGCATCAACCATAATGATCTTTGACAGGAGGTACGCTTGGCGCATGGTGATTGGAGCCACGTGTCATGGCAGTTGTCCGTGGTGCCGGACTTGTCATCAGCCGAAAGTGGAGATTGTGTGATAGTCGCTGGCATGAGTTTGGTTGGTGCCACGTGTATGTCCTTGCATATAGTCTGTCCTCTGCATTACTGTTCATCATGCGTCGCAGTCTGACACAACCTGCCGAGCGGCTATTGGGTCACAGCTCTACCACTTTGTACCCTTGTATTTGGTCAACGCCTCCTAGTGCTTCTCCCTTCCGCGTGGCTTTATTAGTGCTTTCTAGCTAGCGCAGAGTTGTAGGGATTAAGTCTTTTTGTTCTCAAGAATATTATTTGCTCTCATGTTGGTGTTGGCCTTGTGCAAGGCTTTAGGACTTCGCGGCTAGAGGGTTGTTTGATCCACGCAGGGTCAAGGGTCTTGCGCTTCGAGGTCTAACTTGTCATTGTGCAGTGTGCGCAAGGTTTGTTGTGTGACCTGCTAGTGTCAAGGTTGCAGTACCGTTGCACATTGCGCGTAAGGTGTGCTGTGCAACCTGCAAGTTTTAAGAATGGCACACCGCTGCACATTGCGCGCAAGGGTATTCTTGTGGTATGTTGTCATTGAGGGTATGGTTCCTCACGCAGGCGCAAAGTTTTTGGGACCATACCCTTCCAAGTCCCCCAGTTTAGTGGTGCTCCTATGTGCATATTGGCAAGTAGGTGGAGTGCTGGACTAAGAAATCTTGTATGCGCGCTTATTTCAACGGCAAAAAATTCCATAAGGGGTGAAGAAAACCTTTGTGTGGGGGAAAACTCTACTCATGATTAGGTCTTTGAATTTGAATCTTCGTCATGCAGATGTTGCAGGCGAGTTGGTGAGAAAAGAAGGTGAGGTGGAAGTGACTGTTGACAGCTATGGCATGCTGTCAACAGTGCAGCCTCTCTTTCATTAATGAATTGGTAGAGAAAGTACTAGCCCACGCATGTGGTGACTGTCAGTTGCCACTTGCCCTACACGCGTCATGCGCTGATTGGTTGTTGGGTATGCGGGTGTGTCACGTTTCCCCATCGCATTAAATGCGATGGGTAAATTAGAGTGACCGTCTAGGGTTACCCTTCACGCTTTCAAAACTTCTTCTTGTTTTCTCTCTGAATTCTTTGAGTTCTTGTTCTCTTCTCTTTTATCATCATTTCTTCTCTCTTCTCGGCGATTGATATGGCGACCAGGGGTCAGGAAAGTGCTTCCGCCATGGAGGCATCGACATCGTTGCCGACGTTGAAGTGGTCTTCTACTAGTTTCCAACACTTGGTCTCCGGCTTCCGGTTCCCTAAGGACTGGGATGCCCGGTTTCTGGCTGAGGGTGATACCACCACCGATGCTCAAGCCAGCTATATTACTCTATATCTTTGATTTTTTCGCCGATGGCAACTTCTGGTTGCCGGTAACTAAATTTTTTCTTGAGATTCTTGAATACTACCGATTCCACATCTCCCAACACAATCCAATGGGGATGGTGAGAATCAAACATTTTGAATTTTTGTGCAGGTCGATGGGTATTCAACCAACCGGTGACCGGTTTAGGGTTTTTTTACCAATTACACTGCTCCTTAGGTTTCTATTCTTTCCAACATAGAATCCAGGCGAAGAAAATTTTGCACACGCCGCCGAAGTCCTACCATGATTGGAAGGCAAAATTCTTTTTTGTGAAAGTCGGCGTGATTCCCCTCAAGATGCACTTCCGGGGGGTGGAGGACATCGTTATGGAGACGATGTCCAAACCGGTGGTGGAGTCCTGGTATAAGGACATTACGAAGATCCGGCAGTTCAGTTGCCGGTGAGGGCACTAGTGGCGGCATGCATGAGTCTGGTGTGGAAGCCCAACCACCGGGAGAAACCGGTGTATATGGAAGGAGAGAAGAGTAAGTACTCATTCATTCTTTTATTATTTATTGATTTATCCTAGTGTGCAGACTAACCATATGCGCGCTTTTGCAGGGGTGGCGCTATATGTTCTGGCGTTCCAGAGGGAGAATGGGCGGATGGAGAACAACGCCCTTGGCCCAGAGGAGCCCACTTGGTATGCGCAGATCCTGGGAAACTTTGAGCTTCCTAAGAGCGCGGATCTGGCGGCCCTCGCGCCTGAGAGTGGTAAGCCTTCATAATTGTTTTTACATCTTTTTCAGATGGCTTAGTGTGTTGCATAATGGTACAGGTGCACTGAAAAGCTTGGGCATTGGCCCAGATCCTAAGAAGAAGAAGAGGCGCGCAAAGCCAAGCGCGGTAGTAGAGAAGAAGGTGGCTCAACCCAGGGCGGACCCGCCCAAAGGTACGTGTTCTGTGCCAGACACTTGGAATGACTATGTAGTAGTCTCTGATTCCTTGGATGGTCTCGCACCTGTAGGTTTGAAGAAGCCGAAGCCATAGCCGCGCAAGATGGTGGATATTCCGGCTGCCAACCCGGATGACCCCATCAACGTGGAGTCGAGCCCGGAGCCTCTGAAGAGCAAGAGGCTCCCAGGAGTGATTCTCCACGCAGCCTCCCAAAAAGGCTGCACGGAAGATTATAGGAAGCGCGGGAACCTAGATGCGCTCGCCGCCAACCTTTCCCCGGGTAAACATCTTTTGACTTGTGTTTTATACTTCACTTTTCTTCCTGTTGCATCTGTCAAACCTTTTATCATCCTATAGTGGTGGACAAGACAACTTTTATTGCCCCAACTACTCCGACCGCGCCCATTGATATCCCGATGCCCCCACCCATGCCAGAGACGTCAAATGTAGAGGGTGGGGAGCCAAGTGTCGGGGCGGCGGAGGTGCAGGTGGAAAGGGAGGCTGTTGGGCCTGAAGAGGAGGTGGTGGTTGGTGGTGAAGAAGTGGTGGTTGAAGAACTAGTGGAGGTAGTGGTTGAGGTACCGGTTAGGGAGGTGACGGTTTAGGATGCTCCGAAAGGGGCTCATGCAGCAAAGCCAGTGCCCGAGGGTGTCGGGGGATCTGGGAGTGCCCTTCTACCGAAGGGTCCTCGATTCGCCTGGACGAAACCCCGGGTGACTAATATTACACGTCTTATTCTGACGGCCGCACTGATGAGATCCACACCCTTGTGTGGAAGCTGAAGAAAGATGATGGGTTCAGGGGCGCTTCCCCCAGCAGAGGTGCGTGCGCGTAGAAGAGAGCCACGAGCAAACTTACCGCGCGTACTTCCAAGCAGCTGTTAGCTCTGCCTCTAACACATATAAGATCATACGGGAATGGCAGAGCATGCATAAGGAACAGGAAAAACTTGAAGCTTCTAGGGAGGAACTGGTCCAAGAGCGAGCCCATGTGGGTGGGCAAATTTGAGCTGGATGCTGAGAAGGCAAGGCTTCCCGAAGCCCAGTGGACCGAAGAATGGTCTGTTCTAGGGTGGAAGAAGAAAGCGAAAGGCTCCTCTTCCACACTTGCGGAGGAGCGCAAGCTGTGGAGGGAGGCCTACGAACAGGATAATGCAGAGAAGAAATCTTTAAGGGATGAGTTGGTAAAGATGCGCGGAGATGTAGAGCGCTTAAGGAAGGAAAAGGAGGTGGCCTCTACAGCGGCCGAGGAGGCCAAGGCGCACCGTGAGCACAGTGAGCAAAAGGAAGTAAAATTCTTCTACCCTTCTTTATTTTATAGGATCAAAAAATTGCAAGGCTAACCTTGTATGTAACCAGGTGGAGGCTTGCGTGGTGCTTGAAGGCGCAAAGAAGGATCTCCAGGTGGCCTTGGTTGAAAAGGCTGAGCTGCAGTGCAGGCACCTGGAGGATGTGGAGAAGCTCCACCTTGTGGATGCAAAGGTGGGCGCGGGCGAGAAAAAAATTAGAATATTCTGAAGCCGCCCACGTCATCTATGAGAGTCTGGTGGAGTCGCTGACGAACAACATGCTGTGGGTGCAACAGCATGGAGTTGTCAATGTAAGTTCTTTGTTGCTATTTTGATCACTTTGTCTTGATTCTCATCTTGTTTTCCTTGTCTTTTGTAGATCGTAAACTCTATCCTGAACTCGGTAGAGTTAAACAGCGTAGTGGCCAAGCTGATGATCATTGTGCAATGATGGATATGCGCGAGGCTACGCTGAGTGTGCACACCATGTCACTCATTCGCTGGACGTTCAACGAGATACGAGTCGCACGTCCACTCGTGGGGTCGATACTGAAGCTGCCTTATCCTAGCGAACCTAGAGTATGACCATCTTCAACTCTGGGTCATGGATTTGGTGAGCGAAGCGCTCCAACATGAAGATTACATGGAACGCTTGAAAGATATATTCCCAGATGCGGCAGAAGTTGAAATGAGTGAGGGGTAGGATAGGATGTTTGTAGGATCTTGAATGTAATTGCATGTTGCGGTTGCTTGTACTCTTTTATCTTTATATGAAATGGATGTTTTTATATGAAGTTACAATATTTGCGTGAAGATGACAACTTTGTATGAACTCGTGCATGAATGTCACATCCCATGCGTATACAGTAGGTAGTGAAATTTGTTCAAGAGTCATGTTGTACCATGGTGTTTTCGCGTATACCCAAAGTGGTTTCGCACATTTGTAACAGAACATCTAGATAAAGAATCATGTATCCATTGTCTTTATTAATAAGGCGTAAAAGCCATGTACAGAATAGACAATAAGATCATAATTTTTGCTAGTTTACATGTAGCACCGCCTTAGCTTTTGCGCATTCCAGTTCCTAGCAATGTTTGTGCCATCCAAACATTTGAGGGTGTATCCACCCTTTCCTAGGACTTCTGGATTATGTAAGGGCCTTCCCACTTAGGCACGCGTTTTCCTGGACTTCCAGCGTTGGACGCTTCGTTGTCTCTCAAAACGAAATCGCCAGGTAGGAAGGTATGTATGCGGACTCGCGCATTATAGTATTTCTCGAGCTTGGACTTGGTCGTTCCCTTGGGGATGCGTGACCGAAGTGAACACATGTTCGATATACATTTCCTCCATCCACCGTTGTAGTTCTTCAGCGGCAAAATTGGGGCTGTTATCACAGACAATTCGCAGGGGTAGCCCAAAGCGGCAAATGATATGTTCCTAAATGAATTTGCGCACTACAGTTGTTGTGGTGGATGCAAGGGGCTTTGCTTCTACCCACTTGGTAAATTAATCGATGGCTACGGTTATGAACTTTTCAGCGCCTGGGGCATCAGGGAAAGGTCCCACCATATCGATTGCCCATACTGTTGTCACTGGGATCAATGGATTCTTGGGGCGCAACGTCTTCGGTGCATGTCGCTAGCAAGAGGCACATTTCCGAAGTGTTTCGACTGCATCTAAGTGCATGCCAGGCCAATAGTAGCTGACATTCATGATCTTCGCGACGACCATGCGCGGACCGGTGTGAATTCCACATAACCCTTCATGTATTTCGCGGATCAAGTATTGCACGTCTTGCGGGTCAACGCAGCGAAGAAGTGGTCCGAGGTATGACTTCCATTAAAGGATACCGTCTGCCATTTTGTAGTTTAGTGCCTTATTCTGGACCTTTCTTGCTTCTTCCTTGTTTTTTGGAAGGGACCTAGACTACAAGAACATGATTAGGGGAGACATCCATGAAGGATTTCCCATTCGATGACGTTTACTATACGCAACTGAACATAAGCGTTCTTGAGCACCTCGATGTGCACTTCACGCGCGAGGTGCTTGAAGCTTGTAGCAGCCAGTTTGCTGAGCGCGTCGACATGTTTATTCTCGCTTCGGTTAATGTGGGTTCTTTTGAAACTTTGGAAATTTGTTATTAAGGCTTGCGCCTGTTCAAGATACAGGACCATCGTTTCGCCCTTTACGTCATAAAGGCCATTGATCTGTCCTACGACCAAAAGGGAATCGACGTGTTCTTCCAAATTCCTGGCCCTCATTTTGATGGCTAACCGAAGGCCTGCCAGAAACGCTTCGTACTCAGCTTCATTATCCGTGCTTTTGAAATCTAGCCTGATGGAGTATGTGAACTCTTAGTTATCAGGGCTTATTAGACGGAGACCTGCCCCTGTGCCATCATCATTGGATGCGCCGTCTATGTGAAGTATTCATGTGCGGTCATCTATGACCGACACAGGGTTCTGCCTTGCTTCACACTCTTGCGCTTTATTGTTTGGTACTTCTATAACAAAGTCTGCTAATATCTTGCCTTTTATTGCTGGGCATGGTTTGTACACGATATTGTATCCACCAAGCTCAATCACCCACTTTGCCAAACGACCAGATATGTCCGGTTTGGAAAACATTTGGCCCAAGTGATAGTTCGTGAGAACTGTTATCACATGGCCAGAAAAATACAGACGCAACCAGCGGGATGCGTGGATTAAAGCAAGAGCAAGCTTTTCCATCATCGTATATCTTGTCTCCGGGTCAGTTAGCATTTTGCTGACGTAGTAGATTGAAGTCTAGACTCCTGCGCACTCTACTAACAAGACTGTGCCCAGAGCGATATCTGATGTGGAAAGGTAAAGGATCAGTGGCTCGTTCTATTGCGGTGTCGTGAGTGTGGGAAGCTAAATCACGCACTCCTTCATTTTTGTGAAGGCTTTCTCCGCATCCGGAGTCCACTAAAACTTTTTCTGCTTTACACAATTCCTCAAAGTTGTTGATAACTAGGAAGGACTTCATCGCGTGGTTGGCCAAGAATCTGTTCAGCGCAGCCAATCACCCCACCAACCGTTGCATTTCTTTGATGATCGAGGGGGAAGGCATACGCTGAATCGCTTCCACTTTCTCAGGATTGACTTTGAAACCATCACGCGTGATGATGAATCCCAAAAATTTGCCTTCTTCCATTCCAAACGAGCACTTCCCGGGGATCAACTTTAGATTGGCCTTGCGCAAGGATGCAAACGTTTTCTAAACGTTTGTCAGCATGTACACTTCTATGGTTTCGCCAATGTCTTCTTCGAAGACATGGTCCATCAAACGCTGGTAGGTGGCTCCTGCATTGCGCAATCCGAAGGGCATCTTTGTGTAGCAAAAGATTCCCTTGTCAGTGCGGAATGTGGTTTTGTCTTCGTCCTCTTTCTTCATTTGTATCTGGTGGTAGCCTTTGTAGCAGTCAAGAAAGCATTTCCACCTGAATGAAGCGGGGGAGTCCACCTTTTTTTTTCGATTTTGGTTAAAGAGTAGCAGTCTTTGGGGCATGCTTTGTTCAAGTATTTGAAATCGACGCACATGCGCCAACTACCGTTGTGCTTCTGGACCATGACTGGATTGGCTACCCATGTTTGATAGCGTACTTTTTTGATGATGCTGGCTTGGAGGAACTCTGAAACTTGCTCGTCCAGTGCGTGAGTTTTTTCAGGACCAAAACTGCACTTTTTTTGAACGATAGACTTAACTGAAGGGAATGTGTGCAGCGCGTGCTCTACAATTTCCGTTGGTACCCCTGTCATATTCGCTGGAAACCAAGCGAAAATATCTACATTGCGGAATAGGAGTTGTTTTAGCCGCGCCTTGACTACGGGGGTCATGGTGGGTCCTAGCAACACCGTTAATTCCGGGTACTTGTTGTTGAGTGCCCATTTCTCAGGCTCACCATTGGATGATGACATCGGTACCTTCACCGGTGGTTCCTCGTCGATGGATATGATCTCCTTCCTCGAGTACATGATGGCCACCCCGGTTTCTATTGGAAAACCGCAGGCAGCATGAGGAGTGGAGGTGATCATGTTGAACTCTCTTTGGGCGCGACGGCCTAGCAACACATCATGGCGCGAGGTTCCTGGCATGACCATGAAGTTGATTGAGACCGTGCGTGAGTGTCGCCCATCGGAAAAAGTTATCGGGAACGAGATCTGACCCGATGGAAATACGGCTTCATTGTAGAAACCAGTCAGTGGGAAATCGACCGGCTCCAAGCGCGCCTTATCTCCTTGGTCCAACTGTTGGAAGCATTGTTCATATATGATCTCCATAGAGCTTCCCAGGTCTATGAACATGTAGTCGGTGCGATAATAGCCAAAGATGCCAGTTATCATGACCGAACGTTCCTCCTGTGGGCCCCCGGGAACTATGGGGAAAATGACCTGTTGTTCGCGCCAGTGTGGCGCACAACTCTTCAAATGGCCGTGCTTGCACGATGGGCCACCCAGGATCATATGAACAAATGCTTTCATCTTCTTGTTACTCGGGCCTTCTTTGCCGCGAGTAATCTGGCGCACCTCCTTGCGCACGTTTTGATGTAGGTGGGTGAGCCTTCCACTTTGCAGCGCCTTTTCGATCTCCGTGCACAAGGAGATACAGTTGTCGGTTGCGTGCCTTGTATCCTTATGATAATCACAAAAAAGGTTAGGGTCTTAACCTTTTTGTTGTGGATCGGCGGTGGTTGTTTGAATTAGTGATCTTCTGTGTTGAGCACCTCCGTCGAAGTCTTCGTCAGTGGCGTCCACTGACAATCGCGATTATCTTGCTTGATTGCTCTTTGGGTAGCAATCTTATTAATCATCGCGTGAGCATCGACTTGTGTTGTAGGAGGGGCTTTGGTTGGATTCCATCCAACTCTTCTTGTTCTTCTTCGCAAAACTCCTACTCAAATCTTGCGGACGGTATTTGGGTAGGGGAGTTCTGCTGGAGTTTATGTTGCGCTCTGTCTGCGAGTTGACCTTTGCTGCCGCCATTAGTTTCAACCAACTCTTTGGGAGGCCATAGTTCCCGACAAGACTTTGATCATCTCGTCGCAGCAGACAGCGTATTTGAATTGTGTGCGGATCAAGTCTTCGTGCACGTCTCCAATCTCCAAACCTCTTTATTGTAGCGGGTGATGAAGTCTTCGAGACTTTCATCATCACACCGCCAGATGTTCATGACGTCAGAGGAATCTCTGACGTACCGCCGTTGTTGGCTGAAATGTGTCAGGAACTTGTCTTTGAGGTCGTTCCATGACTTGAGCTTACCCGTTGTCAAGTTGTCAAACCATGGGCGAGCAAAGCCTTTAAGAGTTTTAACAAACAAGTGACACCACATGGGCAGCGTCCAGCCTCCGATTAGACCTGCGCCTGGGAACAGGTTCATGTGGTCTTCTGGGTCTGTCAACCCATTAAACTTACCCACATTGGAGGGTAGTTTCGCACGCTCTAGTGGTGCGAGCGCGATCTCCTTTATAAACTTCGAGGGTTCGTCTGCTTCAGCCGGCCGGTAGATCAGGTTATAATTTTACTTCGCCTCTGGGTTGTATACAACCCGTGGCGCAGACTTGTAAGCAGTGTGATCTTTGGGTAGCCGGTGAAACACACTAGTGCTATCACCCTTGCCATATGTATGTCATCTCCACGCTAGGTGTCCCGCCCCTCTAGAGGACGCGAGCCCAGCCGTGAGTGGATGGACGCTGGCCTATGAGTGTTGGACTCATATTTTGGCAGCAATTGAGAAAACTCGGTTTCCCTGGTACGGAGGTGTGACGGAACACTCGCTCCATCCGGTGAGTTATAACTGAGTACTCGTGGTGCAGGCGAAACATGCACGTGAGTAGTGGGTGTCTACGCCGACGCAGCTAAAGCATTTGTTTGCGCACAGAGTTGCGCAAAGACGGCATTCAGGGCCGTTTGAGATTTGATGTACCAGACATTGGAGTTTCACCAGGAGGTAAAATATATGTGATTGGTACGCAGAGAGTTTCCATTTGAACTTAGGGTGGATGGGTATGGTCCCAAAAACTCTGCGGCTGCGCAAGGAACCATATCCTCAATAACATACCTCAAGAATAACCTTGTGCGCCATGCGCAACGGCGCGTCATTCTTGAAACTAGCCGGTCGCACAGTGAACCTTGCGCCCAATGCGCAACGGCAAGTTAGACCTGGAAGTGCAGGTCGCACAACGAACCTTGCGCACACTACGCAATGTCAAGTTAGACTTGGAAGAGCAGGACCCTTGACCCTGTGTGGATCAAACAACCCTCTAGCTGCGAAGTCCTAAACCTTGCACAAAGCCAAGACCAACATGAGAGCAACCCATAGTTTTGAGAAAAGGACTTAATCCCTACAACTCTGCGCTGGTCAGAAAGCACTGACAAAGCCATGCGGAAGGGAGAAGCGCAAAGAGGCGTTAACCAAATACAAGGGTACAAAGTTGCAGAGCTTTAACCCATTCGTCGCTCGGCAGGTTGTGTTAGACTGTGTCACATGAACTGTAATGCAGAAGAGACTATATGCAAGGACGTACACGTGGCACCAACCAAACTCACGCCAGCGACTGTCACATGATCTCCAGTATCGGCTGTTTACAGGTCTAACACCAGGGACATCTGCCATGACACGTGGCTCCATTCACCATGCGCCAAGCGTACCTCCTACCAAAGACCATTAATAGTCGATGCAGAGGAGACAGAGCGGATATCCCTGGTCGTCGGGCCTGGGCCTAAGGCCCATCAGCCCATCTCCTAAACACCTATCTTCGGCTATAAAGTAAGGATTACACCACAGGGTACACCACTTATGATTATACATAACTTACAATCACAATACAATTGCATGCTACTTTGAGCTTACTTTCTTATTACTTGCAATCCCAAATACTTATTCTCATGCCGAAGTGTGGTCACGGAGAAAACCCTCCCCCTTTCTCCCATGACGAGGCTAACAGTGTTGCTAGCTTTGCAGATAACTCAAAGTGAGACCACCCAGAAGAGTGAACGAGGGACAACCTTTCATGCAGAAATATTGAGTCATAACTAAGATATCTCTGGATACCTCTCGGTTCAGCCTGTGTTTCTTCATTGGCGCCATTCGCTTTTTACTCACTCTTCCATCTGTTTCTCGTTCATTTTTTCTCAAACCATACTTTCAAATGGTTCATTTCCCATCAAACACACCACAAGGTCCTCGGGCTGAGGGCAAGAACCCAGTTCACGCCCCACGACCCGATGGACAAGTGGAAGAACCTTCTTCTGGAAACGCTGATTTCACCACGACTCAGGTCGTGTGAACATCCCGGTAACTCCTGGAGTTGAATTGGAAACTCCTTGTGTACCAATCACATCTATTTTACCTCTGGGTGAAACTCCGATTTATTGGTTCATCAAATCTCAAACGGCCCTGAATGCCATCTATGCGCAACTCTGTGCGCAAACAAATGCATCCATTACGTAGGCGCAGCCACCCACTACTCACTTGCATGCTTCTCCTGCACCACGAGTCCTCAGTTATGACTCGCCGGCCGGAGCGAGTGTTCCATCACACCACCGTACTAGGGAAACAAAGTATTCTCAATCGCTGCTAAAATATGAGTCCAACACTCAGAGGCGAGCGTCCATCCACTCACGGCTGGGCCCGCGTCCTCTAGAGGAGTGGGACACCCAGCGTGAGGATGATAGATCACGCTGCTTACAAATCTGTGACACGGGCTGTATACAACCTGGAGGTGGAGTACAATTATAACCTGATCTACAGGCCGGCTGAAGCAAACAAACACTCTAAGTTTATAAAGGAGATCGCGCTCGCACCACTGGAGCGCGCAAAACTACCCTTCAATGTGGGTAAGTTTAATGGGTTGACAGATCCACACGACCACATGCACCTGTTCACAGGCGCAGGTCTAATCGGAGTCTGGATGCTGCCCATGTGGTGTCATTTGTTTGTTCAAACGCTTACAGGCACTGTGCGCCAATGGTTTGACAACTTACCCACGGGTAAGCTCACGTCATGGAATGACCTCAAAGACAAGTTCCTAACATATTTCAGCCAACAACGGTGGTACGTCAGAGATTCCTCTGACGTCATGAACATCTGGCGGCATGATGATGAAAGCCTCGAAGACTTCATCACCCGCTACAATAAAGAGGTGCTGGAGATTGGAGACATGCATGAAGACTTGATTCGCGAACAATTCAAATACGATGTCCGCTGCGATGAGATGCTCAAAGTCTTGTCGGGAACTACTAGCCTCCAAAAAAGCTGGGAGAAACTAATGGCGGTAGCAAAGGTCTACGCGCGAATGGAGTGCAACCTAAACTCCAGCAGACCTCCCCTACCCCAATACCATCCGCAAGACTTGAGTAGGAGTTTTGCAAAGAAGAATAAGAAAAGTTGGAGGGAATCCAACCAAATCCCCACCTACTCACTAGTTGACGCTCGCGCAACAATTAATAAGATTGCTACCCAAAGAGTAATCAAGCAAGATAATCGTGATCGTCAGTAGACGCCACTGACGAAGACTCTGATGGGGGTGCTCATCACAGAAGATCACCAATTCAAACAACCACCTCCGATGCGCAACAAAAAGGTCAAGACCCTAACCTTTTTTGAGATTATCACAAGGATACATGGCATGCAACCGACAACTGCATCTCCTTGCGCATGGAGATCGAAAAGGCGCTAAAAAGTGGGAAGGTCACCCACGTACTTCAAAACGTGCACAAGGAGGTGCGCCAGATTACTCGCGGCGAAGAAGGCCCGAGTAACAAGAAGATGAAAGCATTTGTTCATATGATCCAGGGTGACCCATCGCGCAAGCGCGGCCATCAGAAGAGTTGTGCGCCACACTAGCGCGAACAACATGTCATTTTCCCATAGTTCTCGGGTGCCCACAAGAGGAACGTCCGGTCATGATAACTGGCATCTTTGGCCATTATCGCACCGACTACATGTTCATATACCCGGGAAGCTATATGCACTTCATCTATGAACAATGCTTCCAACAGTTGGACCCAGAAGATGAGGCACGCTTGGAGCTGGGAAGCTCAACTTCATGGTAATGCCAGCAACCTCACGCCATGACGTGTTGCTAGGCCGTCGCACCCAAAGAGAGTTCAGCATGATCACCTCCACTCCTCATGTTGCTTGCAGTTTTCCAACAGGAAAACGGGGTGGCCATCATGTACTTGAGGCACGAGATCATGTCCATCGACGAGGAACCACCGGTGAAGGTACCGAAGTCATCATCCAATCGCGAGCCGGAGAAATGGGTACTCAACAACAAGTACCCGGAACAAGCTGTGTTGCTAGGACCCGCCATGACCCCCGCAGTCAAGGCATGGCTAAAAACAACTCCTGTTCTGCAATGTAGATATTTTCGCTTGGTCGCCAACAGATATGCAGGGCTACAAAGGGAAATTGCAGAGCACGCGTTGCACAGATTCGCTTCAGTTCAGCCGATCGTTCAGAAAAAACGCAGTTTTGGTCCTGAAGTTCACCAATTCAAACAACCACCGCCGATGCGCAACAAAAAGGTTAAGACCTTAACTTGCGATTATCACAAGGATATAAGGCATGCAACCGACAACTGCATCTCCTTGCGCATGGAGATCAAAAAGGCACTGCAAAGTGGAAGGCTCACCCACCTACTTCAAAACGTGAGCAAGGAGGTGCGCCAGATCACTCGCGGCGAAGAAGGCCCGAGTAACAAGAAGATGAAAGCATTTGTTCATATGATCCAGGGTGGCCCATCGTGCAAGCGCGGCCATTTAAAGAGTTGTTTGCCACACTGGCGCGAACAACAGGTCATTTTCCCCATAGTTCCCGGGGGCCCACAGGAGGAACATTTGGTCATGATAACTAGCATCTTTGGCCATTATCGCACTGACTACATGTTCATAGACCCGGGAAGATATATGGAGATCATATATGAACAATGCTTCCAACAGTTGGACCAAGGAGATAAGGTGCGCATGGAGCCGGTCGATTTCCCACTGACTGGTTTCTACAATGAAGCCATCTTTCCATTTGGTCAGATCTCGTCCGGTAACTCTTTCGGATGGGCGACACTCGCGCACGGTCTCAATCAACTTCATGATCATGCCAGCAACCTCGCGCCATGACGTGTTGCTAGACCGTCACGCCCAAAGAGAGTTCAGCATGATCACCTCCACTCCTCATGCTGCCTGCGGTTTTCCAACAGAAACTGGGGTGGCCATCATGTACTCGAGGAAGGAGATCATGTCCATTGACGAGGAACCACCGGTGAAGGTATCGATGTCATCATCCAACGGTGAGCCGGAGAAATGGGTACTCAACAAGTACCCAGAATAAACGGTGTTCCTTGGACCCACCATGAACCCCGTAGTCAAGGCGCGGCTAAAACAACTCCTGTTCTGCAATGTAGATATTTTTGCTTGGTCGCCAACGAATATGACAGGGGCACCAACGGAAATTAAAGAGCACGCGCTGCACACATTTCCTTCAGTTAAGTCTATCGTTCAGAAAAAGGCGCAGTTTTGGTCCTGAAAAAACTCGCGCACTGAATTTGAAAGTTTCAGAGCTCCTCCAAGCCGTCATCATCAGAGAAGTACGCTATCAAACATTGGAAGCTAATCCAGTCATGGTCCAGAAGCCCAACGGCAGTTGGCGCATGTGCGTCGATTTCAAAGATCTGAACAAAGCATGTCCCAAAGACTGCTACTCTTTACCCGAAATCGACAAAAAGGTGGACTCCCCCGCTTCATTCAGGTGGAAATGCTTTCTTGACTGCTACAAAGGCTACCACCAGATACAAATGAAGAAAGAGGACGAAGACAAAACCGCATTCCGCACTGACTAGGGAATCTTTTGCTACACAAAGATGCCCTTCGGATTGTGCAGTGCAGGAGCCACCTACCAGCGTTTGATGGACCATGTCTTCGGAGAAGACATTGGCGAAACTGTAGAAGTGTACATTGATGACCAAGTCATCATGAGCCCGGATGAGGAGAAGATGCTGACAAACGTTCTATTAACGTTTGCATCCTTGCACAAGGTCAATCTAAAGCTGAACACCGGGAAGTGCTCGTTTGGAATGGAAAAAGACAAATTTTGGATTCATTGTCACGTGCTACGGTTTCAAAGTCAATCCTGAGAAAGTGGAAGCGATTTAGCGTATTCCTTCCCCCTAGACCATCAAAGAAATGCAATGGTTGGCGGGGCAATTGGCTGCACTAAACAGGTTCTTGTCCAACCACGCGATGAAGTCTTTCCAATTTATCAACACTTTGAGAAATTGTGTAAAGCAGAACAAGTTTCAGTGGACTCCGGATGCGGAGAAAGCCGTCACACAAATGAAGGAGTGCTTGATTCAGCTGCCTACGGTCACGACACCGCAAAAGAATGTGCCATTGATTCTTTACCTTTCAGCATCAGATAACGCTCTGGGCGCAGTCTTGTTGGTAGAGCGCGCAGGAGTCCAAACTCCAATCTACTACGTCAGCAAAATGCTAACTGACCCGGAGACAAGATATCCAATGATGGAAAAGCTCGCTCTAGTTTAGTCCACGCATCCCGCAGGTTACGCCGGTATTTTTCCAGCCATGTGATAATAGTTCTCACGAACTTCCACTTGGCCAAATTTTGTCCAAACCGTACATAAATGGTCGTCTAGCAAAGTGGGCGATTGAGCTTGGTGGACACAATATCGTGTACAAACCACGCCCAACAATAAAAGACCAGATATTAGCCGAATTTGTTACAGAAGTACCAACCAATAACGCGCAAGAGTGTGAAACTGTACAGAACCAGCGCCAGTCATAGACGACCACGCATGGATACTTCACACAAACGGGGCATCCAATGATTATGGTGTAGGGGCAGGTCTCCATCTAATAAGCCCCGACAACCAAGAGTTGACCTACGCCATCAGATTGGATTTCAAAAGCACGAATAATGAAGCTGATTATGAAGCGTTTCTGGCAGGCCTTCGGTTAGCCATCAAAATGGGCGCACGGAATTTGGAAGCGCACGTCGACTCCATTTTGGTCGCATGATGTCCATGGCCAATATGACGCAAAAGGCGAAACGAATGGTCCTGTATCTTGAACAGGCGCAAGCCTTAATAACCAAATTCCAAAGTTTCAAAATAACCCACATCAACCGAAGCGAGAATAAACATGCCGACGGGCTCAGCAAATTAGCTGCTACAAGCTTCAAGCACCTCGCACGTGAAGTGCGCATCGAGGTGCTCAAGAACCTTTTCGTTCCTTTGCGTCAAGTAAACATCATCGAAATGGGGAATCCTTACTGGATGTCTCCCATCATCATGTTCTTGCAATCTGGGATCCTCCCAGCAAACAAGGCGGAAGCAAGGAAGGTCCAGAACAAGGCACTCAACTATGAAATGGTAGACGATATCCTTTACCAGATGTCATACCTTGGACCACTCCTCTGCTGCGATGACCCGCAAGACGCACTGACGGGTGGTCTGTTGGACCACCCTCAAGTGCTTTAAAATGATCAATATTCAGCACTTAATTAGGTTAATTGTTATGATTTGATAACTACGGTGTATACGGCTTTGAAGGTACCGACGAGAATAAACAAGGGAGTTTAACATGCTTTGACGGGCGCTTGCACTTGGCTAAATGAAGATGAAGACTTGGAGAGTTGATAAAAGGACAAAAAAGGGAAAATCTGCTGTCCACCGTAAGCTACGATGGGCACCGTAGCTTACGGTGGTGTCAGATATTCATATGCACTATAAGCCAGTTGTTTGGAGCCGTAAGGAAATCTTTTCCGTCGTTAGCTACGGTGGGCACCGTAGCTTACGGCGGTGACCTGCGAGAAAAATGTAACTGCCCATTTTAACTCGGTGTTCTAGGGACTTTTGGCATCTCAATCATGGGGAACGTTTTGGCAGAGCTAAGAGGCAAATTTTGGTGTTCTTGTGGGTTCAAAACAATTTCAAAACATTTACTTTTGTGTTTATGATTCATATGAACATAACAATTGAAGGTGTGATGATTTGCAAGACCATGAGTGGCTAAACTCATTGTGATCATCCTAGGTTGAAGGTTTGCTTGAAACAACTGTGTTTTGATTCTTAATTTCTAGAATAATTGACTTGCAATGTTTGTAGTTTATTATGGTGTTTGAATATTTGTTGGTAAATTGTTGATTGACGTTTTGATCTTAGCCTTAATCGTACGTTTTGGTGTCGTTGACAAACGAGATATCACAGGAGGGTTTAGGGTTCGATATTGGTTAATTGGTCATCGGGTAACAACCTCGCATCTTTGTAATCCGATTACTTAGTTTCCTTTTATCACGAACAAATAGTCATACACGAGTCATGTCTATGTGACTCTTTCTAGTCGGATTTAAAACACAAGTGTTAATTGAAACCAGAAACTTTGGATGATTACTTGCTTCTAATCTGTTAAACAACCCATCTTTGAATTGCATCTAGATTAATTTTAAAACCAAAACACTAAAAATCTTGAATTCACTTTCTTGCATTTTAGATAAATTAGTCAACTTAATATAACTTTAGATAGCACATATTACACAAACTCCATGTGTTTGATACCCACTTACCGCTAGCTATTAGCAGTATTTGGATTAAATTTACGTGAGACTACGACAATCACCTCAAATTTCGGCGTCGTTGCCGGGGAGTAGTGCGCAACGTCTGTTATCTTTGATTGTAGAGTTTGTTATTTTCTGGGTTTACGCTGGTTGTTTTAGTGTGTAGGTATTTACAGGTGCATGCATACTAGAGGCTCTCACAAGCTATCACCATTGGCATTTAATCCAAAGATCGAACGAATTTTGCAAAGAAACAGGGTCTTATTAAGAGAAAACAAAATCAGTGGTTAACCAACAACACCTACAACACCAATTTCATCGATTAACACCATCGATTCATTACCTTCCGCTACAAGCCAAACATCACCATCCACACCTCCACCAATTCCTACCACCCATCCTACTTCAACACATGAAGTCAACCCAACCAACACCACATCAATGGTTCCACCCTCTCATCCTTTTTCCCGACTTCCGGTCAATCATCCTCTACCAACAACCTTTACGAAGTCAATTTCCACCAAGTTCAACCATTGTTCATACCTCCTCTACATTTCAACCACCAACCCAACCGGGTTTCCCTTATCCATCTTCTCAGTTTGTGCAACCTTCGGGTGTAGGAGGAGATGGGTTTGAGGACGAGTATGAAGAAGAATTTGGAGGATACGAAGAAGAGGGTTACTATTATGGAGGAGATGCAGGTAATTTGGGACCTCGAGGAGGAATGGGTTATCAACAAAGGCAACAAATGGAACAGGCTCAAGGAGTGGTTAGGTAACCCATGCGGGTACAACCAATTCGTCCGCTAGGGCCACCGCTTCAACGACCAATGCCTCCACAACAAGTTCAAATTCAACATCAACAACAACAACCTCAATTTCAAAGGCAAATGCAACAACCTCAATACCAACAACAATTTGTACCTCAAGGGCTAAGTCAAGGTCAAGCGGGTCGACCAAGAGTACCATTGGGTGCTCCGCGAAGACATCATCAAGAGGTAGTAAGAGGGATTGAAGCACATTTTAGGTCGGTTATCACTAATAACCCTTCTCCGGTGGTGATACCTTATCACCCAGATGGAAGGACATTTGAGGTTAGAACAACCGCACTTCAAAGTTTGCCGAAGTACAAAGGGCTAGCAACGGAGGAACCGTACTTCTATTTGGAATCATATGACTCTATTTGCAACACTATTGGAGGGCAAGGTTTTTCATCGGACGATGTTAAGTTGGTACTCTTCCAATTCTCTTTGGAAGATAAGGCAAAAAGATGGTTCCATACTTTACCCTCCACATCAATCTATACATGGGCCGACATGCAACAAAGATTTTCAGAAGAGTTTTTCACGGCCCAAAAGACTAATAAACCTAGGCGGAGCTTGAGAAGTTTTCAACAACAACCGGGTGAGATGTTTCATGAAGCATTTGAGAGGTTTAACATGATGTTAAAAATTATCCTCATCATGGCATTGCACTTTGGGAATTATTGAATGTTTTCACGAGGGGTTGAGTTTGGAAGATGCTCATGACTTGATGTCAATTACTAATGGTACTTTTGGTACAAATTTTGAGCAAGATGATTGGGCATTTTTGGAGCAAATGGCGGTCACTTCTAAAAGAAAAGCACAATCTTCAAGGAGGGCAAGGCATGTTATTACAAGAGCTCAAGTATATGCGGTAGATAATGGAGGGCTACAAGCAATGAATCAGGTATATGATGTTTGTACTAATTGTGGGTCATGCAGTGGATGTGTGTTTGGTGGGGGTGAGTGAAGGTCAAGTAGAAGAGGTAAATACTATTCAAGGGGGTGGTGGTAATTTAAATATGAACTCGAACACATATTACCATGGGTTAAGGAACTATCCCAATTTTTGCTATGGGAACCGGCGAATCAAGCCAATCCTAATCTCCAAGGATCTCAATGAAACTTTGTTCGACGCCAACAACACAATCAAGGAAATTTTAGGGGTGGAAATGGTCAAGGTTACCAAGGGCAGTTTCAACAGACGGGTGACCAAAGTGGTACTACGGGTCAATCTTCATCAAGTGGCAATGAAGTTATGGATATGCTCTGGATGATGCAACAAGATATGCAAAGGAGAAATCAACTGGATAACGCTCGGGCACAAAAGGATGAGATTCGGGACAAAGCCATCCAATCACTAGCCACACAGATGGGGAAGCTGGCTAGTAAGGTAGCAGCATTGAAGCAATAGAATGGGAAACTTCCCAGTGATACGCAAACTAACCCGAAGAACACAAAGAACATACAGTTTAGCGGGGTAAGTTTCGTTTCGAAAAATGATAAATGTTTAACTACTTTTGTTGTTCATGTGATTGTAGGTGTGAATGAAACAAGTGTCAAGAGAGGTGGAAGTGATGCAGGGGAACCAGTTATCCCGATTCAAGTTAGGAAGTTCAAGATACAGAAAGCATTGTTGGATTACGGAGCAGGGATGAACATTCTCTGGTTAGCTTATACGACCAGTACGACTTTGGTCCGCACACGAGATTGATAGCATGGCGGTGTTCACGGATGCGAGTTGGAAGCAACCTCGAGGGTTGTGAAAGACGTAGTGATACAATCGGGCGAGTTTTACTACTCCGTGGATTTTATGGTGATTGACTACGCACCGTCGAAGACTTACGAGCAGCCGCAGGTAGTGTTGGGTAGTCCATTCTTGTATACGGAAAACGCTTAAACCGATTGCAGAAACGGAATGGTCACCATGGACTACGAGAATCGTAAGTTATACTTTAATGTGTTTTTAAAAACCATTCATTACGATCTTGTTAATGACTTGAGTCACACAGTTGCTACTAACGAACATGTTTCAAGTGTTAGCACAGTCAGGTCAATTGCAAGTGGTGTTGATGTGTATAGGTCTGAGTTGAAGAACGATGAAAATCAGGTAAGGAAGAAGGCGAGTGTGAGCAGGAGAGCGGGCAAAGGAAAACCACCCGATGGTGGGATTAGATGGGGTGATGGGGTTAAATTCGACCCTAATTGACGTGAAACTACAAACTTTCCAAGAAGTTGGATGGAATATGGAGAGAAATGGGAAAGCAATGGTTCTTGTGAACCACCTTGAGTACGTCAGATGGTGTTATTCTTTTCTAGTATATTATTGTAGACATTATTTTGTTTTGTTTATGGTTGGGTGGAAGGGTGGCGTATTGTGGTTGATATTCATGTTATGGGTTGTGGTAGTACTGGTGGTGTTTACATGTTTCATAAAAAAACGAAAAGAAATTTGGAATTTGAGAGTTGAGCTGAAGGTGAGGTTGACGTAGCTTTAGTGATTGTTTCCCTCAAAACCATACATTGAGGTCAATGTATCTAAAGTGTGGGGATGGGGGAAATTTTTGAGATTAATCTACATGACACATCGGTATCCCTTTTTATCCTTTCTTGGTGAGTTTTTGGGCCACATGGATGCTTTCTAGAAATTAATTCTTTGGTTTGAGTGGCAGTGTGCGATTTGTGTTAATAGAACTTGTGTAATATATGCTTGTCGAAACCTGAGTGTAACTTGCTTGTGAAGATGATAAGGGAATTTAGGTAGCCTCGTCTAGATGTGTGAGAGTGTGGGTTTGGGGGGTTGGAACTTATAAGATAAATATATGAGCTTGGTAGTAAGAGGGACGGGGGGTTTGGTCATTAGTAGCCAAAATTTAAGCTTTAAACCATTCATTTGTAAGCCAAGCCTATGTCCTATCAAAAATTCTACCTATTGATCGACCCGGTTTAAGAGCTTAGTTTGATGTTAAACGTTGATGTGTATGTGTTCTTTGTTCTTTGATGTTAAAAAAAGAGAGAGAGAGAGAGAAAAAAAAATAGAAAAAAAATGAAAAAAAGAAAGAGAAAGTTAGTGAAGTTGTGTAAATAGTAATGGTTATTTTTGTTTGTAATAATAAATCGGGTCGATTCAATGAGCTACATGCATATATATATCCCACCAATTCTCACCCTTACACATAGCCTCGTTACAACCCGAAAGTCCTTATGATTTGTAAGCATGTTCGGCATTTTGTAGGTGGAGAATTGATTATTACACAACCTTATTGTCGCACAATCACGCACTAGCATTGAGTGATCTTGCATAATCTTGCTAGTACCTTTTTGTCACCGAGAGGAGAGTTATTGTGAGGGGTGTGTCATTTGGCATGATGGTTAACTGACAATTGAATGACATGTTTGTGTTTGGTTTACATTTGATCACTTTCAAGCTCGAAAATGTTTTTAATGTGTTGCTTGGGGCAAGCAACGGTTAAGTGTGGGGATGTGACGGGTGGTCCATTGGATCACCCTCAAGTGCTTTAAAATGATCAATATTCCACACTTAATTAGGTTAATTGTTATGATTTGATAACTACGATGTATATGGCTTTGCAGGATCCGACGAGAATAAACAAGCGAGTTTAACGTGCTTCGACGGGAGCTTGCACTTGGCCAAATGAAGATGAAGACTTGGAGAGTTGATAAAAGGACAAAATGGATCATCTGTGTAACACCCCGACCGCGTAAAACAACGAACCGCGGCGGAATCATCGGGGAGTCATGTCACAGAACAATTGTTTTCACAACTCATGGAATTTAAAATTTTGTTTTATTAAGTTAAATGTTTACACTGTCTTGGGATAAATAGAAACAACACATAAATAAATTGTCTTTCATGTTTTAGGTCACTAAGGCCCGCGTCCATTCCTACGTGAAGCATGCATCATATTATCAAGGATTGACTCTTGAAACATATGTGAAAAGAGAGTCAACATAAAAATGCAAGGCGAGTACATAGGTTTTGTGAGTGTGTCAAATCTGTGGCTTATTGTATACATACGGCAACACCTCGTCCGACAACAAGAGTCGTTAAGTGAAAACCTCGTATCAAAAGTGTTTGAGATTGCAATATAGTTAACCAACTAAAACAAGTTGGTTAGAGTTGTGAAAACCTTATAGCCATGAATCTTGACCAAAACGTTTCTTTTGTAAAAACCTTGTAATATATTGATTCAAAAGAAACTCCGTATGGTTTATATCTTTAAGTGAAAATCATTGTGTGACATTGTTTAAAACCATTTGTCCGTGTTAGAAACCAATCATCCATGTCATAAACCAATTGTCCATGTCATAAACAAATCGTCTGTGTTTTTAATTGTGAAAACTTTTGATCGTTCTTTAATGAACACATTCAAACCTGTGTGACTATACCACGAAAGGGTATCTTTAATATTCCACCAAATGGTCTCTTTAACTAGACTAACAAATCAACAAATGATTTGTTAATCAAAAACAGTTTCTGTCATTACCCAAACTTCTACCAAATCAAGTGAACAGTCCGATAATGAGATTGTCAGTCCTATGGTACCATAACATACTACTGGTCAGCTCGGCCAAAGCTAATGAATGTCATTCGTGTTATGGATAACGCATCAACAAGTTGTTCACATTATGGAAATTCTATTGTTTTATATATAAACCATAGACATTTTTTTTTGAAAACTTGAAAATGATTTAGCACGTATGAGTCACCTTAAAACATTTGCAAAACGTAAAAGAGGGGAACTATGCACTCACTTTGAAAATCATTTTGTATATATAAACCATGCATATTGTTTTGTAATCTTGAAAATAAATATAGGCACATATGAATCACCACAAACATATAGAAAATGTAAAAGAGGGGCTATGTACTCACTTGGGATTGCGAAAGTGTTCTTGATCAACGGAATAAACAAATCTCAAAGGTGTCATAATGTGTCAGATAAATATGTTAGCGTGTCGGGACTACAAACAGGAGTTCAGATAGAATGAAGTCTTATAAACCTAACGAGTGTTGGAACTCATGTGATATGGTTTACCAAATCTAACATTCATGTTTGGAAAGGATCCTAAGTGCTTTTGACCCATTATGACTCGTTAAGGTAGTTTATGCTACGTTAACGAGTCATAAGCCTAAACGCGTGATTGTTCTATGATGTGTTTAAAATGGATTTATGCGCAAAAGGGCATTTTGGTCATCAGTTTTTTAAGAACAAAGAAGTAACTTATCATAACACTAACTAAACGACGTGACCATAAGGTATAACCTCAGTAGGTTATTCCCTATACAACAATGGTCGCAAATATGTGTTTGGTTGGATCCTAAGATCGACCAAACGGGTCGGATTCGAAAGTCAAAGCAGTGGTCAAGACCGCTCGACTTACGACCCTAAATAAGCACTAAACTAGAAGTGACGAGTTAGACATGTCAAAATATGTCTAAATAAGTTTATAAAACTGATTTGTTATCAAAACTTGGTGTTTTGAAACCCGAAAATATTTTTATCGTAAAATGCACATCATGCGCATTTTTTACCGAAACTTTGTCTCGTCACTTCAACTAGTAAACGTGGTAATCAGAAGGCGAAATCGTTAGGGATTATAACCTTCATGATTACGATCACGTTAAAAAGTTCAATTGAACTTTGACTTGACCAAATATGGTCAGAACCAAAAGTTAACCAGGAAGCCAAACTGTTCGACTTTTAGCTCAAAATAGCTAAAAATGAACGAACTAGGAAGTGTACTTACTCGTGTTGAAGAACACTTTTGGAACACAAGATAGGAGGCTTCCAAAGGCTGGAAAAAAGCTCCAAGAAGGATAGAAATAAGAACTTCACACTTTGCTTTGAAGTGTTTTGAAGTGGTGTGAAAAAATGGAAGAATCATGGGTATTTATAGTAATTTAGGATTAAGGAGGTGATGACAAGTGTCCTCAAGTATGGATTAGTGTCCTAACATGTGTTAATACCATATTAAGTGTGGCAAAGTGAGTGTTAGGTGTCAAAAATTGGAGATAGGTGGCAAACTTGGTGAAGAAGCAAAAATATTTATTATTTTTTTTGACATTTTTGGGCCTTGGACTTGTATTTTCATTTGTTTGCCATTTTAACCCCTTTAACCTAATATTTAGGTTATATAAAGGTGTTAAGATATGTGTAACTTGGATTATGCCCGAAAATGTCATGGATGTCGACTTGTCTTGTTGTACAGTTACGCGTTTCGCAAAAATGCGTAAAACGCTTTAACGAACACGAAAATGATCGTAATTGTGCAACGATGGACATTTTTTGCATTCTCATCAATAAAATACAATATTTTATTGAATACAAAAATATTTGGAAATAAAACACACGGCTTCATTGAATATGAAATTGTTTGTAATTGTGCAATGATTGAAAAGGCACAAATGTCACAGTCTCCCCTACTTTTGGAAATTTCGTCCCGAAATTTCATTAGAGGAAACTTTGTGAAAAAAGATGTGGATATTTCGCTTTCATCTGATCATCTCATTCCTAAGTAAATTTTGGGCCACGTTTGGATTCCCAGCGAACCTTAACTATGGGTATACGTCTACGCTTGAGTTTCTTGACTTCACGGTCCAATATCTCCACAGGTTTCTCGATAAAATGCATAGTGTCATCAACGTAAATTTCGTCAAGGGGAATGTGGAGGTTTGTATCGGCAAAAAACTTTTTCAAATTGGACACGTGGAATGTTGGGTGAATATTCCCAAGTTCAGGAGGTAGCTCATTTTTGAACAAGCTTTGGGTCACACATGTGTGTTGTGCTTAAGGATACGTGTCTGGATATCAGATTGAAATCAAACACAATGAAGTTTGACACGTTCCTTATGACTGAGCGCATCAGCCACAACATTCGCCTTACCAGGATGGTAGCGAATCTTGTAGTCGTAGTCGTTAAAAAGTTCTACCCAGCGTCGTTGTCTCATGTTTAGCTCCTTTTGATTGAATATGTGTTGGAGACTTTTGTGGTCAGTGAAAACCACACATTTTGTACCGTAAAGGTCATGAGTTGTGTAGTTCTTCTCGTGGATTTTCAATTGTCTTGACGCATAGGCTATGGCTTTGTCTCTATGAATGAGAACACAACCCAGGCCTAGGTTTGATGCGTCACAATAGACAATGAAATCGTCGTTGCCGTTGGGTAAAGATAAAACAGGAGCATTATAGAGTTTTTGTTTTAGTGTTTGAAAGGCTTCCTCTTGTTTGGGTATCCACTCGAAAGGTTTATTCTTCTGAGTCAAAGTGGTGAGGGGAACCGCGATCTTTGAAAAGTTCGTGATGAATCGTTAATAGTATCCAACAAGACCAAGAAATGAATAAACTTCAGTAGGAGTAGTAGGTGTACTCCAATCCCTAATCATACTGATTTTGGCGGGATCTACATGTATACCTTGTTCGTTAATAATGTGTCCCAAAAATTGAACTTCTTTTAGCCAAAATTCACATTTGGAGAATTTGGCGTAAAGTGGTTCTTTCTTCAGGAGTTCCATCATTAGACGGAGATGTTGTTCGTGATTGGCTCGAGACTTAGAATAAATGAGGATGTCATCAACGAAAACAATAATGAACTTGTCTAAATAAGGTTTACAAACCCTATTAATTAAGTCCATGAAGATGGCAGGAGCATTTGTCAAACCAAAAGGCATGACAGTGAACTTGTAATGGTCGTATCGAGTGCAAAAAGCAGTCTTGGGAATATCTTCTTCGAGTACACGAAGTTGATGATACCTAGAACGCAGATCATTCTTTGAAAAGCATGTCGCACCTTGTAGCTGATCAAAGAGATCATCAATGCGAGGTAGGGGATATCAATTTTTGATTGTGAGTTTGTTGAGCTCACGATAATCGATACACATACGGAAGGATCCATCCTTCTTTTTAACGAATAGGACAGGAGTGCCCCAAGGTGAAAAGCTCGGACGAATGAATCCCTTGTCTGAAAGTTCTAGGAGCTGCTTTGGCAACTCTTGCATTTCAAACGGTGTAAGACGGTAAGGAGATTTAGTAGTTAGGTTAGCACCAGGTACAAGGTCAATACGACAATCAACTTGACGAACTGGTGGTAAACCAGGCAGCTCTTCAGGAAACACCTCAGGATATTCCCGAACAATGGGGATGTCCTAAACTGTTTTGCCCTTGCCTTTTTCCTCTACGATATGTACCAAAAAGGCTACATAATTCTTTCGTAGGTATTTTTTGGCCTGGGTACAGGTCATGAGTTTTAGGCTACTAGAGGGTTTCTCTCCTGAACTTCTAAGGTTCCGCCAGATGAAAGAGGTATACAAACAACCTTGTCGAAACAGATCACCTCATCATGGTGTTTGGTTAACCAATCCATTCCTATGATGATGTCAAAACTCCCGAGTTGCATTGGTGTGAGGTCAATGGGAAAAAGGTGGTTATCCAAGTTCAATTGGAAACTACGAATGACATAGTCGAGCACAAGGGGTTCACCACTAGCTATTTCTATCGTTAAGGGTTTTCCTAGTTTAGTTCTAGACATCGAAAGCAAAGGTTCAAAGGCTAGTGATATAAAGCTTCTATCGGCGCCCGAATCCAAAAGAATAGAAGCAGTGTGATTTTAACATGGAATGTACCGTTAATGACTTTGTTATCAGCACGAGCGTCGTTGGCATTGATGTTGAATGATCGTCCACGGGCTGGATTTGCATTCGCGTTCACCAATTTTGGGCAGTTGTTTCTAAAGTGACCCATCTTGCCACAGTTGTAGCAAGAACCAGGTGGGAACGGAGGTCTAGCAGGGTTGGCTTAGGGTTGAACAGGGTTCTGAACAACTTGTTTTGGGGCCGAACGACAAACATTGGCTATGTGACTGAATCTTCCACATGATGTGCACTGGGGACACTGTATGCGAGCTTGATGGTGACCATTGCACCGGTTGCACAACGGTGCAGTACCAGCATAGGGTTTCCTCGTAGGAGGTTGTGCTGGCTGGTTTTGAGTGTTCTGGTTGGGTTATGCAACAACTGCAAAGTTCTGTGAAGCCTTACGCTTCCTCGACTTCTTGGAAGACTCAACTTTGTTCTCCTTTGTTTTCTCTTGAGTGGTCTTAGCTGCCTGTTTCTTGTCGCCCTTGCGAAACAGTTTCCCCTTCTTGACGTGAGACTCAGTCAGGGTAGCAGCTAATTCGATAGCCTGTCGAACAGTGGTAGGGTTGCTACCAGTAACAATGTCCTGAACGGGGTCAGGCAGGTCATCAATGCAACTCTTGATTGCTTTATCCAACGGGGTGACCATGGCGGGACACAACAAGCTCAATTCTTCGTAACGATCAGTGTAGGCACGATGCTCTCCACTATCTTGTTTAAGATTGTGGAATTCATCTTCCAGTGCACGTTGTTCATGACGTGGGCAGAATTCCCTCATCATTAGAGCTCGAAGCTCTTCCCACGTTTGTGCCATTGCCACATCGGCACCCCTATCTCTCATCACACCATTCCACCATGTAAGTGCTCTTTTCTGGAATACACTTGATGCAAACTCGACTTTTCGCTCATTCAGGCATTGAACATGACGAAATGTGCTTTCGAGACTCTCAAACCACTGCAGGAGTCCAGTAGCTCCTTCGGACCCAGTAAACTTGAGTGGTTTAGCCGAGTTAAATTGTTTGTAGTTGCACGGTGCGGGTGCATTGTTGTTGTTATTATTGTTATTGTTTGCTTGGTTTATTTGGGTCACTAGGTTTGGGAGTACAACAACAATTTGCTGAGCGATCATAGCTGCCATTTCGGCATTTTTAGATGTATTACGTGGAGGAGGCATTCTAGAATAAAACATGCGGGAAAATATGTGTGACTGACATTGGATAATGAAGAGAGATGTTAAAAATATCTACGAAATATAAGGATGGTGGTCCTTCGTTCGTTACTTAAAAACAAACAAACGACACATGGTGACTAATAAAAGTAAATGGTCTTTATAATGTATCGCGAAGACAATCTTTAGCCTATAAGTGGACACTCACCCAAGAGTTCCAGTGACTGGTCTGATAATGCGGATTTGTATGAACACTCTAGCCTAAGACAGAAAACTCAGGGTACAGGAATCCACCCTTCCAGATTGCACGTGTTCACATTAATAAAACCCAAACGAGATTTTGAAAACTTACACGGCTTTAAGTCAAAACAAATCATCTAAGGATAGATGATTGATTTTCAAAACTGTAACACCCTATAAAATCGTGTCCAATAGTATAGTGACACGTGCTGTATTTTTAAATATAGCCTGTTAATGACCAATAAGGACTAAAGGCGTCAACACGCTCAAGCTGAGCCTCTGAGTGACTGCCCGATGTCAACATGCATAAATAACAGCCTCTGAGTGACTGATATGTCAACATGCTTGAAATTTGGCCTCTGAGTGACTGATATGTCAACATGCCCAGCCTCTTAGTGAAATCGGAATCAACATGCTTATAATAAGCCTCTGAGTGATCCTTTAATAAGTCCTAACTCTCATACGTGCCTTTTGTTGGACGAGAGAGTTCAATTTTGTAAATATGTGAAAGTTGGATGATGGAGGGATTAAACGTGTCAACATGTCAATTTATACCTCTGAGTGACCTTTTAACGAACCAAGAGCTCCACAATGTCCGGGCATAATCCCGGGTATGCCAAGTATTGGCTACGGAGGGCTAAAAGTGCCAAAAAGGTGTTTAAAAAGGTTTTTAGAAGCTTTTTAAAGTTAAGGGGCTAAAGTATCAAATTTTAAAACTGCCTTTGGGGCGCTTGCGGGGCGCGAGAGGCAGGGCATGTGCCTCTCACGGCCTGCCAGAGAACATCTACTGGAGAAAGTTTTGCTTTGCTCCCAAACAAAACTCCAAAACCATTAAAACTGAAAACATGGCTTCCCAAACTGCTATGCCACGTTTTGGGACACTTATAAGCTTTCTCTTACACCCCTAAACACCTGGCTTCACCTCCTTTGAGCTCTGCAACTATAAATAGGTGTTCAAGTGCTTCATTCCAACTTGCACCTTTCTCATTAATTCACTCTTCTCCCTCCTCTGGAAGTTTCTAGCTGAAAGGAGCATCCAACGTAGTTCTTTTGCATTGTAGGAACCTCTTGTAAGTGTTCCTTGCTCTTGCATTTTCGTTTATAGGCTTTTATAGCCAAAAGTCAAGCGTTTTTCAGAAAATGCTTTGACTTTCGGTTAAGACCATTATGGTCCAGCCATTGTTCGAAATGAACATGGCTAAGTGATCATAATAAGGCAGGTGTTAGCTCCTATAAAGGGCACCTCCTGAAGATCACGTTTGCTAGACCAATTGACGGGTCAAAGTTATGATATTAAAAAGTCAAACAGGCCAATTTTCAGAAAAATCATAAATTAATCTTATACATGTTATGAAACCTGTTTTGACACTTAAATAAGTTGGTAATAATTATCAGAACATGTAAAGACATGTTCGGCTCGTCAATTTCAGTTCTAGGGTCGGTTCGCAACCGAAAGTCGCGAAGTTTGACTTCTGCTTTGAGTTTCGATTCTGAATCAATAGATTAGTTACCTACTGATCTAAAGTTGCATTATGATCATAATATTATGTAGCATAACCCTCTGAGGTTATATTACATGATTATAATCAGAATCCAAATTTATGCGCAAGTTCCATAATTATGCCATCTTTGACCAAAATGTCCTTTTTGCATAAGACAAGATTTCAAATGGTAATGAACTTGAAAATGAGTTTCTACCGATGTAATATTATAAGTAGGATTATTTGGGCTGATAAACCAAGTTTTAAACTGAGTTTTCAAGCAAGTCTTTACACTATGTCGATAAATGGCGATTTTAGCCCTTGTGGCTTATAAAATGGTTTTAATCAAATCTTTTCAGATAAATAATTTACCCACTGATATGTTATATTACTTAACATATTTAAAACATTTTAATCTGACCTTAACATCAGTTTTCATAAACATCGCATAAAGACGTCATTTTACGACGTAAGCGCCGTTTCCGCGCATAGTATGGTTTTAAACCATACTTTTGACTAAGACTTGATACCTGCTGATTTTAAAACTTATTTTAAACATATTTACAGTAAGTACATGTTATAAACTCAGAATCCCAAATAATTTATAAACTATGTGTAAAATGACCAAAATGCCCCTTCGGTGCATAGTTTGGTCATAAAAGATAATTTACACATATAATTGATATCCTACTGATATTATATCATAAATAAAGTATTTTTCTAGAATACCTATAACTATAAAATTAAATTATATTAAAGTTCCTTTTATGTGGTATGAAATTACCAAAACGCCCTTATGACGCATAATTTTGTTTTAAAACCTTAACGGGCATACAAGTTGATATCCTACTGATATCTTAACTTATTTAAAATATAATAGCTTATAAAACTTGTCCATGACTTATCCGGTTACCCGATGTCGCTAAAATGTGCACGGTTACGTATATGTAACCATTTTACAGAAATTAACCGAAACGGGTTTAACCTTGTCATTTAAGTCTCAAAATCCAGAATGTTTTATAGTTTACCCATATTAAACAAGTCAAGGTACTTGTTGGGATTAAACTACATTCTATCCAATCATTGTTTAATCTAGCGTCATACGTTTTGCTCAAGTACGCTAGTCGGTCTAAGTCTATGACTTAAATAAGACCGTTAGTATTTAATTGGTTAGTTTATGCCATAATCCAGACTAGAAACTTGCCGGTAAATGCTATCTGCATTTAGTTCTTTTTGTGTACGGCTGAGTTATTAAAAATTAAAGAAGACTAGCTCAGGTAAATACTCTCGACCTATTTCCCCTATACGGGCTTGGGTTACGGTAAATTATTACCGCTTGGTCGGAAATGGGATTCAATCGAACGCCGGTTCGGGGATAATAAATCCGCATATTATGTTTAATCAGTTTTGTTTGATAATTTAAACATCGGGGGTTAACTACCGTGTCCTGGATATCCTTGGCTCATTACTATAGAAATGGCCACGACCTTAGCGCGAGTGTAGGCATACACCCGATAGACGCTCAATTATGCATCCCACAAGGTTGGGAGGAATTGACTCCTTTGTGAGTCCAAAGTGGTGTGTACGTTAATTGTGTCTCGGTTTTCATACCGGGCCCCGTATGTATGACAAACATGTAAATCTGTTAACAAGGTTGGATGGTCAATTAACCCAAGTTATAAAAGATTTTGTGTTGATAAGCACTTAAAACATTTTTTAAATGTTTTCAAAACGAGTCGGTTGGGTGTATTTACCAGCGAAAGCTGACGTATTTTCAAAAGACTAATCTGCAGGTACAATACGAAAATAGGCTGGAAGTGCTCGGTAGTGATGAGGATCTTGCAAATCCTAAATCTACCCAAAGTCTGTTTTATATTCTTTCCATGTACAATTTATGATCTGCCTGTGGATCTTCTATTATAAGCTTGTATATTATTTTATATTTTCAAACATTCAGTTTGTAATAGTAATTTTACTCCAAGACTTCCGTTGTGCCGTATTTAATTGACTATGATGATTATCAACTGACGTTTGTGTATTTGTTTTGGTAGTCACCTAAGGATAGGTGATGGTATTGTTTAAAGAATCTAAACGCAAGATAACTCATGTTAAGGTCCTAGGAAGGTTATAGTCTAGGTCAAAGCATTACTAATAACCTAATTCCCTATAACCATAAGCTCTGATACCAATCTTTCTGTAACACCCCGACCACGTAAACAACGAACCGCGGCGGAAATGACGGGGAGTCATGTCATAGAACTATTGTTTCACAACTCATGGAATTTAAAATTCTGTTTTTTTAAGTTAAATGTTTACATTGTCTTGCGATAAATAGAAACAACACATAAATAAATTGTCTTTCATCTTTTAGGTCACTAAGACCCCGTCCATTCCTACGTGAAGCATGCATCATATTATCAAGCATTGACTCCTGAAACATATGTAAAAAGAGAGTTAGCATAAAAATGCAAAGCGAGTACATAGGTTTTGTGAGTGTGTCAAATCCGTAGCTTATTATATATATATTGCAACACCTCGTCCGACTACAAGAGTCGTTAAGTGAAAACCTCGTATCAAAAGTGTTTGATATTGCAATACAATTAACCAACCAAAACAAGTTTGTTAGAGTTGATAAAACCTTATAGCCATGAATCTTGACCACAACGTTTCTTTTGTAAAAACCTTGTAATAGATTGATTCAAAAGAAAACTCCATATGGTTTAGATCTTTAAGTGAAAATCGTTGTGTGACATTGTTCAAAACCATTTGTCAGTGTTATAAACCATTTGTCCGTGTTATAAACCAATCATCCATGTCATAAACCAATTGTCCATGTCATAAACAAATCGTCTGTGTTTTTAATTGTGAAAACTTTTGATCGTTCTTTAATGAACACATTCAAACCTGTGTGACTATACCACGAAAGGGTATCTTTAATATTCCACCAAATGGTCTCTTTAACTAGACTAACAAATCAACAAATGATTTGTTAATCAAAAACAGTTTCTGTCATTACCCAAACTTCTACCAAATCAAGTGAACAGTCCGATAATGAGATTGTCAGTCCTATGGTACCATAACATACTACTGGTCGGCTCGGCCAAAGCTAATGAATGTCATTCGTGTTATGGATAACGCATCAACAAGTTGGTCACATTATGGAAATTCTATTGTTTTATATATAAACCATAGACATTTTTTTTTGAAAACTTGAAAATGATTTAGCACGTATGAGTCACCTTAAAACATTTGCAAAACGTAAAAGAGGGGAAATATGTACTCACTTTGAAAATCATTTTGTATATATAAACCATGCATATTGTTTTGTAATCTTGAAAATAAATATAGGCACATATGGATCACCCTAAAACATTTAAAAAATGTAAAAGAAGGGGCTATGTACTCATTTGGGATTGCAAAAGTGTTATTGATCAACGGAATAAACAAATCTTAAACGTGTCATAATGTGTCAGATAAATATGTTAGTGTGTCGGAACTACAAACGGGAGATCCGATAGAATGACGTCTTATAAACCAAACGAGTGTTGGAACTCATGTGATATGGTTTACCAAACTTAACATTCTCATTTGGAAAGGATCCTAAGTGCTTTTGACCCATTATGACTCGTTAAGGTAGTTTATGCTACTTTAACGGGTCATCAGCGTAAACGCGTGATCGTCCTATGATAAGTCTTAAATACCCAAATGTGTTTGAAAATGTTATAACATCAGTTTATATGTTAAACATTTGATTACATGTGTTTAAAATGGATTTATGCGCAAAAGGGCATTTTGGTCATCTTTTTTAGAACATAGAAGTAACTTATCATAACACTAACTAAACGACGTGACCATAAGGTATAACCTCAGTAGGTTATTCCCTATACAACTATGGTCACAAATATGTGTTTGGTTGGATCCTAAGATCGACCAAACAGGTCGGATTCGAAAGTCAAAGCGGTGGTCAAGACCGCTCGACTTACGACCCTAAATAAGCACTAAACTAGAAGTGACGAGTTACACATGTCAAAATATGTCTAACTAAGTTTATAAAACTGATTTGGTATCAAAACTTGGTGTTTTGATACCCGAAAATAGTTTCGTCGTAAAATGCACATCATGCGCTTTTTTGACCGAAACTTTGACTCGTCCCTTCAACTAATAAACGTGGTAATCAGAAGGTGAAATCGTTAGGGATTATAACCTTCATGATTACGATCACGTTAATAGTTCAATTGAACTTTGACTTGACCAAATATGGACAGAACCAAAAGTTAATCAGGAAGCCAAATTGTTCGACTTTTAGCTCAAAATAGGAAGAGTACTTACTCGTGTTGAAGAAAACTTTTGAAACTCAAGATAGGAGGCTTCCAAAGGCTGGAAAAAAGCTCCAATAAGGATAGAAAGAAGAAATTCACACTTTACTTTGAAGTGTTTTGAAGTGGTGTGAAAAAAATGGAAGAATCATTGGTATTTATAGTATTTTATGATTAAGGAGGTGCTAACAAGTGTTCTCAAGTATGGATTAGTGCCCTAACATGTGACAACACTATATTAAGTGTGGAAAAGTGAGTGCTAGGCATAAAAAATTGGAGATAGGTGGCAACTTGGTGAAGAAGCAAAAATATTTATTATTTTTTTGACATTTTTGGCCCTTGGACTTGTATTTTCACATGTTTGCCATTTTTAACCCCTTTAACCTAATATTTAGGTTATATAAAGGTGTTAAGACATGTGTAACTTGGATTACGCCCGAAAATGTCATGGATGTCGATTTGTCCGGTTGTACCGTTACACGTTTCGCAAAAATGCGTAAAACGCTTTAACGAACACGAAAATGATCGAAATTGTGCAACGGTTGACATTTTTGCATTCTCATCAATAAAATACAATATTTTATTGAATACAAAAATATTTGGAAATAAAACACACGGCTTCATTGAATACGAAATTGTTTGTAATTGTGCAATGATTGAAAAGGCACAAATGCCACAATCTGCTGTCCACAGTAAGCTACGTGGGCACCGTAGCTTACGGTGGTGTCTGATATTCATATGCACTGTAAGCCAATTGTTTGGAGCCGTAAGGAAATCTTGTCCGTCGTAAGCTATGGTCGGCGTCGTAGCTTATGGTGGTGACATGCCAGAAAAGTGTAACTGCCCATTTTAACTAGGTTTTCAAGGGACTTTTGGCCTCTTAATCATGGGAACGTTTTGGCAGAGCTAAGAGGCGAATTTTGGTGTTCTTGTGGGTTCAAAACAATTTCAAAACATTTACTTTTGTGTTTATGATTCATATGAACATAACAATTGAAGGTGTGATGATTTGCAAGACCATGAGTGGCTAAACTCATTATGATCATCCTAGGTTGAAGATTTGCTTAAAAAATTGTGTTTTGATTCTTAATTTCTCGAATAATAGACTTGCAATGTTTGTAGTTTATTATGGTGTTGAATATTTGTTGGTAAATTGTTTATTGATGTTTTGATCTTAGCCTTAATCGTACGTTCTTGGTGTCGTTGACAATCGAGATTTCACGGGAGGGTTTAGGGTTGGATATTGGTTAATTGGTCATCGGGTAACAACCTCGCATCTTTGTAATCCGAGTACTTAGTTCCCTTTTATCACGAACAAATAGTCATACACGAGTCATGTCTATGTGACTCTTTCTAGTTGGATTTAAAACACAAGTGTTAATTGAAACCAGAAACTTAGGATGATTACTTGCTTCTAATCTGTTAAAGAACCCATATTTGAATTGCATCTAGTTTAATTTTAAAACCAAAACACTAAAAATCTTGAATTCAATTTCTTGCATTTTAGATAAATTAGTCAACTTAGTATAACTTTAGATAGCACATATTCCACAAACTCCCTGTGTTCGATACCCAGTTACTGCTAGCTATTAGCAGTATTTGGATTAAATTTACGTGAACTACGACAATCACCTCAAATTTTGGCGTCGTTGCCAGGGAGTAGTGCACAACGTGTGTTAACTTTGATATTAGAATTTGTTATTTTCTAGGTTTACGCTGGTTGTTTTAGTGTGCAGGTATTTACAGGTGCATGCATACTAGAGGCTCTCACAAGCTATCACCATTGGCATTTGATCCAGAGATCGAACGAACTTTGTGAAGAAACAAGGACTTATTAAGAGAAAACAAAATCAGAGGTTCACCAACAACACCTACAACACCAATTTCACTGATTAACACCATGGATTCATTTCCTTCCACTACAAGCCAAACATCACCATCCACACCTCCACCAATTCCTACCACCCATCCTATTTTAACACATGAAGTCAACCCAACCAACACCACATCAATGGTTCCATCCTTTTCATCCTTTTTCCCAACTTCCGGTGAATCATCCTCTACCCAACAACCATTACCAAGTCAATTTCCACCAAGTTCAACCATTGTTCATACCTCCTCTACATTTCAACCACCAACCCAATCGCGTTTCCCTTATCCATCTTCTCAGTTTGTGCAATCTTCGGGTGTAGGAGGAGATGGGTTTGAGGACGGGTATGAAGAAGAATTTGGAGGATACGATGAAGAGGGTTACTATTATGGAGGAGATGGAGGTAATTTGCATCCTCAAGGAGGAATGGGTTATCAACAAAGGCAACAAATGGAACAAGATCAAGGAGTGGTTAGGCAACCCACAGGGGTACAACCAATTCGTCCGCAAGGGCCACCGCTTCAATGACCAATGCCTCTACAACAAGTTCAACTTCAACAACAACAACAACAACCTCAATTTCAAAGGCAAATGCAACAACCTCAATACCAACAACAATTTATACCTCAAGGGCTAAGGAAAGGTCAAGAGAGTTGACCAAGAGTACCATTGGGTGCTCCATGAAGACATCATCGAGATGTAGTAAGAGGGATTGAAGCACATTTTAGGCTGGTTATCACTAATAACACTTCTCCGGTGGTGATACCTCATCACCCGAATGGAAAGACATTTGAGGTTAGAGCAACCACACTTCAAAGTTTGCCGAAGTACAAAGGGCTAGCAACGGAGAAACCGTACTTCCATTTGGAAACATATGACTCTATTTGCAACACTATTGGAGGGCAAGGTTTTTCGTCGGACGATGTGAAGTTGGTACTCTTCCAATTCTCTTTGGAAGATAAGGCAAAAAGATGGTTCCATACTTTACCCTCCGCATCAATCTATACATGGGCCGACATGCAATAAAGATTTTTAGAAGAGTTTTTCACGTCTCAAAAGACTAATGAAGCTAGGCGGAGCTTGAGAAGTTTTCAACATCAACCATGAGATGTTTCATGAAGCATTTGAGAGGTTTAACATGATGTTAAAAAATTATCCTCATCATGGCATTGCACTTTGTGCTTTTCATGAGGGGTTGAGTTCGGAAGATGCTCATGACTTGATGTCAATTACTAATAGTACCATAGTACAAATTTTGAGCAAGATGATTGGGCATTTTGGAGCAAATGGCGGTCATTTCTAAAAGAAAAGCACAATCTTCAATGAGGGCAAAGCATGTTATTACAAGAGCTCAAGTATATGCGGTAGATGATGGAGGGGTACAAGCAACGAATCAGGTATATGATTTTTGTACCAATTGTAATGAATTAGGTCATGCGGTGGATGTGTGTTTGGTGGAGGTGGGTGAAGGTCAAGTAAAAGCGGTAAATGCTATTCAAGGGGGTGGTCGTAATTTTAGTATGAACTCTAACACATTAAGGAACTATCCTAATTTTCACTATGGGAACCCGACGAATCAAGCCAATCCTAATTTCCAAGGAGCTCAATGAAACTTTGTTCCACGCCAACGGTCAAGGTTACCAAGGGCAGCTTCAACAGACGGGTGACCAAAGTGGTACTACGGGTCAATCTTCATCAAGTGGAAATGAAGTTATGGATATTCTCCAGATGATGCAACAAGATATGCAAAGGAAAAATCAACTGGATAACGCTCGGGCACAAAAGGATGAGACTCGGGACAAAGCCATCTAATCACTAACCACACAGATGGGGCAGCTGGCTAGTGAGGTAGCAGCATTGAAGAAACAGAATGGGAAACTTCCCAGTGATACGCAAACTAACCCGAAGAACACAAAGAACATACAGATCAGCGGGGTAAGTTTTGTTCCGAAAAATGATAAATGATTAACTTCTTTTGTTGTTCATGTGATTGCAGGTGTGAATGAAACAAGTGTCAAGAGAGGTGGAAATGATGCAGGGGAACCAGTTATCCCGATTCAAGTTGGGAAGTTCAAGATACACAAAGCATTGTTGGAATACGGAGCAGGGATGAACGTTCTCCCGGGTAGCCTGTATGACTAGTACGAATTTGGTCCATTACACGAGATTGATAGCATGGCGGTGTTCGCGGATGCGAGTTAGAAGCAACCCGAGGGGTTGTAAAAAACATAGTGATACAATTGGGCGAGTTTTACTACTCGGTGGATTTTATGGTGATTGGCTACGCACCATCGAAGACTTACGAGCAGCCGCAGGTAGTGTTGGGTCATCCATTCTGTATACGGCAAACACTCAAATCAATTGAAGAAACAGAATGGTCACCATGAACATCGAGAATCATAAGTTGTACTTTAATGTGTTTTTAAAACCATTCATTACGATCTTGTTAATGACTTGAGTCACACAGTTGCTACTAACAAATATGTTTCAAGTGTTAGCACAGTCAGGTCAATTGCAAGTGGTGTTGATGTGTATAGGCCTGAGTTGAAGAACGGTGAAAATCAGGCAAGGAAGAAGGCGAGTGTGAGCAAGAGAGCGGGGAAAGGAAAACTACCCGATGGTGGGATTAGATGGGGTGATGGGGTTGAATGTGACCCAATTGGCATGAAACTGCAAACTTGAAAGAAATTGGATGGAATATGGAGAGAAATGGGAAAGCAATGGTTCATTTGAACCACCTTGAGTACGTCAGGTGGTGTTATTCTTTTCTTGTATATTATTGTAGACATTATTTTGTTTTGTTTATGGTTGGGTGGAAGGGTGGCGTATTGTGGTTGATATTCATGTTATGGGTTGTGGTAGTACTGGTGGTGTTTACATGTTTCATAAAAAAACAAAAAGAAATTTGGGATTTGAAAGTTGAGCTGAAGGTGAGGTTGAGGTAGCTTTAGTGATTGTTTCCTTCAAAACCATACATTGAGGTCAATGTATCTCAAGTGTGGGGATGGGGGAAAATTTTGAGATTTAAAAATTTTTTAAACCAAGCAAACAACTGTCAAATTTGAATATTTAACCTTAATCTACATGACACATCAGTATCCCTTTTTATCCTTTCTTGGTGAGTTTTTAGGCCACATGGATGCTTTCTAGAAATTAATTCTTTGGTTTGAGTAGCAGTGTGTGATTTGTGTTAATAGAACTTGTGTAATATTTGCTTGTCGAAACCTAAGTGTAACATGCTTGTGAAGATGATAAGGGCATTTAGGTAGCCTCGTCTGGATGTGTGAGAGTGTGGGTTTGGTGGGTTGGACCTCATAAGATAAATATATGAGCTTGGTAGTGAGAGGGATAGGGGTTTGGTCATTAGTAGCCAAAATTTGAGCTTTAAACCATTCATTTGTAACCCAAGCCTATGTCCTACCAAAAATTCTACCTATTGATCGACCCGGTTTAAGAGCTTAGTTTGATGTTAATGTCGATGTGTATGTGTTCTTTGTTCTTTGATGTTAAAAAGAGAGAGAGAGAGAGAGAAAAAATGAAAAAAAAGAGAAGGAGAAAGTTGGTGAAGTTGTGTAAATAGTAATGGTTATTTTTGTTTGTAATAATAAACCGGGTCGATTCAATGAGCTATACATATATATATATATATATATCCCACCAATTCTCACCCTTACACATAGCCTCGTTACAACCCGAAAGTCCTTTTGATTTGTAAGCATGTTAGCCATTTTGTAGGTGGAGATTTGATTTTTACACAACCTTATTGTCACACAATCACGCACTAGCATTAAGTAATCTAGCATAATCATGCTAGTACCTTTTTGTCACCGAGAGGAGAGTTATTGTGAAGGGTTTGTCATTTGGTATGACAGTTAATTAACAATTGAACGACATGTTTATGTTTGGTTTACATTTGATCACTTTCAAGCTCGAAAATGTTTTTAGTGTATTGCTTGGGGCAAGCAACGATTAAGTGTGGAGATATGACGGGTGGTCCATTGGACCACCCTCAAGTGCTTTAAAATGATCAATATCCCACACTTAATTAGATTAATTGTTATGATTTGATAACTACGGTGTATACGATTTTCAGGTACCGACAAGCATAAACAAATGAGTTTAACGTGCTTTGATGGGCTAAATGAAGATAAAGACTTAGAGAGTTGATAAAAGGACAAAAATGGAAAATATGTTGTCCAACGTAAGCTACGGTGGGCACCATAGCTTATGGTGGTATCTGATATTCATATGCACTGTAAGCCAGTTGTTTGGAGCCGTAAGGAAATCTTGTCCGCGGTAAGCTACGGTGGGCGTCGTAGCTTACGGCGGTGACCTGCGAGAAAAGTGTAACTACACATTTTAACTCTGTTTTCAAGGGACTTTGGCATCTAAATCATGGGGAACATTTTGGCAGAGCTAGGAGGCGAATTTTGCTGTTCTTGTGGGTTCAAAACAATTTCAAAACATTTATCTTTGTGTTTATGATTCATATGGACATAACATTTGAAGGTGTGATGATTTGCAAGACCATGAGTGGCTAAACTCATTGTGATCATCCTAGGTTGAAAGTTTGCTTGAAACAATTGTGTTTTGATTCTTAGTTTCTAGAATATTAGACTTGCAATGTTTGTAGTTTATTATGGTGTTTGCATATTTGTTGGTAAATTGTTGATTGATGTTTGATCTTAGCCTTAATCGTACGTTCTTGGTGTCGTTGACAATCGAGATTTCACGGGAGGGTTTTGGGTTGGATATTGGTTAATTGGTCATCGGGTAACAACCTCTCATCTTTGTAATCTGAGTACTTAGTTCCCTTTTATCACGAACAAATAGTCATACAGAAGTCATGTCTATGGGACTCTTTCTAGTTGGATTTAAACACATGTGTTAATTGAAACTGGAAACTTACGATGATTACTTGCTTCTAATCTGTTAAACAACCCCGCATCTAGTTTAATTTTAAGACCAAAACACTAAAAATCTTGAATTCAATTTCTTGCATTTTAGATAAATTAGTCAACTTAGTATAACTTTAGATAGCACATATTCCACAAACTCCCTGTGTTCGATACCTACTTACTGCTAGCTATTAGTAGTATTTGGATTAAATTTACGTGAGACTACGACAATCACGTCTCGCACAATACTTGATTCGCGAGATACCCGAAGAGTTATGCGGAATTCTCACCGGTCCGCGCATGGTCGTCGCAAAGATCATGAACGCCAGCTACTATTGGCCTCGCATGTACTTAGATGCAGTCGAAACATTACGGAAATGTGCATCCTGCCAAAGACATGCGCCGAAGACATTGCGCCCCAAGAATCATTGATCCCCGTGACAACAACATGGCCCTTCCAACAATAGGCAATCGATATGGTGGGACCTTTCCCAGATGCCCTAGGCGTGGTGAAGTTTATAATCGTAGCCGTTGATTACTTCACCAAGTGGGTAGAAGCAAAACCCCTTGCATCCACCACAGCAACTGTAGTGCACAAATTCATTTGGGAGCATAGCATTTGCCGTTTAGGGCTACCCCTACACATTGTCAGTGATAACGGCCCCAACTTTTCCACTGAAGAACTACAATGGTGGATGGAGGAAATGCATATCGAGCATGTGTTCACTTCGGCCGCGCATCCCCAAGGGAACGGCCAAGTGGAAAGCATAAACAAGAGTATTGTCGAAGGGATCAAGACGAGATTGGGGACGGTGCAGAGAGGCTGGGTAGATGAGTTACCAAGTATCCTGGGGGCTTATCGAACCATGCCAAAAACCAGCACTGACTAAACACCATTCAGCCTAGCGTATGGGACGGAGGCAGTGATTCCCGCAGAAATAGGCCCCCATCACCGTGCATGCTAGCTGTACAAAACAAGAATAATGAAGACGAGCGCAGACTCGACTTGGACCTCCTAGAAGAAAGGCGTGAAAACGCCGCAATCAACGAAGCAAAGTATAAGTTCAAGCTCGAGAAATACTACAACGCGCGAGTCCGCATATGTATCTTCCTACCTGGCGATTTCATTTTGAGAGACAATGAAGCGTCAACGGTGAAAGTCTAGGAAAACTTGCGCCCAAGTGGGAAGGTCCTTACATAATCCATGAAGTCCTAGGAAAAGGTGCATACACCCTCAAACGTTTAGATGGCACAAACATTCCTAGGACCTGGAATGCGCAACAGCTAAGGCGGTGCTACATGTAAACTAGCAAAACTTATGATCTAATAGTCTATTCTGTACATGGCTCTTACGCCTTATTGTTAATAAAGATAATGGATACATGATTTTCTTTATCTAGATGTCTTGTTACAAATGCGCGAAACCACTTTGGGTATACGCAAAAACACCATGGTAAAACATGACTCGTGAACAAAATTCAGTACCTACTATTTGCGCATGTGATGTGATGTTCATACACGAGTTCATTATCAGTTTTATTCGCTCTACCTACACAAAGTTGTTATCTTCATGCAAATATTGTGACTTCAAATAAAAATCCTTTTCATTAAAAGAAAAATATGTACATCAAAGCGCAGTGCGCAATTACATCCAAGATATTACATTCAAGATCCTACAAACATCAAACACTCATCCCTCACTCTCTTCAACTTCTACCGCATCTAGGAATATATCTTTTAAGCAATCGACATAGTCATCGTCCTGGAGCGCCTCGCCCACCAAATCCATCACCGCCAGTTGAAGACGGTCATACTCTCGCTTTGCCTGGGAGAAGGAAGCTTCAATATCGACCCCATGAGTGGACACACGGCTTGTATCCCATTGAACGTCCAGCGTATGAGTGACATGGTGTGCACACTCAGCGTAGCCTTGTGCATATCCATCATGGCGCGCAGTGACCATTAGCTTGGCCACTGCGCCGTACAACTCTACCAAGTTCAGGATAGATTTTGCGATATGCAAAAGACAAAGAAAATAGGATGAGAATCAAGACAGAGAGAACAAATAACAACGGAGAACTTACATTGACAACTCCATGATGTTGTATCCACAGGATGTTGTTAGTCAGCGACTCCACCAGACTCTCAGAGATGGCGCTGGCGGCTTCAGAATCTTCTAATTTTTTCTCGCCCAGGCCCACCTTGGCATCTTCAAGGCGGAGCTTCTCCACATCCTCCAGGTGCCTACACTGCAGCTCAGCCTTTTCAACCAAGGCCGCCTGGAGATCCTTCTTCACGCCCTCAAGCACCGCGCAAGCCTCCACCTAGTTACACATAACAAGGTTAGTCTGATAATCTTTTGATCATGTAAAATAAAGAAAGGAAAATTTTTTACCTCCTTCTGCTCGCTGCGCTCATGGCGCGCCTTGGCCTCTTCGGCCGCAGCAGAAGCTACCTCTTTTTCCTTCCTTAAGCGCTCTACATCTCCGCGCATTTTTTCCAACTCATCCCTTAAAGATTTCTTCTCTGCATTGTCCCTTTCGCAGGCCTCCCTCCACAGCTTGCGCTCCTCCGCAAGTGTGGCAGTGGAGCCTCCACCTTATTCCTCCACCCCATCACAGACCATTCTTCGGTCCGTTGAGCTTCGGCAAATTTAGCTTTGTCCGCCTCTAGCTCTTATTTTTGCGCAGCCACTTTGGCTCACTCTTGGACCAGGTCCTTCTTAGCAGCTTCAAATTTTTCCTGTTCTTTGTGCATGCTCCGTCACTTCCTAATAATCTTATGTGTGTTGGAGGTGTAGATAGCAGCTGCCTGGAGGTACGCACCATATGTCTGTTCATGGCTTAGCCCTGTGTGCGCGCGCACCTTTGCTGGGGGGGGAAAGAGCCCTTGAACCACTCACGGCACGTCGGCCAGTGAGTGAACTCATCACCTTTCTCCAGTTTCCACATAGGGGTGTGGATCTCATCAGCGCGGCCTTCAGTGTAAGAACTGTAATAATAATCACCCGGGGTTCCGTCTAGGCGAATCGGGGATCCTTCGGCACAAGGGCACTCCCCAGAACCTCCGACTTCACCATCGGGCGCTGGCTCTGCTGCATGAGCTCCCTGCAGAACATCTTCATCACCACCAACCACTATTTCCTCAACCACTACCTCCACCAGTTTTTCAACCACCACTTCTTCACCACCAACCACCACCTCTTCTTCTGGCCTAATGGCCTCCCTTTCCACCTGCACCGCCACTACCTCGGCACTTGGCTCCCCACCCTCTACATTTGACGCTTGCGCCGTCTCTCACACGGGTGGGGGCATCGGGATATCAATGGGCGCGACCAGAGTAGTTGGGGCAACAAAGGTTGTCTCACTTCCCCCTGCATGATGACAAACAGTTAAGACAACTTGAAGAGGGAGAAAAATAACAGTTAAAAGGTGTTTACCTAAGGAAAGTTTAGCGGCGAGTGCGTCTAGACTCCCACGCTTCCCTATAATCTTCTGCACAGCCTTTTTGGGTGGGTTGCGCGGAGATATCACTTTTGGGAGCCCTCTTCCTCGTAAGGGGCTCCGGGCTGGATTTAATCTCCACCGGGTCATCCGGGTTAGCAGCCAGAATATCTGCGTATACCCAAAGTGGCTTCTTTAAACCTACAGGTGCGAGACCCTCCAAGGAATCAGAGACTACTACATAGTCATTCCAAGTGTCTGGCACAGAACACGTACCTTTGGGTGGGTCCGCCTTCTTCTCAACCACCGCACTTGTCCCGGCGCGCCTTCTCTTCTTGGGGTCCGGGCCAATGCCCAAATTTTTCAGTGCGCCTGCATCAACGCGCAACACAATAAGCAGTCTAAAAAGATGTAAAAAAAATTATGAACTTACCACTCTCAGGCACGGGGGCCGCCAGATCCGCGCTCCTGGGAAGCTCAAAGTTTCCCAGGATCTGTGCATACCATGTTGGCTCCTCTAGGCCAAGGGCGATGTTTTCCATCTGCCCATTCTCTCGTTGGAATGCCACCATATACAGCGCCATCCCTGCAAAATCGTGCATATGGTTAGTTTGTGCACAAGGAGAAATCAGAAAATAATCAAAGAATGAGACAAAGGTACTTACTCTTCTCCCCTTCCATATACACCGGCTTCTCCCCATGGTTGAGCTTCCAAACCAAACTCATGCCCGCCGCCACCAACGCCCTCTTCGGCAACTGAACCAACGAGATATCCTTGATGTCCTTATACCAGGACACCACCACTGGTATAGGAGATGTTTCAACAGCAATATCCTCCACCCCCCGGAAGTGCATCCGGAGGGGAATCACGCCGGCCTTCACAAAAAAGAATTTTGCCTTCCAATCATGGTAGGAATTCGGTGGAGAGAGCAAAATTTTCTTCGCCTGGATTCGGTGTTGGAAAGAGTAGAATCCTAGGGAGCAATGCAACTAATAAAAAACCCTAAGCCGGTTAACGGTGGGATAATACCATGGATCTATACAAAAATTCAAAATATTTGATTCTCACCATCCCCAATGAATTGAGTTAGGAGATATTGAATCGGTAGTGGTCCAAAATTTCAAGAAAAAATTTAGTTGCCGACAACCAGAAGTTACCATCAGCGAAAAATAAAAAAATAAAGTAATATAACCGGCCGGAGCGTCGATGGCGGTCTCTCTGTCAGAAGGAAACCGGGCATCCCAGTCCTCTGGGAACTTGAAGCTGGAGACCATCCATTGGAAACTGGACAGATTCCACTTCAAAACTAGCAATGAGGTCGAGGCCTCACTCGCAACTCTCTTGACCCCTAGTTTCCGTAAGAGATTTCCGGAGAGAAAAGAAGTAGAAGATCGAAAAGAAGAGAACAAGAAACTCAGAAGAATGTAGAGAAAGCAAAGAAGAAATTTTGAAGGCGTGCTTCAAACCTTAGATGGTACCGCTTCTTTATACCCATCGCATTTAATGCGATGGGGGAACATAACGTACGCACAGAATCAACGGCCAATCAGTACATGGCGCATGTAGGGCAAGTGGAAACTGATAGTCGCCACTCGTGCGTGGCTGGTACTTTCTCTGCTAATTCATTAATGAAAGAGAGGTTGCACTGTTGACAACATGCCCCAGCTATCAAAAGTCACTTCTAGGGCACCTTTTTTCTCACCAACTCGCCTGCAACATCAGCATGACGTAGATTCAAATTTCAAATACCTCATCATGAGCAAAGTTTTCCGTCAGACAAAGGTTTTCTCCATCCCTTATTAAATTCTTGCCATTGAAATAAGCGTGCATACATAATTTTTATAGTCCAGCACTCCACCTACTTGCCAACATGCGCATAGGAGCACCACTAGACTGGGGGGGCTTGGGCGGGTACGCAAGGAACCATACCCACAATAACATACATGTAACACCTCATAAAATTTGTCCAATAATATAGTGGCACGTGTCATATTTTTTATATATAAGTCCATTAAGGACTAATAAGGACTAAAGGTGTCAACATGCTCAAACTAAGCCTCTGAGTGACCCTATAGTGTCAACATGCATAAACTTAGCCTCTGAGTGACCATTAGTGTCAACATGCTTAAACTGAGCCTATGATTGACCATTAGTGTCAACATGCTTAAAATAAGCCTCTGAGTGACCAATAGTGTCAACATGCTTAAACTTAGCCTTTGAGTGACCATTAGTGCCAACATGCTTAGCCTCTGAGTGACCATCAGAGTTAACATGCTTATACTGAGCCTCTGAGTGATCCTTTATGAAGTCCTAACTCTGTTATTATGTAAAAGTTGGACGATGGAGGAGTTAAAAGTGTCAGCATGTTAATTTATACCTGTGAGGGACCTTTTAACGAACCGAGAGCTTGACAATGTCTGGGCATACTCCCGGGTATGCCAAATGTTGGCTACGGAGGGCTAAATATGTTATAAAGGAGTTTTACGAGGTTTAATAAGTTGAGGGGCTAAATGTGACAAATTTGGAAAGTTCCCATGAGGCGCTTGCGGGGTGCGAGAGACACTGGCCTGGTCTCTCGCGGCCCGCCAGAGGCCTGTGTCTGCAGAAAATTTGCTTGGCCTCTACACATGTTGCCAAAACCATTTGATTCGAAACTAGGGACTTCCAAACTACTATGCCACGTTATAGGACACTTGTAAGCTCCCTCTAACACTCCCTAACACCTGGCATCACCTCCTTCAAGCTCCCCAACTATAAATTGGTGCCAAGGTTCACCACTTGAACTTGCACCTTTCTCATTCTTCACTCTATATCCCTCCTCTGAAAGTTCCTAACTGAAAGGAGCATCCAACTTAGTTCTATTTCATCCTAGGAATCACTTACTAGAGCCTTCCAGTAAATGCTATCTGCATTTAGTTCATTTTGGATACGCCTGAGATATTAAATCTTGCATTTTTTAATCAAGACTACCTTAGGTAAATACTCTCGACTTATTTTCCCTATACGAGCTTGGGTTACGATAAATTATTACCGCTTGGTCGCAAATGGGACCAATCGAATGTCGGACTGTGGCTAGTAAATCTGCATATTCCCTTTTAATCGGTTTTGTTTGATAACTTAAACATCAAGGGTTAACAACCGTGTCCTGGATATCCTTGGCTCATTGCATTAGTTAATGGTCACGACCAAAGCGCGGGGTGTAGCCATACACCTGACAGATGCTAATGTTATATTATTTTTACCCACTAGTTGGGGATAACTCCTACATGAGTTCATAAGTAGTGTTTACGTTAATCATGTCTTGGTCTCCGTACTAGGCCTTGTATGTATGGACAAACGTGTAAATCTGTTAACAAGGTTACAAGGCTGACTTTTCCAAGTTATAAAAGATTTTCCGTGCCCTGTGCACTTAAATCCATTTTCAAAATGTTTTCAAAATCAGTCAGTTGGGTGTATTTACCAGCGAAAGCTGGCGTATTTTCAAAAGACTAAGCGTGCAGGTACAATACGAAATAGGCTGGAAGCTACTCGGTAATCCTTAGATCTACCCAAAGTCTATTATACACTTTTTGTACATTTTACGATCAGCATGTGGATCTTCTGTTACAAGCCGTCTATATATTATTTTTCGTACTTTGAACATTTGGTCTGTAATAGTAATTTAAACTCCAAGACTTCCGCTGTGTTTTGTTTAATTGACTATGATGATATCAACTTACGTCAAGATATTCCCCACCCGGGCCCACCAGTGTTTGGTTGTAAATATTGGGGTGTGATAGGTTGATATCAGAGCTTATATCTGTTATGAAACATGTTTTGACACTTTTATAAGTTGGTAATAATTATTAGAACATGTGAGAACATGTTCGACTCATCAATTTGAGTTCTAGGGTCTTTTCGCAACCGAAAGTCGCAAAGTTTGACTTCTGCTTTGACTTTCGATTCTGACCCGATTCAGATTAGTTAGCAACTTATCTAATGTTGCATTGTGATTGTAATATGATGTAGCATACCGCTCTGAGGTTATATTACATGATCATAATCAGAATCTGAGTTTATGCATAAGTTCCACTGTTATGCCATTTTGACTAAAATGCCCCTTTTTCGTAAAATGAGGTTTAATCGATAACGAACTTGAAAATGAATTTCCTACTAAAGTATCATAAGTAAGATTATTTGGGATATCAATTCAGATTATATACTGAGTTTATGAACAAGTTCCATGTTATGTCGATAAATGACGATAAAGCCCTTGTGGCTCATAAAACAATTACCTTCTGATATGTTATATTAAATAACATATCTAAAACAATTAAACTTGATTTTAAGATCAGTTTTTACTGAACTTCACCAAATCGTCATTTTACGACATAAGTGTCATTTCGGCGCATAGTATGGTTTTAAACCATATTTATCAACCAAGACTTGTTACCTACTGATTTTCAAACTTAATTAAAATATTTTTACATTAGGTACATGAAATAAACTCAGAATCCCAAATAAGTTAGTATATTATGTGTAAAACGACCAAAATGCCCCTTCTGTGCATAGTTTGGTCATAAATGATAAATTACACATATAATCAATATCTTACTGATATTATATCATAAATAAATTATTTTTCCAGAATATTTATGATTATAACATTATAATACATTCAAGTTCTTTTATACGGTATGTAATTACCAAAACGCTCTTATGAGGCATAATCTCATTTTAAAACCTTAACGGGCATGTAAGTTGATATCCTACTGATACACAACTTATTTACAACTTATTTAAAGTATAATGGCATATAGAACTTTTCCATGACTTATCCGGTTACCCGATATCGCTTATATGCGCATGGTTAAGTGTACGTAACTAATTTACGAAAATTAACCAAAACGGGTTTAACCTTATCATTTTAGTCTCAAAATACAGAATGCTTATGGTTTACCCATATTATACAACTCATAGTACTTGTCGGGTTTAAACTACATTCTATCCGATCATTTCTTAATCTAGCATATTATACCATTTTGATCATGTACGCTAGTCGGTCAAAGTCTATGACATAATTAAGACCGTTAGCATTTAATTGGTTGGCTTATGCCATAATCCAGACAAGAGCCACCATTTGAGAGAATTAAACACTAGCCTTCTTGTGTTTAATCTCAAACTTACACAAGCACATTCCTTAGACTTCCGAGTCTAGGCTTTGACCTAGGATTACTCATCTCATTATTAAGTTATTTGTATTGTTTTTTATTTGATTTTTAACAGGAAAATGCTGCCAAGGGTAAGAAGAAGAGGTAAAGGACCCATGAGGGGAGGACCATCTGGACATATCCCTTCACAACCCCATCACTCGAATCCTTATGAGGATTCGGGAGATTCCTGGCCAATTTCAAGACATTCACCTACTCATACCCAAAACTCATACCACTCATATCATTCTCACTAATCACACCACTCTCATCACTCATATCATGATGAGTTTAACCCTAACCACTATTTCAACACACCTCCAGCTGATCAGAATCAGTTGGATCAACCCAACCCAATGGACGAGGACTCCGACCCGGAGATGCCGCCATCAGGATCGCACGCACATCCCATCAAAATCTCTAGTGATTCAAACGTTTACATTGGATCACCATATCAAGGTCCTAACGAATGGGACCAATATTGGAACCAATTCACTTTTGCTAACATTCCTTCCCATCACTCCCCAACACCTCCTGTACAAGAAGATGTTCATATGGAACCGGTGGAACAACCTCAGCCTCCACCTGAGCCACCAAGGAGGAAACATGGAGCACGTATGTCGGTACATGCGGGTAAACGGTGAAGTTCGCTACAACAATTGCCCAAAACTTACCCTACCATTCATGAGGACCCACAAATGGGTGGACCCTCCAATGCTTCACCTGTGGTAGAACCGACACCATCACCAGTAGTTCAACCACCACCATCAGGTTTAATAACCCAATCCCAACATATCCGAATACATATGGATATGATCCTTTTAACCCATCTACACCAGTTAATTACTAGGCACTATCACATGACCCTTATATGCAAGCGGTCATGCATAATGCATTTTCCCATCTCCTTTCTCACCTATGTATCCACCTACTGGATATCCAAATTATGGGCACCAGTATCCTATTATGCCTTAACCACAACCACAACCTCCGTCGCCACTTGAGGTAATCAGTGAGGCCTTGGAACGAATGAAGGAAATGCAAAAATAAGCGGAGAAGACGGAGAAGAAGATGAATAAGTTCTTCAAGAAGCTCTCTAAGTTGGTTAAGGGAAAGAAGGAGTGAAATCTCTTCTATTATTATATTTAGTCCCTGCGAGGACATTGTTATCTCTTTAGTCCCTGCGTGAACATTGTTATTTCTTTTAAGTCCTTGCATAGACAGCTTGTTTCGTTTATTTATTTCTAGTATGTAATATCTTATTGTTATTTAATGAAATATTTTGGAATTTTATATATATGTACTCATCGTCTTCAAGCGAACGTCTCGATTTTACTCGAAATTTATGCTCTGCAATATAATTCCAAAAGGTCTTAATGGTTTTGATTAGCCAAGTGGCACAGACCACATTAATTGGCCAGTTTATAAATGATAGTTAAGGATGAATAGCCTTCTATCATGATAGTTAAGGAGAGTTATCCTTCTATCCAAAGGTGGTGGACTATTTTCAAGCCTCCAAGTCGTTAAGGTTAATGCGACCGTGACTATTAATCGACCATTAAGATACTCCTATGTTAACATTCAAGTAATGTTCATACGATGATGGACTACATCCTAAAACCTATTATAGAGCCTATGTGATCAATATGATCCTGTCTAATATCATCAATGCGATGATAATAATTGACATTCATTAGTGATGTAGTGCCTACGGGCCATAATAGACATCTATTAGTGATGTAGTGCCTACGGGCCATAATTGACATCCATTAGTGATGTAGTGCCTACGGGCAATGATTAAACATCCATTATTGATGATTTGCCTTTGAGCAATATTATATTGTCAATTAAGACAATGATAGTTGTGGTTAATATAACCCTTTGTCAAAAATTATGTCCATTAAGGACAGGCCTATGTGATGTATTTTATGTCCATTAGTGACAGGCCAATGTGCCGTATTTTATGTCCATTAGTGAGAGGCCTATGTGCTGTATTTTATGTCCATTAGTGACAAGCCTATGTGCCGTATCTTATGTCCTTAGTGACAGGCCAATGTGTCGTATTTTATGTCCATTAGTGACAGGCCTATGTGCCGTATTTATATGACCTTAGTGACAGGCCGATGTGCCATGTTTTAATGTCCTTCGCGACAAGCCTATGAGCAATATATAATTACTAATGACAATGACAGTTGTGACATTACGATCCACTATCTGATATATATGGACTATGTCCAAATTGTAATTTGCCTATAATGGTCCTTTTGAGACCTAGGCCAAATATAGATAACATTTATAGAAATGTTAAGCTTAAGAGTTGTGAATTATATTCACACTAGTTTGAATAGGAAATGAATTTATATATTCAAATTTTCAAAGCCAAATATGGTTACAAATACCATGGCTAAGAGAAGCTTAATTTGGTGTTTAGAACCAAAGCTCAAGAATGGCTAACTCGGATGAGGCGCAAAGTAGCCACCGAGATATTAACTCTAACAAAGCCGAAAACATAGCCATCCAATAATGATGATTTTCAAGCTCGCATAGATACAGCTGTTGGAAAGGCCATGGAAAAAATTTAAAGAATTGAGCGCTACTCGCTCCAAACCCTTACCAATTCCACCATCATCAGCTCGTAAGGAGAGTTCTGTTCACTCTTCAAATGCGAAGAGTGAACCAAAGAAATTAGAATTTAAAGATAGGTCCCGTTCTGCTAAAGATGGATGTACCTACAAATACTTTGTCTCCTGTAAGCCCCGAGATTTCAATGGAGAAAATGGAGCTGTAGAAGCCTTGAAATGGCTTGTTGAAATGGAGACGACAGTAGATATCAGTGGTTGTGCTGATAAGGATGTGGTAAAGTATGTATCACAGTCCTTCAAGGGTGATGCCCTGATTTGGTGGAAGGCAATGGTCCAATCAACAGGTAAGGTACACCTGTACAACCTGGGATGGTCCAAGTTTGTAGATCTAGTCAAAGAGACTTCTTATCCACCTTATGAGGTGTCGAAGATAGAGTCAGACTTTCTGACTCTCACAATGAAAAATCTAGACTGTAGGAAGTATGTTTCTGACTTCAACTCCATGTCTAGATTAGTTTCATATCTAATCACCACTGAACCCAAGCACATTGCGCGATTCATTAATGGGTTAGCACCTGAGATTAAGGGCATGGTAAAGGCTGCTCAGCCTAGTACCTATAGGTCTGTTGTTGACCTATCTCTCTCTCACCTTAGACTTGGTGAGACAAAAGTCAGTTAGGACTGAAACTGGCGGAAAAAGGAAACAGGGGGATGATAACTCCCAAAGGTTTAAAAAGAAAGGAAATTTTGGGTTCAAGAAGAACCAGCACAGGTTTGATGATAGACCTCTGTGCAAGACCTGTAACCGCAGGCATTGCGAGTAATGCAATGCTAACCCACAGATTAAACCCTGTGGTATTTGCCAAAGAAAAGGCCATAAGAGCCACGAGTGCAAAAAATCTTAAAGATGCCGTCTGTTACGGTTGTAATGAGAAAGGGCATATTAAGCCTAATTTTCCTAAACCCTAGAGATAATAATGCAAAGCTCGGAGAGGCTAGAAAGGAAATGTGCACGCCTTTCAAATGAATGCTAGAGAGGTTGTTAATGACAACAACGTCATAACAGGCAAATTCCTCATTAATGACATATATGCTAGAGTACTTTTTGATTCGGGTGCAGATAAGTCTTTTGTAGATCATAAGTTTAGTAAACTATTAAACTTACCCATAAGAACTCTAGACATAACTTATGAGGTATAACTTGCTGATGGAACTTTAGAAACAGCATCTTCCATTCTTGATGGATGTTTTATATCCATTAAGAATCCTTCTATTCCTACCTCTCTTTTGCCAATGAAATTGGCGGGGTTCGATGTAGTCTTAGGCATGGATTATTTATCTCATAACCAAGCCCACATTGCCTGTGATAAGAAACTCATCGAGGTTAAAACCCCATCTTGTGAAATAATCACCATCCTTGGAGATTCACACTATGGATTGCCAGACAAGGTGTCGTTACTCAAGGCATCTAGGTGTCTAAGAAGAGGTTGTGTCATTTACCTGGCATAAGCAACTATCAATGAGCGTAAGCCAAAGATTGAAGACCTTCCAATCATCTCGGAATATTCCGATGTCTTTCCTAAAGAATTACTAGGTCTACCTCCAGATAGGCAAGTGGAATTTAGGACTGACATCCTACCAGGATCAGCACATGTAGCTAGGGCTCCATATCGGTTAGCACTGACGGAAATGAAGGAATTAAGAGTACAATTAGATGAACTTTTAGAGAAAGGCTTTATCCAGCCTAGTTCCTCACCTTGGGGAGCTCCTATTCTTTTCGTTAAGAAAAAGGGCGGCTCAATGCGAATGTGCATTGATTACCGTGAATTAAACAAAATAACAATCAAAAACCGTTATCCTTTGCCTAGGATCGATGACTTATTCGATCAACTTCAAGGTGCTAGTTATTTCTCTAAGATCGATCTAAGATCAGGATATCATCAAGTAAAGGTTAGAAATGAGGATGTTCCTAAGACTGCCTTCAGGACCCGTTTGGTCATTATGAATTCCTAGTGATGCCTTTTAGGCTCACAAATGCACCTGCAGCATTCATGGATCTCATGAATAGAGTCTGCAAGCCGTATTTAGATAAGTTTGTCATTGTCTTCATAGACGACATACTTATCTACTCTCGTAATTACGCTAATCACGAGAAACATCTTCGGTGCATCCTAGAATTGCTAAGACAAGAGAAACTTTATGCTATGTTCTCTAAATGTGAATTTTGGCTTAGAGAAGTCCAATTTCTTAAACATGTTGTAAGTGACCATGGTATCCAAGTAGATCCCGCTAAGATTGAAGCCATAATGAATTGGGAAGTACCCAAAACTCCATCGGAGATTCGTAGCTTCTTAGGATTGGCTGGTTATTATAGGAGGTTCATTGAGAACTTTTCAAGGATAGCCACTCCTTTAACTACCTTGACCCGTAAGAACGTCAAGTTTGCCTGCGGTCCAAAACAAAAAGAATCCTTTGAAATTCTAAAACACAAGTTGAGCAATGCTCCTGTGTTATCTCTACCTGAGGGTATTGAGGATGTTGTCGTTTATTGTGATGTCTCGCACACTATCATTGGCTGTGTGCTAATGTAAAAAGGCAAAGTAATTGCTTATGCATCACGACAATTAAAGGTGCACGAAAGGATTTACACCACCCACGACTTAGAATTGGGTGCCGTCGTATTTGCACTTAAGTTGTGGAGACAATACTTATATAGCACAAAGTGTAATATATACACTGACCATAAGGGTCTCCAACATTTGTTCAATCAAAAGGATTTGAACATGCGACAACGCCGCTGGATGGAAACACTTAATGATTATGATTGCAAAATTCGCTATCATCCCCGGCAAGGCAAATGTCGTTGTTGGCGCCTTAAGTCGCAAGGAAAGGGTTAAGCCTATAAGAATTAATGCCAAGAGCATTGAGCTTAGAAATAGCTTGAATGAGAAGCTATTAGACATTCAAAGGCACGCCCTATTAGAGGCTAATGTTCCTAATGAAGGATTAGGTGGAATCATTGATCAGTTAATGCCTGGAAAAGATGAAATCCAAAGATTTAATGACAGAATCTGGGTTCCAATCTTCGGAGGACTTAGAGAACTAATCCTCCAGAAAGCGCATAATTCAAGATACTCAGTTCATCTGGATGGTGACAAGATGTATCAAGATTTGAAAAAGAATTATTGGTGAATGGTTTGAAGAAATCCAAAGCCACTTATGTAGCGAAGTGTCTGACGTGTTCGCAAGTTAAAGCTGAACACCAGAAACCGTCAGGACTTCTACAACAACTTGAAATTCCCACTTGGAAAGGGGAAATGGTAACTATGGACTTGATTACCAAGTTACCTAAGACCAAATGTGGTAATGACATGATTTGGGTCATTGTAGATAGGCTGACTAAGTCAGCGCATTTCTTGCCAATTAAAGAGACGTATAATTCTGACAAATTGGCTAAGTTGTACGTGGACAAGATTGTGTCCCTACACGATGTGCGGTATCTATTGTATATGATAGAGATACTATGTATACATCTCACTTTTGGAAAATCTTCCAACAATCATTATGCACAAGATTAAACTTTAGTACGGCTTACCACCCACAGACGGATGGACAAAGTGAGCGTACTATTCAAACTTTGGAAGACATGCTTAGAGAGTGTGTGATTGATTTAGGTGGAAGTTGGGATGACCACTTACCATAATAGAATTCTCTTATAATAATAGTTATCATACGATCATTAAGGCTACTCCTTTTGAGGCCTTGTATGGGAGAAAATTTCAAATGCCCGTGTGTTGGGCAGAAGTTGGGGAAACCCAACTATCAGGACCGGAGATTGTCCTTGAGACCACGGATAAGATAGTACAAATCCGTGATCATCTCAAGGCTTCCTGTGATAGGCGGAAGAGCTATGCTAACAAGAGGCGTAAACCTCTTAAGTTCCAAATAGGGGACAAAGTCATGCTAAGAGTATCACCTTGGAAAGGTGTAATGAGATTTTGAAGGAAGGACAACTTAAGCCCAAGATATATAGGACCATTCGAGATAATCGAATGTGTCGGCGCTGTAGCTTATAAGCATAACCTGTCAGTGGAGCTTAGTGGGATTCATGATGTATTCCATATATGTAATCTTAAGAAATGTCTAGCCGATAAGTCGCTAGCAATGTCACATAATGATGTGCAAATTGATGAAAACCTGAGATTCGTTGAGAAATCGATTTCTATCAAGGATCGACAGTTTAAGAAGCTCCGAAGGAAAAAAGATACCTATAGTAAAGGTTAAGTGGGATCCTATGAGGCCCTGAATATACATGGGAGGTTGAGTCCACTATGTGACAAAAATACCCCCATCTTTTTGAATTAAATCTCGAGGTAGAGATTTCTTTTAAGCGGGTGAGGATGTAACACCTTGTAAAATCGTGTCCAATAATATAGTGACACGTCTCATATTTTTTATATATAAGTCCATTAAGGACTAGTAAGGACTAAAGGTGCCAACATGCTCAAACTAAGCCTCTTTGTGACCCTCTAGTGTCAACATACATAAACTTAGCCTCGGAGTGACAATTAGTGTCAACATTCTTAAACTGAGCCTCTGAGTGACCATTAGTGTCAACATGCTTAAACCACTCTAAGTGACCATTAGTGACAACATGCTTAAATTTAGCCTCTGAGTGGCCATTAGTGTCAACATGCTTAGCCTCTGAGTGACCATCAAAGTCAACATGCTTATACTGAACCTCTGAGTTATCCTTTATGAAGTCCTAACTCTCATATGAGCCACTAGTTGGACGAGAGGGATTAATTCTGTAATTATGTAAAAGTTGGATGATGGAGGGGTTGAAAGTGTCAACATGTTAATTTATACCTCTAAGGGACCTTTTAACGAACCGATAGCTTGACAATGTCCGGGCATACTCCCGGTACGCCAAAATGTTGACTACGGAGGGCTAAATATGCTATAAGGGTGTTTTAGGAAGTTTAATAAGTTGAGGGGCTAAATGTGACAAATTTGGAAAGTTCCCATGAGGCGTTCGCGGGGCGCGAGAGACACTGGCCTGGTCTCTCCCGGCTCGCCAGAGGCCTGTGTCTGCATAAAATTTGCTTGGCCTCCACACATCTTGCCAAAAACAACTTGATTCGAAACTAGGGACTTCCAAACTGCTATGCCACGTTTTAGGACACTTGTAAGCTCCCTCTAACACCTGGCATCACCTCCTTCAAGCTCCCCAACTATAAATAGGTGCCAAGGTTCACCACTTGAACTTGCCCCTTTCTCATTCTTCACTCTATAACCCTCCTCTGGAAGTTCCTAACTGAAAGGAGCATCCAACTTAGTTCTATTTCATCCTAGGAATCACTTACTAGAGCCCTCCAGTAAATGCTATTTGCACTTAGTTCATTTTGGATACGCCTGAGATATTAAATCTTGCATTTTTAATCAAGACTAGCTCAGGTAAATACTCTCGACTTATTTTCCCTATACGGGCTTGGGTTAGATAAATTATTACCGCTTGGTCGCAAATGGGATCAATCGAATGCCGGACTGTGGCTAGTAAATCCGTATATTCCCTTTTAATCGGTTTTGTTTGATAACTTAAACATCAAGGTTAACAACCGTGTCCTGGATATCCTTGGCTCATTGCATTAGTTAATGGTCACGACCAAAGCGCGGGGTGTAGCCATACACCTGACAGATGCTCATGCTAAATTATTTTTACCCACTAGTTGGGGATAACTCCTCGTGAGTTCATAAGTGATGTGTACCTTAATCATGTCTCTATCTCTGTACTAGGCCCTGTATGTATGGAAAAACACATGAATCTGTTATCAAGGTTACAAGGCTGACTTTCCCAAGTTATAAAAGATTTTTCGTGCCATGTGCACTTAAATCCATTTTCAAAATGTTTACAAAATGAGTCAGTTGGGTGTATTTACCAGCGAAAGCTGACGTATTTTCAAAAGACTAAGCGTGCAAGTACAATACGAAATAGGCTAGAAGCTGCTCGGTAGTGATATAAGAGGATCTTGTAAATCCTTAGATCTACTCAAAGTTTGTTATACACTTTTTGTACATTTTACGATCAGCCTGTGGATCTTCTGTTACAAGCCGTCTGTATATTATTTTTCGTACTTTGAACATTTAGTCTGTAATAGTAATTTAAACTCCAAGACTTCCATTGTCCTGTGTTTAATTGACTATGATGATATCAACTTACGTCACGATATTCCCCACCCAAACCCACCGGTGTTTAGTTGTAAATATCGGGGTGTGACAATACCTCAAGAATAACGTTGCGCGTACTTCTTGAAACTAGCAGGTCGCACAATGAACCTTGCGCACACTGCGCAACGGCAAGTTAGATGTGGAAGTGCATGTGGCACAATAAACCTTGCGCACACTGTGCAACGGCAAGTTAGACCTGGAAGTGCATGACCCTTGACCCTACGCGGATCAAACAACCGTCCAGACGCGAAGTCCTAAAAACTTGCACAAGGCCAAGCCCAACATGAGAGCAACTCATAGTCTAGAGAAAAAAAAGGACTTAATCCCTACAACTCTCCGCTGGCCAGAAAGCACTGACAAAGCCATTCGGAAGGGAGAAGCGCAAGGAGGCGTTGACCAAATACAACGGTACAAAGTGGCAGAGCGGTGACCCAATAGCTGTTCGGCAGGTTATGTCAGACTGCGTCGCATGATGAACAGTAATGCAGAAGACAGACTGTATGCAAGGATGTACACATGGCACCAACCAAACTCACATCAGCGACTGTCACACGATCTCCACTTTCGGCTGATGAAAGGTCCGGCACCAGGGACAACTGCCATGACACGTGGCTCCATTCACCATGCGCCAAGCACGTCTCCTGCCAAAGACCATTAATGGTCGATGCAGAGGAGACAGAGCGAATATCCATGGTCGTCAGGCCTGGGCCCAAGGCCCATCAGCCCATCTGCTAAACACCTATCTTCGGCTATAAAATAAGGATTACACCACAAGGTAAACCACTTACGATTATACATAACAACTTACAATCATAATACAATTGCATGCTACTTTGAGCTTACTTGCTTATTACTTGCAATCCCAAATACTCACGGAGAAAACCCTCCCCTTTCTCCCGTGACGAGGCTAACGGCGTTGCTAGTTTTGCAGATAACTTGAAGTGAGACCACCCAGAAGAGTGAATGAGAGACAACCTTTCATGGGCAGAAATATTGAGCTACAACTAAGATATCTACGGATACCTCTCGGTTCAGCCTGTGTTTCTTCACCATGAGTTACCGGGATGTTCACACGACCTGGGTCGTGGTGAACACAGGCATTTCCGGAAGAACCTTCTTCCACTTCTCTGTTGGGTTTAGGGGTATGAACTGGGTTCTTGCCCTCAGCCCGAGGACCTCGTGGTGTGTTTGATGGAAAGTCAGCCATTTAAACGTGAGGTTTGATAAAAATGAACGAGAAAACGGATGCAAGAGTTAGTAAAAAGTGGATGGCACCAATGGAGAAACACTGGATGAACCAAGAGGTATCCGGAGATATCTTAGTTACAGCTCAACGCTTCTTCATAATAGGTTAGCTCTTGTTCGCTCGTCTGGGTGATCTCACTTCGATTTATCTACAAAACTAGCAACGCCGTTAGCCTCGTCACGAGAGAAAGTGGGAGGGTTTTCTCCGTGACCACCCTCCGGCGTGAGAATAAGTATTTGGGTTTACAAGGTAGTAAGCAAGTAGAAAGTAATTAGTGAGTGAGCTAGAAAACATGTGTTTTACCTTGTGGTGTGATCCTTATTTTATAGCCGAAGTGAAGTATGTAGGAGATGGGCCTTGGACTGGGCCCGACGACCAGGGATATCCATTATGTCTCCTCTGCATCGACCGTTAATGATCTTTGGTAGGAGGTTTGTTGATGCAATTTATGTCCATCACTATGCGAATAGGCTAGAAACAGTGTGTATTGATTATTGTATAGATTTGATACGAACACATGACCCAGGTGCGAAGAGAACTGGCCCATATGAGTGAAAATGTCACTTGTACGAGTAACAATGTGACTCATACGAGTGATAAACATCTCATTCGTACGAGTGAGCTTATGTAGTCATACGAGTGACATCTTGTCACTCGTATGAGCAACCATTCGCACGAGCTGCTCATGTCTATATATATAGGTTGTGTGTTCATGGTTTGTTAAGTTTTGGAAGTTCCCTGAAGGGAAACCCTGGCGGATTCTCTCCAGGAATTCCGCCAGCCAGACAAGATGTATACTCTTTCGGTATGAATGAATGAATGCTTCCGCTGTTTCTTTCTCTACACCCGTTCTACCGAACCGGTACTATCATTTGCCCAAAACCTCCGCTAGAACCGCCGTCACCGGGACCCACAACTGATATCAGAGTTGCGGTACCGATTCATTCAATCTAACAGTTGATGAATCACCTACGCTTATGAATTTTTGATGTATGAGGGGTTTTAGACGTAAAACATCAAATAATCATACAATCCACAGACATAATGTAAATTTGAAACCATAGGATTGTTAGAAACTGATTTTCGACCAGATCTGTTCAAAAATCATGTTGAAATTCGAAGAAATGAAGATTCTGGATCGAAAAGACGTAATTAGTTTCGTTCGTACGAGTGAGAACGAGTGAAAATTGGTCACACGTACGAAGCATCATTCGTATGAAGTGTCACTCGTACGAAGCGCAACTCATACGAAGGTGTGACAAAAAAGGCATTTTTTGATCGTATCGACGAGACAAGTTCCCAGAAATAATTTGGTGATTACAAATTTTTTCGAGATTTTACCGTCTAATTCGGTCTATTCGAGGACACCGTCTAGAGCTTCAGAGTATAAATTTAATTGTAAGGTCACGAATTGATGAAGATTTTGGGGTAGTCACTGATACCTGCGCAAAACATTGATTATCTGGTGTAGTGACTATTAATGGGCCTTAATGTTAAATCAACATTTGATCAAAACTGCAATTTTGGGAAATTTTCCGTAAAATTTGAGTACCATATGCTGCACTCGCGCCATAATCTTCATTCCCATAAGAACACAAGACGTCAGAATTTGAAAAATGAGGGGGAATAAAAATTTTCACGTATATGTTAAAATTCCGGCAGTTTTGAAATCTGTGACAATGCAACAGTATCTGAGTGGTTCCGACTGCAGATTATTTGGGAAACACAGAGGATCGAAGATTCATTAGTAATGAGATAACGTATATGTCTATTCACGAAATAGACTATACATTCAGAATGTCATGATCAAAAGATGTTCAGAATTTCAGATCATGATACAAATTGATACTCAAGGGTTAAATGCCTGATCCCCGATGTGGAAGTGAACTGCTTTTCAGACTAACCGCCAGGAAACAAGGATGTCTTGTAGTTTTAGTTGCCCATTCCAGCGCAGATAGTTATACATCTGTTTTATGACTAAAAACGGAAGAATGTGATTCTGATTGCGGCAGAATGTGTGATCAAAGAATGTTCAAAATTTTCAGATCATGATACAGATTGATGCTCAAGGGTTAAATGACTGATCCTCGATGTGGAATTGGATGTACATATGACTGCTTATCTTTAACTCTGCAAGGCAAATGAACTGTTTTCTGGACTAACCTCCAGGATATGAGGATGTTTTGTAGTTTCAGTTGCCCCATTCCAGCGGAGATAGCTATACATCTGTCATTGTGACTAAAAAGGAAGAATGTGTTTGTGATCACTGAAAAATGTTTCTCAGATTCGATGTGCCACCAGATAAAATGATTCCAATGATGATTTGCTGATTGAGAAGATTACCGATTTGCTAATTAATCATGATTACGGAAATCGGGATTTCAGATTTATGCGGATTTTTATTGACTTAAAGTGTATTCGAAGTTTCTATCAATTGTCGGTTGGATTTTTAAGATCAGAGGATCGAGCATTGGAGGAGTGCGCTAAAGCAAACACAGATGTGGTTAACGTCAAAACGGGGATGCTACATTGATTAATTTCAAGTTGGTGATTATTCGAGAAAATTGTAGATTAAGCAAATCAGAGGAGGTTTTGAACCATGCAAACAAAAGACCTGAAGATTAATTTCTGGAGAAAATTATTTCAGGGGGAATGTTGCATAAAGTAGATAATACAAACCCAGATCATCAATCAAGGGGGAATTTATTGACACGTTCTACAACATCGACAGATACCTGTTGAAGCTGCAGAATATTCAAACACGTCTCTCAGATTTCAAGATCACGATCAAGCTTCGACAACGGGGATGCTACATTGATTAATTTCAAGTTGGTGATTATTCGAGAAAATTGTAGATTAAGCAAATCAGAGGAGGTTTTGAACCATGCAAACAAAAGACCTGAAGATTAATTTCTGGAGAAAATTATTTCAGGGGAATTGTTGCATAAAGTAGATAATACAAACCCAGATCATCAATCAAGGGGGAATTTATTGACACGTTCTACAACATCGACAGATACCTGTTGAAGCTGCAGAATATTCAAACACGTCTCTCAGATTTCAAGATCACGATCAAGCTTCGACAACGGGGATGCTACATTGATTAATTTCAAGTTGGTGATTATTCGAGAAAATTGTAGATTAAGCAAATCAGAGGAGGTTTTGAACCATGCAAACAAAAGACCTGAAGATTAATTTCTAGAGAAAATTATTTCAGGGGGAATGTTGCTTAAAGTAGATAATGCAAACCCAGATCATCAATCAAGGGGGAATTTATTGACACGTTCTACGACATCGACAGATACCTGTTGAAGTTGCAGAATATTCAAACACGTCTCTCAGATTTCAAGATCAAGATCAAGCTTCGACAGTGAAGTCCAAGGGGGAATTTGTTGATTCACTTTATGTCCGTCACTGTGCGAATAGGCTAGAAAGAGTGTGTATTGAATATTGTATAGATTAGATACGAACACACGATCCAAGTGCGAAGAGAACTGGCTCGTACGAGTGAAAATGTCACTCGTACGAGTGACTCGTACGAGTGATAAACATCTCACTCGTACGAGCAACCATTCGCACGAGCTGCTCATGTCTATATATGGGTTGTGTGTTCATTGTTTGTTAAGTTTTGGAAGTTCCTTGAGGGGAAACACTGGCGGATTCTCTCTAGGAATTCCGCCAGCCAGACAAGATGTATACTCTTTCGGTATAAATGAATGAATGCTTCCGCTGTTTCTATTTCTACTCCTGTTCTACCGAACCGGTCACCGCCACCGGGACCTACAAGGTGCGCTTGGCGCATGGTGATTGGAGCCACATGTTATGGCAGTTGTCCCTGGTGGCGGACCTGTCATTAGTCGAAAGTGGAGATCGTGTGACAGTCACTGGCGTGAGTTTGGTTGGTGCCACGTGTACGTCCTTGCATACAGTTTGTCCTCTGCATTATTGTTCATCATGCGACGCAGTCTGACACAACCTGCCGAGCGGCTATTGGGTCACAGCTCTGCCACTTTGTACCCTCGTATTTGGTCAACGCCCCTTGCGCTTCTCCCTTCCGCATGGCTTTATCAGTGCTTTCTAGCCAGCGTGGAGTTGTAGGGATTAAGTCCTTTTGTTCTCAAGACTATGAGTTACTCTCATGTTGGTCTTGGCCTTGTGTAAGGTTTTAGGACTTCGCGGCTAGAGGGTTGTTTGATCCGTGCAGGGTCAAGGGTCCTGCGCTTACAGGTCTAACTTGCCGTTGTGCAATGTGTGCAAGGCTTGTTGTGTGACCTGCTAGTGTTAAGGTTGCAGTACCGTTACACATTACGCGCAAGGTGTGTTGTGCAACCTGCTAGTTTCAAGAATGGCGCACCGTTGCGTGTTGCGCGCAAGATTATTCTTGTGGTATGTTGTCATTAAGGGTATGGTTTCTTGCGCAGGCGCAGAGTTTTTGGGACCATACCCCTCCAATGTGCATGCTACTTAACCAAGCATATGCAGCAAACCTGTTTTCGAGTAAGTAGATAAATAAGAGTTATGTTTTCTTTACCGTGGGAATCCATTATAGATCAACTCATGGGACCTACCAATACCCTCGTAAAACGCAACTTACGTCAACCAAGTGACCTTCACGTTAAAGGCAGAAAACCAATGGCCTCGATTCAAATAAGAGTTTAAAAAATGAAAAGAAGTGATTTTAAATTCTAAGAAACATTAAAAGTATGGACTAACCGCATCTTCTACTGATATGACCCGTTCGTTTTCAGTTCCAGAAGCCAAATCCCACCTTCACAGACATATGGGTTGTTTTCTTTATCATTTCTCTTTTAAGTTTTTTTTTAATTTGTAGGTAGGAAGAGAGTTAACAAATTCTGAAGTAGCTATTCCATTTTTTTAACTAGCCGTTGGGTAACTGCTATGCTAAACTAAATTTTAAAAAAAATCACATTTTTTTATCTATAAATACTCATTTCTATCAGCGTGGCTTGTGTATATATTGTGTAATGGGTTTCTATTATTCGTTTCACCTATTTATTGTTTGATACTTTAAAAAGATTTTTTAGTTATTTAGTATTTTTCGTACCCTGCTTTATCTTTTTATTTTTAGGGTAGTTGTGTGTCTATATACGTTGCATTTGACTTTTATGGTTGGATGTGTCTTTGAAGCTGTGGTTTCATTGGAAGCAGTCTCTTTATCCTTTAGGATAGAGGTATGACTGGTTTACATCCTGCCATCTCCAGGCCCTACCAATAGCTTTGTTGTGGGTGGAATTATACTGGGTACGATTGATCGATTGATACCTATAAATACCCAACCCAAATCATATTCTCTCAAAAAAAACTACTTCACACACACCCAAACAAAAAAAAAAGAAAAAAAAACAAAGGTAAACATGGTGCATTGGACCGAAGAGGAAGAAATCGCACTTGTTACATCGATTGTCGATGCCCAACGTACTCTACAACGCGGTCAAACCGCGTGTCGGGGTCGAGCGTTTCAACAATACCTACAACACGTCGACAACACGCGTTACAACTTAAACGCGTGTCAACACAATGGCGTATCATACTCTGTAGTTTTTTTTTCATTTTTAGGATTTAATAAGTAGTTTTTATTTTTATTTTTAGGTTTAATAAGTAGGTTTTTTATTTTTAGGGTTTTCTTTTCTATAATTTTTTTTAAATTAACGTAATATACTTTTTTATGTAAATTGTCAACTTTAAAAAAAATGAATGACATGACAACTCAACACCGGCCTAGCCATGCCTCACTTTTTTGGGTGTGAACTGATGGAGTTCACATTTGCCACGTGTCAAACAATATCATCAACCCAAACTCCTTCACACCTCATAGTCTAAAGCTAAAAAACAAAATTATGCAATGGAGACAGCAACAAGTTCACGCATCGGTTTTTGCAATCAAAGCGCACCGAGCGCCACACGCTTTTCAAAAGTAAGGTGTGTGGGTGTATGCATGTAGTTTCCCTTGCATCTCTAAGTATGTGTTTCAGACTTGAAAATGAATCTCAAGATGAAAATAGAGGTCTTATTTTGTGTTCTATAAACACTGATTTAATGTCACGATTTCATTTATTCCAAGACAGCTATCATATCTAAATATCGAAGGCCCTTAAAGAGTCATGATCCATTCACAAATATCTTTACTTAACAGTTCCATATGTAATGGTAGTTCTTTTCTGTTCCAGAAATTTCAATATGAAGACATATTTTGTCACATCAACTAAAGAATTTGTTCTGTTTCTACTAAATCATGTCACTACTCTAACCCTGCGAGCTCTATACAATGTAGTGCATGATTCCTAACAAGGGCGGATCCACTTTTTGGCTTGAGTGGACGGCCGCACCCCATGAAAAAAAAATCAGTGTTAATTTTTGCGTAAAATTTCGAGCGCATGGATATCTCAACCGCCCCTCTTATAAAAAAATCTTATGAATTTATAAATATATACATATAGGGGAAGGTTTAAATGAGAACGCTAAATATTGCGAGAATCGTGAGAACGAATGAAGAAATCACGAGAACTTAGTCAAAAATAATTCAAATTCAAAAAAAAATTACACTTATCATTATAGTTCGAATACAATATTAGAAATTGAATTTACATGTTTGAATTTACATGAATTCGTAAATAAAGAAAATTTACATACGTGTAAGTTTGTCATTTACACATGTATACATTTGTTATAATTACACATGTGTAAAAAGTCTAATAAGAGTGATTTTAAGAGAAGAAATAAACTATTTAATGTTGTAAATTCTTTTTTAATATTGTATTTTAAATAAGAGGTTTGTATTAAAAAAAATGGTTTTAATTGGTTTTTTCATTCGTTCTCACGGTTCTCGCAATATTTAGCGTTCTTAAGATAACCCTCTCTCACACACATACGCGCATATATATATAGGATTCGGTTCAAGAAGGAACAACTACCCATTGAGAGAACCATGAGAACTCCTCACATCCAATAAAATTTTAACACATCACCTATAATCAATTTAATTTAAAAGGGTATTTTAGTCTTTTTTTCTCAATGTCACATCACCTCTCTCTTATCTATAAAATATATCACATAATCATTTATATAACAATATCTCTCTCATTTAATCTCTTTTATATTTTTTATATTTAAAATTATGAAAATATCTTAAATTTAAATTCAAATATGTAACACCCTATAAAAATCGTGTCCAATAATATAGCGACACGTGTCGTATTTTTATTTTAAAGTCTAATAAAGACTAACAGGGACTAAAAGCATCAACATGCTCAAACCAAGTCTCTGAGTGATCTTCTGATGTCAACAAACATAAACCAAGCCTCTGAGTGACCATTAGTGTCAACATGCTTAAAACATAGCCTCTGAGTGACCATTAGTGTCAACATGCTTAAAACATAGCCTCTGAGTGACCATCGATGTCAACATGCTAAAACTTGACCTCTGAGTGACCGTTGTGTCAACATGCCCAGCCTCTGAGTGACATCGGAGTCAACATATGCTTATAATGAGCCTCTGAGTGATCCTAAAGTCCTAACTCTCATATGTCTCATTTGTTGAACGAGAGAGATCAAATCCATAATTATATAAAAGTTGGACAATGGAGGGGCTAAAAGTGTAAAAACACTAATTTATACCTCTGAGTGACCTTTTAACGAACCGAGAGCTCGACAATGCCCAGGCATACCCCCGGGTACGCCAAATATTGGTTACGGAGGGTTAAATATGCTAAAAAGGTGTTTTAGGAGGTTTTATAATTTGATGGGCTAAAAGTGTCAAACTTTGATTCTAGCCTGGAGGCGCTCGTAGGGCGCGAGAGACCAGGTCTAGGTCTCTCGCGGGGCACGAGAGGCCTGTGTCTGTAGAAAGTTGCCTTGGCCTCCACACAAATTGCCAAAAACCATTTGATTTGAAACCATGGCTATCCAAACTGTTATGCCACATTTTAAGACACTTATAAGCTTCCTCTTACACCCCTTAGCACCTGGCATCACCTCTTTCCAGCTCTCCAACTATAAATAGGTGCCAAGGTTCAACATTTAAACTTGTACCTTTCTCATTCACAACTCTATCTCCCTCCTCTAGAAGTTCCTAACTGAAAGGAGCATCCAACTTAGTTCTATTGCATCCTAGGAACCACTTGTAAGTGTTCCTTCCTCTTGCATTTTCGTGTATAGGCTTTTATAGCCAAAAGTCAAGCGTTTTACGGTAAACGCCTTGACTTTCGGTTAAGACCATTATGATCCAGCCATTGTTCATAACGAACATGGCTAAGTGATCGTAATAAGGTAGGTGTTAGTCCCTATACAGGGCACCTCCTGAAGATCATGTTTGCTAGACCAATTGACGGGTCAAAGTTATTATATTAAAAAGTCAAACAAGCCATTTTTTGGAAATGTTATAATTTAATCTTATGTACGTTATGAACCCTTTTTTGACACTTAAACAAGTTGGTAATAATTATTAGAACATGTAAAACATGTTCGGCTCGTCAATTTCAGTCCTAGGGTTGGTTCGCAACCGAAAGTCACGGAGTTTGACTTCTACTTTGACTTTCGATTCTGACCCGATATAGATTAGTTAACTACTTATCTAAAGTTGCATTATCATCGTAATATAAAGTAGTATAACCCTCTGAGGTTATATTACATGATCATAATCAGGATCTGAGTTTATGCACAAGTTCCGTAATTATGCCATTTTGACTCCTTTTTGCATAAAAGAGGTTTAAATGATAATTAATTTGAAAATGAGTTTCCTACTGATGTAATATTTATAAGTAGGATTATTTGGGATGCCAAAGCAGATTATAAACTGAGTTTATGAACAAGTCCTTGTAATATGTCGATAAATGATGATAAGGCCCTTGTGGCTTATAAAATGGTTTTAATCACATCTTTTCAAAGTAAATCATTTACCTACTGATATGTTATATTAAATAACATATCTAAGACTTGTTAATCTGATCATAACATCAGTTTTCATTAAACATCGCAAAATCGTTATTTTACGACATAAACGCCATTTCGGCACAAAACATGGTCTTAAACCATATTTATCAACCAATACTTGTTACCTACTTATTCCAAAACTTATTTTAAACATTTTTATGGTAAGTATATGATATGAACTCAGAATCCCAAATAATTTATAAAACTATGTGTAAAATGACCAAAATGCCCTTTTGGTGCATAGTTTGGTCATAAAATATAAATTACACATATAATTAATATCCTACTGATATTATATCATAAATTAATTATTTTTCCAGAATACTTATGATTATAACAATAAATTATATTCAAGTTCCTTTTATACGGTATATAATTACCGAAATGCCCTTATGAGGCATAATTTCATTTTAAAACCTTAACGGGCATATAAGTTGATATCCTACTGATATTACAACTTATTTAAAGTGTAATGGCATATAGAACTTTTCCATGACTTATTCGGTTACCCGATATCGCTACTATGCGTACGGTTAAGTATATGTAACCAGTTTATGAAAATTAACCGAAACGGATCTAACCTTGTCATTTAAGTTTCAAAATCCAGAATGTTAATTGTTTACCCATTATATACAAGTCAAGATACTTGTTGGGTTTAAACTATAATTTCTTCGATCATCGTTTAATCTAGCGTCATACGTTTTGATCATGTACGCTAGTCGGTCTAAGTCTGTGACTTAATTAAAGACCGTTAGTATTTAATTGGTTAGCTTACGCCATAATCCGGACTAGAGCCTTGTGGTAAATGCTATCTGCACTTAGTTCATTTTGGATATGACTGAGTTATTAAATCTTGCATTTTTAAATCAAGACTAACTCAGGTAAATACTCTCGACTTATTTTCCCTATACGGGCTTGGGATACAGTAAATTATTACCGCTTGGTCGGAAATAGGATCAATCGAATGCCAGATTGTGGCTAGTAAATCTGCATATTCCGTTTTAATCAGTTTTGTTTGATAACTTAAACATCGGTGGTTAACTACCGTGTCCTGGATATCCTCGGCTCATTACAATAGAAAATGGCCACGACTTTCGCGCGGGGTGTAGGCATACACCTGACAGATGCTCAAATGCAACTACCCACACTTGTTGGGGATAACTCCTTCGTGAGTTCAGAAGTGGTGTGTACGTTAATCATGTCTCGGTTTTGTACTGGGCCCTGTATGTATGGACAAACATGTGAATCTGTTAACGAGGTTACAAAGTAACTTTCCCAAGTTATAAAAAAATTTTGTGCCTTTGTGCACTTAAAATCATTTCAAATGTTTTTAAAATGAGTCAGTTGGGCGTATTTACCAGCGAAAGCTGACGTATTTTCAAAAGACTAAGCTACAGGTACAATACGAAATAAGCTGGAAGCTGCTCGGTAGTGATATAAGAGGATCTTGCAAATCCTTAGATCTGCCCAAAGTCTGTTTTACATTCTTTCTTTTGTACAATTTATGATCCACCTATGGATCTTCTATTACGAAACGTATGTATATTATTTTGTTGCTTTGAACATTTGGTTTGTAATAGTAATTTAAACTCCAAGAGTTCCGATGTGTTGTGTTTAAGTGACTATGATGATATAAACTTACGTCACGATATTCCCCACCCGGGCCCACCGGTGTATGGATTTGGTTGGGAATCCGGGGTGTGACAGGTTGGTATCAGAGCCAAAGTTTGATAGAATTAAATACTAGCCTTTTGTATTTAATCTCAAACTTACACAAGCACATTCCTTAGAGTTCCGAGTCTAGGCTTTGACCTAGGATTTACTCATCTCATTATTAAGTTATTAGTATTGTTTTTGAATTATTTTTTAACAGGAAAATGACGCCACGTGTATGAGGATGAGGCAAAGGACCAATGAGGGGAGGACCTTCAGGACATATCCCTTCACATCCACATCACCCGAACCCCTATGAAGATTCGGGGATTCATGGCCATTATCGCAGCATTCATCTTCTCATATATCACTCGTACCATTCACATCATTCACACCACTCTCACCATTCCCATCATTCTTATCAGGATGAATTTAACCTCAACCAATATTTTAACACACCACCAGCTGATTAGAATTAGTTGGATAAGCCAAACCCAATGGACGAGGACTCCGATCCGGAGACGCCACCATCAGGTTCAAATGCGCATCCCATTGAGATATCGAGCGATTTAAACTCTTATGTCGGATCACCATATCAAGGTCCTAATGAGTGGGACCAATATTGGAACCAATTTACCTTTGCCAACACTCCTTCCCATCACTCTCAACCAGCTCCTATTCAAGAAGATGTTCACATGGAACCAGTGGAACATCATCAGCCGCCACCTGAGCCACCGAGGAGGAAACCTGGAGCACGTATGCCAGTACATGTAGGTTAACGGTCGGGTTCGCTTCCACCATTGCCTAAGCCCTAACCCACCATTCAAGAGGACCCACAAATGGGTGGACCCTCTAATGCCTCACCTGTGGTGGAACCAATGCCATCACCCGCAGTTCAACCACCACCATCGGGTTATAATAATCCTATCCCAACATATCCAGATAATACTGAATATGATCCTTTTAACCCATCTACACCAGTTGATATCCAAGTTATGGGTACCAGTATCCGATGGTACCACAGCCACAACCATAACCTCCGCCGCCACTCGAGGCCATCAATGAGGCCTTAGGACGGATGAAAGAAATGCAACAACAAGCGGAGAAAACGAAGAAGAAGACGAACAAGTTCTTCAAGAAACTCTCCAAGTTGGTTAAGGGAAGAAAGGACGAGTGAAGTCCTTTTCTAAATATATTTAGTCCCTACGAGGACATAGTTATTTCCTTAGTCCCTGCATGGACATTTTTATTTCTTTTAGTCCTTGCATGGACAGTTAGTTTTATTTATTTATTTCTATTAATGTAACTTTTATTGACTTTTAATGAAGTCTTTTTGGAATTATATATATGTATTCATCCTCTTCAAAGCAAACGTCTCGATTTTACTCGAAATTTGTGCTCTGCGATACAATTCCAAAAAGATCTTAATGGTTTTGATTAGCCAAGTGGCACAGACCACATATTTGGCCAACTTATAAATGATAATTAAGGATGAAAGGGCATTCTATCATGATAGTTAAGGGAAGTTATCCTTCTATCTAGAGGTGGTGGACTAAGTTCTGTAGGTCCACTTGGAGGATCAAGATTAACCTACTTCCTTGTTTATACAACACAAATACGAGTGTGGAATCCTCATAAGTATGGAAACCAAAACAAAGTAAGAACACATGATAACCAAAGATTCAATATCTTGATTAACTGAAGAGAACTGATACAAACATATACAAACAATGTCCATACAATCTCATGCAATACACTCTGTGCTCTTGTGTCTCTCTCTAGTATAGCTCTAGTCTCTCTAAAAGGTCTATCTATCTGAGAAGTGCATGCCTGTTTATATAGTGTCCATACTCAGCAACTGTACGAAGTATGTTGTTGATCATACGAAATACCAAAAGACACGAAGAACATTCTCCAAAGATACTCGTACGAACAAGTTGGTTCGTACGACCATCAACTAGCTAGTACGAAACAAGCAGTATGCTTGTTTAGAGGGACTTGTTCATACGAATGGTAGGTGGCTCGTACGAGCAATATCTTGCTCGTATGAAGTATTTCCACTCGCACAGATTTCTTCTTTGGAGATTGTGTCATAGACATGACGTACACAAGACTTAACAACATGCAAATATGCAAGTGTTTTACACAGACAAACTAATCGTCGTACTAAACCAAGATAGGAGGATATCTTGATTTAGTCGACACGACCAAACTATATAGACACGGTAAACAAAGACCGTATAATTACAGACGTAACTAAGAACAAGCGACAGACACAAAAGTGTATCAACAAACTCCCCCTTGGCTATTGCTGGGTCTTCGGTCTTTGGTCTTCATACTGAATGGCCTGGAGTATCAACAAACTCCCCTTGAAAATCTGCTATCCAACGTTGATAGAACATCAGGTCTTCAAAACTTTCTAGAAACATCAAACATTTCATGTTTCCTCTTGAGTACCACTGGAGGTAACCGGATTGGTCATGATCTGTTGTGCATTTGACTTTACCAGTGGAGTTGAAGCATAAACTTTTGATTGCGAGGATGAGACTGAAGCATCAGGATTGCCAGTGTCTTTACTAACCTGATCATGTTTTCGCTTGATCTCCTCCACTTTGCATCTATCATTCCACAGAATGTTCACCCTCTTTCTACTCATTTAAAACACGTCTTTAATATCATTAAAGTCTTCAACCAGTGTAGCATTGCGGGAATGATAGCATTCTCTCAAGTCGTTATGCTTAGCAGTTAATGTTTCGTAGATCGTTGTACAGCCGCACTATGTTCTTTCAGTCTGTTTATCTCAATCCCTCGAGAGTTATCAGCTGCCCTCATTTGTTGTAGCTGAGTTGCTCTTTCAGCATCTGCAGTCTTCAGTCGCTCATTTTCTTTTCTTAATTGTGCAATTTCATAATCATGTTTTCTAACCGTCTCTTTCAAAGAATTTATCTCCAACTATTGTTTGACAATTGTGTTCCGATTTGAAGATATAAACTCTGAATGCTTGTTAATCTGGATTGCCGCAACTTGCAACTGAGAGAACAGAAAATCCGTTTTCTCATCCTTTTCCATTTCAGAGAAAAAACTACTGCTTCGTTTTGCATTTTGTTGATGAGATGTAGATTGGGATTGTTGAGCTGAAGAAGTAGTAGGTTGCGATCGAACTAGAGTATCTTCAGCCGAAGGTGTTTCAGCTGCTGTGGTATTTGAAGGTTGTGGTTCAGAAATTGTAGTGGGTTCCGTTATTACAGGTTCAGTCTCCTCCGTTGTAAAGGTACGCTGGACTTCTGCAACTGGTTCTCTTGCACCATCATTACCAACATTATCACAGTCATCATCATTACCCTTTCCCTTTTATGACCAAACTTATCTTCAATCATCTTTTTCAAGGTTGGTTCTTCATTATCTGAATCACTGTCATCATGTCGCCACTTGTCGTTTTCTGGTGCAATATATCGATCATTTGCCAGAAAACCGATTAACTTACGAGGAGGTGTGCTTTCCTTGTAACGTTTTGCTGCTACACCTCTAAAGATATCCAACGAATGTTCCATCATAACTTCAACTTTTAAAACATCGTTGTCGTTCTTCGGAAGATTCGGATGTTGCACATTCAAGATCATTTGGACAAAACGAGGATACATCCAAAACTTTTTCCACCATAACCGGTTCTTCTCATGTTTTCCTTCATGTTTGCAAAAATATACTTTGAAACACTGAATGGTTTGTTCAATGTCAAAGCTATCATCATACCAACCAAGTCGTTATTTGCCATGTCATAACCACTTCGTCTGTTGCTCAACACTGAACTAAAACATGTAGAAAGAACTTGTATCGGAGTGGCAACCATGCTTTGTTTAGTTATCCATGAGGAAATCTCCAACACATTTCATTCTAAGCAAACATCCACGTTGACATTTCAACGATACTGAGAATGGAGCTTCAGAATCATCACCAAGTTGTAATATTGAGTTAATGGTTTCAACAGTGACATCTACGTTCAAGTTATTTACTTTCCAGCAGATAAGTTCCTACCCATTCACTTCAACAACTTTAGCTAAATCCCAAAATTCCTTGATTAACGTCTTGTTTACTGTAGTCTTGTGCGTGATAGCATAATGTATCCTTGAGTCGCGCAAAAACTTCATTATATCGTTGTACAGCAAATATGTCTTCCAGATCCAAGTAGGCCACCATGTTATGTCTCGGTTCAGACATAATTTCCACTTCTGACTTGTCAGTTCTCTTTGTTGCGGGTTTTCGGTTATGTTCCTTTTGTTCCATTTTGTACACGTACAACAACTTGGATAAGAACACAAATTCATTAGGGAATATACACAAAAAGTTTTATTCCAAACTTTCTGTATGCATATATTCCCTGAACCAAGAATTACTGACACATACGAATAACAATTTATTCGTATGAAGAACAACTCATTTTTACGAATCTCTTGATTAAGTCGAACATTTATTCGTACGAATAGCTGGTTCGTACGAGCGATGAGTTATTCGTGCAGGTGATGTCTCATTCGTACGAATCTAGTTCGTACAAACAACTTAAAGAGAAATAACTTATTTTTCGGTTAAAATGATTCTTCGCTTAAATTTTGTTGTTCAAGTCAGTCAAAGTCACATGGTCAGATAGTATTTAAGTTGTTCAACATCAAAGTATGCCATCATAGCCAAGTATACCTTAAAGAAATCAAAAACAACTTAAGGAGAGGTGTAAGGATGACGTGAGCAAGGTGAAAGTGAAGTTCTACCAAAGAACTTCATCACCTTTTATACCACATCAAGACACTCGTATGAATTACTAAGCTCGTACAAAGAATTCCAAATGTACAAGACTCAATGGTCATTCGTACGAAGCACAATGGCTCGTACGAAAATATGATTCGTACGAGTCCAGTGTTTTTCAAAACTAGCTTTCAGTTCTTTGAGGACCTTAGGTTTTTCACTGACCTATTTAGAACTTTGCATAGATCCACACTAATCACAAATTAAGTTAGGAAAAGTGCTTGTTAAACAGATTTTGTTCTTGTGAGATGAGTTTACCCGTTCTAAGAAAGTACTTTTATAAAGTTATGATATCAAAGTGAATGGTTTTAGGGCGTACCTTGGTAGAAAACTTTTGAGCTTCAATTTTGGCTAATTCAAAAAGAACTTAATTAAACAACAAAGTAAACTAAACTAATATAACCAATAACAAACTAAAATAACCAATAACAGATAAGAGTAAACTATATATTTACTAGATAATCTTTTTCATAATTTCAAGGTAAGAGAATCATACCAGCTTTTAATCTTGTCAAAAATGAGTTTTGTTTAAAACATCAAATTAAATAAATAAATAAGCATTCTACTATGATTATCGGTATTGTTGTCCACATAAGCTCAGCTTATCAGATTTAATCATGTTTAGGAGATATGATTAATGTATGAATTATTCTTACTAGCCGGTGTTCAACCACTTCACGACACATTCATGTATCAGGGTATGCACGGGAGAAAATCTTGCCGGTGAGTATACTGCTTATCATCTGTTTTGATGTATACGATGTGAGATACTCACTTATTTTGATTGAAATCAAGCCCTATGTAATTAAATCACTTATTGATGAGGAACTTGATTTTCAAATGCATGCAGGGCACATGAGTAAGTCCGTGAACTGGTTAGTACCATCATACCGACAAAGAGACGAACTTAGCTCCCGCATAAAGCTGTGATATTTTATCACTTAATTTTGGGTGGATCTGATATGTTTACCAGTTATTGAAGGTCATATGTAGTATTTACACGTATGTATGGTATCATGAAAGTTCTAGACTTTCATCACCGTTATTTTTTGGCAAAATATTCAACCATGATACCCAGATGATAAGTCAGCATAAAGAGCGCATATCTCAGATCCTCGGCATACTATCAAAAGAAATTCTGGTACCAAGAACCATATGCCAATGAATGGTTCCCACCAGGCTTGTAGTCCGTTATGTTTATATCAACCTGCATATTTTAATTTGATTGTGAGCCTACCGATACATCATTGGTAAAGCTACTTATCTATTTTCATTTTGTGCTTTTGATTGTTTTTGACAGATCACTAGTGTATTTCATCATCTTCATTTATCTATCCAAGAAACTCATTTTTGATTTTTGGTTTTTCTATTGTTTTTGTATTTTCTAAATTTTTCTCCCCCTTAAATAAAGAAGGTAACAAAAACTTAAACTAAATAAAAGACATATTTTTGTATTTTTGCATTTTCTCATTTTTTGTATTTTCTTGAAATATTCTCCCCCTAAAATATAAAACCAAGAGAAAATCGAAAATCTTTTGGTAATTTTAGATTTTAAAAAATATTTAAGAAAAATTATTAGCCAAGGATGAACTGCTCTGGTTTCACCTTGATGCCATTGACCAAAAGTAGAAAAATCGAAACGAGATTTATCAAAAGCTTTTGTAAACATGTCGGCACGTTGGTGATCAATGTGTTTGGTTTTTGAGTGCAGCCAATGTGTGGATTTTAACAACATTGATAAGTTTCTTTTCATAACAATCTCCTATGAAATGATACTTAATCTCAATGTGTTTGGTTTTTTAGTGCTGTACAGGATTATGAGTGATATGTAAAGCATCTTCGTTATCAACAAAAATAGGAGTAGTTAGAAATTCAAAACCGTAGTCGCGCTTTTGCTGTTGGATCCATAGAACCTGAGAGCTGCAACTAGAAGCCGAAATATACTCAGCCTCACAGGTTGACGTAGCTACACAAGTCTGCTTTTGCACTGCCACGTAACTAGGCGATTTCCCAAGAACTGACATCCTGCTGATTTTGATTTTGCATCGATCTTGCAGCCACCATGATTAGAATCACTGAATGTTGTCAAATCAAAGTTATCATCCTTAGGGTACCATAGACCAGTGTCCGGTGACCCTTCAAATAACGAAAGATTCTTTTATAGACATCAAATGAGAAACCTTCGGACTGGACTGGTAGCGAGCTAGAAGACATGTTGGGTACATTATCTCGGGTCTTGAAGCAATAAGATACATGAGAGATCCGATCATAGAACGATAAAGAGATGGTTCCACATGTTCACCCATTCCTTCAGGAGTAATCCCATGATTTTGAGCTAATGGAGTTCCCAAGGGCTTTGAGTCTTCCATTTGAAATCGTTTGAGAATATCCCCTACGTACTTGGTTTGATGGATGAAAATCCCTTCCTTAGATTGTTGAACCTGCAAACCTAAAAAGAAAGTCATTTCTCCCATAGCGCTCATCTTGAACTTCTCTTGCATCACCTGCTCAAATTCTTTGCACATTTTGTCGTTGGTCGACCCAACAATAATATCATCAACATACACATACACATGCACCTACACCAGCAATAAGTCCTCATTTTATTCCTTGATGAAGAGAGTACAGTCGATCAATCCATGTCGAAAACCATTCTTCAGAAGATAGGAAGACAACGTTTCATACCAAGCCCATGGAGCTTGATGAAGACCATATAGCGCCTTATTGAGAAGCCAAACCTTGTCAGGATGGATTGGATATTCAAAACCAGGCTGTTTCTCAACATATACTTCTTCTTCAACCACACCATGAAGAAATGCACTTTTAACATCCATTTGGTAGACCGTAAACTTCTTGTAGGACGCATAAGCCAAGAAAATTCTTATGGCCTCAAGACGAGCTACCGGTGCATAAACATCATTGTAATCAATGCCTTCTACCTGATTAAAGCCCTGGATGACCAATCTTGCTTTATTTCTCACAAAAAGACCTCGGTCATCCTTCTTACATTTGTAAACCCATCTTGTACCAATCTTCTTATAGTTGTCAGACCTATCAACCAATTTCCGCACGCCTAACTTCTGAAACTGCTGAAATTCTTCCTGCATTGCTTCAACCCATGAGTCTTCTTTCATAGCCTCCTTCCAAGATTTCGGTTCAACTTGGCAGACATAGCAGGCAAAAGACCAATCATTCTGTTCCCCAGATTCCCTAATAACCGAATACAAACCAGCATTCTGATTATTTCTGAGCTGATTACGAGTCTGCAGACCACTTTGGACATCTCCTATAATATTCTGCTGAGGATGGGTATTATGAATTCGAGTTTCAGGAACATCATGAACTCGAGAATTTATACCCAAATTGTTGATATTTAGATCAACAGCTAATTCGTTTGCTGGATTTGATGAAGATGTAGAAGCATGACCTTCAGTAGTCCCTAGATTCTGAATATTTAACATGACATCTGAATTTCCATGAACCAGAGTAGATGTTGCTTCATTTGCATCATGGAACTCATCATCTTCTGACGAAATATTGTAATCAGCAGCATCTTCGAATTCCTCATTCTGAACAAGATTGTTAACCGAAGTAGAAACTTGAGGGTTAACAATAATTGGTTGTACTAATGACAAGTCAACTGCAGTATCACTTTTCAGTAGCATTTGAGCTGCTGCAGAAGCATCATCAAAAGTTGGCAGATTAAAGGAGTTAAACAGCCCATCGTAGCCAAACATCTAAGGAGCACCCGGAGCTCTTACTGATTTAGTGTATCTTTGAACCTTGACTTCACCCAATTCTTCAATCTTCTTTGTTGAAAAATTCCACACTCTAAAATTAGGAGTAGCATATCCAAGAAAGAAACCTTCGATAGCTTTCGGACCAAATTTACCATGTGGATCAATCATAGTGCATGGAGCTCTAAAAGGTTCTAAGAAAGAAACATCCGGTTTCCTTTTATGTAACAACTCGAAACATGTCTTCCCATGCCTCTTCACTGTAAGAACTCTATTCATCGTATAACATGCATTAGCAATAGCTTATCCCTAAAATTGAACAAGAAGTTCTGATTCTACTAGCATAGTTCTTGCTGTTTCAATTAGAGTTCTATTTTTCCTCTCGGCGACACCATTTTGTTATGGCGTGTATCGAGAACTATACTCATGCAGAATGCCTTTAGAAAAACAGAACTCATCCATAACTTGATTCTTGAATTTGATGTCGTTGGCGCTTCTGATTATCCTAATCTTCAAAAGTGTATCAATAAGTTCAAGCCTCCAAGTCGTTAAGGTTAAATGTGACCAGGACTACTAATCAACCATTAAGGTACTCTTATGTTAACATTCAGGATTGTTCATACTCTTGGTAGTGTGACTTGAGGAACCACACTAGCCGTCTAGGTAAATGGACTATGTCATAAAGCCTATTATATAGCCAATGTGATCAATGTGATCCCAGCTAATATCATCAATATGATGATAATAATTGACATCCATTAGAGATGTAGGCCAATGTGTCATATTTTATGTCCATTAGTGACAGGCCAATGTGCCATATTTTATGTCCATTAGTGACAGGCCAATGTGCCATATTTTATGTCCATCAGTGACAGGCCTATGTGCCATATTTTATATCCATTAGCGACAGGTCAATGTGCCATATTTTAATGTCCTTCGTGACAAGCCTATGAGCTAATTATAATTGCCTAATGGCAATGACAGTAGTGATGTTACGGTCCACTGTCTAATAATATATGGACTACGTCCAAATTGAAATTTGCCTTTGATGGTCCTTTTGAGACCTAGGCCAAAAATAGATATAATATGCCTAAGAGTTGTAATGTTATTCATACTAGCTTGATTAGGCGATGATTGTCATATCCAATGTTTACAGCCAATATGGTTATTAATACCATAGCTAAAAGAAATTTAATTTGGTGTTTAGAACCAAAGCTTTAAACAATGGCTAACTCGGATGAGGCGCAAAGTAGCCACCGTGTAGGTCCCCTAGTCCTTATGGATCTTCACAGAATCGTCTATTTAATCTAGAGTGCGGAATCCCCTAGATCAGATTTCACAGAAACAAGAACACGAACACAATTACTTTCAAACTGTCTTCTATTGATTATCTAACACAAAGTGTTTACAATCAATTCAAGACTCTCTCTCTTTCAATCTCTCTAAACAACTAAACCAGCAACACAATCAACAGAACTAGCAATAAAAACAGCAACCTAAACCCTAATGCAAACCTCTCTTTATATAGAGATAGGTTAAGCAACTGGGCTAGGGTTTCCCCATATGGACTGCTAATGGGTCTAAAGCCCAATTCGCCTCCCATGAGCTATTTAGTGTCTAGTTCAGCCCAATTACTTCTAAATAACTATTACAAAACTAAACCCGCTAACCGTTTATCATTTTACCAATTACAAGATATCCAAAGACCAAATCTAAGTTGTTATCACAAATATGCACCAAACTCCCCCTTTACAATAGCTTCATAAAATAACTTAGTCTTCAGTCGTCTTGCAATCTGTAACATCTTTGAAAAACGTTGGTCTTTGGATAGCTTCAGCTTTAATAGCTTCTGTCAGTAACAGACTCTCCCTAAGCTGATGTATCCAATCACCAAATCTTCTAAATCGTTAGCGTTTGAGTAAACTCCAGTTTAGTCCTTGCAAAGCAATCTTCAAACTCTTCAACGTAGTCTGCAATGTAGAAAGGAGGTTCTACCATGCATCCAAACAAACTCCTCTTCACCAAACTTCTCAGTAACACACCGCTACAATCTGTATACTATAAAAAAAACATCTCGAGAAACCATAAGAATTGTTCAACACACGTTAAACAAATTATTATTATTCAAGAGATAGCCAAACTGTATCACAGATTAAGCACTTCTCAACTCAAACGAATTACTCAAAATTTTAAACACCATGAACCTGCAAGATCTAAAAATGTTGAACTCATCTTCTAACATCGTCTCCCCCTATCGGTAAGAACTCCTCCATGAACAATGAATATCCGTACATTAATAATTTACAAGAAAATGAAATATTTTTGGATTTTTATATTTTTTTAAGCAAATAAAGTATGAAATAATAAACACTCTATCTTTGTGAGAATCACCGGTAAGAAGATCATATCAGCAACATCAAACTGTTTTACACTATTTGATAATTCTATATGCAATATTCACGAAAAGCAGTTCAAGACGATTACCAGTATTGTTTATCCACTTAAACAAAATACATGAATATTTCAAGTACCATTACCTAGTGATAAATTTTGATAATTTATACTGATATACTAGTGTGTCCCACTTCAGCACATGCCCCCACGATCAAGGTATGCACAAAAATCCATCGTAGTAGGTGAGTATACCGAAATTCATCCTTTGAATTACAACGAAAGATAGTTGGTGATCAGGTCAGTACTTCTGTACAGCAAAGAGACCAATATCCAACGAGGGTTAGGGAAAATACAAAATTTTGGTACGAATAATGCAATTTGCACTTTTGAATGACTCTCTAGGAGAGCTTCTTCAATTTTTGGGATTTGGCATTTTAGCTCTTTTAAGATATCCTGGTTGTGCCTAGGTCAGCATATATCTGGATGCAGCAGAAGGACAACCTTGATACCCCGGACGAAATAACGATATAAAGACCTAAAACCTCAGATTTTGGCGATCTATCAACGCAAGATTCAAGATTATAAAACCATACGCCACTGATATGTTACCCACTCATACACAGTCTATTAACTTTATATCACTAAGCTAAGTTGATTATTTCATGCCTTTTGCCTACTGGTACATCATATGATGAAGCTGCTATCACACTTAAGCAATTAATTTAAATATTAGTGTGACAATCTAACTTGCTGATGGACTATCATTTCTTCTTTTTCATATAGTGAAAACTCATTTTTGATTTTCTATTTTTTTATGTTTTTTTATTTTTGAAAAGAAATAAATTATTTACAAATTATTTTTATGGAAAAATGGTTATTCAGGATTCCTCATCCCGTTGAGTTCGACTAAATATTCAAAACAAGCCCTGTCAAATGCTTTTGTGTAAAGATCTGCCAGGTAATCAAGTGTGTCGACTCGATGCAGTTTAATTAATTTCTTTCCAGCACAATCCCGTATAAAATGATGACGAATGTCAATATGTTTTGTGCGACTGTGTTTTATGGGATTGTTGGTGATTGAAATAGTGGCATTATTGTCTATCATAATAGGAGTATGAGTAAAATTCAAACCGTAATCGTGCATCTGCTGTTGGATCCAGAGAACTTGAGAGCAACAGCTACCTACAGCAATATATTCAGCTTCACACGTCGAGGTAGACACGCAAGACTACTTCTTGCATTGCCATGACACTAGCCTCCCTCCTAGGAACTGACAACCACCCGTGGTAGACTTCCTTGTAGATTTGCATCCTTCAAAGTCCGAATCAGTAAAAGCAACAAACTTCAAATCACTAGCAGCTGGATACCATAACCCAAGTTTAGGTTTCCCCTTCAAGTAAAGAAGAATCCGCTTCACCGCTTTCATGTGGGACTCCTTTGGATTCGCTTGATATCTGGCACAGAGACACACTGCGAACATGATGTCGGGTCTTGAAGCAGTCAAGTACATCAGAGAACCAATAATTGCCCTGTATTGAGTTGGATCAACATCCTCTACACTCTCATGATCTGGACCAAGATTGTGATTCTCACAGATAGGTGTATTGAAAGTCGCGCAATCCTCCATATTGAAACGAGACAAAATGTCATACACATACTTCGTTCGATGTATAAACATCCCATCCTTCTTTTGTTCAAATTGTAAACCCAAAAAGTAGGATAGCTCACCCATCGCGCTCATCTCAAACTTGCTCTTCATTACCTCCTCGAAATCAGGACACATGTTCTCATCAGATGACCCGAAAATGATGTCAACTACATACACATGTACCAGAAGAAAGTCTTCCTTCTTCCTTTTGATGAAAAGTGTACTATGAATCTGACCTCTTTCAAAAGCGTTCTTTAACAAATGTGCTGACAGTGTCTCATACCACGCCCTAGGTGCCTGATGCAATCCATACAATGCCTTATCAAGTCTAGACTCGATCTGGATAATCTGGATCAGTAAACCCATCTGGTTGTTAGACATACACCACTTCTTGGACTTCCCCGTAAAGAAACGAACTCTTCACGTCAAGTTGGTAAACTTTGAATCCCTTTAATGAAGCAAAAGCCAGGAACAAATGAATTGCTTCCAACCTTGCTACTGGTGCAAACACTTCATTATAATTAATCCCTTCTTGTTGATTGAACCCTTTCACCACCAACCGAGCCTTATTCCTTATCACGATCCCTCGGTCGTCTTTCTTACACTTGAACACCCACTTAGTGCCTATTTCTTTCTCTCCTCTGGCAAGTCAACTAGCTCCCAAACTTTCAACTTCTTGAACTGAGCTAGTTCCTCTTACATAGCTTCAATCCAACAATTGTCTTTTAGAGCCATATGAACATTCTTCGGCTCCTCTTGTGCAATAAAGCAGCTATACAAACACTCATGAATCAACCCAGACTTCTGAATCAAAGTAAACAAACAGGAACCTTCGAGCACACCTCTTCTTATCTGAACACCTGCAGTAGCACCAATGATGTTTACAACTGTATGATCTCTGTTTACACATGTGGTAGCAATGGTGTCAACAACCAGATTATCTCCCAGATTCGATCCAACCTACCCCTGAATGTTAGTATTAGCAAACGGATTAGTGAAATCCTCCCCCTGAATAGATTCAGACTCACTATCACTGGAGTCCTCTAGAGCTGCACTGGAAAAAGTTTCTGGAGCATCTGTCATCGATATACTCGATCAAGGCATGAAGTCACACTCTCCATCTTCACTGATCACAGATTGGGTCACTTGAGAGTCATCTGCATTAGAAAAACCAGGAATATTAAATGATTTAAAAACACTATCATAATCATATAATATAGGAGGACCACTCGTTGATTGTTGAGGTGTATAACTAGTGATTTCCATGTTAAACACCACCTCAATTTTACCAGTTTTTAGATTAAAAACCCTTTTATTCGGTGTTCCAGGCATATAGCCTAGAAAGTAACCCTCATCAGCTACCTCACTGAATTTTTGCTTATCTTTATTTTGCATAATGGTGCAGGGTAATCCAAATGGTTCAAAACCTTTTAAATTTGGTTTTCAGTTAAACAATAGGTCATGACATATTTTGTTAAACCGTTTAATCGTCAAAACTTTGTTTAGGACATAACAAGCTGTGTTCACAGCTTCTCCCCAGAAAAGAACTGGAAGCTTTGAATCTGAAAGCATAGTACTCGCGGCTTCAATCAACGTCCTGTTTTTCCTCTCAGCGACTCAATTCTGTTGAGGTGTATAAGGAACAGAAAATTGATGTTCAATTCCTTTGTGAAGACAATAGAGATCCAGAATCTGATTCTTGAACTCCGTGCCATTATCACTCCTTATCCTCTTGATCCGTGCATCATGGACATTTTCCAATTTTGTAAAAAGATCTATCAGCATCTCCGATGTCTCATCTTTTGTACCTAAAAAGAAAACCCATGAATATCGTGAGTAATCATCTGTGACAACTAAACAATAGTACTTTCCACCTATGCTCCTTACGTTCACCGGACCGAATAGATCCATATTAAGTAATTCATAAGGGGCATATGGAATTTACTGTTTTAGACTTGTGAGGTTTCTTATGTTGTTTTCCCTTTTGACATGAAAGACATTTATCTTCCACGTGAAACCTCTGCACTGGCACCCCCTCCACGAAACCATTTTTAATAATATAATTCATTTTTGGTAGTGGATGTGGGCCATGCGTCTGTGCCACAACAATGACTCAGTGGAAGAATCCTTAGCACCCATGTCCATGACATAAGTGTCGTTTCTCCTTGGCACTCTCATCACTATCCAGTCATCCGGTATCACCAAACCAGGTTTCAACACCAAAGCTTCAGACTTAGTAAAGTGGACCGAGTGACCCTTGTCGCAGACTTGAGATGCTCATCAGATTGTGCTTCAGCAGCTCAAGAGAGTTTACTTTGTCCAGTGTGATCTTCCCGTTGGTCACTTTTCCTCGTCCTGTAATGTGCCCTCCTTTAGCACCTGCAAAATTCACATAACCACCATCTATATTCTCAAACTCAGTCAACAGTCTCGCATCCCCCGTCATGTGCCTGGAGCAGCTACTATCAACATACCACAAGTTGATAATCCTCCTTAGCAGCTCCTGCACCACCCGACAAAATTAATTAGATTGGGGGACCCAAGCCTTAATGGTCTTGGGTCTTCCAAATTCATCAACAACGGGAACATCCATCGAATATCCATCACTCCTAACAGGAGTCTTAGATCTTAGACCTGTTGATGGAAATGGTTTTTGATTTCCACTAGGTCTGTGGTCCTGAGGTTTCCTAACCAGGTTTGGACTTTGCGAACTTTGGAAATTCTGATGTTGGTTCCATGAATTTTGATGATTATAATTTCTAAAGCCATCATTATAAAAATTTCGACTACAAACATTCTGGTATCGTGATTGATATTGACCTTAACTTCTGAAATTATTTGATGGACCATTAAAGTTATTCATTTCTGGTGAACTACTTCTAGGTCTTTCATATCTGCCTGATGTAGATTCAGGCTGAATCTTTGTTGATTTCTTTGAAAACGAGGAACTTGGTGAGTTCCTTTTTCAGCCTTATCTACACCAATAGCAACACTTTGTTGCTTGGTAGCAGATATCTTTGGTGAGTTAACCTTCTTCTCACCATCACCACTTTTCGCTGGTGATTTTTCTCTTTGTCTCTCACTTACCTGTGCTTCACTCTTTTTGTCAGGACAACAGCTAGCTACATGTCCTTTTTCGTGACATTTGAAGCACGATTTTCTAACTGAAGACTTCTTAATTGAAGCCTCTTGCTTAGATTCATCAGGAGATGATGATGATGATGATGATGATGATAATGCCTTCGAAGGATCTTGTTTAGTTTTCTTAACTTCTGATTTTTCTTTGTTTTTGTTCTTAGCAAACTGCACATTAGACTCTTTTGTAATAACAGTGACCTCTTCATTCATATCACTCCCTTTAACAAAATCAACCTTTTTAATAAAAACTTGCTTTTGATTTTTAGGGTGTGTATTCTTTGTTTTCAGAACTGGTTCCTTGTTATTATCCTTCTTGGCATTCTCAGACACATCAACATCCTTTGATGTGGAACTACCAGGTGCAGTTGACACAAAGTCTGTAAGCTCTTCTTCATCTGGCAAGAAAGAATAGTCATGACCAAGAGGTGGTGGAACTTCATTTAAACCTTTGAAGCCCACACATGTCTTATCATTACTCTTCTTCAGGCCATTCATCATGTGTTTCATAACAAAAGACGAAACTCTGAATTGATTTAGTTTCTTTTCAAGTTCACAAATTTTAAGTTGTGCTTCAGACAACTCTTTGCATTTTTCAAAAATTTCTTTTGTTTTCTCACTCATCGTGTCATGACCTTTTGTTTTACGAAAAAGTTTGATGACTCATTTCGTTTCACATGTTAGAATATTGATTTCTTCTTCATAACCTTTAATTTTCTTCAAGTATAATGACTCATTTCGTTTTATGAAAAAGTTTGATTCTTTTAGATTCGAGAGATCATTTACCAGACTTTGGTTTTGCTTTGTCAAAGTGTCAACTTCACTTTGCAGTTCACGACATTTTAAGCAAACAGAACTACCAGAGTTAGAACATACCTCGCCTGTTGATTTGCTTAGATCAGCCATGAAAGCAGCAAAATCAGCAGCCATCTTCTTCTCTGTAGTATTCTGTTCTCCATCAGCTTTTTCAGCTACCTTCACTTGCTCTCCCTCAGCATCAGCTTTCACTTCTTCATCAGCAACTGGAGCTATCTCAGCCATGAACGCCTGTGAGGCATTGTTATCACTCTCCAGATGAACACTCCAATCAAAGGAACCCTATCTAGCAGTAGAGATTAGGGCCTTTGATCCAGTATTGGTTGACGCATTTATGTTGCTTGAACCATGACCAGGAGAAGCTTGCAAGGATTAACTAGAAAGAGATTCAGACTAAGGTCTTTGACACTCTCTAGCGAAATGTCCGTAGTTTTGACAATTGTAACACTTCACATTTGACTTGTCAAAGCCCACATTCTTTCTAACGAACTTCCTGCCTGTTCTGTTCATGAACCTCTTCACCCTTCTGAGATCATGGCCATCTACCATTGCAAATACATCTCCTCTAAGTCATTAGGGTCGATCTGATCATAATCTTCATCAAACGTAGCAGGATTAAATATTCTTCCCTGAATGTAGTTCTCGTAGGAAGCAACAAAAGAAGCAAGCAATGCCAGATGATCTTCAGCACTTTTGACACTCAGAGGCATAGACCTAGTACTGCTGTTATTATTACTTGATTGTTGTCTCTTAGCCCCTGACGAGCCTCCTGAAGCATCAACAAAACATACTTCACCCTTAGCATTTGTCACGATCTGCTCATTCTCACATGAGAGAAACGCAGCCGCATTATCACTAGACGCATTGTTGGAAGATGAAGGTGTAAGTCCTTTATAAATCTCCGGATCTTGAACCTGATCATATCTAATTTCCTTCTTCTTCATATTGAGCTCATAAGCTCTTAATTTTCCAACAACCACTTCTAATTCTTTCGTTTCATAATCAGCTTCACCATTTATCATCAAGTATAAATATCCCACTTTGCAGGTAAAGCATCCAGCAACTTGTCGTTATCTCCACATGCGTGTATCCCTCTATGTCATAATTGTCTATTTCTAACTTTAGATGATAATATCGCGTGATAATATCTTCTAGGGACTCACCCCTTATGCCCTTTAAACACAGCAAACTGTATCTTCAGCAGATCAACCTTGTTCTTCTTCACATCAGTATTGCCCTCATACCTCTTCTCTAGGGCATCCCACATCTCCTTCGATGTAGTATAATGCTTGAATGTATGTTCGATGCCATCAGGTAACGACATCTTTATAGCAGCTAAGGCTTTCTTCTCAGACTCATACATCCTTTTCTCAGCTTCTGACATGTTCACATAAGCAGTAACCCGTTGTCTGCCCTGAAAGTCATGCATTGGGTTAGTGTACCCATCTTGAATACAGATCCACATCCGTGTGTCTTGGTATTCAATAAACGATTGAAACCTATCCTTCCAAGTAAGATAGTTCTCTACCTTCAATATCTTTGGAGGTTTGTTAGTTGTGCCTGCCTCGTGCTCCATTCTTAACAGTTCATTTAAGTTAGACATATTCGACATTTTTACCGAACCTGCTCGTTAAAAACGTTAAAACTTGTCCAAAATGAGTGGTTACGAAAGTATACTTCTTAGACTCGTCTCGACGATACGATTCTAATGATGTATATTGTCCGGTTATGTTTGTCAAGATTGTTTATGGATCAAATTCTATGTCTAAAAACGTTTAACTCCGGAACGTCAACTGGTTAACTTTCCACCTTTTTGTATGGAACTTGGAACAGTGCAAATCCAGAATAGTAACTCGGATAGTGAATCTGAGACAGAAATCCGGAACAGTAATCCGAATTGCTAATCCGAGATGGTGAATCGGAATAGTGATCTGAAATGGAATCCGGGATGTACTGTTCTTATCCGAAATGGAATCCGCAATATACTATTAAGATCCGAGATGCAATCCGGAGTAGACTATAATGATCAGAGATGGAATCCGGAATACACTTCTGATCTGAAATTCAATCCGAAATGGAATCCGAGATGGCTTTTCTGATCCGAAATGCCAGTTTTCCAGATCCGAATTGCAAGTCTGATGATCCGAAATGCAGATTTCTGATCTGAAATTCAAGTCTGCAATCTGAAATGCTTCACTTTTGATCCGAGATGCCTTTCTTTAATCCGAAATGTCTGCTGTTAATCCGAAATCGCTGCAGAAACCTAAAATAGCCGCTGAAACCCTAGAACAGCCGTCACAACGTCAAAAATAGCCTCCAAAACGTCCAAAACCCAACTTTTTCTGCTGTTACGATTCTAAAAAGAAAAAATCAAGAGTTGAATGCTCTGATACCAATTGTAGGTCCCCTAGTCCTTATGGATCTTCACAGAATCGCCTATCTAATCTAGAGTGCGGAATCCCCTAGATCAGATTTCACAGAAACAAGAACACGAACACGAACACAATTACTTTCAAACTGTCTTCTATTGATTATCTAACACAAAGTGTTTACAATCAATTCAAGAATTTCTCTTAATCTCTCTGAACAACTAAACCAGCAACACAATCAACAGAACCAGCAATAAAAACAGCTACCTAAACCCTAATGCAAACCTCTCTTTATATAGAGATAGGTTATGCAACTGGGCTAGGATTTCCCCACATGGACTGCTAATGGGTCTAAAGCCCAATTCGCCTCCCATGAGCTATTTAGTGTCTAGTTCAGCCCAATTACTTCTAAATAACTATTACAAAACTAAACCCGCTAACTGTTTATCATTTTACCAATTACAAGATATCCAAAGACCAAATCTAAGTTGTTGTCACAAATATGCACCAACACACCGGGATGTTAACTCTAATAACGCAGAAAATATAGCCATTAATAATGAAGATTTCCGAGCTCACATAAATGCAGCTGTGGGAAAGGCCATGGAAAAGGCCATAGAAAAACTTAGGGAGTCGAGTGCTACTCGCTCCAAACCATTATCAATCACGCCATCATCAGCTCACAAAGAGAGCTCAGTTCACTCTTCAAATGCAAAGAGTGAAACAAAGAAAATAGAATTTGATGATAGGTCCCGTTCTTCTAAAGACGGATGTACCTACAAATATTTCGTCTCCTGCAAGCCCCGGGATTTTAATGGCGAAAAAGGAGTTGTAGAAGCCTTGAAATGGCTGGACGAGATGGGAACGATTGTGGATCTCAGCGGCTGTGCTGATAAGGATGTGGTCAAGTATGTATCATAGTCCTTCAAAGGTGATGCCTTAATTTTGTGGAAGGCTATGATCCAATCTACAGGTAAAATATACCTATATAATTTGGGATGATCCAAGTTTATGGATCTTGTTAAGAAAACTTACTGCCCACCCCATGAGATGAAAAAGATAGAGTCAGACTTCCTAACTCTCACAATGAAGAACCTAGATTGTCGGAAGTATATTTCCAATTTCAATTCCCTATCTAGGTTAGTTTGCTATTTGATTACCCTAGAGCCCAAACACATTGCGCGTTTCATTAATGGGTTAGCACCCGAGATAAAGGGCATGGTAAAGGCTGCTCAGCCCACTACCTATGGGTCTGCTATTGACCTATCTCTCTCCCTCACATTGGATTTGGTGAGGCAAAAGTCAGTCAAGACCGAGACTGACGGGAAAAGAAAACGGGAGGATGATAACTCAGCCCACTACCTATAGGTCTGCTACAGAGAAGATGATGGCTGCTGATTTTGCTGTTTTCATGGCTGATCTAAGCAAATCAACAGGCGAGGTATGTTCTAATTCTGGTAGTTCTGTTTGCGTAAAATGTCGTGAACTGCAAAGTGAAGTTGACACATTAACAAAGCAAAACCAAAGTCTGGAAAATGAGCTCTCGAATCTAAAAGAATCAAACTTTTTTGTAAAATAAAATGAGTCATTATACTTGAAGAAAAATAAAGGTTATGAAGAAGAAATCAATATTCTAACCTGTAAAAGTCATCAAACTTTTTCGTATCCCCTACTTTTAGAAATTTCGTCCCAAAATTTAGGTAGCTGTAGGTGTAACTTGAAAGAGATGCGGGTATTTTCGCGCATTTAGTCTTTCTTGTTCTCAAGTAAACTCAGGTCCTCGTTGACTCCCAACACACCCTGACTATCGGAATTCGACTTCGTCTTAAATGCTTCTCACCGAAGTCCATGATTTCTACAGGTCGTTCTACGAAGTGCATTGATTCATCAATCTGAATATCTTCCAACGGTATATGAAGGTTTTCGTCGGCTAGGCACTTTTTCAAGTTGGATACATGGAATGTGGGATGAATTCTGCTGAGTTCTTCTGGTAGGTCAAGCTTGTATGCTACAGGACCCACTCTTTCGAGTATTTTAAATGGTCCAACATAGCGAGGTGCTAGCTTGCCTTTTTCTCCAAAACGAACCACTCCTTTCCATGGTGATACTTTCAAAAGTACTTGGTCGCCAACAAAAAACTTGAGTGGCTTTCGTCGTTTATCAACGTAACTCTTTTGACGACTTTGAGCTGTTAGAAGATTATTGCAGATTTGAAGAATCTTGTTGGTTGTTTCTTGATCAATTCAGGTCTAGTGATTTGTGCTTCACCGATTACGTGCCAACATACAGGAGATCGGCACTTACGACCATATAATGCTTCAAAAGGAGCCATACCGATGCTTGAATGATAGCTATTGTTGTACGAAAATTCAACTAATGGTAGATGAGTATCCCAATTGCCCTTGAAGTCGATGACACATGCTCGCAACATGTCTTCAAGAGTTTATATGGTGCGCTCAGATTGACCATCAGTTTGAGGGTGAAAGGCGGTGTTGAGATCTAAACATGTACCTAACAGTGATCGCACGACTTGCCATGTTCATGAAGTAAAACGTCCATCTCGATCCGAAATGAAACTTAAAGGCACACCGTGTCAGCTTACCATTTCATCAATATAGATACGAGCTAACTTCTCGTTCTTATAGTCTTCGAGGATTGGGATGAAATGAGCTGATTTGGTAAGACGGTCAATGATAACCCAAATCGTATCATGCCCACTGGAAGTGCGAGGTAACCCGGTAATAAAGTCCATGGTTATGTTTTTCCACTTCCAAACGGGTATTTCAGGTTGAACGAGTAATCCTGAAGATCTTTGATGTTCAGCTTTAACCTTAGAACATGTGAGGCACTTGGAGACAAAAATGGCAATATCCTTCTTCATGCCAGGCCACCAATAAGAGTATCGTAGGTCTTGATACATCTTATCAGCACCTAGATGTATAGAGTATGGTGTTTTGTGAGCCTCATTCATGAGAAAAATACGAAGATTGTCATAATCAGGTAACCAAATACGGTTTAAGTAGTAAAGGATACCATTGGACTTAGATTCCAATTTGGTTTCAGCTCCACAAGACAATTCATCTCGCACATCATTTTCTGTGACAGAAATATGTTGAGCTGCTCGAATGTGGTTTTGAAGATCAGTCACGATTTGAGAACATAAAAGATGAATGGAGTTCCCATACTCTTTTCGGCTAAGAGCATCAGCCACAACATTGGCTTTACCAGGATGATAACGGATTTCACAATCGTAATCATTCAAGAGTTCGACCCATCGTCGTTGCCTCATGTTTAACTCTTTTTTATTAAGATATGTTGAAGGCTCTTGTGGTCAGTGTAAATCCCACACTTGGTACCATAAAGATAGTGTCTCCATATCTTTAGAGCGAACACGACTGCCCCGAGTTCAAGGTCATGAGTGGTGTAATTCTTTTCATGTACTTTGAGTTGCCTTGAGGCGTAGGCTATCACCTTTCCTCTTTGCATTAAGACACACCCTAGCCCCTGCCCTGATGCGTCACAATAGACCACAAAGTCTTCACAACCATCAGGGAGAGTGAGAATAGGTGCATTACAAAGTTTTTGCTTCAAAGTTTGAAAAGCCTCTTCCTGCTTGGGCCCCCAAATGAAGGGCTTGCCCTTATGAGTCAAGGCTGTGAGTGGTAGGCAATACGACAGAAATTTGGGATGAAACGTCGATATTAACCGGCTAAACTAAGGAATGATCTAACTTCGGTAGGAGTGCGTGAACTTTGCCATTCTTGCACTACTTTGATTTTTGCAGGGTCGACATGAATTCCTTTGTCGTTGACGACATGACCAAGAAATTGAACTTCTTTTAACCAGAATTCACATTTCGAAAACTTAGCGTAAAGCTTTTGGGTTTTCAAAAGTGTTAGGATGAGTCGAAGATGTTGTTCATGATCGGATTTGGTCTTAGAATAAATAAGAATATCATCGATAAAGACTATGACAAAACGATCGAGGTAGGGTTTACACACTCTATTCATTAAATCCATGAAAACGGCAGGAGCATTGGTCAAACCAAAAGGCATGACCATGAATTCGTAGTGATTGTACCGAGTTCGAAAGGCAGTCTTCGGAATGTCTTCTTCATGTACTCTAAGCTGATGATAATCAGAACGAAGATCGATTTTTGAGAAACAGCTGGCACCCTGAAATTGATCTAAAAGGTCATCGATGCGGGGTAAAGGATAACGGTTCTTGATGGTCAGCTTGTTGAGCTCTTGATAGTCGATACACATTCGGAAAGTTCCATCCTTCTTCTTTACGAAAAGAACCGGCGCACCCCAAGGTGATGAGCTAGGACGTATGAATCCCTTGTCAGTCAACTCTTGCAGCTGACTAGCTAACTCTTGCACTTCGGATGGGGCTAACCGATATGGAGATTTTGCAATTGGTGTAGCACCAGGAACAAGATCGATTCGAAATTCTACTTCTCGCACAGGAGGAAGTCCTAAAAAGTCACCAGAAAAAACTTGAGGAAATTCTTTAACGATCGGAATGTCTTCGAGTTTCTTCTCCTTGCCTTCCTTTTTAACGATGTGGGCTAAAAATGCTATGTAGTTTTTGCGAAGGTATCTTCGAGCTTGAAGGCATGACATCAACTTGAGTCCTTTGGATGGGGTTTCACCAAAAATACGAAGAGTTCGACCGTTGGCGAGAGGAATTCGAATAAATTTTTCATAACAAACGACCTTGGCGTGATGCTGACTAAGCCAGTCCATACCAATGATGACATCGAAACTACCCAATTTCATAGGATTAAGATTGATGGGAAAATCTTGATCATTGAGAGTAAGAGTGCAATCACGAATTATGGAGTCTAACGTAATGGGTTCACCGTCTGCTACTTCCATTGTAAATGATTCGGCTAGACTAACGCGATGTAAACCAAGAACAGATTCGAACTCTAAGGATACAAAACTCTTATCCGCACCGGTGTCAAAAAGAATAGAGGCATAACTACCGTTAATGGGAAACGTACCATTAACCACGTTATTATAAGCTCTAGCCTAGTTGGTGTTGATGTTAAAAGCTCTTCCTCTAGCTGGCGGATTGGCTTCGTTCACCGGATTAGCTTGGGCTTGAGCATTTATGATGTTCACCAAATGCGGGCAGGTGTTTTGAAAATGGGTTGGATCACCGCAGTTAAAACAAGCTCTGACAGGCTGCATCATAGGATAGTTGGGTTGGTAGAGAGGTTGAGCCATTGGTTGAGGAAATGGTAGTAGTAAGGGTTGTTGGTAGGGAGCTTAGCCTACCACTTGGTTGTTTGGTTCGGCTTGAGGTTGGTTACGGGCTGGTCTTTGAAGGACGCGGCAGGTTTGGATTGTATGACATGCACGGCCACAACTTGTACAATGAAGACATGGGTTCTCGGGAGGGTGGTGATATTGGCATCGATTGCATTTTGGGTGAGATCCTGTATACTGTTTCTTGAATGGTGCGGTAGGAGGAGCTACTTGTGTAACTGGAGCGGCAGCAATGGGTTGTTTGTTTTGAGTTAGCTGATTTATGACGGCAAAGTTCTTCCCATTTCGCTTTCTTTTGCCAGCGAATCGAGAAGAGGATCCAGTTTGGGTTGAGGTAGGGGTTTCAACAGGTGTCTTGTCTTTCTTCTTCTCGTCTTTGAAATCCCCATTCCTGATGCGATTTTCAGTGAGCTCAATAGCTAGCTCCATTGCTGCTTCCATGGTTGTAGGCGTAGTACTCACCACAGAGTCTTGAATTTTCGAGGGAAGACCCCGAATGTAGTGCTCAATCAAACGGTAGAGAGGAGTGAACAAGTTGGGTACCATTTAATTCAACTCGAGAAATCTCTTGTTGTAGGTTATATGGTCTCCCTCCTTTTGTTTCAAGAAATAAAACTCATCTTCTAACTTGTTGATTTCACTTCTTGGACAGAAGCGTCTGGTCATGAGTTCTCTTAATTCTTCCCAAGTTAAGGCTACAGGGGGCTTCGACGCCTCGTCCACCTTTCTCCGCATTCTACCACGTGAGTACTACCCCATACAAACGACCAGTAGCATAACGCACTTTGCGGTCGTTGGGACAATCACAGTTGAGGAAAGTACTCTCCATCTCCTAAACCAACGAATGAGAGCAGTGACCCCTTCAGTCCCTTCGTAGTTTGGAGGGTCACGTGAGTTGAAGTGCTTGTAGGTGTACTTAGTGGTGTTTGTGGGAGGGTTGGCAGCATTTTGATCCTCTTCGTTGATTGGGTTAACAGGATTGGTAGCGAGAGCTTGTTGGACTTGAATCACAATGTCGGGAATTACGGCGGCCATTTGTTGGGCTATTTGAGCAGCCATGCGCTTGCCAGATCTTCCCGATCTCCTACCTCCACGAGAGTGCCTAGCAGACATCTACAGGAAATACGTAACAATATTATAAGTTTTGACGTTTTGGTGTCATGTGTCGCGTTTAGAAATTAACATTCACAAAATAATTGAGAAAAATAAATTCACAACATCGGATGTCTTGGGCCTTGCTCATGTTTGGGCCCCCCATATGTCCCCCATTCTTGGCCTAGGTAGTCATGTGGGCCCCCATGACTACTAGGCTTTGTAGGGTTCACATTGGTGTTTGCATGTTAACACTTGCACCACCCGAATGAAAATCGTAAAACATGTTTGCAAGATATAAGTCGGAGGGTGTCCAGGTGTAGACACAGTGACAGCTCAAAGTGGGGTTAGTTCACATGACGTTTGGTGTGGCATGCTTTGGCCTAATAGGTCCTTCATACTCTCATCGCTAGTACCCAGGTAGGCTAACTGGTCCGTTATATTGGATTTATACGAATGCCAATCCTAGACAGGACGTTCCGACTACCGGTACTCGTACCCTTCCAGTTACTACATGCTCGTCGTAGAACTCACTTTGATGAGATTGAAAATGAAAACATCATAAAATTCTTGAGAAAGAAAACATGAAAATGTTCAAATATGTGAAAATTGGAACGTTCGTGTTTGCGTAAGCATGTTATGTTAACAATACGTATATTTCAATAAATATCACACAACAACATATAGTAGTGAGAGTGCTTGCATGCATTTGTGTGTGAGATAAGTATGAAACAAACAAATATCATGAATTTGCATGTATCAACTAACACATAATGAATTAAAATATAATCAACTATAGTATAGGCTCTAAGGGTCTAATAACCTATCCAATATCCTTATAGTCAAAAGCACGGATACCAATTTGTCACACCCAGACCCGCGGCGGATATGGTAGTCGGGGCATGATTGGGTTTTCATTAAAGCTCATGACATTTACTATAAAGTTTCATATTTATTAATTCAAATTAAAAGGAGAAATTTCATCCAACACATAAAACATACAAGCACAAGATTGTTCTAAACATGACATTTAAGTAACTCTTTATTTTTCTTCTAAGGCCAATTCCTATGTGTTCCTTGCTTCAACCTGTTCACCTGTATCATGTGTAAAAATAGAAATTTGGGTCAACAATAGTTGGAGAGTGAATCCCGTTTAAACATTTGAAATAAATAATTAAGTTGATTAATTTAATAAAAATGTGCATAACCAAGTATGAGCAAACGTATATGTAAACTATCCACAAACCCCATAAACATCTAACAATGAGCACATAAGCATGATAAATGATGTGATATGAGATCAAGGCACAATCAAATGGAGCTGATCTAATTAGGCAACACGATGCTCTACTCGTATCCAATGAGGAACTGATGGGCCTAATGTGAATGCTTGACTGAAATGAGAAAATATAATCACATATAATATAAACCAAACATTACATAACACGTTAGATCATATAATGGTAGTAGCACAAGTGTTTGAACAAACGATATAAATAAACGACACATGATACACCACAAAACATGAATAAAAAGGGGAAGTTTGTAAGAATTCACTCACAGTGGGTGAGTTTCTTGAGTTGATACAAAAGCGCACAATTAAAGATTCCAACCAACGAGAAAACTAACCTAAATATTCACTTAATAATTCGGTAAATATATTTCTTTTATTTGAAATTAATATTCGTCACACCCCGGGTTTCCAATCCAAATCCATACACTGGTGGGCCCGGGTGGGGAGTATCGTGACATCAGTTGATAACATCATTGTCAATTAAACACGGCACAGCGGAAGTCTTGGAATTACTATTACAAACCGAGTGTTCGAAATATAAAATAATATACAGGCTCATAATAAAAGATCCACAGGTGGATCATAAAATGTACAAGGAAAGAATATAAGACAGACTTTAGGGCAGATCTAAGGATTTGCAAGATCCTCTTATTTCACTACCGAGCAGCCTCCGGCCTATTTCATATTGTACCTGCAATCTTAGTCTTTTGAAAATACGTCAGCTTTCGTTGGTAAATACACCTGACTGGCTCATTTTGAAAACATTTTATAAATTAGATTTAAGTGCACAGGGCACAAATTTTTTATAACTTGGGAAAGTTACTTTGTAACCTTGTTAACAGATTCACATGTTTGTCCATACATACAGGGCCCAATACAGAGATCGAGACATGATTAAGTACACACCACTTAGATCTCACAAAGGAGTTATCCCCAACATCTTGGGTAATTTGCATTTGAGCGTCTGTTAGGTGTATGCCTACACCCCGCGCTAAGGTCGTGGTCATTATCTAATGTAATGAGCCGAGGATATCCAGGACACGGTAGTTAACCCCCGATGTTTAAGTTATCAAACAAAACTGATTAAAACGAAATATGCGGATTTACTAGCCACAATCCGGCATTCGATTGATCACATTTCCGACCAAGCGGTAATAATTTACTGTATCCCAAGACCGTATAGGGAAAATAAGTCAAGAGTATTTACTTGAGTTAGCCTTGTTTAATATGCAAGATTATATCCCAGTCGTATTCAATATGATCTAAGTGCAGATAGCATTTACCGTAAGCCTCTGGTGTCTGGATTATGGCATAAGCTAACCAATTAAATACTAACGGTCTTATTTAAGTCATAGACTTAGACCGAGTAGCGTAATGGATCAAAAATGGTACGCTAGATTAAGCGATGATCAGATAGAATGTAGTTTAAACCCAACAAGTACCTTGACTTGTATAAATTGGGTAAACTACTAACATTCTGGATTTTGAGTTTAAAATGATAAGGTTAAACCTGTTTTGGTTAATTTTCGTAAACTAGTTACATATACTTAACCGTTGCATATTAGCGACATCGGGTAACCAGATAAGTCATGGACAAGTTATATATGCCATTATACTTTAATTAAGTTGTAATATCAGTAGGATATCAACTTATATGCCCGTTAAGGTTTTAAAATGAAATTATGCCTCATAAGGGCATTTCGGTAATTTCATACCGTATAAAAGGAATTTGAATACAATTAAATGTTATACTTATAAATATTCTGAAAAACATATTTTATTTATGATATAATATCAGTAAAATATTAATTATATGCGTAATTTATCATTTATGACCAAACTACGCACCGAAGGGGCATTTTGGTCATTTTACACAGTTTATAAATTATTTGGGATTCAAAGTTTATATCTTGTACCTACTATAAAAATATTTAAAATAAGTTTTAAAATCAGTAGGTAACAAGTCTTGGTTGATAATTATGGTTTAAAACCATACTATGCGCCGAAACGACGCTTATGTCGTAAAATGACGAGTTATGCGATGTTTAACGAAAACTTATGTTAGTGTTAGATTAAAATGTCTTAGATATGTTATTTATTATAACATATCAGTAGGTAAAAGATTTATCTTGAAAATATTTTATTAAAACCAATTTATGAGCCACAAGGGCTTGATCGTCATTTATCGACATAATTCAAGGACCTATTTGTAAACTCAGTTTACAATCTGATTTGACATCCCAAATAATCCAACTTATAATATTACATCAGTAGGAAACTTATTTTTCAAGTTCATTATCATTTAAACCTTGTTTTATGCAAAAAGGGCGTTTTAGTCAAAATGGCATAATTACGGAACTTGTGCATAAACTCGGATTCTGATTATGATCATGTAATATCACCTCAGAGGGTTATACTACCTTATATTATGATCATAATGCAACTTTAGATCAGTAGGTAACTAATCTAAATCGGGTCAGAATCAACAGTCAAAGCAGAAGTCAAACTTCGCGACTTTCGGTTGCGAACTGACCCTAGAACTGAAATTGACAAGCCGAACATGTTCTTACATGTTCTAATAATTATTACCAACTTGTTTAAGTGTCAAAACAGGTTTCATATCATATATAAGTTCAAATTATAATATTTCAAAAAAAAAGCCTGTTTGACTTTTTAATATCTTAACTTTGACCCGCCAATTGGTCTAGCAAACGTGATCTTCAGGTGGTGCCCTTCATAGGGACTAACACCTTCCTTATTACGACCACTTAGCCATGTTCATTACAAACAATGGCTGGACAATAATGGTCTTAACCGAAAGTCAAGGCGTTTTTCGTAAAACGCTTGACTTTTGGCTATAAAAGCCTATAAACGAAAAGGAACACTTACAAGAGGTTTCTAGAATGCAAGAGAACTAAGATGGATGCTCCTTTCGGTTAGGAACTTCCAGAGGAGGGAGAAGAGTTGAAAATGAGAAAGGTGCAAGTTCAAAGGTTGAACTTTTGCACCTATTGTTAGAACTTTTGGAGACCGTTGGTACTTGATAAACCATAATTTGAGCTGATTCTGTAATAGTTAGACTATCAAAAGGGTCAAAAGTGCTATTGTGTGAATCTTATACATACGCGGCGTATTTAATAACCCAGCAATAAATACGCTGGGTGATCAGTCTGTATATATACATGGTTTAATGAATGTATGTCCAAGTTTCTTGGACAGATTTTGGTGATCTTCTTGTGTTGTGATTTTTGCTATTGTGCTTACATCTGAATATCCAGGTGTTGTTATTGATTACATGTTATTGGGATTTTACATACAACACTAGTTGTTTGATCCATACAAGATTCTTCATCTTCTTTGCTTGGTTTTTCTTAATACTTGTACATTCAAACAACTAATCAATAGTTGTTTGGGTGATAACAATCAATCACTGTGATCCGAATACGTCTTGGGACTCACAATTTGGTATCAGAGCCTTTGTGCTCTTGATTGTTTGAGTTTTGGTTAAGATTTGTCAACTTTTGAAGGTTTTACAAAAGTTTTCAAAGTTTTATGGTTTTTCAAATTTTTGGGATTAAAATGGCTTGATCTGGTGCGTTTAATCTTTGTGTTGTTGTTAATCAGTAGTTTGGTAAACATTTTGGTCATTTAGCTGCAAAGAAACATGAATTTTGGTCGTTTTTTGTTGATTAGAGGGTTTTTGTTCGTACTAAAACCCTTCTGGGCGTATTTAATGTTAAAGCTAGCGTAGATATATTTGAAGTTGGCGTAATTATTTTTGAAGCTAGCGTAATTAACTTGAATTTTGCGTATTTAACAAATACGTTGGTCTTATATCAGCGGATTTGCAGAGTTTCAGCGAAATAGTACCAGCGAAATTAATCGAAGGCGACTTCGAAATCAGTGATACAAATCCTCAGCGATTTTATCACAGTGTTCAGCGAAATTAACTAAACCTTTGCTTGTTTTCAAATATCCAGCGGATTTAGCATTTTGCAGGACAAAGTCGCCGATCCCCATCAACGTAATTGTTTCCAAGTGCAGCGAATTTGATCTCTGGTCCAGCGTATTTACCTCCTAGCCAGCGTAATTGTTTTCTCTTTGCCGCGTAATTGTTCTCTGATTCAACAAAACCCAGCGTATTTAATCACCGGTCATCCACCAAAGTTGAAAGGTTCGGAAGATTTCAGCAGTTGGAAAAACAGGATCAAATCTTTTTTTGAGTATACCGATTATACTCAATGGATGTCAGTCACTATGGGCCCGCATGTTCCTATGATAATACGTGACGACATCCGTACTATCAATGAAGATCCTTCAACGTTTACAGATGAAGATAGGATGCTCATTCAACGTGACCGGAGGGCTCACGCTGCTCTTACTATGGCTCTGTCGACGGATGATAACAACCTGTTTGAAGAATACACCTCGGCACATGAACTGTGGTTGGCTCTAATCGACCATTATGAAGGTAATGAGGAACTCATGGAGAACAAACGAGACATGGTGCAGAAAGAATATGATATGTTTGGAAGTATTCGTGGCGAAAGCTTGTCCGACCATATAAGTCGATTTCTGGGGGTATTGACCAAGATGAAGAAAGTGGGAAACCCAGTTGCAAATTATGCATCAATCAAGAAGCTGCTAGATTCTCTACCAAAAGAATGGAGTCTTCAATGCATGATGATTAAGAGAACTTTCCTCACCAACACAACCCCGGTCACACTCTCGGAATTGATTAACACCTTAAAAGCCTTTGAAATGGAGATTGTCAAACGAGAGATGAATCAAACTGGATATTCTCATAAGACGTCTCAGCAAGCTGCTGCAACCTCCGTCCCCAAGAATATGGCATTTCTTGCTCCTGTCACCTCATGTGGATTAAATTCCCAAAGTGCTGTTGAATCCTATTTGAATGCTTCCGCAAGCTCTGTGAAGGCCACGTCATCCTTCGAGAAGACTACAGTGGCCAGCGACACTCAAGCACTTAAAATATCCACAGAACATGTCACTCTGTTTAATACTTTCTTAAGCAGCTATGAGGCGCTTATGTCAGGAGAATTGAAGAGAGATTTCCTCACAGCTGAGGACATGTATCAAGTGGATCCTGACGACATGGAGAAGATGGATCTGAAGTGGCAAATGGCAATGATCACTCTATGACTGAAGAAATTCCAAGATAAAACGGGAAAGAGGTTGGCCCTTGGAAAGGCTGGATTTGACAAGTCCAAGCTTAGGTGTTATAACTGCAAAAACTTGGGCCATTTCAAAAGAGAGTGTCCTTTGCTGAAGAACGATAATTTTCCCGAAATCAACCAGACAAGGAGGCCGATTGCCATTGAGGGAAATGACAACGTTGTTGACAATAATCCTAAGGCTTTAGTTGTGGAAGATTATGATTGGTCGGAGGAGATAGCTGAGGCGAAGGGAGAAGTAAACAAAGCCCTCATGGCAAACATCTCCACCATCTCTACCACGTCTGTTTCAAACGGTGTTGAAAAGCAAACCTCCAAGATTCCAAAAGAGGACACTGGTTTGAAAATCATTATCACTCCTGCCTCAGAGAAGAGACAACAGAAAGCTGAAATGAATGTGTCGAAGCCTGCAGTTCAAGAAGTCATCAGTACCAGCAAGAATGAAGCGGTCGGAACAACAACTACCGCCATGAAATCAGAAGCCGAGGATAAGGATTTGGTAAACAGCATTCCATATGAATTTAAAGCAAAGCTGTGCTCCAAACCATGTTTGAACGTCGTGGCACACTACAAATTACTCAAGCATTATATTATTAAAGAAAAAGAAAAGGTTTTGAAAATAAATCAAGAATTAAAAGAAAATGAGGCTGCATATCAGCGAAAGTTGAATTCAACCATACCTGAAATGCAGACTTTAAAAGAATTTGTTTTCAGAAAAGATTTTATCATAAATAATTTGACCGAAAAACTAGAAAAATCTCAAAACGAAAATAATAAGTTACAAATCATTATTGATGAATGGAAAATTAGTCAAAAAACACCGGTTGATATTGTAAACTGCCAACGACCGACATTCATAAAGGATGGAATTGGATATAAAGATTAATTCAGAAACGAAAGAAAACTATTTCATCCTCCGCACAGCAAAAATTACGTTCCAATTCCATCTCCTCATCCTAAAAACGACTTCATCAATAAAAATGATCTTTTGGATCAAAGTATTTTTATAAATCCGAAAACAACACTAACTTTTCTAAAAGTAATGCAGATCTGTGTGAGAGTAAGGAAGATGTGTGCGATGGGGAAGATGATTGTGGAGGGATGAAAATAGGAATAGGCTATTCAGGCGACAGTTATTCAACTATTAACTGGTTCGCCTGGAATTTTGATAAGACGAACAAAATCTCTATTCGAGATAACTGTAATAGTTTATCTAGGATGGATGATTGTAATGGCCTTATGCCAAAATTGAATATTCGGGATGACTGTAATGGCCATGTGCCTACACTTAAGGCTCACAACCAAGGGCTTGCTAAGGTTAAGGGTCATGACCTAAACTTTGTTCTTAGTGATGAAAATGTTATGCTTGAATCTCCTGTATTTGTGCCAGAGTTAAAGAAAAAACAGTTTTGGAAAATTCCTTACAGAGGAAATTCCAGAATTTGTTCCATCAGTTGCAGGTACATCAAAGACTAATAAAGATTTCACTGAATATTCAAGCACAACAACTTCAGAAAGTGATAGAGAAAGGTCAGGTGAAAGTCAAGAATCAAACTCCTCATCAGACAGTGAGCATAGTGAAGTCGACATTGAAGATAAACATCATCCTGATAAGAAACTGAAGAAAGCCAAAGAATCAAGCCACACTACGTCATCAAACTCCTCAAGATGCTCAAGATTCTTATCACATACATCATCTTCACACTCAGCACCCAGGAAGAAAAGATTGAGTCAAAAAAAATGTTTTCGCTGTGGTCATTTAGGACATACGGCGAAACATTCAAAAATAAGAAATTTTCTAAACCTAGTCAAGATCTCGTTAAAAGTTTTACTAATCAATTTGACAATTTAAAGAAATCAGTAAAATGCATAATTGACTCAATTTGTTTTTGGAAAAGAAAAGAAAACTCTCTTGCTCAAAATATGACAGAACTAATGTAAAGCAAGTATGGATTCCAAAAGCTAGCTAATCTGTACATATTTTTTTGTTGTTGTTGTATAACAGAATAAGATTCAGAAATGGCTTCGGATGCTCATGGAATATATCTGGCATGTTGACAGCGGTTGCTCCAGGCATATGACCGGGTTAAAAGATCTGCTTACAAACTTTCGAGTAATCGATGGTGATTTTGTGTCCTTTGCCAAAGACGAAAAGGGAGGAAAGATCGTCGGAATGGGTGACGTCGTGTCAGAAGCACTCACTTTGGAGAATGTGAACTATGTTCCAGAATTGTGTTACAATCTCATGAGTGTTTCACAAGTCTGTGACAAATGAATTGCGGTGCTGTTCAATGAAACGGAGTGCTTATTCCTCAAACCCGGTTACTCCATCCCTGGAGAAATGATCATGCTTAGAGCTCCCCGTCAAAATAACACCTACGTGCTAAATATGAAGAATGCCAAATCAAATGAGCAAATGATATGTTTTATGTCAAAAGCATCTGAATCGGAATCACTGCTGTGGCACAGGCGTTTGGGCATGGTGAATTTTAAGAACATAAATAAACTTTCTAAATTAAATCTAGTAAGAGGTTTACCTATGAAAGATTTTCCTTTTTCAGAAAAGTGCATCGCATGTGCCCAAGGAAAGCAACATAAAAAGCCTCATAAGTCCAAAGCAGTGAATACGATATCTACCCCACTGCAATTACTTCACATGGATCTTTTCGGCCCAATTAGTGTTAAAAGTTTAGCTAAAAGATCTTATTGTTTGGTGATTACAGATGATTTCTCACGGTTTTCATGAGTATTCTTTCTTGAAGCCAAAAACGAAACAGCATCCATTCTGAAGAGCTTCATTCCCATGATTGAAAACATGATCAAGCAGAAAGTCAACTCCATCAGAAGCGACAACGGAACTGAATTTAAAAATCATACGTTTGTCTCCTTCTGTGAAGATAAGGGAATTCGCCTCAAATACAACGCTGCCAGGACTCCTTAGCAAAACGGGGTAGCAGAACGCAAAAACAGAACTCTCATCGAAGCTGCAAGAACTATGCTTGTCGACTCTAAGCTTCCCATAATCTTCTGGGCTGAAGTAGTCAACACAGCATGCTATGTTTTGAATCATGTTATTATTCTCAAACCTCACGGAAAGACATCCTATGAACTACTTTTCAAAAGGAAGCCTCTGATAGATTTCTTCAGACCGTTCGGGTGTTCATGCACACTTCTCAACATTGAAGACAATCTCATCAAGTTTGAAGCAGTCGGTGACGTGTGCTACTTCATGGGCTATTCATCTTCTCAAAAGGCATATCGAGTCTACAACAAACGGACCAAGATGGTGATTGAATCGTACTACGTCGATTTTCAAGAAGGAAACTCCACTAACACTGGAAGCGCTCCGAACTGGTTTTATGATGTGGATATTATCTTCAACACTTTCAGCATCGATGAACCCGTCACTGAATCTGAACCTGCAGAATCCACTCCATTGGAGCCATTTTTTGATGTCTTAGACATTGGTTTTACTCCTTTTACAACTCGTTTCACCCATGCCTCTGCCTCTCCTACTCTTCCGGTGTTCAAAGTAAATGGTGACACATCTGCTGAGAATGCATCCGCACATGATGATTCTTCTTCACAGCAGGCTGTGGATGAACCACCCAAAGAAGACGAAACTCCAATTATCTATGTCGATGAACATTTTTCTAATATGCCTCAACAAGTTGAAACTCACACCAATGCAGGATACAAGACTAATCGAAACCATCCAATTGAAAATGCCATCGGTTCCATGGAAGATGGTGTTCGAACTCGCAGACAAACCCATACCATCAACACAGGACTGTATGTAGCTTTTCTCTCGCAGTCTGTCCCAAGAGATATTGAAGAAGCTATTCAAGATTCAAGTTGGGTACAAGCTATGCAAGAAGAATTAGCCCAATTTCGGAAACTTAAAGTCTGGGAACTCATTGATTTACCAGACGAAAAGTATCCAATTGGTATCAAATGGGTGTTTCGTAACAAGATGGACGATCGTGGTGTAGTTATCAAGAATAAGGCTAGATTAGTGGTCCAAGGGTTTCGACAAGAAGAGGGGATTGACTACGAGGAAGTTTTTGCACCAGTTGCACACTTAGAAGCTATCAGAATCTTCTTAGCCTATGCCTCCTTTAAAACTTTAAGGTGTTTCAAATGGATGTAAAGAGTGCTTTTCTGTATGGGAAAGTGAAAGAAGAAGTCTATGTCTGTCAACCTCCAGGTTTTGAAGATCCTCACTTCCCCACGAAATACTACAAGCTTGATAAAGCTCTCTATGGTCTTCACCAAGCTCCTCGAGCATGGTACGAGACTTTGTCAACATATCTTCTGGAATGTAGATACTCAAGAGGGAAAATCGACATGACTCTCTTCACTAAAAGGATTGGAGAAGATGTAATATTGGTTCAGATCTACGTAGACGATATCATTTTTGGGTCAATAGATGAAGCTCTTTGTAGGGAGTTCGAGAAGGTGATGAAAGCGAAGTTCGAGATGAGCATGATGGGAGAACTCACATTTTTCTTAGGATTAGAAGTGAAGCAGAGAAAGGATGGCATCCTCAGTCATCAGCTAAGTATATCAGAGATATTCTTTCCAAGTAGAACATGAATGATTGCAAATCCGCCAGCACTCCTTTTGCTGCTCAGACGGAACTCACTTCAGATCTTCAAGGAAAGCTAGTGAACAAATCTTTCTATCGCTCAATGATTGGTTCGTTAATGTATCTGACCGCTAGTAGGCCTGACATAATGTGGGATGTCTGTCTTTGTGCCCGCTTTCAGACGAATCCCAAAGAATCGCATGATGCTGCTGTCAAGAGAATATTTCGCTATCTCAAAGGAACTCCAAAGCTTGGTTTGTGGTATCCTAAAGATAGTAATTTTGATCTAATTGCTTACTCTGACAGTGATCATGCAGGTTGCAAAGTAGACAGAAAATCTGTCTCAGGAGGCTGCCAATTCTTAGGAAATCGTCTTATTTTGTGGCAGAGCAAAAAGCAGACAACAGTGTCTACATCTACTGCTCAGGCTGAATACACGGCAGCATACAGTTGCTGTTCACAAGTCCTTTGGATACAGAATCAGTTGTTGGATTATGGGATCAACATCATGAAGACCCCAATATTCATCGACAATGAAGCGTGTCTGGGGATTGTGAAGAATCCTATCCACCACTCCAGAACGAAACACATCGAAATTCGCATTCATGCGATTAGAGATGAGTACGAGAAAGGATACATCCAAGTGGTGCAAGTGGATTCAGTGCAACAAAAAGCTGATATTTACGAAAGCCTTCGATAAAGCTCGATTCAACCAGTCGGTAACCTGGTTGGAAATGGTGAACTTCCTTGAATGGAATTGACTTTTGGTGATAAAAAAAGGGTTTTTAAATAACACTCTCCTAAAAATGTTCCATCAAAAAGATTCTCTGCAAATTTAAAATTTCTTTTCAAGCAATGGATTCTAGAAAATAAAATTTTAAGGGGGGAAGTTTTCCAGAAAATATGTTTGAATCAGAATCCTTTATCTGACACCTGCATGAGAAATGATAGAGAAACTGCTGACACTTTGTTTGATCTTAAAATGAAATCAGGTTGAGGCACCAAGCAACGACGTGTCATTAGATTCAGAAATACCTTGAAGTAAACTGCGAAAAGGAGACAAAAGCAAATAATTACACAAGAATTCTGGATACCCACAATGTTGTGCAACTTGCGGGTAACACGTTGCGGCGTATGGCTTAAAGGTCTTAAATCTTGCGTTGATAGATTGCCAAAGTCCGAGATTTCGGGTCTTTATATTGGCTAATCATTCGGGGATATCATAGTTGCTCTTCTGCTGCATCGAGAAATATGTTGACCTAGACACAACTATGATATCTTTTCAAAAAGAGCCTATGCGACCAAAACCCTACAAAAATGAAGCTCTCATTGAGAATCATTCAAGTGCTTAACTCGTACCGCATCTGGTATCTGTCATAGCCCTCGTTAGACCTTGGTCTCTCTGCTGTATGGAAGTACTGACCTAAACACCAACTGTCTAACGTTGAAATCTCAAATACGAATGAGGTCAATATACTCACCTGCTATGAGGAATCTTTGAGCATACCTTGATGCGGGGTATGTCCTGACGTGGGACTCACGGGCACAACATTCTGACTGTCTCAGCATGAGTGGAGGAACATTGAGTTTCTTGCCAATATTACCGCAACATGATAAAAAGGCTCTCCAATCGCATGTTGAAAGATAGGTGCATGGATTTAAAAGGACAAATATACTGACAGTTTTTCTTGTGCCTTAATTATTTAATATATCTAATATTTTATCTCAAACGAACAAAGTGTCACCAGTATGGCCTTTTGCAGGAAAGTCACGGGATTCAAGTAAGTTAGTATAAATTTTGTGTGAAAAAGGAAGCTTCCGGACCCAAAAACAACTATCAGGATCCAAATTGCAATTTTCTATTTTTATAAAGCTTATTTTTAATTTCTTGCAATATTTTTAACCAAAAAGGGCACATTTTTTGAGAAAATTTGAAGTTTTTGAGCGTAATTGATTTCAAGATTCTTAGGCAAAAAGAAACCTCAATAAAGTATCTGGGCGGCGTAATTATAGCTCCAGCGTAATTAATAATTGCGTAGGAATGTCAATCAGTATAAATACTTCATTTTTTACCGTTTGTAAATCTTTTCAAATCTATTTCAAATCATCTTCTTCTTCATCGGCATAACCCACATCTTCTTTTTCAATCTGCACTTAGTGCATCTGAACAGAATCGATATCGATATGTTTTTGATATTCTAGTGTCCATCGTTCATTGTTTGAATGTGTATCAATCATCGATTTCAGTTTCTGCTTTGATAATAGCAATGTTGATTGGGTTACTTACGGTTTTTTAAAGGGTTTATCAAGAAAATTATGAATATGGCGTATTTAAGTTTGAACATGGCGTATTTATGTTGAAGATGGCGTATTTAGTCAGGTCAAGGATTGGCGGATTTAAGTCTTGAACGCGAGTTCAAGCTACCGACGTATTTGACAAATACGCCGGCTAAGCTAAGCGTAGATAGTCATCTAGCTAGCACTTAAATACGCTAATCTATGATCAGCGTAAATATGTTTGATCAGCGTATTTGTACGAGACATCTAATGGCGGATTTAAGTTTTGAACGAAAGCTTTAGCAACCGGCGTATTAGAGTAATACGCCGGTCAAGTCAGCGTAATAAATCTCTTACGCCGAAAACCCCTTAATTTCGCCATTCAGATGTTCTGCGTATTTATCCTTAGGCTCAGCGTAGCCCAGCATTTTTAATTGTTTTGTATATATATATTTGTATATCTTTTATTTTAATTCTCTTTAATATTTGTATTTACATACATCTATACTTATATTGTCGTATAAAAATCGAACTTAGCTCGTTTCCACATTTCAGAAATGGCTCAACAGTTGGTATGGGACGGTACGAGAAAGCATAATAAGCCAATCACTCTAGTTCCTCCAGAGCCCGATTTTGAAGACGTGATGGATTGGTTGTCACGGAGTAAAATTAGCTATGCAATCCAAGCAAATCCCACTATTTACTTCATTAACATAGAAGAATTTTGGAGAACGGCAAGGGCAAGAACGCTGAACAACGTCAAACATATTACAGCGACAGTGCGAAACAAGGAAATTAAAGTCACTGAGGAACAAATTCGAAAGGTGCTGAGCCTCGGAGACAATGCCAGTGATCCATTGAAGTTAAAGGAGGAAATTCTAAAGGGATTTCGTGGGATGAACTACATTGGAGACTTTCGTCACAAAAACGAGATCAAGAAGTCAGGGCTTACGAAAGACTGGAGGTTCATTTTACACACGTTTTGTATGAGCATCTGTCATCGAAAGGGCGGTTATGATGGTTTGAATTTAGAGTGGTCCGCGGCTATGCTGAATCTGTGTACGAATCAGTAGTTCAACATTTCTAGATTGATTTTTTATTGCATGATTGACAACGTCAATAAAGGTGCATGGGCGATGTATCCTAGATTCGTGCAACTACTCATTGATGATCAATATCGAAACCTGCCACATGATGGAAACACGTATCAGTTTCAACTACCAAAAGGAAGGCTAATTACTGAGTTAAAAACCAAAGAGTGGGTGATGTTGCACCACTGGATGTATCGTGAAGAAAGACTTCTAGTTGTTCTCGCTGCTTACAACAAATATCGAGAAAAGACAAGGAAAGGCAGAGAAGGCGAAAGTCATTCAGTTGATGTTGATGAAGAGGCTGAGGTAGAAGAAGAAATTCCACTAGTACGTAAGCGCAAGGAAAAAGGAAAGAAAGTGGTAAAAGAGGAACCGTCAAGGAAGAAGAGCAAGAAAGATGCGCCAAACCCAGAGCGAATCATGGCTGATAGCATTCGCGCTGGATGGAATAGGGAAGAGATTGAAAGAATGCAAGCCATCCATGCGGTGGCGGAGGCTAAGAAATGGGAGAGAAGAATGAAGAGGAGGGAAATGTCCGAATCTGAAACCCCTGAGGTTGTTACATCAGAGTAAGAACAGTTAGATAGATTCGTGGAGGAACTTTTTGCTAATCCACTGGAGCCTTCTCCAAGCGAGGCTGCAGCGCCAAAGAAGAGAAAAACAAGAGAAGGATCATCTGCAAGCGTTCCACCCAAACCTTCAGTATCGGCTCAACCTCCTCGTCAGCAAGTTGTCTCTTGACCCAGACCTTTTCAAGAGCTTTACAACCGTCTATCTAAGGAAATCGGCTCATTTTCTGCTAAGGAATTCTGTTTGTTGAAGAACAAAGTCAATGACACTGATGTTCTCAAGAGAAAGTTGAAAGAACAAAGATTGAAGAACAAAAAACTGCACGCATACGTTGCTAAGAAAACAGAATTTATTAGATTTCAACAAGAAGGGATAGAGAAGCTTCATGAAATGGTACAAGAGCTATATGGTGCTGCAAACAGAAAGCCAAAGTACTCGAATGAAGACATTTTCAACTTTGACTTATTCAAGGAAAGAGAGTAGAAAAAGAAAGCAGACAAAGCCAAAAAGAAGGAAAAGCGTCTTGAATCAGCGGTTGACGTTAGCCTTGATGACGACAGCGATGAAGAGGAAGTTGATAAAGCAGAAATGCCTGCAAAGTTCCTAGAATGGGGGTTGGAAGACGATTTGCTGTATGAAACAAATGGGGGAGATGAATTTGAACCACAACATCCAGAGTGGTTTAAAAAGGAGAGAGCAAAAATGCCTGGCTTTTATCAGGTAATCACAGTTGAGAAAACTGAGATTACTGATAAAATCATTAGTTGGAAGTACTGCAATCTAACCAGTTGGTTCGTGGTAAAACGAAGAGGTGGAGTGATTCAATATTTTCGAAGCGCTCATGATATGCAAAGCTTACCCACATGGGGCGTACGAGAGCTGAGCAAGCACGAGCTGATTAATCCGACAAACAACAGCATTAGCGGAGATTTAGAAAGATTGATACAAAGAGAATGCTTGCGAGGATTTTCAGTGTTCAAGCCTCAACGCCCCAGAAAACGTGTGTCTAAAACCACCAAGGACCCGTTCACCGGTAAGGGAAAGATTACATGGGTTATAAATCCAGCAAAGGTGGTTACCAGGTGAAGCTTCCTCCCGAACAACCTGTGACGCTCACTAATTTCAAGAAGTGGTTCTATGAAGGCAAAACAGGTGAGGCAGTCATAAGGTCTAATTCAAATGAAGACATTCGCATTTTGGACCCTATGGACGTTTTTATGTTCTGTCTTTCCGACCTGAATATCTTGTACGGACATAAGATAAACGTTGGGGCCGGAAATGAATATCTTGAGGAAGGAATGCTCTTTCAGAGGGCAGTCGAGCATGCGAGAGCTCGAAAGATTGAAGTAATGGAAATATTACTCAGAATGGAAGCTAAAAAGGAAAAAGAAGAGTCCAGCAAGAAGAAAGCAGCTGAGCAAGGATCATCCTCTCCACCAACCAAAGATCCATCTCCAGCTTCAGACGTCCAAATCATTCAACCACCTCCGACTTCATCCACATATGAAGTCACAATGGAGGCCCATCCAACCATTAGTGAAGCTTTTATCAAACAAACAACTAATGCAGCAACAGAACCACAAACAGGAGAACCGGCCGCAGACCCTGAAGCTCGGAAACAAGATTGAAGAAAATCAAGCACGCAACGGTCTAGGGGGTATTGTTAGAACTTTTGGAGACCGTTGGTATTCGATAAACCATAGTTTGAGCTGATTTTGTAATAGTTAGACAATCAAAAGGGTTAAAAGTGCTATTGTGTGAATCTTATACGTATGCGGCGTATTTAATAGCCCAACGTATTTAATAAATACGCTGGGTGATCAGTCTGTATATATACATGGTTCAATGAATGTATGTCCAAGTTTCTTGGACAGATTTTGGTGATCTTCTTGTGTTGTGATTTTTGCTATTGTGCTTACATCCGAATATCCAGGTGCTGTAATTTATTATATGTTATTGGGATTTTATATACAACACTATTTGTTTGATCCATACAAGATTCTTCATCTTCTTTGCTTGGTTTTTCTTAATACTTGTACATTCAAACAACTAATCAATAGTTGTTTGGGTGATAACAATCAACCACTATGATCCGAATACGTTTTGGGACTCACACCTATTTATAGTTGGAGAGCTTGAATGAGGTGATGCCAGGTGTTAAGGGGTGTAAGAGGAAGCTTACAAGTGTCCTAAAACGTGGAATAGCAGTTTGGGAAGCCATGGTTTCGAGAAAATGGTTTTTGACAATTTGTGTGGAGGCCAAGCAAACTTTCTGCAGATACAGGCCTCTCGCACCCCGCGAGCGCCCCATGTCATGTTTCAAAATTTGCCACATTTAGCCCCTCAACTTATTAAACCCCTTTAAACCTTCTAAAACACTTTTTTAGCACTTTTAACCCTCCGTAGCAAATACGTGGTGTACCCGGGATTATGCCCAGACATTGTCGAGCTCTCGGTTCATTAAAAGGTCACTCAGATGTATAAATTAACATGTTGACACTTTTAACCCCTTCAATGTCTAACTTTTATAAAATCACGGATTTAATCCCTCTCGTTCACAATTGGAACATATGAGAGTTAGGACTTCGTAAAAGATCACTCAGAGACTTATTATAAGCATGTTGACTTCGATGTCACTCAGAGGTTGGGCATGTTGATACAACGGTCACTCAGAGGCCAAGTTTTAGCATGTTGACACTAATGGTCACTAAGAGGCTATGTTTCAAGCATGTTGACACTAATGGTCACTCAGAGGCTATATTTTAAGCATGTTGATACTAATGGTCACTCAGAGGCTCGGTTTATGCATGTTGACATCAGAAGATCACTCAGAGACTTAGTTTGAGCATCTTGACGCTTTTAGTCCTTGTTAGTCTTTAATAGACTAAAAAATAACACGTGTCACTATATTATTGGACACGATTTTACAGGGTGTTACAATATTTTTATTTAATACCTTTTTTAGGCTTTTGAGACAATTTATGTAGCTTAATTACAAATTTTAAGCTTAAAAAGTCTTATATTTATAGATATTTTTATGGTTTTTTGGAGAAAAATAAAGAAAATATATTTTAAAAAAAATTCCCCTTTCAGGGGTTGAACCGGCCGAACCGGTTGGTTTATTCGATTTTTGGCAGCGTGTAAGGATCGAACTCGAGACCTCTCGTATACGTGCACGCAGCTCTACCAACTGAGCTACGTGTCTAACCCGAACTAATCTTGATTTCTATTGTATATATATACACTAACTAGGTTAAATTATATTTTGCTTTTATTAAAAAGGGTTTTATGTTTGCAAGGCCGGTTATACAACCGGCTCGAACCCGCGCCTATATGATAAGTTGCACACAGACCTACCAACTGGGTTGTGTGGCTAACCCGGAATATCTACAATTTATATTAAATTTATACACTTACAGATCGATGGTTTAATTAAGTATTTAAAAAGGGTTGGTTTATGTCAGGAGTTGGTAACGTGTGAGGCTCGAACCCATGTACCCTTGTTTGTAATGAACACAGTCCACCACTGGACTGTGTGTCTAACCCGGTTAAATCTATGTTTTTAATTATTCTTATATACTATCATAACATCATCTTCTTCATGATTAAAACCCAAAACAACAAACTCGACTGTTAATCCAATTATACATGTTGGATTAACTGATTTATTATAACTAATCATAAAACAATTGAAAATAAGAGAATCTAAGTGTTTGTACCAAAATTGTGAGTTCTCTGGTTGAATTCCGGGTATGTACGGTTTTCCGGCAAAGAGCAAAATTGAACAGAGAGGTTCTTTCGAGAGTTTTAGAGAAGATGATTGGGTGTGAGCGAGTTCAATTAAGGTGCAGGGTCGCTATTTATAGTGACAAAAAAACAGTTATGTTTTCGGTTTCAAATCTTTGATTTAAAGATCAATGATTTCGGTCAGTTTCACACGAATTGATTCCGAATTTCAGTTATAACTGATAATTGACATCGGTTACACAAGCTAATCAAAAAGAACAATGGCAAATTGAATTTAGTCATGCTCCGGCTGTTACTGGTTCTACGATTTGAATTGTAGGTCCGGCGGTTGTTTTAGTATAAGACTTAATTGTTTTAAGATTAGTTCACAAGTGTGTGGGTAGCTCAGTGGTGTGGAGTGTGTGTTGGTTTAGTGGTGACCCGGGTTCGAAACCCGTGGTCACCTTTTGTGTGATTTTTATTTTTATTATTATTTTTAGTTTTATTTATTAATATTATTATTAGTTTTTATTTATTTGTTTTTAATTAAAAATTACAGAATTTTATATAACGAATTTGAACGATTAACATAAATACATAACGAAACCTTATATCAAATACTTGAATTATTTAAACGGAGTGGGTTTTAGAACCCGTTTTACAACGAATGTTACAACTATCTTGTAAGATGTGGTCTTGAAACAGCCAAAATTGGGCCCTCGAAGCCACGAAGGCATAGGATGAAACCTCTACTATTGTATACAACCCCAAGCTTCATAGGTAAAGAAGCGAGGTGCCTAACGAATCAAGGCACCTTTGGAGATCTCTAAAGAAAGGACCTTCACAAATCACCATGTCCTAAATCGCCACACGTAATCATTTGTCAAAGAACAACGCTACTTCCATCATGTATACAGGTTGGCAATTCGAAGTAAGGGTAGCTCACAATGAGGGAGACCTCGTTTTAAAAGAAAACACATCAAATCAAAAACATTAGCAATATCAACATTAGGGGTACAAATTCACATATTGGTTACAATTTCTTTTAAAAAATAACGAAAAGGTTCAAGCATACTAGATTGTTTCTATTTAGAGAAGGAAATATATCTATTTTATAGTGTAAACTAGGTTGTTTCCACCCGTGTGTTGCGATGAGGAACCAACCTACTTTGAAAGCAAAAACAAATAAAATTAATTAAGAACCTAGTTGTTGAAATGATTATGTTTTAGTTACAGTAAAATAACACAAACTATTTATAAAATATATATCTAAATTTAGTGATGCCACTGCTTTCCACCATTAACCGTTCCCCGACAACTCACACTCCTAAAGAAATTCTACTTTAAAGACTTTTTAGCGTTAGCATCACTTTCTTCTAACAAACAATCACCCAAATGTTGCTTGTTAACATATAGTATAACGTGTTGTAGTGCGTCGGTGTAAGCGTAGATAAAAAAACATGTACAACGGTATTTTACATGAGTGCCAAATGGTTTAAAAAACCAAAAACTATAAAAACGTCTAAACAACTGGCCAGTTAAAAATTAACTTACATAAATGAATGTCGAAACATAGATAAAAAACAAACACTATAAAAACGTCTAAACAACTGGCTAGTTAAAAAATAACATTACGTAAATAAATGTCAAAACGTAGATAAAATAACTCATGTGCACTGTTAATATTATTTGAAACTATATATAAAAAGATGAAACATGTAAAAAAATGACATCGTGACGGGAAAATTTGTTTAAAGTTTAAAGCGGCAACTTTATTAAAGTCCGGGAATTGTATTGTAAAACGATTTAAAAAAGATAAAATAACTTTATCAGAGTTCGGGGACATTCGATAAATTTAGTAAATTCAAAGGATAAAATGTAAATTGGTATTAAAAACTAACAAAATTAAGGTAGAAAAAATGTAAGAAACGAAATTGTTTAGTTAGAACATAAAAAGGATGTTACTGTTTAAACCCTAACCTAAAAGACCTCTCAATAAATGCACCCTACCCTATTACACTTTACCTATCATCAATTATTAACTTTTTAATTATTATTAATTACTATATAACAATTTACCCCTACTTTTTTTTATTGTTTGTTATCACTAAATCATTAGTTTTTTTATAATTTGTTTTCTAGTAAATGTAAATTCAGTTTTTTTAGTATTTACTAATATTCTGGATGTTATCTTAGATGACTGATTTTATAAATATAAAGAAACTGGAAAATGAAATTATAAAGTTTAATAAACAGTAAATGTTTGTTTTGTTAAATTCAGTTTTTAAGTAAAGTGTTTTTTAATCAAAGTTGAAAAAAGTTACTTAAATGTTATTGGGTAAACTTCAACGACGAAAAGAAATTCAAGAAAAAGATTGATGTGAAAGCAAAAAATGAAAAATTTTAGAAAAGGGTATAGCAATAAAATTATAAGACATATTTTGCTATAATTTATTTCAGAAACGTGTTTTTTATTAATGATTAAACAAAAAAGATAACTTAACAAATACCATTTGAAATGACTTTTTAAATAAAATAAAAACAGACTTCAAAAAGTGTAAAAATAGTAAATGATTTTTTTTTTCTAATGCAGGTAAATTCATATATCTTTTTATACTTTTTTTATAATTTAATGAATTATCGTTTTATAATTAAATAGATACCCATATATAGACAAAACACACTAACTAAGGAAGAGAGAATTAATAAATTTAGTTGTAGTTAAAAAGGAAGAGAGAATGAATCTTATTGGGTTATCAGTGATCAAAAGTAATTAATACTATAGAGTGTGGTGTAATTAAAAAATAGAGTATGATGTATTTAGAATAACATTAACAAAAATGAAGTGTATGGGATGCATACAAATATCACTAAAATTGACTAAATTACTAAGTTGTAAAAAAAAAAAAAACTAATTACGTAAGTATGAATAATATTCTTGTAATTAAAATCAAAATAAAAATAAAAATAAAGGGTTAAGCATGGACGCTAGCACCAAATTGTAATTTAATACATGTATGTATTTTTTTAGTTTTGTTTTGTTATTTTATGTTCCTTGTGTTACACTGTCACACTTTATGAGTTTATGTTAATACTTTACATGAAAAGGATATACATTACATATACTTAGTGTCTTTCTGAACTTTATTTTATTAATTTCTCACGCATTTTAAAACTTATAGGTTAGAGATGTTATCGGTTATCCAACCAAATTGCGGTCAAGTATATTTTTTATCAACAATTTATAGTTACTGATCTAAAGAGTTGTAACTACAGTACAAGTAATTAAGGATTTGGTCTAGGGCCTCTAAAAATTAGGATCTTCAGTTAAAAAAAATTAATAAAAATTACTATGCAAACTATTAATATTAATTTAAATTTATTGTTTTAGATTTGTTTGATTTCTTATACAAACAAATTATTCTTTGTATTGTGTTAGATTTTTGCTTAGTTTCAAACATGGATAAAAGTGTATCATTTATAAGAATCAAAAAAGGGAAACGTACCCCAACATTTCATTTTGTCTTGGACCTCCAAAAAGATTGGAACGACCCTGTAACATAACATAATATAATATAATATAACTATCACATGATAAATATAACGATAGGTTTAAATTAGAACAACCATGCAATTAAAACTAATATATTTTTTTTAGCATTTGGACTTACAACCGACATAAAATCTCAATCATTTGTTAAACCACAATAACTAAAAAAATAACTAACTTAATTTTAGTGATTATTACAATTCATTGATCCAATCATTAGGCATTCAAGTGTGAGATTGTTGTGTATGGATTTTAACACAACTGAGCACTACTCGAAAAGGTAAAATAATGATTTGATTTCTATCGCTTAAAGTGATTAAAGTATGAAGTATAGTACGAAGAAATTGAGATCAATATTGAACAACCAAAATGATAGAAGGAGATGAGAATCAGATCCAAATAGAATTAAGATGAGAAGAGACGATCCTTTTGCTTTAACATTCATCATGCCCTTATTCTTCTTTGTCATCTCACTTATATCAAATGATTCTCGTTGTTCATCTTGATGGGCTACTGGGCTGGGTTGGGTTGGGTGGTTGGGTCTTGCTTGGGTCCAAATACGCTTCATAACATTGAGACTTGGTAAAATATTGTCATGGCTCTTAGACCGGACGGTGTCGCATCATTGAAATGGCGTGAAGGTCTCAACTACGCCAGTATACCACCCCGTGGCCCGGCGTGGAAGGGGCATCGAGTTTTTCACCGGCGTAGAGGGGAGGGAGGAAGGTCATGTGGAGGCATGCAATGGTGGGTGGTGTTTGGGTTTGTTTTGAGTGGTTGGTTTGATTTTATTTGTTTTTAAAATGCCCCTTTCGTGCCCCTTCCAACTCATGTTTTTTTATCATGCCTCCTTGCTAACGTGGCTATCACGTGACGCTTCATGTCCCTCCACACCATGTAGTCTTAAGAATTTGGATCATACAGATATCAACAAGAAATCAAGCTAGAGACTTTAACAAGAAATTGTATGGTTCTTTAGATATATCTAGTAAAAAAATTATTAGGAAAAACAAAACAAATTCATGAATGCTATATGTGTGTTTTTTAGTTAAAAACAACAAGATGTAATTTTTACGAATTTTTTGTTTGGGAAAATGAGACACCTAATTTACACGCAAAATTAATCAAAACTAAATCGCTATAATTAAAAAATCATCAAATCCAATTAATCACTTCCCTAGTTCAATCAAAATCACCTTCTCTAACTTTACATGTAAAATCAATCAAAACTAATTAAAACTAGATTGTTTTAATTAAAAATCATTTAAAAACTTCTATATTACCATACAGATAAAAAAGATAAAAAAAAAACAAGTGGGCCCATTAACTCCTTGCCATACAATCCAGCCCCTTTGTTTTCAGGTTCGAAACTCAAATACATATGTTATTTTTTTTTTCATACAGAAGTCTGTAAACAAGTAACAATTTGATTATTATATTATATTATTATTTTATATATATAATTTATGAACTCCTTAGCTAAAATGATATTTGTCCTTTTGTTATTTTTGAATTTTTTTTTATATTTCCCTTTTTCTTTTCTATTTTTTTAATTTCTTTTTAAGTTTCAATCGATCTTGGTTTTGTACATGTAACAAAACGAACTGTCTAATACTTACCGAACAACATCAGTACCGAAATTGATATTCGTTTTTATTGTTTCAATCGATGTAAACATATCTCGGTATTTTTTTGGACGTATCATGACTTTTTTTGTTTTTTTTTTCGCTAAGTATCGGTATCTTAATAACCGAACCAATATCAAACGAATTTCTGCAATTAACATTATTTTTACTATTGCGTCTACGTTTCCATTAAAAATTAGGTCACCCTATCACAAAGTACAGGTGTAATCCACTAGTTATATTATATTAGTATATGTTAGTTGTATATTACTTTCAACCGATCCAATTTTTTGCTTTATACAAATGCAATTAGAAAGAATTTCGTCTAATAAATGCATTTAAAATAAATATTCACATAAAGTCCGTCCAATTTACTATAGTTTCGTGAAAATAATTTTTATTTTATACAAATGCAATTCAGCTTTACATATTAGTAAAGCTATAATATGTGTCGGTATAGTAATGGTACCGTGTCGATCCAGACCGATATTGGCTGAACAACATTGATATTGGTATTTATTTTTATGTTTTTCGATTGATATAAAACATATATCATTCCGTTTCTATTGACTACCAGTATCGTATCGTATCAAGCCGAACTGTTGACAAAAACCCGCCATGGAGCGCCGCTAGTTTCAATCAAAACCACCTTCTAGCCTATACACTGGTTCATAAAATCTCGCCATTGTAATCTTGTTCATCTACCTTTATATCTACAAATGAAACTGTCCATCTTCATCATTCGTTTCAAACATTTATGATGATGAATACATTTTTTATTACGATAATCACTAGCATGAAATTGAACAGCCTTTACAAAGTCTCAAATCTTACGAAAAATCATAACCACATCCAATCGACCGAATGGAAAGCACAATTGAATTGAAAGTATGAAACAGAAATCTCCAGGTGATTTGTTTGTTGTTATAAACCATTTTGAGGGTGCTTGAATTTAAACGAAGATTACTATACAACATCGGTCTTATATTAATGACGCTAAATTTCTTTTCCTTGTTGATAAAGAACTTTTGGGTATGATTTTACACCTGAATAACCAATTTTTTATTCACATTGAAAGTCCTTGAGTGGAGTTACAGAAAGAAAACTGTTTATGTTTAAAAAAACGATGAAGATGGAAGCGGCAGGAGAAGTAGCTTTGCAAATTGGAATAGTAGGCGAACAACATTAAAGAGATGGAATCTTTTTCAAATCTTTATATGGAAGTGATTGTATTTAGAATAGATTATTTTTAATCAAAACAACATAGTTTTGATTGGTTAACGTCTAAGATTAGGTGTCTAACAATGTAGAGATATTATTAATTTGTTTTAAAAGATACACCAGAAACTAGGCCGTATATTGTTTAAAAATTATTGAACTTACACAACCAAAAACCCTTTTTTTAAAGAATCTTAAATCGAGAACTAACCTTAACAAAACCAGGTACTAGCAGATGTGCTCATATATCATCTTAAGGAAACTGAAACAGGAATTGTGTGTTTTTTTTTCAATATATGCTTAAAACAAATTAAAAACACAAAATTGCATTTAAATGCAACTAACTCAATAAGTCAATATATAATAAAAAGGTGGTAATTAATAATAATAAGAAGAGTAATGATTAATAAATAGAATTGTATAAGATTCAATCAATTGGTTTAGATACATTTTGTTCATGTTCGAAACATTACAAGGATTTCACAGACAACAGCTCCTGAGTGCTTACAACTTACAACATGAAAAAAGGCTGCTGCAGAGGATCAGTAATGTTCAATATAATTAATCAAAGGTGACAAGAAATCAATGAATGTTAAATCGCCCCGTTCCCATGTAAAATCATCAGCTAGTCTCGTCAAATGTTAGGACAAAGGTTTCACCGGCTTTTGGGAGGTTAAGGTTGCAACCTTGTTGAACTGCCGTTACAAAACAACTTTCATTAGATCATAATTTATTATTTCAATGCCGTTATCATGTACTTGTGACAATGGTAATGGGCAAATAATGAAGTTCCACTCACATGTGATTTCTTTTTCGTCATATTTTATTTCATTGTGTTAAATGCATAAGATTAAAAAGTGTACAAAAATATACCTTATTTTGCATGTATTTTTGACGTATTGCATGAAGAGTGGCTTCTTTGTTAAGTTGAATGTCTTGCAGAGCCAGAACTGTTTCTTTCAGCTTTGATGCCTTATAATTGGTATAATGTTCTAAGGTAGGATTCTGCAAAATAAATAAATAAGGTTGATAGTAAAACATTTTTTATGATAATTAGTTGAATATCAAATATAATAAATTAAAAAAACACACCCATGGATGTTCAACTTGATCAAGTGTCCATTTGGCTAAGAAAACAGCTGAGGCAGCAATGAGGGATGGTGGAAATTTCAAATAACTGTACTCAGTGAGAGTTAATTCTGCTAAATAGTTTGCCAAATATTCGAGTTCTACAATAAGAACCTGCAATATTAAGGTTTTTATTACTTAAAAATCTTTTTTTATAATTAGTTGTGTAACTGACTAACTGCAGAGATGATGAACAGTTTTAAATTGATGTACCTTGTAAGAACTTTGTGCTGCTAAAATAAATCTCCTGAAAATTATATAAAATAAATATCATATGTTGGAAAGTTTAGAGCTGGGATGCATCATTATGAAAGGGTGAAATTGGAATTTTACCGAAGGAACTTAACTACAGTTGGAACAGAAATTTGAAAGCTCAGCACATCAACAACTTGACGCTCCATGTCCAGTACCTGATATGTAGACTTTAGTCAATAACCTTTAGATTTCCATAACGGGTCAGAATGGGTGGGTGAGTTGGGTAATAGGTCAAACGGGTTAGGTCCAAAGTGAACAATGAATTATGAATATACCTCTCTTCTAGTGTAGGTGCCGTCTGTGATGAAACAAAAGTCTTCAACACGTGGAGCAATAATTTCTTCGTACTTCCTTAAAGGTCAATAATCAGATGTGCATACTATTAGATGGTGTTATAACAATAAATAATACTCTAGTTGACTGTTTAATATAAAAAGAATAAAGGGCAATGATGATTTTTGCCAACTTAATATAAAAGGAGAATAAAAAGAACTTACGAGGCAATGAGCATGCAGGTTATCCCGAGTAGTTGAAGCCTTTGTTTTTCAGTGTACATTTTAGAGAGATACTGATCAATAAGTGTGACTGTTAGGTAAAGTGTTTCAGCTTTTAGCTTATATTCTTCACAAACCTAAACATCAGAAAAAACAAAAGCTTCATAGTCAATAACTCTGTGCCATCTATTTATTTTTGAAAATGAGAACTCTGAATCCCTATTATGTTCAAGAGCTAACCTCTACAAGCCAGTCAATAAGAATACCACGCATTTCCTGTGTTATGTCCCGCTGTACTGTTTTCATATAATTAACCAAAGGCCTCCCCTTTAGCTGAAGAAATAGAGGTACAAAGAATAAATGGACATAAGTACATAACATATAAAAAAATATTTGGAAATAAAGAAAGAGAACTTTCAAGATTTATTTGTAAAAAACATATGGATGTCAGTGATTATTTAGTTATATGATGATATTGTATGGACATATGTAAAATACAAGAACTGCCTAATTTTGGCTAGATCAGAGAAAACTAATACATATGATGAAAGTAAATGATATTATTAGAGCTGCAAACGAACCGAACGAACACAAACAAGACCTTGTTCGTGTTCGTTCGTTAAGTTTATAAATGTGTTCACAAACTGTTCATGAGCACTTACCGAAGAAGATTTTATGTCCGTGTGCGTTTGTGGAAAGGAACGTGTTCGTTTTTGTTTGTGCTCGTTTGTTAATTTTAGGCAATGAACGCAAACGAACGTTCATGAACATAAATGGAAACAAACGAACACAAACAAGCGTTCATGAACAAATTATATAATACACTCACACGTATTAATATTTTATTTTTCAGAATTTTGAAGTATTTAAATAGAATATAAAAACTAAAAATACTAATGAACTATTGACATAAACGAACATGTTACCACACGTTAACGAACATAAATGAAACGAACGTGGCCTTTATTCATGTTCGCTCATTTAACTAAATGAACGGAATTTCTTATTGGTGTTCGTTTGTTTAACAAACAAACTTCCCACCGAATGGTTCACAAATTGTTAGTTGAACGTTCGGTTCATTTGCAGCCCTAGATATTAGGTAACTTTAGAAAGAGTTTTGACTTGATTGCTATATCAACAGCCAGAAGTACCTCTGCCGCTCGTAAATTGTTATATATTTCAGCTGCATATATGCTGCACATTTGAGGATCCTTGTGCAAAGAATCAATGTCAATAATAACTTGATCATTTGTAGCCTCCGCTTTGTTAAAAATATGTATTTCTCCTGCACAATGAACAATTTAACTTTGCTAAACAAGAGTCACAAGAGAAAATAAACATTGACAGATGGCTAGTCGAAGATTGTCGTTAACATCTAATTAAATATCATATTACCTTTTGGCAAAGAGCTTCCAAGAGCTTTTGGATTATAATATATACTTGGTGTACTTTCTAAATCATTCACTAACTTTAGCTGTGCGGTTATTTGCCTTAATTCCTTTACGCTCTGTTTAGTCATATCATCTGTCACTTTTATCTTTCCCTTTTGATCCTGAGGGCCCACACATACAACGGGTACCACCATTGTATTCCTTTCAACAACAATTCTCGTATTCTTGCTAGTCTGACAACCGATAACACCAACAAGCATCAGTATTGATAATGTTACACAAATAATAAGTAGAACGATACAATTTGTTGTTTTTATAAATTTGACATGTATGTACCTGAATTTTTGTCCCATTGATGATTTTCGTATTTAAATCATTTAAGGGCATGTTAGTGACTTCCTTCAGAACAGCCCTTCGCTTGGACTGAAAGCTAGAACCGACGTCAGTGGGTCGGTTATCTGATGATGCTCTTTTACAGTTTGGTTGCAGAACCCGATTGGATTCATGTTTGGCCTGTAGTGGGAGTGTATCACCGGATATGCCCAAGGCTTTAGCCCGTGCTCTAGTAATCCTTGAAATTGGCTTTTGAATATTAGAATCGGGTGCGTTTTCTTTATTCATGTTTGCTTGCCTTGCCATTGAGTGGTACATGGTGTTAGAATGACTCCCTTTTCATGAAATCTGCATCTAAATGTAACCTCGTGTTAGCAACTCAAAATATTGTTATTTCACAGAATAGTTGCAGCCAGGTCCAGTTAGATTGTGATGTCATAACAAAATCATCACGCTATTAGTTTCATTTCTAAGAATTTCTTAATCATTTGACTTCAATGAAAATCTTCTTTTCGATCTAAGTATCTGTTCCATTGTTCATATAAGTTAAGGGTCTGTCCTCTTGTGAAACATAACACTGCCCTACTGATTTGGTAATATCTCTAGAGACCTATCTGTCTGTAACCCATAAGAATACCATTCTACAACATTGGACACCTGAAACCTTCGAAAAGATGTTTCATTAACATCTCTCTAAACAGTTAAATAGTTCTATCATTTTTGTGATTAATTATACTGATGGTAACTGATAACTGAGCACAACTAATTTTTCAGAACATCAATTGACGTACAATAACATTGTGTTCTATAGAAAACATATACAGAATTTGACAAGAATTATAAATATGCTCATTAACTTTAGGGCCCTGCATAATCTGTATGCAGATCAACCCAGTCCAGTCATGAGCAGAAATATGATGACTGTAAAAGTGTATTGAGTAATTAGTCAATTATATGCCCTTAGAAGTCTCACAGTCCAAAAAGAGAGAAACATAACTTCGATTTTACTCATCTCTTGGATTGACAATTTAACGACTTGGTATTGCAAATACACCTAGTAATTATAGCTCGCAAACAGATGAAGGTGTGCAAATCAATTTTCAAAGTCAAGTGGCACAAGAGTATAGGCAGATCCCAATGAACCAGGAAATTCCCAACAAATATTATCATCGAACTAGTATATTTGCTTCTTTTTGGACATATTTTCCCTGTTTGATTGCAAACTGAAGTACAAAAAACTTGCATTATTTTACCAAGCCTTGTTTATGCCATCACAAAGTAAATTAATACCAAATTGATATGTAACCGATAACCCAGCTTCAATTGCATTCAAGATGTGTGATATCTGATAAGCACTCTACTCTCTATGTGGACCCTTAGGCTGAATAGAAAAAGAAAAATAATCATCTTTATCTTTTGTCCTACAATCTATATTTAGATAAATTGAAGCAAAACAATACTATTCCATGACTTATTGGTCAAAACCCCAATCCCAGAGCTATATGGAAACCTTAAAGCAACTTATCATCTGTATATCAAGATCCTAACAGAGCAAGCAGACTTAATTATTCATTTATTCAATTTCCCAAAGAAAATGTCAAACTAATATTTGTTTTATAAGCATAATAATTCCAAAGCCCAGTCTCACATTGTTTTATCAGCATCAAGCCTACCAAAACACCAATCATTACAAAACAACAGATCTAAAACCAGGACATCCTTACAACATAAATAAATTATTCACTATTCCATAAATCATTTAAAAACAATACAACAAATTGTCAGGACTCTTCATGTTACTTCCAGATTAATCTACAACCATACAAGTACATCTGCATATGGACCACCAGATGCAGAAATTAATCGTCCGTAAACGTCATTATTATATCCAATCAACATACATTTCATTCCTCCTACCTCGATATTCATACACTTCAAATTAATTCAAATTCAAGCGCTAGATGCGGTCAACAACGTTAGGTACAATTTAAAAAAAAATCGAGTAACAATTAACAAAATACTGAAGGCAAAATCACAGATCTGTGCATCAAATTCATTCCAAAACACAATGCAATCGCAATAAATCTAACCGAGAAACATGAATTTTGAAATGCGTACTGAAATTACAATTTGCGTGGTTGTTACGATACGTTGTGCGATGACGTGTGAGTGTGTGTGTGTGTCAGAGAGAGAGGTGTGTGTGTGTGTGTGTGAGCTTACAATGCATTCGAGAGCTTGCTCTGAGAAGCAGATGAACAATGGCGGACTGAAGAGAGCTAGCTAGGGCTCAATCGAAATGCATCATGCGGAAGACATAGAGTGTAGTGAGAGTGAGTGGGTGTATGCATATGTAGGGAGTGTGTGTGGGGGCGTGAGAGCGGGATAGAGGTACAGTTTAAACTTCCAAAATTCTAAAATGAGGGACTTGCATAAATAGTCCCTTTACTATTGTATAGTTTACAATTGTATTCTATGAGATTAATGGTTTTTGGATATGGATTTACAAAGTTGAATTACCCAGAAAAGTACCTAAAATTAACAAATATGAAAAATAAAATATATTAAAAATATTCACGAAAAAAATTATAATTTTTGTTTTAAGTTTAGAAAATATTATAGTAAGTGAACAAGATGTACATGTTTAAGTTTAAGTGTATGCATAAATATCATGTCTCTTTCTATGTTGGAATTTAATAGGTGTTCATGTTGTTGTATTGTTTATTATAAAATTGAAAATTTATATTTGTCAGAATCCTGAATGGTGCATCTGTTATTTAAAAATTTATAACCGCTTTCGTAAAGCTTTAGCTTATTTAGACAATGTCGTTTGTTAAATCGTTGGCTTGCGGTATAGGAATGAGAAATTTTTAAGTAGATGAAATATCAACACATGAAAAAAGGAATTACAGTGATATGGGTGGATGTTTATGAAGAGTTTCATGTAAACTACTTGGTTTCTATCATGAGTTTTAACTTGACTAAAGGCATCTTTCAAATCACTAGAATCACCTTCACAAATTATCGCTCATATAGTGATGTTCATATGTTCTTGTATCTATCTTAATAGTGATCAGGGATAGCTTCTCTTCGATCTCTAATAGCTTTTTCCTAATCACTCATTGGTATGGATCATCAACTACTTCTGTCTAATCAAATAGAGATCGTGTTTAAAAATTATGTATAATCTTGGTAGAGATAACCACCCACGAATACAACATTAGTATTATATATATATATATATATATATATATATATATTTTACCATACGCAACACAAACATGTCTTTTCATGTTAATCTAAGAGCTCACTTACACATTTGAATCCATACAGAAAGTGAGAGATCAAACGGAAATCACTATACATTTGAATCCACATAGAAAGTGAGAGATCAAGCGGAAATCACTTAGCAGTGTAGAGTTTTAGTTGTAAAATGGTGGGTCAAATCTAGAAAAACATTTGCTAAATGATTTGAAAAACGTATTTTTTAATTAATAGCTAAATGATTTGAAAAAAAATAAAAACGTATTTTTTAAAGTAAATAGACCTACGTGGCGGATGCCATGGGCCGACAATGCATTGATTGTCCTTTTAGTTTTTACTACACTTTGCTTGTCATATTTTTAGGTGTAAAATGTTAGTTGTTTAAGGTAACAACGGTTATAAAAATTAATTTTAATGCTATTGTGGAAAAATTAATTCAACGACTCCAGATACGGAAATCGTCTGGATTAGGTTGTACATGGCGGCGCATGGCTTCCCTCTCAGCTTCAGCGATTCCAGATACAACAATCTTCGCGAGAGCTGCTCCGATGGTGTTTAACGTTCCGATCTTCCATGATTTGATAGAAATTGGAGGTGATTAGTTAGATTTTGGTGTGGGTAGTTCGAGAATAATTGGATGGATTGAGAGGATTTTAGAGGAGAATCGAGGATGGACGAATCAAAATTCAGGATTTTGAGAAGAATTGGTGATGGAGGTTGGGTAGTGGTGGTGGTAGTGGTGGAGTTGAGAAAGTGGTGGCGGTGGGTGGCGGTGGAAGTGGGTGTTGGTGGAGGAGGTGAGGTGTTTATGAGAGTGCCAAAAGTCACCTTATCAAATAACAAAGATTTGTTTCACGTTAGTGTTCATGTCACTAAAAAAAACTAAATAGGTTAGACCTCAGTTAGAAAATGCCCAATGGTTTACACTAGGTTAAAAGGTAGGATCATCAGTAGTTATTTTTTAAGCTAAGACCGTTGTTGACCAATACCAAATAGTTAGAATTATCAAAATTTATTGTTCTTGTTGAATCTAACCGTAATTTTGTCATATCATTATAGCTTCAAATAATTATTTTCTTTTAGTCGCATTTTGTTTTGCATCATAATTTTTTAGCTATTTGCATATGTTTTGGAGATGTTGCTGCTTCAGCCTGTTTGAAAAAATTTTCACTTATTTTTATGTGAGCTCAACATATAATAATAAATAAAAGATTGGCTGAAAAATTTCCAGTTTATTGTTTCTCAAGTATTTATTATTTCATTTATTATTTTTAACAATCAACTAAATCATTGGATAAGCGTCTTTGGATGCCCTCAATCAAGCAAATGCATCCCCTCCTCTATAACGGTTAGAGTTAAATGCATACCCAAGCCACCAAATCCAAATCCGCCCGCTCAAAGGCCCACTGCGGTAAACCACCTTCGGCTCGGTTTCGAATTGGCGACCCCCAGAGGCTTAGTTATAAAATTCTTTGCCACCACCAATGTCTTTCAAAGTGATGCTAGTAGGAGTTGAACTTGTGACATTAAGGAGAGAAACCAAGTGGCTAACCAGTAGACCAACTTGTTAGGACTATTATTTCATTTATTAATCATTAATATCTTTTATGAATATTTTATTTATTTAATATTTATTTTCTCAACATTTTCACTTAGTATTTTATATTTTATTGATTAAGTTGTGTAATAACGAGTTTCCTTCTCCTTTTCAATTAAATAATATTTTAAATACTTTTATCATTAATTTTTCTCTCTTTCATTCCCAGTCATTTTTTAAAATATTAAAAAATTATATATAGATGAAAAGTGTTTTCTCAAAATTTACTGATTAACAGTAACATTTTTTGTCTCCTTCATTCACAATTACTTACAATCATTTTATAAAATACAGAGAACTCTCTCATAAACATGAGAGCCCAATACAATGCTCTGTAATCCCAAATTTGACGTGTTGCTAAATTAGTATTGTGATTTAATTGAGTTTGAAATTGTTTGGGTGGTATTTGAAGCGTTTGAAAAATGTTTGGGTGGTGTTTAAAGCATTTGAAAAATGTTTTGTTTTAAGTAATGCAAAACCATTTGGTGATATTTGACTTGTTGATCCATTTGAAATTTAGTGGCTTAAGGCTCGTGTTTCAAATAAGTGATTCAATAGACGGGAGACACGTCAATTCTTTTTGTCATTAATCATTTTACTAAAAAAACTAATGCATTTAATTACATTACGAAATTTTGTTGACATGATTCTCTAATTTATTCAAATAATGCATACCCATGACCATAGGCCATAACCCATTTGTCTTGTATTGATTTTTCTGGTTATATTCTTCATCATCAGTTTAAGTTAGAAATTTAAAATATAAATCATATCAACTCATATATGTAAATATATTCTTACACTTATATTTGGAATTTTCTGTTTATAAAAGAAGTATTACTCATATATTTTTAATCTAAAGGTGATGTTTTCTGTAAATCCCAGATCTTTAAGGGGAGCTTCACGTTAACCCTAAATACCTATAAATGAAATTGCAAAATTGATATTTGTGTGGCAAGTTGTATAAATTCACTTCTTAGATGGATCGATCAAATTTAAAAATTAAGGACCAATTGTGTTAAGATAATTTGAGTTCTTAAATCAAATTCTACTAAAACTGCAAAATGACATAAAGCTCAGGGGCTATTTGTGTAATCACGTCTTGACATATCAAGCACAAGGGACCAAATGTCGTGCTACAATAATTTAATCCACGTCACCATAAAGGGATCATCTTTTCTCCTTCCCAATTTTATAAAGTTAAACTTATTGTTTGGTTGACCAAGATCTTAAACACTTTTTTCTTTTTTAATATAAAATTGAATAATGCTAAAATTTATATTTAATGGTGTTAAGAATACCATAGAAAAAACTAGAAATACGTATCGAATTTAGGGGTAACCAGGAGCACCGTTTCCTATATTTTCGGTTTTGGTCAATTGAAATGAAACGTTTTTAGTATTTTTCCGGTTATATGATTCATGATTTCTTGGATAGTTAACCCAAAAACAATCAAATTTAAACATTTCAATTTTTTAAAAATATAACCCGTATAAAGGTAACAACCTTAACATACACAAACATCAATTGTGGGTGTAAACATGTAATTTTTGCTCGCAATTAGTATCATTTTTATAAGATATAGTACAAGAGTCTAACATTGTTAAGAACACATGTCACCATAGTGTTCATTTCTCTTCCAAAATACACATATTTTTTCACTCTGTCAAAAAAAGAAAGCAAAAATAATTTCTACACAGGAGCGGGTGTTGAATGTGAACGCACCACTAACTCTTGGCGAGTTGGCGGTGTAGCATTGGGTGGAGAGAGGCGGCTAAAACTTTAACACTACGTAATAAAACACCAGAATCACTCACCTTCGCGGCTTAGATTGCTGGAATAAGCTTTCAACGTTAGCCTCTCACTTGTGAACACCATGTTATATATATATATATATATATATATATATATATATATATATATATATATATATATATATATATATATATATATATATATATATATTAGTTGTGAACACCATTTTTTGTATATATATATTTCTGTTTTTAACAAAAGAGTAATTTTGTATATAATTAGTCCTTTTAAAAACAGATTTACTACATTCCAGTTATAAGGCGGAACCATTTTGATACAAGACTATATGTGGTGCGAGGCTGCATTGGGAGTTTATGTGAAAAAAAGGAATGCCACGCATGTACACTTTTTTTTTCGCTTTTCAGTCTTCACACCACTAAGTTGTTTTCTGAGACTTTATGTGAAATGTGATATTGAGATGAGGTGACTTTAAATGATTGGTTTATAAATTAACTAGGTGAAGATCTCTTGTGTTACATGAATTGAATAAATGTAATTTTATATACTTATTAATAAAAAAAAATTATATCTTAAAAAACTCATGTATTGCACATGCTAAATATAATATAACGTAATCTCAAAACATGTACAATCGTCAAGATATGTTTAAAAAAAAACACTTTTGATGTGATAGTTGTATATTCTATTAATTTATTTTAATGAAAATAATTTTGAAATTACTCATATTTTAAGACTTAATAGAAGCTTTTCAATAAATAAAATAAGTTTATCTGGAAATTCATAATTAATTTATATTAAATTTATTTGGTTAATGATATAATAATTATTTACAACTAAAGAATAAGTTTCCATAACCCAAAATGAGAGATTAGAGACAATTCTATGTTAAAATGGTTCCATTTTAATTTTATTGACTAGAAAAAAGTTGACAAGGGACCAAAACTGGACCGGCTCAGGTTTAGAACACCTCTGAAGAAACATCAAACAAATCTAGTGATTTGCTTGTGGTTTGTGCCTCAATAAATAAATGTTAATCTTCTTTCGTCTCGTCCCAATAGCAATCAAGATCCTGGAAAACCAACACTACACCGTAAGCTCGTTACAAGGAGGAGAATAAAGGTTCTCCTTATAACCACCCTATGGCGTGAGAATAAGTATAGGCTTTTGAGGATAATAGTGTGTGTATTAAGTGAGAGAGTAAGAGAGCGATGCTTAAACCTGGAAGTGAAGTCCTCTTTTTATAGCCAGGGTGATTTGTGAAGGAGATGGGCTTTGAGCCTGAGGTCGACAAAAAGGAATATCCATTTTGCCTCCTCTGCCACGACCGTTAGTGATCCCAGGTGAGAGGGTAGTTGGCGCAAGGTGAATGGATCCACGTGGCCTGACAGTTGTCCTTGTTGTCTGGTCTGTCATCAGCAGTTGGGTGGAGATCGTGTGGCAGTGGTTGGCATAAGCTGATTGGTGCCACGTATGTGTCCTTGCGTACTTCTTATCCCCTACACGATTGATCATCGTACAACATGATCCAATACAGCCTGTTAAGAGCTTATTGGCCCACAGCTCTGCCACTTGTACCTCTTGTACTTGTTTAGTGTTACCCTTCGCTTCTTCCTTTCGTGTGATTTAAGGAACATCTGTGTAGTCGGGCAAGGTCAAAGGAAACAGGTTTCTTTTCTGAAAGACTAAGTGTAAGAATTGCCCTTGTACTAGTCCTGATCTCGCGCTCAACTCAGGAAACATCTATGCAGTCGGCGCAAGGTCACATTATGGTGTATCTTGGGTATGGTCTTATGTGCGACCTGAGGTTAACTCATTAGGTCGGCGTAGGATTTGGGACCATACCCATTCAAGTCCCCTCAGTCCAGTGCTGCTTCTATGCGCGAAGCAAGTGGTGGGAGCTCCGAACTAAAAAATAAAAGCTAAGTGTTTGCGCTGTAATCTTGCATTTAAGAGCGTTTACCAAGTGGAACAGAAAAGCAGGCGCGTGTATTGGGTAAGACCTAAGCCGCACAACTATATAACTTACTTGTAAAGTTATCTCTGAAATTTGCGTAGGAGAGTCTCAAAATTTGAAAAAGAGCACTCGGTGACATGTTGGTGGCGAAAGCGACATTTAATGGGATTGCTGATACAGTAGGCGGCATGGCGTCACTGTGTCAGCCATGCCATTTCGGCTGGTGTCAGGTGAGTGAGGCCCACGCGCACGTGGTAACTGTCACTCCAGTTTGCCATTTGACGTGTCACTCATCCATTGGAGACGCGCCGCAAGTTGCCTTGCATGGTTACTCATCGCATTAAATGTGATGGGTATAAAGAGTCGTAGAGGCGAAGCAGATGCCACTTTCCCATCCAATTCTCTCTTTCCTTCCTTGAAACTTCAAATCTTCATATTGTTCTTGGCGATCTTCAAGCAAACTCAAGCAAACTTCAAGTTTTTTTCTAGAAATCATCAAGAGTTCATCATCATGTTCTGGGTTTCTTTATTACCATTATATATTAAGATGTCTGATCGTGTAGAAGAAGTCGACCTATAAGAAGTTGGTGGGAGTATGCCACCATTAAAATAGGAGGAAGCTTCTTTCAAACAGGTGGTGCATGGCCACTAGTCCGTCGAGTGCGACGCTCCAGCCCATGGTCCGACTGTTGCTGATGCATAACCTGGGTATATTACCTTATTTTCGGATTTCTTTGGTGAGGGTAACTTTCGATTACATGTCACGCATTTTTTTTCGCTGGGTTTTTGTCGCACTACCACTTCCATATTTCTCAACTGAGACAATTCGGCACCTCTGCCCCCTCCTTCTGGCCCGGCCAAAAAGGCGGAGGGCACTTTTGAGGTGGTTGGTGAAAAGATTGTTAAACCTCAGGCGGAGATCACAAGTGAGAAGGCTGGGAAAAAGCTGTTGATCTGGAGAAAAAGGTTGAGAAGGCTGTCGAAGAGCCTGTGAAAGAGGCGGAGAAGGAGGTTGAAAAACCTGTGGAGGCTGAGAGGATAACTGCAGAGGTGGAACGTGTTGTATCTTTGGATGCCGAAATTGTGGAAGAGCCTGCAAGAGAGGCTGCAAAAGAGATTGAAGGGCCTGCTAATAAAGGCAAAAGGAAGAAATCTCAACATGTCATCGGCGTTAGCGCGGGAGGTGAAGGTGTTAGTTCCTTCAACGTTCAACACAAAGTACCTTCACCAATCCAGCTAGAGGATACCTTGGGTGACCATTACTACCGGTCCTCTGATGAGAGTCGTGGCAACAACATCCATGCGCCTGTCTGGAAACTTAAACAATGAGATACCTTTTCCAGCTTTCCTATTTGCCACGAGTGGTTTATGGGCACTTTCTCACCTGCTAAGGTTAATCATCAGAAGCACCGCAAACATGACCAGCTGTATCGGTCGCACTTGGTTGCGCAAGCTAATCAAGTATCTACAGGTGACGTGAGGTCGAAGTCTCACACAAAAATAAACCAAATACACTAATTAGATAGTGGTAAATGGGTATTGGACACGGGGAGTTTGAGGAAATTGTGTTTACTAAGTAGTTTGCGAATTATGACTAGATTAAACTAGAATGCAAAAAAATAATGTTGAGATTTGATTGATTGGTTTGTAAAACTAAAATTAACTAAAAAGCACTTAACAAGATTTTAATTCAGAAATGAGATGAGATGTTCTCCCTCGGTTTCAGGTTTCTACGAATGATAATGTGAAAGTTTAATCTGAGATGACACAGACGTAGTTCGTGAATGCGCTTTTGATTGTGATAAAAGGGGACTAAGTACTTGGATTACAAGAATGCAAGGTAGTAACCCGATAACTAATTTAGTATAGCCAACCCCGAATCCCTCCCAATAAATCCTGATTGCTTATGGCACCAAGAACTGATGGTTTAGAATACGAAATTCAACAATATAAACAACTACAAAGCAAACTCATAATCACCATAGTAATATAATCAAAATGATTAAAATACTATCCCAGAAATAACATAAACATATAAACATCTAATTCGAAACCTTACAATCCAAGGGAAAAGATACAACAACTTAGCCACACATCGTTCGGTTGATCATCGCTTCAATTCCGTTGTTCATTTGAATCAAATATGGAAAAGCAATGGGTAGATTAACCCAAAATAGTGTTTTGTCACCCTAAATTCGCCCCAAGCAACTCTAAACTGAAAACAATGATAAGATGTCCAAAAGTCACAATCACCAAGAATCTAAATGGGAGTTACACTTTTCTCGTCAGGCTCCACCATAAGCTACCGTAGCAATCAGGAAACCTACGGTGGTTAACAACTGTCTTACGATGAGAATTTGTGATTCAGAAGCTACCGTAGCTTACGGTAGCTATCGTAAGCTACGATAGAGCCTAGGTCTTCATGGCTAATAATCTTCATTCCACTTTCTACCTAACACTCTTTCCGCATTCACCTGTGCCTTCCTTTTAACCTTCATTTTTGCTCTCTTTTATACCTTGTGCACCTGAATGATAAGTAAACCTTAGTTATCCAACTATAGATAATACCAAATTAAACATATGATTTTTATACTAATTAAGCCACTCAACGGTTGTCCTACGGTCCACCCGTCACATCCCCACACTTAACCGTTGCTTGCCCTCAAGCAACTCATTCAAGCAAACCACCATTAAAAACCACAACATTAACTTATTCAACAAGCAATCCAAACCAAACCAAACAAGTAACCATCACCCATTACAAACTTCCCATAGGAAACCACACGACAAACCCTTCACAATAACACTCCTCTCGGTGATGAATGATAACTAACGAGAATGCGCTAGAAAACACTCAATGCAAATGTGTGATCATGCGATAATAAGCTTGTGCATCAACCAAACCTTCGCCTAGATAACGCTAAACATGCATGTAAATCCAAAGGACTTAACAGGTTGTAACAAGGCTAAGTGTATATGTAGGGAATGAAGGGATATGTGTAAAGTAGCGCAATGATCCGACCAGGTCTTATTATTACATCTAAGCAACACGACTAACTATCTACAAAACCATGCATCTCTTTTTTGTTTCTTTTTCTTTCAAACTTCTACGACATTTATTCTCATTCTTTTTGTATATTCTCTCTCTCTCTCTCTCTCTTTTTCAAAATAATGCATAAACAAACCACAAGAATACTAAATACTAAAACTACTAGACTGGATCTTCTCAAATGGGTAAAAATTTTGGGGAGTAGACATGGGTTACCAAATGACAGGCAATAAGCTCAAAGATGGCTTCTAATGGACCAAACCCCCACCCTCACGCTACCAAGCTCATATATATAACGTATGAGGCCCAACCCCCAAATTCCCTCACTCACACACATCACGATGAGGCCACCTAAATGCCTTTATCATCTTTACGTACGTGCTAAGCTATGGCTTCAATGCGCATCTAAAGCTCAAGTTCTAATACACAAACCACACTTTGCCACTCTCAATCAAAGAACAAATTTCTAACAATGTAATTATGTGGCCCAAATGCTCACCAATGAGTAGACAAAGGGTTGCCAGTACGTCATGCGGTTTGATGTTATGCGTTCAGTTCGGACGACACTCACTTGATTTTAAATTTTTCAAAAATTTCCCCCATCCCCACACTTGGGATACATTATCCCCAATGTATGGCTTTGGAAGGAAAGATCGCTTACAAAACTCAAAACACAATTTGCTTCTTTTCTCAAATCCCATTTTTTTAAAAACACAATAAACTAGCACACCACCATCCTTCACAACCCTCAAAACTCAACACATCAAACTCCACCCAAATCACAAAAAGTAAATGCAAACAACTATACAAGATAGGAGAAGAAACAACCTGACTAATAATAGCGTGGCTGAGGTGGGCCGAAGATAGACATCGTCAGGTCCGAGAATTCTCCAAAGCCAAAGGCACCTTGACCACTGCTACTACCCTCACCTCCTTGTTGCTGGGCGGCGTCGTGCATGACCTGATCTTGATGCGGGTCCACCCACATGGAGTGATGCAATGGTGGCGTAGGGTATGATACACTACCATCATAAGGTGGCAAGGTAGTGTAGTCCACTATTGGCGGGTTGGCTACAACCGGCTGACCCGCATGCCACACATCATGCATCCGCCGGTTTCTATCATCAATGTACCAGTAATTCATTTCTTGTTCGAATGAATATGCATGCATGTAATTCCATTGCTCCTGCCTATCATAATTCTATTTCAGCGCTCTCTCCATGCTCGCTGCCATGTAGGTTTGATGATCAAACAACGTTTGGTTGGTTTTAGCCCAACTAGAAAACATGGGTAGTTGCGCATGATCCACCACCTCCTGCATAGTCCCCTGATGGGCCCAATTTGGGTCGAATGGTTGTCGTGCATAATCAAATGCCCCTCTCCCATACACATGCTGCGTTGGCCCCCTTCTTCGTCCACCCCGGCTCGAACCAGCTTCATCCATCTCCATTGCTACCACATTCGGATCATCCTAGTAATCATCATCGCCACTTTAGGGCTCTTCTCACTATCCGGTTCATCAGCTTCACCCGGAAGCAATGGCCTCGCATCCACCTTTAACGCTCTCCACCTTGGGCCGTCACTCTTTAACTTGTGGTACCGTTCCAATTCTTTGTACTCCCAACCAACCCCAAGTTTTTTCAAATCAAATGGTTTATGTTTCTTAACAGATCCCTTATCGTTTGCACCGCTAGCACCATACATTTTCAACAATGCCGTGATCAATCTACAATGAGGTATGATTTTTCTTCCCACACTATTCCTACTTATCCATACATTGTTTAATACTAAATAGCGGTATGGAATAAGTGGGCCCCATTTAACAATGTGTAAAGAATGGGCAACTCCGAGTATCGAACCTCAACCCACCCCGTCTTGGGATGACATTTTGTAGACAAATCACTAACATTAGCTTTGTTTCGATCTTTAAATTTTTCCAATAAAGTTTTCTGTGTGTTGTATAAAGAAAAAACAAAGCTTCTAGCATCGCGGGCGCATAGGGTGCTTTCGGGCTGAAGTAGAGATCATTTAGACTAGGGAACATGTACTGGTTGAAAGGCTTACTATCAAACTTCGCCACTTGCCTCAAAGTGTCAAAAGATATCTCTACCTCGATGCCATTCACTGTACCGAATAGTTTAATTTGTGATGCCTTTTTTTACGGTGGGCACTTCAAGGTGGCCATCCACTCTTGTATTTCGTCAACAAACAAGTTCTTACTTTCGCAATCATAGCACTTCAAAGCCGCTTCCCAACCCAAAGCGTTGAACTTATCATTAACCCCAAATGGACCAAAATCTTTTTCCGGAACTTCTTTCTCGCATATGAAAGCTTCTTTCGATTGGTTGATAAGTTCATTTGATCATTCAAAAGCTTCGGTTGCCATCTGTCCGGTTGATCTGACAAAATACCGGATGTCAATTTTGGTTTCAAATCAACCACATCCTCTTCTTCTTGTTGTTGCTCTTGTGGCTCTTCTTTTTCCAAGTCTCGTTGTAAAACCAACCTCCTACGTTTAGATTGATCCTCTGCGTGACTAGAAGACCCAACTGGTTCTTTACCTTTGCGAACCATAATTCCGCAAATCACAACAAACAAACAACACAAGTTATTCCTCTTCTCATTAACCCACAACATCCCCACACTTGCTTGTTACTATGGATATAGATGTAAGATAACACATGATGTTCATCTTTTGTAATAATTTTGGCATTATTTTGACTAGATTAATAAAATTCTGCCCCAAAATTATGTTTTTACCAAATGACTTAGCATCCACAACCATAACCCATTCAAAACTCATCAAGTTCATACCACCCTAAAAACTACAAGCAAGTGTGTAAGCTATAGCATGAAAACTTACAATTCTGCAATGCACTATCAATAATGAGAAGAAAATGCATACCTTTGTTTTGTAGAGGGTAAGAATACTAAAAACTTCAAGTTTAACCCAAAACCCACAAAAAACACCAAAAACTTTAGACCTAAATGTCCAAAATTGACTGGCTAAATGCGAGATTCTTCAAAAGGTAAGCACAAATCTGAAATCCTTGGAAAATTTTAGTCAAGATTAACAAAAGAAACACAAGATTTGGTTGCATATTGAAGATTTTGCAAAGGTTTGAGCTATGGAGGTTAGAGTTCTTGATTTGGGAGTATTGAAGAGAAGAAGAGAAGATATGTGGTGAAAAGGAGACTAAACCTGTATGTGGTTGAAACAAATTGTGAAAATTTTTATTTTTTTAATAAAACCGACCCCACCTTGTCAGGGCCTACCGTAGCTTACGGTATCCACTATAAGCTACAGTGGCTTCTGGCAAAATATTGGTACCGTAAGACAGTAAGGATGGACCGTAAGGCTTTTAATCTCCTAGATAACACCGTAAGCTACGGTGGTACCGTAAGCTATGGTAGCTTATAGGCAAATTGATTATTTTTTTCAATTTGTAATTTTTAGGGTTTTAAATTATTATTAAAACACAAAAATTACCCTACCCCCCATGAAAAACTCGTGTTATCCCCAACACCGTGTTAAAGAAAATTTCATAATATTTCCCACACTTGGGTCAAACACACTCCACGAAGAGAATGGTAAAATTTTCAAACAAAATTAAGCTAAACTAAACTAAACTACAACTACCTAAGCAAACCTAGGCCTCTTAAGTTGTTTTCTCATCCGGTGAGCGTAGAAAGTAGCCCACCTCATCAACATCAAGCATGTTGATATCCTTGCCTTCCAAGTACAATTTTAGCCGATGTTCGTTCACCACTTGTTTTATTTGATCTTGAATATCTTCAATTTCCACATCGCTAAACCGACCCACTCTTTGTCATGACATAGGGCCCCACCCACTTATTCTTGAGTTTTCCCGAAAACAACTTTAGCCTTGAATTGTAAAACCGCACCTTTTGACCCACTTCAAAAGTTCTTTTCTGCAGCTTTGCATCATGAACCTTTTTTAGTTTGTCTTTGTATACGGATGCACATGTTATAACTTTCATAACTCACCCGCTTCATTGTAATCCGCATTTACATTCTTGATTGCCCCTAACGCACGGTGCGCTAACTCCATTGGTAAATGACACCCCTTCCCATACACTAACCGATAAGGAGTTGTACCAATGGGCATTTTATAAGCGGTCTGATACGCCCACAACGCGTCATCCAACTTCTCTGACCAATCCTTCCTATCGACCCGGACCGTCTTCATCAATATCTCCTTGATTTGTCGACTGGACACTTCAACTTGCCTACTCGTCTACGGGTGATATAGGGTAGCAATTCGGTGATTTATATTGTATCGTTTTAATAACTTCCCGAAATTGAAGTTTTTGAAATGTGAACCACCATCACTAATAATAACTCGCGGGATCCTAAAGCGAGCAAATATGTTAGAATGAACGAATTTACACACCACCGAATGGTCATTGGTCCTTGTAGCTATTGCTTCAAACCATTTCGAATCATAGTCCACCACCACCAAGATGTACAAATACCAATTCAAACTCGGAAAAGGGCCCATGAAATCAATACCCCATACATAAAAAAATTCCACTACCAAAATGGGTTGTAAAAGCATTCCATCCTTCTTTGAGATAATCCCCATTTTTTGGCAATTTAAATAATGCTGGGAATAATCACACGCGTCTTTGAAAATTGTAGGCCAATAAAACCCACATTAGAGAACCCGGTATCTCGTTTTCTGGCCACTAAAGTGACCCCCATAAGCCGATGCATGTGCATGGGTCAACACCTCCAATACCTTAATGTCAAAAATACACCTCCGAATAACTTGATCCACTCCGATCTTGAAGAGAACCATTTCATCCCGAATGTATTGTTTGACTTGGACCATAAATTTTTGTCCTCTTTTCTTCATCCAATGACTTGGGATTGTATCCATGGCTAGATAATTAATATAATGAGCGTACCACGGTGCAGTGGATATGGCTAACAATTGCTCATCGAGAAACCTTTCATTTATTTTGGTTGTGTCATCAACACCTTCTAATGGAATCCAAGATAAATGATCCGCCACTACGTTCTCACAACCTTTCTTATCCCGGATTTCCAAGTAAAACTTTTGCAAAAGCAATACCCAACGAATCAAACGCTGTTTAGCATCCTTCTTTTCCATCAAATAATGAACCGCACTATGATAGAATACACTATCACCTTGCTCCCCCAAATGTAAGACTAGAACTTATCCAAGGCGTACACCACTGCAAGCAATTCTTTTTTAGTGGTGGTGTAATTAAGTTGTGCCTCGGATAGTGTCTTACTTGCATAATAGATCACCACCGGCTTCCTGTCAACCCTTTGACCCAAAACCGCTGAAATAGTGCTATCACTAGCATCACACATAATCTCGAACGACTTCGTCCAATCCGGTGGTTGCAAAATAGGAGCTTGCACCAACTGTTCCTTCAAAATGTTAAAAGCTTGCAAACACTCATTAGTAAAATTAAATGGAACATCTTTTAACAACAAATTACATAAGGGTTTAGTAATTACACTAAATCCTTTAATAAATCTTCAATAAAAACGCGCGCGTCCCAAAAATGACCTTACTCGTTTAACATTTTTCGGTGGAGGCAAAGATGAAATTACCCTTATATTTGCCTTGTCTACCTCCATCCCCCTATCCGAAATAATATGACCCAACACAATACCTTCTTGTACCATGAAACGGTCGAGAAATTCAACGACACTATTCTTGAACAACTTGGGGACGGGCCCTCCTTTTTCACACTATTGCGAATATGAAAATAATGGGAAAAATAGGATTCAGTTGTCAATTGTCCCTATCGGAAATAGAGTTGACTACGGATTCGAGCCATAGCATATGGTTTGATAAAACCACATGATTTTCCCAATCTAAATCAAGCAGGTTTTACATGAAGAAGATTTGGCTCAGCGTGTTCTATTCGATACGGGTAGGAGAAGAACCCGACCCGGGATTATTAAAATAATAAGTAGAACCATGTCAAGATGATACGGATCAACCCCTTTTTTTGGGCCAAGATTTGACCATTTCTGAAGGAACTGGAGTTCCATCTCTTTTCCATTTCCATTCAAGAGTTCTTATGTGTTTCCACACTCCTTTGAGACCCTAAAAAAATGGACAAATTCCTTTTCTTAGGAACATATACAGGATTCGTCACTAGAAAAAGGATAATGGTAACCCTACCATTAACTACCATTAACTAATTCATTTATGAAATTCATAGTAATAGAGATACATGTCCTACCGAGACTGAATTTGGAACTTGCTATCCTCTTACCTAACAGGCAAAGATTTGCCTCCGTGGAAAGGATGATTTGTTCCGATTGACATGAGATTCCAACTACATTGCATTGCCAGAATCCATGTTGTATATTTGAAAGAGGTTGACCTCCTTGCTTCTCTCACGGTACAATCCTCTTCCCGCCGAGCCCCTTTTCTCCTCGGTCCACATAGACAAAATGTAGGACTATCGCCATCAGTTCATCACCAAAGAAAGGACTCACTAAGCCGGGATCACTAACTAAGACTAATCTAATATGAATTAATAGACTAATCTAATATGAATTGATAGACTAATCTAATATGAACTAATACTTACATAATAGAAAAGAACTGTCTTCTCTGTATACTTTCCCCGGTTCCGTTGCTACCGCAGGCTTTATGTAATCGATCGGATTATATAGATATCCCTTCAACACAACATAGGTCATCGAAAGGATCTCGGAGACCCACCAAAGCACGAAAGCCAAGATATTTCAGAAAATGGATTCCTATTCAAAGAGTGCATAACTGCATGGATAAGCTCACACTAACCCGTCAATTTAGGATCCAATTCGATATTTTCCTTAAGAGGTATTGGGAAAGAATAGAATGGAATGATATCAATTTATACAGAAGAAAAGGTTCTCGATTGATTCATGCCCTATACCTATGGGATAGAGGAAGAGGAAAAAACCGATTATATCATATAGTGCTTTTAATAAATCTGATTTATTTCGTACCCTTCACTCAATGAGAAAATGAGTCCAATTCTAAGGGATCAAACCTATGGGACTGAAGGAATAATATAAAAAATAGAGGGAAAATATTCATATTAAATAAATCAAAATTAATAAAATAAGTAAATGAAAATGAAGTAGAAGAACTCAGATTCCAAATGAACAAATTCAAACTTGAAATGATCTTTTTGATTCTCGAAGAATGAGTGGCAAGAAGATTGATCAAGAAAGATCTCTTGTTCTTATTATAAGATCGTGATTGGATCCGCATATGTTTGGTAAAGAGAATAATCAAAAGCGGAAAGTGTTCAATTGGAACATGAAAACGTGACTAAATTTGTCCTAGTTACTCTTAGGGACAGAGTGGAAGAAGGGAGGGGATTCTCGAACGTGGAAAAGGATCCAAGAACTCCAAAATAATTGAACGATGAGCCATATGAAGTGAAAATATCATGTACACTTCTGTAGAGTGGCAGTAAGGGTGACTATTCTGTCAACTTTTCCACTATCACCTCCAAAAAACCAAACTCTGCCTTACGTAAAGTTGCCAAAGTACGATTAATCTCTAGATTTGAAATCACTGCTTATATACCCGGTATTGGCCATTATTCAAAAAAACATTCTGTAGTCTTAGTAAGAGGGGGGAGGGTTAAGGATTTACCCGGTGTGAGATATCACATTGTTCGAGGAATCCTAGATGTTGTCGGAGTAAAGGATCGTCAACAAGGGCGTTCTAGCGCGTTGTAGATTCTTATCCAAGACTTGTATCATTTAATGATGCAGTGTGAATCACTAGAAACATGTGAAGTGTATGGCTAACCAAATAACAAAAGCTTCGTAAGGGGACCGGTGCAGGCTACCATGAGACAAAAGATCTTCTTTCTAAAGAGATTCGATTCAGAACTCTTATATGTCCAAGGTTCAATATTGAAAAAATTTCAGAGGTTTTCCCTGACTTTGTCTGTGTCAACAAACAATTCGAAATACCTCGACTTTTTAGAACAGGTGCGAGTCAAATAGCAATGATTTGAAGCACTTCTTTTTACACTATTTCGGAAACCCAAGGACTCAATCGTATGGATATGTAAAATACAAGATTTCCAATCCTAGCAGGAAAAGGAGGGAAATGGATACTCAATTTAAAGTTAGTAAACATAATTCCATACTCGATCTCATAGATACATATAGAATTCTGCGGAAATCCGTATTCGATAAAAGTCATATGTACGGCTTGGAGGGAGATCTTTCATATCTTTCGAGATCCACCCTACAATATGGGGTAAAAAAGCCAAACTAAGTGATTTTAGCCCTTATAAAAAGAAAACTGATTCTAGAACCCCTTTTACGCTCTTGTCACGTCGAGGTACTACAGAAAAAAAGCTGCAAAATCCAATCCCATTTATCGTAATTGATTAATTAACATGTTGGTTAACCGTATTCTGAAACACGAAAAAAATCATTACCGTATCAAATTATCTATCAAGCCGTGAAAAAGATTCAACAAAAGAAAGAAACAAATCCACTCTCTGTTTTACATCAAGCAATACAAGGAGTCGCTCCGGGTATAGCAGTAAAAGCAAGACGTGTAGGTGGATCCACTCATCAAGTTCCCATTGAAATAGGATCCACACAAGAAAAGCACTTGCCATTTGTTGGTTATTAGCGGCATCCCGAAAACGTCCAGGTCGAAATATGACTTTCAAATTAAGTTCCGAATTAGTGGATGCTGCCAAAGGGAGTGGCGATGCTATACGCAAAAAGGAAGAGACTCATACTGGCAGAGGCAAATAGAGCTTTTGCACATTTAATTAATCCATGAACATGATCTATACATCTCAATCAGAAAAGAATCAAGAGAAAAAGAAAGAATCAGAATTGATCGATATATTTCTCGAAACAGACGAAAAGGAAATAAAAGATGAAACTTAAATCATGGATTAACTAAGAACCAAATTTGTCTCGACATCTTTTTAAGACTTTTTCCAATTCATCAAGACAAGATTCAAAAGTTGGGCCAAAAATGGAAAAGTCATCCATTAATACTTCAAGTGAATCCCCGACCATGTCTGTAAAAATACTCATCATACAACGTTGAAAAGTGGCCGGGGCATTACACAATCTAAATGGCATTTACCGAAAAGCAAAGTGCCATAAGGACATGTAAAAGTGGTCTTGTGTTGGTCATCCGGGTGAAGTGCAATTTGGTTATAACTCAAGTACCCATCCAAAAAACAATAGTATTTTTTACTAGAAAGTTTTTCAATAATTAGGTCAACAAAGGGTAACGGGAAATGGTCTTTGGAGGTAGCAGCATTCAATTTTCGATAATCGATGCACACTCGCCACCTGGTTACCGGTCGGGTGGCAATTGGTTCACCGCTTTCATCATTAGTTACCTGAATACTAGCTTTCTTTGGTACTACCTGTGTAGGACTCACCAAGCACTGTCCGAGACGGGATAGATGATCCCCGCATCCAACCATTTAATTACCTATTTCTTCATAATTTCCCTCAAGTTGGGATTCAACCTTCTTTGTGTCTCTCGGGTTGGCTTTGCAACCTCGGTGGTAATGGTTTTGTGCATGACTATAGATGGACTAATGCCTTTCAAGTCGGCAATCGTCCATCCTATAGCCGCCTTATTAGCCTTCAACACCTTCAATAAGCCTTGCTCTTAAGCCGCGTCCAAGTGGGAGGCAATGATGACCGGTAATGTCTCACTGTCCCCCAAAAATGCGTATTTCAAATGACTCGGCATGTCCTTCAGCTCAATTGCGGCAGACACTCCAATGAGGGCTTCGTGTCCGAGTTGATTTCAGCCAGTATACTTTCAACTTGATGGGTCCATGGTGGTTGCCTCTCTCGAACCGCCAAAGCCTCTTGCTTTTACTCTTCCACCCTCAAAGCACATACATGTACCTGTTCAGAAACATCACAAACACACGTTTCCAAAGCACCTTCCTCATATTCATGCAGGTCACACCTGTCAACTAAATCTGCCATGAAACACTCATCATCACCCAAAGAGTTAGAAAAGTTAGTAAAAACATTTAATCTCATTTTCCTATTTCCAAATGCTATGTCGACTGTACCACATCGAAAATCAATAATGGTATGAGTCGTGTTCAAAAAGGTCAACCCAATATGACATTTTGTTGTTGAATTGGGTCAACCGATGAGTCGTCTAAAACCAAAAAGTCATCAGGATAGTAAAATTCTTCCACTTTACTATCACATCCCACACAATCCATCGGGGGAGCTTATGAGACAAATCGGCTAAAACAACCATTGTCTCAACCCGTTTCAATGGACCAAAATGATATTGGTCATATAAGCCCCTCGGTAAAGTACTTACTCCGGCTCCAAGATCTGGTAACGCCCTTCACATTTGAAAGTCACCAACTTGAATATTTGTTAATGGTGTTCCCGGATCTTGGAGCTTAGGAGGAAGATCCCCTTTCAAAACCGCACTTACCCTTTCGGTTAAATCAACCCGTTTAGGCACTTTTGTTGCCTCTTTTGAGTACACAATTCTTTTAAAAATTTTGCATAAGCAGGTACTTGTTTTATTGCCTCAAGTAAAGGAAGATTTACTTTTACTTGTTTAAATACCTCCCACATTTCTTCCTTTTGAGGACCCGCTTTTGAAATAAATTTTTTCTTACCCGGGTTGACTAAACCCGAAGGAAATGAGACTTGACTTGACCCCACTCCCTTGTCTTTATCATTTAATAACTCATTCAAACCCGGTTTTTCAATTATTTTTTCAAAAGTAGGTTTTAGAAACATTAGTGGGTGAGGTATCTTCCTCATGACTTTCCACCCAGGTAATATCCTCAACCACTCCATCAACCAAACTCGGTGATGGGTTGGTTTTATACTCTTTACCACTTCTCAAAACACTAAGATGATTAATTGGAACATTACAAGAAGAGTTATGGGAGGGATTTACCTTGGTGTCAGTTGGCAATTGGACCTTGTTTTTTTCAAATCCGCCACTTCGGTTGGAAGTTGATCCATTTGAGTGGTCAATGATTGGATAGCTTTGTCACGGGTTTCATCTTGTTGCATGCAAGCCTCATCAAGTTGATTCCTCCTATGCATGTTTTGTTGCATCATCTTTAACATGTCCATGACATCATTTCCACTTGAAGCAACTTGACCTGAATACCCACTTTGATCATTACTCGGTTGAAATTGCCTTTGAAATCCTTGAGTGTTCCCGCCATGATACATACCTTGATTGTTGAATTGTTAGCGAGGAACAAAATTTCCTTAATTTCCTCTGATACTAATCTGTCACACCCTGCAAAATCAGAGTTGGTGTGATCTGACTGGTATCTTCATTGCACAAAGGAAGTGTAAAATGCTAAGACTTCTAGAAAGTGAACGTCCGCTAAGTACTCGAGTCCCCATGGGTTCTCCTATTCCAACCGTGCCATATTTTGAAATTGGTACCTGAAAAAGAAACATGCGAAAAATCAATATAAAGTTGGTGAGTTCATAGTTTATTCGAAAAGATTTAAAATAAATCTTTTTGGTAACCGGTTTAAATATTGTTGAGAAAACGTAATAAAACCATTTTTCTCAGCATGTCAATTTAAAACCTAGTTTTTGTAATATTTGAATAACCGTCGATGTCCGTGTACGATAAAGACAACATGCCCGCATGAGCCTATAACCAACCTCAAGCTAGGAAGCGCCTCACCAAATAGTTTACTCTAGACGTAGACTAGCAGGTAATTATAGTTCCGATATGTAGCCAGGACTTCACTGTACAGTTTTAAGCGACCCTACAGCCCATAGTGTTGAGTAGTGGACAATCCAGTCCTTGTGTCTATAAGCAGGACTGACCAGTCCCCATATATGTATGTAGGACAAACCAGTCCTTGAGTTTGTAAGCAGGACAAACAAATCCCCATATTTGTTTACAGGACAACCCAGTCTCGTTGTAACTAGGGCAATCCCGTCACTAGTCATGAAACTCATGCATATCTTGAAAATACTCGTATGTTTTGTAAAACCGGTATGTTGAGCATAAACCTTTGTTGATACAGTTTTGTGTCTGTCGCTTGTTCTTAATTACAGTTGTAATTGTACGATCTTTGCTCAAGTGTCTGTATAGGTTGGTCATGTCGAATAGATCGAGATATCCTTCTATCTTGATCTAGTATGACATCTTAGCTTGTCTGTGTTAATCAGTTGCATGTGTGCATACTGATAAGTCTTGTGTACGTCATGTCTACACACGTTTTCCAAGATTAAGGATTCTGTGCGAGTAAGAGAATTCGTACGAATCATGTGATTTGTACGAAATGCTTGAGTAACAAGTGTGTTACTTGTTTCGTACGAAATAAGTATTTCGTACGAAACAGTTGACTCGTACAAAACTTCTGGAATGTGTCTCGTGTGAAATAGTGTGTTCCATATGTCTGGATTTGTGTTTCGTACGAACTCTAGACGGACACTATATAAGCAGACATGCACCTCTTAGTCAAGGTTACTGGTGGACTCGCGTGTGAGAGTTGGTTGGACCAGAGAATTTGTTATCCTTTCAATTGGATATCTCTGAAGACGAAGACACAAGAACACAACAAGTTTGTTTCAGTCATACGAGCATTGTGTGTATATGTTTGTACTTGTTCTCAATCATTAATCAAGATAGTGAATCTTTGGTTACCCCGTGTTCTTTACTTTGCTTTGGTTGCATGTACATTTGGATTCCGCACTTGTGTGTATGTCATTTGAACAAGGAACTGGTTTAACACCATCCGCAGGTGGACCTACAAGTGGTATCAGAGCTTTGGCTCTTTCCTTGTTCAAAACTGGGCTTAGTTGTGTCTGAGCTAGTTTGAAGATTTCTGAAGTGTTCTTGAATCTCCAGCAGAAAACATAAGTTTTGGATAGTTAACTAACTTAAAACTTGGTTAAAATCTGTTGCATGTAGAAAATTTTATGGTAAAATTTTTCTGAAAAACACCCTTGAAGAAGAAATCTGCAAAAATTTGAATCTGATTAGTTTGGTAGGGTTGACATTTTCTGACTTGGATCTGGACTTGGACTGTGGACTGTTAAAAATCTATGTTTTAACTAAAAGTGGGTAAGACAACAGGTATTTTCGAGAAAGCAGGTCTACACAAGAAAGGAAATTTCTCACCAATCTGAAAAACGCTGAACAAAACATTTGGTGCGACTGAGTTATTTCATGCGAATCATCTGACCCGCACGAAACACCTGGCTCACACGAAACATCAGTGTTTTGCATGAAACAGGTGTCTCGCACGAAACAGAAATTGTTTGTTTTTCGTGTTTTTCAAAGCTTTATGATTTTAAGAATTTATCATATTTTTAGATTTGTGATTTTTTAAAAGGTAATTATAATCGTGAAACTTTAAAACTTTCAAATTTTCATTAAAACAAGAAAATATAATGAGTTCTAACCCGTGGGATTGGAGTTGTTCAAGCTCAAATCAGGAGTCTTCGCAAACCTCCACAACATCATGGGTAAAAGCTTTGTTGCAAATCAAAATCAAAGCTTCCAAACTCTGTTAATGAGCGAAAGTGAAATAGGGAGTAACAACCGTTCGCCCAAGCTAAATCATATGAACGATTATCCTTCCTGGAAAAGTCGTTTTCATACATACGTTCTTGGACAGAACACAGAATTGTGGACATGTTTTACTACCCCCTACAATGAAGCACTTGAAGAAGCTGGATCAAATCCAACCACTTTGGCCAATCTAGTCGAAGGTGACAAGAAAGCTTAGTATCTAGAGAAAAAGGCATTTGCTATCCTCACACAAGCTCTGCATAAAGACATTTATCATCAGTTTGTCTATTGTACTACAACGAAAATTTGTAGGACACTTTGGAAGCAAGAGGTGAAGGTAACGCTGCTACCAGGAAGATTCGGCATGATATGCTCAAGAAAGAGTTTGAAGGTTTCATGTTCATGGAGAACGAAACCTTGAATGATATGACCACTCGGTTTTATCATCTTCTCAGCGAAATGTACTCGTATAAAGTGTTAGCAGCACCACAAGAAATTGTGATGCGTTTTGCTGATGCTTTACCACCAAAATGGGGTCAATTTATTGATCTTTTAAAACATACAGGTGTTTTGGACTCAATAAGTATTTATGAATTTGTGCAGAAACTGGAGAACAAGAATGAAGAAGAACTTCGGAAGGCACAACGAGTCTCTACTCCACAAAAACCTGAAATGTATTTTGGAGGTATAAATGCAGGTACAAGCTCAAGTCAGCAACCAAAGCTGCAGACAACGTTTGTGTCAAACGTGAACCCTTTTCTACCCCAACCAGTTCAATCAAGTCAGTCTACAAGTTCGAGTAATCAAGCCTATAGACAGATTTTTGATCCGAAAGCCTTCCTTCCACAGCCAAAGGATTTAGCGCATAAAGCTCCACAGCAAGCTCCTCAACAAGCTTTCTATGGAAATAACAGCCAATCGGCAAATCCCAACACTGTCAAACTTGACACGTCAAATCTCTCCAAAATCAACGTAGAAGTTGCACAGGAACATGCAGAACTTCTAAATACCATGGTCAGTGCGTATTGTGGTTTAGTTGCAGGTCAAATAGGGAACATCAATTTGACAAACGAAGACTATGAACAAATTGACCGAGATGAAATGGAACTGATGGACATCAAGTGGGCATTTGCAAGCGTATGAGAAGAGCGAAGGATTATATGAGAAGAACGGGTAGAACCAGTTTGGAAAGCAAGAAGGATACAAAATACGGCTTTGACAAAACCGCCATTACTTGCTTCAACTGTTGAGATAGAGGTCACTTCAAGCGGGAATACACAAGACCCAGCAAGGAAGGAAATCACAACCCCTTTTGAAATCAGTCTCAACCATCCAACACAGCACAGTACAACAATGAAAGAAGAATAGTAGCTGTTGGCAACTCTAACAACACCAATCAATCAGGACCTTCAAACACGCATAGAGCTTTGGTAGTTCAATCTGATGAAGGATGCGATTGGTCAGTACAGTTGGGAACTGAGAACAATGAAAGAACTGAATACTATGCAAAGATCGTGGATCAAATCAAGCATGATCATTGCATCAACACTCCAAATAATGATGATACATCTGGGGATGCTGGTAGTTCTGATGAAGAATGTTCAAGTTCAGATGGTTATGAATCTGATTCTGATGTAAAGAAAGGAAGTAAAGCTGAGGTTGAAAAGTTGCTAAGTCAAGCTGAGCTGTTGAAGGGAGAAAAGGTAGGTATGACAAGGAATGCAGAAGCTGCTAAAAAAGAGATAGAGGAACTCTCTACAGAAGGTGCAACTTTTCCTCATCACACTGCCTTTGTGGCAAATGTTGAAGGTTCTTCAAACAGGTAAATTCTGACCCTCCTACTGTTTGCAACGACTGTGTTGAGTTGAAAATAAAATATGAAACCGTCAACAGTCATAATCAGAATTTAGTTGTTGAACTATCAAAATGCAAAGAGGCGAATTTGGCGCTAACTATATATGAAAAAGAATTCAAATCTGTAATAGAAACCCTTAAGAAAAGTGTTTCTGAATTGACAAAAACAGTTTTGAATAAACAGACAGGAATTAATAACTACATTAATCTCCTAGAAGAAACAAAAAAAGAGTTAGCCATCGCCAAATGCGAATATGATTTGATCAACGCAAATTGGAAAGTTATTCTAACTCCCAATATGTGCTTGATCATATTATTGAAGTTCAAAAACTAAAGAGAGATGCTCAATGCATAGGGTATAAGTCGTGTCCACCCCCAATGAAACACAACTATACCAAAATGCCTGATGAAGAGGAGATGCCTCGTTTTGAACCCTCTATACCTTTGAATCCTGAGGAATTCGCAGCAGGGTTAGGGTTCAAACTAGGCAATTTCTCTCAAGAACCAAGCAAGCCAGAAAGTTCATCATCTGATGAAGAAGAGGATGATACATCAGATGATGAATCAAGAAATGATGATCAGGATCAGCCTCTTGATGAAAGGAAAAGAGTAGAATCTTCTGCTACTCCTAGTACTCAATCTGTTGAGAATCAAGAGACTGTTCCTAAGAAATCTGTGAAGATAAGTGTGTCTACACAAGAAGTAGATAATGTGTTGTATACCTTGGTTGGAGATAAGAAAATCAATTCAAACAAAGATTTTCCAATTAAAAACGTAAATCCAATCTCTATAGATCAGGTTTTTGAAAAGTCAACAACGAAACCTGTAGAAAAGAAAAAGCCGACAAAACCACAACCATTATCCGCTTCAAAAGAAAAACAATGGAAGCGAGTTGAAAATCCTATAGTTTCTCAACCGAAGGTTGAAGCAAGAGGGTCTCGTTTCCAGAAAAAGGGCAAAACTGTTAAATTTGTGAGTTATAAAGGTACCGATAAAGTCGAAACTTATCAAGGAAAAATCTAATATTGATTTTGTAAAGAAAGTTAAGATTTTGAAAAGAAATAGTTAAAACAATTACACCCAACTCACTGATGGATGTAATGAAAATCAACCTAGTACCTCAGGATCCACAAGTTCAACATCAAGCCGAGAAACACGATCTCCTAGTTTTGTTGAGAGGAGAACATGTTTCAAATGTGGAGAATTTGGCCACATTATAAAGGATTGTCAAAATCCAGCCAAATCAAGATGTATAGAGAAAACCCATCATGAACCAACTTGCAAACGTAAATCTGTTTCTCCAACACTAGATAAATGAATTCTTAAAGATCAAAAAGAGAAACAAAAACGTAAACAAGTAAAAGCAGTTGAGAAAGCTTTAAAATCGGATTCTTCGAAAAAGGATCAAAGATCTTCAAAGTCAATAAAACCAGACACTGTTAAAACTGTAAATAATAGTAAATCTGGTAATAAACAAGGATCTTGGAAAAAGAAGACCGGTAATGGTTCAAAAGGAGTCTCTCAGTTTGTTAATCATCAAGAAATTGAGATTACATTTCTCGATGATAAGGGACGACCCAAGACCACTAAGGCTTGGGTCCCCATCTCAAACTAATCTTGTTTGTGTAATGTGTAGGGTGTTCCAGGAGGAACTGTAAACAATCATTGGATTGTTGACAGTGGAGCATCAAGGCACATGACGGGCGACTTGCGGCTCCTATATGATGTTAAAAGTATTAGGGGTGGTTATGTTGCTTTTGCTGGTGACAAAGGTGGATACATCATTGGAGAAGGAATGGTCTCCAATGGTGTTGTGAGCTTCGACAAGATCAATTATGTGCGGCAAATTGATCACAATCTTCTTAGCGTTTCTCAAATCTGTGACAAGAAGTTCACGGTACATTTTGATGATGCCGGATGTTATGTACTGAAGCCTGGATTCAAGATCCCAAAGGAATGGATTCTCCTGTCGGCTCCAAGAATTAATGATTTTTATATTCTTGATATGAGCCAAGCTATTACAACATCTGCACAAGTCACATGTTTTGTCTCTAAAGCCACCGAGAAGGAATCAATCTCCTGGCACAGACGTATGGGACACATTCACCTGAGGAAAATGAACTATTTGGTGAAGAACAATCTAGTGAATGGTGTACCAGTGAAGAATTTTCATCTTCAAGACGTTTGTGTATCATGCCAGAAAGGGAAGAAAGCAAGAAAGTCCCATCCCGTGAAGAAGATCAACACTGTAAATATGCCACTAGACATATGGACCTCTTTGGACCTATGAAACACAAGACAACCTTTGGTGATTCTTATTGTCTGGTAGTTACTGATGACTATTTCAGATTCTCATGGGTAAACATGTTGGCACACAAGAGTGAAGTTCCTACTATCCTCAAGAATCTCCTGACTCTGTTAGAAAATTTGTACAATCTGAAAGTAAGGAGAATCAGAAGCGACAATGGCACGAAATTTAAGAATCAAGTTATGGATGAGTATTGTTCCTCAAAGGGTATTCTGCATGAGTATAGTTCTCGATACACTCCACAACAAAATGGCGTCGCTGAGAGGAAGAATAGAATTCTTATTGAAACTGCAAGAACCTTGTTAGTAGAATCAGAACTTCCCATTCAATTTTGGGGAGAAGCTGTTGGTACTGCGTGCTATACAATGAATAGAGTTCTGACGGTGAAGAGACATGGGAAGACATGTTTTGAGTTGTTACATAAAAGGAAACCGGATATTTCTTTCTTAGAACCTTTTGGAGCTCCATGCACTATGATCGACCCACATGGAAAGTTTGGTCCCAAGGCTATCGAAGGTTTCTTTCTTGGATATGCTACTCCGAATTTTCGGCTGTGGAATTTGTCTTCAAAGAAGATTGAAGAATGGGGTGAAGTCAAGGTTCAGAGATATACAGAAGCAGTTAGAACTCCGGGTGCTCCTTGGATGTTTGACTACGATGGGCTGTTTGACTCCTTTAATCTGCCAACTTTTGATGATGCAACAACTGCTGCTCAGATGTTATTGGAAAGTGATACTGTAGTAGACTCGTCATTAGTACGACCAATTATTGTTAACCCTCAAGTGTCGACTTCGGTTAACAATCTGGTTCAAAATGAGGAATTCGAAGACGCTGCGGATTATAATGCTTCATCAGAAGATGATGAGTTTCACGATGCAAATGAAGCTGCCTCTGGTGCGGTTCCTGGATTTTCAAATGATACGTCAAATATTCAACCTCAAGGAGCGACTGAAGGTCAGGCATCTACAACGTCATCAAATCCAGCTCTCGATGTAACTGTTGATCTGGATATCAACAATTTGGGTATCAATTCTCGAGTTCCTGATGTGCCAGAAACTCGTATTCATAATATCCATCCTCAGGAGAATATTATTGGAGATGTCCAGAGTAGTGTGCAGACTCGTAATCAGCTTCGAAACAACCAGAATGCTTGATTGTATTCAGAAATCAGGGAATCTGGTGGTCTGAATGATTGGTCTTTTGCCTGCTATGTGTGCCAAGTAGAACCAAAATCTTGGAGGAGGCAATGAAAGAAGGCTCTTGGGTTGAAGCCATGCAGGAAGAACTTCAACAATTTCAGAAGTTAAGCGTCTGGAAATTGGTTGACAGGCCTGACGGCTACAAGAAGATTGGTACATGATGGGTGTACAAGTGCAAGAAGGATGACCGAGGTGTTGTTGTGAGAAACAAAGCGTGATTGGTTATTCAAGGTTTTAATCAGGTCGAAGGGATTGATTACAATGAAGTTTATGCACCAGTTGCACGACTTGAGGCCATAAGAATCTTTTTGGCTTATGCGTCCCACAAGAAGTTCACCGTTTATCAGATGGATGTGAAGAGTGCATTTATTTATGGTGTGGTAGAAGAAGAGGTATACGTTGAGCAACCGCCAGGCTTTGAAGATCCTCTCCATCCTGACAAGGTTTGGCTTCTCAACAAGGCATTATATGGTCTTCATCAAGCTCCGAGGGCTTGGTATGAAAGGTTGTCTACCTATCTGTTGAAGAATGGTTTTCGACGAGGCCTGATCGACTGTACTCTCTTCATCAAGGAACAGGACGAGGATTTGCTGCTAGTACAGGTTTATGTTGATGATTTATAATTGGGTCTACTAACACTCGAATGTGCAAAGAATTCGAACATGTTATGCAGGAGAAGTTTGAGATGAGCGCTATGGGAGAAATGAATTTCTTTTTAGGTTTGCAGGTTCAACAATCAAAGGAAGGGATTTTTATCCATCAAACCAAGTACGTCGGAGATATTCTCAAGCGATTTCAGATGGATGACTAAAAGCCTTTAGGAACTCCATTAGCTCAAAATCATGGGATTACTCCAGACAGAATGGGTGAACATGTAGAACCATCTCCCTATCGTGCTATGATCGGATCTCTAATGTATCTTAGTGCTTCAAGACCCGACATGAGGTACCCAACATGCCTTCTGGCGCGCTATCAGTCTAGTCCGAAGGTTTCTCATTTGATGGCTATAAAAAGGATCTTTCGCTATTTGAAGGGTCGTCCTGACACTGGTCTATGGTACCCTAAGGATGATAACTTTGATCTGACAGCATTCAGTGATTCTGATCATGGCGGATGTAAAATAGATGCAAAATCAACAACAACAGGATGTCAGTTCTTGGGAAATCGCCTAGTCACGTGGCAATGCAAAAAGCAGACTTGTGTAGCGACATCAACATGTGTGACATCCCGGTTTTTCGGATAACTTAAACGCACTACTTCACGGTTATTAATTCGGACACTTGAATTTGCACGCTTGAAATAGTTACGATAATTTAGCGAACTTGTCAAATGAAGTATGTGCTATGTGTATTGAACATTTATGAGTTGGTGAATATGTGATGTCCGATTTCGTGGTTGTTTTAGTTATAAAATATTTATAGTAAATATGTACACGAACCAAACCGAACCGCGACACGAACCAACCTCGATTCCTTGTGACTCTAGGAGTGAATCAAGTTTTAAACCCAAGTCCCTTCGGCCGCGTGCAACCCAAACCGAACCAACCCAAGCCCTCGGCCGCGAGCAAATAACCCAAACCGTAAACCCTTCCCTTCCTTTATCCCTTTGCGCCTACATATACTAACACATGCATGTTTCATTCACAACACAAAACCCTAGGGAGAAAGAAGCCGACGGCAGCCTCTTCCTTCTTCAGATCGATCGAGATCAGCCTCTTGTTCACCTTCTCAATCGCAAACAAACAGCCCTACACTTCCTTCGATCGCGGCAGTTTTCGCTAATCACTTTCCCCGATCGCAACTTTCATCACATCCGAAACAATCCCGTCCAAGTCTCGGCTTATTGATCGTCGGTTCCTCATCTACTCACGGTTCATTAAGCTTGATATTAAAGGTTAGGAATTACAATTGTTTGCAAGATATATTCGGATTATATGTGTTTAAAGGTAGTGAGTATGTTGTTAATCGGCTGAATTATCATTGTTTGCATGTATGATTGTTTTCAGAACTCATAGTTTGCGAGTGTGTTTGTTTGTAAAAACTAGAGATGTTGGTTAGGGTTTGCATGGACATGTTAGATGTATTGATCTATGATTAGGAAACCGGTTCTTGATCGCCTAGGTTAATCATATGAACGGTTTATGCGAGTTTATGGTAACAAGATGCTGAAACAGTTTGCTGAGTAATAGTTACAGCCGACTTCATCTGGCTGTAACTCGGTCATTAGTTGTCGAAAAACGGATTTTCTGATGTCTAGAACGTAGAGATTTGAATAACGAATCTAATGGCGCTGGATTCATAATTTTCTGAAGTCGTTTGATATTTTTAAATGGCCAAATAAGTTCAGTAACTAAAGCTGTGAAAATCCTGAAATTTTGTTAGTTGTTTTTCGAGTTGGATTTTTATAATCAGTAGGGAGTCGAGTCATGAATTTTGTACAGAAACTAGGTATGGAAATTTTCGGGCAACTCCAACTGGAATTTTGTTAATTGGACGATCAGTGATTTTTAAATAAATTCTTCCGTGGACTGCAGTCAGAAAGCGATAAATCTGATGCAGCCTAGTGTATTAATATTTATGGTTAAATGGTAAAGATTTACGACTTGGAAAATTTATATAAATTTATACAGTATAAATGGCACCTGCTGTAAAAATATTGGAATTTTTGGAACGTTGGAACTATTTTATAAAAATCCTAGAAAACAGCTGAATTATGAGTGTTAAGCTGAAATTTGATAACTTGTGATTGTGTGCACCAAATTGTTGCATGGATTGGATTATGTTCATGATAAGTTGTTTTGATTACTATGTTCACATGAGGACACTTGCATGCATGTTTGAGTGTTAGATATGTTGTTTGTGTGTATCACTTTGTGCGTAAATTAAGTGTAGAATTTGTATTGGTGTGATCACACACTGACTTGAAATCAATTGGTTTGTTAGGACGCAATTAGCGGTCCCATCCTTTACAACTTCTTTGCTACACTAACCGAACAAATAAAGGTGAGTTCACGGCCCCTAACTTTATCAGGTTTTTAAACAACAGGGGGAGAAACATGTATACACTCTCAAACTCAATCTCTTTACGTTATACGAATTTAACGTCACATAACTATTCGGTAACTAAGTTAATGTTAATGTAATGTTATGGTCACTAAGCAGCTTTATCACTTAAGTCCTCGTCAATCTCTCGGATCGTTAGTATTGGGTTTAATAGCGGGGGAATTATAAGTAGTACTACTGGGCCCGACAAGCCCCATCCGAGCTAGTCGCGCTAGCCGACCGGGTATGGTCAACGGGTGAATAATTTGGCCTAACTTCGCCATGGTCAGTGATAGGCCTGGCAACACGGAGGCACAACAGTCAGCTTCGATCGCGAACTCTTACGTGACATAACTTTAGGCTAGCTACCTATATATGTTAACATTGAACTTAATTACGAAACAACAACTATATTATCCCGGGTTGGGGATAATGGAAACAACAACTTATTATTCCGGGTTGGAATAATGGAAACAACAACTATATTATCCTGGGTTGGGGATAATGGAAACAACAACTTATTATTCCGGGTTGGAATAATGGAAACAACAACTATATTATCCCGGGTTGAGGATAATGGAAGCAACAACTTATTATTCCGGGATTGGAATAATGGAACCAGCACGTTATCCCGGGTTAGGGATAACGGGGAAAATAAACTATAACCGAACAAACGAATTTATCAAAACCTGTGAACTCACTCATCTTTAATGTTGACACTTGTTTCTTTACATGTTTCTCAGGATGCTAGGAGCTCTAGGTGCACTCACATGCATTGAACAAGACATCTTTTATCGAGTCTCAATTATAAATATTGCTTGGGGTTTTTCATTTGTTTTGGCATTTGTGTTGGCGCCCGCTTCACTACTTATTTATGCTTCCGCTCAACTTTAAAAACTAATGCTTCCGCTAAATATTGGTAACTAATCAAGACAATATAAAATCTACGACAAATGAGTTTTGAAAACGTATTATCAAATCATATAGAGTCGTTCGACGTACTAGTGTTTCAGATTCTGGTTTGTTCACACGCCTCACGGTAAACCTCCGCAAGTGGAAATTGAGGGTGTGACAGATTGGTATCAGAGCCACTAGCTATAGAGAACCAGGTTTTCATTAGAATTAGACCTAAACTATAGCTGATTACACGACACTAGACTTAGTTTGGCACCGAACTGTTATATCTTGTTATGTGATGTACCACAACTATGTTATGTGAAATATGAATGCATAATTGAAACGAATGCAACTCGTAACTAACTACACAACCTAAAGGCAATGTCATCATCATCCTCATCATCATCCGACAAACTTACGCAACCAAGGGCGCCAGGAAAGGCACCTATGGTGGAACCCTTACCATCTTATGGCGTGGAGACACGCTCAGCTGCTAGGAAAAGACTCGCTCTAGGGGAGGAGTCGTCCTCACGCCCGACCATCGCTGTGACGGTCGAACCAGTTAACTCGTTAGAAGTAGGGAACGACCTACTTAGAGATATGATAAGAACGCAACAAGAACAACTAGAAAGAACGCATGAAACCATCCTAGCACAGGGATGGATGATACGACAGTTGAGAGGTAAAACTGGATCGCTCGAGGAAGAGCAACATACGAGTAAGATAGCTCGTAACACTTTAGCCAGAGATCTGCGTGCTGAGCAGATAAGGGCCGACTGGCTCGAAGACAGAGTCCTGGAGTCTAGTTGGAGAATTCAGGAGCTAGAACAAAATCAAGCACCTGCACCAGTACCTGCACTAGCACCGGCCCCTCCAGTGCCGGAAGAGGATCCAGAGGAGGATCCAGAAGGGGATCCGGAAGAGGATCCAGAAGAGGATTCAGAAGAGGATCCAGAGGAGGAAGACCCAGCTGTAGAAGCTGGAAACGCCGTAAAGGATGACGTCAACGATAGCAATTTGGGGGATGGAGACGTAGAAGACTGACGCGTCTCGCTTATTTTATTTACTTTCCTTCAGTCTATTTATTTTCTACTTAGATCTAAAATGGCAACTGGACGTCGCGGAAATCTCAACATGACGCCTTAAGAATTAGCCGCAATGATCCAAGAACACGTGAATGCTGCTCTGGCAGGTGTTCAAAACCCACCAGCAGCAGGAGGGGTTTTAACCCCTACAAAATGTTCCTCGACGCGAAACCAAGCAAATTCTCGGGGGTCTGGTTCCGGAGATTCAGGGTATGGTAATGGCTAGTAACCCTGTAACTGAACATCAAGCAATCCGATTGGCGCACAAACTCACCGATAAGGCGGTGGAGCAAAGGAAGTTGCCAGCACGGGGTACAACTGAAGTTACCCCTGATAACAAAAGAAAGTTTGAAGACTCGTCTGCTCGACAGTCTTCGTCATCCCAGCCGCAACAGGGGAACCAGAAACGGTTCAATCATTACAACAGCCACAGGGGTCACCAAAATCAGTCCGCCAACAACAACAACAACAACCAGAACGCAAGCGGCTATGCAGGTCGAAAGCCACAGTACAGTCGCTGTAATCTTCATCATCACGGCCCTTGTGCCGGGAATCGCTGCCAACGATGTGGCAAGGTGGGACATGCGGCAAAGGATTGTCATGGGGAAATCATGTCCCGACAAAATCAGAATCAACCCCAGGGTCAGTAGCAGGGTATTAACCGGGGATGCTATCAGTGTGGTAGCACTGCCCATTTCAGAAGAGACTGCCCACAGCTGCGTAACAACAACAACAATGGTGGAAACAACCACAACCACAACCACAATAACCACAACAACAATAACAACAACAATAATGGAAACGGTGGCACAGGAGGTGCCAAAGGTCGCGCCTTCACATTGGGCCGCGGAGAGGCCAGAAACGACTCGAACGTGGTCACCGGTAAGTTTCCCCTTAATGAACATTTTGCTACTGTGCTTTTTGATACGGGTGCGGATAGGAGCTTTATATCTGAGTCTTTTAGGAGGAACCTAAATCTCACGCCTAAGCCATTAGAGACCCCTTATGTTATAGAATTAGCCGATGGTAATTCTGTAGATGTGACCCATATAGTATCCGGCTGTCAACTCAAACTCGCGGGTCACGCTTTTACCATTGATCTAATGACAACTACCCTGGGTAGTTTTGACGTGGTAGTCGGAAAGGACTGGCTATCCGACGCCCGGGCTGAAGTTCTCTGCTTCGAAAAATCTATCCGTATTCCGCTCTCGAACGACGAAATCCTGACGGTACAAGGCGATAAGGCAAGCGCCGTCACCAACATCATCTCTTACATGCAAGCGCATAAGTATCTTCGGAGAAAGAACTCCTTCGCTTTACTCGCACTGATTACCGAACAGCCTAAGGACGAGAAACGCATAGAAGACATCCCTGTCGTCCGTGATTTTTCCGATGTATTCCCAGAAGAACTACCTGGTCTTCCACCCCATCGACAATTGGAGTTTGAAATCGAATTGGCGAACAATGCAACTCCTATCGCCAAGGCTCCATACCGCCTAGCTCCAGCCGAGCTGCAGGAGCTGTCTACCCAACTTCAGGAGCTATTAGAAAAAGGATTTATCCGACCAAGCGTTTCGCCATGGGGAGCTCCAGTCCTTTTTGTCAAGAAGAAGGACAGGACTTTCCGCATGTGCATCGACTACAGGGAACTCAACAAGGTTACTGTCAAGAACCGATACCCGTTACCTCGCATCGACGATCTCTTCGACCAACTTCAAGGGTCAAGCTACTACTCTAAGATTGATTTACGGTCTGGTTACCATCAGTTACGCGTCAGGGAGGAAGATATCGCCAAGACGGCATTTCGTACTAGGTATGGCCATTATGAGTTCTTGGTCATGCCCTTCGGTCTAACCAACGCACCTGCGGTGTTCATGGACCTCATGAACCGCGTGTGTAAACCATACCTCGACAAGTTTGTCATTGTGTTCATCGATGACATACTCATCTACTCCAAAAGTGAAGAAGAACATGCTGAACATCTACGATCACTGCTAGGATTACTTCAACAGGAAAAGCTATATGCCAAGCTTTCGAAGTGTGATTTCTGGATTCGGGAAGTTCAGTTTCTCGGGCATATCGTGAATGAAAAGGGTATCCACGTAGACCCTGCCAAGATTGAAGCCATCAAAACTGGGAAGCACCCAAGACACCGACGGAGATCCGCCAATTTTTGGGATTGGCTGGTTACTACAGACGTTTCATCGAGGGATTTTCAAAGATCGCACAACCGCTTACTACCCTCACCCAGAAAGGCATCAAGTATGCTTGGGGTGGCAAGCAAAAAGCAGCATTTCAATTGCTGAAACAGAAACTTTGCAGTGCACCTATTCTGTCCTTGCCGGAAGGGACAGAAGACTTTGTAGTATATTGTGATGCTTCCATTCAGGGATTGGGATGCGTACTCATGCAACGCGATAAGGTCATCGCGTATGCGTCGCGACAACTGAAGGTCCACGAGAAAAACTACACAACGCATGACCTGGAATTGGGAGCAGTAGTGTTTGCACTTAAGATTTGAAGACACTACCTCTATGGAACGAAGTGCACAATCTTTACGGACCACAAGAGCCTCCAACACATCTTTGATCAGAAGGAGTTGAACATGCGACAGCGTCGCTGGGTCGAACTCTTGAACGATTATGAGTGTGCCATTCGGTATCACCCGGGTAAAGCTAACGTGGTAGCTGATGCCCTCAGTGGGAAGGAACACTTGAAACCTCGTCGTGTACGAGCATTACAACTCACTATTCATTCGGGGCTACCCGAACAAATACGCGACGCCCAGTTAGAAGCAGTTAAGGAGGAAAACATCAGAGCCGAATCGGTGGGAAAAATGGAACGCGATTGGGAAGTAAAACCCAATGGAGCCCGGTATTTCATGAATCGCATATGGGTACCTCTCTACGGAAACCTCAGAGAGCTAGTCATGGATGAAGCTCACAAATCCCGATACTCTGTCCATACGGGTTTGGATAAGATGTATCAAGACCTTAAAGCTGCGTATTGGTGGCCCAACAGGAAAGCCGATATAGCCACCTACGTGAGCAAGTGTTTGACTTGTGCAAAAGTCAAGGTAGAGTATCAAAAGCCATCGGGGCTACTCCAACAACCTGAGATCCCAGTGTGGAAATGGGATCAGATCTCGATGGACTTCATCACTAAACTCCCGCGAACTTTGGGTGGTTGCGATACCATCTGGGTAATTGTGGATCGTTTAACTAAGTCCGCACACTTCCTAGCTATTAAAGAAATAGATAAGATGGAGAAGTTGACTCGCATCTACATTAAGGAAGTAGTTTCTCGGCACGGAGTGCCAACATCCATCATCTCAGATAGAGATGCTCGCTTCACGTCCAACTTCTGGCGGTCACTTCAGAAAGCGTTGGGAACACGCTTAGATATGAGCACAGCCTATCACCCTCAGACTGATGGTCAAAGTGAAAGGACCATACAAACCTTGGAAGACATGCTTAGGGCATGCGTCGTAGACTTCGGAAATAGTTGGGAAATCCACCTGCCTCTAGTAGAATTCTCATATAACAACAGCTATCATACGAGTATTTCGGCAGCACCGTTTGAGGCATAATACGGTCGTAAATGTAGATCACCGGTCTGCTGGGCAGAAGTCGGTGACAGTCAACTCACAGGCCCTAAGTTAATACTTGAGGCTACTGAAAAGATTGTACAAATCAGAAACCGCATGGCGGCGGCACGAGATTGATAGAAAGGCTACGCCGATCAACGACGCAAACCGCTCGAATTTCAAGTAGGCGACCGTGTCCTACTAAAGGTGTCACCCTGGAAGGGGGTAATTCGCTTTGGAAAACGGGGCAAACTTAACCCACGGTACGTAGGTCCGTTTGTAATCTTGAAACGTATTGGACCCGTAGCTTATCAATTAGACCTTCCTGCCGAACTCAATGGAGTTCACAACGTATTTCACGTGTCAAATCTGAAGAAGTGTCTATCAGATGAAACTCTAGTCATTCCATTGGATGAGATCCAAGTGGATGAACAACTACACTTTGTGGAACAGCCTATCGAGATCATGGATCGTGAGATCAAGACTCGAAGGCACAACAAGATTCCGATCGTTAAGGTTCGTTGGGACTCTAAGCGTGGACCGGAGTTCACGTGGGAAAGAGAGGACCAAATGAAAAGCAAATACCCACACCTCTTCGCAACTGAGCAGCAAACTAACGATACCAGTAACTAAATTTTCGGGACGAAAATTCTTTCAACATGGGGATGATGTGACAACCTGGAAATTTCTCATACTTTTGCGTACTATTGTTAACTAAGTCCTTGTGCATGGCACTTGGGAACTTCTTGTAACTTCGCGTACTATCATAAACGAACTAACTCTTTGAGCGTGACACTCTAAACATGTACGCTGCATTCTAAACCGCGTTTACTCAATTTTCGGGACGAAAATTCTTTCAACATGGGGATAATGTGACATCCCGGTTTTTCGGATAACTTAAACGCACTACTTCACAGTTATTAATTCGGAGACTTGAATTTGCACGCTTGAAATAGTTACGATAATTTAGCGAACTTGTCAAATGAAGTATGTGCTATGTGTATTGAACATTTATGAGTTGGTGAATATGTGATGTCCGATTTCGTGGTTGTTTTAGTTATAAAATATTTATAGTAAATATGTACACGAACCAAACCGAACCGCGACACGAACCAACCTCGATTCCTTGTGACTCTAGGAGTGAATCAAGTTTTAAACCCAAGTCCCTTCGGCCGCGTGCAACCCAAACCGAACCAACCCAAGCCCTCGGCCGCGAGCAAATAACCCAAACCGTAAACCCTTCCCTTCCTCTATCCCTTTGCGCCTACATATACTAACACATGCATGTTTCATTCACAACACAAAACCCTAGGGAGAAAGAAGCCGACGGCAGCCTCTTCCTTCTTCAGATCGATCGAGATCAGCCTCTTGTTCACCTTCTCAATCGCAAACAAACAGCCCTACACTTCCTTCGATCGCGGCAGTTTTCGCTAATCACTTTCCCCGATCGCAACTTTCATCACATCCGAATCAATCCCGTCCAAGTCTCGGCTTATTGATCGTCGGTTCCTCATCTACTCACGGTTCATTAAGCTTGATATTAAAGGTTAGGAATTACAATTGTTTGCAAGATTATATTCGGATTATATGTGTTTAAAGGTAGTGAGTATGTTGTTAATCGGCTGAATTATCATTGTTTGCATGTATGATTGTTTTCAGAACTCATAGTTTGCGAGTGTGTTTGTTTGTAAAAACTAGAGATGTTGGTTAGGGTTTGCATGGATATGTTAGATGTATTGATCTATGATTAGGAAACCGGTTCTTGATCGCCTAGGTTAATCATATGAACGGTTTATGCGAGTTTATGGTAACAAGATGCTGAAACAGTTTGCTGAGTAATAGTTACAGCCGATTTCATCTGGCTGTAACTCGGTCATTAGTTGTCGAAAAACGGATTTTCTGATGTCTAGAACGTAGAGATTTGAATAACGAATCTAATGGCTCTGGATTCATAATTTTCTGAAGTCGTTTGATATTTTTAAATGGCCAAATAAGTTCAGTAACTAAAGCTGTGAAAATCCTGAAATTTTGTTAGTTGTTTTTCGAGTTGGATTTTTATAATCAGTAGGGAGTCGAGTCATGAATTTTGTACAGAAACTAGGTATGGAAATTTCCGGGCAACTCCAACTGGAATTTTGTTAATTGGACGATCAGTGATTTTTAAATAAATTCTTCCGTGGACTGCAGTCAGAAAGCGATAAATCTGACTGCAGCCTAGTGTATTAATATTTATGGTTAAATGGTAAAGATTTACGACTTGGAAAATTTATATAAATTTCTACAGTATAAATGGCACCTGCTGTAAAAATATTGGAATTTTTGGAACGTGGGAACTATTTTATAAAAATCCTAGAAAACAGCTGAATTATGAGTGTTAAGCTGAAATTTGATAACTTGTGATTGTGTGCACCAAATTGTTGCATGGATTGGATTATGTTCATGATAAGTTGTTTTGATTACTATGTTCACATGAGGACACTTGCATGCATGTTTGAGTGTTAGATATGTTGTTTGTATGTATCACTTTGTGCGTAAATTAAGTGTAGAATTTGTATTGGTGTGATCACACACTGACTTGAAATCAATTGGTTTGTTAGGACGCAATTAGCGGTCCCATCCTTTACAACTTCTTTGCTACACTAACCGAGCAAATAAAGGTGAGTTCACGGCCCCTAACTTTATCCGGTTTTTAAACAACAGGGGAGAAACATGTATACACTCTCAAACTCAATCTCTTTACGTTATACGAATTTAACGTCACATAACTATTCGGTAACTAAGTTAATGTTAATGTAATGTTATGGTCACTAAGCAGCTTTATCACTTAAGTCCTCGTCAATCTCTCGGATCGTTAGTATTGGGTTTAATAGCGGGGGAATTATAAGTAGTACTACTGGGCCCGACAAGCCCCATCCGAGCTAGTCGCGCTAGCCGACCGGGTATGGTCAACGGGTGAATAATTTGGCCTAACTTCGCCATGGTCAGTGATAGGCCTGGCAACACGGAGGCACAACAGTCAGCTTCGATCGCGAACTCTTACGTGACATAACTTTAGGCTAGCTACCTATATATGTTAACATTGAACTTAATTACGAAACAACAACTATATTATCCCGGGTTGGGGATAATGGAAACAACAACTTATTATTCCGGGTTGGAATAATGGAAACAACAACTATATTATCCCGGGTTGGGGATAATGGAAACAACAACTTTTTATTCCGGGTTGGAATAATGGAAACAACAACTATATTATCCCGGGTTGAGGATAATGGAAGCAACAACTTATTATTCCGGGATTGGAATAATGGAACCAGCACGTTATCCCGGGTTAGGGATAACGGGGAAAAACAAACTATAACCGAACAAACGAATTTATCAAAACCTGTGAACTCACTCATCTTTAATGTTGACACTTGTTTCTTTACATGTTTCTCAGGACGCTAGGAGCTCTAGGTGCACTCACATGCATTGAACAAGACATCTTTTATCGAGTCTCAATTATAAATATTGCTTGGGGTTTTTCATTTGTTTTGGCGTTTGTGTTGGCGCCCGCTTCACTACTTATTTATGCTTCTGCTCAACTTTAAAAACTAATGCTTCCGCTAAATATTGGTAACTAATCAAGACAATATAAAATCTACGACAAATGATTTTTGAAAACGTATTATCAAATCATATAGAGTCGTTCGACGTACTAGTGTTTCAGATTCTGGTTTGTTCACACGCCTCGCGGTAAAACTCCGCAAGTGGAAATTGAGGGTGTGACAACATGTAAGGCTGAGTATATTTCAGCTTCTAGTTGCTGCTCTCAAGTTCTATGGATTCAACAGCAAATGCGCAACTACGGTTTTGAATTTCTTACTACTCCTATTTTTATTGATAATGAAGCTGCTTTACAGATCACTCGGAATCCTATACAACATAAAAAAACAAAACACATTGAAATTAAGTATCATTTCATACGAGATTGTTATGAAAAGAGACTTATCGATGTTGTTAAAATCCACACTGATCACCAACATGCCGACCTTTTTACCAAATCCTTTGATAAATCACGTTTTGATTATCTACTTTTGGTCAATGGCATCAAGGTGAAATCCGAGTAACTCAACCATGGCTAACTATTTTTGTAAATATTTTTCTAAAAATCTAAAACTACAAAAAAATTTCAGTTTTATATTTTAGGGGGAGTAAGTTTAAGAAAATACAAAAATATTTCTTTTATTTACCTTCTTTGTTTAAGGGGGAGAAAAATTCAGAAAAATACAAAAACAAAAAAAATCAATCAAAAATGAGTTTCTTGGATAAGTTGAAGATGATTAAATCCCCCGGTAAATCTTTCAGAAATGGTTAAAAGCATAAAAAGTAGATTGATAAGTACCTTTTACTTATGATGTGTCGGTAGGCTCACAATCAGACTAAAATGTGCAGGTTGATATAAACCTAACAGACAGAACGCCAGGTGGGAACCATTCATTGGCATCTGGTCTTGGTACCGAAATTTCGTTTGATAGAGTGCCGAGGTTCTAAGATATACGGTCTTTATGCTGGCTTATCATCTTGGTATCATGGTTGAATCTTTTGCCAAAAATAACGGTGGCGCAAGTCTAGAACTTCCATGATATCATACATACGTGTACATACTGCATACGATGGTAAGTTCGTCTCTTTGTCGGTACGATGGTACTAACCTGTTCACGGACTTACTCATGTGCCCTGCATACATATGAAAATCAAGTTCCTCCTCAATAAGTGACTAAATCACAAAGGGCTTGTTTTCAATCAAAAATAAGTGAGTATCTCACATCATTCATATACGTCAAAACAGATGATAAAGCAGTATACTCACCGGTAAGATTTTCTCTCGTGCATATCTTGATACGGGAATATGTCATGATGTGGTTGAACACCAACTAGTAAGTATAAATCCATATCTTAATCATATCTTCTAATCATGATTACATCTGATAAGTCTGAGCTTACGTGGACAACAATACCGATAATCATGGTTAGATACTTATCTGTTTAATTTTGAAAACCAAATATCGTTTTTGACAAAGATTAAAATGCTGGTATGATTCCTTTACCTTGAAACTCGAAAAAGATTGTAGTTTATCTGTATACTTTGATTTTAAGTCTAATTTACTTAGTTGCTTATGTAATTACTTTTTGAAAGTTAGCCAAAGTTGATACTCGAGAGTTTCTACCAAGATACGCCAGAAAACCATTGGTATGATATTGCAACTTCATAAAAGTAATATCTTGCAAAAAGTAATCCATCAAAACCAAAATCTGAAATTCGTTTGAGTGTGTGTATCTCATACGGATGAACCTGGTCATTTGATTGACTTGGTCACTTGTTTTTCTCAAATCAGCTGCTGGAATCCATACGAGTATGTGTATCTCGTTCAGGGAATACAATCATGCGAAGAATTTATGATAAGTTTTTCGTGTGTATTCCCTGAGAAATTTGTGTCTAATTATATTTGTCTATTGAGTACAGATTGATACAATAGAACATTAACAAAGACCAGCAACGAAGAAATCTAACAAGTCAGAAGAGGAAACAAGAAAGATTTGAAGTTTCTTAGAAGTTCGAAGACCTGATCCTCAAATCATTGGATAGCAGATCTATCAATGCATAGCAGATCTTCAGGGGGAGTTTGTTGATACTCCAAACCATTCTATGTGAAGACCAAAGTCTGAAGACCAAAGACTGAAGACCAAAGAACAAGCAACATCTAAGGGGGAGTTTGTTGATACAGTTTTGTGTCTGTCGCTTGTTCTTAATTACAGTTGTAATTGTACGGTCTTTGCTCAAGTGTCTGTATAGGTTGGTCGTGTCGAATAGATCGAGATATCCTTCTATCTTGATCTAGTATGACATCTTAGCTTGTCTGTGTTAATCAGTTGCATGTGTGCATACTGATAAGTCTTGTGTACGTCATGTCTACACACGTTTTCCAAGATTAAGGATTATGTGCGAGTCAGAGAATTTGTACGAATCATGTGATTCGTACGAAATGCTTGAGTAACAAGTGTGTTACTTGTTTCGTACGAAATAAGTATTTCGTACGAAACAGTTGACTCATACAAAACTTCTGGAATGTGTCTCGTGTGAAATAGTATGTTCCATATGTCTGGATTCGTGTTTCGTACGAACTCTAGACGGACACTATATAAGCAGACATGCACCTCTCAATCAAGGTTACTGGTGGACTCGCGTGTGAGAGTTGGTTGGACCAGAGAATTTGTTATCCTTTCAGTTAGATATCTCTGAAAACGAAGACACAAGAACACAGCAAGTTTGTTTGAGTCATACGAGCATTGTATGTATATGTTTGTACTCGTTCTCAATCATTAATCAAGATAGTGAATCTTTGGTTACCCCGTGTTCTTTACTTTGCTTTGGTTGCATGCACACTTGGATTCCGCACTTGTGTGTATGTCATTTGAACAAGGAACTGGTTTAACACCATCCACAGGTGGACCTACAACCTTTCGTAAACCATTTGAGTTTATTGAAATCCATTTTGCAACATGGTTTAGAAATACGAATTTTCCTTCATTGAAACTGTGTGTACTATTCCAAAACTTGCATGTCTTTCAACCCCCGAAAACATGTATAAAATGTATAACTGTAAAAAAGTGGGGGTTATGAACTCACCTCAAGATCCAGTGCAAAGCTGGCATAATGTGATCCATAATGTTATTTACAAGACGTAAACTCACTAGCATGCAACCTATAACATTCCTATCAATGAATTAAGCTTATCAGTCTCGACTAAAAGCATAGCTAAACTACATGTCACCGAGCTCTACAGGGAATCGTCAATCAATGATTCAACGGGAAGATCTTAACTTGGGGGAAACGATAATACTATACTCGTTTAATCCCATTTATAGTCGGTGGTAAAAACTAAGTCTTGGAAGCACTTAGTGTTCGAGAGATTTAAAATATATATATATTTATAAAAATATAAATATATTTATAGAATCGTGTTAGTCATTCTGAATGGTCGTGCATGTATGTAACGAACATGTATATGAAAATAAGTCGTTACAACTCGTATAATGTATTAACACGTTTTCCGAATAATCGTTGTATACGTTGAAGATAAATATAACAAATTATATTTATTTAACATAATCGTCGAATCATTTGAATTAAATATAAGAAATTATGTTTATACAATATAAGTTTCCGCGTTCCGTTATCTTGTAAACCGCTTTTGTCGAAACGTTATAAACGCCTTTTTGTGAGTTATAAAGTGTTGCCAAAATAAATATACACTTACATTTATTTTTATAAAATACCTTGAATTCTGGTAGGTCTCGTTTTTAAAATATAAACATGTTTCGTATTACGGATTTTTATGAAAAACGGGCAGAGTTTCATCTTTTTTTGGAAGATCCCGAGAATTCAAGTTGTCAATAAAATTTTCAAATCACAACAAATAAGGTAATAATAATATGTATACAATTCTATCGTAACTTTAAAACGTCGGATACTCGTCGCGGTATATATATATATATATATATATATTGTGTAACGAAGTCGGTTCGGTTTTTAATTTGGTATAAGCAAATTTTTAATAATATGAAGTGTACAAGTCTACTAGCTTTACTAGTTCGCTCGAAATATATATTGTTTCACTAATCGTATCGGTTCGAGCTCGGTTTCGCGTTAAATAGAATTATATAAAACAACAAAAAAAAATTCGCATAGTTATTATTTTACCAAGTCTCGTGCTGAACCGTTGACTGTGTTGACCGAGTTGACTAGTTGACTTCTTTGACCATGTTGACCGAGAGTTGACCAGCTGACTCGTACCACGATTATGATTCGGTTGACCAGCAGTTGACCGGGTTTACTAAGTTTGACTAGCTTTGACTCGGACCCGAAACACCAAATGTCACCCGAAACCGAATGTTGACTAGTTTTGACCCGTGTTGACTAGCTTTGACTGTGTTGACCTGGTTTAACCAGAACCCAAAACTGAATCGAGGCACAGAAAATGACCCGTGTTTAACTTGTTGACCACGTTGAACCGAGCCTAAGAATGTCACGAACTTTAATTTTCACCTGAGATAAAAGTGTTTCGTATGGACTCTACGGGTTATTGGGAGCCCAAAACTACATTTTTCGTTGAAAACAACTGCCCGGAACCTCGCCAGATTCATGCCAGAAGTTGGAATCTCTTCAGAGAATAAAATTTAACAAAAACTTGCAAAAAGGTCCCTAACCACCCGATCTAAACATGCACGAAGTGAACAGTCCAAAACGGGTTCGCTGGAGTTTGGCCAGAATGTCGCAGAGTTGATCCAGTGCTCAAAAGGCTTTGAATCTTGAAAACGGTCACTTTCATCTCGTCAGGAAGGCTCGATTTAGTGGGGGTAGTGTGTTGGATCGGAAAAATGTCGCGGAGAATCGCCGGACCGTCGCCACCAGCGGTAGCTCTGCCGTGTTCTTGCTGGTTGTCGGCTTCTTGAGAGAGAAAATGAGAGAGAGTTGAGGTTTTAGCGAGAGAGAGAGAGAGGTGTGTGTAAAACATGGTGTTAGTGTGTGTGAGTGGGTTTATATAGCTAGGGTTTTGGTGGGTTGGGCCCAAGGCCCATAAGCCCATTTCTAGTGTTTTGAGCGCCCAATCGCGTCTACGAGGCCCGTTTTCGAACCCGAACTTCATGAAATGTCTTATAATATTTTTTAGGTTCAAAAACATGTAAAATGATGTTGGAAGTTTGTGTTTGACGCGCACGTTCGTTGGTTGCGTTAAAATTGTGTAAAATGCTTTGGTTGTCGTTTCTTGTCCGTTTTTGATCCGATTTTGACTGCGGATATTAAAATTAGATTACACAGCTAAATTTATCATAATATTTTAGTTTTTTTAAGGTAATCCATGAGTCTGATACTTCTGTTTCATTGTCGGTGCGTTCCTACAGTCGCGTTTTTCATTTACGTATGCGTTTTGTGACGTTTGAAAGCATGATAATTTATCAAAACCAAATTCATGTGTCACACCCCGGATTTCCAACCCAAATCCATGCTGCGGGGGCCCGGGTGGGGAGTATCGTGACGTCAGTTGATAACATAATTGTCAATTAAACACGGCACAGCGCAAGTCTTTGGAGTAAAATTACTATTACAAACCGAATGTTCGAAATACAAAAATAATATACAGCCTTGTAATAAAAGATCCACAGGCAGATCATAAATTGTACATGGAAAGAATATAAAATAGACTTTGGGCAGATCTAGGATTTTCAAGATCCTCTATCACTACCGAGCACTTCCAGCCTACTTTCGTATTGTACCTGCAAGCTCAGTCTTTTGAAAATACGTCAGCTTTCGCTGGTAAATACACCCAACTGACTCATTTTGAAAACATTTATAAATGTTTTAAGTGCGTTTCAGCACAAAATCTTTTTATAACTTGGGAAAGTTGACCGTCCAACCTTGTTAACAGATTTACATGTTTGTCCATACATACAGGGTCCGCTACAGAGACCGAGACATGATTAACGTACACACCACTTTGGACTCACGAAGGAGTCAATTTCTCCCAACCTTGTGGGAATGCATTATTGAGCGTCTATCGGGTGTATGCCTACACCCGCGCTAAGGTCGTGGCCATTTCTATTGTAATAAGCCGAGGATATCCGGGACACGGTAGTTAACCCTCGATGTTTAAGTTATCAAACAAAACATGATTAGAAAAGAATATGCGGATTTACTAGCCACAATCCGGCATTCGATTGATCCCATTTCTGACCAAGTAGTAATAATTTACTGTAACCCAAGCCCGTATAGGGGAAATAAGTCGAGAGTATTTACCTGAGCTAGTCTTCTTTTAATTTTTATAACTCAGCCGTACACAAAGGTACTAAGTACAGATAGCATTTACCAGTAAGTCTCTAGTCTGGATTATGGCATAAACTAACCAATTAAATACTAACGGGTCTTTTAAGTCATGGACTTAGACCGACTAGTATACTTGATCAAAACTTATGACGCTAAATTAAACGATGATTGGATAGAATGTAGTTTAATCCCAACAAGTACCTTGACTTGTATAATATAGGTAAACTATAAACATTCTGGATTTTGAGACTTAAATGAGAAGGTTAAACCCGTTTCGGTTAATTTCCATAAACTAGTTACATATACTTAACCGTACGCATATCAGCGATATCGGGTAACCGGATAAGTCATGGACAATTTCTATATGCCACTATACTTTACATAAGTTGTAATATCAGTAGGATATCAACTTTTATGCTTGTTATGGTTTTAAAACGAAACTATGCCACATAAGGGCATTTCGATAATTTCATACCGTATAAAAGAAAGTTGAGTATAATTTAATGTTACAATTACAAGTATTCTGGAAAAATAATTTATTTATGATATAATATCAGTAGGATACCAATTATATGTGTAATTTATCTTTTATGACCAAACTATGCACCGAAGGGGCATTTTGGTCATTTTACACATAGTTTATAAATTATTTGGAATTCTGAGTTTATAACATGTACCTACTGTTAATATGTTCAAAATAAGTTTTAAAATCAGTAGGTAACAAGTCTTGGTCAATTAATATGGTTTAGAACCATACTATGCGCCGAATCGGCGCTTATGTCGTTAAATGACGTCTTTATGCGATGTTCACGAAAACTGATGTTAAGGTCACATAACATGTTTAAAATATGTTATTTAATATAACATATCAGTAGATAAATGATTTACCTTGAAAATATTTGATTAAAACCGTTTTATGAGCCACAAGGGCTAAAATCGTCATTTATCGACATAGTTTAAAGACTTGCTTGAAAAATCAGTTTATAGCTTGGTATCCCAAATAATGCTACTTATAATATTATATCAGTAGGAAACTTATTTCAAGTTCATTATCATGAAAACCTTGATTTATGCAAAAAGGGCATTTTTGTCAAAGATGGCATAATTATGGAACTTGCGCATAAACTTAGATTCTGATTATGATCATGTAATGTAACCTCAGAGGGTTATGCTACATTATATTAGGATCATAATGCAACTTTAGATCAGTAGGTAACTAATCTAAATCGGGTCAGAATCGAAAGTCAAAGCAGAAGTCAAACTTCGCGACTTTCGGTTGCGAACCGACCCTAGAACTGAAATTGATGAGCCGAACATGTTCTAATAATTATTACCAACTTGTTTAAGTGTCAAACAGGTTTCATAACATATATAAGATCAATTTATGATTTTTTTGAAAAATGGCCTGTTTGACTTTTTAATAACATAACTTTGACCCGTCAATTGGTCTAGTAAACGTGATCTTCAGGAGGTGCCCTTTATAGGGATTAACACCTACCTTATTACGATCACTTAGCCATGTTCATTTCGAATAATGGCTGGACCATAATGTTCTTAACCGAAAGTCAAATCGTTTTCCGTAAAACGCTTGACTTTTGGCTATAAAAGCCTATAAACGAAAATGCACAAGGAAGGAACACATACTAGTGATTCCTAGGGTGCAAAAGAACTATGTTGGATGCTCCTTTCAGTTAGGAACTTCCTGTTAGGATGTCTTGAGACTGTTGGTACTTGAGTATTAATAGTTTGAGCTGGTTTGTAATAGTCTGCTAAACTAGCAGGGTCAAAAGTGCAAATATGTGAAATCTAGAACAAGGCGGTGTATTTAATAACCTAGCTTATTTAATAAATATGCTGGGTAGTCAGATCTGTATATATATGTTCTTCAATGAATATTTTGTCCAAGCTTCTTGGACAGATTTTGGTGATTACTCTTGTGTTGTGATTCTTGTTATTGTGCTTAATCCGAATATCCAGGTGCTTTTATTGATTACATCTTTTTGGAATTTCATATACAACACTTGTTGTTTGATCCATTCAAGAATCTTCATCTTCATGGTTTGGTTTTTCTTAAATTTTACACATTCAAACAACTAATCTATAGTTGTTTGAGTGATAACAATCAACCACTGTGATCCGAATCTGTTTTGGGACTTACACTTCCAGAGGAAGGAGAAGAGTGTATGAATAAAAGGTGCAAGTTGAAATGGTGAACTTGAGCACCTATTTATAGTTGGAGAACTCAAAGGAGGTGATGCCAGGTGTTTAGGGGTGTAAGAGGAAGCTTACAAGTGTCCCAAAACGTGGCATAGCTGTTTGGAAGACCATGGTTTCGAATTCATGGTTTTTGGAGCTTTGTTAGGGGGCCAAGAAAAACTTTCTACAGCAAAGGCCTTCTCACGCCCCGCGAGAGACCTAGGCCTGGTCTCTCGTGGCCCACAACCGCCCCTTGGCCAGTTTCAAATTTTGACATTTTTAGCCCTTTAACTTTATAAAGCTTCTAAAACCTTTTAAAACACCTTTTTGGCACTTTTAGCCCTCCGTAGCCAATACTAGGCATAGCCGGGATTATGCCTGGACATTGTCGAGCTCTCGGTTCGTCAAAAGGTCACTCAAAGGTATAAATTAACATGTTGACACTTTTAATCCATCCATTATCCAACTTTTACATATATACAAAATTGAACCCTCTCGTCCAACAAATGGTACGTATGAGAGTTAGGACATCGTAAGGATCACTCAGAGGCTTATTATAAGCATGCTGACTTCAATGTCACTCAGAGGCTGGGCATGTTGACATATCAGTCACTCAGAGGCCAAGTTTTAAGCATGTTGACATATCAGTCACTCAGAGGCTAATGATTTAAGCATGTTGACATATCATTCACGCAGAGCTGTTATTTATGCATGTTGATATTGGACCGTCACTCAGAGGCTCAGTTCGAGCATGTTGATGCCTTTAGTCCTTATTGGTCTTTAATAGACTATATTTAAAATACAACGCGTGTCACTATAATATTGGACACGATTTTACAGGGTGTTACATCCTCATCCCCTTAAAAGAATCTCGACCTCAAGATTTTATTCAAAAAGATGGGGTATTTTTGTCGCATAGTGGACTCAACCTCCCATGTATACTCGGGACCTCTAAAAGTGTCCCTCTTAACCTTTACTATAGGTATCATTTTTGTTCGGAGCTTCTTAACCTGTCGATCCTCAATCGAAATCGGTTTCTCAATGAACCTCAGGTTTTCATCAATTTGCACATCCTTGTGTGACATTGCTAGCGATTCATCGGCTAGACATTTCTTAAGGTTAGATATGTGGAATACATCATGGATTCCACTAAGCTCCTCTGGCAGTCTGAGCTTATAAGCTACAGTGCCGACACATTCGACTATCTCAAATGGTCCAATGTATCTTGGGCTCAACTTGCCCTTCTTTCCGAAGCGCATCACGCCTTTCCAGGGTGATACTTTTAAGATGACTTTGTCCCCTACATGGAACTTAAGAGGTTTACGCCTCTTGTCAGCATAACTCTTCTGCCTATCCCTGGTAGCTTGAGACGATCATGGATTTGCACAATCTTTTCCGTGGTCTCCAAGACAATCTCTAGTCCTGATAGTGGGCTTCCCCAACTTCTGCCCAATACACGGGCGTTCTACATTTTCTCCCATACAAGGCCTCAAAAGGAGCAGCCTTGATGCTCGTATGATAACTGTTATTGTAGGAGAATTCTATAGGGGTAAGTGGTCATCCCAACTTCCACCTAAATCAACCACACATGCTCTAAGCATGTCTTCCAATGTCTGAATAGTACGCTCACTTTGACCATTAGTCTACGGATGGTAAGCCGTACTAAAGTTCAATCTTATGCCTAACGATTGTTGGTAACTTTTCCAAAAGTGAGATGTGCATCTAGTATCTCTGTCAGATACAATAGATACCGACACACCGTGTAGGGACACAATCTTGTCCACATACAACTTAGCCAATTTGTCTGAATTATACGTTTCCTTTATTGGCAAGAAATGTGCTGACTTAGTCATTCTATCCACAATGACCCAAATAGTGTCATTTCCACTTTTGGTCTTAGGTAACTTGTAATTAAGTCCATAGTTACAATTTCCCATTTGCAGGTGGGAATTTCCAATTGCTGTAGAAGTCCTGACGGCTTCTGATGTTCGGTCTTAACTTGCGAACACGTCAGACACTTGGCCACATAGGTGGCTATGGATTTCTTCAAACCCATCCACAATAATTCTTCTTCAGATCTTGATACATCTTGTCACCTCCCGGGTGAACTGAGTATCTCGAACTATGCGCTTCTTGGAGGATTGGATCTCTAAGTCCCCCAAAGATTGGAACCCAGATTCTTCCATTGAATCTAAGGATTCCATCCTTTCCAGGTGTTAACTGATTCACAGTTCCGCCTAATCCTTCCTTAGGAGCATTAGTCTCTAATAAGGCTTGCTTTTGCGCATCTAATAGCTTCTCGCTTAAGCTATTTCTAAGCTCAATGCTCTTGGCGTTAATCCTTATAGGTTTAACCCGTTCCTTGCAACTTAAGGCATCAACAACTACATTTGCCTTGCCTGGATAGTAGCGAATCTCGCAATCATAATCATTAAGCGTTTCCATCCATCGACGTTGTCGCATGTTCAATGACTTCTGATTGAACAAATGCTGGAGACTCTTATGGTCAGTGTATATAATACACTTTGTGCCATATAAGTAATGTCTCCACTGTTTTAGTGCAAATACAACGGCACCCAATTCCAAATCGTGGATGGTGTAGTTCCTTTCGTGCACCTTTAACTGTCGTGATGCATAGGCAATCGCTTTGCCTTTTTGTATTAGTACACAACCTATGCCAGTGTGCGATGCATCACAGTTGACTACAAAATCTTCAACACCCTCTTGTAGGGATAACACAGGAGCATTGCTCAACTTGTGTTTAAGAACCTCAAAAGATTCTTGTTGCTTTGGACCCCAATTTACTTAACATTCTTACGGGTCAAGGTAGTTAAGGGAGTGGCTATTCTTGAAAAGTTCTCAATGAACCTCCTATAGTATCCAGCCAATCCTTGGAAGCTACGAATCTCTGATGGGGTCTTGGGCACTTCCCAATTCATTACGGCCTCAATTTTGGCGGGATCCACTTGGATACCACGCTCACTTACCATATGTCCAAGAAATTTGACCTCTCTAAGCCAAAACTCACACTTAGAGAATTTAGCATAAAGCTTTTCTTCCCTTAGCAGTTCTAAGATGCACCGAAGATGTTTCTCGTGATCAACTTGATCACAAGAATAGATAAGTATGTCGTCTATGAAGACAATGACAAACTTATCCAAATATGGTTGGCGGACTCTATTCATGAGATCCATGAATGCTGCAGGTGCATTTGTGAGCCCAAAAGGCATCACTAAGAATTCAAAATGACCGTATCGGGTCCTGAAGGCAATCTTAGGAACATCTTTACTCCTAACCTTCAGCTGATGATATCCTGATCTCAAATCAATCTTGGAGAAGTTACTAGCCCCTTGAAGTTGGTCAAATAGATCATCGATCATGGCATAGGATATCGGTTCTTAATCGTTATCTTGTTTAATTCTCGGTAATCAATGCACATTCGCATTGAACCGTCTTTCTTTTTAACAAAAACAATTGGAGCTCCCCAAGGTGATGAACTAGGCTGGATAAAGCCTTTCTCTAAAGTTCATCTAATTGAACTCTTAACTCCTTCATTTCCGTCGGTTCTAACCGATATGGAGCTCTGGCAACAGGCGTTGATCTTGGCAGGATATCAATTTTAGACTCTACTTGTCTATCTGGAGGCAATCCTGGTAATTCTTCAGGGAAAACATCCGAATACTCTGAGATAACTGGAAGATCTTCTATATTTGTTTTAGGCTCATTGATGGTTACTTGTTCCATATAAATGACACAACCTCTCCCCAAACACTTGGATGCCTTATATAACGACACCTTGTCTGGCAATCCATAGTGTGAATCTCCAGGGAGGGTGATCATTTCACCAAATGGGGTTTTAATCTCGATGAGTTTCTTATCGTAGGTAATGCGAGCTTGGTTATGGGACAACCAATCCATGCCTAAAACTACATCGAACCCTTCTAATTTCATTGGTAGAAGAGAAATGGGGATAGAATGATTCTTAATGGATATAGAACATTCATCAAGAATGGAAGATGTTGTCTCTAACATTCCATCTGCGAGTTCTAACTCATAAGTTATTCTAGAGTTCTTATTGACAAATTTAATAGTTTACTAAACTTATGATCAACAAAAGATTTATCTACACCCGAATCAAAAAGAACTCTAGCATATACATCATTGATGAAGAATATACCTGCTATGACATTATTGTCATTAACGGCCTCCCTGACATTCATCTGGAAGGCAAGAGCATTCCCTTTCTTAGCCTCTCCAAGCTTTGCATCATTACCTTTGGGGTTCTTGGGGCAGTTGAACTTAATATGCCCCTTTTCATTACAGTTGTAGCAGACGCCATTCTTAAGATCCTTGCACTCTAAGATTTTATGCCCCTTTTCTTACGGATACCACAGGGTCTAGTTTGTGGATCAATACTACACTGTCCCTAATGCTTATGGTTGCAATTTTTACATGTCGGCATTACAGCTGACTTATCTTGGTTCCTATTGAACCCAAATTTCCCTTTATTTTTCTTATTAAATCTCTGGGAGTTATCATCCTCCCTCTTTCTTTTCCCGCCAGTCTCAGATTTGACTGACTTCTACCTCACCAAATCTAAGGTGAGGGAGAGAGATAGGTCTACAGCGAACCTATAGGTACTAGGCTGAGCAGCCTTTACCATGCCTTTTATCCCAGGCGCTAACCGATTAATAAAACGCGCAATGCGTTTGGTTTTAGGGTGATTAAATATGAAACTAACCTAGACAGGGAATTGAAGTCAGAAACATACTTCCGACAGTCTAGGTTTTTCATTGAAAGAGTTAGAAAGTCTGTCTCTAATTTCTCCACCTCATGAGGTGGAAAGTAAGTCTCTTTGACTAAATCAATGAACTTAGGCCATCCTAAGTTGTACAGGTGTACTTTACCCATGGATTGGATCATGGCCTTCCAACATATCAGGGCATCGCCCTTGAAGGACTGTGATACATACTTGACCACATCCTTATCTGTACAACCGCTGATATCTACAATCGTTTCCATCTCATCAAGCCATTTTAAGGCTTCTTCTGCTCCTTTTTCCAGAATGAAATATTTGTAGGTACATCTGTCTTTTGAAGAACAGGACCTATCAGCAAATTCTATTTTCTTTGGTTCACTCTTCGCATTCAAAGAGTGAACTGAGCTCTCCTTATGAGCTGAGGATGGTGGGATTGATAATGGTCTGGAGCGATAGCACTCGACTCCCTAAGTTTTTCTATAGTCTTTTCCATGGCTTTTCACACAGCTGCATCTATGCGAGCTTGGAAGTCATCGTTATCGTCTCCCATATTTTTAGCCTTGTTAGAGTAAATATCTTAGTGGCTACTCTGTGCCTTGTCCGAGTTTACTGTTTTGAAGCTTTGGTTCTAAATATCAAATAAAACTTCTCTTAGCCATGGTATAACAACCATATTGGCTTTAAATATTGGATATAACAATCCATCGCCCATTTAAGCTAGTGTGAATAACATCACAACTCTTAGGCTTATCATATCTATATTTGGCCTAGGTCTTAATTAGACCATCAAAGGCAAATTACAATCTAGACATAGTTCATATATTATTAGACAGTGGATCGTAATGTCACAACTATCATTTTCATATTTGACAATTGTATGTAGCTCATAGGCTTGTCACTAATGGACATATTAATATGGCACATTGGCCTGTCACCTTGGACATGTCATATGGCAGGTCGGCCTGTCACATTGGACATAACATATGGCACGTTGGCCTACATCACTAACAGATGTAATTTATGGCACGTTGGCCTACATCATAACAAATGTAATTTATGGCACGTTGGCCTACATCATAACAGATGTAATTTATGGCACGTTGGCCTGTCACTTTGGACATATCATTTGGCACGTTGGCCTATGGCACGTTGGCCTATGGCACTTTGGCCTGTCACTTGTCATCACATTAATGACTTTAGCCGGGATCACATTGATCACAAAGGCTATATAATAGGTCTTAGGACATAGTCCTTTTACCTAGGCGGCTAGTGTGGTTCCTCAAGTCACACTACCAGGAGTATGAACATTCCTTAATGTTATCATAAGAGTACCTTAATGATTGATTAATGGTCCTGGTTACGTTGGACCTTAACGACCTTGGAGGCTTGAACCTAGTCCACCACCTCTGTATAGAAGGATAACTTCCCTTAACTATCCTGATAGAAGACCGTTTATTCTTAACTATCATTTCTAAGCCAATGTGTGGTCTGTGCCACTTGGCATATTCAAATCCATTAAGGTCTTTTGGAATTATATAGCAGAGCATAAATTTCGAGTAAAATCGAGACGCTCGCTTGAAAGGATGAATACATATATATAATTCCAAAATTACTTCATTAAATTCCAATAAAAATTACAATACTAGAAACAAACAAATAAACTGTCCATGCAAGGACTACATAAATAAAAATGTCCATGCAGGGACTAAAGAAATAACAATGTCCTTGTAAGGACTGATATATATTAAAAGAGACTTCACTCGTCCTTCTTTCCATTAACCAACTTGGAGAGTTTCTTGAAGAATTTCTTTGTCTTCTTCTCCGTTTTCTCCGCTTGTTGTTGCATTTCTTTCATTCGTTCTAAGGCCTCGTTAATGTCCTCAAGTGGCGGTGGAGGTTCTGGTTGTGGTTGTGGCTGTGGCATAATAGGATATTGGTATCCATAACTTGGATATCCAGTAGGTGGATAAACAGGGGGAAAAGAGACGGGTAAAGTGCGTTATGCATGACCGCTTGCATGTACGGGTCATGCGACAATGCTTGGTAATCAATAGGTGTAGATGGATTAAAAGGATCATATCCAGACGTATCCTGATATGTTGGGATAGGGTTATTATAACCCGATGGTGGTGGTTGAAACACTAGTGGTGTTGTTGGTTCCACCACAGGTGAAACATTGGAGGGTCCACCCATTTGTGGGTCCTCGTGAACAGTAGGGTAAGGTTTGGGCAAAGGTGGCAGCGATCCCGACCGTTGGCCCGCACGTACGGACAGACGTGTTCCTCTTTTCCTCCTTGGCGGTTCGGGTGGCAATTGGGGTTGTTCCACTGGTTCCATGTGGATATCTTCTTACACGGGAGGTGGTTGGGAGTGATGGGAAGGAGTATTAGCGAAAGTGAATTGGTTCCAATATTGGTCCCACTCATTAGGACCTTGGTATGGCGATCCAGCGTAAGAGTTCGCATCACTTGAGATTTCAATGGGATGCGTGTGTGATCCCGACGGCGGCATTTCTGCATCGGAGTCCTCGTCCATGGGATTGGGTTGGTCTAATTGGTTTTGGTCTGCTGGGGGTGTATTAAAGTACTGGTTAGGGTTAAATTCATCATGATAAGAATGATGGGAATGGTGGGAGTGGTGTGAATGACGCGAATGATAGGAATGGTACGAGTTTTGAGTATGAGAAGGTGAATGTTGCGAATCTTCATAGGGGTTCAGGTGATATGGATGTGAGGGGATATGACCAGAAGGTCCCCCCCTCATTGGTCCTTTACCTCTTCCTCTTACTCTTGGCGGCATTTTCCTGTTAAAAATCAATTAAAAAACAATACTAATAACTTAATAATGAGATGAGTAATCCTAGGTCAAAGCCTAGACTCGGAAGTCTAAGGAATGTGCTTGTGTAAGTTTGAGATTAAACACAAGAAGGCTAGTGTTTAATTCTCTCAAATGTCAGCTCTGATACCAACCTGTCACACCCTGGCTTTCCACAACCAATTCAGACACCGGTGGGCCCAGGTGGGGAATATCGTGACGTAAGTTGATAACATCATAGACAATTAAACACATCACAACAGAAGTCTTGGATTTAAATTACTATTACAAACCAAATGTTTAAAATACCAAAATAATATACAGACGGCTCGTAATAGAAGATCCATAGGCGGATCATAAATTATACAAAAGAAAGAATGTAAAACAGAATTTGGGCAGATCTAGGATTTGCAAGATCCTCTTATCACTATCGAGCACTTCCAGCCTATTTTCGTATTGTACCTGCAAGCGTAGTCTTTTGAAAATACGTCAGCTTTCGCTGGTAAATACACCCAACTGACTCATTTTGAAAAGATTTGAAAATATGTTTTTAGTGCATATCAGCACAAAAATCTTTTATAGTTGACGTTGCAACCTTGTTAACAGATTCACATGTTTGTCCATGCATACAGGGCCAGTGCAAAAACTGAGACATGATTAACTACACACCACTTACGAACTCACAAAGGAGTTATCCCCAACGTTGTCGGTAGTTGCATTTGAGTGTCTGTCGGGTGTATGCCTACACCCCGTGCTAAGGTCGTGGCCATTATCTAATGTAATGAGCTGAGGATATCCAGGACACGGCAGTTAACCCCTGATGTTTAAGTTATCAAACAATACTCATTAAAACTGAATATGTAGATTTACGTATTTGATTGATCCCATTTCCGACCAAGCGGTAATAGTTTACCGTAATCCAAGCGCGTATAGGGGAAATAAGTCGAGAGTATTTACCTGATCTAGTCTTCGTTTAATTGCAAGATTTATTAAATCAGCCATAAACAAAAGTAATAAGTGCAGATAGCATTTACCAGAATGTCTCTAGTCTGGATTATGACATAAGCTAACCCTAACGGTCTTATTTAAGTCATAGACTTAAACCGACTAGCATACATGATCAAAACGTATAACGCTAGATTAAACGATGATCGGTTAGAAAGTTTAATCCCAAAAAGTACTTTGACTTGTGTAATATGGATAAACTATAAACATTCTGGATTTTGAGACTTAAATGACAAGGTTAGACCCGCTTCGGTTAATTTCCGTAAACTAGTTACATATACTTAACCATACGCATACCAGCGATATCGAGTAACCGGATAAGTCATGGACAAGTTCTATATGCCATTACATTTTAAATAAGTTGTAATATCAGTAGGATATCAACTTATATGCCCGTTAAGGTTTTAAAATGAAACTATGCCTCATATGGGCATTTTGGTAATTTCATACCTCATAAAAGAACTTGAATATAATTTAATGTTATACCATAAGTATTCTGTAAAAATAACTTATTTATGATATAATATCAGTAGGATATCAACTATATGTGAAATTTATCTTTTATGACCAAACTATGCACCAAAGAGGCATTTTGGTCATTTTACACATAGTTTATAAATTATTTGGGATTCTGAGTTTGTATTATGTACCTACTGTAAAAATATTTAAATTAAGTTTTAAAATCAGTAGATAACAAGTCTTGGTTAATAAATATGGTTTAAAACCATAGTGTGCGCCGAAACGACGCTTATGTCGTAAAATGACGATTTATGTGATGTTTAATAAAAACTAATGTTAAGGTCAGGTTAACATGTCTTAGATATGTTATTTAATATAACATATCAGTAGGTAAAAGATTTACTTTGAATAGGTATGATTAAAACCGTTTTATAAGCCACAAGGGCTTTATCGTCATTTATCGACATAATACAAGGACTTGTTCATAACTCAGTCTGAAATCTGTTTTAACATCCCAAATAATCCTACTTATAATATTACATCAGTAGAAACTCATTTTCAAGTTCATTATCATTTAAACCTCTTTTTATGCAAAAAGGGTGTTTTAGTCAAAATGGCATAATTACGGAACTTGTACATAAACTCAGATTCTGATTATGATCATGTAATATAACCTCAGAGGGTTATGCTACTTTATATTATGATCATAATGCAACTTTAGATCAGTAGCTAACTAATCTAAATCAGGTCAGAATCAAAAGTCAAAGCAGAAGTCAAGCCTCGCGACCTTCGGTTGCGAACTGACCCTAGAACTGAAATGACGAGCCGAACATGTTCTTACATGTTCTAATAATATTACCAATTTGTTTAAGTGTCACAATAGGTTTCATCACATATATAAGATCAAATTGTGACATTTCTAAAAAACGGCCTGATTGACTTTCTAACATAATAACTTTGACCCGTCAATTGGTCTAGCAAACGGGATCTTCAGGAGGTGTCCTTTATAGGGACTAACACCTACCTTATTACGATCACTTAGCCATGTTCATTACAAACAATGGTTGGACCATAATGGTCTTAACCGAAAGTCAAGGCGTTTTCCGTAAAACACTTGACTTTTGGCTATAAAAGTCTATAAATGAAAATGCAAGAGGAAGGAACACTTACAAGTGGTTCCTAGGATGCAATAGAACTAAGTTGGATGCTCCTTTCAGTTAGGAACTTCTAGAGGAGGGAGATAGAGTTGTGAATGAGAAAGGTGCAAGTTCAAAGGATGAACCTTTGCACTTATTTATAGTTGGAGAGCTTGAAGGAGGTGATGCCAGGTGCTAAGGGGTGTAAGAGGGAGCTTACAAGTGTCCTAAAACGTGGCATAGCTGTTTGGGAATCCATAGTTTCGAATACATTGGTTTTTGGCAATTTGTGTGGAGGCCAAGGCAATTTTCTACAGACACAGGCCTTGCCTCTCGCGCCTCGCGAGCGCCCTGTGTCAGTTTTCAAAGTTTGACACTTTTAGCCCCTCAACTTATAAAACCTTCTAAAACACCTTTTAGCATATTTAGCCCTCCGTAACCAATATTTGGCATACCCGGGAGTATGCCCGGTCATTGCCGAGCTCTCAGTTCGTTAAAAGGTCACTCGGAGGTATAAATTAACATGTTGACACTTTTAGCCCCTCCATTATCCAACTTTCACATATTTACAGATTTAATCCCTCTCGTCCAACAAATGGGACATATGAGAGTTAGGACTTCGTAAAGGATCACTAAGAGGCCCACTATAAACATGTTGAATCCGATGTCATTCAGAGGCTAGGCATGTTGACATATCGGTCATTCAGAGGCCAATGTTTAAGCATGTTGACATATCAATCACTTAGAGGCTAATGATTAAGCATGCTGACATATCAGTCACTCAGAGGCTATTGTTTAAGCATGTGGACATATCAGTCACTCAGAGGCTTACGTTTATGCATGTTGATATCAGACAGTCACTCAGAGGTTTAGTTTGAGCATGTTGACACCTTTAGTCCCTATTAGTCTTTAATAGACTAAATTAAAAAATACAACACATGTCACTATACTATTGGACACGATTTTACGAGGTGCTACACTAATATATGAAGTCACCGACAACAATCGTTCATATTGTAACGAAGATGAGCACATATATTCTTCCGACATCGCTTAGACATGTTCGGTAACGAAAATTACGTATGAACGACTTCAACGACAAGTTCTAAAAATAATATACTTTTAGACACTTAGAAAATATATATTTTCACCACTCTTAAAAATCCCGAGAGTATATATAAATAACCAACTAAGTGACAGTATATAAGTATATAAGTATACTTATACGTATAAGAATATGTACACTAAAACACTTAGTAAAAAATGCAAGATTACAAGTAATGTACACATATGCGTATAAATACAACACAAATACCAACAACAAAATATACAAGTGAAGTTTATACATGGTAGACATATACGTATAAATACAGAAATACAATTGATGTATACAAATACACTTGATGAATTTTACATATATAAGAAAACATCATACATGTACATCGATATAAGTCAATGTTAAAAATGATTATTTAAACAAATATATATAGTGTGTGTGTATATATATATAGGGGATGGATCATAAGAAAACCAGTTTAAATGAGAAAACCAAAAAACTAACTAAAAAAGCCTAAAAAACAAATCAAAATTTTTTAATAAAATTCGCTATATATAATATATAACAAAGTTTTTTTCAAAAAAAAAAAGTTATGCTGCATATGTGCATTAATATGAAAAATCTTAAACCACCTAACCCACTCCCCAAAAACCTAAATCCACCCTTCCACAAAAAGCCTAAACCCCTACACCCCAAAAAAACCTAAACCCCCCACCCCCACTCCCAAAAAAAAATCTAAAACTAAACCTTGAGCATAAACTCCCAAAAAAACCTAAACCCCCCACCCACACCCCTAAAAAAACTAAACACCCCCACCCGCACCTCCCAAAATCTAAACCCCCCTCCCCCCACAACCAAAAACCTAATCCTAATCTTAAACTCCCAAAAACCCTAACCCTAAAAACTAAACTAAACTTAAAAGCTAAATCTAAGCATATAATGCACATGTGCAGCTCATACAAATAATGCACATGTGTAGTAAAAGTTTTTTTTTTTGAAAAAAGTTTTTTTATACATAAAAAGTAGCGATTTTTTATAAAAAAATTATAAAAAATTGGTATGTTTTTTAGGCTTTTTTAGTTAGTTTTTTAGTTTTCTCATTTATATGTAGTTTTCTCATGATCCTCTCCATATATATATATAGAACAAATATATTCAAACGAAACGAACGTACATATACAAGTGAACGAGGTCCACCATTCGCAAATATATATACATTAGAAGGATATATGTATGATTCATAACGACGAAACACCTGTGTGACACACGGAGACACATATGGGGTAGGCTCGTCCCTACTCGTGCTAGGCACGAAGACGCATATAGGTTAGGCCCACTTACACACGTGCTAGGCACGAAGACATATGAAGGGTGAGGCACGTTCATACACGAGGAGAATATATATATATATATATGAAATACATATTAACAACGAACGATATAAAAAATACCAACGTATTAAAAACAAACATGGGTTCCCAAACAAACAAACAAACACTTACAAGTCTTAACGAACATTCAAGATTAGCAACTTGTACACGGTCTAGTAAAGACCTAAGGGTCTGTTTGGTATGGGATAATGGAGTGGAAGAATGAAGGGAATGGACGAGGGCATGCAATGAATCATTACCATTCCATGTCTTGTTTGGTTACCATGTGTGAATGTAATGAATTATTATGGTGTATTGTTTGGTAGGCAAGAAAACAAAGGAATAAAATCAACGGTGAGTGGTGGTGGTAGTGAATAGTGATTGTGGGTAGTTATAGGTGGTGGTGGTGGTGGGTGGCGGTGATGATGGGTTGTGTGGCGGCGGTGGGTGGCGGTGCGGCGGCGACGACAAATGGTGGTGGCGGCGACGATAGTCGTTGCTGGTAGGTGGCGACGGGGGTGGTAGTGGGTTGTGGCGCCAGCGGTGGGTGGCAGCGGGGGTGGTAGTGGGTGGTGGCGGCGGTGGTGGGTGGCGGCAGTGGTGATTGGTGGTGGCGGTGGCGTCGAGGATAGCGGTGGGTGGCGGTGGTGGTGCCATCGACGATGGCGGGGGATGGCAGTGAGCGGCTTTGATAGTTGGTCGCGGCGGTGGGTGGTAACGGTGGCTGGTGGGTGGCGGCGGTGGCGGAGGCTGTCGGGATGGCGATAAATGCGGTTGTGGGTTACGGGTGGCGGCGATGGCGTCGGTGGTAGGTGGTGGTGGGTTGTGGCATAGGTGGTGGGTTGTGGTGTTGTTGATGAATGGTGCAAGAGGGGATGGAATGAAAACAAAATATGGGGGTGGATGGAATGATTTTGAGGGAATGGAATGCCTTTTTAAATGGATGATTCCATTCCATTGACCAACCAAACAACCTTTTCTTCATTCCCTCGTAATCATCTATTCCATTCCGCCTTTTATTACTGCATACCAAACACTACCTAAGTGTCTAATGAGATTAGAACACTTGTAGGTTGTGATTCATTTACGGGAACCGAAGTTGCTAGCACATTACTTTCGGACACAAATTGTGAGTTTATGTCCCCCTTTTCTTTTAAAAGCTTTTTGGTTTACAACTCTCGGGGAAAATACACGTTACGATGGTATGATTAAGCTAAGGAATGAAACAACTACATCAACTCCTAAATCATCTATATGAGCACGTCGATGAATAATATGGTACCATGTAGGTATTTTCTACTGGGTTGCTTAGTGAAGACACCTCCATGGAATATCTTCAATGTATACAGGTTGGGTTGGTTGGCTATAAACAAAAAAATAATAGGTTTTCAGTGATATCAATGCACTTTTTGGTTATTAAAGGACAAATTTTCAGCTATACTTACTGTATATTGAGAATGGGTCGAATTGCTTTTAAAAGCCATGAATTCTCCAATTTTCGCCAGCAATTAGACGATTTGGAGATAGAATCGAAGTTTTCTTCGTCGTGTTACGTGAGTCTACAACAACGGGTTGTGTTTGGAGATTACACAGGGTTGTAAATGATAACGGTTTGTATTTGGGGAGGGGTTTGGGGTGGTGAGGTTTTTTTGCCTTTAAAATAGACATTCAAAGAATCGACCATTTGACGGAAGGTGGCAACATCTGATAATTGGAAACTTCAGTGGCACATATGGAAAAACAATTTTGGGGAGGCATCTTGCTTGTAACGTCCCTTAGTTTCCGTTGTATATTTGATTATCTTTTAATTCGTATCTTGTTTCCACATCTGTAATCCGAGATATTGATCATAATGGAAATTCATATTTTATACCAATCATGTTAAATTCATACTTATTTATAATGCAACCATTCATCAAATGCATGTTACATACGAAACCGAGACAAGCAATACTTTTCGAATATCATCTTTACATACATCATACTCATACTATACTTACATACGTTTCCCATACTTAGAAATATGTTAAAATTCAAGTTATTGGCTTAAACATCAAAAAAAAAAAAAAACCAAGAGCAGGGGCCAAAATTGAACAAAAATCACAAAATTTGGGATATCACAACTTCGCGCGAGGCGACTGGTGTGTTACCCTCGCCTCGCGCGACGCGACCTCCCTTAATCCCAAGAAAGTTGTTTCATGCATCCGGGTTGGTCACCTTTCTCAACTCCATTCACCCCAGTCACATTCTAACTTCATTAAAACACAAACCGTAACCTGCCATTATAAAACTAAGGCTCCCACACCTCCATTTCACTTTTTCTAAATTCCTCTCTAAGATCCCTCAAGTAATCAAATTTGCAACTTTAAGTAGATTTGTTCTAAGTGCAAAAAGTGAGCTCAACTCACTTTCTCTTCTTCATGAGTTCTTGGTTCTCCTTCTTTGGGATAACCTCTAGGAGTGTTTCCACAAGTTTACCATGATAAAATAGGTTGGAACATCACCATTTTGAGGTCCAAAGTAAAGTTTAAATTATGTTTTTATCAAACTTTTCATAACCATGTTCATCTTACTTATTTCTTGAACAACTTTAACTTGCCACAAATCCCATTGTTAGGATAGGTTAGAGTGATGATTGTTCTAGAAATGATAGGTGTTTTAGCTCACCTTCTAAGTCACTAAACAACTTTCAAGAAATCAAAGTGGCCAAACTACACCAAGTCTCCAACTATTCCCATATTGGAAGCACTCGTCTAATATAGCCCACTTGCTTGATTGGTGAATTAGATAAACCATTTACATTCTTCTACTTATGTTTCATGACCATCCGAATTATCCATGTGATGATTTGTGCATTGGTGAACTGTAAGGTTTATGGATTCATCCAACCCATGCATGACGATACATGACAATCTATGACTTAGGCATAAAATATGACTATAATATAAAAATATACTATTTAATCCAAAACCAAACCAAGATGTTTACCAAAATAACGGTTAAATGTTGTGGTAAGGTGGATACTTATCTTAGTTTTAGTCCTATCATTTTTGGACTTCGTCTTTTCATTTTTGGACTTCCAATGAGTTTAATACTCATGCAGAACACTAACAAAAATGGTGTCCCATTAAGTGTCTAAAACAAGATGTATTTTATGTATTTTCATATTTTAAGTCCTAAGCGCATTCCTATTATCAAATTCCAAAGGAACTTACACACCTTTGTTTATCCTTTTAGGATAACTTCGGTGTTCCATCCTCCAAACCATTCAAGACTCCCTTTGTAGAAAGCATTTGCAAATCGTGAGTACACTTGACCCATTTTCGCTTTAAAATCACTTTTGGTGTAACATGTATAAATTAATGTAAACTCACTAAACACACATAATCAAACTCATGCAAAGACTCAATCCACCAAACATGGTTTTGTCATACGTTATGTTTATACATGCTAATTATACTTGAATGCATACTGTTTGTCATTAACTTTGCAAGCCTACCTTAATATGTATATTGCTATAGGAGTAGCACACCGCCCGTTTTGTGGTCATTGTTAAGTATTCTATTATAATGGTCTCGTTCACTTTGGAGAAGAGATTACGCTAGTGGACACTTTGGTTTAACTCTTAGTTTATGCATGTTAGTATGTTGTTAAAATTAGTATACAATCTCCATGTTGGATCTGAGACTTTTATACGTATGCTATGTAAACCAAACTTGTATGCTCACCGGCCTTTTTGTGTTGACATATACTTTAATACATGTTGTAGGAAGTTGATGATGAAATTTGGAGAAAACTATTAGGGTGGACTAGAAATGCACCCAAATTTTGTTATTGTAATCTTTTGCTTGTTTAAATTATGTTAGATTTAGATGTTGTATTTCCTTTCAATACGATGTATTCTCGATATTATGAATGAAAAAATTGTTATTTAAATTATTGTCACTTTGGTACGTTATGATGTTCTGAACGATCTCGTTCATCTCACTCCAATGTTCGCCATCAGTTGGGGTGTGATAGATTGGTATCAGAGCCATAACTATAGGGTTTTAGGAATAATTGCCATGATTTGACCTAGTTTATAGTTAAGAAATCCTTTATTTGACCATTCTTGATATCATGCTTAAAAATACTTGAATTCTTCCTATTTTGCTTCTCACCTCATCATTTTGTCTCAAAGTACATGCCTTCCCCAAGGAAAACTTATGCTACAATACGAAGATACGAAGACACTCTTATTTCACAAACTAGACGATCTCACCAAAATAGGAGTGAAAACCTTACTTTGGTGATAACTCTCAATCTCTCATTCTTGTGGACCCTTACCAACGAGTAGGATTAACTTCCTTCACACGACGAGTAAGTACCAACCACGTTTAGGGAACGAAACCACCAAGTTAGGAGTGATATCCACATCTTGGTGGCTAGTCCCATTCATCAATTTTCGATCCCACTAAAGTCTTGAAATTTCGATTGACTAGGGACATGTAGTAACCAGAATGGTGAATACCGTTAACCGAAATTTTGGAGAGAGTATTCTACATATTAGGCCAAAGAATGATTCCCGAACTCAAAAGAACTTTCGATCACTTTGGATTAGTCTTAGTTCCGTTCCGAAACACTCCAAGTTTTACATTAACTCTCTTTCATGCATATCAATTTTAGTGTTTTTTACAATTGATCTCATCTTCATTTCAAAAGTTCGAATTTCCCGAATCGCGCAACTCTCACAATATTAAACAATAATAATATTCGAGAATAAACGAAACTCACAATTCTTTCATTGTTGTTTTGTTATATTCGAAATACATACATGCTATGCTTATGTGAACAAGTTGAAATCGACGTGCTATATGACATACTACCATTTGTGCAAACTATTTTAAAATCATTTGATCAAGCCTCATCTCTCTATCCTTACTCGACCTTGTAGATGTCTTCTAAGCGTATGTCTAACCAAAACTCCAAGAGAAGCTAGAAGGTTAACTCGAACATGAAAATGATGACCTTCATGACTAAGTAAATGGCCTAAGGTCATCCCGAGATTGTTAACAAAATCCACGCAACCGCTAGCCCGAATACCCTGATCGATTCCAATGTAACGCCTCGTTTCTTCGTATTTTCCTTAATTAGAAAGTGTAATCATGTTCCTATTTTTGCAAACTTGTATTTGTATCGCATTTGTATTTCTTTTCCCAAATCTTGTAATCTGAGTCTATCGTGGCCCGCGAGAGGGCATCATCTGCAGATAGTTGTTTCCAGCTCATGGACTGGGCAAATGTGTGTTTTCTAGTTGTGCTTCTTGCATTTAATGCTCACCTAACTCACCCCCAAACCTCAACTGTAAATACCCACCTCCTCCTACACTCATTTCACACCTCAAACATTAATCTCTCTCTAAATCTCTCTCTCAATTCAGAAAGTTCAAGACTTTCAAGTGGGTTCTAACTCACCTTTACCCCCCTTCTTTACTCTTTCTTCCTTCTTAACACTTGCAACACCTCTAGGAGTGTTTCCATAGGTTTTCCATGAAAAAGCAACATGGAACATCACCATATTTGAGGTCGCAAGTGTAAGAACTTTCCGTTTTAATAGGGTTTTAACTCACAAGTGTTGTATCCTTCCAAGCTTGTTCTTGAAACAAGACTTGAGTTGGTAGGGTGTGATTACTTGGAAGCCTTGGCTACCCTACCTTCAATCCACCACCTCACTTGATGATTTGATTATTTTACAACTTTTATTTTCATTTTAACTTATTCATGACCATCCTTGTTGTCCTTGTGACAACTTGTGCATTGGTGAACAATACGAAAGAGGTTAAAGGACGGTTATCCTCCTACCTCCATGCATGACTTCTATGAACTTCCATGATAAATATGATCTACTTATTATGTATACTATATAATATATACACACACTAACCGAACCTTTGATGATAATCGAATGATTGTCCGTTATGGTACTAGGTTACATCACCTAACTACTTAACTTCTCGTGACGATTCTAATGGATATCTTAACCGATGAAAACACATCAACCCGAACGGGTATTATAGTGTCAAAAATGTGTATTAAGTCTATGTGGTTATTTTCTCGTATACATACTATAGTACTTTTAAATTCTTAATCCTCCGTTATCATCCGAATACTTACCAACCTACGTTTTCCTCATGTAGGATAACTTGGTGATCCTCCAACTCTTCAAACCCTTCACGGAATACTCAAGTGGAAGCTTTGCAAAACTGTGAGTACACTTGACCCATTTCCTTTTTTACACAATTTGGGTTGTAACACGTGAACTTACAAAATACACGAATATACACACTACATGCTTTATACACTCGATCCTTTATACATGCTTATTGTTATGCTTAGGTTCATGCTAGATTCATACATGCTTTTTGTCATTAATTTGGCTAGCCCCAACTTAACATGTATAGCGCTATAGGAGTAGCACACCGCCCGTCAGGGTATTGTTAAGCTTAAGCTAATTCTTATTCTTATTCATACTTTAGTCTCATTACTTTGTGTGACGAGGGACACTTAATTCTTGTGGACACTTGGGTTTGACAATTAGTATCGAATGCTAGCTTACCTTGTATACAATTGCCATGTGGATTTGAGTAAACTCTTTTATACTTATGCTATGTACTTAAACTTGTGTACTCGCCAATACTTTTGTATTGAACTATACTTTTAACATGTTGCAGGTTAAAGATGTTGAATATGACGAAAACCTTGTAGGGATGCCATAGAAACTCACCTAGAATGTTAGGATTTTATGTTGTAATTTCATTGAAATTGTTGTATTTTGATTTATGTTGGGATTTGACTCTTTGATATGAAACGAACGAGTTTTGATCTTAATATTGTCGCAAATAGGGTTATGATGGCTTGAGCAATCTATTTCGTCTCACTCTGATGTTTCCGCCATCGGTTGGGGTGTGACAGATTTGTATCAGAGCCATAACTATAGGGAATTAGGTAGAATTGCCATGTTTGACTAGTCTATAGTTTAAGTGACCGACATTCGACCATTCTTGTTTCATGCCTAAACTGTTAATTATTCCTACCTTGCTTCTTCCTATTTCTTTGGTCTTAATATATATACAATGTGTCTTTCCTAAGACATTTATACAATATACACACATGAAGACTTGAAGACACTCGTATTACAAACGAGACGACTTCACCAAAATAGGCGTGAAACCCACAGTTTGGTGAACGACACTCTATCCGCGTATTTGATTTGTTCACGAAATTACGCCATCAAGTTAGGAGTGATATACTACCTTGATGGAAAATTTCCATCTCATACTCTAGTGGACCCTTACCAACGAGTCGGAATTTGCACCTCGTTTAGTAAGCACCAACCACGCTTAGGGTACGATGTTGTCAAGTTAGGCGTGAAACCCGCACCTTGTCAACTAGTCCCACTCCTCGATTTTTGAGCTCGCCAAAGTTCCGATTTTTCGATCAATTAGATACGTGTAGTACTGGAAGGGTGAAATGTTGCTAATCGCTTCTCAATGAAAGCATTTTACCTATAGGCCAAAGCACGTTTCTCTAATTTGAAAGGATCTTCGATTCACTTTGGAATATTCGACGCTTCTCAACCCAAAGCACTCCAATATTTTACTAGCCTATCTTTTATGTTATCTCAATTTCTATGTATTTTTAATACTTGTTACCTCGTTCATTTTTGAACCCGATGCACAATTCGCACGCCTTTCGCAATAAAAAACAATAATAATTCTCGCAAACCAACTAAATTTATACTCCTTACGCAATCATACTTGTTTATACCTTTGAATACTTGCTATGCTTATGTCATCTCTGTGAACTCATACGTGTTATGAGATACTTATATCCTCAAACGTGATTTTAATTGTCCATCACCTAGATGTCTTTTTTCGCAAAACTCAAGTTGGAGAAATGAGTCGAAGTCCAACTCCAACTCGACTATTTTTGTAACGATCACTCTATCAAAAGTTATACTCAAACCTTTTATCATTGTTTCAATTTTCTCAATTATGCATAAACCTCGAACCTTATTATTTTATCCAAATAATTTCTCACCCTACAACTTATTTACGTAAATCACACACACAAAACTCCTAACGATACTTTAAACGTTTCTTTCACAATTTTCAAGAACTTTATGAAATGCTACCTATTAACTTAGTTGGTCAAACAAATCTCTTGCCCTTGATTTTCGTAACTCGTCCAAAACACACTCACTTTATACTACCGTTCTAAAGACACTTTATTTCCAACAAGAAACCAATGAAAACTTTCTCTCACACACGTATAAGTACTTTTCTAAAATACTTTTCAAAATTTAAGTTTTACAGGAAAAATTTCAAAACATAACTTTTCCTCGCATCAATATAAAAAAATAATAACAAAAAAATAAATAAAGCAAGCTCACTATTTTACAACATTTTCAAAAATCGTGAATACGTAAATCTAAATTTGAACACATGGGCAAGACAATTTCATCAGATACCCTGCAACGTATGCGAATACAGATTTTTTAAAAAAAAGTAGCATTTCTTTTTACAATATTCACCCGACAATCGCAATTTTGGTCCTTCGTTCCCGACAAACCCAACTTATTTTATTCCAACTAACTCAATGTTTTGACTCAAGCAACCATACACATGCATATCGCCTTACACGTTTCTATTTATGCAGTCAATGTTATATGACAATATTACACATACCCCATTACACTTCGTATTTTACACACTCCCAACTTCATGGTAACTTATATATGCTAAATCCCATTTTATTCCACTTATGCGCTCGATGCTGCATGCTAATGTTATACGTATTTGTCTTCAATCATACTCAAAATTTATGCATTCCACTACTTGGTAGTCATACTTAAAATCTATAAGTAGGCATAACTCGAATGGTTTCGCCTATGTTCGACATACACATACATACATACAATCATGCTTACATACTTAATTTTTATACGCTATCTTACACACCTTTTGCTTATAATACTAAATGTAACCTGATCCGTACACTACTAGTACAAAGTATGCAGATCATGCACAAACCAAAATAATCGCGGGTGCACACAGGATTTTATTGGTAGGCGCATGAAAACCATAGTGGGTTCTACTGTGTATCGCAACACGGAACGTAACATGACACCGAATAGTGAAACAGACGTAACATGGTGTGAACATGGTGGATACGCTGCTGATACTTCCTATATATAAGTATCCATACCATGTTACAAAACTTTCGTAAAACATGCTATGAGAAATTTGGTGATCTTCCGGACCTTGATAAATACATTGGATTCATAACAAACTTTGGTGACCCCACTTCGAAATGATTAGTACTCGATTATCCATGACAAAGCTTCATTCTCAAAACCATTAGCTTTAACCGCTATAACTATCACTAGCATCTCTCAACATTCCATGTTCGCATTTTATCCGATAGTCATACCATTTTTACCCCTCGCATACACCTACCAAATCGTTCACTACCATACCAAGGTATTCCCAATTCTTCCCTTAACCTTTCATCCAAACTTTATTTACAGCAAATCAGCCTAAAACGTTCAATCCATTTTTATAAACATCCCCACTGGCTCAATTTGGTCAAAATGTTCCTTTTCTTTTAAAACTATCTTTCACTCTTATCTACGCGCAAACTTCAACTAGTCGGTCTATTACCGCCAAAACCTTTTAGAAACCGTAAATATTTACCATCCTAGCTCTCTCCAATAAACATTATCTACAACAAGTGGTTTTACTAATACGCCTTAGAAATGACAAAACTTTTCTTACAACTTACGATGCGGACCACTCATTTTAATCAAAATACATCCTTATGCATACTAAAACCTTCCCCTTAGGTCACACTCTTTTAAAATATTCCTTCCAGTGAGTTATCCAGACCCAGTTAACCTCACTTGATTACACACACATGCACATTTTTACTTATTCTTATACACACTTACGATTGGCGTCTCAAAACACCTTAGTCAAAACAAAGTACTTTCACGAACCTACCATTTATATCCTTCAAAATTTCGATACATATATGCACATTTATGAACTTAAAACTTCAAAATCATGATTTTTGGCCAAACGTTTTCACCAAAATGACATCTTTTCCAAAGTCTTCCTCTTCAATAAATTTCGGGACGAAATTTCCTAAAAGAAGGGAGACTGTAACGCCTCGCTTCTTCATATTTTCCTTAATTAGAAATTGTCATCGTGTTCCTATTTATGGAAACTTGTATTCGTATCGTATTCGTATATCTTTTCCCAAATCTTGTAATCCGAGACTTTGATCGTAATAAAAATCCATACTTGATACATACTTGTCTTACATGCATTCAATTGTTAAATACATGTTTACATACAAACCGATACTTGTTATACGAGCAAATACTCATACATTCATACTTGATACCTAAAATATACTTACATATGCGTTATACACCTAAAAACCTGCAAAAATATCAAGTTAGAGCATAAAATGAAGGAAAAACCAAGTTTAGGGGCTAAAAGTGACAAAAATCAAAGAAGTTTATGGAATACCCTTCTCGCGCCCCACGACCGTCCTCTACCGAGTCTCTCGCAGCCCACGAGAGGGCTTTATCTGCAGATAGTTGTTTCCAGCTCATGGATTGGGCAAATGTGTGTTTGTTAATCGTGTTTCTTGCATTTAATGCTCACCTAACTCACCCCAAATCTCAACTATAAATACTCACCTCCTCCCACATTCATTTCACACCTCAAACATTCATCTCTCTCTCTCTAAATCTCTCTCTCAATTCAGAAAGTTCAAGACTTTCAAGTGAGTTCTGACTCACCTTTACCTCCCTTCTTTACTCTTTCTTCCTTCTGAACACTTGGAACACCTCTAGGAGTGTTTCCATAGGTTTTCCATGGAAAAGCAACATGGAACATCACCATATTTGAGGTCACAAGTGTAAGAACTTTCCGTTTTAATAGGGTTTTAACCCACAAGTGTTGTATCCTTCCAAGCTTGTTCTTGAAACAAGACTTAAGTTGGTATGGTGTGATTACTTGGAAGCCTTGGCTACCCTACCTTCAATCCACAACCTCACTTGATGATTTGATTTTTTTACAACATTTATTTTCATTTTAACTTATTATTGACCATCCTTGTTGTCCTTGTGACAACTTGTGCATTGGTGAACAATACGAAAGAGGTTAAAGGAAGGTTATCCTCCTACCTCCATGCATGACTTCTATGAACTTCCATGATAAATATGATCTACTTATTATGTATACTATGTAATATATATATATACATACACTAACCGAACCCTTGATGATAATCGAATGATTGTCCGTCATGGTACTAGGTTATGTCACCCAAGTACTTAACTTCTCGTTATTCTAATGGGTATCTTAACCCATGAAAACACATCAATCCGAACGGGTATTATAGTGTCAAAAACGAATATTAAGTCTAGGTGATTATTTTCTCGTATACATACTATAGTACATTTAAATTCCTAATCCTCCGTTATCATCCGAATACTTACCAACCTACGTTTTCCTCATGTAGGATAACTTAGTGATCCTCCAACTCTTCAAACCCCTCATGAAATACTCAAGTGGAAGCTTTGCAAAACTGTGAGTACACTAGACCCATTTCCCTTTTTACACAATTTGGGTTGTAACACGTTAACTTACAAAATACACAAATATACACACTACATGCTTTATACACTCGATCCTTTGTACATGCTTATTGTTATGCTTAGGTTCATGCTAATTCATACATGCTTTTTTCATTAACTTGGCTAGCCCCAACTTAACATATATAGCGCTATAGGAGTAGCACACCGCCCGTCGGGGTATTGTTAAGCTTAAGCTGATTCTTATTCTTATTCATACTTTAGTCTCGTTACTTTGTGTGACAAGGGACACTTAATTCTTGTGGACACTTGGGTTTGACAATAAGTATTGAATGCTAGCTTACCTTGTATACAATTGCCATGTGGATTTGAGTAAACTCTTTTATACTTATGCTATGTACTTAAACTTGTGTACTCGCCAATACTTTTATATTGAACTATACTTTTAGGATGTTTCAGATTAAAGATGTTGAATATGATGAAAAATTTGTAGGGACGCCATAGAAGCTCACCTAGAATGTTAGGCTTTTATGTTGTAATTTTGTTGAAATTGTTGTATTTGATTTATGTTGTAATTTGACTCTTTGATGTATGAAATGAACGAGTTTTGATCTTATTATTGTCGCAAATAGCGTTATGATGGCTTGGGCAATCTATTTCGTCTCACTTTAATCTTAATATTGTCCTGAATTTACCACCAAATTCTTTGAATATGCAAGGATAGTACAAGCCTGGCTTTGCAAGAACTGGTATTAATCTCCCGTTATATCTGGGGTTAGTTAGTGAAATCAGAGACATGGTTAAGGCAGCTAGACCACAAACTATTGAAGATGCAATTGAACTTGCTAACACTTTAACAGATGGATTGATACGCACACGGGAAGAAAATGAGAAAAAAAGGATTTAGCCCAAAGGATTACCCAGGAACTACGTTCTGGTAATTCTTACCGAAAGAAAGGAGCAGCCTCATCTTCTTCACCTTTCTGTAAGTTCTATAAAAGGAAGCATTCAGGAAAATGTATGTATATTGCAATTTCTGCAAGATACCGGACATAAGGAAGAAGAGCGTAGAAGGAAAATTAACTCTAAAATATGCTTCAACTGCGGAGAGGCATGCCATATCCGACCAAACTGCCTGAAACTAGCTACAACATCTAACAACAAGGCAAAGACAACCGAAGGACCCAAAAAGAATGCTAGAGCCTTCATGTAACGCCTTGCTTTTTTCGTATTTCCTTAATTAGAAAGTGTAATTGTATTTCTATTTATGGAAACTTGTATTCATATCACATTCGTATTTCATTCCCAACCTTGCAGTCCGAGACTTTGATCATAATAAAAAAATTCATACCTAATACATACTTATCTTAGATGCATATGATCATTAATTACGTGTTTACATACAAATCGATACTTGTTATACGTTCAAATACTCATACATACGTACTCGATACTCAAAATATGCTTACATACATGTTATACACTTAAAAATATGCCAAAACACCAAGTTTTAGCTTAAAATGACAGAAAAACCAAGTTCAGGGGCCAATTTGCAAATTCTGCTAAAATAGGCCTCTGGCGGGGGGGGGGGGGGGGGGGCGAGAGGATAAGCTAAATCCTCTCGCGGGACGCGAGAGAACCCAATCCGCAGAAAGTTGTTTCTTGCTTACGGGTTGGCCCATTTTTCACACTTTTTTACACCCAATCACCTCTAAACCTCATTTAACTCAAAACCCTATTAAACCACTATATAAGCAAGCTTCCTAACACTCATTTCCACTTTCCAAACTCCTCCACACTCTCAAAACACTCTCAAATCAGTTATAAACTCAAGAACTAGGCAGAAAACTTTAAGTGTAAAAGTGAGTCCAAACTCACTGTTCTTCATCTTTTCTTCATCAAATCTTCCTCTAAAAAGCTTGGAACACCTCTAGGATTGTTTCCACAGGTTTTCCATGGAAAACCAAGGTGGAACATCACCGTTTTGAGGTCCAAACTTTCTGTTTTGGAAGATAACTTGTAAATCTTATTTAAACTACGTTTTCTAAGACAAACTTGTGCTATTTGTGCCTCTAATCAAACCCATGGTTAGTGAGCTAAGCCAAGGTTGTTTCATACAAAGTAGGAGGTGTAAAATACCTCCAAACTTTCTGTTTTGTAAAGGGTTTTTAACCCACAAGTTTTGAGCCATCCAAGCTTACAAGCTTGTGTTTGGTAAAGGTGTGATTACATGGAGGTCTTGGCTATCCAACTTTTCAAACCACTCCTCACTTGATGATTTCTATCAATTAAGCTACGGTTCACCTTCAGTTGAGTAACAAGGCTACGACATGTCCCCAAACGTTGCCATGTACGGGATGCACGCACCTAGCTTGCTTATTCGGTTTGAACCGTGGCTTAGTGAAGTACTTTATTCATGACCATCCGGATTGTCCTTGTGGCAATTTGTGTATTGGTGAATCTTACGAAAGAGGTTTAGGATGGTTATCCTCCTACCTCCATGCATGACTTCTATGACCTCTATGACATTCATGATATATATGAAATCTATAATTTATATATTATAAACTTTAATAATATATGTAAACTATATATGTAAACAATAAATATAACTAAACCTTTGATGATGACCATATGGTTACTTGTCCTAATATTAGGTTATTTTATCTAAGACCTAACCATCATTACGATTCTATTGGGCATGACCCATAAAAACACAAACACCCTTCGGGGCTTATAGTGTCAAAAACGAGCGTTAACGTCTAGATAAATACTTCCGTCTATACATACTTTTTGCATACTTTAAATTCCTAGAATTACCGAACTCCATCGTCATTCCAATACTCACACACCTGCATTTCCTTATGTAGGATAACTCGGTGTTCGTCCCCCTAAGTTAACATGTAAATCAACTAAGTTTGAATGGGAACCAAAACAGGAGGAAGCTTTCAAGATTCTGAAACAAAGACTAACTAAGGCACCAATACTTACCTTACTAGAAGGAATTGAAGATTTCATAGTATATTGTGATGCATCAAAATTAGGATTTGGATGTGTGCTGATGCAATGTATGAAAGTGATTGCTTACGCCTCTAGACAATTGAAAAAGCATGAGCAGATGTACACAACACATGATCTAGAATTAGGAGCGACAGTTTTTGCTCTAAAAAATTAGAGACATTATCTTTATGGTAGTCAGTTCACTGTCTTTACAGATCATAAAGGTTTAAGATATATTTTCGAGCAAAAAGAAATGAACATGAGACAAAGACGCTGGATGGAAATCCTCAGTGATTATGATTGTGATATCCAATATCAGGAAGGGAAAGCTAATATAGTAGCAGATGCTTTAAGTCGAAAATACCATGAGAAGCCAAAAAGGGTACGTGCTCTCAGGTTAAATCTGCAAATAGATTTAATAGAACAATTAAAGAAAATCCAGGAAACAACAATTAAGAATGATGTTGAAGGATTAAAAGGAATAATCAAAGAATTAGAAAAAGGAACAGATGGAATTTGGAAATTCCATAAGAAAAGAATTTGGGTACCTATCCAACGAAATTTACGAAACCGAATTTTAGAAGAAGCTCATAAGTCTAAGTATACGATGCATCCTGGTACTGACAAGATGTATCAAGATTTGAGGAAGGATTTTTGGTTGTATGAATGAAAAAGGACATAGCAAGTTATGTTTCAAAATGTTAACTTGCTCACAAGTTAAAACTGAACATCAGAAACCTTCAGGTTTACTTCAACAATTAAAGATGCCAGTTTGGAAATGGGAATTGATAACAATGGACTTTGTCACCAAACTACCCAAGACACGAAAAGGTAATGACACAAACTTGGTGATTGTGGATAGATTGACTAAGTCTGCACATTTCTTACCAATGAAGGGAACTTTCAGTAAGGAACGATTAGCTAAGCTGTATGTGGATGAAATAGTCTCACTACATGGAATCCCTTTATCTATTGTGTCTGACAGAGATAGTCGTTTTACTCCTCGTTTCTGACAAGTTTTCAAAAAGCTATGGAACTCGATTAAATCTAAGTACAGCTTATCACCCTCAAACAGATGGACAAAGTGAAAGAACGATTCAGACTCTGGAAGACATGCTTAGAGCCTATGTGATAGACTTTGGAGAAAGTTGGGATGATCATTTACCATTAATAGAATTCTCTTACAACAATAGTTATCATACAAGTATTTATGCTGCACCGTTTGAAGCACTCTAAGGACGAAAATGTCGAACACCAGTATGTTGGGCAGAGATAGGAGAAAAGCAATTATCAGGACCTGAGATTGTCCAAGAAACAACCAACAAATAATTCAAGTGAAGGAAAGACTGAAAACGGCCCGCGATCATCAAAAGAGTTATGCAGATAATCGTCGAAAGCCATTAGAATTTCAAGTTGGGTAAAGTATTGCTAAAAGTTTCACCTTGGAAAGGAGTCGTCAGATTTGGTAAAAGAGGTAAGTTAAGCCCAATGTATGTTGGACCTTTTGAAGTTATCAAACGCATAGGACTAGTAGCTTATCAGCTACAATTACCTGAAGAAATAACAGGAGTACATGATGTATTTCATGTATGTAACCTAAAGAAATGTTTAGCCATTGAATCATTGATAGTACTTCTTCAAGACAGAGGTAAATGAGAAACTGAAATTTATTGAGAAACCCTTACAAATTGAAGACAGGAGGGTCAAGAACCTCAAGCGTAACAGATTGATTCTTGTCAAAGTGAAATGGGATTCAAAAAGAGGATCGGAATATACCTGGGAACTAGAATCAAAGATGAAAAAGAAATATCCCCACTTGTTCAACCAAATCTCGTCGACGATATTTAAATAAAGGTAGGGAGGATGTAAAATTCTATAAAATAATAATAATAATAATAATAATAATAATAATAATGATCATAATAATAATAATAATCATAATAATAATAACAAATAAAGTATATAAAGCTTATATTATTATTAAACGGGTAGATTACGAGTAAGTTGACAGTTAGAAATATGAGGTATCTAGACGAACATTTACATATACAGGAACCTTTTAATAATTAATAATAAAATATATTATTATAATTGAGCTTACTCCGTTTTTAATGAAACTTAGGCCAAAATGTAGATAAAAATATGCTCGTTCTAATAACATATTCATCGTTTTATAAAACGTTATATTTTAGAAGTTATAAATGATAAATGAGTGAAGCAGCTGAATAATTATATATATAAAATAATAATAATTTTTAACACATAATAAATTTTGTGTTCTTCGTGGCTGTATGTTTCATAAGATAATAAAATTGTGTTCTTCGTGGGTGGGTAACTTTAAAGAGATTCGCACACATATAAGAGATTTGTAAGTAATTTAACACATATAATAGATTCGTATACGTACTTGGTAGCTTCTAAGAGATAAGAAAGAAAAATGACGACACACTTGATATTTGAAATATAAATAGAAGTGGTGGTAGGCATCCCAAACTGCTCACATCTTTTCTTTTGCTCTCTCTCTCTCTCTCCTCTTCTGCTCTATACTCAATACTCTAAACTTTGCTCCATTGTAAGTGTTTATAACCGTGATCATTAGTACGATACTCTGTCCGATTGATCTGAAACCCATCAACAGATGTCAAAGAACTGTCTGTATAAGACTATACTTTGTAAACTATGTTGGGGTTTTGTCTCGTGATGTATCGTTAAAGTTTAAGTTGGGGTGTCACACTAACGCGGGTTACATTGTATTTTTATTAGGAACCTAGGGTTAGCACCAGGAAGCTTTAAGCTAAAACTCTAAAACTATAATGTGAGTCATTCTTTCTTTTACCAAATGCTTTACAAAATCCTAAAATGTTTTTCAGTTATACTTATAGTGATTAAGTTTTTGTATTCTAAAATTATTGCCTGTATGTGGGGTTTTGTATGCACTAATTGATAATCTTCACTATTGGATGAAAGTTAGCCAATGAGTGATATGACCACCGTCACATCGGAACTGGCACCGAGTGACAAATACTGATTGAGTATTTGATAGACAAAAAAATGTAATCACCTTTGATACTGTAAATTATAACAATGTTCTTTTATATAAAAATGAATGAACTTGCAAGTATTTTCGCTGACAAAATGTTTTAAACGCGTTTCAGGTAACTTACTAGTGAAAGTAATAGAAGCCTGCTATGGAGCACTGAAGGCTTAAATAAAGTAGCTATGACTACCTGAATAAAAGAAAAAATTATGTTTAGTCAACTAGGGTTTATCCTATAAAAATATTTGAATGAAATATGGGTTTTATCCCATTTGTTTAATATTAAAATATGGTGTTTTTACAAACTCTAAAATATTTCCTAACTACAATCCTGATGATAAATTCCACTGCCAATTTAATAAACACCGATACCACCCGTAACTGGTTCATGGCTCCCGCCCAGGGTGTGGTCGGGGGTTGTGACATCTTGATTGGTAGACCGACAAGCATAACACGTGTGGGAATGATGCCGCCTTCGTCTTACCTTGGGCGAGGTAAAGCAACTTATGATTGCTGAATTTTGCCCTCCCCACGATTGCAAAAACTCGAAGAGGAATTTTGGCACCTTAAGTAGATTGAGGGTGACAATTTAACTTACACCACTAGGTTCAAGCAACGTAGTGTCTTATGCCCCCACTAGGTCAATACCACCAAAAGAGCCATCAAGAATTACATTAGGGACTTCCACCGGCCGTTTAGGATGCCGCCAAACCTAAAACCCTAGAGAAAACCTTTCGTCTAGCCACCAAATTCTCCCACAACCACGTCGAGGATGGAACCTTGTTGCGCAAGGGCTCCACCAAGACCGTTCACCAAGCCACCACCAAACTTACCACAGAGCTTAACTCATCTGAATCGCAACCCAAAACTAACTCCAACGGTAAGAAGCGTAAGCTTCAAAGCCATAACTACGCGTCGTAACCCCACAAAACCAGCCTAAACAAATCCCCAACAACCCGAGCCCAACAAGAAAGCTTACACTGGGACTTTTCCCTAGTGTAACACATGTCATTACCACCATCCAACCACCTTTGTGTGCTGATATTACACCAATTGCAACCGGTACAGACATTATAACATCGCGTGTTGAAGTGGCCCTAAGCCACAAGGTAACCAAACCCAACCACAACACCAAAATGAACAACCACCTATAAACAACGGGCGTACATGCTACAAGTGTGGTGATCCTAACCATCTTAGCCCCTAATGTCCACAACGCAATGTTCAAGAGAAAGCACAAGCGCCTCATGGACGCGCCTTCAACATCAACACAAATCAAGCATAAAACAGCAATAATGTCGTGAACCGTACATTTCTTGTAAATGGAATTTATACCTCTTATTTGATACTGGTGCGGATAAAGGTTTTGTATCCGTGGAATTTGAACCAATGCTTACATGTACAAGCTCTAAGTTGCCAAAATCATTCGCCGTCGAATTCACCAACGGGAAATCCATCATTGTTGATTCCGTTCTCCGTGATTTTTTCCTAAATCTCAACGAACATGAATTTCCAATCGAACTCGTACCCATGCAATTGGGTAGCTTTGATATAATAGTAGGCAATAATTGGTTACCAAGGCCCGTGCCTAAGTAATTTGTTTTAAAAATTCATCTGCATTCCTCTTCCTTCCAGTGAAACCTTGAAAGTCTATGGCGAGAAACCCTTTAAGGATCTCGAACTGATGGCATGCATTAAAGCGAACAAGTACTTATGGAAAGAGTACTTTGCTTTTTTGGCCCCCATTGTGAAAAAGAAAGGCTAAGGAAATAGTGTAAAGGATGTTCCAATCGTTTACGAATTCCTTGAAGTCTTTCCCGAAGACCTACCTAGTCTTCCTCCCGCTCGTTCAGTTGATTTTTGCATTAACCTCATACCTGGTACTACACCCGCTGCAAAATCTCCATACTGTCTTACACTTTCGGAGATGCAATAACTATCTAGCCAACTTCAAGAGTTACTTGATAAAGGCTTCATACGTCCTAGCACATCCCCTTGTAGCGCTCCGTGCTTTTCGTAAAAAAGAAGGACGGTTCATTCCGTATGTGCATCGGTTACTGCAAACTCAACAAGCTCACCGTCAAGAACCGCTATCTCCTACCCCACATCGACGATCTTTTTAATCAACTCTAAGGAGCATCTTGCTTCTCGAAAATCGATCGTCGCCCCGGTTATCATCAACTTCGAGTCCACAAAGAGGACATTCCACAAATCGCCTTTCGTACTAGATACGGTCACTATGAGTTCATGGTCACGCCCTTTGGTTTGACCAACGCACCGACGGTCTTCATGGACTTGATGAATAGTATGTGTAAGCATTACTTGGACCATTCTGTGATTGTGTTTATCGATGGTGTTCTAATCTATTCCAAATCCAAGACAGAACACGAGCGTCACTTGCGTCTAATCCTATAACTCCTTCGATCCGAATGACTATACGTCAAATTCTTCAAGTGTGAATTTTGGCAAAAAATGTTCAATTCCTCGGCCACATCGTGAACGAAAAAGACATCCATGTCGATCCATCCAAAATCCAAGCCGTCAAAGATTGGGTCGCACCAAAATCTCCTTTCGAAGTTCGGTCTTTCCTTGGTTTGGCGGGTTATTACCATTGGTTCATCTCAAACTTTTCCAAAATCGCTGACTTCTCACCTAGTTGACCCAAAATGATAAACCTTTTGTTTGGGGTCCCAAACAAGAGAACTCTTTCCAAAATTCTCAATTTACGTTTTTACGAAATTTACCATTAAGAAAGGAGTGATTTCCTTACCTTAATGGCAATTTAACCTCTCTTATTCTTGTGGACCCTTACCAACGAGTAGGATTAACTTCCTTCACTCGATGAGTAAGTATCAAGCACGTTTAGGGAACGACACCACCAAGTTAGAAGTGATATCCACATCTTGGTGACTAGTCCTATCCTCGATTTTTGATCCCACCAAAGTCTCAAACTTTCAATTGACTAGGGGCATGTAGTTAACGGAAGGGCGAATATTTTAACCAAAATTTCGACAAGAGTATTCTACCTATTATGCCAAAGCATGAATCCTGGACTCAAAAGAATTTTCGATACTTTGAATTAGTTTTAGTTATGTTCTGAAACACTCCGAGTTTTACATTGACTCTCTTTCATGAATATCAATTTTAGTGTGTTTTTACACTTGATCTCATCTTCATTTCCAAAGTTCGATGCATTCTCGATATTATGAATGAAATAAAATTCGTTATATAAGTTATTGTCACTTTACTATGTTATGATGTTTTGAAGAATCTCGTTCGTCTCATTCTGATGTTTCCGCCATCGGTTGGGGTGTGACATTGCTCTCGCCACCAAACAACATGAAGGAAAATTACACTTTACTCTTGAATAAATTATTATTTAGTTGACCAAGATTTTAAACCTTTTTTTTTTTCCTTTTTCTTGACGCTACAGTTATTCATTTAAATTGAATATTCAAAAATGTAATGTCATTAACAAATATCATAAAAAAGAAAGAAAAAACTAAGGGTCTGTTTGGTATGGGGTAAGGCATAAGGGAATGGAGTGGATGAAATAATGGAATGGACAAAGAAGTGAAATGGATCATACCATGTGGGAATGGAATGAATTATAACTTTGTGTTGTTTGGTAGGCAGGAAAAGATATAGGAGTAAAACAGACGTGGGGTGGGAAGAGATGGCGGGTGGCAGGGGTGGTAAGTGGTGGTGGATGGCGGTTGTGGGTGGTGGCAGTGCTAGTGGCGATGGTGGGTGGCGGTAGTGGGTGGTGGTGAGTGGCGATGGTCAGTGGCAGTGGTGGTGGGTGGCGATGGCGTAGCGACAGTGGGTAGTAGGTGGCGGTGGTCGGTGGTGGTGCCGGTGGTTAGTGGCAAAGGGTGGTGGTGGTAGCGGTGGATGGCGGGTGCTAATAGTGGTGGTGGCTACAATGGTGGTTACCAGCGATGGGTAATGGTGGCGAAAGGCGGAGGCCGGCGATGGGTGCCGGCAGCAGATGGTGGTGGTGGTGATGGTAGTTGTGGCGGGTGGCGGTGGTAGTGGTTAGTTGTGGTGATGAAGGGTGAGAGAGGGTTGAAATGAAAAAAAACAAGGGGTGGATGAAATGCATTTGAGGGAATAAAATGTCTTATGTAATAGTATTTCATTACCTTGATCAATCAAACACACTTTTATCATTCCCTCGCAATAGTCAATTCCATTGCGCCTTTAATTCATGCGTACCAAACGCTAATCTTATCAAATTTCAAGGGTAATTGGACCTGTTCTTTATATTTCCGGTTTTGGTCAATCCTAAAATTATCCGATTTAAATTCGTAATTTCCTAGGATAGTTAACCGAAAACAACAAAATTTAAATATTTAAATTTAAATTTTAGTGTTTAACCCATATTAACATAATAATTATTAACATCTATTAAAAATAGTAAGCAAATTGTGCAAAAGCTTTTACTTCTGTGAATCGTGTCATCTCCGTTTTATTTCAAAATTCAACAAGCTGACCACCAAATAGCTATTTGAATCAGACCTCTAATAGCTTAAATCGAGCGTAGTTCACTAGGCTCGCGAACTTAAACAAGGGGATTACTTTATAATTTTTATTTAAGAGATTGCAAAATAATTAACAGAGTAAACATCTATTTGGCTCCCTGTGGTTTGGTCGTTTCAACGGTTTTTACCTAATCCTTTAAAAATAGCCATTTTACTCCCTGATATTACTATCTTGTCATCGAAAAACTCCCCCCCCTCTTCTAACACCATCCAAAATGTTTGTTAAAAATAAGGGTAATTTGGTAACTTTAAAAATAATGAGAAGGGTGTTTTAGTAACTTTACAAATAAGAATTTAATTGTTTATCATTATAATCATTAAATTCATTTTGAAGTGTCTCTCCCTCTCTCATCACTTTCTCCCCTAGGTATTCTCTGTAATACATTATGCTTCCACCCCACCAGCAACTATCACCACCACCAACAACCATCAACTACCACCAGCTAAACCTAGCCACTGTCGTTAAACCCTATACTAGCCCATTCTGCCGTCAATCCTTAAAACGTCTCTCTTTTATCACAGCCAATTACCCCCGGCCCAATATCACAAACCCTAGATCAACCCACAACCCTCTCTATCGTAGATTTGAACAAAAAACCCCTCACCAATAATGAGAGTTAACTTCAGCAGGTGGTGGTAGGTACGGGTGGCTGACAGAGGTGATGGTTACAGTTTAGAGAGAGAGAGAGAGAGAATATGGTGGTTCCTACAGGTGGTGGTGGAGCCCTCCAGGTGTTCGATCTTTTGCGAGACGTTAACCATGTCGGATGACTTGACTTGGTAGCCGAGAAGTGCTAGCAGTTCGTCTACTCCGATGTCTTGTTCATTGAATTTGTCCCACATCTTTGATTGACCAGTGAGATCGGGAATCAGGGGTGGACTGGAGCTGCTGGAGCCGGGGAAGAGGGTATAGTTTTTATTTGGGTAGTCGTGTTTCATGTTTGAATTGGATGAATTGACTTGTTTTGTTTAACTGTTGATATGGGGTGGAAGAATCTGAGCATGGGTGATTTGCTGGTGAGCAAGATGCCAGTTTTATGATGGTGGTAGGGAAAAGTGTAGGTCTACTTGGAGGATCAAGATAAACATACTTCCTTGTTTATCTAACACACATACGAGTGCAGATTCCATGTAAGTATGCAAACCAAAACAAAGTAACAAACACAAGTTAACCAAAGATTCACTATCTTGATTAAATGAAGAGAGCTAGTACAAACACATACAAACAATGCTCATCCAGACTCAGGATATCCTCTCTGTGCTCTCTCTCTTGTGCCTCAGTGTCTCTCCCTAGTGTCACCCTGAACTGAGAAGTGCATGTCTGTTTATATAGTACCAACACCCAGCAACAGTACGAAGAATGTTGTTGGCCGTACGAACTACTATAAGTCACGAAGAACATTCAGCAATGGTTGTGTGACATCCCGACTTTTCAGGTATCTTAAACGCGCTACTTTATTGTTATTCATTCCTACGCTGATTTAATTCGGAGAATTAAAATTACACGCTCGCAATAACTACGCTAACTTTAGTATTTAGGCAATACACAATGTTTGGAAATTCTAACGAGTTATATCTGAATTACGTGCTATGTGTTATTAGACGCTTGTAGATTATTGTATCACGCTTTGATTTTACGATTTATTAGTTATAAGCCTTGTGTTATCGAATTGTAAAAAATAAATAAATAAATAAATAGCCAGACCGAGCCGCGGAACGTGTCGACCTTTTGACCACACAAGCCCAACCCGCCACCCACACCCCCCTTGTGAACCCAACCCAACCCGCCACCCCACCCTTGCGGCCCAATGACAAGCCCAAACCGCCCCCTTGCCCCTTATGTATACGTATGTATGCATGGGGTGTTCAAAAAAAAATATTCAAAACCCTAATGCCCTAGAAGTGTGGACGGCAGCAGCAGCCCTCTCGGTCGCGCAAGCATCCCACATCCCTCGGATCGATTCCAAGCTTGTCCCGGTTCGCTAATTGTCATCGTTTCAAGGTTAGGGTTTAATTGTATAAACGATTCAGACTAGGTTTTGTGTAATCTTGATCATGATTATGTGCTTGTATGATATTATTATGAAAAAGTGTTGTGGTGTATGATTAGTTCGGATTAATATGCGAATCTTTGCAGTTGTGATGATATGTTTGAGTATTAAAATCGTAAGCTGCGTTTTATCTATAAAGATCATGATATATACTTAGGGTTTCATGAATATTGATATATTAGATGATATTTGACAAGTTAACCTGCTGTTAATTGATACAACTAAGCGTCATGGCCGTTTACACATGTTCTAATGCGATAAAGTCGAAAACAGTAAGCTGATTGATATTTACAGCCAACTTCAGTTGGCTGTAACCTGATCATTATTTATCGAAAAATGGATTTTATGAAGGCTAAAACGTGTATTTTTGAAAAACTCTTCAAATGGCGCCGAATTCATATTTTTCTGAGGTTGTTTGCTATTTTTAAATGGTCATTTAGTGCAGTAGCTGAAGCTGCGTAAATTCTGCAGAATTTGCAGGTTGTTTATCGAGTCGGATCTTATAGTCTGTATGGGGTTAGGTCACGAAATCTGTACAGTAATTGGATGGGAGTTTCTGAAAATCTCCCACTGGAATTTCGTTAATCGGATGAACGATGATTTTTAAATGATTTTTCTCGTGGACTGCAGTCAGAAAGCGACGAATCTGACTGCAGCCTACTATATAAATGTTTATAAATAATTTGGTAAAGATTTAGGATTTGAAAATTATACACAAAATTCTATAGTCTAATTGGAATTTTTGGAACGTTGGAACTATTTTATAAAAATTCTTGAAAACAGCCCAGTTATGAGTGTATAAGCTGAAAACATGATAACTTGCATTTGTGTGTATCTAAGTGTTGTATGAGTTATCCTGTGTTTATGACAAGTTGATTTGGTGGTTATTTTGTATGGTGATACTTCGCATGCATGATTATGGTTTCGAATTGGTTATTACGTGTGCCGTACTGTGTGTTAGTTATGCGTAGGGTTTTGTGTCAGTGTGTTCACACACTAACTTTGAATCGGTTGACATGTTAGGACGCGATTAGCGGTTCCATCATTTGTCTCTTTTGCGTTTATCTAACCGAGCAATTTAAGGTGAGTTCACAGCCCCTATTTTATCCGGTTTTGAACAACAGGGGGAGAAACATGTATACGCTCTACAACTCTATCTTTTACATTATGCGAAATTAACGCCGTTAACTATTCGGTAACTAAGTTAATGTTAATGTATGTTATGGTCACTAAGTAGCTTTATCACGGAAGTCCTCAACCAACTCTCGGATCGTTAGTATTGGGTTAGATAGCGGGGAAATTATAGTAGTACTACTCGGCCCGACAAGCCCCACCCGAGCTAGTCGCGCTAGCCGACCGGGAATGGTCAACGGGTGATTAATTTGGCCTAACTTTCGCCATGGTCTGTGATAAACCTGGCACCACAGAGGCAACAACAGCCAGCTTCGATCGCGAACTCTTACGTGACGTAACTTTAGGCTTCCTACCTACATGTTAACATTGAACTTATTTACGAACCAACATTATTATTCCAGGTTAGGAATAATGGAACTATGTCGTTATCCGGGTTAGGGATAATGGGGGAAAACAATCTTTTAAACCGAACTTGTGAACTTATAAAAACATGTGAACTCACTCTTCTTTAATGTTGACACTTGTTTCTTTGCGTGTTTCTCAGAACGCTAGGAGCGCTAGGTGCACTCACTTGCATTTGATCAAGGCATTTTTATCGAGTCTTTATTAACGATTATTTTTGTGATTTTGGTTTTGGTGTTTATGTTGGCGCCCATTACTTTATTCTAATGCTTCCGCTGAACTTTGAAACCTTGGAATTTTGAAAATGAGTATGCATGTTTACAATAAATGTTTTTGGAAAACGTTTAAATAAATCATATAGAGTCGTTAAACATTTTCAGTGTCTGAGATTCTAGTTTGATCACACGCCTCACGGCTCCGCAAGTGGAAAATGAGGGTGTGACAGATTGGTATCAGAGACTCTAGCTATAGAGAGCCAGGTTTGCATTTAACATAGACCTAAACTATAGCTGTTACACGACATTAGACTTAGTTGGCACCGAACTGTGATATCTTGTTATGTGTTATACTACAATTGTTCTATGTGATACATATATATATATATATATATATATATATATGTATGTATATATTGTGATATGCGCAGCTCGTAACTAACTACACCAACCCAGCAGGCTATGTCATCATCATCATCCGACAGATCTCGACAATCAAAGGCGCCGGGGAAGGCACCCATGGTCGAACCCTCACCACCTCGTGGCATGGAGACACGCTCAGCTGCAAGGAAAAGACTCGCTCTAGGAGGGGTGTCGTCCTCCCATCCAACCACCGCTGTACCGGTCAAACCGCTCAACTCTTCAGGAGTGGTGGACAATCTACTTAGAGTTGTGCTAAGGAAACAACAGGAAGATCTGGAGAGAATGCAAGAGACTATCGAAGCACAGGGATGGCTGATACGTCAGCTGACTGGTAAAACTGAAGAGCTCGAGGAAGAGCAAGATGAGAATAAGAGAGTTCGAAGCATTTTAGCTAAGGACCTTCGTGCTGAGCAGCTGAGGGCTGACTGGCTCGAAGACAGAGTTCTTGAGTCCAGTTGGAGGATTCACGAACTGGAGCAGAACCTAGCACCACCTATCCCAGTACCTGCACCAGCACCGGTAGAAGACGAAGAGGAGGATCCAGAGGAAGACCCGGAGGAGGATCCGGAGGAAGAAGAGCCAGAACAGGACCCGGCTGTTGAAGCTAAAAACGCTGAAGAGGAAGACGACAGTGATAGCGACTTGGGAGATGGAGACATAGATGACTAACTCGTCTCGCCAATCTCCGTTTTGTTTCCTTTAGTTTGTTTGTTTCCAGTTATGTTTAAACTTGGAAATTTTATAATTAAACTGATATGTTTGGTTGGTATTTTGTGAGACATTACAATTTATTTAATTGAATGTTCCTTTTGATTGTTTAATTTGTTGGGTTGACATAAATTGTGTGATCATTTAAGTGTGGAATATGATAACTATATTGGATATATACTTATCGGTGTGTGTTTCTGTTGTCTTGCGAAGATCTGAAATGGCAACCGGTCGTCACGGAAATCTCAACATGTCAGCTGAAGAATTGGCCGCTTTAATCCAACATCACCTGAATGCTGCTCTGGCAGGTGTTCCTAACCCACCAGCAGGAGGGGGCCTTAACCCCTACAAGATGTTCCTGGATGCGAAACCGAGCAAGTTCACGGGAGTTGAAGGACCTATAGGACTGGTCCGTTGGGTCGAAAAGTCTGAATCGGTTTTCAAATGTGCAATTGCCTCGAAGCTAATAAGGTCAAGTATGCTGCCTCGACGTTGGAAGATGGGGCATTAACCTGGTGGAACGCACAAGTCCAAACGCGTGGACTTGCTGCGGCGAACGCAATGACCTGTACCGAGTTCAATGCTCTAATCAAGGAGGAATACTGTCCGCGGGACAGAGTTCAGCAATTGGAACAAGCGTTATGGAACCACAAGATGGTCGGGTCAGAAATTGAAGCGTACATGGCAAGACATCATGATCTGGTGTTCCTTTGTCCCGATTTGGCTAATACCGTCGTTAAACGACTTGAGTTTTATCTTGGGGGTCTGGTCCCTGAGATCCAGGGCATGGTAATGTCTAGCAACCCTACGACGGAGCAACAACCAATTAGGCTGGCACATAAACTCACCGATAAGGCGGTGGAGCAAAGGAAGTTGCCACCTAGGTGTGCGACTGAAATTGTCCCTGACAACAAAAGGAAATTTGAAGACTCACCTACTCGGCAGTCTTCATTAGCCCAGCCACAACAAGGAAACCAGAAGCGGTCCAACAACTTCAACAACAATCGGGTTCACAACAATCAGTCTGCCAACAACACCCAGAACTCGAGTGGATGTGCGGGTCGAAAGCCGCAATGTAATCGTTGTAACCTCCATCATCACGGCCCTTGCATCGGAAATCGCTGCCAACGATGTGGCAAAGCAGGACACGCGACAAAGGATAGTCGCGGGGAGATTATGTCACGACAGAATCAGAACCAGCACCAGGGTCAGCAGCAGGGTAATAACCGGGGATGCTATCAGTGCGGTAACACTGCCCATTTCAAGCGAGACTGCCCGCAACTTCGCAACAACAATGGTGGGAATAACAACAACAACAATAACAACAATGGCAACAATGGAAATGGTGGCACAGGAGGTGCCAAGGGACGTGCATTCACGCTAGGCCATGGGGAGGCCCGAAACGACTCGAATGTGGTCACCGGTAAGTTTCCACTTAAAGATCATTTTGCTACTGTACTTTTTGATACGAGTGCGGATAAGAGTTTTATATCTAAGTCTTTTAGGAAGAACCTAAATCTCACACATAGACCCCTAGAGACCCCTTACGTCATAGAACTAGCCGATGGTAAATCTGTAGATGTGACTCATCTAGTGACCGGTTGTCAACTTAAACTTGCGAGTCACACCTTTACCATTGATCTGATGACAACTACTCTGGGTAGTTTTGATGTGGTAGCCGGAATGGACTGGCTATCCGACGTCCGAGTTGATGTTCTCTGTTACGAGAAAGCTATCCGTATTCCGCTCTCTAACGACGAAGTCTTGATGGTGCAAGGTGAGAAGGCAGGCGTCGTCATGAACATCATCTCTTTCATGCAAGCCCAGAAGTATCTTCGGAAGAAGAATTCTTTTGCTTTGCTCGAACTGGTCACCAAACAGTCTAAGGACGAGAAGCGGATTGAAGATATCCCCACCGTCCGTGACTTTCCCGATGTGTTTCCAGAGGAGTTACCCGGTCTTCCACCACATCAACAAGTAGAGTTTGAAATCGAATTGGCGAGCCATGCGACTCCTATCGCCAAGGCCCCGTACCGCTTAGCTCCAGCAGAGCTGCAAGAGCTGTCTACCCAACTTCAGGAATTGTTGGAAAAAGGATTTATCCAACCCAGTACTTCGCCATGGGGAGCTCCGGTCCTTTTTGTCAAGAATAAGGACGGGACCTTCCGCATGTGCATCGACTACAGGGAACTCAATAAGGTTACCGTCAAGAACCGGTACCCATTACCTCGCATCGACGATCTTTTCGACCAGCTTCAAGGGTCAAGCTATTACTCCAAGATTGATCTACGGTCCGGTTATCACCAGCTACGCGTTAAGGAGGAGGATATCTCCAAGACGGCATTTCGCACTCGGTATGGCCATTACGAGTTCTTGGTCATGCCCTTCGGTCTCACCAATGCACCCGCGGTGTTCATGGACCTCATGAACCGCGTGTGTAAGCCGTATCTCGACAAGTTTGTCATCGTGTTCATCGATGATATACTCATCTACTCTAAGGGTGAGGAAGAACATGCTAAGCATCTGCGGTTATTGCTGGAACTACTTCAACAAGAGAAACTATATGCCAAATTTTTGAAGTGTGATTTCTGGATTCGGGAAGTTCAGTTCCTTGGGCATATCGTGAATGAAAAGGGTATACACGTTGATCCCGCCAAGATCGATGCTATCAAGAACTGGGAAGCACCCAGGACACCGACAGAGATCCGCCAATTTTTGGGTTTGGCTGACGTTTCATCGAAGGATTTTCCAAGATCGCACAACCGCTTACCACTCTCACTCAGAAGGGCACCAAGTATGCTTGGGGTGACAAACAGGAAGCAGCATTTCAATTACTGAAGCAGAAGCTTTGCATTGCGCCCATTTTGTCCTTGCCAGAGGAGACGGATGATTTTGTGGTATATTGTGACGCTTCCATTCAGGGATTGGGATGTGTGCTCATGCAACGTTATAAGGTCATCGCGTATGCATCCCGACAGTTGAAGGTCCACGAGAAGAACTACACGACACATGACTTGGAATTGGGAGCAGTTGTGTTTGGACTTAAGATTTGGAGACACTACCTATATGGAACAAAGTGCACAATCTACACGGATCACAAGAGCCTCCAGCATATTTTTGACCAGAAGGAGTTGAACATGCGACAGCGTCGCTGGGTTGACCTCCTGAACGATTATGAATGTGCCATTCAATATCACCCGGGTAAAGCTAACATGGTAGCTGATGCCCTCAGTCGGAAGGAGCACTTGAAACCTCGTCGGGTACGAGCACTACAGTTCACAATTCATTCTGGGTTACCCGAACAGATACGCGACGCGCAGCTAGAAGCTGTTAAGGAAGAGAACATCAAGGCGGAATCTGTGGGAAGATGGAACGCGATTGGGAAGTGAAACCCAATGGTACCCGGTATTTCATGAATCGTATATGGGTACCTCTATATGGAAACCTCAGGAAGCTAGTTATGGACGAAGCTCACAAATCCCGATACTCTGTCCATCCTGGTTCGGATAAGATATATCAAGACCTTAAAGCCGCGTACTGGTGGCCCAACATGAAAGCGGATATAGCCACCTACGTGAGCAAGTGTTTGACTTGTGCGAAAGTCAAGGTGGAATACCAGAAGCCATCAGGGCTACTTCAACAACCTGAGATCCCAGTGTGGAAATGTGTGACATCCCGGCTTTTCAGGTATCTTAAATGCACTACTTTATTGTTATTCATTCCTACGCTGATTTAATTCGGATTATTGATTACACGCTCGCAATAACTACGCTAACTTTAGTAATTAGGGAATACACGATGTTTGGGAGTTTTAACGGGTCGTATCTGAATTACGTGCTATGTGTTATTAGACATTTGTGAATCTATTGCGTCCCACTCCAAATACGTGATTTAATATTTTATAAACTCCGTGTCGCGAATAATATTTTAGTAAATTCTATTTATAAACCGGACCAAGCCTGTGAAACGTTTCGACTTCGCGACCAATCAAACCCAACCCGCCACCCACACCCCCGTGCGGCCCATACTCCTTGCGGCCCACACTCCTTGCGGCCCAAGGAAATAACCCAAACCGTCCCCCCTTATGCGAACCCCTTTTATATTAAGTATACATGCATGTTGTGGGAAACATTCAAACCCTAATACTCTAGTGGAAGTCAACAGCAGCCCCCCCCCTCTCGGTCGCCTAGCTCTACATCCCTCGGATCGATTCCAAGCTTGTCCCGGTTCGCTAATTGTCATCGTTTCAAGGTTAGGGGTTAATTGTATTGCGATTCACACTAGGTTTTGTGTAGTCTTGATCATGATTATGTGCTTGTATGATATTATTAATGAAAAAGTGTTGTGGTGCATGATTAGTTCGGATGAATATGCGAATCTTTGCGGTTGTGATGATATGTTTGAATATTAAAATCGTAGGCTGCGTTTTATCGATAAAAATCATGATATATACTTAGGTTTTGCATGAATATTGATATATTAGATGATATTTGACAAGTTAACCTGCTGTTAAACAATACCACTAAGCGTCATGGCCGTTTACACATGTTCTAATGTGATAAAGTCGAAAACAGTAAGCTGATTGACATTTACAGCCAACTTCAGTTGGCTGTAACCTGATCATTATTTATCTAAAAGTGGATTTTCTGAAGCCTAAAACGTGTATTTTTGAAAAACGCTTCAAATGGCTCTGAATTCATATTTTTCTGAGGTTGTTTGCTATTTTTAAATGGTCATTTAGTGCAGTAGCTGAAGCTGCGTAAATTCTGCAGAATTTGCAGGTTGTTTATCGAGTCGGATCTCATAGTCTGTATTGGGTTAGGTCACGAAATCTGTACAGTAACTGGAGATGGGAATTTCCGAAAATCTCCCACTAGAATTTCGTTAATCGAATGAACGATAATTTTTAAATGATTTTTCTCTTGGACTGCAGTCAGAAAGCGACGAATCTGACTGCAGCCTAGTATATAAATGTTTATAAATAATTGGTAAAGATTTAGGATTTGAAAATTTTATACAAAATTCTACAGTCTAATTGACACCTCCTGTAAAACAATTGGAATTTTTGGAACGTTGGAACTATTTTATAAAAATTCTCGAAAACAACCCAGTTTTGAGTGTACAAGCTGAAACATGATAACTTGCATTTGTATGTATCTAAGTGTTGTATGAGTTATCCTGTGTTTATGACATGTTGGTTTGATCGTTATTTTGTATGGTGATACTTTGCATGCATGATTATGGTTTCGAATTGGCTATTACGTGTGCCGTACTGTGTGTTAGTTATGCGTAGGGTTTTGTGTCAGTGTGTTCACACGCTAACTTTGAATCGGTTGACATGTTAGGACGCGATTAGCGGTTCCATCATTTGCTTCTTTTGCGTTTATCTAACCGAGCAATTTAAGGTGAGTTCACGGCCCATATTTTATCTGTTTTTGAACAACAGGGGGAGAAACATGTATACGCTCTACAACTCAATCTTTTACGTTATGCTAAATTAACACTGTTAACTATTCGGTAACTAAGTTAACGTTAATGTATGTTATGGTCACTAAGTAGCTTTATCACGGAAGTCCTCAACCAACTCTCGGATCGTTAGTATTAGGTTAGATAGCGGGGAAATTATAGTAGTACTACTGGGCCCGACAAGCCCCACCCGAGCTAGTCGCGCTAGCCGACCGGGAATGGTCAACGGGTGATTAATTTGGCCTAACTTTCCCCATGGTCAGTGATAGACCAGGCAACACAGAGGCAACAACAGTCAGCTTCGATCGTGAACTCTTACGTGACGTAACTTTAGGCTCGCTACCTACATGTTAACATTGAACTTATATACAAACCAACCTTATTATTCCAGGTTAGGAATAATGGAACTATGTCGTTATCCCGGGTTAGGGATAACGGGGGAAACAATCTTTTAAACCGAACTTGTGAACTCATAATAAAAACCTGTGAACTCACTCTTCTTTAATGTTGACACTTGTTTCTTTGCATGTTTCTCAGGACGCTAGGAGCGCTAGGTGCACTCACTTGCATTTGATCAAGACATTTTTATCGAGTCTTTATTTACGAATAATTTTTGGGATTTTGGTTTTGGCGTTTATGTTGGCGCCCGTTACTTTATTTTAATGCTTCCACTAAACTTTGAAACCTTGAAATTTTGAAAATGATTATGCATGTTTACAACTGTTTTTGGAAAACGTTTAAATAAATCATATAGAGTCGTTCGACATTGCTAGTGTCTGAGATTCTGGTTTGATCACACGCCTCACGGTAATACCCGCAAGTGGAAATTGAGGGTGTGACAGATTGGTATCAGAGTGTCTAGCTATAGAGAACCAGGTTTGCATTTAAAGTAGACTTAAACTATAGCTGTTGCACGACACTAGACTTAGTTGGCACCGAACTGTGATATCTTGTTATGTGTTATACTACAAATGTTCTATGAGATATATATATATATATATTGTGATATACGCAGCTCGTAACTAACTACACCAACCCAGCAGGCTATGTCAACATCTTCATCCGATAGATCTCGACAATCAAGGGCGCCGGGGAAGGCACCCATGGTCGAACCCTCACTACCTCGTGGCGTGGAGACACGCTCAGCTGCTAGGAAAAGACTCGCTCTAGGAGGGGAGTCGTCCTCCCGTCCAACCACCACTGTACCGGTCAAACCGGTCAACTCTTCAGGAGTGGGGGACGATCTACTTGGAGCTGTGCTAAGGAAACAACAGGAACAGCTGGAGAGAATGCAAGAGACTATCGAAGCACAAGGATGGCTGATATGTCAGCTGACTGGTAAAACTGAAGAGCTCGAGGAAGAGCAAGATGAGAATAGGAGAGTTTGAAGCATTTTAGCTAAGGACCTTCGTGCTGAGCAGCTGAGGGCTGACTGGATCGAAGACAGAGTTCTTGAGTCCAGTTGGAGGATTCACGAACTGGAGCAGAACCAAGCACCACCTATCCCAATACCCGCACCAGCACCGGCCCCTCCAGCGCTGGTAGAAGATGAAAAGGAGGATCCAGAGGAAGACCCGGAGGAGGATCCGGAGGAAGAAGAGCCGGAACAGGACTCGGCTGTTGAAGCTGAAAACGCTGAAGAGGAAGACGGCAGTGATAGCGACTTGGGAGATGGAGACATAGATGACTACTCGTCTCGCCAATCTCCGTTTTGTTTCCTTTAGTTGTTTGTTTCCACTTATGTTTGAACTTGGAAATTTTATAATTAAACTGATATGTTTGGTTGGTATTTTGTGAGACATTACAATTTATTTAATCGAATGTTCCTTTTGATTGTTTAATTTGTTGGGTTGACATAAATTGTGTGATCATTTAAGTGTGGAATATGATAACTATATTGGATATATAATTATCGGTGTGTGTTTGTGTTGTCTTGCGAAGATCTTAAATGGCAACGGTCGCCGTGAAAATCTCAATATGTCAACTGAAGGATTGGCCGCTTTAATCCAACAACACGTGAATGCTGCTCCGGTAGGTGTTCCTAACCCACCAGCAGGAGGGGGTCTTAACCCCTACAAGATGTTCCTGGATGCGAAACCGAGCAAATTCACGGGAGTTGAAGGACCTATAGGACTGGTCCGTTGGGTCGAAAAGTCTTAATCGGTTTTCGAAATGTGCAATTGCCTCGAAGCTAATAAGGTCAAGTATGATGCCTCGACGTTGGAAGATGGGGCATTAACCTGGTGGAACGCACAAGTCCAAATGCGTGGGCTTGTTGCGGCTAACGCAATGGCCTGGACCGAGTTCAAAGCTCTAATCAAGGAGGAATATTGTCCGCGGGACAGAGTTTAGCAATTGGAACAAGCGTTATGGAACCACAAGATGGTCGGGTCAGAAATTGAGGCGTACACGGCAAGACATCATGATCTGGTGTTCCTTTGTCCCGATTTGGCTAACACCGTCATTAAACGACTTTAGTTTTATCTTGGGGGTCTGGTCCCTGAGATCCAGGGCATGGTAATGTCTAGCAACCCTACGACGGAGCAACAAGCGATTAGGCTGGCGCATAAACTCACCGATAAGGCGGTGGAGCAAAGGAAGTTACTACCTAGGGGTGCAACTGAAATTGTCCCTGACAACAAAAGGAAATTTGAAGACTCACCTGCTCGGCAGTCTTCATCAGCCTAGCCACAACAAGGAAACCAGAAGCGGTCCAACAACTTCAACAACAATCGGGGTCACAACAATCAGTCTCCTAACAACACCCAGAACTCGAGCGGCTATGCGGGTCGAAAGCCACAATGAAATAGTTGTAACCTCCATCATCACAGCCCTTGCACCGGAAATCGCTGCCAACGATGTGGCAAAGTAGGACACGCGGCAAAGGATTGTCGCTGGGAGATTATGTCACGACAGAATCAGAACCAGCACCAGGGTCAGCAGAAGGGTAATAACCGAGGATGCTATCAGTGCGGTAGCACTTCCCATTTCAAGCGAGACTGCCCGCAAGTTTGCAACAACAATGGTGGGAATAACAACAACAACAACAACAACAACAATAACAACAATGGCAACAATGGAAATGGAGGCACAGGAGGTGCCAAGGGACGTGCATTCACGCTAGGCCGTGGGGAGGCCCGAAACGGCTCGAATGTGGTCACCGGTAAGTTTCCACTTAACGATCATTTTGCTACTGTACTTTTTGATACGGGTGCGGATAAGAGTTTAATATCTGAGCGTTTTAGGAAGAACCTAAATCTCACAGAACTAGCCGATGGTAAATCTGTAGATGTGACTCATCTAGTGACCGGCTGTCAACTTAAACTCGCGGGTCACACCTTTACCATTGATCTGATGAGAACTACTCTGGGTAGTTTTGATGTGGTAGCCGGAATGGACTGGCTATCCGACGTCCGAGCTGAAGTTCTCTGTTTCGAGAAAGCTATCCGTATTCCGCTCTCTAACGAAGAAGTATTGATGGTGCAAGGCGAGAAGGCAGGCGTCGTCACGAACATCATCTCTTACATGCAAGCCCCGAAGTATCTTCGGAAGAAAAACTCTTTTGCTTTGCTCGCACTGGTCACCGAACAGTCTAAGGACGAGAAGCGGATTGAGATATCCCCATCGTCCTTGACTTTCCCGATGTGTTTCCAGAGGAGTTACTCGGTCTTCCACCACATCGACAAGTAGAGTTTGAAATCGAATTGGCGAGCCATGCGACTCCTATCACCAAGGCCCCGTACCGCTTAGCTCCAGCAGAGCTGCAAGAGTTGTCTACCCAACTTCAGAAATTGTTGGAAAAAGGATTTATCCGACCCAGTACTTCGCCATGGGGAGCTCCGATCCTTTTTGTCAAGAAGAAGGACGGGACCTTCCGCTTGTGCATCGACTACAGGGAACTCAATAAGGTTACCGTCAAGAACTGGTACCCATTACCTCGCATCGACGATCTTTTCGACCAGCTTCAAGGGTCAACCTACTACTCCAAGATTAATCTATGGTCCGGTTATCACCAGCGACGCGTCAGGGAGGAGGATATCTCCAAAACGGCATTTCGCACTCGGTATGGCCATTACGAGTTCTTGGTCATGCCGTTCAGTCTCACCAATGCACCGCGGTGTTCATGGACCTCATGAACCGTGTGTGTAAGCCGTATCTCGACAAGTTTGTCATCGTGTTCATCGATGATATACTCATCTACTCTAAGGGTGAAGAAGAACATGTTGAGCATCTGCGGTTATTGCTTGAACTACTTCAACAGGAGAAACTATATGCCAAGTTTTCAAAGTGTGATTTCTGGATTCGGGAGGTTAAGTTCCTCGGGCATATCGTGAATGAAAAGGGTATACACGTTGATCCCGCCAAGATCGATGCTATCAAGAACTGGGAAGCACCCAGGACACAGACAGAGATCCGCCAATTTTTAGGTTTGGTTGGTTACTACAGACGTTTCATCGAGGGATTTTCCAAGATCGCACAACCGCTTACCACTCTCACTCAGAAGGGCACCAAGTATGCTTGGGGTGACAAACAGGAAGCAGCATTTCAATTACTGAAGCAGAAGCTTTGCAACGCGCCCATTTTTTCCTTGCCAGAGGGGACAGATGATTTTGTGGTATATTGTTACGCTTCCATTCAGGGATTGGGATGTGTGCTCATGCAACGTGATAAGGTCATCGCATATGCATCCCGACAGTTGAAGGTCCACGAGAAGAACTACACGACACATGACTTGGAATTGGGAGCAGTTGTGTTTGCACATAAGATTTGGAGACACTACCTATATGGAACAAAGTGCACAATCTACACGGATCACAAGAGCCTCCGGCATATTTTTGACCAGAAGGAGTTGAACATGCGACAACGTCGCTAGGTCGAACTCCTGAACGATTATGAATGTGCCATTCAATATCACCCGGGAAAACTAACGTGGTGGCTGATGCCCTCAATCGGAAGGAGCACTTAAAACCTCGTCGGGTACGAGCACTACAGTTCACAATTCATTCTGGGTTACCCGAACAAATACGCGACGCGCAACTAAAAGCAGTTAAGGAAGAGAACATCAAGGCCGAATCTGTGGGAAGGATGGAACGCGATTGGGAAGTGAAACCCAATGGTACCCGGTATTTCATGAACCGTATATAGGTACCTCTCTACAGAAACCTCAGGAAGCTAGTTATGGACGAAGCTCACAAATCCCGATACTCTGTCCATCCTGGTTCGGATAAGATGTATCAAGACCTTAAAGCCGCGTACTGGTGGCCCAACATGAAAGCGGATATAGCCACCTACGTGAGCAGGTGTTTGACTTGTGCGAATGTCAAGGTGGAATACCAGAAGCCATCAGGGCTACTTCAACAACCTGAGATCCCAGTGTGGAAATGGGATCAGATCTCGATGGACTTTATCACTGAACTCCCGCGAACTCCGAGTGGTTGCGATACCATCTGGGTGATCGTAGATCGTCTAACTAAGTCTGCACACTTCCTAGCGACGAAAGAAACAGATAAGATGGATAAGTTGACTCGCATCTACATTAAGGAAGTAGTTTCTCGGCACGGGGTGCCAACATCCATCATTTCAGACAGAGATCATCGTTTCACGTCCAACTTTTGGCCCACTTCAGAAAGCGTTGGGTACACGCTTAGATATGAGCACAACTTACCATCCTCAGACGGATGGCAAAGTGAAAGGACCATTCAGACCTTGGAGGACATACTTAGGGCATGCGTGATAGACTTCGGGAACAGTTGGGAAATCCATCTGCCTTTAGTGGAATTCTCATATAACAACAGTTACCATACGAGTATTTAGGCAGCACCATTTGAAGCATTGTACGGTCGGAAATGTAGATCACCGGTCTGTTGGGCAGAAGTTGGTGACAGTCAACTCACAGGTCCTGAGTTGATACTTGAGGCTACTGAAAATATTGTGCAAATCAGAAACCGCATGGCAGCGGCACGGGATCGACAGAAAAGTTACGCTGATCAACGACGCAAACCCCTCGAATTTCAAGTAGGTGACCGCGTCCTACTAAAAGTGTCACCCTGGAAGGGTGTAATTCATTTTGGGAAACGAGGCAAACTAAATCCACGGTACGTAGGCCCATTTGTGATTTCGAAGCGTATCGGGCCGTAGCTTATCAGTTAGACCTTCCTGCCGAACTCAGTGGAGGTCACAACGTTTTTCACGTGTCCAATCTGAAGAGAGTGTCTATCAGATGAGACACTAGTCATTCCATTGGATGAGATTCAAGTGGATGAGCAACTGCATTTTGTGGAACAACCTATCGAGATCATGGGCCGTGAGATCAAGACTCGAAGGCACAGCAAGATACCGGTCGTCAAGGTTCGTTGGAACTCTAAGCGTGGACCGGAGTTCACGTGGGAAAGAGAGGACCAAATGAAAAGCAAATATCCACACCTTTTCGCAGCTGAGCAGCAATCTGACGTTACCGCCAACTGAATTTCGGGACGAAATTCTTTCAACATGGGGATGATATGACGGCCTGGGATTTACTTGTACCATTCTAACAAACTGAATCTTTGTGCGTTGCATTTTAAACCGCGTTTACTCAATTTTCGGGACGAAAATTCTTTCAACATGGGGATAATGTGACATCCCGGCTTTTCAGGTATCTTAAACGCACTACTTTATTGTTATTCATTCCTACGCTGATTTAATTCAGAGTATTGATTACGCGCTCGCAATAACTACGCTAACTTTAGTAATTAGGGAATACACGATGTTTGTGAGTTTTAACGGGTCGTATCTGAATTACGTGCTATGTGTTATTAGACGTTTGTGAATCTATTGCGTCCCACTCCAAATACGTGATTTAATATTTTAAAAACTCCATGTCGCGAATAATATTTTAGCAAATTCTATTTATAAACCGAACCAAGCCTGTGAAACGTTTCGACTTCGCGACCAAGCAAACCCAACCCGCCACCCACACCCCCGTGCGGCCCACACTCCTTGCGGCCCAAGGAAATAACCCAAACCGCCCCCCCCCCTTATGCGACCCCCTTTTATATTACGTATACATGCATGTTGTGGGAAACATTCAAACCCTAATACTCTAGTGGAAGTCGACGGCAGCCCCACCCCCCTCTCTCGGTCGCGCAAGCTCTACATCCCTCGGATCGATTCCAAGCTTGTCCCGATTCGCTAATTGTCGTCGTTTCAAGGTTAGGGTTTAATTGTATTGTGATTCACACTAGGTTTTGTGTAGTCTTGATCATGATTATGTGCTTGTATGATATTATTATGAAAAAGTGTTGTGGTGCATGATTAGTTCGGATGAATATGCGAATCTTTACGGTTGTGATGATATGTTTGAATATTAATATCGTAGGCTGCGTTTTATCGATAAAGATCATGATATATACTTAGGGTTTGCATGAATATTGATATATTAGATGAAATTTGACAAGTTAACCTGCTGTTAAAAAATACAACTAAGCGTCATGGCCGTTTACACATGTTCTAATGCGATAAAGTAGAAAACAGTAAGATGATTGACATTTACAGCCAACTTCAGTTGGCTGTAACATGATCATTATTTATCGAAAAGTGGATTTTCTGAAGCCTAAAACGTGTATTTTTTAAAAATGCTTCAAATGGGGCCGGATTCATATTTTTCTAAGGTGGTTTGCTATTTTTAAATGGTCATTTAGTGCAGTAGCTGAAGCTGCGTAAATTCTGCAGAATTTGCAGGTTGTTTATCGAGTCGGATCTCATAGTCTGTATGGGGTTAGGTCATGAAATCTATACAGTAAGTGGAGACAGGAACTTCCGAAAATCTCCCGCTGGAATTTCGTTAATCGGATGAACGATGATTTTTAAATGATTTTTCTCGTGGACTGCAGTCAGAAAGCGACGAATCTGACTGCAGCCTAGTATATAAATGTTTATAACTAATTGGTAAAGATTTAGGATTTGAAACTTTTACACAAAATTCTACACTCTAATTGACACCTCCTGTAAAAAATTGGAATTTTTGGAACGTTGGAACTATTTTATAAAAATTCTCGAAAACAGCCCAGTTTTGAGTGTACAAGCTGAAACATGATAACTTGCGTTTGTGTGTATCTAAGTGTTGTATGAGTTATCCTGTGTTTATGACAAGTTGGTTTGATCGTTATTTTGTATGGTGATACTTTGCATGCATGATTATGGTTTCGAATTGGTTATTACGTGTGCCGTACTGTGTGTTAGTTATGCGTAGGGTTTTGTGTCAGTGTGTTCACACACTAACTTTGAATCGGTTGACATGTTATGACGCGATTAGCGGTTCCATCATTTGCTTCTTTTGCATTTATCTAAACAAGCAATTTAAGGTGAGTTCACGGCCCCTATTTTATCCGGTTTTGAACAACAGGGGGAGAAACATGTATACGCTCTACAACTCAATCTTTTACGTTATGCGAAATTAACACCGTTAACTATTCGGTAACTAAGTTAATGTTAATGTATGTTATGGTCACTAAGTAGCTTTATCACGGAATTCCTCAACCAACTCTCGGATCGTTAGTATTGGGTTAGATAGCGGGGAAATTATAGTAGTACTACTGGGCCCGACAAGCCCCACCCGAGCTAGTCGCGCTAGCCGACCGGAAATGGTCAACGGGTGATTAATTTGGCCTAACTTTCCCAATGGTCAGTGATAGACCTGGAAACACAGAGGCAACAACAGTCAGCTTCGATCGCGAACTCTTACGTGACGTAACTTTAGGCTCGCTACCTACATGTTAACATTGAACTTATTTACGAACCAACCTTATTATTCCAGGTTAGGAATAATGGAACTATGTCGTTATCTCGGGTTAGCTATAACGGGGGGAAACAATCTTTTAAACCGAACTTGTGAACTCATAATAAAAACCTGTGAACTCACTCTTCTTTAATGTTGACACTTGTTTCTTTGCATGTTTCTCAGGACGCTAGGAGCGCTAGGTGCACTCACTTGCATTTGATAAAGACATTTATCGAGTCTTTATTTACGAATAAATTTTGGGATTTTGGTTTTGGCGTTTATGTTGACGCCCGTTACTTTATTTTAATGCTTCCGCTAAACTTTGAAACCTTGAAATTTTGAAAATGACTATGCATGTTTACAACAACTATTTATGGAAACCATTTAAATAAATCATATAGAGTCGTTCGACATTGCTAGTGTCTGAGATTCTGGTTTGATCACACGCCTCACGGTAATACCCCGCAAGTGGAAATTGAGGGTGTGACAAAATGGGATCAGATCTCGATGGACTTTATCACTAAACTCCCGCGAATTCCGGGTGGTTGCGATACCATCTGGGTGATCGTGGATCGTCTAACTAAGTCTGCACACTTCCTAGCGACCAAAGAAACAGATAAGATGGATAAGTTGACTCGCATCTTCATAAAGGAAGTAGTTTCTTGGCACGGGGTGCAAACGTCCATCATTTCAGACAGAGATGCTCGTTTCACGTCCAACTTTTGGCGGTCACTTCAGAAAGCGTTGGGTACACGCTTAGATATGAGCACAGCTTACCACCCTCAGACGGATGGTCAAAGTGAAAGGACCATTCAGACCTTGGAAGACATGCTTAGGGCATGCGTGGTAGACTTCGGGAATAGTTGGGAAATCCATCTGCCTTTAGTGGAATTCTCGTATAACAACAGTTACCATACGAGTATTAAGGCAGCACCGTTTGAAGCATTGTACGGTCGCAAATGTAGATCACCGGTCTATTGGGCAGAAGTCGGTGACAGTCAACTCACAGGTCCTGAGTTGATACTTGAGACTACTGAAAAGATTGTGCAAATCAGAAACCGCATGGCAGCGGCACGGGATCGACAGAAAAGTTACGCTGGTCAACGACGCAAACCACTCGAATTTCAAGTAGGTGACCGCGTCCTACTGAAAGTGTCACCCTGGAAGGGTGTAATTCGTTTTATGAAACGAGGCAAACTAAATCCACGGTACGTAGGCCCATTTGTGATTTCGAAGCGTATCGGGCCCGTAGCTTATCAATTAGACCTTCCTGCCGAACTCAGTGGAGTTCACAACGTTTTTCACGTGTCCAATCTGAAGAAGTGTCTATCAGATGAGACCCTAGTCATTCTATTGGATGAGATTCAAGTGGATGAGTAACTGCATTTTGTGGAACAACCTATCGAGATCATGGACCGTGAGATCAAGACTCGAAGGCACAGCAAGATACCGATCGTCAAGGTTCGTTGGAACTCTAAGCGTGGACCGGAGTTCACGTGGGAAAGAGAGGACCAAATGAAAAGCAAATATCCACACCTTTTTGCAACTGAGCAGCAATCTGATGTTACCGCCAACTGAATTTCGAGACGAAATTCTTTCAACATGGGGATGATATGACAGCCTGGGATTTCCTTGTACCATTCTAACAAACTGAACTTTTGTGTGTTGCATTCTAAACCACGTTTACTCAATTTTCGGGACGAAAATTCTTTCAACATGGGGATAATGTGACATCCCGGCTTTTCAGGTATCTTAAACGCGCTACATTGTTGTTATTCATTCCTACGCTGATTTAATTTGGAGAATTAAAATTACGCGCTCGCAATAACTACGCTAACTTTAGTATTTAGGGAATACATAATGTTTGGAAATTCTAACGAGTAATATCTGAATTACGTGCTATGTGTTATTAGACGCTTGTAGATTATTGTATCACGCTTTGATTTCCCGATTTATTAGTTATAAGCCTTGTGTTATCGAATTGTAAAAAAATAAATAAATAAATAAATAGCCGAACCGAACTGAGCCGCAGAACATGTCGACCTTGTGACCACACAAGCCCAACCCGCCACCCACACCTCCCTTGCAAACCCAACAACCCGCCACCCAACCCTTGCGGCCCAAGGATAAGCCCAAACCGCCCCCCTTGCCCCTTATGTATACGTATGTATGCATGGGGTGTTCAAAAAAAATATTCAAAACCCTAATCCCCTAGAAGTGTGCGACGGCAGCAGCCCCCCCTCCCTCTCGGTCGCGCAAGCATCCCATATCCCTCGGATCGATTCCAAGCTTGTCCCGGTTCGCTAATTGTCATCGTTTCAAGGTTAGGGTTTAATTGTATTACGATTCACACTAGGTTTTGTGTAGTCTTGATCATGATTATGTGCTTGTATGATATTATTATGAAAAAGTGTAGTGGTGTATGATTAGTTCGGATGAATATGCGAATCTTTGCGGTTGTGATGATATGTTTGAGTATTAAAATCGTAGGCTGCGTTTTATCTATAAAGATCATGATATATACTTAGGGTTTGCATGAATATTGATATATTAGATGATATTTGACAAGTTAACCTGCTGTTAATCAATACAACTAAGCGTCATGGCCGTTTACACATGTTCTAATGCGATAAAGTCAAAAACAGTAAGCTGATTGACATTTACAGCCAACTTCAGTAGGCTGTAACCTGATCATTATTTATCGAAAAGTGGATTTTCTAAAGCCTAAAATGTGTATTTTTGAAAAACGCTTCAAATGGCGCCGGATTCATATTTTCTGAGGTCGTTTGCTTTTCTAAATGGTCATTTAGTGCAGCAGTTGAAGCTGCGTAAATTCTGCAGAATTTGCGGGTTGTTTATCGAGTCGTATCTCATAGTCTGTATGGAGTTAGGTCACGAAATCTGTACAGTAACTGGAGACTGGAGTTTCCGAAAATCTCCCACTGAAATTTCGTTATCGGATGAACGATGATTTCTAAATAATTTTTCTCGTGGACTGCAGTCAGAAAGCGACGAATCTGACTGCAGCCTAGTATATAAGTGTTTATAAAGAATTTGGTAACGATTTAGGATTTGAAAATTTTACACAAAAATCTACAGTTTAATTGACACCTCCTGTAAAACAATTGGAATTTTTGGAACGTTGTAACTTATCTAACCGAGCAATTTAAGGTGAGTTCACGGCCCCTATTTTATCCGGTTTTGAACCACAGGGGGAGAAACATGTATACGCTCTACAACTCTATCTTTTACGTTATGCGAAATTAATGTCGTTAACTATTCGGTAACTAAGTTAATGTTAATTGCATTTTTGTGTATCTAAGTGTTGTATGAATTATCCTGTGTTTATGACAAGTTGATTTGGTCGTTATTTTGTATGGTGATACTTTGTATGCATGATTATCGTTTCGAATTGGTTATTACGTGTGTCGTACTGTGTGTTAGTTATGCGTAGGGTTTTGTGTCAGTATGTTCACACACTAACTTTGAATCGGTTGACATGTTATGACGCGATTAGCGGTTCCATCATTTGTCTCTTTTGCGTTTATCTAACCGAGCAATTTAAGGTGAGTTCACGGCCCTATTTTATCCGGTTTTGAACAACAGGGGGAGAAACATGTATACGCTCTACAACTCTATCTTTTACGTTATGCGAAATTAATGTCGTTAACTATTCGGTAACTAAGTTAATGTTAATGTATGTTATGGTCACTAAGTAGCTTTATCACGGAAGTCCTCAACCAACTCTCGGATCGTTAGTATTGGGTTAGATAGAGGGGAAATTATAGTAGTACTACTGGGCCCGACAAGCCCCACCCGAGCTAGTCGCGCTAGCCGACCGGGAATGGTCAACGGGTGATTAATTTGGCATAACTTTCGCCATGGTCAGTGATAGACCTGGCAACACAGAGGCAACAACAGTCAGCTTCGATCGCGAACTCTTACATGTCGTAACTTTAGGCTCGCTACCTACATGTTAACACTGAACTTATTTACGAACCAACATTATTATTCCAGGTTAGGAATAATGGAACTATGTCGTTATCCCGGGTTAGGGATAATGGGGGAAACAATATTTTAAACCGAACTTGTGAACTTATAAAAACCTGTGAACTCACTCTTCTTTAATGTTGACACTTGTTTCTTTGCATGTTTCTCAGGACGCTAGGAGCGCTAGGTGCACTCACCTGCATTTGATCAAGGCATTTTTATCGAGTCTTTATTAACGATTATTTTTATGATTTTGGTTTTGGCGTTTATGTTGGCGCCCGTTACTTTATTCTAATGCTTCCGCTAAACTTTGAAACCTTGGAATTTTGAAAATGACTATGCATGTTTACAATAAAAGTTTTTGGAAAACGTTTAAATAAATCATATAGAGTCGTTCGAAATTGCTAGTGTCTGAGATTCTGGTTTGATCACACGCCTCGCGGTAATACTCTGCAAGTGGAAATTGAGGGTGTGACAGGTTGCTCGTACGAACAACATATGGCTTGTACGAATAGAAACTGGTTCGTACGAATAAGGTAATGACTAGTTGAAAGGGCCACTCGTACGATCATAGATAATTGACTCGTACGAACAAGATAATGACTCGTACGAGCAAGCAACTTGCTCGTACGAAGCACCTTTCACTCGCACGAAGAAGTATTCTTCGGAGAACTTCCTAACAGACATGTTGTACACAAGACTTAACAGTTAGCACACATGCAACTGTTTTACAACACAGACAAACTAAACGCCGTACTAAATCAAGATAGGAGGATATCTTGATTTGGTCGACGCGACCAAACTGTACAGACACAATAAACAAAGACCGTACAATTACTAACATAACTAAGAACAAGCGACAGACATAGAAGTGCATCAACAAACTCCCCCTTGGCTGTTGCTTGGTCTTCGGTCTTCATTTCTAATGGACTGCTGCACCCACATTCACTGAACACTTCCAACCAACGCTGACTGAGGATCAAAGTCTCAACATTATCAAAAAAACATCAAACCTTTCCTGTTTCCTATTGAGTATCACTGGAGTCAACTGGATCAGTCACGATCTGTTGTGCACTAGACTTTACCACTGGAGTTGCAGCAGAAACTTTTGGTTTTGCGGATGAAGCTGAAGCATTAGGATTACCAGGATCTTTACTATCGTGATCACGTTTACGCTGGATTTCCTGTGCTTTGCATCTTTCACTCCACAGAATGTTCACCCTTTTTCTGCTCATTTCAAATACGTCTTTAATACCATTAAAGCCTTCAACTAGTGTAGTATTATGATAATGATACCATTCTCTCATGTTGTCATGTTTAGCAGTTAATGTTTCGGTAGATCCTTGTACAGCCGCACTACGTTCTTTCAACTTATTCAAGTCAATCCCACGAACGTTATCAGCCGCTCGTATTTGTTGTAGCTGAGCTGCCCTTTCAGTATCCGGAGCCCTCAACCGCTCATTCTCCTTTATTAACTGCGCAATCTTAGTAGCCTGCTTTTCAACAGTTTCCTTTAAAGAATTTATCTCCAACTGTTGCTTAATAACTGTATTACGATTTGAAGACATAAAATCCGAGTGCTTGTTAATCTGAGTTGCCGCAGCTTGTAGCTGAGAGAACAAAAAATCCACTTTCTCATCCTTTCCATTTCAGAGAATAACCGACTGCTTTGTTTTGTAATTTGTTGATGAATTGAGGACGGGGATTTTTGAACTGGAGAAGTAGTGGGTTGTTGTTGAACTGGAGTAGTCTCAACTGGAGGTGTTTCAGCTGCTGTGCTAGCTGCAGTTTGTGGTTCAGAGGTTGTTGTAGATTCCGATATTAGAGCTTCAGCCTCCTCCGATGTGAAGGCAGACTGAGCTTCTACAATTTGTTCCAGTATGGTTTCTTGTTGCATGATTGTAGGTTGTGTGATTTCAGGTTGAGCTGATGAGGTTTCCATAGACTTTTTATCCTGTTTCTTTCTACGAACAACAATTTTCTTTATGCGAGCTCGTTCAGTCTCAGCCTCGAATGGGACATAGTCAGCAGTTGAATCTGTTGGAATCTTTCTAACCTGCCTAACCCCACGCTCATCAACATAGCGTTCGTACCCAGGTTCAAGCGGATTGTCATCAAAATCCAATCCTTCATCCGGTTGTTTATCCTTATCACCACTTGTAATACCTACACCACTTGCACCACCATCACCATTATCATCACTGTCATCATCATCACCTTTTCCCTTTTGTAGACCAAACTTATCTTCGATCATCTTCTTTAAATTTGGTTCTTCATTATCTGACTCACTATCATCATGGCGCCACTTATCGTTTTCTGGTGCAACATATTAATCATTTGCCAGATACCGAACAACTTACGAGGAGGTATGTTTTCCTTGTAACTTTTTATTGCTACTCCTCTAAATATCTTCAACGAATGTTCCATCATAACATCAACTTTTAGAACATCGTTGTCATTCTTTGGAAGATTCGGATGTTGTATATTCAAGATCATCTGGAGAAAACGAGGATACATCCAAAACTTGTTTCCACCAAATCTGGTTCTACTCAAGTTTTCCTTCATGTTTGCAAAATATACTTTGAAATACTGAACGGTTTGTTCAATGTCAAATCTATCATCATCCCAACTAAGTTGTTATTAGCCCTGTCATAACCACTTCGTCTAAACACTGAATTAAAACATGTAGAAAAAAATTGTATCGGAGTGGCAACCATGCTTTGTTTAGTTGTCCTACAAGGAAATCTCCAACACATCTCATTTTGAAGCAAACATCCACGTTGACACTTCAACGGAACTGAGTATGGAGCTTCAGGATCATCGCCAAGCTGCAATGCTGAGTTAATTACTTCAACGGAAATATCTACGTCTAAATCATTCACTTTTCCGTGGATAAGTTCCTGTCCATTCACTTCAACAACTTTAGCTGAATCCCAAAATTCCTTGATCAATGTCTTGTATACTGTAGTTTTATGCATGATAGCATAATGTATCCTTGAGTCGTGCAAAAACTTCATTATACTGTTGTACTCAGTAAATTTATCTTCCGGATCTAAGTAGGCAAACATGTTGTGTCTTGGCTCTGACATAATTTCCACTTCTGACTTGTCAGTTCTCTTCATAGCAGGCTTTCTTTTCTGTTCCTTTTGTGCCATCCTTAAAGATATTAGAAACAACTTAAAAGGGTGAAAAGATGAAGTGAGAAAGGTGAAAGTAAAGTTGTACTCAAGAAACTTCATTACTTTTTATACCACGTTCTTATACTCGCATGAAAAACACTTAGTTCACACGAAGAACACTCAGTTCGTACGAAGGACTGTCTTGAACAACAAGCCAAGGGCTCATTCGTATGATGCATACACACTCGTACGAGTGATCTTGATTCATTCGTACGAAGAGCTGTCATTCACACGAGGACCTCTGATTCGTACGAGCAACAACTTATTCGTACAAATCCAGGTTCTTCCAAATTGGAACATCAATTCTTCGTAGACCTTAGGTTTTTCATTGACCTTTTTTGATCTTTGCACATATCCACACAAATCTCAAGTTAGAAAATGTGCACATTAAACATATTTTTTTCTTTGTAATGCGTTTATCCCGTTGTAAGAAAGTACTTTATGAAGTTATGATATCAAAGCAAATGATTTTTAGGCGTATCTTGGTGGAAAACATTTGAGCTTCAACTTTGACTAAATCAAAAATAATTTAATTTAAAACAGAGTAAACTAAAATAACTACTAGGTAAAAACAAATTGTACAAGAACTAGCAATCTTTTTCTGAGTTTCAAGGTAAGAGAATCATACCAGCTTTTAATCTTGCCAAAAACGAGTTTTTGTGTAAAAACACCAAATTAAATAAATAAGTATTCTACTATGATTATCGGTATTGTTATCGAAATAAGCTCAGCTTATCAGATGTAATCATGATTAGGAGATATGATTTAAGGTATGAATTATACTTACTAGCCGGTTTTCAACCACTTCATGACACATTCCCGTATCAAGACATGCACGAGAGAAAATCTTACCAGTGGTATACTGCTTATCATCTGTTTTGACGTATATGATGTGAGATACTTATTTTTTATTGAAAACAAGCCCTATGTGATTAAGTCCCTTATTGATGAGGAACTTGAATTTCAAATGCATGCAGGGCACAGGAGTAAGTCCGTGAACAGGTTAGTGCCATCGTACCGACAAAGAGACGAACTTAGCTCCTGCATAAAGCTGTGATATATTATCACTTATTGTTGGGTGAATGTGATATTTTTATCACTTATTGATGGTCGTATGCAGTATTCACACATATGTATGGTATCATGGAAGTTCTAGACTTGCATCTCCGTTATTTTTCGGTAAAAGATTCAACCATGATACCCAGATGATAAGCAAGCATAAAGACCGCATATCTCAGAACCTCGGCATACTATCAAACGAAATTTCGGTACCATGACCATATGCCAATGAATGGTTCCCACCTGGTGATCGGGGTGTCGCGCCCCGGTCAAAGATAAAATTTATAATCCCAAATTACCCTTAACAATGTGTTAGTGGTAATAAGCGGTCGAACCACGAAGAGTTTGTGGTTTGTGTTCGGACAAGATTGATATTAACAAGTGTTGTCACTTTTTATGAAGCTTGCTAATAACTTGATTACTTTTGTTTGTTTGAAAAGGACGTCGGAATGATCCGACAAAATTGATTTGATTGCTTAACTACTAACTTGAACAAATACATGGAAACTTGATTAAAACAATCATTTGAGAACAAGGTTCACACCCGGTTCGGTAATGTAAATCCTAGGATTCCTACACGTTTTAAGTTCAAGTCATTTATAACAATGACCAACAAGTTTAGTGTTATGTGATTTAGATGCCAAAAGCTATTGACTTTATGACCAACGGACTACAATGCACTTTTTTATCACAAACAAGTAAACTCTAACCTAGACAAGGCATAATTGCACATAAACATTTCACAAAAGTCAAATTTAATCTTCATTCTACAATTCATGAATTCAATACAAATGCAAGTCAATTATCATAGATTTCAAAATCAAAGCACAAATTGTCACAAATCAATACCCAAAACAATGTCAAACCCTAGAACTTACAAAACCTACACCGGGGTGAAACTAAAGGAAATTAGCCGCTCATGGTGAATGGGACTTGATCAATGATTGATGATAGCTTGAACATTGATATCTTGAAGCTTGATGGTGAAGATGAATGATGATTAGGGTTTAGGATTGGTGATGATGATGGATGGATTGGAGATTGAAGGAGGGTGATGATGGAATTGGATTAGGGTTATGATCAATGATGATGGATTGGATGATTGGATGGAATTGATGGAGATAAAAATGAAGGTTGGTTGATTGTTGGCTCCAAGAACAATTTTCAAACTCCCAAAATTCGTAACTCCTTTGAAAATGGTCAAAACACAAGTTATACCCGTCAAAAATTGAATTTCAGCGATAAAGAAATAGGAGGGGCGTGGCCGACGGCCCCCAGAAAGTCTAGTTTTCCTCCGACGCTCTAACCTACTGCCTATGACCAATTTTCGCCGATGGCCTCTCTAATTCTTGGTTTCCTGTTTTTCCATTTCGCGATCCCGGATGACTCGTTTTCCGCCCGATGCTTCGAAACGCTCTCGAATAGCTCATTAAACTCCGTAAACCTGTAAAACACAAATCCAATCAAAAGTAGGCTATTCGAAACTAAAATCTACGTAAAACATTAACTTAAGCTTAATAGGAACATCGGTTATCGATCACGCATCACCTGGCTTTCAGTCCGTTATGTTTATATCAACCTGCACATTTAATCTGATTGTGAGCCTACCGATAGATCATTAGTAAAGCTACTTATCAATTTTTGTTTTATGTTTTTGACCGTTTTTTTAACAGATCACCGGTGTATCATCTTCTCTTATCTTTACAAGAAACTCATTTTTGATTTTTGGTTTTTCTATTGTTTTTGTATTTTTCTAAAATTTTCTCCCCCTTAAATGTAGAAAGTAAATTAATAAAGAAATAACTAAATAAAAGACATATTTTTTGAATTTTTGCATTTTCTTATGTTTTTGTATTTTCTTGAAAATTTCTCCCCCTAAAATATAAAAAGAAAAGAAAATGAAAAATCTTTTTGTATTTTTATTTTTGAAGAAGGTATTTATGAAAACGATTAGCCAAGGATGATTTACTCGGGTTTCACCTTGATGCCATTGACCAAAAGAAGATAATCAAAACGTGATTTATCAAAAGCTTTTGTAAACAGGTCGGCACGTTGGTGATATGTGTGGATTTTAACAACATTGATAAGTTTCTTTTCATAACAATCTCGTATGAAATGATACTTAATCTCAATGTGTTTGGTTTTTGAGTGCTGTACAGGATTACGAGTGATCTATAAAGCAGCTTCATTGTCAACATAAATAGGAGTAGTTAGAAATTCAAAACCTAGATCCATAAAACCTGAGAGCAGCAACTAGAAGCCGAGATATACTCAGCCTCACAAGTGGAAGTAGCTACACAAGTCTGCTTTTTGCACTACCACGTGACTAGGCGATTTCCCAAGAATTGACATCCTGCTGATGTTGACTGTACATCGATCTTGCAGCTACCATGATCAGAATCATTGAATGCTGTCAAATCAAACTTATCATCCTTAGGGTATCAGAGACCAGTGTCCGGGCGACCCTTCAAATAACGAAAGATTCTTTTCATAACCATCAAATGAGAAACTTTTTGACTTGACTGGTAGCGAGCTTAGAAGACATGTTGGGTACATGATATCGGGTCTTGAAGCAGTAAGATACATAAGAGATCCGATCATAGCACGATAAAGAGACGGTTCCACATGTTCACCCATTCCATTAGGAGTAATCCCATGATTTTGAGCTAATGGAGTTCCCAAAGGCTTTGAGTCTTCCATTTGAAATCGTTTGAGAATATCTTCAACATACTTGGTTTGATGAATGAAGATCCCTTCTTTAGATTAATGAACCTGCAAACCTAAAAAGAAAGTCATTTCTCCCATGGCGCTCATCTCGAACTTCTCTTGCATCACCAGCTCTAATTCTTTGCACATTATCTCGTTTGTAGACCCAAAAATAATATCATCAACATATACTTGTACCAGAAATAAATCATCATTCTTTTCTTTGATGAAGAGAGTATAGTCGATCAATCTACGTCGAAAACCATTTTTGAGAATATAGGAAGACCACATTTCATACCAATCCTGTGGAGCTTGAGAAGACCATATAATGCCTTGTTCAAAAGCCAAACCTTGTCAGGATGGATTGGATCTTCAAAACTAGGCGGTTGCTCAACATATACTTCTTCTTCAACCACACCATGAAGAAATGCACTCTTCACATCCATTTGATAAACTGTAAACTTCTTGTAGGACGCATAAGCCAAGAAAATTCTTATGGCCTCAAGACGCGCTACTGGTGCATAAACCTCATTATAATCAATGCCTTCTACCTGATTAAAGCCCTGGACAACCAACCTTGCTTTGTTTCTCGCAACAACACCTCCGTCATCCTTCTTACACTTGTAAACCCATCCAATACTAATCTTCTTGTAGTTGTCGGGCCTGTCAACCAATTTCCACATGCTCAACTTCTGAAACTGCTGAAGTTCTTCTTGCATTGCTTCAACCCATGACTCTTCTTTCATAGCATCCTTCCAAGATTTCGGTTCTACTTGGCAAACATAGCAGGCAAAAGACCAATCATTATGTTCCCCAGATTCTCTAATTTTTGAATACAAACCAACATTCTGGTTGTTTCTTAGCTATTACGTGTCTGCACTCCACTCTGGACATCTCCTATAATATTCCGCTGAGGATGGGTATTATGAATTCGAGTTTCAGGAACATCGGGAACTCGAGAATTTATACCCAAATTGTTGATATTCAGATCAACAGCTAATTCGATGGCTGGAATCGACGAAGATGTAGAAGCATGACCTTTAGTCGTCCCTTGATTTTGCATATTGGACGTGACATCAGAAATTCCAGGAACCGGAGCAGAAGTAGTTTCATTTGCATCATGGAATTCATCATCTTCTGACGGAACATTATAATCAGCAGCATCTTCAAATTCCTCATTCTGAACAAGATTGTTAACCGAAGTAGACACTTGAGGGTTAACAATAATTGGTCGTACTAATGACGAGTCAACTGCGGTATCACTTTCCAGTAGCATTTGAGCAGCTGCAGATGCATCATCAAAAGTTGGCAGATTGAAGGAGTCAAATAGTCCGTCGAGGTCAAACATCCAAGGAGCACCCGGAGCTCTTACTGATTCAGTGTATCTTTGAACCTTAACTTCAACCCATTCCTCAATCTTTTCCGTTGATAATTCCACACTCTGAAATTTGGAGTAGCATATCCAAGAAAGAAACCTTCGATAGCCTTTGGACCGAATTTACCATGTGGATCAATCATAGTGCATGGAGCTCCAAAAGGTTGTAAGAAAGACACATCCGGTTTCCTTTTATGTAACAATTCAAAACATGTTTTCCCATGCCGTTTTACCGTAAGAACTCTATTCATTGTATAGCAAGCAGTAGCCACAGCCTCCCCCAAAACTAAACAGGAAGTTCTGACTCTACTAACATAGTTCTTGCAGTTTCGATAAGAGTTTTATTTTTCCTCTCAGCGACACCATTTTGTTGTGGAGTGTATCGAGAACTGTATTCAAGTAAAATGCCCTTAGAAGAACAGAACTCATCCATAACATGATTCTTGAATTTGGTGCCATTGTCCCTTCTGATTCTCCTTATCTTCAAATTGTACAAATTTTCAAGTAGCGTGAGGAGATTCTTGAGGATTTCAGAAACTTCACTCTTGTGTGTCATCATATTCACCCATGAAAATATTGAATAGTCATCAATAACAACTAAACAATATGCATCGCCAAATGTAGTCTTGTGTTTCATAGGTCCAAAAAGGTCCATATGAAGACGTTCTAGAGGCATATTCACAGTGTTTATTTTCTTCGCAGGATGAGACTTTCTAGCTTGCTTTCCCTTTTGGCACGAAACACAGACGTCTTGTAGATGAAAATTCTTCACTGGTACACCATTCACAAGATTATTTTTCACCAAATAGTTCATTTTCCTCAAGTGAATATGTCCCATTCGTCTAGCCAAGAGATTGATTCTTTTTTAGTGGCTTTTGAGATAAAACATGTAACTTGTGCAGACGTAGTAATAGCTTGGCTCATGTCAAGAATATACAAGTCATTTATTCTTGGAGCCGACAAGAGAATCCATTCTTTGGGAATTGAAACCAGGGTTCAGCACATAACAACCGGCATCATCAAAGTGAACCGTGAACTTCTTGTCGCAGATTTGAGAAACACTCAAAAGATTGTGATCAATTTGACGAACATAATTGATCTTGTCAAAACTAACAACACCATTGGAAACCATTCCTTCTCTAGTGATGTATCCGCCCTTATCTCCAGCAAAAGCAACATAACCTCCCCTAATGCTTTTCACACCATAAAGGAGCCTTAAGTCGTCTGTCATGTGCCGTGATGTTCCACTGTCAACAATCCAATGACTATTCACAGTTCCACCTAGAACACCCTGACTTGTTGAACCTGCAACATTAGCCATGAAAGCAGTATGATGAGAAAAGGATGCATTGTTGGCAAAGATTTTCTCCATTTCCTTTGATGTAACTTTTGCTTTCCTTATAAAACCAGTCTTTTGACTTTTCAACTTCTCTGCTTCTTTCAGCAACTCCTTGACCTCAGTATCAATCATTTCCCTGACATCTGAATCAGATCCATAACCACCTACACTCGAGCTTTCCTCGTCAGAACTCCCATTATACCTAGAACTATCATCATCATCAGAAGTGTCAATACTGTGAACATGTTTGATCTGATTGATTATCTTGGCATAAGACGCAGTTCCTCCTTGATTTTTGCTTCCCAACTGAACTAACCAATCACATCCTTCATCCGCTTGAACAACTAATGCTCTATGTGTGTTGTTTGAAGGCCCAGATTGGTTGGAGTTGTTTGGGTTGTTAACAACTACTATACTTCGTTCATTGTTAACTTGAGTTGTGTTGGATGGCCGTGATTGATTTCAGAAAGGGTTGTGATTTCCTTGCTTGCTAGGTCGAGTACATTGATGCTTGAAGTGACCTTTTTCACCACAGTTAAAGCAAGTAACAACATCTTTATCAAATCCATAGTTTGTGTCTTTCTTTCTTTCTAAACTTGTTCTTCCAGTTCTGCTCATGTAGTCCTTTGCTCTTCTAACCGCACTAGCAAATGCCCATTTAATATCCACCAACTCCATCTCATCTCTGTCTATTTGTTGATAGTCTTCAATAGTCAAATTGATGTTTCCAATTTGACCAGCGACTAATCCACAGTATGCACTAACCATGGTGTTCAGAAGTTCCATGTGTTCCCGAGCAACTTCTACATTGACCTTGGAAAGATGTGATGTATCAAGTCTGACGGTATTAGGATTTGGAGGTTGAAAGTTGTTACCATAGAAAGCTTGTTGAGAAGCTTGTTGTGGAACTTGAGGTGTAACAACTTGTGGTTGTGGTAGAAAGGCTTTAGGATCAAATACTTGACTATAGGTTTGAGTACTTGAACCAGCAGATTGATCTGTTTGAACTGATTGTGGTAGAAAGGGATTAACGTTTAACACAAACGTTGTTTGAAGTTTTGGTTGCTGAGGTGTACTAACGCCTGTGTTAATACCTCCAAAATACATTTCAGGATTTTGTGGAATAGGAACTCTTTTTGCTTTTCGAATTTCTTCTTCATTTTTGTTCTCCAGCTTCTAAACAAATTCATAAATACTGATCACATCCAAAACCCCTGTGTGCTTTAGCAAGTCAATGAAGTGACTCCATTTTGGTGGTAAGGCATCAGCAAAACGCATTACAATCTCTTGTGAAGATGCAATCATTTTGTATGAATACATTTCACTAAGCAAATGATAGAAACGAGTTGTCATATCGCTTAGTGTTTCATTTTCAATGAACAGAAAACCTTCAAACTCTTTCTTCAGCAGATCATCTCGTATTTTTCTTGTTGCAGCATTTCCTTCCCCTCTTGCTTACAAAGTATCCCACAAATTTTTGGTGGTGGTACAGTACACGAATTGATGAAAAATATCCTTATGAAGTCCTTGTGTAAGGATAGAGAATGCCTTCTTTTCTAAATCATAAACCTTTTTATCATTTTCATCTAAGTTGGCTAAAGAGGTTGGATTTGATCCTGCTTCTTCGAGAGATTCTTTATACGGTGTAGTAAAACATGTCCATAATTCTGTATTCTTACCAAGAACATGTGTATGGAAACGACTTTTCCATGAAGGATAATCGTTCATATTGTTCAACTTCGGTGGACGGTTATTACTTCCTGTCTCACTCTCGCTAATAAGAAGAGTCTGAATGCTTTGATTTTGATTTGTCACGCATGCCTATTGATTAGCGGTAAACATGGCCGTCTGCTGAGGCATCAATGATTTAACCCATGAGGTTGCGGAGCTAGATTGTGGTGAGTCTTGGTTTGTGCTTGAACTACACCCCCAATCCCAAGGATTTGTACCCATTTGTTTGTTTGTTTATAAAAATTTGCTTTTTAAGAGTTCTAAAAAAGAAAATCAAGGGTTAATCTTGAAATAAAAATTTTCTTGTAAAGATCCACAATTTCAAAGACCTCAAGATAATAGTTAGCAGAAGCTAGTACTGAACTTGAGGTTAGAGGAAACTAAGGAGTTTACCACTATGACCCCCGTTAAAGGTTTTTTTTAATCCATGTTTTTATGAACAATTAGTGAGTCAAATATGAATCTATGATTACAAATATTTTTAGCAATATGAAATTTGAATAAAGTGGGAGGTTTTATGCATTTTAAATGTAGACACTCTTGACCAGTTTGACACGTTTCCTTTTTTATGTAGTTTTCATGTTTGACACGTTAGACAACCTGCGTCCACATGTAGCATGCAGTTGGGTTCACAAGATAACAAAAATTGCTAGAAGACATACCTCCAGAATGCAAGTGCCGCAGCTTCCACCGCCTCCACAGTTCATAAGTTTTCCCTTCAAAATCAAATTTTAAACAAAGTTTGTGTCATTTAAGAGTAAGCTTTGTTTCATGTTCATATGGTGTGAAAAGAAACCAACATGTGATTACTGATTACAATGAAGACAAGGTATATCAAACAAAGAATCAAGAATGTAGGATTGTGGCATAAAAAATAAACCTAGTAATTTTCAAATTCAAACATTGACTCTATTCTGTAAACTCAGCGCTTTTGAACACCTAGAATCCTGGACCAAACCCGAAAGTAAAAATCAATAATGTGATTTCCAAGTCGAGAAAACATAGGATATAAAATTAGAGGTGTTTACAGTCCGGTTCAGCCGGTTTTGACGAAATTATGTGTCAAACCACTAACTAAAGTTTTGGGAAATGACAAACAACAATAGCTGGGTTGAAGTTGTTTAACAATACAATTTTAGCGGGTTGGCGTTTAAACATATTCTATTATCGTTTTTCTTCAAATCGAGTTTGTATTTTAAAATTTTGAAATAATAAAGATGGTTATGAATATAATGCATACACATATTGCATATTCCAAAAGTAAAATAAAAAAATCAAATAAAAAAGATTAAACAACCGGTTTCAGTTTCCAAACCACCACCTAACTGCTAAACCATCAATCTGTCAAAACCAAACCATATAATTCTCCATCTTTGGCTGGGTGGTAGAAGCTTTTGCCTCTTGGGCAGAAGACCGGGTTCAATCATTTCCTGACATGGGGTAGATTAGGATTAATTTGGTGAAATTTAGGAGTAGAAGCAAAGTAACATTCACCGTTACAAACATTACTTTGATCTAGACAGTTCTGTCCTGCTGCTAAAAATTATGATGTCATTTCAAATCTGAAATGTACAGGATCACTTTTAGATCAGACATAACAAAACCAATGACTAGCTTTTGAAAAACATGAATACATAAATATTAACTTTGATGTAAGTTGTCAAAAAAAGGTTTGTAGTCTTCAAGATGGAGATGAACCATACCGGTCATCAAACCTGCTACCAAACCAGACTCAAGAAACAGATGACAACCTGATTAGTTTTGAAAAAATATTTACATTACATAAAATAAAAATACTATATTAAATTAAAAATTAATATAACGATGTTGTTATGTCAGTTATACTCTAAAAATAAAATAAAAACACAATATTATCTGAAAGAAAAATAATGAATAATAAAGAAACCTTTTAAAAATAGGAAAAGTTCAAATAAAGTTAGATGGTACTTAGTTTATGTTATTTATAGGTTTAGGGAATGTTTAAAATAAGAACTACCCCGAGATGTAGAACCGCGAGAACTCCTAGAAAAAAACATTTTTTTAAAAAGAAAATTCACAAACCTTAAAAAATATGTAACTTTTTACGGTGGGAAAAATAAAATGTAAAAGTCCGTTTATTTTGTACATTGGTGTAAAACAAGTTTACATCAGTGTAAAACAAAAATGCATTTTTTTACTATGGGTGTAAATTTTATTTATGCTGTGTCAATGACGAGTAAATGCCGGTTTGGCCTTTTTTTCCAATGCACTCTTTTGATGTTCATCGACGTTTGTGTAAAATTTCGTTGCAAAACTCCCACACGAAGTACGATTTCCATCGTAGTTCTCGCAAATCGGAGGAGTTTTTACACTACACTAGTCCTATAGGTTTAAAGTTTAAACACTAACAGTATGAAAAGCATTAAAAAAACAAATTGAAATAAAAACAAAAATTAAACCGGTCCAGTAGATGAATACAAGTTTTGTGCTAATTTGACTTGTACATAATAGCTCTACTGGAATGTTCAATAGTCATAGTACAAGTCATCAATGCGGATAACGTGTTTGGTGTGTGAGGACGAGAATCATTGAGGAGTAAAGTAGTAACATACATACGTCCCGTAAAGTTCAAGCTTGTTATCCGCCATTATCGTCCTCAGCAGCTTCTCTCCGCTCACCGCCGACGCTCTGTCCACCGGATACTTCCCATCTCCGCCCGCTTTCAGCTTCATTTGATCACCAATTCATTCATTAATTGCACTTAACATTAAAATTAGAACTGCATAATTGACGAACAAAAAAATCAAAACAAATGATAGTAAGTTAGTCACTGTTACCCCTATAAATTCGAGCTCAATTTCTGGTGTCGTGGTTTGTGCTTCTTCAGTTGAATTGGTAGCGGCAAATGACAACATGGGTCTCTTTCTGGTGAAGGATTTGATGGATTTTGGGAATTTATTGCCGCCGGTGGTTGTTTCCGGTGATCGGAGCGGCAACGGGGAGAAATTCACGGCGAACGGCATATTTTCTAGTGTTTCTTCACGGAGAAATTCCTGATTGTGGACTTTCTGGAACCACACTTTCTTTCTTTTCTTTTTTCTAACATTAGGCAAGTTTTATATAAGCCCCTAAGCCTATAGAGAAGTGAGTTGACCAATCAGATTATAAAAGCTCTCTCATAGACCCAGTGGGTTAGCTAAAATTGTCACACCAATACAACATGCTTAATTAGTTTAGGGTTTTAAGGGGAGCGATCTATATATCTTCAAGGATACAACTAATGTTTGCTTTATGGCTAGGCTTATAAATGAAGGTAACGTTAGGCATCTAAATGAATGTTCATAATCGTTGGTAATGTTACGGAGTTAGTCCTTTAACCCATGTGCGGGCTCTTAGTCACCGTGCTAAGATCAGCCTTTGACCCAACTATCTAACTCGATTCTTATGACATGAAACAAGGGAACAAAGATCGTGAACAAAGATAACACTTATATTGCTTTGAGAACTCTTACAAAGTATGCTTTGATACAAGTTTTGGAAGTGAGATGCAAATGAGTCATCTTCACCTATTTATACTACTTGCTAAGTATCTAAATTATTCCTAATCTAGATATTTCTAAGTATAAAATATACTAAATATCAAGGATATTTACATAGACTAATCTAGAATGATTAGGGAAAATATCCAAGATATTTTCCTAAGAAATCTATAGATTTTGAAGATATTTTGGGGCCTTGAATCCAGGAAAAATCTGCCATGAGTGTTAGAAAAATCTTCCATGAGAGTGTCTTGAAGCGGGTAGAACTTTTCAGAATTTTGTCGGTTGCGATCTGAGTTTTTTAGCGGGCTGTGACATTCTCCCCCACCTAATCCGTCGACGTCCTTGTCGAGCCTTGGTGATACTTCTCGATCTTGTCTTTGAACTGCCATAGTGAATCCTCTGTTTCCCAACTGGCTTCCCTATCAGGTAAGTTCTTCCACTTGATCAAGTATTCCTTGTAGCTTGGTACTCCTCGTCGTCGAATGTGCGGTCTGATACGATCTCAGCAACCTCTCGATCGAATGATGTTACAACTGCCGTTGGTGCTCGCTTAGACACTCTACGATTTAAGTCTTCCTTGTCGGCATGGTAAGGCTTGAGATAACTCACATGGAAGATAGGATGGATCTTTAGCTTGGGCGGTAATTGTAGTCGATAAGATACTTTGCCAACACGAGCAATTACTGGAAAGGGTCCTTCATATTTCCTTACAAGTCAGTTGGGTACGCCCCTTAGTGACTTGAATTGTTGTGGCAAGAGTTTCACCATGACTTGGTGATGCGGGCCCAAGTGTGGAAGAGCGGGCCATGTTATATTTGGAGGCCCAAGATCGCGTGACAAATGGGGCTTCACTAAAATGGCTTTAATTTGGGATACGGGGTCCGTTTTGGGCGTGCGACCAGTCAAAACGATCGTGAGGAAAAATCCCATTTTGCTGCAAACGACTTTGGCGGTTTGGGTGGACGTTCGGGCGCAAAAAAGACTTATTTCTATGAGTATTTTTCATTTTTATGTTTTTTGGGCTTTTTGCCAACTTTGGTTTTGTTTTAGTTTTTGGCCTGAGTGTATTTTGAGGCCCGTTTCGAATTTATAACTCTATTAATATGTTGGTTATGAGGGGATAATGATCAGATTTCAGTTTTGGAAAAAACAGTTTTTCACTTCAAATTCCGTGCCCTTTGGGTTTAATTTTGGGGTTGGGACAAGTTCATCACGGGTATTCGTAGAATCAACGTGATTGATCTTACTTACCGTTTCTATTCTACATCACTTGGTCCCCGACTTAGAATTCCACATGTCGCCTCTTGCTGTCCGCCCACTTCTTCATCTTTTTAGCCGCCTTGTCAAGGGAAGTACGAGCTAAGTCTGCTAGTTCGTGCCATTCCTTTAGACTTTTGAAAGCAGCTGGGCTATTACCATCGTAAGATGCGGCTACGGCATTGGGTGTCAATGGTTGACGCCCTGTTACGATTTCGAAAGGGCTTTTTCCTTTTGCTTCGCTTCGCTACATATTATAAGAAAACTGTGCAACGTCTAATAGCTTAGCCCAATCACGTTGGTTAGCACTTACATAGTGTCGGAGGTATAACACGAGCAATGCATTGATCCTTTCTATCTGCCCATCGGTTTGAGGATGAAAGCTAGTAGAAAAGTTGAGTTCCGTCCCCATGATCTTAAATAGTTCAGATCAAAATCGTCCTGTGAAGCGTGGATCTCGATCACTGACAATGGTTTGTGGTATGCCCCAATACTTTACCACGCGCTTAAATAAAAGCCTCGCTGTCTCTGTTGCGGTCACATCGCCTGGTGCGGGAATGAATGTCCCATACTTGGAAAACCTGTCAACCACTACAATGATGCTTCCTGAACCTTCTGAATTTGGCAAGCAAGTGATGAAATCCATTGAAATGCTTTCCCAAGGGACATTTGGGGTTGGTAGGGGTTCCAACAAACCTCCTGGTTGGCGTTGCTCGATCTTATCTTGCTGCAAACCAGACAAGTGTGCACGTATGCTTCAACATCGTCTGCGATACGTGGCCAATATAATGTTCCTCCGATCAGTGCTAATGTCCGTTTGATTCCTGTATGACCGGGCCACTTGGAATCATGGCATTCCTTCATCACGGATTGCCTAAGGTTGCCCCACCTTGGTACGTAGAGTCGATCTTCCTTTTGTGAATAAGAGATCCCCTTTTAACCAAAATCGTGTCGTCTTTCCATCGCGAGCAAAGGCGACAAGATGTTTGGCAAATGGATCTTGGTTTAAGCCTTCCTTGATCTGGTCTTGGATATCGAATGTTGGACGTGTAATGGCAGCAAGCTCGGCCTTGCGACTTAGTGCATCAGCCACAACGTTTGCTTTCCCGGGCTTGTACTCCAAGACGTTGTCAAATTCAGCCGGAAGTCTTGCTACCTAGCTTGATTGGGACTTAACTTCTTTTGAGTTTGAAAATAGCTAGTGGCAACATTGTCAGTTTTAATAATGAACCTTGACCCAAGAAGATAGTGCCTCCAAGTGCGTAAGCAATGCACAATTGCCGTCATCTCTTTCTCCTGCACCGTATATTTCTTCTCGGTGTCATTAAGATTTCTGCTTTCAAATGCGATCGGATGGCCTTCTTGCACAAGTACTCCACCGACTGCTAAGTCTGATGCGTCCGTGTGTAATTCGAAGGGTTTAGTGACGTCGGGGAGGGCTAAGACATGCTCTGACATTATCTCCCTTTTTAATCCTTCAAAAGCTACCTGACAACGTTGGTCCCGGTCCCAGTCCCAAGCTTTGTTTTTCTTGAGCAGATCGGTTAGTGGCGCAGCGTTTGCGAAATAGCCCCTGATGAAGCGACGATAGTAATTCACCAAGCCAAGAAATGAACTTAATTCTGGTACCTTGGTTGGTGGTTCCCATGCTTGGATTGCTTTGACTTTGGTGTCGTCCATCATAAGGCAGCCCTCCTTGATCTTGTGGCCCAAGAACTCAACCTCTTCTTGGGCGAACGAGCATTTCTCCAGCTTGACGTAGAGCTCGTTCTCTCGTAACACTTGAAAAACTTGCTGCAAATGCTTCACATGTTCCTTTAGTGTGCGGCTATAGACGACACCACCATGAATTTGTCGAGGAAGGGGTGGAAGAGTTTGTTCATGAGGGTACAGAATGTTGCTGGCGTATTTGTAAGACCGAAAGGCATCACCAAGAATTCGTACGATCCATACCTTGTGATGCACGTTGTTTTCACCTCATCCCCTTTAGCAATTCTTACTTGATAGTAGCCTGAACGTAAATCCAGCTTTGAAAAGCACCTGACACTCCCCAGTTGATCAAACAAATCAGCAATAAGAGGAATTGGGTTCTTATTCTTGATCGTGATTTAAGTGCCCGGTAATCGATGCACATTCGCAGGGACCCGTCTTTCTTCTTTTGGAATAATACCAGGGCACCGTATGGGGCCTTGGAGGGGCGAATATAGCCAGCATCCAACAACTCCTTAAGTTGTTTCGTAACTCTTCCAGTTCCGGTGGTGGCATGCGGTACAGGGCCTTGGCTGGTGGTTTAGAACCTGGTTCCAGATTGATTTCGTGGTCAACTTCTCTTCGGGGTGGGAGCTTTTTAGGTAGTTCAGCTGGCATGACATCCTTGAATTCTTCTAGTACCTTTATAATCTCCATCGGTACAGCTTCCTTGGGCTTTTCCTTGTCGATCTTTGCTACCGCCAAGTAGCAGGTTCCTTCTTATTGTATCCCTTCTTGAACTGTATGGCTGAAAGAGTCTTTGATCCGTTCTTTGACCCGCGCTCCGTGCACACCATACAAGTCTTCCCCTCGTTCAGGATACATAAAGAGTTAACAAACAACATAGGGAAAGCCCGTACCTTATCGAAGAATTCCATGCCAAGCACAACCTTGAAATCGTCCATTTCTACGACCGAGAAGTTGATAAGTCCGGCCCATTCACCAATACGAACCTGTATGTCCTTGGCATCCCCAAGAATTGGTTTGGCATTAGTATTGACGGTTTTCATTGCTCCCGTCCCTTTAGCAAATTTTACACCAAGTCGCCTTGCTTCTTCTATAGACATGAAATTGTGAGAAGCTCCCGTGTCGACAAGGGCCCGAACTTGGTTTCCCGAAATATAAGCTTGGACAAATTGTAGCCCTTTGTTAGGTGATGGACGTGTTTCGACCATGGCCTTGATTGCGGTTAGTATTTGCATCGATCCCATGCAAACATCTTCTTCCTCGTGACAACCTTCGGCTTGGGCAATCATGGCATGTAAACTGGCTCTTTTGGGGCAGTCCCGAGCATAATGTGATCCATCACATATGAAGCACTTATTATCTTTGCTTACAGGCTTCTTGTCCCGGGCCTTCCATTGGGGTGGGGACTTACATGTAGTGCTTTCTCTATTTTTGGCTGATTTTTCTCCCCCAGCTTTCTCGTGACTACCCTTGCGGTCCTTGCTCCTAGATTCTCTTCGGAATCAGTTAAGCCCTCGGCTGTAGCGATTGCCGAAGAGAGATCTTGGACACCGCGTCTTTCTAGTTCAGTTTTGGCCCATGTTTGTAAGCCATTGAGAAAGTAGAAGAGAGAATCTTTGTCGGACATATTCGGAATTTCAAGGACAAGGGTAGTAAACTCTTTAATATAGTCCTTGATAGTGCTGGTTTGTTTCAATTTTCGCAACCGGCTCCTAGCTTCAATTTCTGCATTTTCTGGATAGAATTTCTTTTTAATTTCTCTAATGAAATCAACCCAAGTGCTAAGGATACACGTACCTTTTTCCATCTCTGCATGTTTACGTCGCCACCACAAGCACGCGGTTTCCTTCAACTACAACGAAACCGTCTTGATCTTTGTAGCGTCGTCTGTTACGTTTACACCTTCGAAGTAGCGCTCCATCTCCCACAAGAATCCGTCAACAGCCTTCGCTTCCCGTTTGCCGATGAAGGGTGTTGGTTTTGGTACTTCGATTCTCGGTGCAAAGCTAACAACGCTTCCGCTGGCTGACACCATGGTTCTGCCATATTCGTTTACCTTGGTCTCTAGGCCAAGAAGGCTACGATGCATGTCTATGGATAAGTCATCCATGTCTTTGCGAAATCTGAAAACTGCCTTTTCTGTAGCCTCTTTAATGGCTTCGTTTACTTTCAACTGGAACTCAGCCTGAAACAACTCCATTGCATCCTTCAATCCATCTCGAAGGTCATTGAAGTTTGTCTCTTACTCGTCTAAACGTTGAAACGCGCCATCGACTTGAGCTCTGAGCCCGGTTATCGCGGTCTCCATTTCAGCAACCCGTTTCTCTAAGGTCTTATCCTTAGATGCACCGCGATGTTTCCTCCCTCCATGGGCTATTTCCTCCCGTCCACGAGTCTCGTCACCAACAGCAATATTGATTCCTACTCCTTTGTTGCCCGAATCAGCCATCTCCCAGCGAATCGACGTGCTCTGATACCACTTGTCACGGAGTTAGTCCTTAAACCCACGTGCGACTCTTAGTCACCGTGCTAAGATCAGCCTTTGACCCAACTAGCTAACTCGATTCTTATGACTTGAAACAAGTGAACAAAGATAACACTTATATTGCTTTGAGAACTCTTAAAAAGTATGCTTTGATACAAGTTTTCTAGGTGAGATGCAAATAAGCCATCTTCACCTATTTATACTACTTGCTAAGTATCTAGATTATTCCTAATCTAGATATTTCTAAGTATAAAATATACAAAATATCAAGGATATTTACATAGACTAATCTAGAATGATTAGGGAAAATATCCAAGATATTTTCCTAAGAAATCTCTAGATTTTGAAGATATTTTGGGGACTTGAATCCAGAATTTTCTAAGGAAAAATATGCCATGAGTGTTAGAAAAATATTCAATGAGAGTGTCTTGAAGCTGGTAGAACTTTCCGGAATTTTGTCGGTTGCGATCTGAGTTTTTTAACGGGCTGTGACAGTAAGCTTACTTATCAGAAAATTTGGTTTGTGTTGATTTATTAAATAAGTGAACAAACATGAACAAATTTTTTTTGTTCATTTATGTTTGTTTATATTTTTAATAGATACATACATAGTTTGTATATATATATATATATATATATATATATATATATAGTGTGAGGTTTACTGAGAAACACTAAAAAAATGGGGAACCGGGGAACACTCTTAAAAATTTAACTTAACATGTTAAAAATCATTTTTTAAATTTTTTCGACACATTTCCTTATAAATACTTGTAGAAGCATTTTAATAAAAAAATCAAAAACTAAAATATAAAAAAACAGTTAAAAAAGGCTACATTTTTTTATACAAAAATGTTTTTTTATTGGCATAGTTTCTACTCATTTTTATAAGTAAAAACGCTAAAAAAAGATATTTTCACAAAGTATTTGAAACTGATCGCCATCCGAAGTATTAGCAATTTGAAAATGCAATACCGCATAGGTTGGAATTTGTTTGGAAGACGGTCGGCAACAAGGTTGATTGTGGGGTGTTCGTTATGCGTCATATGGAAACTTAGATCGGCGTAACAGTTGAGAAATGGGATAGTGGATACCCCTTTGACATACCAAAAGAAGGCATGATTGATACTTTTAAGGAATAAATACCCGGTGAAGATGGTATGTTCAAAGGTTAACAAGCATCGTGATCGAATAATAGTTGATGCAGTTGAATATGAGAAAGGAAAAAAAAAAGTTTTAATTCGTTTCAGTTTTTGACAAATAATATACTATTGATGGTATGATGTTAGACGATCCTGGAAGTTGGTTTTTTGTTTTGTTTTGAATTTGGAAAATAGAACTTAGTTTCAGTATGGTATGCATGTTTGTTTGGTTTAACACACAATATGGAACTTGTATATGATGTTTTAGAATGAACTATCGTTTATGACCGTCTTGTGGGCAACTTAAAGTAGTTATTTTTAAAAATAATATACACCTGTGGTGTTTATGTTAGCCTGTGTATGGTACACATTACACATGTGTCCAATTTAAACATACACTTGTGTACACCAGAAACATACACTTGCGTACATCTGAAACATACACATGTGTATATGAAAAATACACATGTGAAAATCTAAAAACTGATGTACACCTGTGTATGTCGTATATATACAAATGGTTTTTATGTTCTGTATTAAATATACTATAATTAATTGAATCTGATGGACCTATGTTTTGAAATTGGAACACTTGTGTATTGACGTTTGAAATTGAAGAACAGTGGTAGAATATTATGAAGTGCTTGATCGTAGGAAAAAAACTGACGTGGTCTTGTTTATAGTTGTTAAGATAATGATCTTTGTAAAATTTAAAAGAAATGATGGATAATCACTAAATAATAGGAATTGTGTGACAGAATTTCAATGATTAAAATAAAGATTTAAAACTAAATTAGTGTATAATTACAATCCTACCCTTAACAACTAAAAAGAAAACTTATGGTCAGGATTAGTTTACACAGTTCACTATTAAGATGTTCTTCGCAAACGAATCTAATCCTATATATATATATATATATATATATATATATAGGAGAATGATCCGTTAGGAACCATCCTTTATTGCGAGAACCGCGAGAACCAATGTGAACACAACAAAAAATACATAAAAAAATCTAAAAAACACACTAATTTTTTAATATTTTTTTGAAAAATCGCTATATTTCGTCACAAAAAAAATAAAAAAAAAATCGAGTAACAATTATCCATGCACATGTGCACATGTATCATTTCTTTGACAAATTCTGTAATACATTACCAATATTAGACAATTGCACTTTCATTTACAGTATCATCCATAATACACTTCTTTTTACATTACCAATATTAGAAAGGCACATATCTATATGTATGAACATAATATACCGTGTTTTGGTACACTACTTTGAATACACTTTCCCTTTCATCTATCATACTATCCATAATACACTACCATTACCTCCTACCATCCATAATACAATACCATTAACTCCTACCATCCATAATACAATACCATTACCAATATGTACAATATTTTCACTTTATGAACATGTACATCAACACCCTTCATACCATCCAAACAACATATTACATCATAAAGTGACAAATATAACCAAACTATTAACCACGATATAACTAACCAAAAACATGTATATGAGCCTACTTTATCATTCAAAATCACAAACTTTATGTACGAAAACACATTATAACATCGTAATACATAATGATGCACATGTGCATTTTTAATATTTATAATGTAAAAAGTAGTATTACAGATGGTAATGTAAAAAGTAGTGTATTACGGATGAAGTTAAATTAACGAACACACGTTCGAATTCCTTTGTTCAACAGGCCTACGAATGTTCATGAACTTTTTGGTGGAAAGTTAGTTTGTGTTCGTTTATTTAATAAACAAAAGAACATCAACAGATTGTTTTTTTTTCATTTAACTAAACAAACTTATATGAGCGCACACTTTGTTTGTTTATGTTCATACATTTAGATAAGTTATGTTTGTTCCTTATGTTTCTTTTAACGTGTAGTTAATATGTAAGTAGTTATATATATATATGTATACACATACACACACACACACTATATTAATAAGCATATCCAAAGGGTAACTTAAGGTAATTTGCCATTTCCCTTAAAACTCCTTTAATGTATGATGTACAAGTCTTTTAAGCACATGAAACACATAGGTGAAGTTACTTTCCAATAGTACACTTATATCACTCAAACAAAAACACATGGACACAAATAGATCTAGGCTTTCTCACTCTTACCTGCCTCTCCTCTCCATCTGCTCTCTTTCTCTCTGGCGATCAAAGGTTGATCTAGGGTTTCTCTCTATACGACGCTAGATCTGTGGTTATCGTGGAAGACGATGACACAAGGCTTGGTTGGGGCCAGATTGGTACCGTTTTTTACCCTATCTATCGTTTTTGTTTGTTAAATTTTATATCTTGTAAGTTTTTTAAACAACTTTGTCAGATCAGTTATAATACTTTCAGATCTGTGTTGGTTTTTTGTTTTTTAATGTTTTGTGAATGAATCTACGGAGAGAGTATATATTTTTGTATTGATTAGGGTTTTTGTTTTCTGGAAATGTGAATACAGTTGAAAGTGAAGACCGATGAACAGGTTGAAGAGAGAACACTGCGGCTTGGTTCAAGAACCTTCAAATTTAGCCTTACCATCGTCCTCTTTTAGGTTTCTACTTATACAAAATTCATCACATCTAATAAGTTATTTACACCAGGTTCTTATTTTTGATTTTTTTCTTAAAAGTCTAGGACCTAACGACGTTCAAGTCCAGGTCAAGGCTCTTGTTTGCGATAGCTATGCTCATCACAATAAAGTAAAATTCTAAATGACCATGGCTCACCTCTTTATACTCGCAAACTTTTTTTAATACTAGGTCTAAAAGTATAAATTTGTAGAATACTTTGGAAGCAATCTAAGTTGACTTAAAAAAAACAGTAATAGTGGGTGGACTTTTAAAGTCAAACACACCAACTAAGTAGTTAGTGTCAGATAATGTTGGAAAACTTATTATGTAATAATAATCTTGCTTTTTAAAAATCATTTAGACGTTTTTATGCTAAACAGATACACTTTGGTCAGTTTTTTATTTCCGATAAAACAAAACCTGAATCTTGACCCATTCATAAATCTTGACCCATTCATAAATCTTGACCCCTCTTTGTTTACATGTAGATGAAACGTCGTAGCCAGCGCAGCCGCAACGCCGCAGCCAGTGCAGCCGCAACAATTTTATACAGTAAGCGATAGGTGCACTTCCACTAAAATGATTTCGTAAACTATATCTCAAGAAATAACAATAATATTAATCGTTATTGTTTGACATATTAGATCAGCAACTGAGTCTAGCACGTCTGATTATGATGAAGAGAAATTGAAAGAAGGTTTAAATTGCCTGATATGTTTTCTTTGCTTTTTAGGGTGAAGATAGGTGGTTCTCTCCTAGGGCATACAAAACACAGATTAGTGGCGGCAGCCCACCTAAAAACTTTATATGTTAAATATGGCGGGTTGTTGCACATAACCTGTGTTTTGTAGGCCCTATGGAGAGAACTCTTCTTCCCCTTACAAGGCAAAGAAAATTTATAAGAAAAAGCATTATGAACGAGGATAGCCTGAATCTACGTAAGTGGCAGGTTTATTATTTTTAACGATTTAAAATTGTATTTTCCAACCTTTCTGGTTTAATTAATTGTATCATGTCATGATGTAGATACAATATGGGTATACGGCAAAAACCTTTCCCAGTCGCGCTCTATGCTTGTGAGATATTAATAAGGGCATTCGGTCAAATGTTAAGCCCGTCAAGGTACTTAAGGTATAATCTTACATTCGCAGGTTGATCTAACATTTTCACTTTAATAGTTTAATAACATTGTTTTAGTGATCATAATTAACGACTGCTCCATCCTGAAGTTTATTTATTGAAGTTTATTTATTGTTGTAACATATTTGTTATTTCGTGAAGTTGTAAACTTTTGATATCAATGCCATCGGGGGGAAATGTTGTAACATATTTGTTATTTTGTGAAGTTGGAAACTTATGATATTAATGCCATCGGGTGAAAATTTGGATACACCTCATTCTTTGAAGCAAATAGAGTAGGTTGTTCTTGATCAAGGGAAGTTAGCTGAGAAAGTTTCATGCTATCAAGGAGTGTTCTATAATTATTTCAGCATAGTTATTTTATTTTATTCGCTTTGGGAATTAATACATAGATTATATTTAAATTTAATTATTATTTAATCTATTTTTAGGAATGGATGTTCAGTGTTACCTCCTTCATAGATGGAACGTGTGGCTTGTAGAGGGATGCTTGCGAGTTTCTTAAGTCATCTACTATATTATATTGCTCTACGGGGCCGCCACAGTGAGCACAGCCGTATCAATTGTTTTCATCCGTTCATCTCGGAATGTGTACTCTAATGTTACACTTCTTGCTAAACAGGTGACTAAATTAAAAGATGTAACTTTATTATTTCTGCAAGATCAGTTTGACCTAATAATTAGTTTAGGGGGTATATGCAACACAAGTGGTTCTGATTATTAGGGGTCATTTTGCATTTAATTTTTTTAATGATTAGCTGATTTTGATTATTCTATTACATGATTACTTTCTAAACACATATTAAAACACCATTAAAAGCTAAGATCTAGAAGTGTCATTAGGTTCTATGTTACAATAACCTGCTGCTTAATATTTTAAAATTTTATATAGTAGGTGGTGTGTTTTGTCAATTCTGGAACTAAAGTAAATGAGCTGGCTATGCTGATGGCACGACTGTACAGTGGTAATCTTGCGACGGTTGCTTTGAGAAATGCTTTTCATGGTGGAAGTGCTGGTACTATTGGAGCCGCAGCGAGCGCAACCACAAGATAATAATACAAAATAACATCATCCTGTCCGGTTCTGCATAGAAGAATGGACAACATTAAAATAACACCCATTCCGAGATGAACGGCTGAAAATGAGTGCAGCCGCAGCGATGGTTTTCAGCTGTTCAGAATGGGTGTTGTTCAATGCTGTTTGATTCTTCGGCGCAAAATCGGATTGGATGATGTTATCGTCCCAATGGTAAATACGTGATCTTTTTCTTATGTTTTTGTTTATTTTTGTCTATTTTATACATTAATTTATATCTTTTTTTATTCTTATGTGGAATCTTTATTGTAGATTGATTTTGATATCTCGAAGAACCGGCCAGATCCTATAACATAAGACGCTCAAGAGGACTGGTTGTCTAATTTAAAGAAAATTCTTGAATGGTTACCATTCGCTTCAATAGATGGTGATCCAACAGGTTTGTTTCCGTTCTATACTGAATTTGTTCGATGACGTATACTATATCAACTTGCTATGCAACACTTGTTTACTTGTATTTTCAGTTTGAAGACATAAGTTTACACGAGACAAAGATAATCATACACAACTTATGGCTCAATGACAAAGGGCTTCTTCATACCGCCTTCTTCATGCGTTAAGAGTGATTATTTTTTCCTCAAAACTTACATCTTTTCAACATGTTTTTAAATTGGTGTAATCACAATATATAACGATTCTTTTTAGGCATACGCTTCTATTTTGTAACTTAAAAAGTTCAACAACTTCAAAATCATCGTAAGGGGAAGCCCGTAGAGTAGTATACTTTATCATATGACTTAAGAAACCCGCAAGTAACCCTCTATAGGCTACACGTTTCATCTTTGTAGGGGGAAGATACGTGCTTCTCTCCTAGGGCATACAAGATTGGCAGCAACCCGTCATATTTAACGTATAAAAAAAACTTATATGTTAAAATATGTTGGGCTCCCGCCAATAACTTGTGTCTTGTATGCCCTATGGAGAGAAGCACCCATCTTCCTCCTACAAAGCAAAGAAAAATTATAAAAAAAACATTATCATGAGAGATCCTCAGACACAAATAGTTGTAATTATTGTTACAAATTTATAATGTTTTGTTTTTATAGATTAACGTTTATCGTTGTAATTTTGTTAGCAAATTTATAATTGTCACACCCCGACCCGCAGCGGAAATAAAAGTCGGGGCATAATCGGGTTATCATCAAAGCTCATGACATTTACTAATATTAGGTTTCATATTTATTAAGTTGAAATTTAAAATCAAATATCCAAACACAAGGAAACATACAAGCACATGAAAACATTGTTCTAAACAAGCTGTGTTTTATATCTTTTAAGGCCAATCCTATGTGTTCCTCTCCTCAGCCTGTCCACCTGTATCATATGTAAAACAAGAGTTTGGGTCAACAAAAGTTGGCGAATGAATCTAAGTGAAACATTTAAACAGTTTTTTGTATTATTTATTTCAACAAAAAGTGTGCATGGACCATAAGTGAGCATATGTACATATAGATAAATCACAAACCACATAATATCAACAATGAACATGATGAATGATAAACTTAAAATAAAGGCTCAATCAAATGGAGCCGATCTAATGAGGCACCTGATGCTCAACTCGTATCCCATGAGGAACTGATGGGCCTTACATGAATGATTGCACTGAAATGATAAAATGTAACCACACATAACCACACGAACAAATATACACATTAGATCACATAATGGTGTAATCACAAGCGTTTAAATAAATAAAATATGTACGACACATGATACACCCCAAAACATGATTAAAAAGAGGAATTTGTAAGGATTCACTCACAGTGGGTGCGTTTCCTTGATTGATGAAGAGTGCGCACGAATTGAGGATTTAACTGATGAAGGAGACTAACCTAAATAATAACGCAATAATTCGATAAATATATAAAAATTAGTATTTTGATTTAATACTTTTGTTTAGATTTTTAGGTTATTTTTGTGGTATTTACTGGGACTTTTAAACCTACGAAATCGTGTCTTTAAGTGTTTTTAATTGATGTTTAACTAAAATATAAATACAAAATAATATATAAAATAAAATAATAAAAAAACCTTGTAAGACCTGACAAGGGGTCTGACCGGTTCGATGGGTGTTATTGGCAGCGTGTTGTGAGATTCGAACTCGTGACCTCCCGTTTACGGGCACGCAGCTCTTCCAACTGAGCTACGTGTCTTACCCGTAAGAAGTCTGATTTTAATTATACTTATATACTTATTAGATTATTCCAGAAATTAGTTAATTTTAAAAGATTTTAAAATCTATTGAACCGGTGTGTAGATTACGCATCGAACCCGTGACCATCGACCTGCTTTGCACCCAGCCCAACCAACTGGGCTAGGTGTCTAACCCGCTTAATACAGAATTTATAATATACTTAACAACTTGCTGAGAGTTAGTGTGTTTGCTTAAAAAGAACCCGGTTTATATTTCAACAAAAACTGATATGATCAAGAATCGAACTCGGAACCCTTTCTTTATATTTGCACACAGTCCACCACTGGACTGTGTGTCTAACCCGGTTATAAACCCGGTTTTTATTATATTAAAACACTTATCGCTGTTCATCTTCTTCATGTTAATCAAACACTGAAACTGGTCAACGATTGATTAAAACGACTTTGATTCAATTGAAGACTGATCATATTGGAACAGATATGAAAAAGATTAAGAGAGGTTAATACCAGTTAGAAACAAAATCCTGGTTTTCCGGTGACTAACTCCGACGAATGTAGATAGAATTTCCAGCGAACAGAGAAATTTGATCTAAGGATTTAGAGTGGGTATGAGCGAGGTAATGAAGATGAGATGTATCGGTATTTATAGAGTAGGCAAATCAATCATAGAATTCGGTTTCAAGATTGGAGATTTAAAGATCAATGATTCTTTCGGTTTCTAATCATTTGATTTCAAATTTTCCGGTACAAACTGGTATTGAATGACGGTTATACTTGCTAAACATAAAGAAAATACGTTTATTGAGCTTGATTGCTCAAATCAAGTTTCTGACAGTTACGGTTTCTGCTAGTTACGGTTTCATCCAAAATTCAAAATTGCAGGTTTTTTTTTTGGTTTTGTGAATTAAACTAATTTTTTTGGGTCTTTGAACATAAAGCTCATGTAGCTCAGTGGTGTTGTGAGGGTGTGAACATGTGGGGGAACCCGGGTTCAATTCCGGTTACTCCCTTTTCTTCATTTTTATTTTATTTCTTTATTCTTTTGGTTTTATTAATATATATTATTCTTTTATTACTCAATATTAATTTTACTTATTACCCAAAAATAAAAAAAATAATAACACTACTAATTAAATTCGTAACGAACTATATCATAAATACTAAATTTCAAACGGAGCGGCTTTTGAAACTTGTTTTTAGATGGATGTTACCGTATCCCCTACTTTTAAAAATTTTGTCCCGAAATTTAAGTAGAAATTGTAACTGGGAAAAGATGCGGGTATTTTTCGCGCATAGAGTCTTCGCGTTCCCAAGTAAACTCAGGTCCTCGTTTTGACTCCCAACGCACCCTGACTATGGGAATACGACTTTGCCTTAAACGTTTTTGACCAAAGTCCATGATTTCTACAGGTCTTTCAACAAAATGCATTGATTCATCGATTTGAATATCTTCTAAAGGAATGTGGAGGTTTTCGTCGGCGAGACACTTTTCAAGTTTGATACGTGGAACGTGGGATGAATTCTGTTGAGTTCTTCTGGTAAGTCAAGCTTGTATGCTACAGGACCAACTCTTTCGAGTATTTTGAATGGTCCCACATAGCGTGGTGCTAGTTTGCCTTTTTGACCAAAAGGAACCACTCCCTTCCACGGCGATACTTTCAAAAGTACTTGATCACCAACACAGAACTCCAGTGGCTTTCGTCGTTTATTAGTGTAACTCTTTTGACGACTTCAAGCTGCTAGAAGATTATTTCGGATCTGAAGGATTTTGTTAGTCATTTCTTGGATCAATTCAGGTCCAGTGATTTGCGCTTCACCAATTTCGTGCCAACATACAGGAGATCGGCACTTACGACCATATAAAGCTTCAAAAGGTGCTTGAATGATAGCTATTGTTGTACGAAAATTCAACTAACGGTAAATGAGTATCCCAATTACCCTTGAAGTCGATGACACATGCTTGAAACATGTCCTCAAGGGTTTGTATGGTGCGCTCAGATTGACCATCAGTTTGAGGATGAAAGGCAGTGCTGAGATCTAGTCGTGTACCCAAAGCGGATTGTACGGCTTGCCACGTTCGTGAAGTAAAACGACAGTCTCGATCTGAAATGATACTTAAGGGTACACCATGACGGCTTACAATTTCATTGATATAGATACGAGCTAACTTCTCATTCTTGTAGTCTTCGCGGATTGGAATGAAATGAGCTGATTTGGTGAGACGATCAATGATACCCCAAATGGTGTCATACCCACTGGAGGTGCGAGGTAACCCGGTAATGAAGTCCATGGTTATATTTTCCCACTTCCATACAGGTATTTCGGGTTGGATAAGAAGTCCTGAAGGTCTTTGATGTTCCGCTTTTACTTTAGAACATGTAAGACACTTCGAGACAAATATAGCGATATCTTTCTTCATACCAGGCCACCAATATGAGTATCGTAGGTCTTGATACATCTTATCAGCACCTGGATGTATGGAGTATCGTGTTTTGTGAGCCTCATTCATAAGAGAAGTACGAAGATTGTCGCGATCGGTTACCCTAATACGATTAAAGTAATAGAGAATACCATCCGACTTGGATTCTAGTTTGGTTTCGGCTCCACAAGACAATTCATCTCGCACATCATTTTCCATGACGGAAATATGTTGAGCTGCTCTAATTCGGTTTTGAAGATCGGTCACAATTTGAGAACACAAAATACGGATGGAGTTTGCATACTCTTTTCGACTGAGGGCGTCAACCACAACATTAGCCTTGCCAGGATGATATCGAATTTCACAATCATAGTCATTTAGAAGTTCGACCCATTGTCGTTGCCTCATGTTCAACTCTTTTTGATTTAAGATATATTGAAGGCTCTTGTGGTCAGTGCAAATTTCACACTTGGTACCATAGAGATAATGTCTGCATATCTTAAGAGTGAACACGACTGCTCCAAGTTCTAGGTCGTGAGTGGTGTAGTTCTTTTCATGCACTTTGAGTTGCCTTGAAGAATAGGCTATCACCTTTCCTCTTTGCATTAGAACGCAACCTAAACCTTGCCCTGACGCGTCACAATAAACCACAAAGTCTTCGCAGCCATCAGGAAGTGTAAGGATAGGTGCATCACAAAGTTTTTGCTTCAAAGTTTGGAAAGCCTCTTCTTTCTTGGGCCCCCAAATAAAGGGTTTGCCCTTGTGAGTCAAGTCTGTGAGTGGAACGGCGATACAAGAGAAATTTGCAATGAATCGTTGATAATAACCAGCCAGACCAAGAAATGACCTAACTTTGGTAGGAGTGCATGGCGCTTGCCATTCTTGTACCGCTTTGATCTTTGCAGGGTCGACATGGATCCCTTTTGTCGTTAACAACATGACCAAGAAATTGTACCTCTTTCAACCAAAACTCACACTTTGAGAACTTAGCATAAAGCTTTTCGGTTCTCAAGAGTGTTAGAATAAGTCGAAGATGTCGCTCATGATCGGATTTGGTCTTAGAATAGATAAGAATATCATCAATGAAAACTATGACAAAACGATCGAGATAGGGTTTATACACCCTATTCATCAAATCCATGAAAACAGAGGAGCATTGGTCAAACCAAAAGGCAAAACCATGAATTCATAGTGGCCATAACGAGTTCGAAAAGCAGTCTTTGGAATATCTTCTTCACGCACTCTAAGTTGATGATAACTAGAACGAAGGTCGATTTTGGAGAAACAAGTGGCACCCTGTAGTTGATCTAGAAGATCATCGATACGAGGTAAAGGATAGCGGTTCTTGATGGTCAGCTAGCTGAGCTCTCTATAGTCGATACACATTCGAAAAGTTCCATCCTTCTTCTTTACGAAAAGGACTGGCGCACCCCAACGTGATGAGCTAGGGCGTATAAATCCCTTGTCAGTCAACTCTTGCAGCTGACTAGCTAACTCTTGCATCTTAGATGGGGCTAACCAATATGGAGATTTTGCGACTGGTGTAGCACCAGGTACAAGATCGATTTGGAATTTGACTTCTCGCATAGGAGAAAGTCCTGAAACGTCGTCGGAAAAAACTTGAGGAAATTCTCTAACAATCGGAATGCCTTCGAGCTTCTTTTCCTTGTCTTCCTTTTTAACGATGTGAGCTAAAAACACGATATAGTCTTTGCGAAGGTATCTACGAGCTTGAAGGCATGACATCAGTTTGAGACCTTTGGAAGGAGTTTCACCAAAGATATGTAAAGTCTGACCGTCAGCGAGGGGAATTCGAATAAACTTCTCATAACAAACAACTTCCAATAATGACGTCGAAACTACCCAACTTCATAGGGATGAGATCAGTTGGAAACTCATGATCATTGAGAGTAAGAGTAAAATCACGAATAATCGAGTCTGATGTAATAGGTTCACCATCAGCAACTTCCACCGTAAATGATTCGTCTAAACTAACGCGAGGTAAATCAAGAATAGATTCAAACTCTAAGGACACGAAACTCTTATCCGCACTAGTATCAAATAGTATGGATGCATAACTACCGTTAATAAGAAACGTACTGTTAACCACATTATTATCAACCCTAGCTTGGTTAGCGCTGATGTTGAAAGCTCTTCCTCTAGCAGGTGGATGAGCTTGATTGGCTTGATTCACTGGGTTGGCTTGAGCTTGGACATTTATGATGTTCACCAAGCGTGGGCAAGTGTTTTGAAAATGGGTTGGATCACCACAGTTGAAACACGCTCTGACGGGTTGCATCATTGGGTAATTGGGTTGGTAGTAGGGTTGAGCCATGGGTTGAGCAGGTGGTAAGAGTGAGGTGTTGGGCTTGGCCTACCACTTGATTGTTGGTTTGAGCTTGCGGCTGATTGCGGTTTGGCTTTTGGAGGATGCAACAGATTTGAATTGTGTGACCTGCACGACCATAACTTGTGAAGTATTGGCATGGGTTCTCAGGATGGTGGTGATATTGGCATCGATTACACTTTGGATGTGGTCCTGTGTATGGTTTCTTGAATGGGGCGGCATTAGGAGCGACTTGCGTGATTGGGGCAATAGCGATAGGAGGATTGGTTTGGGTAATGGCGAAATTCTTCCCATTGCGTTTCCTTTTACCAGTGAACTTAGAAGACGAACCTGCTTGAGTTGAGGTTGGAGTTTCAACAGGTGTCTTGTCTTTCTTCTTCACATCTTTAAAATCGCCATTTCGGATGTGATTTTCCATGAGTTCAGTAGCCAGCTCCATGGCAGCTTCGAGTGTTGCAGGTGTAGTACTTAACATAGAATCAGAATTTTCAAAGGAAGACCTCGAATGTAATGCTCAATTAGTCAATAGAGCGGAGTGAACAGGTTGGGGACCATCTGATTCAACTCGAGGAATCTCTTGTTGTATGTGGTGTGGTCTCCCTCCTTTTGATTCAAAGCGTAGAACTCATCTTCTAATTTCTTGATTTCGCTTCTTGGACAGAAGCGTCTTGTCATGATTTCCCTCAACTCTTCCCAAGTCAAGGCCATCGCATCTTCAGTACCTCGCTTGCCCTTCTCTATGTTCCACCATGTAAGTGCTACTCCGAACAAACGACCGGTAGCATTCGCACCTTGCGGTCTCGGGACAATCGCAGTTGAGAAAAGTGTTTTCCATCTCCTTAAACCAATGGAGGAGAGCGGTGACACCATCAGTCCCTTCGTATTTTGGGGGATCGCATGATTTGAATTGCTTGTAGGTGCATTTAGTGGTGTTGGGAGGAGGTCTGGCGACATTTTGGCCTTCTTGATTTGTAGGGTTGACGGGATTGGCGGCAAGAGCTTGTTGAACGTGTAAAACTATGTCAGGAAGTATGGCAACCATCTGCTGAGCAATTTGAGTGGCCATGTGTTCGCTAGATCTTCCTGACCTTCTACCTCCTCGAGAGTGTCTAGCAGACATCTACAGGAAATACGTAGGAAGATTATGAATTGATAGTTTCTAGGTGTCATGTGTCGTAAAAACTGATAATAATACTCAAAATAAATGAAAACAAGAAATTAACTACATCCATAGGATGTCTTGGGCTTGCTCATGTTTGGGCCTCCAAATGTCTCACATACATCAGCCTAGGTAGTCACGTGGGCCCCCATGACTACTGGGCTTTGTAGGATTCACATTGGTGTTGGCCTGTTAATGCTTGCATCACTCGAATGAAAATCGTAAAACATGATTGCAAGGTATAAGGTCAGAGGGTGTCCAGGTGTAGACACAATGACAACTCAAAGTGGGGTTAGTTCACACGACGTTTGGTGTGGCATGCTTTGGCCTAATAGGTCCTTAGTACTCTCATCGTTAGTCCCAAGGTAGGCAAACTGTCCATTATATTGGATTTATACGAATGCCAAGCCTAGACAGGACGTTACGACTACCGGTACTCGTACCCTTCCAGTAACTACATGCCCGTCGTATAACTCACTTGATGAGATAGAAAACATGAAAACATCACAAAACCTTTGAAAAAAAATCATGGAAATTGTGAAATGGTGATGTGTGTGCTTGCATAGGCATGATATGTTAACAATATATAAACCATAATGAACACCACACATTAACATATAGTAGTGAAGGTGTTTGCATGCATTTGTGTGTGAACTAAACATGAAACATATAAATATCATGAGTTTTGCATGTAACACATAAACAATTAAAATCTAATCAACTATAGTATAGGCTCTAAGGGTCTGATAACCTATCCTATATCCCTATAGTCAGAAGCTCTGATACCAATTTGTCATACCCCGACCCGTAGCGGAAATAAAAGTCGGGGCATAATCGGGTTATCATCAAAGCTCATGACATTTACTAATATTAGGTTTCATATTTATTAAGTTGACATTTAAAATCAAATATCCAAACACAAGGAAACATACAAGCACAAGAAAAACATTTTTCTAAACAAGCTGTGTTTTATTTATCTTCTAAGGCAAATCCTATGTGTTCCTCTCCTCAGCCTGTTCACCTGTATCATATTGTAAAACAAGAGTTTGGGTCAACAAAAGTTGGCGAGTGAATCTAAGTGAAACATTTAAACAATCTGTTGTATTAGTTATTTCAACAAAAATTGTGCATGGACCATAAGTGAGCATATGTATATATTGTGACAATTGGCAAAATTCCGGTAATTCTGTACAACTTGAACAACTAGTACATGTTTATTTATCGTATAACATGACTTAATATTTGATTTTTAAGTCTTAAAAGTCTAGGAATTTAACCAAATCATAGTTTGGTATGATAATAGATTCGTCATGATCACGAATATATAAATCCATATCCTAGACAAATGACAACGACGCGAACATGTATTAAATCTCATAACTAGTTATGGTACAGTCTGATATAATAGAATTAAGATATAAAATATTTCTGCACTATTATACCATAAAAATTTTATATAAAATACCAAATTGTCCAAGTCTGCAGCAAAATTCAGCAATTGTCCGAAAAGCTAAAAATAAATATTTTTAGCTAAAGAATAATAATGGGTGTTAGAAATAGTATAAAACCCATATCTAAATCTTTTATTTAAAGCTAAACGGTTTGTTCAGTAAAAACCTGACAACAAAGCCGGTACCAGAACCAAACTCAAAATGACAAAATTAGTAGTCTGAAGAGCTATATTAATTAACGGGACAATAAAAATTGAACTAGAATTATTAAGAACATAAATTTTATAAGTGACACTATATATTAGTATATTACCCGGTACAAGACCCGAACCAACTTTATCAACCAAACAACAAATCAATAAGACTAATAAATTATTTTGGCCTACTATAACATCACTTTAATATATTGGGGTATTAGTTTTTATAAAAACTTATATATATAATTATTAAAGTTTATAAAAGTATATAAAATTATATATATTAAAAAAAAGAAAACAACAACACCTCACGGCTATAGGGTGCCACCCACCATTCCACTAATGTCTCAACTAAATGTGTTGGCTAATTTTTAAAGATGATTAGTGTAGTATGTATTGTATAAACTAAAAACCAAAACAAAAAACAAATACACTTTCATTCTTCCATTTTCCAAAACACAACACAACACTTTCTTTTCCTTTTGCTCTAAAAAAAATTGTCCAAGCTTCGTCATCTTCACCTTCATTTAAAAAAAATCAAACACAAGAATCTCAAGCTTGCATGAAGATCTAAGAAGCTTGCAAGGATTAGGAGCTCACTTTGGAAGCTTGAAACTTTTGATCAATCCATTCTCTTCATCTCTTAGATCATCCCTAGCCTTGTGCTAGTAGTAAGATCTTAAACTTTATGTTATACTTTTTATTTTATAAAATTTCACAAGATCATCATAAAAATTATATAAAAACCCACTTGAAAAACACTAATAAATCTAAGATCACTAACATAATCATGTGATTTTTTTTTATAAATTTTGATGCTCTTGAAGTTATTATGAACTAGTAAACTTGAATCTTGCAAAATTATGAATAAAAATGTGATCTAAACACATGCATGTTTAGATTAGCAAGATTCATTAACAAAATATGTCATGAACATAATATCATATTTTAAATATGATTATACATGTATTAGATCATCAAATAAAAATTACGATTTAGAAATTTTTTATAAAAGTTATAATAAAGTTTCTATATTAAGAAAGATTAAAAATTATAACAAGTTCATGACATTATGTTAATATATTTATATAATAATTGTGCTTGATGATGATTTGAGTTAGTTTCACTACTTAAAACATGTTTATAAAAATATGGGAAACTTATATTTTTAAAGGAAACTATAGCAAAATTTTTATAAAAATTAATCTTGATTAAAATATGGTTAAACTAAAGATTTGGTGGTTAAAAGTGATTAGGAAGTTTAATCTTGTTTAAATAAAGGATTTGGATAAAAAGTTAGGAATATAATTACTTATATTTTCTTAAACTAAAAATGAGATAAATATATATTTTTGATTAAAAAATTTAGTTTTTAAACAATCTTATATATTACATGTATTATTGTATAAAACTATATATATTTTTTATCAAGATAAATTAAATACAAAAATATATATAAGTGTTCAAGTTTTTATAAAATAATATATATCGGACAATTCGGACAAACTCGGACAATTCGGACAAAATAAAATATATGGTATAATCGAAACAAACGACAAAGACGAAACAAATAAAATAGTCGACGCGAACCTAACGGTCAAAACAATACACTTTACATTTACTAGAAATTTTAAATATATATAACTTATAGTTTTTATAAATAAATTTTTATAAGTTATAATAAATACTAGTAAATATTTTTGGATAAGCCCAACTTATGTCTAAATTTTAAATAATGTTGTTAAACCTGTGGTTTGTTTTAAAGACAAAAGTTAATATGTGAATTATGGTTAAATAAAAAGTATGGATGAATGTTTTGTAATGTAATACAATTGTCGTTTACTTGGTTGAATGCAACGATTGCCGCTATAGCCACACTTCGCGACACGCTTCCGCTACATCGAAAATCGAGGTGTGACAGACCTGGTATCAGAGCTTCAATTGTAGTGAACTAAGATTCTTTTGAGTCTTGTCTACATTTTCAAAATGCTCTTTTATAATTTTTTAATAGAGTCATTTACAAAAATTGAAATAAGTATTTTTGGTTTGTCATCCCGATGAGAACTGTCCACTAGTATCAAATGTTTAAAACAAAAACAATAGTGCAAGGTCATTATACAAAACTAGTCTATGAGAGATAGACATAATAACAGTAAGCTGAGTTGAACTTATGATTAGAAAAACTTACATTGAAACTCAGTGATTGCCCGATTATTTATCTTTAAACAAAAATTATTTATTAACAAAAATAAGTTGTACGGATTATGTTTGCCAGGACCATGTCTTCCGATAGTAGCCTTTCAGACACCGAGTCTATGAGTTCTGACCCTGAGATAGATTATATACCACTAGACGATCTACTCTCACCAGTCATTATCATTTCCGACAACGAGTCAGATCATGATGATTCTGACAATGACTGGATGGACGATGATTGCCTTACCCTACCCTGTACCCGATCCCGTTCCCGGGGATATTCCCGATGATGATGTTTTAGCTTTACCACTCTTTGACCACCAGATAGTTATCATTGGCCACCCCGAAGGTGAGCACATTGTGGAGCACCATGTTATACCACTTAACGTGGTAGATCCTTTTGCTGTCGACATCGATGGAGATGACGATGTCATTACTATTGTTCACGTAGATCACCTTGAGGATGATCTAGGTATCAGAGATGATTTTGATCTCGCGCTACTGGAGGTAGCTCCACATGAGCCTGATGTCATTGATATTATCTCATCTGCTCCATCGTCTCTGAGATCACCCTCACCCGAGCCCTCACCTGATACTGCTCTACCACCACTTCCAGATACTTTTCCCACTGTTGATGATTCTATTACACCCACTTTTGTTGATCCCATACCATCTGATGCTATCACTACTGGTCACATCTACCCATCTGGACCATCTCAGTATTTACCAGGAGACGTTTCATTTGCTACTGATCATTTCACTCCTCATCCTTTGTCTGGACCTTCACATTACTCATTGGGAGGTACATCCTACTTATCTGAGTAGCCACCGTTTCACCATGTTGATGGATCATTACATATACCACGTATACACATTCCAGATCCTTTTATCACATCTGATCCTTATGCATCTTCTTACACTGCAGGACCCTCCCGAGTTATGTTCCCTGAGTCTAGTCAGTATGCGAGTAGACACCATCCCTATTCACGACCACCCATTGTTGGAGGACCATCATACCCATCATCTCACCATACCGGTATTCACATTCAATCACATCCACCTGGTATGAGCCCATCTGATCCCTATCATCCCAATCATTTTCCACCAACCACTATTGAGTTTCAAGTCACGTCTTCTGAGATACAGATTAGTATCTTATTTCGCCGTATCCGTGAGCTGCAGGCTCAGATTTCCACTTTGCGAGCATCTCAGAGTACTCCATCTTTGTCATCTCAGTTACCATCGTTACCCACTTCGACACCTCCCGTGACACCATCTCTACTGACGACATCATCACCACCTTCGCCTGTTATACCACATCCACACTCTCTAGTACAGAGTGTATTTCCATCCCACGAGGAACGTATCCGTTCGCTCAAGGAGGAGGTCGCATACCTTCGGAGGATCATCCGTTCATCTCCACCTCCACCTCTACCGTCTGTCTAGTTGGTATATGGTCATACCTCTAGGGTAGGTACTCATACCCAGTTTGCTGAAGATAGAAGTTTTAGAAGATATATATGTCGTCAACTTGAAGATTTTGAAGAACGATGTGAAGGAAAATATCTACTTTATAATGTATTGTGTATGACTTGTCTATCGGAGTGTTATAACTCGAGTTATTTTTGTATCTTCACAAAAATGATGTATCAAGTTGACAGTTATATATATAATGGTTGATGTTTATCTTTTATTTATGCATTGTTGATTGTTCATTCTTTTATGTATCTATTATGGTGCTTATAATATGGATACTATACATAAAAATTGAATTATATAAATATTATATACACTTATATTATATAATACTAATCCACGAAAGACAATATTTGTTTCAAATATACATCTAATCACTTCTATATGTTTCATATATGAAGATCATGGCATCTAGAGGAAGAGGTAGACCCCGAGTTAGACCATCGCCATTACCTTCAACCCAAGCCGAGCTCGATGCTCTAGTAAATCGACGAATAACTGAAGCACTTGCGGATCACGAGCGCAATGCTAAGCCAAGGGTTCAAGAACCACCAAGAGTTCAGACACCCGTAAATGGTTTGTTATTTATAAAACTACCAAAGTATGATCATTAATATTTATTTCCAACAATATATATTATTGATGATTCTTGAAATCTAACTATTTCAGGATGTACATGAAAACAATTTTTAGATTGCAAACCTTTGAATTTTGATGGCACAGGCGGTGCAGTAGCCTTTGTGCGTTGAACAGAAAAGACGGATTCCATGATTCGTATGAGTAACTGTTCTATCAACCAGATTGTGACATATGTATCAAGCTTATTTATGGATGAAGCATTGTCATGGTGGAATTTGCAAGTACAGACGCTTGGAGAAGCAATTGCTTATCCTATTACTTGGGATAGACTGAAGGATATGATGAGTGAGAAATAATGTTCTAGAGCCGAGTTACAGAAATTGGAAACCGAATTTTGGAACTTATCCATTATGGGACCCGATGTGTATGGTTATACACAGTGTTTCCATGATCTTTCGCGAGTCGTTCCATATATGGTAAGCCCTGAATTCAAACGTATCGAACGATACATTTGGGGATTATCTCCAGAAATTCGAAGTATGGTTACTTCGTCGCATCTAACAACCATCACTGAGGCAATTACGATTGTAGTAAGCCTTACCGAAGAAGCGGTGAGAATGAATAAGTTTTTGAGAAAGAATGTAGAGATGCCCAAGGAAACACATGTAGAATCAACCTCACATGGGAATAAGAGAAAGTTTACACACTTCAAGAAAGGTTTTCGACCGAGTAACAAGAAGAAAGAAACCCCCACAGCAAAAAGGAACAAAGTATTCGTGGCAGCAGCGGAGACAGAACCGAGAGGTTATACAGGAAATGCACCTAAGTGCAACAGGTGCAATTATCATCATTATGGTGGATGCCGACCACCAAATATGATAAGTGCCGGAAGTTGGGACACCGCACCAAAAACTGATGGAGTAATAACAAAGGAAACAGGAATGAAGGCAAGAAAGAAGGAGGTTATGGAAATGGAAACGGCCGAGGAAGAAATCAAAGTTGTTATGGTTGCGGTGAAATTGGGCCACTTTAGGAAGAATTGCCCAAAAGAGAACAAAGGCCACGGGCGAGCCTTTGTAATAGGAGCTCACGAGGCACGTCAGGATCTGAATGCGATCACTGGTACGTTCCCTGTCAATAATCATTTCGCATCTATTTTATTTGATACTAGCACAGATTTTAGTTTCATATCCTTAGAGTTTAAAGATATACTCGAACTAAATTCAAATAAATTAGATATTCCATTCACTCTCGAACTAGCGAATGGAAAGATAATTGAATCTGATGAAATTATTAAAGGATGTTCTTTAGAGTTAGGCGGACAAAAATTCAACATTGATTTATTACCCATCCAGTTTGGTAGTTATGATGTTGTAATCGGTATGGATTGGTTATCCAATAATCAAGCCGAAGTCGTGTGTTGCGACAAAATTATTTGCATTCCACTTCCTAATAATGAAACACTTCTTATATATGGCGAGAAGAGCGAAACGCCATTGTGAATTATTTCTTGTATGAAAGTTCAAAAGTGCTTGAGAAAAGGATGTATAGCATTCTTAGCACACATTGTTGACAAGAAATCCAAGGAGCCAAAACTTGAGGAGATCCCTGTTGTTACGGAATTTCCTAAAGTCTTCCCAAAGACTTGCCAGGAATACCACCCCAACGACAAGTCGAATTTCGCATAGACTTGATTCCAAGAGCTGCACCTGTAGCGAAATCCCCATACCGATTAGCTCCTTCAGAAATGCAAGAGTTGTCCATACAGCTTCAAGAGTTGTTGGACAAAGGATTTATTAGACCAAGCTTCTCACCTTGGGGAGCTCCAGTTCTATTTGTAAAGAAGAAAGATGGAAGCTTTAGAATGTGCATAGATTATTGAGAATTGAACAAACTCACGATCAAGAATCGGTATCCGTTACCGAGGATCGATGATTTGTTCGATCAACTTCAGGGATCAAGTTTTTACTCGAAGATTGACTTAAGGTCAGGATACTATCAGCTTAGAGTGCCGGAAGAAAGTATTCCAAAGACAGCATTCCGGACCCGTGACGGTCACTATGAGTTCCTTGTTATGCCATTTGGTCTAACAAATGCACCGGCGGTGTTCATGGACCTAATGAACCGTGTGTGAAAGCCTTACCTCGATAAATTTGTGATAGTATTCATTGATGACATATTGATATATTCACGAAATAAGAAGGATCACGAACACCATCTTAGGACCATTCTTGAGTTGTTAAAGAAGGATAAACTGTATACAAAATTCTCTAAGTGTGAATTTTGGCTTCGTGAAGTCCAATTTCTCAGACATGTAGTCAACGATAAAGGTATACATGTCGATCCATAAAAAATAGAAGCCATTAAGAATTGGAACGCACCTAAGACACCCACCGAAGTACGCCAATTTTTAGGATTGGCGGGTTATTATCAGAGATTCATCGAGAATTTTTCAAAGATCGCCCAACCACTAACCTCCCTAACTCAGAAAGATAAAAAGTTTGATTGGGGAGAGAAACAAGAAGCAGCTTTCCAACTGCAAAAGAATAAACTTTGTGATGCACCGATTCTATCACTTCCGGACGGCATAGACGACTTTGTAGTTTATTGTGATGCTTCACATCAAGGTTTAGGATGTGTATTAATGCAACAAGAGAAAGTTATTGCATACGCGTCACGCCAATTAAAAGTTCACGAAAAGAACTATAACACACATGACCTAGAGCTAGGTGCAGTAGTATTTGCGTTAAAAATTTGGCGTCGTTATCTTTATGGCACCAAGTGCACAATCTTTACCGATCACAAAAGTCTTCAACATATATTTAACCAGAAAGAGTTAAATATGTGCCAAAGACGTTGGCTTGAATTGTTGAATGACTACGACTGTGAAATTAGATACCATCCAGGCAAGGCGAACGTTGTCGCCGATGCTCTAACTCGAAAGGAACGAGTGAAGCCTCTTCGTGTATGATCACTAAGACTCACCATTCACAATGACCTCACCTCTCGAATTCACGACGCTCAACAAGAAGTTCTGAAGAGCGGAAATTTTAAACCAGAGATGCTTAGAGGTATGGAAAAACAATTAGAACCAAATGAGAACGAACTTTATATTTTGCAAACAGAATTTGGGTTCCTCTTTTTGGTAATCTGCAAAACTTAATTCTAGATAAAGCCCATAAGTCCAAATATTCGATCCATCCCAGAGCAGATAAAATGTATCACGATCTTAAAGAATTCTATTGGTGGCCTAATCTCAAAAGAGATATTGCAACATATGTTGGAAAATGTCTAACATGTGCAAAAATTAAGGCCGAATACCAAAAACCTTCAGGATTGTTACAACAACCTGAAATTCCCACTTGGAAATGGGAACAAATTTCTATGGATTTCATAACAAAATTACCCAGGACCTCTCGCGGTCACAACATGATTTGGGTAATTGTTGACCGACTAACCAAATCAGCTTACTTCTTGCCGGTACGTGAGAAACATAAAACCGAGAAGTTAGCTGAACTTTATCTTAAAGAGATTGTGGCAAGACATGGAGTGCCTGTTTCCATAAACTATGATCGAGATGGTCGTTTCATATCAAGAATTTGGCAATCATTTCAAAAGGCTTTTGGATCTCGCTTAGATCTAAGTACGACCTTTCACCCCCACACAGATGGCCAAAGTGAACACACCATTCAAACCTTAGAAGATATGCTTCGTGCTTGTGTGATTGACTTAGGCGGAAATTGGGATACTACTTGCCTTTAGTGGAGTTCTCATATAACAATAGTTATCACACAAGTATCCAAGCTGCTCCATTTGAAGCGTTATACGGGCGTAAATGTCGATCTCCGTTATGTTGGGCGGAAATAAGCGACAAACAAATGATAGGTCCAAAATTAATTCAAGAAACTACGGACAAAATATTTAAAATCCGAGACCGTATTAGAGCCTCTCAGGATAGACAGAAAAGTTATGCGGATAGACGCTGCAACCATTGTCCTTTGAGATTGGAGACAAAGTGCTATTAAAGGTCTCGCCTTGGAGAGGCGTAGTTAGATTCGGGAAGCAAGGAAAACTTAGCCCGAGGTATATAGGACCATACAAAATCTTGGAGAAGATTGGAACAGTCGCATATAAGTTGAAATTGCCTGAAACACTTAGTAACGTTCACGACACTTTTCATGTGTCAAATCTTAAAAAGTTCCTTTCAGACGAGTCACTTATTATACCCAGAGACGAAATTCATATAGACGACAAACTCCATTTCATCGAAGAACCTGTCGAAATTTTAGATGCGAAAGTTTAGAAAACAAGGAGGAGTCGTATCAAATAGTCAAAGTCCATTGGAACTCAAAGCGCGGACCCGAGTTCACTTGGGAACGGGAAGACGAAGTCAAAATAAAGTATCCCCACTTGTTTGAGAAACCCCACGCAAAGGATAACACGACTTAAATTTCGGGATGAAATTTTCTTGAACAAGGGGAGAATGTGACAATTGGCAAAATTCTGGTAATTCTGTACAACTTGAACAACTAGTACATGTTTATTTATCGTATAACATGACTTAATTTTTTATTTTTAAGTCTTAAAAGTCTAGGAATTTAACCAAATCATATTTTGGTATGATAATAGATTCGTCATAATCACGAATATATAAAACCATATCCTAGACAAATGACAATGACGCGAACATGTATTAAATATCAGAACTAGTTACGGTACAGTCTGATATAATAGAATTAAGATATAAAATATTTCTGCACTTTTATACCATAAAAATTTTGTATAAAATACCAAATTGTCCAAGTCTGCAGCAAAATTCAGCATTCTGCAGCAAAATTCAGCATTTTGCAGCAAAATTAAGCAATTGTCCGAAAAGCCAAAAATAAATATTTTTAGCTAAAGAATAATATTGGGTGTCAGAATTAGTATAAAACCCATATCTAAATCTTATAATTTAAAGCTAAACGGTTTTTTACAGTAAAAACCTGACAACAAAGCCGGTACCAGAACCTAACTCAAAATGACAAAATTATTAGCCTGAAGAGCTATTAGTTAACGGGACAAAAAATTGTACTAGAATTATTATGAACATAAAATTCTATAAGTAACACTATGTATCAGTATATTACCCGGTACAAGATCCGGACCAACTATATCAACCAAACAACAAATCAATAAGACTAATAAATTATTTTGGCCTACTATAACATCACTTTAATGTATTGGGTATTAGTTTTTATAAAAACTTATATATATAATTATTAAAGTTTATAAAAGTATATAAAATTTATATATATTAAAAAAAAAGAAAACAACAACACCTCACGGCTATAGGGTGCCACCCACCATTCCACTAATATCTCAACTAAATGTGTTGGCTAATTTTTAAAGATGATTAGTGTAGTATGTATTGTATGAACTAAAAACCAAAAGAATAACCAAATACACTTTCATTCTTCCATTTTTCCAAAACACAACACAACAGTTTCCTTCCTTTTGCTCTAAAAAAATTGTCCAAGCTTCATCATCTTCACTTTCATTTAAAAAAAATCAAACACAAGAATCTCAAGCTTGCATGAAGATCTAAGAAGCTTGCAAGGATTAGAAGCTCACTTTGGAAGCTTGGAACTTTTGATCAATCTATTTTCTTCATCTCTTAGATCATCCATAGCCTTGTGCTAGTAGTAAGATCTTAAACTTTATGTTATACTTTTTATTTTATAAAATTTCACAAGATCATCATAAAAATTAAATAAAAACTCACTTGAAAAACACTAATAAATCTAAGATCACTAACATAATCATGTGATTTTTTGATAAATTTTGATGATCTTGAAGTTATTATGAACTAGTAAACTTGAATCTTGCAAAATTATGAATAAAAAGGTGATCTAAACACATGCATGTTTAGATTGGCAAGATTCATTAACAAAATATGTCATGAATATAATCCCATATGTTAAATATGATTATACATGTATTAGATCATTAAATAAAAATTATGATTTAGAAATTTTGTATAAAAGTTATAATAAAGTTTCTATATTAAGAAAGATTAAAAATTATAACAAGTTCATGACATTATGTTAATACATTTATATAATAATTGTGCTTGATGATGATTTGAGTTAGTTTAACTACTTAAAACATGTTTATAAAAACATGGGAAACTTATATTTTTAAAGGAAATTATGGCAAAATTTTTATAAAAATTAATCTTGATTAAGATATGATTAAACTAAAGATTTGGTGGTTAAAAGTGATTAGGAACTTTAATCTTGTTTAAATAAAGGATTTGGATAAAAAGTTAGGAATATAATTACTTATATTTTCTTAAAATAAAAATGAGATAAATTTATATTTTTTATTAAAAAACATATATATTTTTTAAACAATCTTATATATGTACATGTATTATTGTATAAAACTATATATATTTTTTATCAAGATAAATTAAATACAAAAATATATATATGTGTTCAAGTTTTGGTAAAATAATATATATCGGGCAATTCGGACAAACTCAGACAATTCGGAAAAAATAAAACATATGGTATAATCGAAACAAACGACAAAGACGAAACAAATAAAATAGTCGATGCGAACCTAACGGTCAAAACGATACACTTTATAGTTACTAGAAATTTTAAATATATATAACTTATAGTTTTTATAAATAAATTTTTTTAAGTTATAACAAATACTAGTAAATATTTTTGGATAAGCCCAACTAAACAATTATTATAATAAGCCCATTTTTTTATATAAAAAACTATATTGGGCTAAAACTATTTTTATAAAAATATATGGACTAGCCCACTTTCATAAAATTAACTTTGGGCTAAGGCCCACTTGTATAAAATTAACTTTGGGTTAAGGCTAACTTGTATAAAAATCAAACTTGGGCTAAGGCCCACTTTTATAAAAATAAACTTTGGGCTAAGCCTACTTTTGTAAAAGTTCGCATGGGCTAGACCTATTTAAATAAAAGATAATTTTGGGCCAAGCCCACTTTTATAAAGAAATAAATTGGGCTAATCTATTTTATAAAAACAAACATTGGGCTAAAGCCCACTTTTATAAAACTAAACTTGGGCTAATCAAATTTTTATAAACTATATTGGGCTAGGCCCAATCTTTCATTCCAACTTTGGGATAAAACCTACTTTTATAAACCAATTAGGCTTAACCTACTAAATAAATGAAATTAGGTTGGGCTAGGCCCACATACATGAAACGAATTGGGCTAGGCCCACACAAAGTAAGCAAATTTGGACTAGGTCCATACTTACAAAAGCTTTTGAGCTAGGCCCATATGTAATGAATTATTAGATTGAGTTATTTAAAATTAAATAATGGACTAGATTCATTTACATGTAATCAATCTAAAATATATATATTAAAGAAATATATATATATATATATATATATGTATATCAACCAAGAAAACCAACAATTACAAGTATGAAATTCAAGATAAAATACTTGTACGAAAAACAAAACGAAAACCTAAGTGTCTAATAGATTAGAACACTTGTAGGTCGAAAAGCGAACGAAGTATCAGGAATCAAATAGAGATTTGCATGGAACGCAAATTAGTGAGTTCATGTTTCCCCTTTTATTTTAACGTTTTTATGGTTTTAAAGGTATGGGGATGTATACATGTTACAATTAATATAGCTGGGAAAATGAAAATATATAGATCACATGTGAATAAGGCTCAAGCATTGGGGCCATTAATGAATAACAAGTACCGAGAAACAAGGGGATAGATCTATTGGGTTTGGGCGAGCCCCACTCTATTATGACAATAATAACAGATCGTATTAGAGTGCTTTTGTGTCTAAAACGAGTGTCTCAGACACATAATAAATCGTCAAGGATTGGTTGCCACCTTATTCGGCATACAGATTAGTGTCTTTGCAACACACTAATGATCTTACAAGTTTCATTAAGTTATATTAAACAAGTTTATTTCAAATGTTTTTGATAATTCATTTGATACCAAATTTATAACATGAATTCACCAGCTTTTGTTGACATTGTTTTCAAAACTAACATGTATTATAGGAAACTAGTGGATGGTCTTCGGGGAAAAATCTTGTTTGTTTGTTGTGAAGTCAAGATGTTATGTTTCATCCAGTCTTTGTTGTTATGTTTTATAAACTTATGTCTAAATTTTAAATAATGTTGTTAAACTTGTGGTTTGTTTTAAAAATAAAAGTTTATATATGAATTATGGTTAAATGAAAAGTATGGATGAATGTTTTGTAATGTAATACAATTGTCGTTTACTTGGTTGAATGCAACGATTGCCGCTCTGGCCACACCTCGCGACACGCTTCGCTACATCGAAAATCGAGGTGTGACATATATAGATAAATCACAAACAACATAATATTAACAAAGAACAAATGAACATGATGAATGATGAACTTGAGATCAAGGCTCAATCAAACGGAGCCGATCCAATGAGGCACCTGATGCTCAACTCGTATCCCACGAGGAACTGATGGGCCTTAAATGAATGATTGCACTTAAATGATAAACTGTAACCACACATACCACACAAAAAAATATACACATTAGATCACATAATTGTGTTAGCACAAGCGTTTAAATAAATAAAATATGTATGACACATGATACACCACAAAACATGATTAAAAGGGGAATTTGTAAGGATTCACTCACAGTGGGTGCGTTTCCTTGATTGATGAAGAGTGCGCACGAATTGAGGATTTAAGCGACGAAGGAGACTAACCTAAATAATAACGCAATAATTCGATAAATATATAAAAATTAGTATTTTGATTTAATACTTTTTGTTAGATTTTTAGGTTATTTTTGTGGTATTTATTGGGATTTTTAAACCTACGAAATCGTGTCTTTGTTTTTAATTGATTTTTAACTAAAATAAATACAAATAATATATAAAATAAAATAATAAAAAATCTTTGTCAGACCTGACAAGGGGTCTGACCGGTTCGATGGGTGTTGTTAGCAGAGTGTTGTGAGATTCGAACTCGTGACCTCCCGTTTACGTGCACGCAGCTCTTCCAACTGAGCTATGTGTCTAACCCGTAAGAAGTCTTATTTTAGTTATACTTATATACTTATTAGATTATTCCAGAAATTATTTAATTTAAAAAGATTTTAAAATTCATTGAACCGTTGCGTAGATTACCCATCGAACCCGTGACCATCGACCTGCTTTGCACCCAGCCCAACCAACTGGGCTGGGTGTCTAACCCGCTTAATACAGAATTTATAATATACTTAACAACTTGCTGAGAGTTAGTGTGTTTGCTTAAAAAGAACACGGTTTATATTTCAACAAAAACTGATATGATCAAGAAGCGAACTCGGAACCCTTTCTTTATATTTGCACACAGTCCACCACTGGACTGTGTGTCTAACCCGGTTATAAACCCGATTTTTATTATATTAAAACACTTATCGCTGTTCATCTTCTTCATATTAATCAAACACTGAAATTGGTCAGCAATCGATTAAAACGACTTTGATTCAATTGAAGACTGATCATATTGGATAAACAGATATGAAAGAGATTAAGAGAGGTTAATACAAGTTAGAAACAAAATCCCGGTTTTCCGGTGACTAACTCCGACGAATGCAGACAAAAATTACGGCAAAACAGAGAAATTTGATCTGAGGATTTAGAGTAGGTATGAGCGAGGTAATGAAGACGAGATGTATTGGTATTTATAGAGTAGGCAAATCAATCACAGAATTCGGTTTCAAGATTGGAGATTTAAAGATCAATGATTCTTTCGGTTTCAAATCATTTGATTTCAAATTTTCCGTACAAACTGGTATTGAATGACAGTTATACTTGCTAAACATAAAGAAAATACGTTTATTGAGCTTGATTGCTCAAATCAAGTTTCCGGCAGTTACGGTTTCTTCCAAAATTAAAAAATGCAGGTTTTTTTTGGTTTTGTGAATTAAACTCATTTGGTTTGGGCCTTTGAACATAAAGTTCATGTAGCTCAGTGGTGTTGTGAGGGTGTGAACATGTGGGGGAACCCGAGTTCGACTCTGGTTACTCCCTTTTCTTCATTTTTATTTTATTTCTTTATTCTTTTGTTTTATTAATATCTTTTACTCTTTTATTACTCAATATTAATTTTACTTATTACCCAAAAATAAAAAAATAATAACACTACTAATTAAATTTATAACGAACTACAGAGTAGGCAAATCAATCACAAAATTCGGATTCAAGATTGGAGATTTAAAGATCAATGATTCTTTAGGTTTCGAATCATTTGATTTCAAATTTTCCGGTACAAACTGGTATTGAATGACAGTTATACTTGCTAAACATAAAGAAAATACCTTTATTGAGCTTGATTGCTCAAATCAAGATTCCGGCAGTTACGGTTTCTTCCAAAATTTAAAAATGTTGTTTTTTTGGTTTTGTGAATTAAACTCATTTGGTTTGGGTCTTTGAACATAAAGTTCATGTAGCTCAGTGATGTTGTGAGGATGTGAACATGTGGGGGAACCCGGGTTCGATTCCGGTTACTCCCTTTTCTTCATTTTTATTTTATTTCTTTATTCTTTTGGTTTTATTAATTTCTTTTATTCTTTTATTACTCAATATTGATTTTACTTATTACCTAAAAATAAAAAAAATAAAAAATGATAATAACACTACTAATTAAATTCGCAACGAACTATATCATAAATACTAAAATTTCAAATGGAGTGGGTTTTGAAACCCATTTTTACATGGATGTTACGATAATGTTCAACATATTGCATTTCGTATTTGTATTGATTAATAAATTATGGTTAAAACATTATGTATTTATGATTGATTTAATGGAAAGATTGATAAACTAATAGCTAAAAAATTAATAAAAGTATGTTCAAATTGAACCGTACAAAAAAAAAAGATGATATAAAGCCAAAATATATACTACAACCTCTAATCCAAACAATAAAGTAACATTTGCCCAAGTCAAGCTCTGCTGAAGACTAAATGCCTAAGGTCTGCCATAGCTAAACTCTGTTGAAGACAAAGCTCTGCTAAAGACTAAAGCTAAAAGGTCTGCCAAGGCAAAACTCTGCTAAAGACTAAATCAGTGCTTTTACTACTTAACCTATCAGTTTTGCTTTTACAGTTGCTTTTACACTTGCTATTACAGCTATAAAACAAGCAGTGACTGGTGGGTGGTAAAGCATGCTTGGAGCTCTATAAATCTGTAAGACTCTACAATCATTGCACATCACAGTCTAGAGTGCATTGTTTCTCGGCTCTACAACTGAGAATAGTTTCATGGAATGAGCAACTAAAGCAAAAGAATATTTAAACCTATAACTGTAAGTTAATCTCAGCCTAACAAAATCCGTATCAAAATCTTCCATCAATTAATATGCCTTCAAAGGATCAACCTAACAAGTTCTTTTTTACTTTGTTTCAGAATATCAATACCTCACATTGTTTCTCGGCTCTTTACATCTAGGTCTTGCATCGTTTCTCGGCTTTTCTACTTCTGGGTCTTGCATTGTTGTAAGCTTTCGCGATTTTATTGGTTTGTTTTGTAACTTTTAACTGCTATAAACATAGGTATAACAATGTTTATTTATTGGTTTGTTTTGTAATTAATTTCTTTATACAGTTGTAATTAGAAATAATACTCATATAAATTTAAATATGTAAAGTTAATTTATAAATCTTTAAATTTTTCTTAGTATACAACATTTGATGTATTTATGTCATTTCATATTTACAAGGACTATTGTGTAAATAAGGTAAGTACCACCATTTCTTTAACACCCCTATCTCCCCCTGTTCTTTATCTCTAACCTGTTACACCACCACCTGCTGCCACCACAACATACCACGATCACACCACCTCACGCAGATGTGTAACCAAAATCATATACATCCAATTTAAAACAACAAAACCAACACCAAAATCCCCACCCACTTTCACATCACCTTCCACCGATGAAACCAAAATCAAATTCACCTAACCTAAAACTGGGCTATATCAAAATCTAACCTTGCATTTGTAACCCAAACTGTAACGGTAAGCTTTCCTTATCGCATATATGCTCAGATTTAAAAAAACCCAACCGGAGATCTACACATTTCTAAAATCCCCAGCACAGAGAATAGAACAAAAATATAAACAATTCACAATCATGTCAACATTTTTTATATATAACCAAAATATTTTTAATTGCTTTAAAATTGATTTTTGTAAACGCTTCTGTTTTAGCATGGCTATAATTTCCATTCGTCTTCCAACGAAAATTGTATTTTTCAGTTCACAGTCCACTTCAAGCACATATCAATTGAGAGCTATGGATGGTGGTTATCCAATTCCTGTTGACCCACAAGGATCTTCAAACCATGGACGATCATCCCGTGTTAATATAGACATTCCAGTTTCAAACCGTCCTTCAAACCCTATAGTGGCAAACCCTTTTCCGGTTATCTATCGTCCTCCAACATCAAACCCTCCTCCGGTGACAAACCCTCCGCCAGTGACAAACCCTCCTCCGGTGACAAACGCTTAACATGATGATCCACTTTTTGGACGGATAAAGAGTTGAATTGGGTGAATGAGTATACCTTTGCTTTTGGTGGACTACGAACTTGGGAGGGGCATCACCGTCCGGTGGCAGACACTCCTATACCGCCAAAACATCCTCCATCCTCAAACCGCCCTCATGTGGAAAACCCTAGTCAAACACAAGAACTACCGAGTTGGGCTGAAGGGTACGAAACTTACCCTTGGGTGGAATACGAACCACCGTTAGATGAAGAAAAGGTTTGGGAACCTTAGAACAACTTTGATGATGGTTGCGTCCACCGCAATGATGATGATGATATATATATATTATGTGGTTTATCTAATGTTTTATTATGGGTTATCTAATTTTATTTCCATTCACTTTTTTCCTCGAATTAGTTTGAATATTAATTATGTAGTTGTTTTAGTTTTAATTATGTATTAATTTAAATTTAAATTTGTTGTTGTTTAATAGTTATGTTTTAGTTTAAATTTAAATTGGGGGTTTAATTCTTTAACTCAATTATTAAATTAAAACAATAGAAAAATAATTAAGCACCACCTCCCACTTATCTACTTTACTTTAAAATCAAAGATATATATTTAAATATATGGAGTTTTTATTTTTTTAGTTAACTAACATTGAACATTTAATAGGATATGTCGGATCATTTTTCCGTTGAAGAATTGTTAACATTGACAAATGATAGAGCATGGTATAATCTAATCTTTGGTGGAGTTTATTTGGCATGACGTTGGTGAAAAGAGATTAGTGGTTATTTTTCTTGATTAACACGTATGGACATTATTTTAATTTGCTTTGTGTTATACGAGTAAGCGTTTTTCCACCACTAAATTTGTTTTGTTTTTTTGAGACAAAAAATTGTTGCGATCGCCCCACAACATTTGATACACATATATAATGACGCGACATTGATGGGTAGTTTGTTTCCTTGAAGCATTTGCAAATTGAAAATCTCAACCATCATGAGTACCCAAAGTACCAGAATTACGTGTTAGTTTGTTCCGAGAAAAAAATCATGATCAACGAATATACAAAGCTTTCTTCACTTATGCTTACGATTCCAAGAGGTGCTTCTTTATATCCATTGGTCCCTTCCATTATAAAATTGAAGCATGACAGGAGACATCAAAATTTATTGTTGGTACATATGTACATATAAAATCTGTCTATTTTTTATTATAAATATATAAAAGTATATATATGTGTATATAATCAGTGGATACGATTTGGTTGCAGATGTGGTTGGCAGAATAATAGAGATTAAACGCGATCGAGATTGTTTTCAACTTTCTCTTCATGATAAGATGTAAGTTATTATTTATTAACAAATTACAAACATAATTTTTACATCACATGTAAGGAAAAAATATTATTATTAAAATTACTTTAACCCAAGATTCTTATATACAATGGTCATACAATACAAATGTTTTTGTCCGCCTTGAAGCCTTCCAATGTTATACGTACCATTTGAGTCATGCAACAAAAGTCTATCATAATGTATCGCGTGTGAAGTTGGTTCATCTACCAGATAGTATGTTATGCTTTACACATGAACTTTCTAAAAATTAGTTACTTTTAATGGCACATGTAATTTAATAAACATTATATTTTATTTGTCATTTCAGTTAATATTTTGAAGTCTACGAAGTTGAGTAACATTACGTACGAACCAGATATGGCTGAGGCACGAGATATTTAAATTATGGATCTTTATCCAAGTCTGTGCTTATGTTAGAAACATTTGGTGTTGCTATATGTTAAGTTGTTGAATATTAAAGTCCATGTTGGTGTTTTGTGTTTTACTTTTGGTTAATTGCCTTTATGTTTCCTTCATACTTGTAGAAGTATACTTTAGTTTGTCTAATATTATATTATGATATAACAAGTATGTTATATTACTTGATTTACAAGTAATGGTTACACCTATTTTTCACCAAACTATAATCTTGATTTGTTGGACAACTAAAAAGTTATTATTTGTCTTAAACGAAGTTATCACCATGGCTGACCTTCCTATTGAAACAATATTTGAGATATTAACGAGGGTGCCAGTGAAGGTTGTAGGACGTTCTAAAAGTGTTTGTAGGGAATGGTATGCGTTACTGTCAACTCAAGACTTTATAAGGGTACATTATTCTTGCTCATTAGTTTCATCTAACCAGAGAGTTCTCTTAATTGACGACCTACCATGCTCTGTTCATTTGATCATCTTTCAATCCTATGATTATGGGCCAAGGTCCATAGTTACATTACCATTCGATCACCAAAATAATGATGTCTCAATACTTTCACATTTGAATGGATTGTTGTGTGTTTGCTTGAATCATACAAACAAGTTGCTTCTTTGGAATCCAACAACTACTGGTTTCAAGCGTTTGTCAACACCTGGTTTCATGGATTCTATATAAATAATCTTGATGCCGTTGATTTGTATGTTGACGATGCTGATGATTACAAAGTCTTGCATATACAGTGTAGGTGTGATGTATATGAAAGCTATGTTTATTCTAGGAAGTAGACTTTTGGAGAAATATTCCTTTCTTAACAAGACAAGAGCACCATAGCCCCCATTTCTCTTGGCCAGCTGGCACATTTTGTGGTGGTACTGTATATTTTAATCTTTGCGAATGTTGGGTTGGAGGTACAAATGTGGTGATTTATTTTGATATTAATACAGAGCAGTTCAAGGAGATAAGCTTTCCACCTGTTCCTTCCACGAGATTTGTTCAAGGAGTTTTAGTGAATGTAAAAAATGAGCTTCACATGTTTGCTACCACTGGCTGGTTTGAGATAACAATTGACCTATGGACGCTAAAAGAGAAATATTAGATTAAGGTCTTATCGTGTCCTCCTATTCCCCCAATATCATTGTCACTATGGGACGACATAACACATTATGTGACGAATGGTAATTGGTTTGTGATGACTAAATTAGGGAAGCTTTTTACTATTGAAATGGATATGAGCCCTTCGAAATTCTTTATCCAGTCATTTGGTTTCGTGGTTTTAAGGGTGCGATGTTTGTGGAGACCGTCGTTTCACCAAGTATTTAGTTTCGCTTTCACTTAATGTTATCATTATGTATTTCAATGTTTTAAGAATTTAGGTCTTTTTTCTGGTAATCATGTTATTCTATTTAAGTGTCGTGTAGTAATTTTGTAACAATTTTAGAATTTCATCATCTATTATAACTATCTTTTATTTAATTTGCAAGGTATTTGAAACTTTATCAATTTACAATGAATAATGGACAACCAAACCATCTTAATCATGCTTCTAGCTCGAATGCGATATTATGTTGCACGCAAAGAAAATAACAAAGTCTCAAAATTTGGGAGTGGTGAGGTCTCCCGAAGTTCTTCATCAATCTCTTTAATGAGTAATAGATCAACAGAAAGGACACCGTTAAGAAGTTTACAAACCAATATTACTCAATTTACCCAAATGACAAATGAGAACGCGACAAGTATTTCTACTTTGAAACGTAAGGAGTACAATAGAATGTGTATTTCAAATTGTAGTCGATTTACATCAACCCCCACTGATGATGCTATGCCGACAAGCACATTCCCCTCTATAATTGATAAAGTCGTCGCTAGAACATCACGAGGTTTCTATTTATTTAATAATAATTTCTTTATCAAACTTGACATCTTTAACAACCTTCATTAATTAAGACAATGATTTTTTTAGGTGTTCGAATTCAACCGCGTACACTTTGACCTCAATTTTGTGAAGTAGTTGATCACCCTTCCTTCCAAGATAAGAACATAGAAAATGATCCATATAAGTTTTTTTATGATCATGTACCTAGAGAGCTTCATGTTTTAAAAGAATAGGGTGCATGTCTTTATTGTGGAGCAAAATGTTTTCAATTTTAAATTTGATACCTTTTGTTGTATGAGTGGGAAACTTGTGTTAGCAAATTCAGAAATTCTAGAGGAATTGCACCGACTTTTTACACTGCAAGATGAAATTGGAAATATTTTTAGGCAAAACATTCGTGCTTATAACACCAATTTTTCTTTTGCCTCAATGGGAGTGACGTTGGATGATACATTGAACAATATGAGAGACGGTGTATGTACTTTTCGTGCACATAGAGGAATATATCACAAAATCGACCAATTAGTTCCGAGGGATGGAACCCTTAGGTACCTGCAGTTGTATTTTTTATGATCCTGATGTTGAGTTAGATCTTAGACTCCAATGGCAAACCTTGATCGACATATTACTCATATTTTGACACGCGTTCTTTCTTCAAACCCATATGTCGATACATTTCGAAGACTTGTGGAACTAGGACCTCTGGACAACTATAGAGTCACTTTGAATACTTCGGTTGAACTTGACCAAAGGGTGTACAACTGACTAACGACATCGGAGGTATATAAAATATTATATTAATTACAATTATTTAATAGTATTGCTTATTTTACTTATTTATAGTTGACGATTATATAGGTTGCTGATATTTGGGTTGAAAGTGATGACAATATCACTTCGTATAAACGAAGTATTGTTACTTACGATAGGTCTGAATGTAGCCAAACTATTCAGCCGTACTTCAGTTGTTACGATCCATTGTTGTATCGTCTATTTTTTCCTAATGGTTAGTAGGGTTGGCATGCTAACATACCACGTCATGGAGTATCGATCGATGAGGTTCGCAACAATGACAACATCGAAGGAGAAATGGAAGGTACCAACAATTTATTATTCTTTTAAGTGACGATCATAAAAATACCCTAATGCGTTTTATTTTATTAACTGTTTGCTTTTAAAATATCTTCATCGTTCAAAGGCTAACACATGAAGTGGTAGAATAACTGTGGGTATGTGAGAGTACTACTATTACAAGTTCCAGATTTGATCTACCGAAAACGTGCTTCTGTTTGGTGGTAGACTGCTACAACAATTTGTGGTAGATGTTTACATAAATATTGAGACATCACGTTTAGAATTTTGTGAGAGAAACCATGCTAAGATACGGGCCAACTTGTACCAAGGTATTGTGGATTGCATCAATGGTGGCGAGGTTCATGCAAACAGAGTCAGAAAAAGAATTGTGTTGCCTGCATCTTTCATCGGAGGGCCTCGTGACGTGCGACGCCGGTTTCTAGATGTGATGACTTTAGTTCAAGATGACGACAAGCCTGATATATTCCTTACAATGACGTGTAATCCGAAGTGGCCTAAGAAATGTGATAATTTACATATTGGTCAAACTGTACAAGATCGTCCAGACTTTGTTTCAAGAGTGTTTCGGGCTAAATTAGAAGAACTTAAGGAACAACTCTTCAAGAAACATATCCTCAGGGAAGTTAAGGCATACGTTTATGTCATCGAATTTCAAAAGCGTGGTTTGCCGCACACACATTTTTTCCTTATCATGTACCAGCAACACAAAATCAATAATGCGGACCATTATGATAAGGTTGTGTGTGCTGAGATTCCTAACAAACTAAGACATCCCAAATTGCATGAGATTTTTGTGAAGCACATGAATCATGGCCCTTGTGGCGGTTTACAATTAAGTAGTCTTTGTATGCAGGGTGATCCTAAAATTTGTTGTTTTCGCTATCCTAGACAATCTAATGAAGAGACAACACAAGGAGAAGATGCATATCCGTTGTATTGAAGGGGAGACACCGGAATAGAAGTGGACGTACAGGGAAAAACACTTGATAATATATGGGTGGTCCCATATAACCCAAGGCTTTTGATGATGTTTAACTGCCATATCAATGTTGAAGTTTGCTTAAGTATAAAATCTGTGAAATATCTTATCAAATATGTGTATAAAGGACATGACAAACATATTATTCAAGTTGATCAAAGTGAGCAAGGGGTTGTTATTAATGAGATAAAGAGATTTCAGGATGCACGCTACATATCGCCCCCAGAGGCTATGCGACTCATTTTTTCCTTCTCTCTTTCTCAAACCTTTCCTTCTGTTCTAGCCTTACAACTTCATCTACCAAATAATCAGATGGTTAGATTTAGAGATGATGAGATAATGTCTAATATTGTTGATAGGGAAAGGGATAAGAGAACCATGCTAACAACATTTTTTGTGAAAAATAGAATCGATGAAACCACAAGGGTATATTTGTATAAATATTTTCCAAAACACTTCACGTGGAATGGAAGCACACGTCATTGGAATCATCATTTCGGTAAAAAAACAACGGGGTCGTATCGTTTCCGCTAATCCAGCCGAAGGAGAAAGGTACTATTGACGCCTACTTTTGTCAAATGTCAAAGGGCCTACTTCTTTTGAACATCTTTGCACAATTAATGGTCAAAGGTGTGAGACATTTCGAAAAGAGCTCTTGAGTTAGGCTTAATAGAAGACGATGAATATCTATCACAATGTCTCGAAGAAGCCTCTATATTCTAGTTTTCCAATGCTCTTAGAAGGTTATTTGCGACCATAATGATTTTTTGCCAACCTGGATATATTTTAAAGTTATGGAATGACCACTTTGATTCACTTTCTGAAGATCATCGGCTACCCTGTCAAAGTATCGAACGAGTTCAAAATATGGTTCTTACCGAAATTAGTGTCTTTCTACAATCCATGGGTTAAAATATCAATGAATTCGACCTTCCTAAGATAATAGATGATGTTAACTTATAGGATGTAGGTTATCGTGAGTTACAAGAGGAGTATTGGATCGTTTTGGAACCTGAACACTTGAGTGCCAAAGATTCACTTAATCCGGACCAAAAAAACGTGTTTGATGAGATCATGATTCATGTTGATAATGATCTTCCACGCGTCTTCTTTATTGGGGTTCGGGTGGAACTGGAAATACATTTTTGTACAATGCCTTGCTTGCTGAAATTCGGTCACGTAGTCATATTGCTCTCGCAACAGCTTCATCAGGTGTTGCGGCTAATAATATGCCAGGAGGTAGAACGGCTCACTCGAGATTCAAGATTCCTATTAATCTTGAAAACAATTCAATGTGCAATATCAAAAAACAGAGTGGGGCCGCTAAACTAATTCGGTCTGCCAACATAATCATATGGGATGAAGCGTCGATGGCTAAACAACAGGCGGTAGAGGTTGATTGATGTTCTAAAAGTAGTTGATTAATAACAAAACAAATTACCCTAATTCTAGACTCAAATTAAACTCTAGACTCCTAACATACACTAAACTACTAACCGTCAAGTGGACCGATCAATTGCAGAATAGTATGAAGCAAGTCCGGATTATCGAACCCACAGGACTCTCTAATTGCTAAGACTACTAATTTAGACTCAATTACACACTATGTATATTTTAAAGGGGGGTTTTACTAATAATTCTAAATTATCAATTTAACTAAAACTATTAAAGTGACATGACCAAACTATGAACTTCTAGGGACTTATTAGAACTTTTACCAATAGATAACAAACTAGTTACCTAGGTTGGATTTTTAGACTACTACTCCTTCGATTTTACAAAAATTAATCTGGTTGAATATTTTACCGGGATCTTAGCATATCAAAGTTTAGGTTTATTAAACAGGACCCCCGACCCTTCTCAGGAAGACACCTACAATAACCTATCCTTTTTATTCGTTTACCGGTCTTAAAGATTCTTTTTCAATTATCTTTTCAAATTAGTAGAGTGCCTAATTATTAAATACCTCTCAATAATTAACCTAGACCAACTAAAATTTTCTAGTTTAGATTAACTGGTTCAATTATGATAAGGAAATTAGACTCGGGAATTTCTCAAAACCCTAACCTAACAATTTTCCATATTAATTCAGCCAACTAATTGCAATTTCTCAATTAACAAATTAGGTATAATGACAAGTGTGATTTAATGGTTAATCTAATTGTTTCCCGGTTTTATTGGCCAATTTTACCGACAACCTCACGAATTCTTAAGAACACGAAAAGTAACATAAACCTATTACTGAAAGACATTCACCAAATATTATGCAAAACAACCAAACAATCATCAAACAAACAAGATCATGCAAATACCCTAAACTAGATCATTAAAGTTGTGACCTTTACCAATTAGATATTCAAACCATGAATTAAATTTAAGCAAATCAAAGTTTCATAATTCCATAATCCAAAACCTAGGTAACCAAAGAAAATCTAGCCTAACAACATGTTTAAAAAGTGAATAAAACAAAGTTGCTGACAAGATAGCATGATTGATCAAAACAAAGAAATCGAAGTGGAGATTGAAATGATAAACCGTAACAAGCTCCTGCCTTGAACTCCCGTGATCACCACCACAATTCCTACGGCTTAGATCTGCTTCGTGTAGCTTCAAACCTCCAGAAATTAGCTCCAAATCTGCCCTAGTTCGTCCAAATTTGCCCAAGATGTGTTTAACAATGATAATAAGTCTATTATAAACACCTCTCTCGCGGGCCGCGAGAGAATATGGGTATCCCGGTCGCGCCCACGACCGGTTGTTGATTCCGGGGATAACTATCACTCTCTCGTGCCCCGCGAGAGAGTTGTTGTGTGCCGGTCGTGCCCCGCGACCGGGTGGAAACCCTAATTTTTGCATTTCGTTTTCTCGTTTTCGATCCACTCACGTCCCGGCTCAGTTCTTTTCACCATTTTCGCTCGTTTTCCCATCCTTCCAACCGTTTTCACGAACCAAGACCTGCAAAACGTGTTTGGATTATAAGTAGATAAATTCTTGACAAATCGAAAAGAAAACGCGCTAAAAATATACAAACTCTACAAGATAAATAGATGTATTATTCAATACATCAAATATCCCCATACTTGCTCTTTTTTCGCCCTCGAAAAAGAATTGTGCATAAATGGAATCATAACCAAACAATTACTCGATTTCAAAAATTACAATTATTTTCATTAGGGAACGAGATTCATGTTAACCATGATTGCAAGTATTTGATCCACTTAAACTCAAAATTCGGCTCAAACCTCTTATCATGTAAATTTAATTTAAGTGCGGTCAATCCACCGAGGGTCTCACACTAGAGTCCACAGTATCCCTAATCCCACCTCAAGCTTATGAAACAAAATGAACGAATTGTCTAACCCTTTCCTAACCGTTTTATACCAAAATATAAAGAATTTAGAATCAAGCAATTTCTTTTCTCTTTGTTTTTTTAATTGAGCATTTTGATTTCTTTTTGCATATCTAACCTAGAGGCTGTCTCAACCAGAGTCACCATCCCCGAGAGCGACAATGTGGGCTTCGATACTTAAAATTTCAACTAATCCTAGAGAGATTCTGGATCAGAGTCACCATCCCCAAGGGAGATTCCATAGGCCTCAGTCTACTTTTCAATCAAGCTCATTTTTCTTCTTTTTACATGATTAAAAATTCTAAATATTTTAGCTTATCACGGCATTCCTTATACTATTTTTGGTGGTTTCAGTTTCCCATTTCTCCTAGATGAGTACCCACTAGTAGACCGACTATTAAAGTGTATTAAGCTCAAAGAAAATAAGAACCAAATGGAGCCTACTCGCACATCCCAAATTAGACATAAACTCACCCCTTTTTATTCTCATACTATTATTATTTCAAACCGAATAAAAGTTAAATTTTTCTATCATTTTTCGTTTAATTTCATGCAAACTTCTTTTTCAAAAGACATTTTCGGATTTTTTTAAACTAATACTACTCTAATATCCCATCCCCACACTTAAAGTTTTGCATTGTCCCCAATGCAATGACGAGACAAATACTACTCAAAATAAACTAAAAGCAAGCAAACCATATAAGAAGAAAAAATAAAATACAGAAAAGGAAGCGACTTAGCTGGTAGTGCAAGCATGTCGATGTGCCAGGCAAACCACTCGTGCTCTCCAAACCGAACGCGCTTAATGTGCCCCTCTCAATGCTCTCATGCGAACTGAACAGCATATAACATCAACCTAGCATCACGCACATACAAAACATAATAATAATAATAAAACCAGATAAATCAACAGTTTTGCAAGATTGTTCATCAACACATACCCAACCAACTAACCAACCCAAAATAACTTGTTTAATAGTACAAACCATAATAACTGAAAAAAACAGAAAAGAAAAAATAAAGGTAAAGATCTTCGGCTGCTTCAATCATCCTCTTCAGATTCTTTGGACACCTCAAATACCTGGTATGGCTGCACATCCTCCATCCCTGCAAACTGGCTAGAACCTGCCTGACCGCCTGCCTGCTGAAAGTAAGACAGGACTCCCATGTTTAGATTCTGTATCATGTAGCGCATCCAATCCTCTAGCCTCCTTTGGTTGGCCTCGTGCATTCGTCTACTCTTTAACATGGTTTGGCGAACCCCGCCAAACTGCTAGTCAACATAACCTCTCAAATCCCCGAACCCAGTCTCCATCCTGTCATAAAGTGAATCTAAGGTCAGTGGGTCCGGACGAGGTTCCCGAAGAGGGTACTACCGTCCTGGCAGTTCCTGGCGGGTGACTGGCCGCTGGTATCGAGTAGGGATGCCCGCCTGCATTGAAGATGCAGCTTCAGATCCGGGAGGCGGTTGCACTTGAGGTCCTTGGCGGGCGGTATCTAGCTAATAGGCTCTTGGATGGTAAGAATTCCGGCAGCCTGGAAATCTCTGATGCTCATGACACAGGGGGCGGGGCCTTCTCTTATTTTGACCTGGGGGTATCTGTCAAACACCCCTAGGCTCTCAGCCAAGCATGTAACCAAGGGCCCGCAATAAACCCTTGCCCCGGGGCCCCCCTCCACAGTCTCTTCATTGACCAAGCAAATATTGTGGCCAGGTTTTCCGGTCGTCCCTCTACCATGCACATCAGACAAAATAAACTCACATGGTTGACCTTATTATACCCTTGTCCCCTCCCAACCAACGTAGCAACAAGAATCTTATGAAGAAATCGGTGAATGGGATCAGTGATATCGCTCGCCACCATGTTGTTCGAGCACGGGGCAGAAGAGATGGTGCCCCAAAATCTGGCGAGTTCATCTGTCTGTACACTATGGGGCTGCCTTCTTTTGAAGACACCCTGCAAGCTCGTGGCAAAGTCCGGTGACTGAACCTCCTCATTTGAATATATTTGCGTCACCACCGCAAACTGTGGAACTGTCATTTCAAATACTTGCCTCCCCAAGGCAAAAGAAACCGCGTCATTTCGTTGAACTTCCCTTGTTAGTACTCGAAAGTGGAGTGGAACTCGTAAGTGATTTCCTTGTATTGTCTTGCTCCACAATCTAGTACCCTTCTGAACTTATCCCCTAGTAGCTGCTCGATCCGACCCCTCTGTCCCAAATTATCAATGAACTCCCAATCAATCCTCCTGTAAGGTAGTAACTCACAAGTGACCAAGTTTGAGAGCCTCTCCCACTCGTGGGAGTCTAAATCGAACTGCAAGAGAGGGCTGTCCACGATTCGCGTGCTTTGCCCATGGGGGACACCTTCTCCCTGATACCTGATTCTACGCCTACCAAAATAAGAGGGTTGTTGTGGCGCGTCGGCGGGGTCACCTCTCGGACGAGGTATTGGTCCACTTCTCTTTCTTCCGGCCCTGCTTGAGCTACCTTCTCCTGACATCTGCATAAAGCACAAGTAAGACAAGTATGACCTTAGAAAGAAAGCAACCACATAAAACAAACGACCGTATAGCATTTCATTTGCGGTCGTGGTTTGCAACAGAAAAACAATTTACTTCATAATTAAGATACATTTGAAGTGAGTGTAACATTATAGTTTGATAAAAACCGAATCTCGCCTGAATGGAGGTTGAGTACGGGCGAGACTGAATCATATATGCATGATTAATCAGATGTTACTGACCCCCCGAAACATATCCAAAACCAAACACTACCCCCTCTCGGCACTTTAATTGTCCTCAATTAAACCGATGTGCCGAGATACGAGCCCACATTGAGTGTATAATGAAAGATAAAACAGGTTGAATCATGGCAGAACTGACGGTGGACTATCTTAAAAAAATCAGATTTTTGTTTAAAACAAAGTTAGCCAACCCTCATCCCCACACTCAATGTTAGACCGCGCCAAACCCGCGAAATACCCCCTGCATGTATATAATCTATCCATAACTTATAACCAATAGTACTATCAAAACTCATGTGCAACCCAGTTGAACCCAACACGCACTTAACCAAACCGACAACTAGCACAATAGCAAACATCAAAATAACCGCAACAAAAAGCTATAGAATAAAGAATGGAAGCATAAGAGTTGCAAAAACCGTACCTTGTTGTAGAGATGTAAGATGAGTACAAAAAAATAAACCTTTAAAGCACCGGTGAAATGCGAGTAGAAGTGTAAAAACCAGGTGAAATCACGTAAAAATGAGTGAGGAATGACGTAGGGAAGAAAATGTGGGTGATTTTGGGTTGAAAATGGCGAAGTTATGGTGAAAATGGGGTTGAAAACCGTAGGGAAGGTGTTGAAGAAAGTGGTGAAATGTGTGAGAAAATGGAGGCTAGGGTTTCTAAGTGCAGATAAGGCCTCTCGCGGGCCGCGAGAGAAACTACTAAGTCTCTCGCGCCCTGTGAGAGAGTGATGATTCCAGATCTTATTGGCCTCTCACGGGCCGTGACCGAGGAGGCCTGTGCCTCTCGCGCCCTGCGAGAGGCTTGTGTTCACAGAAAGTTTCTAGCTTTTGTCAGGTTTTATGCCTTAGAAAAATTTCGAACTTTGGAAACTCTCATGTTAGCTTTGTGGTTTACGGAATCACACTCGTTCTACCGGATTGATCAAACGTACCTGCAATCGTTCGTGCTCCATGACTGATGCGTGATGTGACCTGCAAAAACCAACTAAACCGACCCACAAACAAACACCCAAAATACGAAACATGAATTTAATAAAAACATAAAATGCAACTAACTACCAAACTCTACAAACTCTACATTCGAGCCGAAACCCGAGAATCTACGCGGTCTGAGGTGGAACTTCGAGAGGAGTCTCATCCGTCTCGGTGGGATCTAGCGGTCATCCTAAATAATGTTTCAATCGATGCCCGTTGACCTTCCATGTACCTCCGTTAGCTTCGTCTTTCAGCTCGATAGTTCCATACGAGAAAACCCTCATTTACCACGTACGGGTCGGACCATTTGGATTTCAGCTTTCCCGCAAACAATTTCAATCGGGAATTATATAGAAGCACTTTGTCACCAATTTGAAACTCCTTTTCCTTCTTCAACCTCTGATCGTGCAGCGCCTTGGTTTTCTCCTTCAAACTCCATGACCGCTCATACGCCGCATCCCGAAGTGCCTCTAACTCGTGAATTTTAAAGAATCGTCGCTTGGCTGCTTCGGTGAGGTCCAAATTTACGGTCTTCAACACCCACAGTGCCCTATGCTCTAATTCGACCGGGAGATGGCAGGCTTTAACGTATACGATCATGAAGGGTGTGGTTCCTAGTGGTGTCTTATAGGCGGTGCTAAACGCCCATAAAGCATCATCCAACTTATCGGACCAGTCCTTTCGACTCTTACCTACCGCCTTCTCCAGGATCCGTTTTACCCCCCTGTTCGCGTTCTCCACTTGACCGCTAGTCTGCGGATGATAGGGGGTGGAGAGGCGGTGAGTGACACCGTAGCGCGCCAATGCCTTTTCCATGACGGTATTGCAGAAGTGCGTGCCACGGTCACTGATAATAACTCGTGGGGTACCGAAACGAGTGAACAATTTCTTTAAGAATCTCACCACCACTTGGGCATCATTTGTGGGTAAAGCTTGAGGTTCCACCCACTTGGAGACATAATCAATAGCCACGAGGGTGTACCGGTTCCCGCTAGAGACGGGAAACGGTCCCATGAAGTCAATCCCCCAAACACCAAAGACTTCAGGAATCTGGATGGGATGTTGTGGCATCTCGTCCTTGGATGAGATGTTGCCGGTACGCTGGCAACAATCACACATCTTCATAAACTCTAGAGTGTCCTTCACAACTCATGGCCAATCAAACCCGCAATCAAAAACCTTCTGTACGGGGTAACGTGCGGACCATGGTGACCTCCTGCCAGTCCCTCATGCACGTGCCTCAGTATCTCTGCCCCTCTTCTCGACTCATGCAGCGTCTCAAAATTCGGTCGCCCCCTACCCGAAATAGAAATGGGTCGTCCCAGATATAACGCCTGACATCGCGGAAGAATTTCTTCTTCTGCTGCATAGTCATCCCCTTCAGTACCACGCCATTCGCCAGATAATTCGCGAAGTCGGAAAACCACGGCATTCCCTCCTTTTCGGCTGTCACAAACTCTACCGACTCGTGGGGAAATCTATCACCAATCTCTTCTTCCCTAATTTCTTCTCTACTAGGATCCTCTAGTCGGGATAGATGGTCAGCAGCTACATTCTCCGCTCCTTTCTTATCTCTAATCTCGATGTCGAACTTGGAGAGCAGGAGAATCCATCGAATGAGGAGAGGCTTCGCGTCCTTCTTTTGGAAAAGGAAACGCAGAACCGCATGGTCCGTAAAGACGATGGTTTTGGACAAGACAAGGTAAGAGCGAAATTTATCAAACGCGAACACCACTGCTAAAAGCTCCTTCTCTATAGTGGTGTAGTTCTCCTGTGCGTCATTGAGGGTTTTACTAGCATAGTAAATAGGGTGGAAATGTTTGTCCCGTCGCTGACCCAAAACGGCGCCCACAGCATAATCGCCCGCATCACACATGAGCTCGAAAGGCAAGCTCCAGTCTGGTGAGACGAGGATAGGAGCACTCACTAGTTTCTCTTTAAGGATTGTGAAAGCTTTTAAGCAGTCGTCATCGAAGATGAAGGGTACATCTTTCTCGAGAAGTCGAGTCATGGGGCGGGTGATCTTTGAAAAATCTCGAATAAACCGTCGGTAGAAGCCCGCATGACCGAGAAAGCTGCGGATGGACTTGACGTTAGTGGGTGGGGGAAGTCTGCTGAAAGTATCGATTTTCGCCCGATCGACCTCTATCCCGGCTCGCGAAATCTTGTGCCCTAGCAATATGCCCTCTGTCACCATAAAGTGACATTTCTCCCAGTTGAGCATCAATCGCGTCTCGACACATCGTTTCATCATCTCATCCAAGTGAGTAAGACATTGATCAAAGGTGTTTCCATAGACAGAGAAGTCATCCATGAAAACCTCCACGGAGGTTTTCGATCATGTCCTGAAAAATGGCTACCATGCAGCGCTGGAAAGTAGCCGGAGCGCTACATAACCCCAACGGCATGCGGCGGCATAAGAGACCATACGGGCATGTGAAGGTTGTCTTTTCTTGATCCTCGGGAGCAATCGGGATCTGAAAGTAACCTGAGAAGCCGTCAAGAAAGCAATAAAATTGCTGTCCTGCAAGACGCTCCAACATTTGATCGATGAACGGGAGCGGGAAGTGATCCTTGCGGGTGGCGTCGTTTTATTTTTGATAATCTATGCATACCCTCCAGCCCGTGACTGTTCGCGATGGGATAAGCTCCTTCTTTTCGTTCATGACCACTGTCATTCCCCCCTTCTTGGGAACGACCTGAGTGGGGCTTACCCATGCGGAATCGGAGATCGGATAGATGAGACCAGCCTCCATCAGCTTAAGCACCTCTTTCTTTACAACTTCTTGCATATTCAGGTTCAGACGGCGCTATGGCTGCACTACTGGCTTAAAGACGTCCTCCATGAGGATCCTATGAGTATAGAAGGTAGGGCTAATCCCCTTGATATCAGACAATTTCCATGCGATGGCCTCCTTATTTGACTGCAAGACCTCGATTAAACGCACCTTCTCCTCCGTTGACAATTTCAAAGAAATGATCACGGGTAAGCTTGAATTGTCACCTAGGAACGCGTATTCTAAATGAGACGGGAGAACCTTAAGCTCTATGGCTGCTGGTGTTGACAAAGGTGTACTCTCAGTAGCGACACTCACCTCACAGAAATCTAGAGTCTCGGGAATCTCGAAGACATCGTCCCCTATATCCTCACTATCACTCTCCTCGGGTACTAAACTCTCATTCACTAAGTCGGCTCTGCTAATTTAGTCTAGACAATGATCAATACACGAAATGAATGTGTTTAGGAAGCATACGGAGTGACAAGGGCCACTATAGCTGTCGCCACCACTTGGGTGTTGCATCGACCTTGCGATGTCGAATGTGACATTCTCGTCACCGACTCGAAGAGTGATTCCCATCATGAACATCTATAAGCGCTTTCGTGGTGGGCAAAAATGGGCGGCCTAAGATGATTGGAACCTTCTCTTCGGCCTCCAAATCGAGGATGACGAAGTCTATAGGAAAGATAAATCTGTGGACTTTTACCAACAAATTCTCTACAATTCCCCTTGGGTACTTAACCGACCTATCAGCTAATGACAGAGACATGCGCGTAGGGGTGAGCTCCCCTAAACCTAACTGCTCGTACAACGAGAAAGGCATCAGGTTTATGCTCGCCCCAAGATCGGCCAGAGCATGAGCTGGAGCAATGGAGCCGCCGAATAGGCATGGAATCGTAAAGATACCCGGATCAGTCAATTTCTCGGGCAGCTTGTTTAAAACCACGGCGGAACACCCTCCAGTCAATGGGACATTCGAAAGCTCCCCCAGCCTATGTTTACGCTTTAAAAGACCTTTTAAAAACTTAGCATATTTAGGCATATGCTGGAGGGCCTCGATAAACGGGAGATTGGTTTTCAACTGAGTAAACATGTCAAGGAAATTCCCGTATTCCTTGGCATATTTTTGCTACTTCAGACGTGCTGGGTAGGGTAGGCGTGAAGTGTCTACAATTGGTGATGGCCTAACCACTATCGATTTTCTCTCTCCCCTACTCTCAATTGAAGGTCCACTGGCTGGTGCGGTACTTGCTGGATCTAACCTGGTGTGCACCCTGGGTGGAGCCTCCATCTCGATTTCTTCATCTACCTATTCATCTCGCTCCTCTACCTCCACTTCTACACCCTCTCTACCTACCTCCTTCAGAGTCCTACCACTGCGTGTAGTAATCGCTTTGGGTGTTGGTTCGTGGGGTTGGGTTGAGTATTACCTGCAAACTGGCCGTGTGACTACTCTTGCAGCTGCTTAGCGATACTACCGACCAACCTCTGAGATCTAAGAGTGCGGACTGTTGATTTTTCAAGAGCAGATCATGTTCCACGAGAGTTTTCTGAGTAGCCTGATCTTTGACAACTAGTTGGGATAACAGCTCTTCGATCCTATCTAGACTACCTCCTGACCCTCCACTCCTAGTCTGACCCTCCTGATTTGAACCCCCTCCATTAAACTGATTGGTGTGACCTGACCCTCCACTATTGTAATGAGCCTGCTGCCTGTTCTGATAAGAACCTGATTGGAAGCCAGGGCGGTTACCGGAAGATCCATAATTATTATTATTACTACGCCAGTTTTGATTATAATTGGAAGTATTATTATTGAAAGGATTTGTAGGACCGCAGTTCTGACCGGTGATAAACTCAACCTGCTCAACAGTGAGCGTGGGATACTGTAGCGTGTCATGACCCCCTCTACAAACCTCACATCTGTCTACCTTTTTCTTCAACTCCTGTATCTCATTCGTGACCTCTCTCTTGAAGCTATCTAGAGCAGCAGCTACCGTAGTTTCCAAGATAACTTGGTGTAAACCCCGGCTAACCAGAGGTGTATGTGAAACAGGAATTGAATTCCTGCCGGCAGTGCTGTAATCGACATCAGAATGGGCAAAGCTCTCGAAAAGGTCATTGCACTCGGCTACTGTTTTCTTTCCCATCAGATGGCCACCAGTAGAGGTGTCGAATCGAGCACGGGTCTCAGGGGTGAGAACGTTGTAGAATTTATCTACAAGTACCCAGTCTGATAGACCATGCTAGGAGCAACGGGATACTAAAGTTTGGAACCGCTCCAAAGCTAGATGGTAGGGCTCGTCAGGCTCCATTCGGGACGAATGGATCTGATCACGAAGGCGGGATGCTTTGGCGGGTGGAAAGTATTTCTTAAGGAAAGCATCTCGTAAAGAGGCCCAAGTAGAAAAATTGCTAGGTGGTTGGGAGTCAAGCCAGATGGCGGCCCGACCCCCGAGAGAGAACGGAAAGACTTGGAGAAAACAGGCATCATGACCCGCGCCCTCCATATTGAATGTATGAGACAGACATGTAAGGCGGTTGATATTTGCGGGCGCATCCTCATCATCACGACCGTGGAATTGACAAGAGTTAGTGATGGCGGTCATGATGTAGGAAGGGATTTGCCAAGCTCGGTCATTGTTCATGGGGGGTAAGGTAATGGGTGAGTTCGCACCGGTGAAACCGGTGGTGGCCTGTTGGTAGACGGTCTGATTGTTATTATTGGCCTTGTGGAAGTTGGGTGGTGGCTGTGGTGGGTTTACGTTTCTATAGACTACACGAGGTGATGGAGAATCGAGTGATGAAGGTTTAGGCGTAAAATCGAAATCGGTGGTACGAAGGAATGAGATGAACTTGAAAAAGTTGAGGAAGAAACGCTTACCTTTGGTGCGGGGGAGAATGGTGTGTCCGTCGGCAGCTTAGGCGGAGGTCCTTGCGAGCGCGTGTGGGGCATCCACTGAACAGAAAACACGACAAACACGAGAAGTTAGAACAAATGATTCAATAATAATAGAAAAAATTAAATATTAAATAATTAAACAGCTTAGACTCCTACGACACAAACGAATACAAAATAAACACAAGTGTAAAAGAAAAGCCTAAATCGAGTAATCAACGCAATTGCCAATGAGAGAGTCCCCGGCAACGGCGCCAAAAACTTGATGTTCTAAAAGTAGTTGATTAAAAACAAAACAAATTACCCTAATTCTAGACTCAAATTAAACTCTAGACTCCTAAACTACACTAAACTACTAACCGGCAAGTGGACCGATCAATCGTAGAGTAGTATGAAGCAAGTCCGGATTATCGAACCCACAGGACTCTCTAATTGCTAAGACTACTAATTTAGACTCAATTACACACTATGTACATTTTAAAGGGGGTTTTAGTAATAATTCTAAATTATCAATTTAACTAAAACTACTAAAGTGAAATGACCAAACTATGAACTTCTAGGGACTTATTAGAACTTTTACCAAGAGATAATAAACTAGTTACCTAGGTTGGATTTTTAGACTACTACTCCTTCAATTTAATAATAATTAATCTGGTTGAATATTTTACCGGGGTCTTAGCATATCAAAGTTTAGGGTTATTAAACAGGACCCCCGATCCTTCTCAGGAAGACACCTACAATAACCTATCCTTTTTATCGTTTACCGGTCTTAAAGATTCTTTTTCAATTATCTTTTCAAATTAGTAGAGTGCCTAATTATTAATTACCTCTCAATAATTAAACTAGACCAACTACAATTTTCTAGTTTAGATTAACTGGTTCAATTATGATAAGGCAATTAGACTCGGGAATTTCTCAAAACCCTAACCTAACAATTTACCATATTAATTCAGCCAACTAATTGCAATTTCTCAATTAACAAATTAGGTATAATGACAAGTTTGATTTAATGGTTAATCTAATTGTTTCCCCGGTTTTATTGGCCAATTTTACCGACAACCTCACGAATTCCTAAGAACACGAAAAGTAACATAAACCTATTACATGAAAGACATTCACCAAAGTTTATGCAAAACAACCAACAATCATCAAACAAACAAGATCCTGCAAGTACCTTAAACTAGATCATTAAATTTGTGACCTCTACCAATTAGATATTCAAACAATGAATTAAATTAAAGCAAATCACAGTTTCGTAATTCCATAATCCAAAACCTAGGTAACCAAAGAAAATCTAGCCTAACAACATGTTTAAAAAGTTAATAAAACAAAGTTGATGAAAGATAGCATGATTGATTAAAACAAAGAAATCGAAGTGGAGATTGGTATGATAAACCGTAACAAGCTCCTACCTTGAACTACCGTGATCACCACCACAATTCCTACGGCTTAGATCTGCTCGTGTAGCTTCAAACCTCCAGAAATCAGCTCCAAATCTGCCCTAGTTCGTCCAAAGTTTCCCAAGATGTGTTTAACAATGATAATAAGTCTATTATAAATAACCAAATCCCAAAACAACTCTGATTTCAAAACTTTCTGGATAAACACCTCTCTCGCGGGCCGCTAGAGAGTATGGGTAGCCCGGTCGCACCCCGCGACCTGGTGTTGATTCCGGGGATAACTATCACTCTCTCGCACCCCACGAGAGAGTTGTTGTGTGCCATTCGCGCCCCGCGACCAGGTGGAAATCCTAATTTTTGCGTTTCGTTTTCTCGTTTTCGATTCACTCACGTCCCGGCTCGGTTCTTTTCACCATTTCGCTCGTTTTTCCCATCATTCCAACCGTTTCATGAACCAAGACTTGCAAAACGTGTTTGAATTAAAAGTAGATAAATTCTAGGCAAATCGAAATGAAAACGCGCTAAAAATATACAAACTCTACAAGATAAATAGATGTATTATTCAATACGTCATTGATCGTACATTGCAGGACATTATAGGTGTTAGTCTCCCATTTGGTGGGAAGATAATGGTTATGGGACGTGACTTCAAATGGTGTTGTCGGTTATTAAACGTGGCACTCGAGCACATATTATAGACTCCAAACTACGAATGTCACCTCTTTGGTCTTTGACTAAACAAATGCGGTTGACCATAAATGTGAGAGCGTTGAAGATCCATGGTTTTCTGAATTTCTTTTAAGAGTCGGCGATGGAACTAAAGAACCAATCAATCGAAACTATATCCGCATACCCGATTACATGACAAGTCAGTGCAACAATAGAGGAAACTCTATAAAAGAATTGATCAATTCCATCTTTCCATCAATTGATGATAATGTATATTCTTCATATTATATAATCTCTAGAGCAATATTGTCCACTAAAACTGAGAGTGTTGATGATATTAATAATCAAATGATTGACATTTTTCAAGGGGAGGAAAAAGTGTATTACAGTTTTGACGAAGCTGAAGACGATCAGCACAACTTCTATCCGATCGAGTTGTTAAACTAACTAAATGTTAGTGGTTCCCTGGCTCATAAGCTTCGTTTAAAAATTGGATGCCCAATAATATTGTTATGTAATATCGATCCATCACATGGCCTGTGTATGGCACGCGGTTGATATGTAAAGGCTTCATGCGAAATGTTATTGTTGCAGAAATTGCAGTCGGTCAACATGCCGGTAAAGGAGTATTTTTGCCAAGAATACCTCTTACCCTTTCTGAAGATGACATGTTCCCATTCAAGCTAAAAAGAAAACAATTTCCAATTTGACAGCTTTTCCATGACGATTAATAAAGCTCAAGGTCAAACAATTCTGCACTTTGTTGTTTATTTATTGGATTCTGTATTTTCACATGGACAACTTTATGTGGCGTTATCAAGAGGGATTTCAAGACAAAATACGAAGGTGTTGGTACATCTCGTCAAATATTATAAAAACGGGGAGTTTACACTTCAAAGGTTGTCTACCAGGAAGTGTTGCGTGATTGATGAACCGCATTCGTATCAAAATGAAGGTACGTTAGTAGATTTTGTGCTTTAATTGCTTCCAGAAGTTACTTTTTAATTACTTTTTTAAAACACCTGTAAGCATCTAAAATTGTTTTTTTATGTGTCGAAATCCGGTACAGTAGTGGAGAAGATACAAGAAATTCATGAGCGAACGGATGTATTGGTAAAACGGGAAGAGATAAAAGAGACTCCCCATATTTTGTTTTTGATGTTTTGTACAGCTACTTGCTTGCATTGTACTCGTCTTGTTTCTAATTACATCTACTTCCTTGTTTTGTACTCTTCTTGTATATCGATCACGCTGAACTACAACTAAAACAATTAGGAAAAGTATATCACCAAAGAATTGATAAATTAACAGAAAAACAAGTGCCAACATATCACGAATAAGAAAGCTAACTTAAGTACTATACAATATATCACGAGACAACTGATAAACTAACGGTAAACGAGCATCTGATTGTAAATCGCCACTCCTTCCGCATCGCTTGGGTAAATGACTAGTATATATATGTATATATATGTATATATATATATATATATATATATATAGGGTGGGGTTCTAGAGTGAAAACTAGTGTATTTGTGAACTAAGTTAACAAATCCTGACCATTGATTTACATCGTTAAATCGTAAAAAACACTAGTGTATTTTCATCATCAAATCCTAGCCATTGATTTACACTTTTGTATTGATAATCAAGGACTAGGATTAGTTCACTAGTGTTCACAATCAAGGGGTTGTTCACTAATGAACCTAACCCGTGTAAAAAGTGGTGGTTTTGTGAGAAGTGTAGGAAGTGTTTAAGCCATTAAATCTTTTAGTTAATGGTTGAGATAAAAAATAGCTTAAAATGCAAATTATGTTTAATTTTTTTGACTAATTTGACTAGATTAGGGGTAATAGTATCTTTTTATATTGTATTATTTAAATAAAGAAATTTCCATCAACTTTAATGCACATGCAAGTTCCACCCATCTTTTTTGAATGTCAATAACTTTTTATACATAATGTTTTTTAAATTACCCCATAATAATGAGTTTTTTTTTATCTTTAATATGAGTATCATATTGCTATAGAAAAAATACATATAGCATGATATGAAGCCTACTGAAATGCAGGTTTAAAACACCATACGAAGAATATATACTGGAATGCAAGTGTAGAACACCATGAATCCAGGTGTAAAACACCATATGAAGAACATACGATTAACACATACTGGACTGTAGGTGTAAAACACCATGAATGCATGGTTAAAACACCATACGAAGAAGATCTACTGGAATTGCAGGTGTAAAACAACACACATAATGTGCAATGCAATCATTCCATATGTTAAAACACCATGACTATTACGATTCAAGTTGTGGTGTTTTTGGAATCCGAATGGTGTTTTATATTTTTAAAATAATCAAAATCATTCTTGCAACTAATGTAGTATACTCCCTGTGATTTAAAATCCCTACTCACCAGATTGTATGTCACATAATATTATAAAACACCCTACAGTAGAACAGTTATATGTTACTTAAAAACATCCTGCAAAAATTATAGTATAAAACACCCTGTAGCTAATGTAATAATATTCGCTATGCAAAAAAACACTGATTAAAAAAACGAATGTAATAATCTTCTATATCAAAAGAAGCAGATGAATCCGATTTATAAAATTTGTCCATTCGTATATAAGAGTTAATTTGTAAAGAATAATGAATGTAATTATCTTCGATATCAAAAGAATCAGATGAATTCGATTTATAAAATTTGTCCATTCGTATATAAGAGTTAATTTGTAAACAATCTTTGTAAAACATAAAATTATATCAGTATAGTAAAATAACTCACTTGCGGTTACAAGATTATTTTATCATTTAATTGAACTTTGAAGTAAATTACATTATTGCCCTTTTTCATTAATAAAATTGAAGAATACATGTCAACACTAGATTATTTCTTACACTTCTCACACTTTGACCCATTTTATAGGATCCTTAATCTCTCTCTATACACACACACACACACACACATATGGAGAGTTATTTCAATGATAACTCATAAAAAAACTAGTTAAAGTGGTTTTTAAAGATACCATCTTTATTATTAAAATACAACATTGTTGGTGCATAATGTCTCTTGCCTACATCTAGGATATGTTGGTTATGTGTATAGGGCTTAGAACGTCAAAAATTGTATGTTAATACATGATTTATTTGTTTTGTACATGGTTCGTACGAGTGAGTCTAGTGGCTCTTACGAGTGACACCTTGTCACTCGTACGAGGCACCACTCGCACGAGTCAAACACACACTCCTCTTGTGCGAGTCATGTTGACCTATAAATAGAGGAGCTTGAGTGTTGTGTTAGACATCTGTTGGTGTGTGGTGAAGCCCTGTCAAAGTGTTTACTCGTCTGTAATCTTCACGTCATTAATAAAAATCAAGGCGTTTAAGCAATATATCTTTCTTGTTTGTTTGTCCAACTCGGTAACAATAAATTTTGCCTTTGTTAGATGAGTCAGATCAGTCCGGTGCTCATAAGAGGAGAGCCAATCCCCTCTCACAAGTGGTATCAGAGCCTTGAGGCCTGATTTGAGGACAAACATCAAGTTTTTGCAGTCAACCAATAGTTTCAGCAATTGTAGATCCAGATTCAACCTTAAAGTTTCTCTACATCTATTCCTTTTCACACAGATCTCAGATTTGGATGAATTCATGGACAAATTGGACTAGGATTTTAGTATTACACGTTAAAATTAACTCTAATCAATCCTTGAAAATGTCAGATCTAAAATTAAGCTTAATCATGTCGAAAATTGTAAAAATCACCCGTTTGGTGACCTGAGCTGACTCGTACGAGTAGAGAGATAACTCGTACGAACGGCCATCCGTCAAATTAGACGCTCGTACGAACAAGTAAACAAGTTTTTTTTAAATCTATAAGTTACAAAATTGTCATTCGTACGAGGCTATGATTCGCACGAACTAGTCATTCGCACGAGCATCTCGCTCGCACGATTCTTTGCTTCGCACGAGTATCTTACTCGCTGTAGGTCCACCTGCGGATGGTGTTAAGCCAGTTCCTTGTTCATATGATACACACACAAGTGTGGAATCCAAGTGTGCATGCAACCAAAGCAAAGTAAAGAACACGGGGTAATTAAAGATTCACTATCTTGATTAATGATTGAGAACAAGTACAAACATATACACACAATGCTCGTATGACTCAAACAAACTTGCTGTGTTCTAGTGTCTTCATCTTCAGAGATAACAATCTCTCTGGTCAGTCTAGCTAGCTCACTTTCACGCGCAAGTCCACCCTGACTGAGAAGTGCATGTCAGTTTATATAGTGTCCGTCTAGATTCGTATGAAACACGACTCTAGACATATTGAACACAATATTTCACAAGAAACACATCTCCAGAATTTGGTACGAGTCAGTGTTTCGTACGAAATACTCTTTGTTTCGTACGAAACCCTATGTTTCGTACGAAATGCCTGACTCGCACCGAATTCTCATTCTTGGAGAACTTGTGTAGACTTGACGTTTTCAAGACTTATCAGTATACACACATGCAACTGATTAACACAGACAAACTAAGATGTCATACTAGATCAAGATAGAAGGATATCTCGATCTATTCGACACGACCAAACCTATACAGACACTTGAGCAAAGACCGTACAATTACAACTGTAATTAAGAACAAGCGACAGACACAAAACTGTATCAACAAAGTCCCCCTTGGATGTTGCTTGGTCTTCAGTCTTCGGCCTTTGGTCTTCACATATCATACTTAGGAAGTGCATCAGCAAACTCCCTCTTGAATGTATCTTGTGGTGTTGAAAAGTCGTCAGCTATGAAAATTGATCTTTTTGATTCACAACTTGTATTCATGTTCTGTCTTCTCTCCCGTAACTTGTTTTCTTCAAACTTGTTCTCTTTGTATTTAGCTTGGTTGGATATTTTATCTGCACACACAACAAGGCTAAACGCATAATGAGAACAACTGAAGGGATGTAAACAACCTTAGAGAAATTTCACTTGAAAATTTCACAAAGGATTGGTTTTAATCAGAATTAGCAAAAGATACATATGAGACTAATTCTTATTCAACTACCAACTGATAATGCTTTAAAAGTTTTTAAGATTGCTTAATTTTTAAATTGTTAAACTTTAAAACTTGTCAACTTCGACCATTTATGAAGATGCAGTTGTTTCCAGCTTATAATCAGGATTTAAGATACGATAGACTTGAGTTCCAAAATCGGTTAATCAAAAATAAACTAGAAGCAAAATCTTTTTGGCTTTTTGCAAAATTTTTAAAGGTAAGGACGGAAAACATCAAATATATAGTTACAGACATTCTTTTTTCGAATTTCAAGGGTAAGAGAACTATATTAATATACGGTTCTGTCCAAACACACTTGTTGTTTGATTAGATAGAATTAAGATAAGTATTCTATATCAATTATCGGTATTGTTATTCATGTAAACTCAACTTATCAGATGTAATCGTGGTTAGGGGATACGATTAATGTATGATTTATACTTACCGACCGGTGTTTATCTACATCACGACACATTCCCGTATCAAGATATGCACGAGAGAAAATCTTACCGGTGAGTATACTGCTTTATCATCTGTTTTGACGTATATGAATGATGTGAGATACTCACTTATTTTTGATTGAAAACAAGCCCTTTGTGATTTAATCACTTATTGATGAGGAACTTGATTTTCATATGCATGCAGGGCACAGGAGTAAGTCCGTGAACAGGTTAGTACCATCGTACCGACGAAGAGACGAACTTAGCTCCCGCATAAAGCTGTGATATTTTATCACTTATTTTGGGGATGTGATATTTTTATCATTTATTTGATGGTCATATGCAGTATGTACATGTATGTATGATATCATGGAAGTTCTAGACTTGCGCCACCGTTATTTTTCGGCAAAAGATTCAATTATGATGCCCAGATGATAAGCAAGCATAAAGACCGTATATCTCAGAACCTCGGCACTCTATCAAATGAAATTTCGGTACCAAGACCATTGCCAATGAATGGTTCCCACCTGGTCTTCAGTCGATTATGTTTATATCGCCCTGTGCACACTTTAAAATGATTGTGAGCCTACCGATACATTGAATATAGAGCTACTTATCATTTTTTATTTTATGTTCAAAGAGGTTTTGACAGACCACTAATTTGCTATCATTTTCTCTTTTTCTCGCCAGGAAACTCATTTTTGTTTTTCTCATGTTTTTATATTTTTCTGGAAATATACTCCACCTACAATGCAAAAAGTAGATTTAGACAGTTAAATATACCTTTTTGGATTGTCTTTGAAGAAAAATATTTAGAAAAACGATTTTCTGATGTGGATTAACTCATGTTTTACCTTGATGCCATTTACCAAAAATTAAGTTAATAAGAATGGTTTATTGAGATTTGGAAGTGAAAAGCTGGCATGTTGGTAATTGGCGTGAATCAACAACATTGATACGTTTCATATAGAAACAATCACGTGTGAGGTGATATTTTGTATCAATGTGTTTGGTCTGGAGAGTAAAGGTCTTTGTTTTTCTCCTTGAGAAGTAGTGTGCGGTTGTTCAAACCATGCTAAGGCATCCGCACACCCAGTTGATTTGTTCAAACAAACACATTTTGGGGAGAAACGTATATTGCATGATCATCTTGTATGCTTTTTCTTTCTTTTGGAAGATATAAGACATGATTCTTTGATAATCTTCCATTGTGCTGCAGGTGCATACATTTCTATTGAATCTATCCTGTGGATCTGATACAAGCCTTAAACAAACAAATTGTTAGTTGTTTTTCATCTTGTCGAAGTTTTAAATGTTATCCTTTCATTCTTCTCTCCAACAAAGGCAACAACTCCTGAATATAACATTATTTTGGAGCCGTATGTTACCTATCTTGTGCCTGGATGCTCCCCTATCAACAATCCTAAAACTATCAATAGTTCCTCCTGGAACATCGTGCACACTCATCAAAGATTAGTTGGAGGTGGGGACCCGAGTTATTGCTGACTTGGGTCGTCCGACATCATCGACAATTGATACCTTGTTTTTACGATCATTCGGAATGGATTGTGCTCCCCCTAAAACTATTTCCGGTTTTTGTTTCCAAATCTGTTTTTGTTTGTAAACTTTAACATCTGATTTTATTTGGACAACCTTTGGTTTCAAAACCTTTTCAACCATCTTTTGTTGTTTCTTTCTCTGTTCTATTTTTCTTTGTTTAACAAGATGAGGGTCCTGTTTTGATGAAACATACTTTTTATGGTAACATTTACCATGGGGTGCAGCAATCTTTGCTTTTCCTTTTGTAAGATATGGACAATTTTGATGATGTGTCCATACTTACCACACTCAAAACATGATCTCCGCTCAACAAACCTCGGAGTATGATGAGTTTGACATCTTGATGATGAACTTCGTGATCTTGAGGTACTTGGTCCTTCATCACAACAATGTGTGTGTTGTGTGTGGTTGTTCTGATTGTTTTACTTTGAAATTTTTCTTTGTTCAACAAAATTCGTGTTGGATTTGTTTACAAAAGATTCAATCTTATCAGTCCCTCTGGATTTCATGAAGTTCACCTTTGGGATTTTCTTCTTGTTTTGCTTTGGTTTGCTCTTTTCTTTTCCTTCATTAGCATGATTTTGCTTCCATTGATTGTTTTGAGATTTCCTCTTTTGATTTCTGTTTTTATTTCTATTTTAAGCTTTTAGGGTAGGGGCACGCTTAGTTATTACAACTTTTGTGCTCGTATTTCCCAAAAATTAATAGTAGAATCTTCAAAAACTTTATCAATCAAGGATTGAGTGACATTTTTTATGGGAAAATATTGGTTTGAGTAAACTTTGTCAGAACCAATCAACTTATAAAGCAAATTCATGTTTTCACAGTTTTCAACATGAGCTTTAACATTCTTGACATTGGTAGTCATACACAGTTTCATGGAAGGATCACATAGAATGTGATTTTCGAGAGGTATATTTTCCTCTTTTGTTACCGTGTTTGACTGTTTAGGCTTATCCTCAGCTGACTCGTCATCCGAACTATCATAATCCTCAATAATGAGAGAATTTTGATTATCCTTAGATTTTGAGTCATTGACATCATCCGATTGGATTTGACTTGAAGATGTGCCTTTTGTGAAACCTAGACCAGGTTTAAACTCATCTAGGTCTAATAAAACAGTGGGTTCATAATGTGGCATATCTTCATCATCGGGCATTTTGGTGTAGTTGTGCCTAACCGGAGGAGGACAAGCCTGATAACCTATACATTTTACATCACCTTTCTTCTTTTGACTTTAGATGATGTGAGCCAAAACATATCTTGAGTTGGAATAACTGTCCAACTTGAGTTTGATTGTGTCATGTTCACATTTTGCACAGGCTAGCTCCTTTTTTGCTTCTTCAAGCATGTTAATGTAATTGTTAATGGCTGTTTGTTTTCTTGAAACATTTTTTGACAATTCAGAAACATATTTCTTTAAAGTTTCAATCGTTGTTTTGAATTCTTTATCCTTTTTCTTAAGAGCTAAGTTTGTCTCGGTGCATTTTGTTAGATCACAATCAAGCTCTGATGATGTTTCTTCATGTGATCAAATTTACCTTCCTATTCTAAGTATTTTCCTTTTAAAAATATACAATTAGAACATTTAGACACAGTAGGTTTATCGGGACTTACCTGACTGGATTGACAATCCAAGCGTGTCATGAAAGCTGCACGAAGTGTTAAAGATCCAATTGATGAGAGATGCTTGGAAAATTCATCAGATGGTTCTTTAGTTTCATGATCTGAATCTTCTTCGCTGCTATCTGTTGATTCAGTCTCCGTAACTACCTCATCTTCAGATTGTTCTCTACTAGAAGTCGATTCTGCTTTATTTGAACTGCTGCTGTCCCCTGAACTGTTGTCATTTCTGGAAGATTCTTCATCGTTACTGTTCTTTGCAACTTCAGCATATAATGCAGTTTCTCCTCCACCAATGTTTCCCAATTGAATTGACCAATCACAGTGTTCGTCAGCTTGAACCACTAATGCTCGGTTGGAATTGTTTGCGGGAACCATTGCTCTTTCGTTGTTGGCAGCTTGATTTCTGGTAAAAGGATGTTGATTCCCTGTTGTGGAGGTTTCATGCATTCTCTTTTAAAATGCCCTTTTTCCTTGCAGTTGAAACAAGTAACTTTACTTTCATCAAAACCGTATGGAGTATCTTTGTTACTTTCCAGATCAGTTCTTCTTGTTCTTTCCATAAAATCTTTTGTTCTACGAACTGCACCAATGAACGCCCATTTGATATCAATTAACTCCATCTCTTCCTTATCAATTTGGGCATAGTCTTCACTGGTTAAGTTGAAATTACCAATTTTACCAGCTACTAATCCACAGTAAGAACTCACCAATGTGTTCAGAAGCTCCATATGTTCCCGTGCAACTTCCACACTTACATTGGAAAGGTTTGATGTATCTAGTCTGACGGTGTTTGAAGTTGAAGGTTGAGAATTTGTACCATAGAAAGCTTGTTGTTGAACTTGAAGTGTGGCAACTTGAGGTTGAGGAAGAAAAGCCTTTGGATCAAAAGTTCGTTCATAAGTTTGAGCACTTGTACCAACGGACTAATCAGATTTCACTGGACATTCCCAAAAAGGAATTTTATTTGACACGAATGTTGTTTGAAGTTTTGGTTGTTGAACTGCACATGTACTCGGTTTAATGCCACCAAAATACATTTCTGGATTTTGCTGAATCGGAAATCATTTAGCTTTGCGAATGTCTTCTTCATCTTTATTTTCAAGTTTCTGAGTAAATTCGTAAATGCTGATCGTATCCATCACACCTATATGTTTTAACAATTCTATAAATTGATTCCACTTAGGTGGTAAGGTATCAGCAAAACGTAACAATCTCCTGTTGTGACACAAGAACCTTGTATGAGTGCATCTCACTCATCAAATGATAGAAACGAGTTATCATATCATTTAATGTTTCATTTTCCATAAAATGAAATCCTTCAAATTCCTTCTTTAAAAGATCATGTCTAACTTTCCTTGTTATTGCGTTTCCTTGTCCTCTTATTTTTAAAGCGTCCCACAAACTCTTCGTAGATATACAATGCAAGAATTGATGATAAATGTCTCTGTTAAGTGCTTGTGTAAGAATTGCAAAGGCCTTCTTTTCAAGATCATAGGCCCTCTTATCATTCTCATCTAATTCAGCTAATGATGCAGAATTTGATACGACGTCTTCGAGAGATTCTCTGTATGGAGAAACAAAACATGTCCACAATTATGTATTCTGACCAAGAATATATGTATGAAAATGATTGTTCCATGAAGGATAATCGTTCATGTGATTTAGTTTTGGTGGACGGTTGTTGCTCCCAGTTTTACTTTTGCTAAGAAGGAGGTTTTGAACGCTTTGGTTTTGATTTGTAATAAAAGCCCATTGACCAGCAGTAAACACGTTTGGAGGTATCATCGATTTGGCCAATGAGGTAGTTTCCTGACTTGTAGTACACTCCCAATCCCAAGGATTTGTACTCATTTTGTATTTTCTTGCTTTAAGAAAAATTAGAGGTTTAAAGTTTCAAAATTATAATTACCTTTTAAAATTTTCAGATTTGAAAATATGACAAATTCTTAAAATGACAAAGCTTTGAAAAACACGAAAAACAATCAAAAACACTTCCATGCGAGACAACTAGTTCGTGCGAAACACTGATGTTTCGTGCGAAATGGTTGTTTCGTGCGAGTCAAGATGATTCGCACGAAATAATTCAGTCGCACCAAATGTTTAGTTCTGCGTTTTTCAGAGGAATCTTTTCAGAAATGGTTTGGTGAGAAATTTCCTTTCTTGTGTAGACCTGCTTTTTCGAAAATACCTGTTGTCTTACCCACTTTTAGTTAAAACACAGATTTTTAACATTCCATAGGCCAAGTCCAGATCCAAGTTAGAAAATGTCAACCCTACCAAAACTAGTCAGATTCAAATTTTTTTTGCAGATTTCTTCTTCAAGGGTGTTCTTCAGAAAAATTTTACCATAAAATTTTCTGCATGCAACAGATTTTAACCAAGTTTTAAGTTATTTAACTATCCAAAACTTATGTTTTCTACTGGAGGCTCAAGAACACTTCAGATATTTTCAAAATAGCTCAGACACAACTAAGCCCGGTTTTGAACAAGGAAAGAGCCAAAGCTCTGATACCACTTGTAGGTCCACATGCGGATGGTGTTAAACCAGTTCCTTGTTCATATGACACACACACAAGTGCGAAATCCAAGTGTGCATGCAACCAAAGCAAAGTAAAGAACACGAGGTAACCAAAGATTCACTATCTTGATTAATGATTGAGAACAAGTACAAACATATACACACAATGCTCGTATGACTCAAACAAACTTGTTGTGTTCTTGTGTCTTCGTCTTCAGAGATAACAATCTCTCTGGTCAGTCTAGCTAGCTCACTTTCACACGCAAGTCCACCCTGACTGAGAAGTGCATGTCAGATTATATAGTGTCCGTCTAGATTCGTACAAAACACGACTCTAGACATACTGAACACAATATTTCACAAGAAACACATCTCCAGAATTTGGTACGAGTCAGTGTTTCGTACGAAATGCTTGTTTCATATGAAATACTCTTTGTTTCGTACGAAACCCTGTGTTTTGTACGAAATGCTTGACTCGCACAGAATTCTCATTCTTGGAGAACTTATGTAGACTTGACGTTTTCAAGACTTATCAGTATACCACATGCAATTGATTAACACAGACAAACTAAGATGTCATACTAGATCAAGATAGAAGGATATCTCGATCTATTCGACACGACCAAACCTATACAGACACTTGAGCAAAGACCATACAATTACAACTGTAATTAAGAACAAGCGACAGACACAAAACTGTGTCAACACTCGCACGAACCATCTGAGTCGCATGTGCAACTGGTCACTCGCACGAAGAACATTTTGAGAAATTTTTCTTAAATTTCATATCTCTTGTCATATTAATCAGTGTTTCTCGAAAGTGTGTTTCTGAAATTTTGTAGAAAAAATGGAAGAAGAGTTTTACAATGCTTTTGCTGCTTCAGAACAGTTACAACCACCATAGCTCAGAATATGAATCTTGAAAACGAGATGGGCACGATCACAAAGTCTCCAAAGCTGTTGAACCTAAACACTATGATAGATGGAGTGAAAGATTTATGAACTAGGTTCAAGCAAATCATTTCACCCGTTGTTTGCCATCGAAGCGAAATATCAAGCACCAATTGGAGAGAATGGTCTTGAGAAAACGTTAGCTCAACTCTCAGAATTCGAAAGGGAAAAGTTCACTAACGAGAAGAAGATGATGAACATCTTGTAGCAAGCCATCAAAGAAGACATCTTGGCGCTTCTACAGCATGATGATGACGCTCAATCCTTATGGAATTCTTTACGGTTAAAATTCCAAGGAAGCGCACAACTTCGGAAGGTTCGATATCTTTACTCTAATCAAGGGAGAGAGAGTAAAACAATTGATTGAACGATAATGCACTTGGGCGCATGGGAATTGTTAAGACAAATGAAGAATTGGTCGATAAGCTGGCAGACTCTCTACCTCAAGGAGAATGGTATACTTACTTGACTATTCTAAAGAATGGCACAGAGTATGGTAATTTCTCATTACAAAGATTCATTGAAAGGTTGGAAGTGCACGAGCTAGAGATGCAAAAATTGACAAAGAGCAAAGGCGCCCAGATACAACAAGATGTAAATCTGTATTACAAGGGCAGTCCTGCCGCGCAGATACAGTCTCCAAAAATTCAAACTGCCTTCAGAGCTTTCAACACACCAAGTCCACAGTCAAGTCAAGCCAGTGGATTTCAATCTTTTGTGTCTGTCAACCCAAATACGCCTCTAGGCCCACAATCATCCCAGAGTTCAAGCAATTCACAGAATCACCAAAACAATCAATCTAATCCCAATCAACGGGTTCTACAATGCAATATTGCTGTTGATTTCCAAAATGCTCAAAACTTCGACGAGAACACCGCAAAGCAACACATGTCATTACTTGCCTCGGTACTTGAATCGTACGAAAGATTAGTAGCAGGAAAAATCGGGAATTCAGAGATGACGAGAGAGGATTATGATCAGATTGATCCGGTTGAGATGGAATTGATTGACATTAAATGGTGTATGGCTTCCATCATCAGAAGAGCACAACGTTTCATGGAGATTACCGGAAAAGAAAATTTAGGAGGACTTGATAGGAAACTTGGTTTCGACAAGTCCAAAGTTACATGTTTCCAATGTCGAGAGAAGGGGCATTTTAAATTAGAATGTCCAAATAGAGAGGTCCAGGGAAATCAGAACCATTTTGTTGACAATTATTACAAGAAAGCCATTTATCATTGTCCTCAACCCAAAACAAGAATGTTGCAAATCGAAGATGGACCGTCAAACTCCAAAGACAATGCTCTAGTCGTTACTCAGGAGGACGAAGGTTTCAACTGGAACAAGTACATCACGAAGAACGAAAGTTTGGCTTTGGTAGCAGAAATCATTGAAGAACCTGAAGAATATGCAGAGGCATCTTTTGACGAAGCTCCTGAAGAATAATACAACACATTGTCAAAAGAAGAGGAATTGTTAAATAGTGCATTTAAACATCTCTTGCCAAATACATTCTTAAAACTTTTGCAGGTTATTTTGAGCCAAGCCATCGATCGCCTTGTGAAGTAGAGAGGAAGCCTGAAATAGAAGAGAGGGTTGATGTGACATTGGAAAATCTGAACAACAAGACCAACAAAGCTTGTATGGCAAATGTGAATGAGGCAAATGAGTCAGTGAAAGAAACACCTTGCATGAAATGCAAAGAGCCATGTAGTGAGTGTCCTGAAAAAGAAACACGATAGAAAGAGTTGAAATATCATACAGATAATTTGTCATGTGATTATAATTCATCAAAAGAAACTTATGACAAATTAAGCAAATCTGTTAAACAATTTGAAAAGGTGATCAGAGAAAATGACAGAACACTTTCAATGCTCAAGGCGACTGTAATGGACAAACAAATGGCCATTAATATTCATTTAAATACAATTGCCGAGCTAAAAAGTGAACTTGAAAAAATGAAAATAGAAACAGAACGCGTTAACAAATTGTTAATCAGTTATTCTACAAGTTTATACGTCATTGATCACATTCTTCCAAAATTGAAATCAAAGAAGAAAATCAAATTGATGAAAACACAGGTGCAAGTTGTGATCATGTTCCACACCCATGTGGAATAGTTACGCTAAAAAACCATCGGGGGTGGAAAAGGCGCTCAATTTAAAATTAAAAACTGAATAAACAAATGAGCTGCCTGCGAACACTGATGTAACTTACACCAAACCAGAAAACGAATGGGATTTTGACGTGGTTAAAACTGTGGTTGAAAATGTTCCGAATAATGAATCTGATAAATCTGAAGTGGATGGTGAATCATCAGAAAATAGTTAAACAATGATCCAAACATCATCGTATACAAAATGCATGGATCTGATAAATTATATTCCGATGAGGATTTCCCAATTCCGAATGTCAATCTGGATCATGTTGAAAAGTTGTTCAAGCTTGTTGAGGTGAGCCATTTTGATTTAGAAAAACAAGATGCATCATTTATTCTAAATCAAAATGTGTCAACAAACCCTACCATCAAAGGAACAAAGACTATTTTGGAAACAGGAGAGCTGGGTTGGGTTTTCAAAAGCAAAGAACGTATAACAAGTCTCAAAAGCTAAATTTTACAAAGAAAATCAATTTTGTCTATGGGACAACTACCGAAAAAGAAAAAGAAATCATTGGTAAACAATCCAGAATTCATGAAAGAAAAAGAGAGTAGAAACTGAGATTTGGATTCCACTGTTCAAAAAGACAGTAGGATGTTCTATAAATGTAACAATGTTGGGCATATTGCACGACAATGTTTGCAAAGAAATCCAAAACCTGTTTTCAACTCCAACAGATCTACCAAAGATGTGAAACAAAAGGTACCCATGTTTGTACCAAAACAAATTCTGAAAAGAAGCAATGAATCCCGTAAAAATGTAAAATCAACGATTTAGTTAAATTCAAAATTTGAAATTGGTGAGACTTCCACCAAGAATCGTCAAAAGGATTCAAAGTTTTATTCTAAAAGGGCTAATTTGAAAACACAAACTTGGGTTGCAAAAGTCAAACCATCTTCAGTAGAACTGAAACCACCTGGTCCAGCCAAAACAAAGGTCAAACAAAATGTCAAGATCAAAGTTGGTCCGAAGTTTATATTCCTAACCCACCCAAGATCAAGCAGGCTTGGGTTTCTCTGTTTAAATGATTTTTCTGCATGTGTGTAGGGGCTCCCAAGGTCGATCATGTCAAAATGGATTATGGTTAGTGGAGCTTCCCGACACATGACTGGGATACTTGCGTTATTGCACGACGCCAAAGCTATCCGGGTAGGTTACGTTGGTTTTGCTGGAACTCAGGGTGGAAGAATGGAGGGAGAAGGTATTCTTACGAATGGAGTGGTTTCCTTAGACAAGGTGAACTACATTGCGGAGCTGGAGAACAATCTACTGAGCATTTCACAAATTTGTGACAAAAAGTTCACAACACACTTCAATGACAAAGAATGCTTAATTCTTAAGCCGGGATTCAAAATTCCTGAGGAGTGGATCCTCACGCGTGCTCCAAGAGAGAATGATCTTTATGTTCTAGACATGAGCGTCGCATATACCACATCTAAGAAGGTTTAGTGATTCGTTTCTAAAGCAACTGAGAAGGAGTCAATCTTATGGCATCGGAAGATGGGGCACATTCACTTGAGAAAGATGAATTATTTGGTGCATAATGACCTAGTGGAGGGTGTTAATCTGAAGAATTTTCATTTATCTGATGATTGTCTAAGCTGGAAAAAGGAGAGACAACATAAGAAATCACACCCAAGAAAGCTTCTAAATTTTATCAAGCTACCATTAGAAAGGCTTCATATGGATCTTTTCAGGCCAGTAAACGTGAAGAGCATTTCTTGAGATATATATTGCCTGGTCGTGACAAACGATTTTTCTAGTTTCTCATGGGTTTTCTTTCTGGAGAGTAAAGATGAAACGTTTGAAAGTCTTATGATTCTTTTCAGGAAGCTAGAAAACCTGTATCATTTGCCTATCAAAAGAATCCGCAGTGACAATGGTACCGAGTTCAAGAACAAGAGGATGCTTGAATTCTACAACGAAAGGGGGATTCTTCCCAAATTTAGTGCTCCCTATACTCCTCAACAAAATGGAGTAGCTGAACGTAAGAATCGTACACTGATCGAGACAGCCAGAACCATGCTCGCTGATGCAAAACTTCCAATTAGTTTCTGGAGCGAAGTATTCGCATCTGCGTGTTACACCCTCAATCGTGTGTTGACAGTCAAGCCTCACAACAAGACCTGTTTTGAGCTGCTAAACCATCGGAAGCCTAACCTCTTGTTTTGGAGCCTTTTGGATCGCCGTGTACTGTTCTGGACCCGGATGGTAAATTTGGAGCGAAATCCTTGGAAGGATTTTTCGTCGGTTATGCTAGTCCACAAAAGCAAGTCTTCTTGCCGAGTCTGAACCAGTATATTCTTGCACATCATGTTGATTCTCAACGGTATACTACGCCAACGAAGAAACCTGGGGATCCATGGCTGTTCAACTACGAAGGTTTGTGGAATTCATTTGACCTGCCAGAAGTACCCTTAGAAGAAGAACTTTTTATGATTTTTCAACAGCATCAAATTTCTAATCAAGAGCAGGTTTCTAGACCGTTGGTGATTTCTTCGTCACTTCCTGTCTCTAACGCTTCTGATGTAGGTCCGAGCAATACTCTGCAGGAATCAGTCTTTGTACCTATCTTGAACACTACTGAATCATCTGCCCATCAACCTATCAATGCCGACTCTGATCGTGAACCGACTTTTGATGATGGAGGATCTAGTTCCGATGAAGGATCTGAGCATATTGAAAATTTTCTGAATTCTCAGACTGATCAATCAAATGTCAGATATGAAGCTACATCGTCTGAACCAGTTGCTGATGAAGTGGTCACGGATTTCAAAGTCAAGTAAATGTTCTAAGTGAAGTAATGCCAAGAACACTATCTTACCATCCGTCAGAGAATATCATTGGCAGCTTACAAACCGGAGTGAAAACTCACAATCGGATCAACAGGGATCTAAGTTGACTTTCTTACAGTTGTTTTGTTCTGCAGGTAAAACTGGAGAGACGCGTTGAAAGAGGAAAGCTGGGTGGATGCAATGCAGGAAGAGTTGCTTCAATTCTAGAAACTATGTGTTTGGAAGCTTCTTAACCTACCGTTTTGTCATAAAAAGATCAATACTCGATGGGTCTTCAAGTGCAAAAGGGATGACAGAGGTATTGTGGTCAGAAACAAAGCTTGGCTCGTTGTCCAGGGTTTTCACCAGCAAGAAGGGATAGACTACACTGAAGTCTTCGGCCCAGTCGCTCGTCTTGAAGCTATTCGCATATTCTTAGCCTTTGCTTCTTGGAAAGGATTCAAGGTGTATCAGTTGGATGTCAAATCTGCTTTCCTTTACGGTAAAGTCAAAGAGGAGGTGTATGTCGGCCAACCACCGGGGTTTGTCAATCCGATACACAAGGATAAAGTCTACCTTCTGAACAAGGCGTTATATGGTTTACACCAAGCCCCTAGAGTTTGGTATGAAACACTTTCTAGACATCTTCTAGACAACGGCTTTCTCAGAGGAATTGTAGATTGTACCCACTTCACAAAGGAAGTATATGGTCATCTGATTTTGGTACAAATATATGTGGATGATATCATCTTTGGATCGATAAATGATAAGCTGTGCAAAGACTTCAAAGAAGTCATGAAGAAGAAATTCAAAATGAGTGCTATGGGGGAGATGAAGTTCTTTTTAGGACTTTAGGTTGAACAATTGTCTGATGGTATCTTCATTCATCAGACGAAGTATGTTCATGACGTGTTAGAGAAATTTGACATGTCAGGAACTGCGCCAGCATCAACTCCATTAGCTCCAAATCACGGCATTTGTCCAGACGCTCATGGAGTGAAAGTCGATGAGACATTATATCTCTCCATGATCGGATCCTTGATGTATCTTACAGCTTCGAGACCTTATATCATGTATCCGACATGCATATGCACTCGTTATCAGTCCAATCCAAGAGATTCGCACTTGTTAGCCATCAAACGAATCATGCGATACTGGAAAGGATATCCACGCATCAGATTGTGGTATCCTCGATATGACGACTTCAACCTTGCGGGTTACTCGGATTCTGATTTCGATTGCTGCAAGCTTAAATCTACTACGGCTGGTTGCCAGTTCTTCAGAACTCGTTTGGTAACATGGCAATGCAAGAAACAGACCGCAGTAGCTCTCTCTACATGTGAGGCTGAATACAATTCAGCATCCAACTGTTGTTCCCAGATAGTCTCTTGACACAATAGCAGATGAGAGGCTACGGACTGTACTTTCTTGATACGCAAAATTATGTAGATAACAAGGTGGCTATTGATATCACCAAAAATCATGTTCAACACTCTCGCACTAAACATATAGAAATTCGACACCACTTTATCCGTGATTGCTACGAGAAAAAGTTGGTTAGAATTGAAAAAATCCATACTAATGACCAAAAAGCATATTTTTACACCAAAGCATTTGATAGGTCAAGATTTAAAAATATTTTAAAATTAAATGGTTTAAGAAATCTGACATCTAGGGATATACTTGAGGTTGAATTAGAGGATGACGAGCACTTGGCGTGATTCTCATTCGTATGACATGTTTTTTATGTATGTATTTTTCTGTCGAAACTAAAAATCAAAAATTTGTTTTTGATTTTAGGGGGAGAAAAGTTGTGAAAAATTCAAAAACATTAAAAAGTCAAAAAGAGTTTTTGTGAAAAAGAGGGAATCATATTACATCAATAAGACTATCACAGTATGCTAAAGATATGGAATGTTTAAACAAGTAATTAAACAGGTCTTACGGAGGATGTGCCAATAGGCTTCACTCATTCAGTTAATTGTTCTTCAAGATATAAACCTAAAAGAAAAACAGAGTAACTTGTGGGTCGACATCTCTCGGATATATGGACTTAGTACTCCGAAATTTCATTTGAGAGAATGCCATATTCTGCGATACTAGGTCTTTATATTTAATCGATATCTAGGGTATTATTCGTTTTCTTCTGATTTTGCATCGGCAATGACCTAGAACTTGTATAATACTTTACGCATTATTTGCCTACAAAAGCTGCACAAAAAATGAGTATGTCATAAACATTTACGACATCTGCAGTTCAATAGACTCCTTAATGGAACACCACCTAAATTCGAGCCTTCATCTCTTTCTCTGTATGGAAATACTAACCTGAGCTCTCAAGGTCTCGCAATTGACCCCATTTACAGATATCAGTTAGATATATTCACATGTGAAATGAAATTCTGGGAATCTCGATACGGGAGTATATTCTGAGATGGGAAACACAGTTACTTCATGTTCCTTAAATGTTACCTTACATATCTTGAAACATTTGAGAAATGTGTAGAGGTTTAAATGGATAAGTATATTGGCAATCTAGGTAAATCTGTTTAAGAACTTAAAGTTACTACCAAGATCAACGGTACTTGTGATTTGTCTAAATATCTGATATGATCCTCTAAACACAAAACTCACAAAAAGATGTATGTAAATACATCTTTACTTGTTCTTTCTTTTCGAAAAAAAAATCCCAAAAAGATTTTCATCTTATCTTTAGCAGTCTATCTTAGATTTTGGTCTACCGATGATGAAAATATCGTTAGTCCAAGTCAAAGCGACAGTTGCTAGAGGAAAGCGAACAGCATGGGCTGGGAGCTAATTAGAAAAGAAATAAATCCTGAAACGTCAACAAAGTTCATTAATTTAAAACTTTAAATTTTAGAATAAATCTGTTTTGGTCAAACATCGGTCAACCAAGGTCATTAACTTGGACTTGTTAGGCAAATCGGATAACCAGGGTCATTAATTTGGAGTTGGTTAACTGAGTGGGTTATAAAAACAGACAATATTTCACAAAAAAGTCAAAAAGATAAACAAAGTGCATAGAATTGACTCGTACGAGTGACACACTGACTCGTACGAGCAACAAAAGGTTTCAATCGTGCGAATCATCACTCGTATAGTGAACCTGAATGAGTATAAAATGGATGCTCATTCGTACGAGTCACCCTATCGACTCTGTGCAACTGGGAGCTTACTCTGTGCGATTCAGTTCTTATCACTCATTTTTCTTGATATACGTTAAGTATCTATACTTCGAGGAGGTTGATCCGCACACCTCTTTCGATGGGCAAGGTACTAATGCTTGTTTTGAGCCGTTATAATGCCGAAATTGGACCAAAAGGAAATAAAACGTAGATTTAGGATAATCGGATTGGTAGAATATAAAATTAAACTCAAAATCGTTAAAATCGGCCCTTTAAACCTATAAATCAACCTTCAATTCGTTAAAATCTACACATTTTAAGTTCGGTTTGATTAGGTGTTATTTGGTGCGATTCGTTACTCGTATGAATCATCACTCGTACGAGCAAAGATTTCAAATGTCAGTTTATCATATTCACTCGTACGAGTGATCATTCGTACGAGTGATCGTTCGTACGAGTAGGACCTTAAACGTTTATATCCTTGTGGCTCGTACGAAGCATGACTCGTACGAGGAAGTTTGTTCAAAACCATTAAAATTTATTAAGTTCGATTTTAGTTCGTAAGAAGAAGTGGCTCGTACGAGTGGGGTTTTGACTCAGAGTTAAATTCTTTCTAAGTATATGACTCGTACGAATGGTGACTCGTATGAGTGCTTAAGAGTTGAAATTTTTGAAAAATTTTCTAAGTATTTGAAATGTTTATGCTTGCAAATCAAGAAGTCTTCGTTTTCACCGTTTCACAACATCTGTTATCTTCTAGACGAGTCTGTTCCTAAAATCACAACATATAGAGAAGTAGTAGATTTTTAAGCTGACTTCCTATTACCAAGGCGCTCACTGACCGTCACACGGCTTATCGTTCTCACATCGAATATTTTTGGAATGCCACTGAATTCAATGAAGTAGAGAATGCGATTTTGTCTATAGTAAGGATTGATAATGAAGATATTCAAGTCAAAATCACTAAAGACTTGATCTGAACGGTGTAGTTTAAAGATGATGAAGAAGACCCAACTGGTTTATCAGAATACATGGTTAAAGGTTGCTTCTACCGGATGGGTTATGCAGAATTCGTTAACGCAGCTCCTTTTAAGAAGGCAAACCTCAGTGCTCCATTTCATTATATTGCACATTGTGTTATTCATGCCCTCAGTCATAGAAAGGGCGGCTTTGATGATTTGATTGATTATCAGATATGCATGATTACAACACTTATTCTGAGCCTGCCCTACAATTTTTCAAGACTGATCTTCTCCCAGATGGTCCAAAATATTCAACACGAGAAGTTTCTGCAGTATCCGCATTTTGTTCAGATGTTTCTCGATCACTTACATCCAAATATAAAGAAGAATAAAGATGAGGTTTTAAAGCTTAAACATATGGATGTGTCAGCACTGAAAAAGATGAATCTACATCTTATAGCCTTCCCAAATGCGAAGCCTCTTGTCGGGGCAATTCTTGACAAAGACTATGTATCACCGCTGAAGGGGAAGTGGCGAAAAGATTGGTGCATATTTGTGACAACAGCTTAATAGTTTACTAGGTTAGTCTTTAGATATTCTGTATTGGGCTTAGCATTTGTGTTTAGCTTATTTAGAGTTGTAATGGGCTTGGAGAATGGCCTAGCCCAGTCTAAAGCCCAGTATGCAGAGATGTAGTGTATATACATGTTGTGCATTAGGGTTTAGTTTTAGTTAGTGAAAAGGGTTGAAGAAAAGAGAGAGAGGGGGGGGTGAGAAATCTACAGAGAGTGGCCGAGAGATTTCTAAAGAGACTGGAATTGATTGTAAACACTTGTGTTGGATAATCAATAGAAGACTGGTTGAAAGTGATTGTGTTCGTTTTCTTGTTCGGTTTTCTATGATAATCTGATCTAGAGGATTCCGCACTCTAGATTGGATAGACGATTATGTGAAGATCCATACGGATTAGGGGACCTACAATTGGTATCAGAGCATTCGGCCCTTGTTTTGCTGGTTCAGAATCGTTATAGAGAAAATGTTGGGTTTTTGGACGTGTTTTTTATGGCTGGTTTGAAGTTTTTGACGGCTGTTCTAGGGTTTTGCTGCTATTTCGGATAAATAGCAAAGCATCTCGAATAAAACTTGCCATTTTGGAACATCAGAGTTGCATCTCGGATCAAAGAATAACCATCTCGGATCAGAGAATTAGCATCTCAGATCAGATCAGTCCATTTCGGATTGCATTTCGGATCAGAATAGTCCATCTAGGATTGCCTCTTGGATCAGAACAGTCCATCTCGGATTGTATCTCGGATCAGAACAAGTCCATCTCGGATTGCATCTCGGATAAACAAGGAAACATCTCGGATATCATCTAGGATCACTGTTGCGAATCACCATCTCGGATTAGCATCTCGGATCACTGTTCCGAGATTCCATCTCGGATTGTTAATCCGAGTTACTGTTCCAAATTGGGTACTGTTCCGTGTTAAGTTCAAGAAGGTGGAAAGTTAACCAGCTGACGTAATCAGAGTTAAACGTTTTCGTACACAAAATTTGATCAATAGACAATGTTGACAAACCTACTGCACGGCTAGACTCGTGTGATTTTTAGGACAAAAAAATGAGGCACGAAAATTCCTAAAATCACTATCAGACATTATACATCGTTGGATTCGTATCGTCGAGACATGTCTAACGGTACAATTTGGTAATCACACATTTCAGACAAATTTTTGAACGTTTTTGTCGGTACGGTTACGGTAAAACACGAAGGACCAGGAGAGAAGTTAGATTTGGATTTTGACACAGGTATACCAAAATCCATTTAAACTATACTCTACGTGTTAAAGATGGTCAGAATGAACAATATGAGTGAGGGTGTTATTAACTGCCGCAAGTTGATGAATGCTGAACAATATGTAGACTGGAAGAAGAGGTTTGAGGCATTTGTTAAAAGTGAAGATTCTAAGATGTGGAATTGTATGATTGATGGGTATATTGCTCCCACACATCGAGTTAATGGGAGAATTCTGGTACTTTCATATGAGAAGATGGAAGACTCTGAGAAACATATGTATGATGCTGAGAAGAAAGCTTTAGCAGCAATAAAGATGTCCTTGCCAATTGATATGAAACACATTTGTAATAGGTATGGATCGTCTAGAGAGCTGTGGGAAGCTTTAGGAAAACATTATCAGAGTTCTTCAAGACAAAGTACCTATGAACAAGCAAGTTTAGCTGAGACTGAAGCTGTGAAGATTGAAGAAACAGTTGCTAAGAAAGAAGAGAAGAAGGAAGCTAAGAAGGATGCAAGAGCTACAATGTGCATGGATGATACAGATGAGCTTATAGTAGAGGTACAGGTACAATTTCAATCTGCAAGTCATACTTGTCATAATTGCACTGAACTACAAGGTAAGGTTGACAAACTATCGGAACAAAACAAAACTCTGTTAGTTGAATTAGAAAAACAAAAAGAGTCAAATGTTCTTTTGAGTAAAACGGAGTCAAATTATTTAAATAAACTCAAATCAAATGAACAAGAAATCCACAGTTTAACTAGCAAAGTCAATGATTTGTTACAGATCATTGATCTAGCTCGTGAAATTGTGAAGGACAAGACTAACGAGCTTTCAGAAAAGTGCACAGAATTGGCTTGTGCACAAGCCAAAATTGTTGAACTTCAAGAAAAGTTAGACAAATTTGGAAAATCCTCATTAGTCAGGACTCAAATTCAGAAAGGTTTGAAAAAGAGTAGTGATAAAACAGGAGTGGGGTTTAGTATAGCTTCATCTTCTGAGCGTCAGGATTACTCCTTTTTACTTAATGAAAATGAGTTTACAGATTTTGTGCCTACTACACCAGCTGTAGTGGATCCGATAATAGTTGACATACCAAATAGACCAGTTTCTTTGAAAGAATCTGTTAGGTCTAACAGTACACCTCATAAAGTGGATGAGGATACTAAAAACAAAGCAGTCAAAACATTTAAAAAAGGATCTAATAGAAAGAAAGTTTCTAAGAAAAGATCTTGTTTTGAATGTCACAACAAAGGACATGTGGATAGTTGTTGTCAGTTTAAAAATGGTAAGAAAGTGGAGGCTAAGGTTGAGGTTAAGGAAAGAAATCAGGTTGGTTCAAATAACAATGTTAAACCAAGTTCTCAGACAAATCAACCGAGACTTCAACCTAAACCTTCAACATCAAGAAGATTTGATAGTCCAAGATATTTTTCTCCTAAATCAAGTCATGTGAATGTTCAATCAAATTGTTTTAAAAAGAAAATTTTTGGATATCAAAATGGATACTAGACTTCTGGTAATCGAAATATTTAAAGAAGAAACGAATATAGGGGTTTTAGTAACTCAAATGTTCAAAAAAATCCAAAAATTTTTCAAAGTCCAGATTATGATAATGGGAGAAGAAGTTTTCGAGATAATAATTTTCAAAGGTCGGAAAATCCGAGAGTTTATTGGAATCGCAATCAAAGATCTCATGGAAATTATAAATCTTGTTCAACAACTTGGAAGACATCCAACACACCAGTAGGGTGTGATGGATATTGGACAAAATTAAGTTATATTGACATTCATGGTCAACCCAAAACCGGTAGGGTTTGGGTTCTCAAGTCTAAATAAGTTGTTGAGTGTGTGCAGGATGATCAAGAAGGATTGTTGATGTGCAACCATCGGTTATTCTTATAAAAGCATCTTAGGTGAATAGTAGTTACATATAGTAACGAATTATTACTTCCGTGATAGATAATGTTTTACTAAAAGTGAAAAACTTTTTGTCAGGTAAAAGAGGGAGTCTGTTTGTGTTTAAATTTCTGTTTTTAAAACCTTACTCCATAAAAACAAAAAATTTGGGGGAGAAATTTCCCTAAGCCAAAAAGAGTTAAGTTAGTACGTGAGTTTAGGGGGAGTAAGTTGTAAAGTTTAAAAACTTTATAAATCATAACATAAAAAATAGAAAATCAAAAATGAGTTTCACTGTTTGGAAAAGAAGAAATGATAGTACATCAGCAAGTTAGATTGTCATACTGAAATTAAAATTGTTTAAGTGTGATAGCAGCTTCATTAAATGATGTATCAGTGCAAAAAGCATGAAAGAATCAACTTACCTTGGTGATATAAACATAATGAACTGTGTATGAGTGGGTAACATATAAGCGGCGTATGGTTTTATAACTTTAAATCTTGCGTTGATAGATTGCCAAAATATGCGGTTTTAGGTCTTGATATCGTTATTTCATCGGGGGTATCAGGGTTGTCCTTCTACTGCATCCAGATATATGCTGACCTCGGCACAACCAGGATATCTTAAAAGAGCTAAAATGCCAAATCCCGAAACTGAAGAAGCTCTCCTAGAGAGTCATTCAAATGTGTAAATTGCATCAATCGTACCAAAATTTGGTATTTGTCCTAACCCCCGTTGGATATTGGCCTATTTGCTGTATGAAAGTACTTCCGTGATAGATAATGTTTTACTAAAAGTGAAAAACTTTTTGTCAGGTAAAAGAGGGAGTCTGTTTGTGTTTAAATTTTTGTTTTTAAAACCTTACTCCATAAAAACAAAAAATTAGGGGGAGAAATTTCCCTAAGCCAAAAAGAGTTAAGTTAGTACGTGAGTTTAGGGGGAGTAAGTTGTAAAGTTTAAAAACTTTAAAAATCAAAACATGAAAAATAGAAAATCAAAAATGAGTTTCACTGTTTGGAAAAGAAGAAATGATAGTACATCAGCAAGTTAGACTGTCATACTGAAATTAAAATTGTTTAAGTGTGATAGCAGCTTCATTAAATGATGTATCAGTGCAAAAGGCATGAAAGAATCAACTTACCTTGGTGATATAAACATAATGAACTGTGTATGAGTGGGTAACATATCAGCGGCGTATGGTTTTATAACTTTAAATCTTGCGTTGATAGATTGCCAAAGTATGCGGTTTTAGGTCTTGATATCGTTATTTCATCAGGGGTATCAGGGTTGTCCTTCTACTGTATCCAGATATATGCTGACCTCGGCACAACCAGGATATCTTATGTCGCACCCCGACCCGCAGCGGAATAAGAGTCCGGGCATAATTGGGTTATCACCAAAGCTCATGATGTTTACTAATATGTTTCATATTTATTAAATTCAAAATTACATCCTCAATATTCCAAACATGTTCATACAATTACAAAGAAAAATAACTAACTAAACAATCCAAAGTCTAAACCGGTTTATTCTTCTAAGCCATCCTATATGTTTCTTGCTGCAACTGGATCACCTGTATCATGTATAAAAAAAATGGGGGTTTTGGGTCAACAAAAGTTGGCGAGTGAACCTTGTTAGAAAACATTTATTATTGATTTCTTGTTATATTTATTATGGAAAATTGTGCATTAATCATATGTGAGCAAACGTAAATAAACATACAATAACAATAACAATAACAAACAATAACATACAATAACAAACCACCTTGCATGAATATATAACATGAATGATAATGTAAATGTTGGCAACGTCTCGTTCACGCTCATAGGTAATGGGGAACGGACGGCCTCTGATGAATGTATGTGCGATCAAGGCTCAATCAAACGGAGCCGATCGTATGTTGGCAACGCCTCGTTCACGCTCATAGGTAATGGGGAACAGCTCACGCTCATAGGTAATGGGGAGCGGCGGCCTATGATAATGTATGTACTGAAAATGATAAATTTAATCTAAACAATAACCACACAAACAGTTGATACATATTGAATACACATTTGATCATGGATATGATGGATGCATAATTGTTTAAATGTAATAAATAATTAGACACATGATATACCCCAGAAACGTGATTAAAACGGGGAATTTGTAGAGATTCACTCACATTGGGTGCGTTCGTTTGATGATGTTGAATGCGCACGAGTTTAGAGGATTGATCGACGAGGAATAACTAACCTAAATAATAACGAAAAGGTACGGTAAATAAGTGGATTTTATTAATAATTTTAATAGGATTTTTAGATATATTTTTGTGAGTTTAAGACTATTTTCTAACTTTAAAAACATTATTTTTATGTATTTTTAATTGATTTTTTAATTAAATAAATAAATAAAAATATATAAAAAAAGTGTTGACTTTTTGGGTTGACCGTTGATTATTTGACTTTGACTTGTTGACCGGTTCGGTCGTGTATACTGTTTGCACTGAGTGAGGTTCGAACTTGTGACCTCCCGTACGCGTGCACACAGCTCTACCAACTGAGCTACGTGTCTAACCCGAAATATTTCTGTTTTTAAATATATTTATATACTAATTAATTTATTCCAAAATTCAGTTATTTTAAAAAGGATTTTAATTCTATCGAACCGTCATGCGTAACAGGTCTCGAACCCGGGACCTGTTGATTAACGTTGCACACAGTCCACCGCTGGACTGTGTGTCTAACCTGGTTAAAGCACTTGTTTTTATTTCTCTTATATACTAACTGGAAGTTTTCATATTTGGGTTTGATAAAAAGTCTGAATATTGTGACGAATCGGAACAAGGACGAACTCGAACCCGGTATCGCTATGTTTCAATTGCACACAGTCCACTGCTGGACTGTGTGTCTAACCCGAGATCAGGAAGTGAATGATATTGTTGGAGTAATTCAGGAAGTGAATGATTTCGGTTATTAAACCCGAAATCATATGAATTCAAGTTCAATAAAAGCTGAATTGATTGAGATCGTGCGTCGTAATGTTTTCGTCGGTTATAACCAGTAATTATCAACACTCAAACGTCTGGAAAACTGAAAGCCGATTACCGGTTTCAGTTTTGGCGCAAACAGGTGATTCACGGGTGAACTTATGTTTTAATTGTTTCCTAGATTTCACAAAGTTAGCTAGTGGCGGAGTGGTTATGTGTTTGATGTTTAAGGTTTCCGGCTGACCCGGGTTCGAAACCCGGCAGCCCCTTTTCATTTTAATTGTTTTAATTTTATTTTTTAAAAATTTTAATTTCCATAATCTAAAATGTTTATTAGTTATGTATTGTTTAAAATTAAAATAAGCGTTAAATGAAAAACGAAAATATGAAACTGATTATTCGATTAATAAACGAAGCGGGTTTGGAAAATCCGTTTTTCGACGGATGTTACAGTATCCCCTACTTTTAGAAATTTCGTCTGGAAATTTAAGTAGTAGTGGTAACAGGAAAAAGATGCGGGTATTTTTCACGCATTGAGTCTTCATGTTCCCAAGTAAACTCAGGTCCCTGTTTCGACTCCCAGCGTACCTAACAATTGGAATACGACTCCGTCTTAAATGTTTTTCTCCGAAGTCCATGATCTCTACTGGTCTTTCAATGAAGTGCATAGATTCATCGATCTGAATATCTTCCAAGGGAATATTGAGGTTTTCATCGGCGAGGCACTTCTTTAAGTTTGATACGTGGAATGTGGGGTGAATTCTGTTGAGTTCTTCTGGTAGATCAAGCTTGTATGCTACAGGTCCTACTCTTTCGAGTATCTTGAAAGGTCCTACGTAGCGTGGTGCTAGCTTGCCCTTCTGGCCAAAACGAACTATTCCCTTCCACGGTGATACTTTTAAAAGTACATGACCAATGTTAAACTCCAAAGGCTTTCGTCGTTTATCTGCATAACTCTTTTGACGACTTTGTGCCGCTAGAAGATTGTTTCGAATTTGATGGATCTTGTCTGTTGTTTCTTGAATTAGTTCTGGACCGGTGATTTGAGCTTCCCCAATTTCGTGCCAACATACTGGAGATCGGCACTTACGACCATATAAAGCTTCGAAAAATGCCATGCCGATACTTGAATGATAGCTGTTGTTGTACGAAAATTCAACTAATGGTAGATGAGCGTCCCAATTTCCCTTGAAGTCTATGACACATGCTCGAAGCATATCTTCAAGAGTTTGGATGGTGCGTTCAGATTGTCCATCAGTTTGAGGATGATAAGGGGTACTAAAGTCTAATCGTGTACCCAGAGCGGCTTGTACGGCTTGCCATGTTCGTGAAGTGAAACGACCATCACGATCTGAAATAATGCTTAAAGGTACACCATGACGGCTTACGATTTCGCTGATGTAGATACGAGCTAACTTCTCGTTCTTGAAATCTTCGCGGATCGGAATAAAGTGAGCTGATTTTGTAAGACGATCAATGATTACCCATATAGTGTCATACTCACCAGAAGTGCGAGGTAACCCGGTAATGAAATCCATGGTTATGTTTTCCCACTTCCATACAGGTATTTCAGGTTGGACTAGAAGTCCTGAGGGTCTTTGATGTTCAGCTTTTACTTTGGAACATGTAAGGCACTTGGAAACAAAAACAGCAATATCCTTTTTCATTCCAGGCCAACAGTAGGTGTATCGAAGGTCTTGATACATCTTTTCGGCTCCTGGGTGTATAGAGTATCGTGTTCTGTGCGCCTCATTCATAAGGAATTCACGAAGGTTGTTGTGGTCAGGAATCCATATGCGATCTAGATAGTACATAATACCGTCGGATTTAGTTTCAATTTTAAGTTCAGCTCCACAAGACAGCTCCTTTCGTACGTTGTTTTCCGTTACTGAAACATGTTGGGCTTCTCGGATTTGATCTTTGATATCTGTTATGATTTGCGAACATAGAAAACGAATGGAGTTCGCATAACCCTTTCGACTGAGTGCATCGGCCACCACGTTTGCCTTGCCAGGATGATACCGACTTTCACAGTCGTAGTCATTAAGAAGTTCGACCCATCTTCGTTGCCTCATGTTTAACTCCTTTTGGTTGAAGATATGTTGAAGACTCCTGTGGTCAGTGTATATTTCACACTTAGTACCGTATAGGTAATGTCTCCATATCTTAAGAGCGAACACAACGGCTCCAAGTTCTAGGTCATGGGTGGTGTAGTTCTTCTCATGAGTTTTGAGTTGTCTAGAAGCATACGCTATCACCTTTCCTCTTTGCATTAGAACACAGCCTAGTCCTTGCCCTGTCGTGTCGCAATAAACCACGAAGTCATCACAACCTTCAGGAAGAGTGAGAATAGGTGCGTCACAGAGTTTTTGTTTAAGGGTTTGGAAGGCTTCTTCTTGTTTGGGTCCCCATATGAAGGGTTTTCCTTTATGTGTTACAGTCGTGAGTGGTACAGCGATGCGGGAGAAATTTGCAATGAAACGGCGATAATAACCAGCCAAACCAAGGAATGATCTTACTTCGGTTGGTGTACGTGGCGCTTACCATTCTTGTACTTCTTTGATCTTTGAGGGGTCGACATGTATTCCCTTGTCATTGACGACATGTCCAGGAATTATACCTCTTTTAACCAGAATTCGTATTTGGAGAATTTGGCGTAGAGCTTTTCAATCCCTAAGAGTGTAAGGATGAGTCGAAGGTGTCGTTCATGATCAGACTTAGACTTTGAGTTAATGAGGATGTCGTCGATGAAGACTATAACAAAGCGATCGAGATAGGGTTTGCAGACTCTGTTCATTAGATTTATGAAGACAGCTGGAGCGTTGGTTAAAACAAATGGCATGACCATGAATTCATAATGACCATAACGAGTTCGGAAGGCGGTCTTTGGGACGTCTTCTTCATGTATTCTGAGTTGATGATAACCAGAACGAAGGTCGATTTTTGAAAAACAGCTGGCGCCTTGAAGTTGGTCTAGAAGATCATCGATGCGAGGTAATGGGTAGCGGTTCTTGACCGTTAACTTGTTGAGTTCTCTGTAGTCGATGCACATGCGAAACGTTCCATCTTTCTTCTTCACAAAAAGGACAGGTGCACCCCAAGGCGAGGAGCTAGGACGTATGAATCCTTTGTCAGACAGCTCTTGCAATTGACTGGCTAGCTCTTGCATTTCGGATGGGGCTAGCCTATAAGGAGATTTTGCAACTGGTGTAGCTCCAGGTATAAGATCAATGCGGAATTCGACTTCTCTCACGGGAGGAAGTCCTGAAATGTCGTCAGGAAAAACTTGCGGAAAAATCTTTTACTACTGGGATGTCTTCAAGTTTCTTCTCCTTGGTTCCCTTTTTGACGACATGAGTTAGAAATGCGACATAATTCTTGCGGAGATATTTTCGGGCTTGAAGGCAGGACATTAATTTGAGCCCTTTCGAAGGGGTTTCTCCAAAGATTCGTAGAGCCTGACCGTTTGTAAGAGGAATGCGTATAAACTTTTCTCGGTATACAACTTCAGCATGATGTTGGCTGAGCCAGTCCATACCAATTATAATGTCGAAACTTCCCAACTTCATAGGTATGAGGTCAACTGGAAAATCGTGATCGTTTAGAGTGAGAGTACAATTGCGTATAATAGAGTTTAAGGAGACCGGTTTTCCGTCAGCAACTTCTACCGTTATGGATTCCATCAGTTTATCACGAGTTTGGTTGAGAATGGGTTCAAATTATAAGGACACAAAACTCTTATCCGCGCCAGTATCAAATAACATGGATGCATAACTACCATTGATGAGAAACGTACCGTTAACCACATTGTTGTGAGCCCTAGCTTGATTAGCGTTGATGTTGAAAGCTCTTCCTCTTGCAGGTGGAGGAGCTTGATTAGCCCGGTTTACTGGATTAGCTTGAGCTTGGGCATGGATAATATTCACTAGGCGTGGACAGGTGTTCCTGAAGTGGTTCGGGTCTCCACAGTTGTAACAAGCCCGCATAGGTTGCACCATGGTATAGTTGGGTTGGTAGTAGGATTGGGCTACATGTTGGGTTGGTGGTAGTAGTAAAGGTTGTTGGGCTTGACCCACTATCTGATGGTGGGTTTGGGTTGAGGGCTGATGGCGGTTCGTCCGCTGAGGTATGCGACAGGTTTGAATGGTGTGACCTGCGCGACCACAGCCGGTGCAATGTTGGCAGGGATGATCAGGAAAGTGATGGTATTGGCAACGGTTGCACTTTGGGTATGGGCCGGAGTATGGCCTTTTATATGGTGCAGGTGAGGGGGCAACTTGGGTAATGGGTGCAGTAGGGATAGGGAAATTTGTTTGTGTGATAGCAAAGTTTCTGGTGTTTCGTTTCCTCTTATTAGCAAACTTTGAGGAGGAGGTGGAATGGTTTGAAGTTTGGCCCTCAACGGGGGCTTTCTTTTTCTCGTCCTTAAATGTGCCGTTGCGGATACGATTCTCGGTAAGCTCGGTAGCTAGTTCCATAGCAGCTTCGAGTGTTGCAGGCGAGGTGCTGAGAACTGAGTTTTGAATTTTCGAGGGGAGGCCTCGAATATAGTGTTCGACTAAGCGGTAAACTGGGGTGAACAAGTTAGGGACCATTTGGTTCAACTCTAAAAACCTCTTGTTGTAGGAAGTATGATCTCCCTCCTTTTGCTTCAACGAGTGAAATTCATCCTCTAACTTTTTGATCTCGCTTCTTGGACAGAAGCGTCTCGTCATGATTTCCCTTAACTCCTCCCACGTTAAGGCCATTGCATCTTCGATTCCTCTCTTACCTTTTTCAGTATTCCACCATGTAAGAGCTACTCCAAATAGCCTCCCGGTTGCGTAACGTACCTTCCGATCCTCGGGACAATCGCAGTTGAGGAAGGTGTTTTCCATTTCCTCAAACCAGTGGAGGAGAGCAGTGACACCTTCGGTCCCTTCAAATTTCGGGGGATCGCAAGACTTGAAATGTTTGTATGAGCACTTTTTGGAGGGAGGGTTGTCAACATTCTGGTCTTCTTGTTGGGGAGGATTGATGGGATTTGCGGCGAGAGCTTGTTGGACTTGAACTACGATGTCAGGAAGCACCGCGGCCATTTGTTTTGCGATTTGGGTGGCCAAGCGTTCGTTTGACCTTCTACCCCCACGTTGTTGCCTAGCCGACATCTACAGGAACATACATAAGAAGATTGTGAGTTTATGGAGTCTTTTTAGGTGTCATGTGTCTAAAAAAATAAAAATAACATAAACATCAATAATGCAACTACATCCATAGGATGTCTTGGGTTTGCTCATCTTTGGGCCTCAGATGTCCCCCATACCATCGCCTGTTTAGTCATGTTGGCCCCCACGGCTATTGGCTTAGTAGGATTCACATTGGTATTGGCGGTCTAACACTCGCATCACCCGAATGAAAACCATGAAATATGTTTGCGAGATGTATGGTCCGAGGGTGTCCAGGTGTAGACACAATGACAACTCAAAGTGGGGTTAGCTCACACGACGTTTGGTATAGCATGCTTTGGCCTAATAGGTCCTTCGTACTCTCATCGTTAGTCCCCAGGTAGGCAAACTGGTCCTTTATTTTGGATTTATACGAATGCCAAGCCTAAACAGGACGTTCCGACTACCGGTACTTGTACCCTTCCAGTTAGTACATGCCCGTCATGAGAACTCACTTTGATGTGATTTGAAAATACAAAAATCGTTGCAAAAGTCATGGAAATTGTGTGGTGTGTGCTCTCATGGATATGATATGTTATGAGAATATGATCCATGATAGGCATTGTATAATAATATGTACTTATGAACATGCTTGCATAACATTGAATGTAACAATAAACATAAAGCATATAAACATCATGAATTTTGCATGTAACACACAAACAATTTAAAAATTCTAATCAACTATAGTATAGGCTCTAAGGGCCTAGTAACCTATCCTATATCCCTAAAGTCATGGCTCTGATACCAATCTGTCACACCCTGACCCGCAGCAGAATAAGAGTCGGGGCATAATTGGGTTATCACCAAAGCTCATGATGTTTACTAATATGTTTCATATTTATTAAATTCAAAATTACATCCTCAATATTCCAAACATGTTCATACAATTACAAAGAAAAATAACTAACTAAACAATCCAAAGTCTAAAGCGGTTTATTCTTCTAAGCCATCCTATATGTTTCTTGCTGCAACTAGATCACATGTATCATGTGTAAAAAAATGGGGGTTTTTGGGTCAACAAAAGTTGGCGAGTGAACATTGTTAGAAAACATTTATTATTGATTTCTTGTTATATTTATTATGGAAAATTGTGCAATAATCATATGTGAGCAAACGTAAATAAACATACATAACAATAACAATAACAAACAATAACATACAATAACAAACCACCTTGCATGAATATATAACATGAATGATAATGTAAATGTTGGCAACGTCTCGTTCACGCTCATAGGTAATGGGGAACGGACGGCCTCTGATGAATGTATGTGCGATCAAGGCTCAATCAAACGGAGCCGATCGTATGTTGGCAACGCCTCGTTCACGCTCATAGGTAATGGGGAACAGCTCACGCTCATAGGTAATGGGGAGCGGCGGCCTATGATAATGTATGTACTGAAAATGATAAATTTAATCTAAACAATAACCACACAAACAGTTGATACATATTGAATACACATTTGATCATGGATATGATGGATGCACAATTGTTTAAATGTAATAAATAATTAGACACATGGTACACCCAGAAACGTGATTAAAATGGGGAATTTGTAGAGATTCACTCACATTGGGTGCGTTCGTTTGATGATGTTGAATGCGCACGAGTTTAGAGGATTGATCGACGAGGAATAACTAACCTAATAACGAAAAGGTACGGTAAATAAGTGGATTTTATTAATAATTTTAATAGGATTTTTAGATATATTTTTGTGAGTTTAAGACTATTTTCTAACTTTAAAAACATTATTTTTATGTATTTTTAATTGATTTTTTAATTAAATAAATAAATAAAAATATATAAAAAAAGTGTTGACTTTTTGGGTTGACCGTTGATTATTTGACTTTGACTTGTTGACCGGTTCGGTCGTGTATACTGTTTGCACTGAGTGAGGTTCGAACTTGTGACCTCCCGTACGCGTGCACACAGCTCTACCAACTGAGCTACGTGTCTAACCCGAAATATTTCTGTTTTTAAATATATTTATATACTAATTAATTTATTCCAAAATTCAGTTATTTTAAAAAGGATTTTAATTCTATCGAACCGGCATGCGTAACAGGTCTCGAACCCGGGACCTGTTGATTAACGTTGCACACAGTCCACCGCTGGACTGTGTGTCTAACCTGGTTAAAGCACTTGTTTTTATTTCTCTTATATACTAACTGGAAGTTTTCATATTTGGGTTTGATAAAAAGTCTGAATATTGTGACGAATCGGAACAAGGACGAACTCGAACCCGGTATCGCTATGTTTCAATTGCACACAGTCCACCGCTGGACTGTGTGTCTAACCCGAGATCAGGAAGTGAATGATATTGTTGGAGTAATTCAGGAAGTGAATGATTTCGGTTATTAAACCCGAAATCATATGAATTCAAGTTCAATAAAAGCTGAATTGATTGAGATCGTGCGTCGTAATGTTTTCGTCGGTTATAACCAGTAATTATCAACACTCAAACGTCTGGAAAACTGAAAGCCGATTACCGGTTTCAGTTTTGGCGCAAACAGGTGATTCACGGGTGAACTTATGTTTTAATTGTTTCCTAGATTTCACAAAGTTAGCTAGTGGCGGAGTGGTTATGTGTTTGATGTTTAAGGTTTCCGGCTGACCCGGGTTCGAAACCCGGCAGCCCCTTTTCATTTTAATTGTTTTAATTTTATTTTTTAAAAATTTTAATTTCCATAATCTAAAATGTTTATTAGTTATGTATTGTTTAAAATTAAAATAAGCGTTAAATGAAAAACGAAAATATGAAACTGATTATTCGATTAATAAACGAAGCGGGTTTGGAAAATCCGTTTTTCGACGGATGTTACAGTATCCCCTACTTTTAGAAATTTCGTCTGGAAATTTAAGTAGTAGTGGTAACAGGAAAAAGATGCGGGTATTTTTCACGCATTGAGTCTTCATGTTCCCAAGTAAACTCAGGTCCCTGTTTCGACTCCCAGCGTACCTAACAATTGGAATACGACTCCGTCTTAAATGTTTTTCTCCGAAGTCCATGATCTCTACTGGTCTTTCAATGAAGTGCATAGATTCATCGATCTGAATATCTTCCAAGGGAATATTGAGGTTTTCATCGGCGAGGCACTTCTTTAAGTTTGATACGTGGAATGTGGGGTGAATTCTGTTGAGTTCTTCTGGTAGATCAAGCTTGTATGCTACAGGTCCTACTCTTTCGAGTATCTTGAAAGGTCCTACGTAGCGTGGTGCTAGCTTGCCCTTCTGGCCAAAACGAACTATTCCCTTCCACGGTGATACTTTTAAAAGTACATGACCAATGTTAAACTCCAAAGGCTTTCGTCGTTTATCTGCATAACTCTTTTGACGACTTTGTGCCGCTAGAAGATTGTTTCGAATTTGATGGATCTTGTCTGTTGTTTCTTGAATTAGTTCTGGACCGGTGATTTGAGCTTCCCCAATTTCGTGCCAACATACTGGAGATCGGCACTTACGACCATATAAAGCTTCGAAAAATGCCATGCCGATACTTGAATGATAGCTGTTGTTGTACGAAAATTCAACTAATGGTAGATGAGCGTCCCAATTTCCCTTGAAGTCTATGACACATGCTCGAAGCATATCTTCAAGAGTTTGGATGGTGCGTTCAGATTGTCCATCAGTTTGAGGATGATAAGGGGTACTAAAGTCTAATCGTGTACCCAGAGCGGCTTGTACGGCTTGCCATGTTCGTGAAGTGAAACGACCATCACGATCTGAAATAATGCTTAAAGGTACACCATGACGGCTTACGATTTCGCTGATGTAGATACGAGCTAACTTCTCGTTCTTGAAATCTTCGCGGATCGGAATAAAGTGAGCTGATTTTGTAAGACGATCAATGATTACCCATATAGTGTCATACTCACCAGAAGTGCGAGGTAACCCGGTAATGAAATCCATGGTTATGTTTTCCCACTTCCATACAGGTATTTCAGGTTGGACTAGAAGTCCTGAGGGTCTTTGATGTTCAGCTTTTACTTTGGAACATGTAAGGCACTTGGAAACAAAAACAGCAATATCCTTTTTCATTCCAGGCCAACAGTATTTCGTTTTCTTGTTCGGTTTTCTATGATAATCTGATCTAGAGGATTCCGCACTCTAGATTGGATAGACGATTATGTGAAGATCCATACGGATTAGGGGACCTACAATTGGTATCAGAGCATTCGGCCCTTGTTTTGCTGGTTCAGAATCGTTATAGAGAAAATGTTGGGTTTTTGGACGTGTTTTTTATGGCTGGTTTGAAGTTTTTGACGGCTGTTCTAGGGTTTTGCTGCTATTTCGGATAAATAGCAAAGCATCTCGAATAAAACTTGCCATTTTGGAACATCAGAGTTGCATCTCGGATCAAAGAATAACCATCTCGGATCAGAGAATTAGCATCTCAGATCAGATCAGTCCATTTCGGATTGCATTTCGGATCAGAATAGTCCATCTAGGATTGCCTCTTGGATCAGAACAGTCCATCTCGGATTGTATCTCGGATCAGAACAAGTCCATCTCGGATTGCATCTCGGATAAACAAGGAAACATCTCGGATATCATCTAGGATCACTGTTGCGAATCACCATCTCGGATTAGCATCTCGGATCACTGTTCCGAGATTCCATCTCGGATTGTTAATCCGAGTTACTGTTCCAAATTGGGTACTGTTCCGTGTTAAGTTCAAGAAGGTGGAAAGTTAACCAGCTGACGTAATCAGAGTTAAACGTTTTCGTACACAAAATTTGATCAATAGACAATGTTGACAAACCTACTGCACGGCTAGACTCGTGTGATTTTTAGGACAAAAAAATGAGGCACGAAAATTCCTAAAATCACTATCAGACATTATACATCGTTGGATTCGTATCGTCGAGACATGTCTAACGGTACAATTTGGTAATCACACATTTCAGACAAATTTTTGAACGTTTTTGTCGGTACGGTTACGGTAAAACACGAAGGACCAGGAGAGAAGTTAGATTTGGATTTTGACACAGGTATACCAAAATCCATTTAAACTATACTCTACGTGTTAAAGATGGTCAGAATGAACAATATGAGTGAGGGTGTTATTAACTGCCCCAAGTTGATGAATGCTGAACAATATGTAGACTGGAAGAAGAGGTTTGAGGCATTTGTTAAAAGTGAAGATTCTAAGATGTGGAATTGTATGATTGATGGGTATATTGCTCCCACACATCGAGTTAATGGGAGAATTCTGGTACTTTCATATGAGAAGATGGAAGACTCTGAGAAACATATGTATGATGCTGAGAAGAAAGCTTTAGCAGCAATAAAGATGTCCTTGCCAACTGATATGAAACACATTTGTAATAGGTATGGATCGTCTAGAGAGCTGTGGGAAGCTTTAGGAAAACATTATCAGAGTTCTTCAAGACAAAGTACCTATGAACAAGCAAGTTTAGCTGAGACTGAAGCTGTGAAGATTGAAGAAACAGTTGCTAAGAAAGAAGAGAAGAAGGAAGCTAAGAAGGATGCAAGAGCTACAATGTGCATGGATGATACAGATGAGCTTATAGTAGAGGTACAGGTACAATTTCAATCTGCAAGTCATACTTGTCATAATTGCACTGAACTACAAGGTAAGGTTGACAAACTATCGGAACAAAACAAAACTCTGTTAGTTGAATTAGAAAAACAAAAAGAGTCAAATGTTCTTTTGAGTAAAACGGAGTCAAATTATTTAAATAAACTCAAATCAAATGAACAAGAAATCCACAGTTTAACTAGCAAAGTCAATGATTTGTTACAGATCATTGATCTAGCTCGTGAAATTGTGAAGGACAAGACTAACGAGCTTTCAGAAAAGTGCACAGAATTGGCTTGTGCACAAGCCAAAATTGTTGAACTTCATGAAAAGTTAGACAAATTTGGAAAATCCTCATTAGTCAGGACTCAAATTCAGAAAGGTTTGAAAAAGAGTAGTGATAAAACAGGAGTGGGGTTTAGTATAGCTTCATCTTCTGAGCGTCAGGATTACTCCTTTTTACTTAATGAAAATGAGCTTACAGATTTTGTGCCTACTACACCAGCTGTAGTGGATCCGATAATAGTTGACATACCAAATAGACCAGTTTCTTTGAAAGAATCTGTTAGGTCAAACAGTACACCTCATAAAGTGGATGAGGATACTAAAAACAAAGCAGTCAAAACATTTAAAAAAGGATCTAATAGAAAGAAAGTTTCTAAGAAAAGATCTTGTTTTGAATGTCACAACAAAGGACATGTGGATAGTTGTTGTCAGTTTAAAAATGGTAAGAAAGTGGAGGCTAAGGTTGAGGTTAAGGAAAGAAATCAGGTTGGTTCAAATAACAATGTTAAACCAAGTTCTCAGACAAATCAACCGAGACTTCAACCTAAACCTTCAACATCAAGAAGATTTGATAGTCCAAGATATTTTTCTCCTAAATCAAGTCATGTGAATGTTCAATCAAATTGTTTTAAAAAGAAAATTTTTGGATATCAAAATGGATACTAGACTTCTGGTAATCGAAATATTTAAAGAAGAAACGAATATAGGGGTTTTAGTAACTCAAATGTTCAAAAAAATCCAAACATTTTTCAAAGTCCAGATTATGATAATGGGAGAAGAAGTTTTCGAGATAATAATTTTCAAAGGTCGGAAAATCCGAGAGTTTATTGGAATCGCAATCAAAGATCTCATGGAAATTATAAATCTTGTTCAACAACTTGGAAGACATCCAACACACCAGTAGGGTGTGATGGATATTGGACAAAATTAAGTTATATTGACATTCATGGTCAACCCAAAACCGGTAGGGTTTGGGTTCTCAAGTCTAAATAAGTTGTTGAGTGTGTGCAGGATGATCAAGAAGGATTGTTGATGTGCAACCATCGGTTATTCTTATAAAGCATCTTAGGTGAATAGTAGTTACATATAGTAACGAATTATTACTTCCGTGATAGATAATGTTTTACTAAAAGTGAAAAACTTTTTGTCAGGTAAAAGAGGGAGTCTGTTTGTGTTTAAATTTCTGTTTTTAAAACCTTACTCCATAAAAACAAAAAATTTGGGGGAGAAATTTCCCTAAGCCAAAAAGAGTTAAGTTAGTACGTGAGTTTAGGGGGAGTAAGTTGTAAAGTTTAAAAACTTTATAAATCATAACATAAAAAATAGAAAATCAAAAATGAGTTTCACTGTTTGGAAAAGAAGAAATGATAGTACATCAGCAAGTTAGATTGTCATACTGAAATTAAAATTGTTTAAGTGTGATAGCAGCTTCATTAAATGATGTATCAGTGCAAAAAGCATGAAAGAATCAACTTACCTTGGTGATATAAACATAATGAACTGTGTATGAGTGGGTAACATATAAGCGGCGTATGGTTTTATAACTTTAAATCTTGCGTTGATAGATTGCCAAAATATGCGGTTTTAGGTCTTGATATCGTTATTTCATCGGGGGTATCAGGGTTGTCCTTCTACTGCATCCAGATATATGCTGACCTCGGCACAACCAGGATATCTTAAAAGAGCTAAAATGCCAAATCCAGAAACTGAAGAAGCTCTCCTAGAGAGTCATTCAAATGTGCAAATTGCATCAATCGTACCAAAATTTGGTATTTGTCCTAACCCCCGTTGGATATTGGCCTATTTGCTGTATGGAAGTACTTCCGTGATAGATAATGTTTTACTAAAAGTGAAAAACTTTTTGTCAGGTAAAAGAGGGAGTCTGTTTGTGTTTAAATTTTTGTTTTTAAAACCTTACTCCATAAAAACAAAAAATTAGGGGGAGAAATTTCCCTAAGCCAAAAAGAGTTAAGTTAGTACGTGAGTTTAGGGGGAGTAAGTTGTAAAGTTTAAAAACTTTAAAAATCAAAACATGAAAAATAGAAAATCAAAAATGAGTTTCACTGTTTGGAAAAGAAGAAATGATAGTACATCAGCAAGTTAGACTGTCATACTGAAATTAAAATTGTTTAAGTGTGATAGCAGCTTCATTAAATGATGTATCAGTGCAAAAGGCATGAAAGAATCAACTTACCTTGGTGATATAAACATAATGAACTGTGTATGAGTGGGTAACATATCAGCGGCGTATGGTTTTATAACTTTAAATCTTGCGTTGATAGATTGCCAAAGTATGCGGTTTTAGGTCTTGATATCGTTATTTCATCAGGGGTATCAGGGTTGTCCTTCTACTGTATCCAGATATATGCTGACCTCGGCACAACCAGGATATCTTATGTCGCACCCCGACCCGCAGCGGAATAAGAGTCCGGGCATAATTGGGTTATCACCAAAGCTCATGATGTTTACTAATATGTTTCATATTTATTAAATTCAAAATTACATCCTCAATATTCCAAACATGTTCATACAATTACAAAGAAAAATAACTAACTAAACAATCCAAAGTCTAAACCGGTTTATTCTTCTAAGCCATCCTATATGTTTCTTGCTGCAACTGGATCACCTGTATCATGTATAAAAAAAATGGGGGTTTTGGGTCAACAAAAGTTGGCGAGTGAACCTTGTTAGAAAACATTTATTATTGATTTCTTGTTATATTTATTATGGAAAATTGTGCATTAATCATATGTGAGCAAACGTAAATAAACATACAATAACAATAACAATAACAATAACAAACAATAACATACAATAACAAACCACCTTGCATGAATATATAACATGAATGATAATGTAAATGTTGGCAACGTCTCGTTCACGCTCATAGGTAATGGGGAACGGACGGCCTCTGATGAATGTATGTGCGATCAAGGCTCAATCAAACGGAGCCGATCGTATGTTGGCAACGCCTCGTTCACGCTCATAGGTAATGGGGAACAGCTCACGCTCATAGGTAATGGGGAGCGGCGGCCTATGATAATGTATGTACTGAAAATGATAAATTTAATCTAAACAATAACCACACAAACAGTTGATACATATTGAATACACATTTGATCATGGATATGATGGATGCATAATTGTTTAAATGTAATAAATAATTAGACACATGATATACCCAAGAAACGTGATTAAAACGGGGAATTTGTAGAGATTCACTCACATTGGGTGCGTTCGTTTGATGATGTTGAATGCACACGAGTTTAGAGGATTGATCGACGAGGAATAACTAACCTAAATAATAACGAAAAGGTACGGTAAATAAGTGGATTTTATTAATAATTTTAATAGGATTTTTAGATATATTTTTGTGAGTTTAAGACTATTTTCTAACTTTAAAAACATTATTTTTAAGTATTTTTAATTGATTTTTAAATTAAATAAATAAAAAAAATATAAAAAAAAGTGTTGACTTTTTGGGTTAACCGTTGACTATTTGACTTTGACTTGTTGACCGGTTCGGTCGTGTATACTGTTTGCACTGAGTGAGGTTCGAACTTGTGACCTCCCGTACGCGTGCACGCAGCTCTACCAACTGAGCTACGTGTCTAACCCGAAATATTTCTGTTTTTAATTATATTTATATACTAATTATTTTATTCCAAAATTCATTTATTTTAAAAAGGATTTTAATTCTATCGAACCGGCGTGCGTAACAGGTCTCGAACCCGGGACCTGTTGATTAACGTTGCACACAGTCCACCGCTGGACTATGTGTCTAACCTGGTTAAAACACTTGTTTTTATTTCTCTTATATACTAACTGGAAGTTTTCATATTTGGGTTTGATAAAAAGTCTGAATATTGTGACGAATCGGAACAAGGACGGACTCGAACCCGGTATCGCTATGTTTCAATTGCACACAGTCCGCCGCTGGACTGTGTGTCTAACCCGAGAATATAACCCGATTTATATTAAATTTATATACAAACTATACTTCATCTTCTCCGTTAAACAACACAGACAATGATTATTCTACTGATATTGTTTAATTCGATTGACGAACATATAATTGTTTAAAATGAAATGGACAGGGAAGGGTTTGGGAATGAACATACCGGAAGATGATCTTTCTCAGAACTTCGGCGAAGACGTCGGCTCTGTTTTTATGAACTCCGTCTGAGCGGACCAATTAACAGTTTTTGATTAACTAATTGTGGAATTGAAGGACTAAAAAAGAGTTATCAGAAGGTTTAAATGATACCACCGTTTCACAGCGCGATTTAGGAATTTTCAGAAAACTTCCGGCGAGTGTTGATTATCCGATATCGTCGTCTAGGATTGATTCTGATTGAAAGGTTTGAGTTAGCAAAAGCCTAACAACTGATAGAAGATGAAAGAATTGAGAAACTTACCGTTTTGATGAAAGACACGGTTTTCCGGCGAAAGTCCAGCTAGTTCAGAAAGCGATTCCGACGATCAGAAAATAGAGCGAAAGTGAAATTGGAGGTTCTGTGGATGATTTTGAGTCGCGAGATGATGATATTGTTGGAGTAATTCAGGAAGTGAATGATTTCGGTTATTAAACCAAAAATCATATGAATTCAAGTTCAATAAAAGCTGAATTGATTGAGATCGTGCGTCGTAATGTTTTCGTCGGTTATAACCAGTAATTATCAACACTCAAACGTCTGGAAAACTGAAAGCCGATTACCGGTTTCAGTTTTGGCGCAAACAGGTGATTCACGGGTGAACTTATGTTTTAATTGTCTCCTAGATTTCACAAAGTCAGCTAGTGGCGGAGTGGTTATGTGTTTGATGTTTAAGGTTTCCGGCTGACCCGGGTTCGAAACCCGGCAGGCCCTTTTCATTTTTAATTGTTTTAATTTTATTTTTTAAAAATTTTAATTTCCATAATCTAAAATGTTTATTAGTTATGTATTGTTTAAAATTAAAATAAGCGTTAAATGAAAAACGAAAATATGAAACTGATTATTTGATTAATAAACGAAGCGGGTTTGGAAAACCCGTTTTTCGACGGATGTTACATCTTAAAAGAGATAAAATACCAAATCCCAAAATTGAAGAAGCTCTCCTAGAGAGTCATTCAAATGTGCAAATTGCATCAATCGTACCAAAATTTGGTATTTGTCCTAACCCTCGTTGGATATTGGTCTCTTTGCTGTATGGATGTACTGATATGATCACCAATTATCCAACGTTGAAAATAAAAAAGGATGAATCTTGATATACTCACCTACTACGAGGAATCTTTGTGCATACCTTGATCGTGGGGGTATGTCCTGAAGTGGGAAACACTAGCATTTCAGTATAAATTATCTTAAGATATCACTAGGTAATGGTACTTGAAATGTTCATGTATTTTGTTTAAGTAGATAAACAATATTGGTAATCGTCTTGAACTGCTTTGCATGAAAATTACATTAAGAATTATCCAATAGTGTGAAAACAGTTTGATATTGCTAATATGATCTTCTTATCGGTGATTCTCACAAAAATATAGTGTTTATTTTCTTGTTAGTAATTTGTTTTCAGAAAATATAAAAATACAAAAAGATTTGCTTTTAAAGTCTCCCTGTTTGAACTGATAAGTTGTTATTTTTGCATGATAAGATTAAATATTGGTCTATCTTTAATGTAGAAAAGAACTAATGGTTTTTCGAGTTACTTGCTTGTGTTTCTAACCAGATTGATGCGGTTATCAAAATAAAGTATAGAAATCAAGTAAAGTACATATTAAAAGATGGAGTGCAGAATGTGTGCAGATGCATGGTAGGATCCTTCTGCTACATTGCAAAGGGAGATATAGAGGAATTTGGAGAATATGTGTGTAGCTGAAACTATCCAAAGACCAAAAGATCACAAGATGTTTGAAGACAAAATTACACTATGAAGCTATTGTCAAGGGGGAGTCTGTTGGTGCATATTTGTGACAACAACTTAATAGTTTACTAGCTTAGTCTTTCGATATTTTGTATTGGGCTTAGCATTTGTGTTTAGCTTATTTAGAGTTGTAATGGGCTTGGAGAATAGCCTAGCCCAGTCTAAAGCCCAGTATGCAGAGATGTAGTATATATACATGTTGTGCATTAGAGTTTAGTTTTAGTTAGTGAAAAGGGTTGAAGAAAAGAGAGACATAGAGGGGGTGAGAAATCTACAGAGAGTGGCTGAGAGATTTCTAGAGAGTCTTGAATTGATTGTAAACACTTGTGTTGGATAATCAATAGAAGACTGGTTGAAAGTGATTGTGTTTCGTGTTCTTGTTCAGTTTTCTGTGATAATCTTATCTAGAGGATTCCGCACTCTAGATTGGATAGATGATTCTGTGAAGATCCGTACGGATTAAGGAACCTACAAAGATGATAGTGGAGATGAAGATGAAGAGATAAAAGAATTAGACAGTTTTGTTGCAAAGAGAAGCGTGTGGCTCTCTAAAGAAGATTAGAAGGGGGTAAGGGAGAAGCGAAAGCAAACATCTACATCTACCTCCAATGCCCCTAAAAATAAGCAACATGCATCTGACAACACGAGGTTGATAGACGAGTCAGAGCCAGAAGAAAATGTTGAAACTTTGGCTGCTGATATCAAACGAGAAGCGTTTGGAGTTCAGAAAGATCGCCGAAGAGAGAGAAAGATCTAAAGAAAGAGAACTTGAACGTTTGGCTAACCTTCCACGTAAATCAAAAGAGAAGAAACGAAAAGCAACAGGGAAGATGATACAACTTATGTACCTTTGGGTTCCGATAGTGATACCCCTGTTCGCAAATCTTCTAAGAGATCTTCTAAACGTCTTAAAAGGCCAGCTGTTAGAAGCACAAATTCTCCAAAAGACAAGCTAAGAGAAAGGTGGAGAAAAAGGGTTGATGAAGCAGTGAATATTGAATCGACTCCTCAACCACCACCATCACTACCTTCTCAACCAACTCCACCACCACAACTTACACCTCAAGCTCAACCTTCTCAGTCTCAAACCAAGTTCTTCACAAGAACTAGACTTGAAGATCAATTTGACTTCGCTTTTGGTGATATACGAGGTGCAGAAGAATTTTTTGCAGATATGTTCAATGACACACGTATTGAAGAATTGAAAAACCAAGTTATGCTTAATAGGGTAAAGATTGCTGAACTCCAAGAACAAATTAAAGGGCTGAAAGAAGAAAAGCAGCATCTTGAAGCTATCTTGGCCAGTATCGTGTAAGACTGAGGAACCGAATGGAAGAATATAATAAAGAACACCTCAGCAATCAATGAAAAATGAGTTTATTCGAGAAAATTCTTACGAAGAAACTCGAAATTAACTTAGCTGCAGATATATATGAGATTGAGAGAGCAAAAGCTAGAGAAAGGGTTGCTGAGCGAGAATGCATTGCAACAGAATTATCTGACGCTCAGGGAAAGGTAAAGCAAAGGTTGTTGAGGAACCCTTAATTGATGTAACTGAGCCAGAAGCTGAATCTGTACCAGTATCTTCTGAAGTGGTGGTGTATGCAAAAATGAAGAAGTTTGTTTTGATTGGAAAGCCAAAGGATGTTGACATTGACATGACGAATCTTTTAGCTAAACATCAAGAATGGCTAAATAAAAGAAAAATGGAGAAAGAAATTGACGCAGAGATAGATGAATTTGATGAGAATCCTGCGGAGGAAAATGAAGACTTGGATGATACTGATGAGAATTTAAGGACAAGTCTGATAATGATAATGGTGGTGATGATGATGATTTGGGAGGTTCGGGTATCCTTGTAACAGATTCAGGTTTGAATGAAGATATTGATTTCTCTGTGTACTTGGATGATTCTGCCAACCAAGTGGAAGAAGGAAAAGAACAGGGAAAGGCACCCTAAAGATTCTATGCAGGCAGGGATTTTCACAGTGACCGATGCGTCAGCTGTTTCTGCCATGCCCAAACCAAAGATCTTGTATTTAGAGCATGATGTAGAAGAAGGAGAGTTCGTCCATTGCTATACAAAGGAAGAGATCGCGCAATTATTGGGTGTGGACAAAGAGGCTTTTGAATTCGATTTCGAACACGAGCTAAATGACATCAGTGCTTTTCGCCTGAAGATTATGTCTTTGAACATGTATCTGATGCGCATGATGATGATAAAGTTGTCGTGGAGGATGATTTTGATGACAATGATGCAAATATTACCGATGAGGGTACAGATGACTCCCCAACTTTTAGTGAATTGTTTGCAGCCGAGAATGATGATCTACTAAAGCGCAAAGTTGAAGAGGCTGTCAAACAAGGAACAGTTCCTCAACAAATGTCTACCGAAGAAATTGCAGAAATGAGGAAGCGTTGGTTTAAAGAAGTACCAGCTGAGCGTAAATTCAAACGTCCCCTCGCAATCTTCACGTGTGATGCTAATATTTCTCTTGGGGACATCATAAGCTGGGGATGGATCAAAGAGCCTAATTATTATGCAGTTAAACGGGAGTATGGGATCCAGTATATTCGATACTTAAGCGACATAAAGACCCTGCCGTTCTGGGATATCAAAGAGCATGTTCAAAATAGGATGATTAATTTGAAGATGAAATTTCAGACCAGCGGCTGTGGAAGGCTACACATTTTTATTCACTAGAAGCCACATATCCCTAAAAGAATCACGAAGATCGATCCGATTACGATAGAAAAAGATGTTACGTTGATTGTAAAGAGGCCACGAGTGATGAAGAATATGTCTCTGATTAAAATGGAACAAGATTTTCACATGATTTTCAAATGATGGCACTATGATTCGAACACTAGCGAAGCTGTAATTTGTGTCCAACCAGATGAAGATTCTTGGAAAATTACAGAAGAACTTGGTATTCGAATACTAGACCCGGTGTGGCTAGTAAACTGCCCGCAAAAAGATTATGAATGCTTATTCTTTAGCAAAATCAGTTTTGAAGAAAAAGACAAAGAGTAGGCTCTCCAGTTCAAGAAGATTGTTAATGTCTGTTTGCTAATAATATACACTTAGGAACAACATGGAACACTTCTTGGAGGAAGCTAGAAGAGATTGAGAAGCGAAAGATAGAGAAGAAAGAGGAGAGAATTGCAGAGCGTATGCGAATTGCTTTGCGAAGGCGCTTTCAGTTTAGACGTTAACTGTCATATCTTTGAAGATCTTTTTGAAGACTATCCAATACTGCGGCAACATCCAAGGGGGAGTTTGTTGGTGCATAATGTCTATTGCCTATGTCTAGGATATGTTGGTTATGTATATAGGGCTTAGAACGTCAAATATCGTATGTTAATATATGATTTATTTGTTTTGTACATGGCTCGTACGAGTGAGTCTAGTGGCTCGTACGAGTGACACCTTGTCACTCGTACGAGGCACCACTCGCCCGAGTCAAACACACACTCCTCCTGTGCGAGTCATGTTGACCTATAAATAGAGGAGCTTGAGTGTTGTGTTAGACATCTGTTGGTGTGTGGCGAAGCCCTGTCAAAGTGTTTACTCGTCTGTAATCTTCACGTCATTAATACAAATCAAGGCGTTTAAGCAGTATATCTTTCTTGGTTTTTTGTCCAACTCGCTAACCATGAATTCCCCTCTATTATATGAGTCAGATCAGTCCGGTGCTCATAAGAGGAGAGCCGATCCCCTCTCACAAACATTAAAAAAATTACTCTCTAAATGATTCACCCCCTCTTAAAATCACTCAATAATTTTGTCTTACATATGTGTAAATTAATTTTTTACACATGTGTAATTTTTTTATTTATGAATACATATAAATTTATTTTCTAATATTGTATTTAATAATAAGAGTAAATTATAAAAATTGTCCTTTATCTTTATACCTAATTTCAACGCATGACGAGCTTTGTACTTAATGTTTCTAAATCTTGCTCGATATGTCCTTGAGCCCTAACTTAGTTAATTTTTATGTTAAATTAGGTAACTAAAATGGTATTTTAGTCTTTTTATCAATTTATTTAAAGATATTTTATATAGTTAACACAAAATCAAATTAAAAAATAATATAACTCATCCTTTACACAGACTATCGAACTCGAATCAAGTCTCCAGAAATTAACCATCTTTTCCTATCCTTCAACTCACAAATCCTATTTTAGATTCTAATTAGTCACAAAACCAACTACTAGCAACCATTGCCACCACCTATCACTACTAGCAACCATCGCTCTTTATCATCTACAACCACATCCACCATAAACAACCACATCCATCACCATCAACATCACCCTCCACCACCACCACCACATCCACCCTAAGCAATCACCACCATCTTCATATCTGTAAATCGACAAAACAAACGGCGAAATCAAAAAATAACTTAAACCCTCACACTATCCCTAACAAAAACTATAGATAGCCGATGATGACACAACCGACATGATTAAGCCAGAATTGCAAGCGAAACATGAAGAAACTGAAAATTAGATTATAGATCCAAGAAATTGTTGTCGAAAATCAGATGCAATGGTTGCGATTTACCTTATTTTTCAAAATAACACAGGACCCCCAGATGTGTGTCCTACCCCAACTGATGGCGAAAATATCAGAGTCAGACGAAAATGAGATTGCTCATGACTTCATAACTTGCTAATTGTGAAAATAATTAAGTAATTCGAATTTCATTTCATACTAAATGGGAAATACACTGTTTTGGAATGGAAAGTACAACATTTTGAAAATAAACATAACAACATGAAACAAATACATAAATTAAAGTTTTGGTGTGATCCTAATCCACCCTAAATAACGTTCTTCATGCGTCATCACTAGTTTCCTGCAATATGTATTAAAATAAAAGTCAACATAAATTTGGCGAACATACAAGTTTGATTACATAGTATAATTGTGACTAAAAGTTGTCTGATATCCAACATGGTAATTTGCATACATTGTTTATTAACATACTAGCATGTATAAACTATAAGTCAAACCAAAGTATACCACAATCGTGCATATCCTTGTCGCTAAAATGACAAGACCATAAAATAGATTACTTAAAAATACCACATGTACAGGTGGTGCGTTAATCCTATAGCGTTATAATTGTTACAGCAGGCTTGCAAAGTTAATGAGCATGTAGTACACAAGAATGAGTATAGCGTGTAATAACAAGAAGATAACAAGTATCATGTTTTTAACGGATAGAGTGTCTATATGAACAAGTTTAATCGTGAGTACATGATTTGTAATATTGTATACATGTTGCACCCAAAGTGTGTAAAAAAGAAAATGGGATCGAGTATACTCATGGTTTTCGTAATAATTTCCGGCGTACGTGAGTTGATGCATTTGAGTGTTTAGGGAAACCGCCGAATTATCCTACAAGGATGAATGAGCCGTATGAGTTTGACGGATTTTGGAATCAGATGTATATGAGATATGCTTACTTAGTAGGAAAATACATAAAATTAATCTGTATAAACACCCACATTTGGACACCATGATTAAGTGTTTTTCCTAGGCACAAATTCGCCTATTGGAAGTATAATGATGAGGAGTTCAATCATTCATATTATAACCATAATCCTTGACATCTATCTATGAATTTGTTAGTGTTTAGGATTGGTTGTTAGTGTTAATATATATACATACATATATATATATATATACAGGATGGGAGCTGGCTATAAAGTCTATTTTTCCTACAAAGTGTACAAAGTCATAAAAACCACAACTTTAGCCATAAAACACACTCAAAACCTATAAAAATAACAAAGTAAAATCAATAAAATGCCATATTTGTGGGTTTTGTGCTTTGTTTTGGATGATAAGGCTTTGATTTTCGAATGACTAATGTTAGTGGTGTTTTATGTTTATTATCATGTTGTGTTTTACATTCGTAGTTCTACCATGGTGTGTTTGAACTTTTTATGGACTGTTAGGGTTTGGATATTGTGCTTTAGTGATCTTTACTCTGTTATTTGTGGGTTTTGAGTGTGTTTTATGGCTGAAAATATGGTGTTTTATGACTTTGTACACTTTGAAGTAAAAGTCGACTTTGTGCCGAACTCCACCCTATATATATATAAGTTTAATATGTCTGATGGTCAAGTATTAGAAAGTATATCAAGCAAGGAGGTAGGATGATTTCCATCCATTAAACCTCATTAAATGATTCACCAAATCACAAAATCATCAACTTAGTTGATAATTTCGGTTGGTCATATATAGAGCTTTAAAATAGAATAAAGATACACATCTAATTCATCAAGTAACCAAGTGAAACTCAAACTAGACTAGTGCATTCCAATCATGGAAAATGTTTAGGGACTTGGTGTAGTTTGGAGAATTTGTTACTAGTAAGTGTACTTGATGACTTACGTTAATCAGATTGGAGGTGTTTACACCTCAATCTTTCTAAAATGAACCCCGACTCAAGTCCATCAACATGAGAGTTAGTTGGGAACTAGGTTGAGTTCATGTACATAGGCAAAAGTTGCAAAAGGTAAAAGTTTCACAAAAAACAGAACTTAAATCCAACTTTGGACCTCAAATATGGTGGTGTTCCAACTTTGTTTACCATGGTAAACTTGTGGAATCATTCCTAGAGGTTATCCAAGTGGAATGGAAGAAGAAAACAAGAAGAAATGATGAAGGAATTGAGTTGAAAGCTCACTTGAACACTTAGAACTTTCTGCCAAACTTAGAGAATTTCTTGATAATTTTGGGGTGTTTGAGAGTAATTTGGAGTTGTGAAAAGTGCAAATAGTTAGAGTAGGCTTTGTTTTATAGGGGAAAATAAGGGTTTATTTTTAAAGAGGTTAGAAGGTGACTGGAGGTGGAAAAAGGTGAAACCCGATTATAAGTTAAAATAAGTTGTGGATCGACCCTAGTCACGTCGCGCGACAAGGCAACTCTTCCCGTCGTGTGGCGCGACAGGCAGTGGTTTCCAACCTTTGGTTTTGTTCAACTTTGGTCCATGCACTTGCTCTCTAGATCAGTCATTTTCATGTATTTTAGCTTGTTTTCAAGTATATAATGTGTTTGTAAGCATGTGATGAATATCGTGTACCGATGTTTGATAATTCAAGCGTGTAATAAGCCTCGATTTGCATGTAAACATGTATTTGAGAACTGATTGCATATAACATATTTACAAGTTTAAAAAGATTGATGTAAACATGAATCCCATTATGATCGATGTCTCGGATTATAAGTTCGGAAGTGAAAAACAAATACAATATTAAAACAAGTTTCTAAAAATAGAAATGTGAATACAACTTTCTAAATAAGGAAAGTATTGCGCCTCACAAATACGAGTTTGAAGGTCGTGTTGGATTTGAAAGCAACGAATGCCTTGGAGTTGAACGTGGCTTTTTCGACTAAGAGCATCCGCCATGACATTTGCTTGACAGGGATGGTAGCGAATCTCACAATCGTAGTTGTTAAGCAACTCCACCCATCGTCTTTGACACATGTTGAGTTCTTTTTGGTTAAATATATGGAAGGCTCTTATGGTCAGTGAAGACCACACACTTAGTACCATAAAGGTAGTGTAGGCAGATCTTTAACGCAAAAACAACTGCACAAAGTTCAAGATCATGGGTAGTGTAGTTCTTCTCGTGTATCTTGAGTTGTCTTGATGCGCAAGCGATAACCTTGTCTCGTTTCATAAGAACACAACCGAGACCTTGGTTAGAAGCATCACAATAGACAATGAAGTCGTCATTTCTATCATGGAGAGCGAGGATAGGAGTATTGCAAAGTAGGTTTATGAGAGTCTGAAAAGACTCCTCTTGTTCGAAACCCTCAACAAAAAGGTATATCCTTTTGAATCAACAAAGTGAGCGGAACGGTGATCTTGTAGAAGTTAGAGATGAATCGGCGGTGGTAACCGACCAATCCACGACATGAACAAATTTCAGACGGAGATTTCGGTGCGATCCAATTCTTGACGACTCTGGTTTTGGCAGGATCAATGTGAATACCTTTCTGATTTATGATGTGACTAAGGAATTGAACTTCTTTTAGCCCAAATTCACACTTGGAGAATATGGCGTAGAGTCGTTTGGCACAAAGGAGTTCCAGGATTAGACGTAAGTGTTGCTCGATTCCGGTTTTGGTCTTGGACTAGATGAGTGTCACACCCCAACCGATGGCGGAAACATCGGAGTGAGACGACAACGAGATTGCTCATTGCTCACAACGCTAATAATGACGATATTTAATAAAATCAAATTTCATTTCAATAATAATTGTCAAGTACAACATCAAAGCAAATACAATACAACAAAATTGATACAACAAATTTAGCCTAACGTTTAATTATGTGTATCTAAGTCCTTGCTATTTTTTTCATAGCATCATCTTCATCAACCTGTAACATGTTATAAAATACAATTCAATGCAAAAGCAAAGGCGAGTACACAAGTTTAAGAATAGCATACATATACGATTAAAGTTTAAACAAATCCTCATGGCAACTATGATTTTACACGAGCATATACAAGTCATGCAATACTACTAGCCAAACCCTTAACGCAAACAGGCTGTTTCAACATGGCCTCAAGTTTATGTGATGGAGGGGGATGCATGACTTCTTATAGCGCTATACATGTCAAACGAAGGCTTTAAACAAGTTAATGACTAAAGTATCACATAAAGAATATCCAAGATATAAGCATCACGTAAGCGTATCAAGTATTCATGCGTATAGGATTGTTTGTGCATATCATAAAGTTTAAGTGTTGTGTTTTTGGTATAAGTAAACATGTTACACCCAAAAGTGTTTTAAATAAAAAGTGGGTCGAGTGTACTCACGGTTTTGCTAAGTCTTCAAACTTGAGAAGTCCGTGAAGTTGGTTGATGGATGGGATGAACGCCGAGTTATCTTTTAAAGCCTTGATCTTTTAGAGGGGAAGAGCTCTTAGAGCTTTGAGAGAGAAGAGAAGAGATGATTTTAGGTGTGAAATGAGAATGGGAGGAGGCTTCTATTTATAATGGGGAATTAGGGTTTAGGTAATTAATGAAGTTGGTGGTAGTTTGGGTTGTTAGTTAGGTGTAATAAATGCAACAAACACAAAGTTGGCCCATCCATGAGCTTGAAACCAACTTCTCTGGATTATGCCCATTTTAGTCCTTGAACTTAGTTTATCTTGTCATTTTTACATGTTTTAAGCATATAACGCATAATAGTATGATGTGAGTGCCGAGTGTGAATGTATGAATCTTTGCACGTATAACAAGTATCAGTTTGCATGTATTTAACGATTGAATGCATGTAAGACAAATATGTATCAATTATAAATTTTATTACGATTCTAGTCTCGGATTAAAAAATTGGGAAGAGAAATACTAATACAAGTTTCCAAAAAATAGAAATACCATTATACTTTCTAATTAAGGAAATTACGAAAAAGCGAGGCGTTACAATGAGGATGTCATCTATGAATACGACACAAAACAGTCCAAGTATAATTTACACACATGGTTCATCAAATCAATGAAGACTGCGAGTTCGTTGGTTAAACCGAAGGCATGACCACGAACTCGTAGTGACCGTGCCTAGAACGAAATGTGGTTTTCAGAATGTCCGCTTCGAGGACTTGAAATTGATGATAACCACAACGAAGATTGATTTTGGAGAAACACATTACGCCTTGGAGTTGATTGAAGAGGTTGTAGATACGAGGGAGTGGATAACGGTTCTTGATCGCGAGTTGTTAAGCTCATGATAATCAATGCACGTCGAAAGATCCATCTTTCTTTTTTACGAAAAGGACTGGAACACCCCAAGGAGAAGTGCTAGGCGTCTGAAGCCATTATCAAGTAATTCTTGAAGTTGGCTCGATATCTCTTGCATCTTCGAAGGTGAGAGGAGGACCTAGTAGATCTTCAGGGAAAACGTAAGGAAAATCGCAAACGACTGGAATGTCACTTACACTTTTTCCCTTGTGCTTCTTTTCCACAACGTGGGCTTGAAAGGCAAGGTACTCTTTGCGTAAGTACTTGTTCGCTTGAATATATAACATGAGCTTAAGACCTTTGGAGGGTTTCTCACAATAGACGTGCAAGTTGTCACTAGATGGAATAGGAAGACGAACGAACTTTTCATGGCAAACAATTCAGCATGCTTCTTACGAAGCCAATCCATGCGTACTATAATATCAAAGCTTCCCAATTGCATGGTTATGAGTTCGATAAAAAATTTGTGTTTGTTAAGATTGAGAACGCAAATCGTGGAGGACGGAGTCAACAGTGAACGGTTTTAGGTGTTTTAAGCATGTACATTTAAGCATTGCTTTGAAATTCACGGATACAAACCTCTTATCCCCACTAGTATCAAATAGTAAAGAAGCATATAAATCGGTTACAAGGAACGTACCATTTACGATATCATTTTCATGCTGGGCTTGATTTGCATTGATGTTAAAAGCGCGTCGACGAGCCCTTTGAGCCTAATCCCCTTGTCCTTGTGCCTAATCTTGGTTATTCCGAGGAGATTGAGGCCAAAGGTGGTAGGATCACCGCATTCGTAGCAAGCTCTACCATTGTTTGCTAGCAGTTGTCGGATTTGGTTATGGGGTGGTTCTTGTTTTGGTGGCCTTGTGGCACTGGGCCACTCTGGCAGGTGGCGGCAAGATGCCCAAACCGGTTGCAAGTTGTACAATGGTGGCATGTGGTGGCCGGCAAGTGGTGGTAATGGTAAGTGTTACACTTAGGATGAGTACCAGTCTAAAGTTTCCTAGCGAAGTCTTGTGGAGGATTGGTGTTGTTGACGGGGGTGATAGCGTTACAACTTTGGCTTTGTAACTTTCATTTCTTGTCGTTGTTGCTTCGCGGTTGAGATTTGGTGTCTTTGGGTGAGGTGGTGACTTGATTTGCGGTTTTGGTGGCGATTTGGGTTGAGGAGTGCCTATCTCTCACTCGGTTTTCATTAAGGCTAGTGGCTAGACCGTAAAGTAGCTATATGGTGGTGGGTCAAGTAGCTTGAATGACATCATGAATAGAAGGGGGGAGGCCTCTAAGGTATTTCCTAATCGCACACTCGGGCGTGATGATTAGGTGAGGAACAATGATGTTTAACTTCTTGAAGCGGGTGGTGTACGCATGGGTGCCGTGTGACAAATGGCAAATAACTGGTAATTCCGTACAAACTAATCACTATTTTAGGTACATAATCTCATGCATTTAATCGTAATTTTATTACGTAACTGAGTCGTACGTCATATCACAAGTATTAGACAAGTAAATCAGACCATAACATATATTGGATTCTGTTACGACGCGAAACAAATCAAACTATGCCCTAAAAGTGTTGGGCGCACTATTTGCGGTTGTACTATTAAGTCAGCAAAACCGCTGAAACGAAACAGAACAATGAATAACTGCATACTAATGATATGATATATGGTTTATGAAAGTACTTGTTGATCATGTTGAAAATAAAGAAATCCAACTTAAAAACCCTAATCTCACCTTAATAATCTACTAAATATAGTTTATTATGTGTTGATTATGTGTATAAGTGTTAACTTGTTAGCATGATTATATTGATTATGTTAAAGTAAGTTGTTTAAAGTGGATGATCCTGTATGAATAAGAATATGAATGATGATTTAAACATGGGGATGTTTAAATCTAAACAGGTTCATCAACCTCATGATCCATGAACTTTACTACAACTTAAAAATGATTTACTACATATGTGTGACTTTTGTAAAGAATAAACACCATTTATGTTATAATCATCCTAAAAAGTGTAGTAAACAAAGTGGTTTTAGGTGGAAATCTTGATTTGAAGATATAACAAAAATGGTGTCTTAAATGTTCTAATAAATATGAGAAGATCACATTATTTTAAGCAAGGTTGTTAAAATATATATTTATAAAAGATCATGGAAATGAGGATGAAAAAGTATATAAATGAAGCATACAAAAGTGCTATGTAAACTTGAGTTGATGATTGATTGTGATTATGGGTTTAAAGATGATTTAAATATGTTTTGAAACGTGGAAAACGCGGTAGTTTAGGGGAAACCATTGCGGAATTTTCTAACAAATCTAATTGCAATTAAGTGTAATTAACAGGGTGATTAACGGGACTAAATGTGATTAGTGACCTAAACTGTCATTGAGGAAGTTATAATGACAAGGGTTAAACTCTAACCCTCCAAGGATTTAACAAATGCTTACATATATTTTTACAAGTTAAAAATAAGTATTTGTTACATATATATATTTTTGGAAATAAAAATATATATACATATACTTTGTCACCATAATTAATGTGTAAAAATACATGTGTATGTATGTGTATGTATCTAGAAAGTATAGGGTATACAACACAAAATACCCAACTAATACAACACACAAAATACTTGAAGGTTACCAAGTATAAATAACATGAACACATACACTTATACACAATTCTTGAACTATAATTGGACGAGCGGACTAGGTGGACAATGGTCGAGTTTATACAATACACCGTCTCGCCGTCGATCAACGAACATATCGCCAACATGAAGAGCTACTACGACATTTGGCCGATTTTTGATGCGGAAATATATATTTTAAACGGCAACGACGACATGTCTAAAAATAATATGTTTTAGACACTTAACGAATATATATTAGCGATGGTTAAGATGTATAAAAATTACTAAGTGATTTTATAAAAGTATATAAACATACTTAAAAGTATAAACTTAGTAAAAATTTCCATGTGCAAGATTATAAAAGTTATGGACTCATGAAATTAAGTTGGGGTAAGCCCATTATATAAAAGACATGGGCAAGGCCCAAATACACAAATCACATGATAACATGGGCTAAGCCCAAAGACACAAAATATATGGGCTAGGCCTAATCACATAATTTCATGGGCTGGCCGAATCATATAATTTCACGGGCTAGGCCCAATGACATAATTACATGGGCTAGGCCCAATGACATAATTACATGGGCTAGGCTCAATGACATAATTACATGGGCTAGGCCCAATCACATAATTACATGGGCTAGGCCCAATCACATAAAGACATGGGCTAGGCCCAATGACATAAAGATATGGGCTAGGCCCAATGACATAAATTTCATGGGCTAGGCCCAATGACTTAAAGACATTGGCTAGGACCAATGACATACATGACATTGGCTAGGCCCCATGACACGCGTGCAAGGCACGAGGACATGTGAAGGGCGAGGCCCGTTTACACACGGTCTAATAATGACAATATGTTTATATATACATATATTTGTGAAATATGTATATAAATAATAATCGAACAACTGAACTACCAACACTATAGTAAAATTTAAGTTGTTCTAATGTGATAAATAACTACACAACAAGAATTCAAGATGAACAACTTGTACGAGGTCCAACGAGACCTAGGTGTGTAATGAAGTGAATACACATGTAGGTTACACACGTGTACGACACTCGAATTCCAATAACTATGACTTACGGAACGCAAAAGTGTGACTTCATGTCCCTCCTATCAAATATTTCAAAGTTTTGTTTTTAAAACAATAAAGGGGAAATACATGTCATAACAAACGGTATGTTAGCTATGGGGTTAGATGATAACACGATCAATGTGCGTAAGTAGGATGATGACAAGAATAACCATTAATCACTTAGTGACCAAGGTGCAAAAGGTATAGATCTATCGAGTTTGAGGCGCGCTCCACTCCTGGTTTGTTAACCCTTTTCGAAGTTCTTTTGTGATCCCAATTGATGTCAAGAGTTATCTAGGTTTGATACTTACTTATGGCACATATGTCAGGGTGCTAGCTACACACTGATAGATCCTTAAACTCCATGAATGCTAATAACATACTAAGATTTCATTACTGGATTACAAACAAGACATCTCATACGAAAACAATAACTACATGAACTCACAAACTTTAGGTTGACTTTTCAAAGTTACATGTATTTCAGGACGCAAAACTTGAGCCGGTGAAAGACTATGGGAAGTGGGAATGAACCTGACAACGAATGCCATTTTGGAAGATTTGTCTCTTATATCCCAACCTCGTATGGGTATAAAGCGGTCAAAAACTCAACATGCTTTTATGATGAAAACAATCTTTTGGTTTAAAGTGTAATGCAACTCAAAAACTATACTTTGGTTAACAATGTGAACTTGTCTGGACCTTGTAACTTGCTTTGGGAACTTGTAAACTTTGGTTGCAAATTAGCATACATGGCATCGTTTTTGATTTATTTTTGTTTACACAATTGGTTGCAATGATTACCTCATAGTCACACGATTGTGCTTCCGCTACGACCAGGGTGTGACAGATTGGTATCAGAGCTTCAATTGTAGTGAACCGGGGAAAAACTTTTATTAAAGTTTGGTCTACAATCACTAAGGTCTCTCACATGAAAATAAAGTTTATAACATCACAAAAATATATCGAAAATATGACAAAAATGACAAAATGTTCTCATGTGACATGATAACACGAGGATCTATCACATGAGCGCATCCATAATTAACGAAAAAGGATCTATACATGATTAGTGTATGAGAAATAGACACATTACAATATAAGACTATGTTTCATTGACACGTTACAAAAGATAGAAATCCCAGATAGATGGGATTTTATGTGATTATATATATAATTTATTTATATATGTGTTGTACGGAATATTTTGCCAAGAACGAAAGACCTTCAACTACGGATATTATTATAATTATTATCCTTGACTCGCATAATGAGAATATCAACTTCGCGTCTATTGCAGAGCTTATGGCAGACGTGGTTCTTAAGTGAGACCTTAAGATCGATCCACATAAGGTGGTTGCTTTCCCGTTGATGCGGAGATGCCTGGCTTCAGTAGTGACGAAGCGGCAAAGGTGGTAGTCTTGGACGAAAACTCTATTAGCGGGACGAGGTCCATGTGACCCATATTAATCATTAAAACTCTTATCAGACAAGGAAGGTGAAGTACTCATCTTGAAGGTGCCTCTCCAGTTGTTATTGTTGCAAATTCTCTCTATTTATTTGTCTAACGACGTGCCATTTTGCGAGTAATGTCAACGGATGATAACGCATGGACCATCATGAAGGTCCTTTCTATGTTGAAGGTATGTACTCAATAAGCGTCCTCTCTCTGACTGATCGTCGTCTTTGAAATGGTAGAACACTAGGGTGACCATGCAAGGCAATTTATTATTACAGGGGCCCACGTAATAATAACTTGCAGTGGATGAGAATCCTGGTGGTGTCTACGGGTCAAGCTAATGATCACTACCCATTCGAAATTGTTAAGTGTAGGTCCCCTAGTCCTTATGGATCTTGATAGAATCGTCTATCTAATCTAGAGTGCAGAATCTCCTAGATCAGATTTCGCCGAAACAACAAGAACACGAACACGAATTCCTTTAAACAGTCTTCTATTGATTATCCAACACAATGGTTTACAACCAATTCAAGACCCTCTAGAAATCTCTCAGCCACTCTCTGTAGATTTCTCACACTCTTCTCTTTCTCCAACTTATGTAACCTAAAACCCTAATGCATAACATGTATATATACTACATGTCTGCATACTAGGGTTTATACTGGGCTAGGCCATTCTCCAAGCCCATTGCAACTCTAAACAAGCTAAACATGAATGCTAAGCCCAATACAAAATATCCAAAGACTAAACTAGCAAACTATTAAGTTGTTGTGACCAATATGCACCAATAGACTCCCCCTTGACAATAGCCTCATAGTGTAACTTTGTCTTCAAACATCTTGTGATCTTTTGGTCTTTGAATAGCTTCAGCTACATGTAGATTCTGACAACAACAGATTCCCCTATGCTGATGCATCCAATCTCCAAGACTTTCATTCATTGCAGTTTAGCGAACTAGCATTCTCTGGTTAACCACATATCACCCAATTTATCTATATCTCCCTTTGCAATGTAGTAGAAGGATCCTATCATGCATCTTCACACATTCTGCACTACATTCTTAAAATGTACTTTACTTGAATTCTGCACTTCATCTTGATATCCTCATCAATCTGTTTAGAAACACAAGCAAGTAACTCGAGAAACCATTAGTTCTTTTCTACATTAAAGATAAACCAATATTTTATCTTGTCATGCAAAAACAAACAACTTATCAGTTGAAACTGGGAGACTTTTTAAAAAAAATCTTTTTTGTATTTTTATTTTTTATGAAAACAAATAACTAACAAGAAAATAAACACTCTATTTTTGTGAGATTCACCGGTAAGAAGATCATATTAGCAACATCAAACTATTTTCACACTATTTGATAATTCTTTATACAATATTCATGGAAAGCAGTTCAAGACGATTACCAGTATTGTTTATCCACTTAAACAAAATACATGAACATTTCAAGTACCATTACCTCGTAACCTGTTTAGATGGTTTATACTGATATACTAGTGTGTCCCACTTCAGGACATACCCCCGCGATCAAAGTATGCACAAAAATTCATCGTAGTAGGTGAGTATACCGAAATTCATCCTTTGGAATTACAACATTAGATAATTGGTGATCAGGTCAGTACTTCCGTACAGCAAAGAGACCAATATCCAACAAGGGTTAGGACAAATACTAAATTTTGGTACGAATAATGCAATTTGCATATTTGAATGACTCTCTTGGAGAGCTTCTTCAATTTTTGGGATTTGGCATTTTAGCTCTTTTAAGATATCCTGGTTGTGCCTAGGTCAGCATATATCTGGATACAGCAGAAGGACAACCTTGATACCCCGGATAAAATAACAATATAAAGACCTAAAACCTCAGATTTTGGCAATCTATCAACACATGATTTAAGGTTATAAAACCATACGCCACTGATATGTTCCCCACTCATACACAGTTTATTTTATGTGTATCACCAAGGTAAGTTGATTATTTCATGCCTTTTGCCTACTGGTACATCATATGATGAAGCTGCTATCACACTTAAGCAATTTTCTTTTAATTTCATTATGACAGTCTAACTTGCTGATGTACTATCATTTTTTCTTTTTCACACAGTGAAAACTCGTTTTTGGTTTTCTATTTTTTTATGTTTTTGACTTCTAATTTTTTGTTTTGATTTTTGAAAGGTAGTAAAATTATTTACAAACCTATTTTTTTTGGAAAAATTTAAACTTGTCAACTTACTCCCCCTAGACTCACGCACTAACTAAAACTCTTTTTGGCTTAGGGAAAATTTGTCCCCCTAAATTTTTGTTTTTATGGAGTAAGGTTTTAAAAACAGAAATTTAAACACAAACAGACTCCCACTTTTACCTGACAAGCAGGTTTTCACCTTTAGCAAACCAGTATCTAACACAAAAGTAAATAATTCGTTACCATGTGTAACCCACTATTCACCTCAGATGATTTACAGGAAAAACCATTGTTGAACACATCAACAGTCCTTCTTGGTCATCCCGCACACACTCAACAACTTAGTTAGACTGGGGGACCCAAGCGTTAAAGGTCTTGGGTCGTACAGATTCATCAAACATTGGAACATCAATCCAATATCCATCACACCGAACTAGTGTCTTGGAAGTCTTCCTACCTATTGAACAAGATTTATAATTTCCACGAGACCTTTGATCACAAGAATTTCAATAAACTCTTGGATTTTTCGACCTTTGAAAATTATTATCTCGAAACCTTCTTCTCCCATTATTATAATCTGATCTTTGAAAAAATTTTGGATTGTTTTGAACATTCGAGTTACGAAAACCCCTATATTCGTTTCTTCTTTGAACATTTCGATTACCAGCAGTCTGGTATCGATTTTGATATCCAAAATTTTTCCTTGTAAAACAAGTTGATTGTCCATTAACATAACTTGATTTAGGAGAAAATTTTCTTGGACAATCAAATCTTCTTGATGTTGAAGGTTTAGGTTGAAATCTTGGTTGATTTGTCTGAAAACTGGATTTAACATTTTTATTTGAACCAACCTGATTTCCATCCTTAACCTCAATCTAAACCTCTGTTTTCTTACCCTTTTTAAAATGACAGCAACTAGCCACATGCCCTTTGTTGTCACATTTAAAACAAGATCTTTTCTTAAAAAATTTCTTTCTGTTAGATCCCTTTTTAAATGATTTGACTGTTTTATCTTTAGTATCCTCATCCACTTTATGGATCTTGACAGAATCGTCTATCTCATCTAGAGTGCGGAATCCCCTATATCAGATTCCGTAGAAACAACAAGAACACGAACACGAAATCCTTTAAACAGTCTTCTATTGATTATCCAACACAATGGTTTACAACCAATTCAAGACCCTCTAGAAATCTCTTAGCCACTCTCTGTAGATTTCTCACACTTCTCTTTCTCCAACTTGTGTAACCTAAAACCCTAATGCATAACACGTATATATACTACATGTCTGCATACAAGGGTTTATACTGGGCTAGACCATTCTCCAAGCCCATTACAACTCTAAACAAGCTAAACACGAATGCTAAGCCCAATAAAAAATACCCAAAGACTAAACTAGCAAACTATTAAGCTGTTTTCACCAATATGCACCAACAGACTCCCCCTTGACAATAGCCTCATAGTGTAACTTTGTCCTCAAACATCATGTGATCTTTTGGTCTTTGAATAGCTTCAGCTACATGTAGATTCTGACAACAACAGACTCCCCTATGCTGATGCATCCAATCTCCAAGACTTTCATTCGTTGCAGTTTAGCGAACTAGCATTCTCTGGTTAACCTCATATCACCCCATTTATCTATATCTCCCTTTGCAATGTAGTAGAAGGATCCTATCATGCATCTTCACACATTCTGCACTCCATTCTTAAAATGTACTTTACTTGAATTCTGCACTTCATCTTGATAGCCTCATCAATCTGTTTAGAAACACAAGCAAGTAACTCGAAAAACCATTAGTTCTTTTGTACATTAAAGATAAACGAATATTTTATCTTGTCATGCAAAAACAAACAACTTATCAGTTCGAACTGGGAGACTTTTTAAAAAAAATTTATTTTTATATTTTCTGAAAACAAATAACTAACAAGAAAATAAACACTCTATTTTTGTGAAATTCACCGGTAAGAAGATCATATCAGCAACATCAAACTGTTTTCACACTATTTAATAATTCTTTATTCAATATTCATGGAAAGCAGTTCAAGACGATTACCAGTATTGTTTATCCACTTAAACAAAATACATGAACATTTCAAGTACCATTACCTCGTGATCTGTTTAGATGGTTTATACTGATATACTAGTGTGTCCCACTTCAGGATATACCACGCGATCAAAGTATGCACAAAAATTCATCATAGTAGGTGAGTATACCGAAATTCATCCTTTGAAATTACAACGTTATTAAATTAGTGATCAGGTCAGTACTCCCGTATAGCAAAGAGACCAATATCCAACGAGGGTTAGGACAAATACCAAATTTTGGTACGAATAATGCAATTTGCATATTTGAATGACTCTCTAGGAGAGCTTCTTCAATTTTGGGATTTAGCTTTTTAGCTCTTTTAAGATATCCTGGTTGTGCCTAGGTCAGCATATATCTGGATGCAGCAGAAGGACAACCTTGATACCCCGGATGAAATAACGATATAAAGACCTAAAACCTCATATTTTGGCAATCTATCAACGCAAGATTTAAGGTTATAAAACCATACGCTACTTATATGTTCCCCACTCATACACAGTTTATTTTATGTGTATCTCCAAGGTAAGTTGATCATTGCATGCCTTTTGCCTACTGGTACATCATATGATGAAGCTGCTATCACACTTAAGCAATTTTCTTTTAATTTCGGTGTGACAGTCTAACTTTCTGATGTACTATTATTTCTTCTTTTTCACACAGTGAAAACTCATTTTTGGTTTTCTATTTTTTATGTTTTTGACTTTCTAATGTTTTTTTTATTTTTGAAAGGCAGTAAAATTATTTACAAACCTATTTTTTATGGAAAAATTTAAACTCGTCAACTTACTCCCCCTAAACTTCTGCACTAACTAAAACTCTTTTTGGCTTAGGGAAATTTGTCCCCCTAAATTTTTGTTTTTATGATGCAAGGTTTTAAAAAGAGAAATTTAAACACAAACAGACTCCCACTTTAACCTGACAAGTAGGTTTTTCACTTTTAGCAAACCAGTATCTAACACAGAACTAAATAATTCGTTACCATGTGTAACCTTCTATTCACCTCAGATGATTTACAGGAATAACCACTGTTGAACACATCAATAGTCCTTCTTGGTCATCATGCACACACTTAACAACTTAGTTAGACTGGGGGACCTAAGCCTTAAAGGTCTTGGGTCGTCCAGATTCATCAACCACTGGAACATCAATCCAATATCCATCACACCGTACTAGTGTCTTGGAAGTCTTCCTAGCTGTTGAACAATATTTATAATTTCCACGAGACCTTTGATCACAAGAATTCCAATAAACTCTTGGATTTATTGACCTTTGAAATTTATTATTTCGAAACCTTCTTCTCCCATTATTATAATTTGATCTTTGAAAAAAAAATTGGATTGTTTTGAACATTCGAGTTACTAAAACCCCTATATTCGTTTCTTCTTTGAACATTTCGATTACCAGCAGTCTGGTATCGATTTTGATATCCAAAATTTTTCCTTGTAAAACAAGTTGATTGTCCATTAACATGACTTGATTTAGGAGAAAATTTTCTTGGACTATCAAATCTTCTTGATGTTGAAGGTTTAGGTTGAAATCTCGGTTTATTTGTAAACTAGATTTAACATTTTTATTTGAACCAACCTGATTTACATCCTTAACCTCAACCTCAGCCTCTGTTTTCTTACCCTTTTTAAAAGGAAAACAACTAGCCACATGCCCTTTGTTGTGACATTTAAAACAAGATCTTTTCTTAAAATTTTATTTCTATTAGATCCCTTTTTAAATGATTTGACTGTTTTGTCTTTAGTATCCTCATTCACTTTATGAGGCGAACTATTAGACCTAACAGATTCTTTCAACGAGCCTGGATTATCAGGTATGTCAACTGTTATCAGATCCACTATAGCTGGTATAGTAGGAACAAAATCTGTTAGTTCATCTTCATTTGGTAAAAAGTAGTAATCCTGATCCTCAGAAGATGGAACTTTACTAAACCCCACTCCTATTTTATCATTACTCAGTTTCAAACTTTTTCTGAATTTTAGTCCTGACTAACGAGGATCTCCAAATTTGTCTAACTTTTCATGAAGTTCAACTATTTTGGCCTGTGCACCAGCCAATTCTGTGCACTTTTCAGAATGCTCGTTAGTCTTATCCTTCACAGTTTCACAAGCTAAATCAGTGATCTATAATAGTTCATTGACTTTGCTGGTCAAACTGATGATTTCTTGTACATTTTAATTGAGTGTAGTTAAAAAATTTGACTCCTTTTTACTCAAAAGAACATTTGACTCTTTTAGTTTTTCTAATTCAATTAACAAATTTTTTTTTTGCTCCGGTAATTTGTCAACTTTACTTTGTAGTTCAGTGCAATTATGACAAGTATGCCTTACAAATTAAAATTTTACCTGTACCTTTGCTGTAAGCTTATCCGTATCATCCATGCACACTGTAGCTTTTGCATCCTTGAATTCCATTTTCTCCTTCTCAACTTCCTTCTTCTCTTGTATCTTAGCAACTTCTTCACCGATCTTCACAGCTGCAGTCTCACTCACACATATACTTTGTCTTGAAGTACTCTGATAGCGTTTTTCTTAGGCTTCCCACAGCTCTATAGACGATCCCTACCTATTACAAATGTTTTTCATATCAAATGGCAAGGACATCTTATCACTGCTAAAGCCTTCTTCTCAGCATCATATATACGTTTCTCAGAATCTTCCACCTTCTCATATGAGAGTACCATAATTCTCCCGTTAACTCGACGTGTGGGAGCAATGTACCCATCAATCATACAGCTCCACATCTTAGAGTCTTCACATTGAACAAATGCCTCAAACTTCTCTTTCCAGTCTACATATTGTTCAGCATTCATCAACTTCGGGCAGTTATTAAGACACTCACTGCTATTCTTCATTCTGACCATCTTTACCACGCAGAGAATCAGTTTATATCGATTTTGGTATACCTGTATCAAAACCCAAATCTAACCTCTCTTCTGGTCCTTCTTCGTGTTTTACCGTAACCGTACCATTAAAAATGTTCAAAAATTTGTCCGAAAAGTGTGATTACCAAATTGTACCGTTAAACTCGTCTCGACGATACGAATCCAATGATATATATTGTCCGATAGTGATTTTAGGATTTTCCATGCCTCAAAAATGTTTTTTTGCCCTATAAATCACACGAGTCTAACCGTGCAGCCGGTTTGTTAAGATTGTTTACGGATCAACTTCTATGTTCGAAAACGTTTAACACTTGTTATGTCAGCTGGTTAACTTTCCACCTTTTTATGTCTAACTCGAAACAGTGTCAAATCCGGAATGGTAACTCTGATTGGCAATCCGAAATGAAGATCCGGAACAGTAATCCGAATTACTAATCCGAAATGGTGATCCGGAATAGTGATCCGAGATGAAATCCGGAATGCACTGTTCTGATTCGAGATGGAAATCCGGAATAGACTACTATGATCCGAGATGGAATCCGGAATAGTCCTTATCCGAGATGGAATTCCGAATACACTTCTGATCCGAAATTCAATCCGAAATAGCTTCTGAACCGAATTTTACTCCGAAATGGAATCCGAAATGGCCTTTCTGATCCAAATTGCAAGTCTGCACTCCGAAATGCTTCACTTTCTGATACGGAATGCAAGACCTCAGTCCGAAATGCTTCACTTTCTGATCCGAAATCCAAATCTTCAATTCGAAATGCTATGCCTTTTAATCCGGAATGCAAGTATTCAATCTGAATTCCTGCTGTTAATCCGAAATCACTGCAGAAAATCCGAAATACCTGCAAAACCCTAAAACAGTCGTCAAAAACTTCAAGAAAAGCCTCTAAAAACGCCCAAAAATCGCCCAAAAAATCAATTTTTGTGCTGTCACGATTCTGAACCGAGCAATAATCAAGAGCCTAAAAGCTCCGATACCAATTGTAGGTCCCCTAGTCTTTATGGATCTTGACAGAATCGTCTATCTAATCTAGAGTGTGGAATCCCTAGATCAGATTTCGCAAAAACAACAAGAACACGAACACGAATTCCTTTAAACAGTCTTCTATTGATTACCCAACACAATGGTTTACAACCAATTCAAGACCCTCTAGAAATCTCTCAGCCACTCTCTGTAGATTTCTCACACTCTTCTCTTTCTCCAACTTGTGTAACCTAAAACCCTAATGCATAACATGCATATATACTACATGTCTGCATACTAAGGTTTATACTGGGCTAGGCCAATCTCCAAGCCCATTACAACTCTAAACAAGCTAAACACGAATGCTAAGCCCAATACAAAATATCCAAAGACTAAACTAGCAAACTATTAAGCTGTTGTCACCAATATGCACCAACATGAAGTTGTTCGAGTTTCTATCTAGTGGGACACTAACCGGGGTGGTTGCTATAACACCCTACGATACAGAATCATCACACGTATTTGTTCGCATCTAACATTCGATCTATATCACGAGTCAATTGAGACTAGTCATGTAAACAAACAAAAACTGGTTGGCCACCTAAGGAGGATATTTTCCTCAACGGTCTAGAGTTCTTGTACATGGGTTGGTTCCATGGTGTCTATGGCACCTCATGTTATTTATTGGAAAGAGATTACATTAAATTCCATCGTTTGACGATGGTATGGCATGAGCCATGCTTCAACAACCTCATTGGATTCTATTTGATATATGTGGAAATTATAACAATCTAGCTGGAGCTCGTGGAGCTCAAGGGATATCAACGTATTCGTCACACGGGTTGGTGTTGTGAAGTATTTTCTTCCTACTGTTGGTGCATAATGTATATTGTCTACGTCTAGGATGTGTCTGTAATATATATAGAGCTTTCATGTCAATGTTTATATGTTAAATGTATATGTTTTGTTAGGTTGGTTCTTATGAGCAAAACTAAGTGGTTTGTACGAGTGTCTCACTCGTACGAAGCACATACTCATACGAAGCATAGTCACTGTTACAACACGCACTCCAGTACGAGTCATGTCGACCTATAAATATAGGAGTGTTGTGTTAGAGCTGAGCAGTGATTGGTCAGTTGGTACGGTGAAGCTCTACCAGTTTGTTTACTCGCATTTGTACTTGAATGTCTCTTAATACAACAGAAGCAGTTAAACAGTAAGTACTATCTTGTTGTGTTAGAGCTGAGAAGTGATTGGTCAGTTGTTACGGCGAAGCTCTGCCAATTTGTTTACTCGCGTCTGTACTTGAACGTCTCTTAATACAACAGAAGCAGTTAAATAGTAAGTACTATGTTGTTCGTTTTGTCTACCTCTCTATCAATGAATTCTGCCTCTGCTAGTTGAGCGAGATCAGATGAGCAAACCTAAGTGGTTCGTACGAGTGTCTCACTCGTACGAAGCACCATCAATGTTACAACATGCACTCCTTACGAGTCATGTCGACCTATAAATAGAGGAGTGTTGTGTAACATCCGTCGAAAAACGGGTTTCCAAACCCGCTTCGTTTATTAATCGAATACAAAGTTATAAAATTTCGTTGCGTATTTATGAGTTATTTTAATTTTAAACAATACATATTTAATAAACAACTTAGAATTTAAAAACTATAATTATTAAAAAGTGAAAATAAAATAAATAAAAAAGAAAGAAGGCTGCCGGGTTTCGAACCCGGGTCAGCCAAATGAAACCTCAAAGTCTTAACCACTCCGCCACTTGACTCACTTGTGCTATCCAGTGAAACAAATAACATTTATAATAAAACTCGAAATTGAATTCAGTCACTCAGCGCGCCCAATTCGCAGTCGCCGGAAAATCCGACGATTTCGCCATTTATCGACGGTTTCTTTTGACTTAATGTATGTATTAACCTCAACATCGGTTATAACCGATGTCTAAACCCGCGACATCAGTCATAAACGCCGGAGAAAGGCTGACCAGCGAATCAAGACTGAAATCCGACCCAATTCATCGTGATTTTTCCCTATAAATACACACCCAAGCCTCTGGAAATCATTTCGCTCAAAATCGCACCATTTCTCGAATCAATTTCACTCGTCGGAGATTTTCTGCAATCGCCGGACTTCCGCCGGAAAACCGAGACTTTCATTAAAACGGTAAATACCTCGACTCCTTCGGTTTCAATCTATTGATAGACTATCACTAACTTCAATCCATCAACCAGAATCAATCCCAGACGACGTAGCCGGAATATTTTGCACTCGTCGGAAAACCTCTGGAATTTCCAAACTCACGCTGTGAATCGGTATAATCATTCAATCCTTCTGTTAATCCTTGTTTATTAACCCAATTTCACAACTAATCGATCAAAACGGTTAATTGATTCAAACAGACGGAATTCATAAATCAGAGCCGACGACCTTTGCCGGAGCTCTGAGAAAAACATCTGTTGCGGTACATTCATTCCCAAAACCCTTTATATCTATTTCATTTCGGTCAGTTATACGTTAGATGAATGATTTAAACAAGAACTGTCAAGAATCGTTGTCTGTGTCTTTGAACGAAGAAGATGAAGTTGAACTTATGTGTAAGTATAATTAAAGTAAGTTATATAACCGGGTTAGACACACAGTCCAGCGGTGGACTGTGTGCAAACAATAATCACACGTCTCGAGTTCGATCCCTGTCACAACCTCACTCTCTGAAATAAGAATGTTCTTTTTAAACCGAACCGGATCAACTCGCTGTAAGATGTTAAGTTTAATAAAAATCAGTATATTAACCAGGTTAGACACACAGTCCAGCGGTGGACTGTGTGCAACACTAAACCACGGGTCCCGGGTTCGAGACCTGTTGTGTGCACCGGTCCGATGTAATTAAATCTTTTTTAAAAATAAATGATTTCTGATTAAATTAAATAGTGTATAAATATAATTAAAAACAGAAATATTTCGGGTTAGACACGTAGCTCAGTTGGTAGAGCTGCGTGCACGCGTACGGGAGGTCTCGGGTTCGAGCCTCACCCAGCGCATACTTACACACGTTCGAAACGGTCAACAGTCAACAGTCAACGGTCACCCTAAAAGTCAACATTTTTTTAATATTTTTATTTATTTATTTAATTTAAAAATCAATTAAAAATACTTAAAACTAATGTTTTTAAAGTTAGAAAATAACCTTAAACTCACAAAAATAAATCTAAAAACCCTATTAAAATTGTTAATAAAATCCACTTATTTACCGTACCTTTTCGTTATTATTTAAGTTAGTTATTCCTCGTCGATCAACTCTTTAAACTCGTGCGCATTCAAACATCATCAAACGAACGCACCCAATGTGAGTAAATCTCTACCAATTCCCCGTTTTAATCACATTTTGGGGTGTATCATGTGTCGCTATTTATTTATTTCATTTAAACACTTGTGCATCCATCATATTCATGATCAAATATGTATCCCATATGTATCAATTGTTTGTGTGGTTAATGTTTAGATTTAATTTATCATTTTCAGTACATACATTATCATAGGCCGCCGCTCCCCATTACCTATGAGCGTGAGCCGTTCCCCATTACCTATGAGCGTGAACAAGGCGTTGCCAACATACGATCGGCTCCGTTTGATTGAGCCTTGATCGCACATACATCATCATAGGCCGTCCATTCCCCATTACCTATGAGCGTGAACGAGACGTTGCCAACATATACATTATCATTCATGTCATATACTCATGCAAGGTGGTTTGTCATTGTATGTTTATTTACGTTTGCTCATATATGATTATTGCACAAATTTTCCATATTAATTACAACAAGAAATCCATAATAAATGTTTTCTAATAAGGGTTACTCGCCAACTTTTGTTGACCCAAAAACCCCCATTTTTACACATGATACAGGTGATCCAGTTGAAGCAAGAAACATATAGGACGGCCTAGAAGAATAAATCAGTTTAGATGTTGGATTGTTTATTTAATTTTTCCTTTCCTTGTATTGTATGAATTTGACTTGAACATTTGAGATGTAATTTGAATTTAATAAATATGAAACATATTAGTAAACATCATGAGCTTTGGTGATAACCCAATTATGGCCCGACTCTTTTTCCGCTGCGGGTCGGGGTGTGACATGTTGTGTTAGAGCTGAGCAGTGATTGGTCAGTTGGTACGCTAAAGCGCTGCCAGTTTGTTTACTCGCATCTGTACTTGAACGTCTCTTAACACAATAGAAGCAGTTAAGCAGTAAGTACTATCTTGTTCGTTTTGTCTACCTCTCTAGCAATGAATTCCGCCTCTGCTAGTTGAGCGAGATAAGATCGGTTGCTCATTTCGGTCGCACGATCCCCGTTCACAAGTGGTATCAGAGCTTTGAGATCTGATCTACTGAAAAACGACAAGTAGTTGCAAGCTACCAACTGTTTCAGACTTGAATTCACTTTCATCTTCATCATTTTCCTGAACTGAACTGGATTTTGGATGAATTTGTGGACGAAATGGACTAGGATTCTAGAAACTCACGTTAATCTACATTCTAATCAATCCTTAGCAAATTCAGACCTAAAATCGGACTAAATCATGTCGAAATCGGTAAAAATCATCTGTTTGGAGACTTAACTATTTCGTATGAATTGATATTTCGTACGAACGAATTCTAAAAGATTCAAAAAATTTTACAAATTTTTAGAATTTACCAAGTATTTCGCACGAACTCAATAATCGTACGACAATGTTATTCGCACGAACAACTTGTTCGCACGAGGTTTTGTTGTGTGAAATTCTAGTGTTTTTGAAAATTGTGATTCATACGAACGAGTTTCATTCGCACGAAGTATCTGTCATCCGCACGAAAGATTTTTCCGCACTAACCAGTTTGTTTCGAAAGTGTGTTTATGAAATTGTCATAGGAAAATGTCTGAAGAATTTTATAACGCATTCGCCACATTAGTCGTCACAACCACAGCGGCTTAGAATATCAATCTTGAGAAAGAGATGGGCACTATGATGAAACCGCCAAAGCTCATGAACATAGAAGATTTTGATAAACGGAGTGAACGTTTCATGAACTGGGTGCAAGCTAACCATTTTACTTGCTGGTTTGCAATTGAAGCGAAATATATAGCGCCAGTTGGTGAGAATGGCCTTGAGAAGATCCTTGCTCAATTCTCTGATGTCGAACGTGAAAGGTTTCTCAATGAAAAGAAAATGATGAACATTCTGCAACAATCGATTAAAGAGGATATTTCGGCTTTACTTCAACATGACGATGATGCTCAATCACTGTGGAATGCTCTCCGACTGAAGTTTCAAGGAAGTGCTCAACTTAGAAAGAGTAAAAGGGCGTTACTGAGTAAAGAGTTTGATATTTTCACACTAATCAAAGGTGAAACTGTGAAGCAGCTGATTGAGAGATACTGTCATTTAGTGGTTCAAATGAAAAGAATGGGAATCATAAAAACCAATGAAGACCTTGTTGACAAATTGGTTGATTCTCTACCGCAAAGCGAATGGTCTACTTATTTGACCATACTGAAGAATGGGACTGAGTATAGCAATTTCTCGCTACCTCGTTTCATAGAAAGACTTGAGGGTCATGAACTAGAAATGCATAAAATGGCAAAGAACAAGACTGTACAAGTTCAACAAGATGTTAATCTTTACTTCAAGAACAGTTCTGCTGCTCAAATTCAGGCGCCAAAGATCCCGACTACTTTCAGTGCTTACAGCTCGCCAAGCACACCACCAAATCAGACTAGTGTCTTTCAATCATTTCCAGCAGTTGATCCGAACACACCATCAAGCCAACAGTCATCTTACGGATCAAGTCAACCCCAGAACAACCAGACTACTTCATCATCTCATTCTAATCAAAGAGTTTTGCAATACAACATTGCCGTCAATTTTCAGAATGCACAAAATTTCGATGAGAAGATAGCAAAGTAACACATGTCTCTACTAGCTTCGGTTCTTGAGTCTTATGATAGTTTAGTTGCTAGGAAGATCGGAAATTCTGAAATGGCACGTGAAGATTATGATCAAATAGATCCACTTGAGATGGAGTTGATAGACATAAAATGGTGTTTGGCTTCAATTGTTCGTCGCGCACAGAGATTTATGGAGATTACTGGTAAAGAAAACTTGGGAGGTTTGGATGGGAAACTTGGGTTTGATAAATCTAAAGTTACTTGTTTTAAGTGTCGGGAGACAGGTCACTTCAAGAGAGAATGTCCTAACAGAGAGGTTTAAGGAAACCATAATCCTTTCGCAGATGATTACTACAAGAGAGTGATCTACCACCGACCTCAGCCAAGAACCAGAATGGTGCCGATTGAAGACAAGCAGCCTGAAACCAAATATAAAGCATTGGTTGTTACTCAAGAAGACGAGGGATTTAATTGGAACAAGTATATTTCAAAAGGAGAAAGTTTTGCTTTGTTTGCTGAGATAATAGAGGAACCTGAAGAAGAATCAGGGCGTCTTTTGATGAAGGACCTGATGATGATGATTACTATTACCATACTTCATCAGAAGAGGAGGAGCTTTTGAACTGTCCGTTCAAACACCTTTTGCCTAATGATATCTTAAAGACTTTTGCAGGTTACTTTGCACCAAGTCAACATTCAACATGTGAAGAGCAAAATAAGCCGGTTGAAGAAGTCAAAACCGATAATAAGATTGAAAAGTTGTCAGAAGACATCATTAAAGCTTGTATGGCCAATGGCAATGAGGTAAACGAGTCAATGTCCGAGATTGAGGTTGAAAAATCTTGTTTAAAATGTGCAGAGCCATGTGGTGAGTGTTGTGTGAAAGACACACGATATGCTGAATTGCAAAGTTTAACAGACAATTTGTCCAGCGTTACAAGTCCACAAAGGAAGCCTATGACAATTGAGTGCATCTGTTAAACAATATAATAAAAAACTCATAGAAAATGACGCAACACTTATGATGCTTAAAGCATGAGTGATGGATAAACAAATGGCTATAAATCTTCATTTGAACACTATTGCTGAGCTCAAAAGTGAGCTTGAGAAAATTAAAATTGAATCTAAACGGGTTAACAAACTGTTAATTAGTTATTCAACAAGCTCATACGTCATCGATCACATTTTACCCAAAATTGAAAAGAATATTGAATCTAAAAATGATGAAACAAAAATTGCGAGTTATGATCGAGTTACACCACCCATGTGGAATAGTTATGCATGCAAAAAGCCATCTGGGGTGGAAAAGGCGCTTAACCTAAAATTGAAAACTGAATTATCTAATAGCTGCCTTCAGATATCGATGTAACTTACACTAAAATTGATGGGGAATGTGACTCTGAGGTGGTAAACAATGTAGTTGAAATGGTTCTAAAAAATGAATCTGAGATTTGTGATTCTAAAAAGTTTGATGTGTCTAAGTCTCATGATATATCAGAAAATAGTTTAAATGTTGATCCAAATGTCATAGTTTACAAAATGAAAGGATCTTATAAACTATTTTTGGATGAGGACTTTCCGATCCAGAATGTGAAAATGGATTGTGTGGATAAAATGTTCAAGCTAATGGAGGTAAGTCATGATGATTTAGATAAACATGATGTATCTTTCTATTCTAAATCAAAAACTGACAACCGACCCTATTATCATAAGAATAGAGATTATCCGAAAAATAAACGGGCAGGGTTGGGCTTCCAGAAGCAACATAGGAACAACAGGTCTCAAAAATTGAACTTTACAAAGAAAATCAATTTTGTTTTTGTGACAACGACTGAGAAAGAAAAGGAGATCATCAAACTCAATCAAGCGATGATTTTCTTAAAGAGAAACAGAAAAAGAAGCAAGTTTTGGATACCTCTGTTCCTAAGGACATCAGGTAATGCATTAAATGTAAGAAAGATGGGCATATCGTATGATATTGCTCACAAGAAAGTCCAAAACCTGTTTCTTATTCGAAAAAATTCACCAAGGATGAAAAGCAAAAAGCACCCACATTTGTGCCAAAACAAATCCTTAAAAGAAATAACGAATCTCATCAAAACGTTAAACCAATTATCCAATGTCAATCTAAATTTGAAATTGGTGAAACATCAAACAAAAATCGTCAAGAAGATTCAAAATTTTATGTTAAAAAGGCTAAATCTCAAACGCAAAAATGGGTTGCTAAAGTTGTCAAAGTCAAATCATCTAAGGTTGAACAAAAATCTTCTGTTCTAAACAAAACTAAGTTTAAAAAGATTGATAAAAACAAAGTGGGTCCAAAATTTGACATTCCAAACCCACCCAAGACTAAGTAGGCTTGGGTTTCTTTGTTTAAATAGTTTTGTTAATAATGTGTGCGGGGGCTCCAGCGTTCGATACTGTCAAAATGGATAATAGATAGTGGAGCGTTTCGCCACATGACAGGGATGCTTGCGTTGCTCAACGACGTTAAAGCTATTCGTGGAGGGTATGTAGGTTTTGCTGGAATGCAGGGAGGCAGGATTGTTGGAGAAGGGATTCTCACGAACGGAGTTGTATCGTCTGATAAAGTGAACTATATTGCTGAGCTTGAAAACAATCTACTTAGCATCTCGCAAATTTGTGACAAGAAGTTCACGACGCATATCAACGGTAAAGAATGTCTGATCTTAAAACCCGATTTAAAAATTCCAGAGGAATGGATTTTGAAGCGAGCTCCGAGAGAAAATGATTTGTATGTTCTTGATATGAGCATCACTTCTACCACGTCAAAGAAAGTTCAATGCTTTGTCTTAAAAGCTACCGAGAAAGAGTCGATATTATGGCATCGGAAAATGGGGAACATTCATCTTCACAAGATGATTTTCTTGTGCATAATGACCTAGTGGAGGGTGTTAGTCTGAAAAGTTTTCAATTAGCTGATGATTGTCTAAGCTGCAAAAAGGGGAAGCAACATAAGAAATCATACCCGAGAAAGCTCTTAAATTCAATAAAGCTACCACTAGAAAGGCTACATATGGATCTCATTGGACCAGTCAATGTCAAAAGTATTTATGGAGATCTATACTGCCTTGTCGTTACAGATGATTATTCTAGATTTCATGGGTTTTCTTTCTGGAGAGTAAGGATGAAATGTTTGAAACACTTATGATCCTCTTCAGAAAACTTGAAAATCTATAGCATTTGCCCATTAAGAGAATCCGCAGTGACAATGGAACAGAATTCAAGAACAAGAAGATGCAAGAGTTCTACAATGAAAAGGGGATTCTTCATGAATTCAGCGCCCCTTATACTCCACAACAAAACGGAGTAGCTAAACGAAAGAATCGCACACTTATAGAGACTGCCTGAACAATGTTAGCTGATTCGAAATTACCGATCAGTTATGGAGTGAAGCAGTAGCGTCAGCGTGTTATACCCTGAATCGTGTGTTGACAGTTAAGCCGCACAAAAAGACAAGTTTCGAGTTACTGAATCAATGAAAGCCCAACCTAGCATTTTTGGAGCCTTTTGGATCACCATGTACCGTTCTGGACCCGACTTGTAAATTTGGAGCCAAATTCGTGGAAGGATTTTTCGTCGGTTACGCTACTCCTCAGAAACGTGTTTTCTTTCGGAGTTTGAACCAGGTCATTTTAGCGCAGCATGTAGATTGTCAAAGATATACAATGCGTATGCAGAAACCTGGGGATCCGTGGCTGTTTAACTACGATGGATTGTGGGATTCGTTTGATCTACCAGATGTGCCAACAGAAGAAGAACTTGTTATGCTCTTTCAACAGCATCAGTTATCTAATCAAGAACAATTTGCTAGACCATTGGTGATTTCTACAACATTATCGGTCAACACATCTGATGTTGGTCAAAGCTCTTCTGATCAAGTTCCTGTTCCTTCACCAAATGTCAATATTGCCGAATCGTCTGCCCAACCGAATGCTGATGCTAACTCTGATCGGGAACTAACTTTCGACGATGGAGGATCCAGTTCTGATGAAGGTTCTGAACAAATTGAAAACTTCTTGAAAGAACAGGCTGATCAGTCTAATGCTAGAAATGAAGCCTCTTCCTCTGTACCGGTCGTTGATGAAGTTCTAACGAATTTGCAACCGAAAGTAGATGTTCCAACCGAAGTGATGCCAAGAACACTTTCATATCATCCGTCAGAGAACATTATAGGCAGCTTACAAACCGGAGTGCAAACTCGTAATCAGATCAATAAAGATCTAAGCTGGTTCTATACCAGTATTGCTCCACTTCAGGCTCGACTTTCTAATAGTTGTTTGGTTTCTTAGGTTGAGCCGGGAAGTTGGAATGACGTGTTAAAGGAAGAAAGTTGGGTGGATGCGATGCAGGAGGAATTGCTTCAATTCCAGAAACTTGGAGTCTGGAAGCTTGTTGACCTACCAGATCATCACAAAAAGATTAAGACAAGATGGGTCTTCAAGTGCAAAAGAGATGATCGAGGAGTTGTAGTTCGCAACAAAGCTCGAATTGTGGTTCAAGGTTTTCACCTGCAGGAAGGGATAGACTATACTGAAGTCTACGCCCCAGTTGCTCGTCTTGAAGCGATTCGCGTATTCTTGGCCTTTGCCTCATGGAAAGGGTTCAAGTTGTACCAATTAGATGTTAAATCTGCTTTCTTATATGGAAAAGTGAAAGAGGAGGTGTACGTCAGCCAACCTTCGGGGTTCGTTGATCCAGTGCATAAAGACAAAGTCTACCTTCTAAACAAAGCCTTATACGGTCTTCATCAAGCCCTGAGAGCTTGGTATGAAACATTGTCAAGTCATCTTCTAAACAACGGCTTTATCAGAGGAACAGTAGATTCTACCCTCTTCATAAAGGAAGTAGATGGGCATTTAATCATCGTACAAATATATGTGGATGATATTATCTTTGGATCGACAAATGATAAGTTGTGTAAAGACTTCGAAGAATTCATGTAGCGCAAATTTGAAATGAGCGCAATGGGGGAGATGAAGTTCTTTCTAGGAATTCATGTCGATCAGTTGCCAGATGGTATCTTTATTCATCAGACGAAGTATGTTCATGACATATTGGAGAAGTTTAATATGACAGGAACTAAATCAGCATCTACCCCGTTAGCTCCAAATCACGGCATTTGTCCAGATCTTATTGGAGAAAGAGTTGACGAAACTTTATATCGCTCCATGATCGGATCCTTGATGTATCTTGCGGCTTCTCGACCTGATATCATGTATCCAACGTGCCTGTGCGCCGTTATCAGTCTAATCCAAGAGAATCCCACCTGCTTGCTGTTAAACGCATAATGAGATATCTGAAGGGTTTTCCAAGCACCGGCTTGTGGTATCTTAGACCTGATGATTTTAATCTTGCAGGATACTCAGATTCTGATTTCGGATGCTGCAAACTAAATACTAAATCTACAACGGCCGTTTGCTAGTTCTTCGGAACCCGATTGGTAACGTGGTAGTGGAAGAAACAGACCGCGGTCGCTCTCTCTACTTGTGAGGCTGAATACGTTTCAGCATCCAGTTGTTGTGCCCAGATACTCTGGATTCAACAACAGATGAGAGACTTTGGACTGCAATTTCTTGATACGTCAATATTTGTAGATAATCAGGTCGCGATTGATATCACCAAAAACTCTTGCCAACACTCACGCATGAAATATATCGAGATTCGGCACCACTTTATCTGTAATTGCTACCAGAAAAAGTTTGTTAGAATTGAGACAATCCACACTGATGACCAAAAGGCAGATTTTTATACCAAAGTTTTTGATAAAACAAGATTCAAAAATCTTTTAAAGTTAAATGGTTTAAAAAATCTAATATCAGGGGATATACATAAGGTTGAGTTTGAGGATGATGACGACCTGATATGAATTTTTCAACAGATAGACTGTTTTCTATATATTCTTTCTTAAAATTCTAAAAACCCAAAAATATGTTTTTGATTTTAGGGGGAGAATGTTTGGGAAAATCAAAAACATTATAAAATTCAAGAAGAGTTTTTTTGAGAAAAGGAGATATCATATTATATTAAAAAGACAATCACAGTATGCTAAAGAATTGTAATGTTAAACAAATTGATTAAACAGGTCTTACTGAGGATGTGCCAGTAGGCTTTACTCGTTCAGTAAATTGTTTTCGGGATATAAACATAAAAACTCAAACTGAATAATTTGTGGTTTAACATCTCTCAGATATATGGACTCATTATTCCGAAATTTCGTTTGAGAGAATGCCAGATTCTGCGGTACTAGGTCTTTATATTTGATTGATATCTGGAGTTTTATCCAAGTTCTTCTGATTTTGCGAAAGCAATGGCCTAGAACTTGTATAATACTTTATGCATTATTCGCCCAAGCTGCATAAAAATGATTATGTCATAAACTTTGTGACAAATACAGTATAAATTCCATGTATGGAACACCGCCGAAAGACGAGCCATCATCTCTTTATCTGTATGGAAATACTAACTTGAGCTCTCAAGGTCTCGCACTCACCGATTTACAGATATCAATCAGTTATATTCACCTGTAAAATGATATTATGGGAATCTCGATGCGGGAGTATATTCAGAGATGGAAACACAGTTAATTCATGTTTCTAAATCTACTTAACATATCTTGAAACAATTAAGAAACGAGAAGAAGTTTAAAAGGACAAGTATATTGGCAATCTAAGTAAATCTGGTTAAAACTTAATGAGTAGACCAAGATCAACGGTACTGGTGATTTGTTATATACTTGATATGATTCTCTAAAAACACAGAACTCACAAAAATATGTATGTTATTTTTGATAAATTTCTCAAAAACCCAAAAAGATTTTTAGTTTCCTTAGCTTGTTAGATTCATTTTAGTCTACCGATGTTGAAAACACTGATGGTTGAAATCATAGCAACATCTTGCTGAGTGAGAACTGAAACCACGGGTTGGGAGCTAATCTTTATTGGAAATTTGTCTAAACGTCAACAAAATTCATTAAATTGAAACTTTATATGTTCAAATAAATCTGTTTGGGTCAAAAACGGTCATCCAAGGTCAATAACTTAGACTTGGTTAACCAACTGGATTTTAAACAGATAAATTTGGTTAAAAATGAAAATTTAAAAAAAATTAAAAATTAAAAAGTTCAAGTTTTTAGCAATGATTCGTATGAAATTCTTTACTTCGTATGAAAGAAGTATGGTTATTTCATACGAACCAACAAGTTCGTATGAAGTAAACCGTCTACTATATAAACCTCTTAACTTCGTACGAAATAAGGTTATTCTTCTTTGAGAACTGTTGAACGAGTTAGAGGATTTTGTACGAAACATCTGCTGAAACTTCATTTCTTGGCTTATTTTTTATTCTAATCACATTGGGAAGGTTAATTTGCACACCTTTTGCAATAGGAAGGTAATTTTGTAGAAACCATGTTGTTATAATGCCAAATCTGAACAAATCGGACATAAAACATAGATCTAGGGAGATTGGACTGAACAAAGTGACTTCAAAAATGTTAATATCGGCACTGATAACCCAAAAATCGACTATCAATTTGTTAAAATCTACAAGTTTTAAGTTCTGATTGCACTTGGTTATTTTGGAACGACGAACTGGCTCGTACGAGGAATTGGTTCGTACGAAGCAAATCTTTAATTGTCATGATATTTTAGCTTGTACGAAGAAACTGTTTCGTATGAAGTAAACTTTTAAGATTTTTGTTAAGTGTTTGCTTCGTACAAGATTATGTTTCGTATGAATGAAAGTGTTAATTTGAAAAGTTTAATATTTTTCTAACAGTTGTTTGTTATTTTTGTGAACAGGCCAAGAAATCTTTATTCTCACCATTTCACAATATATGTTGCTTAACTAATGGATTGATTCCAGAAACTGCTACTTATAGAGAAATTCTAGATTTTCTAACACGTATACGGGTGACTAAAGCGCTTACCGACAGACATACAGTTTATCAGTCACATGTTGAATACTTCTAGAATGCTGCAGAGTTTAGTATAGAGGATAATGCTATTGTGTCTGCTGTGAAGATTAATGATGAAGATATACCTATCAATATTAACAAAGAATTGATACGAACAGTGTTAGAGTTCAAAGACAATGAGAATGATCCAACAGGATTTTCAAAGTACATGGTGAAAGGTTGCTTTTATCGCATGGGTTATGCTGGGTTTGTGAATGCTGCACCTTTCAATAAAGCCAATCTGAGCGCACCTTTTAGATATCTGGCTCATGTTGTTGCTCACGGTCTTAGTTACCGTAAAGGTGGATATGATAATCTTGTGGATTACCAAATGTGCATGATCACTGCGTTGGTACTAAATCTGCCATACAACTTTTCTAATGTTATCTTTACGCAGATGGTCCAGAACATTCAAAGACAGAAATTCTTGCAATACCCAAGGTTTGTACAGATGATGCTTGATTATTTACATCCTGATTTGAAGAAAAGTGCAAATGATATTTTTAGGCTTGAGCACATGGATGTTTCTACTTTGAGAAAGATGAACTTGTATCTTAAAACTGCTCCTAACGCTAAGTCTATGTTTGGTGCAATTGTTGATAAGGATTATATTTCACCAGCACCATGTCGATGGAGGAAGGATGATAGTGGTGATGAGGATGAAGAACTGAGGCTTTATCTATGTTTTTGTGAAAAGAAGTCTGTGGTTTGTGAAGGATGGAGAAAAGGGTGCTAAGCGTAAAGCTGCTACAACGTCTACATCATCACCAAAAGTTCAGAAAAAGAAAGTTACAGTAGCTGCTGAAAGTTCTGGTCTTCGTGATGAATCAGACATTAAGGAGAACATTGAAATATAGCTGCGGATATTGAGTGTCAAGCTTTTGGTACTGAGAAAGTAGTTGAGGATGTTTCTTCATCGAGTACTAATTCTGACGAACGCAGAGAAGGAGAGAGAAAGAGGGCGCAAAAGATAGAGAAAAAGCGTCAGGCTAAAGTTAAACGTAAGGCTGAAGAACGGAAACGTAAAGCTACATGAGAGGATGATACAACATATGTACCATCTGAATCTGATTCTGAAGTTATCTATAGCACACCAATCAAAAGGCAAAGGAGGATGAAACGATCTGCTGCTCGTAGTTCTGAATCTCCAACGATGAGATTCAAAGAGACTACTTCTGAACCTACCGTTGAAGAAGTCATGGTCGAACCTTCACAACAAATACCATCAACACCACCACGACAAGCTCCACAGTCTCCACCGCAACCACAATAGCAACCAACACAACCACAACAACAAGTTCCTCAGCAACAACCTCAACCACAAAAGCAGACTCCACAACAACCACCGCATACTTCACAAACATCACCGTCCCAGTTTGATCTTAATTTTGATTTTGGTGACCTTCCAGAGGGTGATGATTTTACATTTAATGATCCGCGGGTGAACGAGCTGCAAAAGCAGGTTTTGCTTAACACAATGAAGATTGTCGAACTGCAGGAACAAATCAATGTGTTGACAACTGAGAAACAAGAAATGGTTGAACAGATTGAAGTTTTAACTGAAGAAAAGCAACAGATGGAAGCTATGTTAGCTAGCATTGTTTCGGAAATGATAGGTTGAGACTTCGAATGACCGAATATGAAGAGGAAAGATTACAAAGTGATAGGGGAATGAATTTGTTTGAAAAGATTTTAGTGAAAAAGTTGGGCGTGAATATTGGTGCAGAAATTGATGAGATTGAGCGATCTGAAGCCCGAGAGCGTGTTGCGGAAAGAGAAAGACTTACAAAGCAACAATCTGAGGCTCAAGGAAAGGGAAAGGCTAAAGTCGTGGAGGATCCTATCACTGTTCATACTGAGACAGAAGCTGAATCTGTGCCAGTAACTTGTATGGATATAGTTGTATATGTGGAGCCGAGAAAGTTTATTCTAATGGGACGACCAACGGATGTCGATATTGATTTGCTTGATATTTCTCAGAGTCATCGCGAATGGTGGTTGAAGAAAAAGATTGAGAAAGAGGTTGATGATGTTGCTGAAAATGTTGAAAAAGATGTAGAGTTAGAGGATGTTGATATAGATGTTATTGATCCTAATAGATCTAATAGCAATGATGATAACGATGATAATGTAGGTGGTACTGGAATTTGTGTAACAGAGTCAAATATGAATGAAGATTTGGATGTTTCTATTTATCTTGATGACTCTGCTATTCAGACTGCCGAAGAGGGAAGGAAGGATCGAGGTAATGAATCTGTTGATGCTCAGCAGGCAGGAATCTTCCTAGAAATAGAAATATTATATGTTCCTATCGTGCCAAAGCCCAAAGTACTGTATCTTGAGCATGACGTAGAGGAGGGAGAATTTGTGCATAGTTATAAAAAGGAGGAGATTGCAGAGATGTTGGGAATAAATGAAGGAAACTTTGAGTTTGATTTTGAAGACGAATTGAACGAGATAGATGTGTTTGAACCAAACTCATATGTATTTGAAGAATTGAGGATGCAAACGTGTGTGATAGAGTTGTTGTGGAAAATGATTCTGATGACGATGCTAATCAAGCTGATCAGAGTACAGATGATTCCCCAACTTTTGCAGATTTATTCGTAGCTGAATGTTCCGAAATATTAAAAAGAAAAGTTTCTGAAGCTGTTTGTCACACACTCAAATTTCCACTTGCGGAGTTTTACCGCGAGGCGTGTGAACAAACCAGAATCTGAGACACTAGTAATATCGAACGACTCTATATGATTCGTTTATACGTTTTCCAAAAATTATTTGTTTAACTATTCATAGTTATTTTCAAATTATCTTAGTTTGGTTTCAAAGTTTAGCGGAAGCATTAGTTTTAAAGTTGAGCGGAAGCATTAAAGTAAAGTAAAGTAACGGGCGCCAACACAAACGCCAAAACTAAAGAAAAAAACCCAAACAATATTCGTAAATGAGACTCGATAAAAAGATGTCTTGATCAATGCAAGTGAGTGCACCTAGAGCTCCTAGCGTCCTGAGAAACATGTAAAGAAACAAGTGTCAACATTAAAGAAGAGTGAGTTCACAGGTTTTTATAAGTTCATTAGTTCGGTTAAAAGTTTGTTTCCCCCGTTATCCCTAACCCGGAATAACGATATAGTTCCATTATTCCTAACACGGAATAATAATGATGTTGGTTCCATTATTCCTAACCCGGAATAATATTGCTGTTGGTTCCATTATTCCTAACCCGGAATAATATTGTTGTTTCGTAATTAAGTGCAATGTTAACATGTAGGTAGCGAGCCTAAAGTTATGTCACATAAGTGTTCGCGATCGAAGCTGACTGTTGTGCCTCCGTGTTGCCAGGCCTATCACTGACCATGGCGAAAGTTAGGCCAAATTATTCACCCGTTGACCATACCCGGTCGGCTAGCACAACTAGCTCGGGTGGGGCTTGTCGGGCCCAGTAGTACTACTTATAATTTTCCCGCTATCTAACCCAATACTAACGATCCGAGAGTTTGTCGAGGACTTCCGTGATATAGCTGCTTAGTGACCATAACGTACATTAACATTAACTTAGTTTCCGAGTAGTTTAATGACGTTAATTTCGCATAACGTAAAAAGATAGAGTTATAGAATGTATACATGTCGCTCCCCCTGTTGTTTAAAACCGGATAAAATAGGGGCCGTGAACTCCCCTTTAATTGCTCGGTTAGTGTAACACAGAAGTAGCAAATGATGGGACCGCTAATTGCGTCCTAACAAGTCAATCGATTTAAAGTTAGTGTGTGAACACACTGATACAAACCCTACACATAACTAACACACAATGCGGCACACATAATAACAAATTCGAAAACACAATCATGCATGCAAAGTATTATCATACCAAAATAGTGATCAAACCAACTTATCATGAACACAAATCAACTCATACAACACTTTGGTACACACATTCGCAAGTTATCAAGTTTCAGCTTGTACGCTCATAACTAGGCTGTTTTCAAGGATTTTTATAAAATAGTTCCAACGTTCTAAAAATTCCATTTTTTTTACAGAAGGTGTCAACTAAACTGTAGACTTTTATGTAAATTTTTCAAGTCATAACACTTTACCAATTATTCATAAACATTTATATACTAGGCTGTAGTCAGATTCGTCGCTTTCTGACTGCAGTCCACGGGAGAAATTATTTAAAAATCATCGTTCATCCAATTAACAAAATTCCAGTGGAAGTTTCCCGTAAATTTCCGTCTCCAGTTGCTGTACAAATTTCGTGACCCAACCCTCTACAGATTATGAGACCGACTCGATAAACAACTAACAAATTTTCAGAATTTACACAGCTTCAGTTACTGCACTTAAATGACCACTTAAAAATATCAAACCACCTCAGAAAAATATGAATCTAGCGCCATTAGAAGCGTTTTTCAAAAATATACGTTTTAGGCTTCAGAAAATCCACTTTTCGATAAATAATGACCAAGTTACAGCCAATTGAAGTTGGCTGTAAATACCATCCAGCAGACTGTTTTCGGCTTTCATCGCAATAGAACACGCTTAAACGATCAAGACTCTAATTAACAACGATCAAGAACAAGTTTATTTGTCATATATCATTATGTACATCAATACCCATGCAAACCCTAATCATATGATATGATTTTTATCACAAAACGCAGCCTATGATTTTTGTATTCATCCAAGCATCACAATCGCAAAAACTCGCACAATCAACCAAACTAAACATAAATCATAGCACTTTTCAATCAATGATTCAAACAATACACACAATCATGATCAAGATTTCATAAACCCTAATGTGATTTGCAAAAACAATTAAAATCGTAACCTTGATACGATGAAGATTAGCGAACCGGGAACAAGATTGGAATAACTTCGGGTTTGGAGGAAGTTGCGACCGTGAGAGGGGGGCCTGCCGTCGGCTATCTTGATGCTAGGGTTTCTTGTTTGTTTTTTTTTTGAAACAAATACACATGCATGCCTATTTATACAAAACAAGGGAAAGAAGAAAAGGAGAAGGGGGTGGGGTGGCTTGCGGCCGCAAAGGGGGGGTTTGGGTGGGTAACTTGGGCCTCAAGTTTAGGCTAGTTACTTGGACCACAAGGAAGTGAGGTCGACATGTTTCGCCGCTTGGTTCGGTTCGGCTATTTATTTAATATATATATATTTTTTATAAACTAATAATCACGAAATCAAAACATGATATAATAATTCACAAAACTTATAAACGTCTAATAACACATAACACGTAATTCACTCGATGAGTTCACAAAGTTAGCGTAGTTATTTCGAGCGTGTAATTTGATTCTCCGAATCAAATTAGCGTAGGAATAAATAACCGTGAAGTAGTGCGTTTAAGATACCTGAAAAACCGGGATGTCACACTGTTAAAGACAAAACTATTCCTCAACAAATGTCAAGCACTGAAATAGCAGATCAGAGGAAGAAATGGTTTTGTAATGTTCCAGTTGAGCTTAAATTTGAAAGACCCTTAGCATTCTTTACTCGAGATGCTGATATTTCGTTAGGGGATATTTTAAGCTGGGGATGGATCGAAGAGCTAAATGTCTACGCGATAAAGATGGAGTTTGGTATTCAATATTTCCAATATCTACGCGACACAAAACCTTACCGTACTGGGATATTCAGAAGCTAGTTCAAACAAAGACGATTAATCTGAAGATGAAATTTCATGACCAGCGGCTTGGAAATTGATTAAGCTAGAAGCAATGCGTGGTTTTACTCATTGGAAACTTCACTTTCCTCGTCGTATTGTTAAAGTTGATCCAGTGACGAATGAGAAGGATGTTACATTAATAATAAAGAAGCCTTGTGTTATGAAGAACATGCCTCTTATAAAGATGGAACAAGATTTTTACAAGACCTTCAAATGGTTGCACTACGATTAGAGTACAGGAGAAGCTGTGATATGTGTTCAACCAGATATTGATTCTTGGAAAATTACTGAGGAATTATCCGAAGCTGTGATAGCACATAAACGTTTATACGGTCTATGGCGTGGAATTCGAGTACTAGACCAATGTGGCTAGCAAATTGTTCAAAGAAGGATATTGAATGTCTTTTTACAGTAAAATAAGTTTTGAGGAAAAAGACAAGGAGCAAGATCTTCAATTCCAGAAGTTAGTAAATGTCTGCTTTGCGAACGACATACATTCAGGATCGCCGTGAAATACTTCTTGGAGGAAGCTTGAAGAAAAAGAGACAAAGAAGAAAGAAAAGAATGAAGCTCGGACAGCGAGCGTGCTAGAATAGCATCGCTTAGGAGATTTCAGTTTGGCAATACAATGAACAGACCTCCTCCTACAGATCAAACACCAATTGCTTTTGAGGAGCGTCGCAAGCCATCGAAGAGATTTTTTGGTCGCTAGAGCCAAATCTGTTGAATATTGTTTTTTGAAGACTATCTAAACTGCGGCAACACCCAAGAGGTAGTTTGTTGGTGCATAATGTCTATTACCTACGTCTAGGATGTGTCTTTAATGTATACAGAGCTTTCATGTCAATGTTTATATGTTAAAATGTAAATTTTATATGTTTTGTTAGGTTGGTTTGTACGAGCAAAACTAAGTGGTTCGTACAAGTGTCTCACTTGTACGAAGCATACGAAGCATAGTCACTGTTACAACACGCACTCCAGTACGAGTCATGGTGGACCTATAAATAGAGGAGTGTTGTGTTAGAGCTGAGCAGTGATTGGTCAGTTGGTACGGTGAAGCTATGCCAGTTTGTTTACTCGCGTCTGTACTTGAGCGTCTCTTAATACACAGAAGCAGTTAAACAATAAGTACTATCTTGTTCGTTTTGTCTACCTCTCTAGCAAATGAATTCCGCCTCTGCTAGCTGAGCGAGATCAGATCGGTTGCTCATTTCGGGAGCACGATCCCCATTCACACCTACTTTGGATGATCGAAGTCCACGAAGTATGGAATACATGCTATAAGGTTGGAGACGACCGCTTGGTTTCTCCTCCTCAACGAGTTATTTCCTTTCCACTTAGACATATGGCCGATACACGCAAGAGGCGCATGGTAGACTATATTTATCCAAATATGTGTCTAGCTTCTTTTAATCTTGGGTATTAAGAAGAAACATTGCGCCAAAAGGAAGGTCGTCACCCAAAATGGGTTAGTTAATCCCTAACTTACTAGGTAAGCCGAACTAGAGTTCTTATGGAAGGACATAGGGTTGCTAATCGCACGACACCAGAGTAATTTAGTCAACACTAGTGACGAAAATGGTGGTACCGGTAGTTTAAATGGTTCGGATCCCAAAAGATTGGGAACGAGTGGTAGTGCGCTTTTTCGAACTATAAGCCGCAAGACCTCATTGGTGCGAGAGGTGCGGTAGGTTATGTACGCTAAATAAAGACAACGGAGTTGGTTAGCAATGCTAGTAAATGCACTCCTGAGTAAACGATTAGGTAAACAAAGAGTCTCCTGCTGAATGCAGCAATAACTTGATGAAATCCTCAAGTAGAAACTTTAAGGAGTGATACTACGAAGTGGTTATCCTAGGAAGAACTCAAGAATCTTATGTGAGAAGAGTATTGCTTGCTGACTGGAATTCCAAGGGTAGAAATGGGATCCTAGAACTCGATCATGATTGCAGCCAACGTTGTTGGTTACACTCGACGCTTTCACGATCTCTCAAGGGTTGCTGCATACTTGGGAACACCTGAAATCAAACGCATTGAGCGCTACATTTGGGGTTTAGCCTCTAAGAACCAAAACATGACCACATCATCCCAGCCTACCTTCATTACTCAAACAGTAACTCTCGCAGTTAGTCTAACCATGGATGCGGTGAGAATGGGAAATTATCAAAGAAAGGTGCGGAAAGGAAGGAAACGCATGTTGAATCTACTAGCGACGGGAAGCGAAAAAACTCACCCCTTAAGGAAGGATCGAGAATGAGTAACAAACGAAAGGGAACTCCCACGATGATAGAAGCGAAGGCAATGGCTACCATAATTGATGCTAGCACCAAGAAATATGCTGATAACTTGCTGAAATCCTAAAAGTGATAAGTGAAATTTCCTCATGAGGGCACTTGCAAAAGTGCCAAGAGTAGAAGTGTGGTGAATCAAGACACAAAACAGAAACCAATAAGTTAGTAAGACTCAACCAAGAACAAGGATGTTAAGTGTGGCACAAAGGCCACTTCAAGCATGAATGTCTTAAGAATGAATCAGACAAGTAAGTTAAAGTGTGGGTGAGCAGAAACTATGGATACCCCACAGGATCCTGATGTCGTCATGCGTGCGTTCTACTCTACAATCATTATGTGTCAATTCTTTTGATACCAACCCCGAGCTTAGCTAGTATCTTTAGGTGTTAAGCATATACTCAAATTAGAGTCATGTAACTTAGACTCGTTATCAAGTTAGCTATGGGGAATTAGCTGAGTCATGAGGAATCATTAAAGGTAACCGACACGTTTCCTATCAACCAACATCTCGCATCCATCTGTTTGATACCTGTGCCGATTTTAGTTCATCTCCATAGAATTCAAAATATACTTGACCTAGAGTCAAGTAAGATAGACGTTCCCTCATTCTATAGGATTTGCCAACGGTAAATTAGTTAAGTCATGGGAAGTTATAAATTACACATCAGACTTGTCTGGATTACCTCCACAATGACACGCCAACTTTCGTATTTATTTGGTGGCAGGAGCAGCACCAGTAGCGAAGCCCGCATACCGATTAGCTCCGTCATAAATGCAAAGACTATCTACACGACTTCAAAAGTTGTTAGACAAAGGATTCATAAGACCGAATTTCTCGCCTTGGGGAGCTCCGGTGCTGTTTGTGAAAAAGAAGGATGGAACCTTCCGAATGTGCATCGACTACCGAGAACTAAACAAGTTAACCATCAAGAATCGGTACCCATTACCGAGGATTGATGACCTATTCGATCAATTACAAGGGTCGAGTTTTTACTCAAAGATAGATTTAAGATCCGGGTATCATCAGTTAAGAATCCAAGAGCAAAGTATTCCTAGAAGACGTTTAGGACTCGCTGCGGTCATTACGAGTTCCTTGTTATGGCTTTTGGGTTAACAAACGCCCATGTAGTATTTATAAATTTGATGAACCGGGCATATAAGCCATACCTCGACAAGTTCGTGATCGTATTTATCAATGACATATTAATATACTCGCGAACTGAGGAAGAACACGAAAACATCTGATAACTATATTGGAGTTGCTAAAGAAGGAACAATTATTTGCCAAGTTCTCGAAATGCGAATTTTGGATTCGTGAGGTACAATTTCTCGGTCATGTGGTGAATGAGAACGGGATACACATCGACCCCTCAAGGATCGAGGCTATAAAGAATTGGACAGTGCCAAGAACCTCCAGGGAAATACGACAATTTATAGGTTTACGGGATACTACCGGAGATTTATTGAGAACTTCTCAAAAGTTGCTTAGCCGCTAATCTCGCTTACATAAAAGGATAAAAAGTTCGATTGGGGAGAAAAGCAAGAATCGTCATATCAACTATTAAAGGAAAAACTATGTAAGGCGCCGATATTATCATTTCCGACGGTACCGATGACTTTGTGGTGTATTATGATGCATTGCATCAAGGCTTGGGTTGCGTTTAATGCAACGTGAAAACGTCATCGCGTACGCGTCACGTCAGTTGAAAGTTCACGAAAATAATTATACCACTCATGACCTAGAACTAGGCGCAGTGGTATTTGCTGTAACAATATGGCGTCATTATTTATATGGCACCAAGGGTACCATATTCACAGAACATAAAAGTTTTCAACATATATTCAATCAGAAGGAACTAAATATGCGCGAACGACGTTGGGTGGAATTGTTGAATGATTATGACTGTGAGATCAAGTATCACCCGGGCAAGGCAAATGTAGTGGCAGATTCCTTGAGCTGGAAGGAACGAGTGAAAACTTTACATGTCCGAGCTTTAGAAATGACTATTTAGACTAAATTTACGACTCGAGTGCATGATGTACAACAAGAAGCGTTAAAGCTGGAAAACATTCAAGCGGAATCATTATGAAGAATGGAAAACCGAATGGAGCCAAACAAAGATGAAACTTTATATTTTATGGGAAGGATGTGGATTCCACATTTTGGCAGACTACGAGACTTGGTGCTGGATGAAGTGCAGAAGTCAAAATACTCGATACATCTAGGAGCCGATAAAATGTATCAAGTTTTAAAGGAATAATTATTGGTGGTCTGATCTCAAGGGAGATATTGCGACCTATGTTGGGAAAGGCATAACTTGTGCAAAGGTCAAGGTCGAATACCAGAAACCATCTGGCTTTTTACAACAACCGGAGATCCCCGTTTGGAAATTGGAACAAATCTCAATGAATTTTATTTCAAAACTACCATGGACCTCACGAGGTCATGACATGATTTGGGTTATCATTTATCGGTTAACCAAGTTAGCTCACTTCTTACCAATCCGCGAGAAAGACGATATTGGGAAGTTAGCTAAACTTTATCTTAAGGAAACCGTGGCACGTCATGGAGCGCTAATCTCGATTATCTCAGATAGAGATGGTCACTTTGTGTCGCAGATTTGGCAATCATTCTAAGCTTCGTTTGGATCTCGCTTAGATTTAAGCACAACTTTTCATTCGCAGACCGATGGCCAAAGCGAACGAACCATCCAAACTTTAGAAGACATGCCCCATGCCTGTGTGATGGATTTAGGCGGAAACTGGAATACTCATTACCTGAGTTTTCCTACAATAACAGTTATCACACAAGTATTAAGGCCGTGCAATTCGAAGCACTTTACGGACGAAAGTGTCGATCTCCGCTATGTTGGGCGGAAGTCAGTGAAAAACAACTCATTGGCCCCGAACTAGTGCAAGAAACCACTGACAAAATATTCAAAATTCACGAGTATATCAAGGCAGCTCGGGATAGACAAAAGAGCTACGCAGATCAAAAACGCAAACCATTATCCTTCAAGGTCGGAGACAAAGTGTTACTAAAAGTCTCGCCTTGGAAGGGCGTAGTTAGATTCGAGAAGCGTGGAAAACTAAACCCGAGCTAAAACTGGAAGGGCCTTTGGAAAGTCTAGCAAGGGTTGGTATAGTGGCTTACAAGCTAAAACTGTCAGAAGAACTCAACAACGTACACGACACATTTCATGTGTCTAACCTAAAGAAAAGCCCGACTAATGACATGGTTATCATCCCAGCGCATTAAATTCATATTGTTGATAAACTCCAGTTTATTGTGGAACCCGTTGAGGTTATGGACTAGAAAGTTCAAAAGACAAGGAGAAGTCGAAACAAACTAGTCAAAGTTTGCTAGAACCCCCATCATGGACCTGAGTATACGTGGAAACGTGAAGATCAAATCAAGACAAAGTACCCCCACCTATTCAAGAAGACTCCTCCAGAGGATGCCTCAAAGTGAATTTCGTGACGAAATTCTTTTTAACACAGGGAGTATGTGACAAATGGCTAATAACCAGTAATTCTGTACAAATTAATCACTATTTTTGGTACATAATCTCATGCATTTTATCGTAATTTGATTACGTAACTGAGTCGTACGTCATATCACAAGTATTAGGACAAGTAAATCAGACCATAACATATACTGGATTCCATTACGACGGAAACAAATTAAACTATGCCCTAAAAGTGTTGGGCGCACTATTCGCGGTTGCAGTATTCATGTCAGCAAAACCGCTGAAACGAAATAGAACAATGAATAACGACATACTAATGATAAGATATCTGGTTTATGAAAGTACCTGTTGATCATCTTGAAAATAAAGAAATCCAACTTAAAAACCCTAATGTCACCTTAATAATCTACTAAATATAGTTTATTATGTGTTGATTATGTGTATTAGTGTTAACTAGTTAGCATGATTATGTTAATTATGTTAAAGTAAGTTGTTTAAAGTGGATGATCTTGTATGAATAAGAATATAAATGATGATTTAAACATGGGGATGTTTAAATCTAAACAAGATCAACAACCTCATGACCATGAACCTTACTACAACTTAAAAATGATTTACTACATATGTGTGACTTCTGTAAAGAATAAACACCATGACTTATGTTATAATCATCCTAAAAAGTGTAGTAAACAAAGTGGTTTAAGGTGGAAATCTTGATTTGAAGATATAACAAAAATGGTGTCTTAAATGTTCTAATAAATATGAGAAGATCACATTATTTTAAGCAAGGTTGTTAAAATATATATTTACAGAAGATCATGGAAATGAGGATGTAAAATTGTATAAATGAAGCATACAAAAGTGGTATGTAAACTTGAGTTGATGATTGATTGTGATTATGGGTTTTAAGATGATTTAAATATGTTCTGAAACGTGGAAAATGCGATAGTTAAGGGGAACCATGGCGGAATTTTCTAACAAATCTAATCGCGATTAAGTGTAATTAATGGGACTAAACGCGATTAGTGACCTAAACCGTCATTGAGGAAGTTTAAAATGACAAGGGTTAAACTCTAACCCTCCAAGGATTTGACAAATGCTTACATATATTTTTACAAGTTAAAAATGAGTATTTGTTACATATGTATATTTTTGGAAATAAAAAAATAAATACATATACTTTGTCACGATAATCAATGTGTAAAAAATACATGTGTATATACGTGTATGTATCTAGAAAGTCTAGGGTATACAACACAAAATACCCAACTAACACAACACACCAAATACTTGAAGGTTACCAAGTATAAATAACATGAACACATACACTTTTACACAATTCTTGAAACAATAAACGGACGAGCGGACTAGGCGGACAATGGTCGAGTTTATACAATACACCGTCTCGCCGTCGATCAACGAACATATCGCCAACATGAAGAGCTACTACGACATGTGGGAGATTTTCGACGCGGAAATATATGTTTTAAACGACAACGACGACATGTCTAAAAATAATATGTTTTAGACTCTTAACGAATATATATTAGCGATGACAAAATCCGGAAAGTCAGGATGTATAAAAATTACTAAGTGATTTTATAAAAGTATATAAACATACTTAAATGTATAAACTTACTAAAAATTTCCATGAGCAAGATTATAGAAGTTATGGACTCATGAAATTAAGTTGGGCTAGGCCCATTATATAACAGACATGGGCAAGGCCCAAATACATAAATCACATGATAACATGGGCTAAGCCCAAAGACACAAAATACATGGGCTAGGCCTAATCACATAATTTCATGAGCTAGGCCCAAACATATAATTTAACGGGCTAGGCCCAATGACATAATTACATGGGCTAGGCCCAATGATATAATTACATGGGCTAGGCCCAATGACATAAAGACATGAGCTAGGCCCAATGACATAAAGACATGGGATAGGCCTAATAACATAAATTTCATGGGCTAAGCCAAATCACATAAAGACATGGGCTAGGCCCAATGACATACATGACATTGGCTAGGCCCAATGACACGCGTGCAAGGCACGAGGACACGTGAAGGGCGAGGCCCGTTTACACACAATCTAATAATGACAATATGTATATATATATTTGTGAAATATATGTATATAAGTAATAATCGAACAAACGAACTACCAACACTATAATAAAACTTAAGTTGTTCTAATGTGATAAATAACTACACAACAAGAATTCATGATGAACAATTTGTACGAGGTCCAACGAGACCTAGGTGTCTAATGAAGTGAATACACATGTAGGTTACACACGTGTACGGACACTCAAATTCCAATAAGAACGACTTACGGAACCCAAAACTGTGAGTTTATGTACCTCCTTTCAAATATTTCAAAGTTTTGTTTTTAAAGAAATCGAGTGAAATAAATGTCATAACACACTATATGTTATCTACGGGGTTAGATGATAACACGATCAATGTGCGTAAGTAGGATGATTACAAGAGTAACCATTAATCACTTAGTGACCAAGGTGCAAAAGGTATAGATCTATCGAGTTTGAGGTGCGCTCCACTCCTGGTTTGTTAACCCTTTAGGAGTGCTTTTGTGATCCCAATTGATGCCAAGAGTTGTCCCGGTTTGGTTACTTACTTATGGCACATATGTCAGGGTGCTAGCTACACACTGATATATTCTTAAACTCCATGAATGCTAATAACATACTAAGATTTCATTACTGGATTACAAAAAAGACATCTCATACGAAAACAATAACTATATGAACCCACCAACTTTATGTTACTTTTCAAATTTAGATGTATTTCAAGACGCAAAAGTTGAGCCGGTGAAAGACTACGGGAAGTCGGAATGAAGCTGACAACGAATGCCATTTTGGAGGATTTGTGTCTTATATCCCAACGTCGTATGGGTATAAAGGGGTCAAAACCTCAACATGCTTTTACGATGAAAACAATCTGTTGGTTTAAAGTGTAATGTAACTCAAAAACTATACTTTGGAAAACATTGTGAACTTGTCTAAACCTTGTAACTTGTTTTGGGAACTTGTAAACTTTGGTTACAACTTAGCATACATGGCATCATTGATGATTTATTTTTGTTTACACAATTGGTTGCAATGATTACCCCATAGTCACACGATTGTGCTTCCGCTACGACAAGGGTGTGACATGTCGTCACCCACTTTTTTGAGGTGCTAGAATTCTTTCTCGAGCTTTTGTTGCTCGTGAGGATGACAAAATTATACAAGTATGAGTTGGTTAACCTCGGCCAAAGGTAGGGCGTAGGCTTCTTCAGTCCCACGAATGTTGTGCTCGTTTATCCACCAATCTAGGGTTCTTAACTCGAAGACTCCAGTTGCGCTTCGGGGTTTAGGTGTTTGGGACATTCACTGTTGATGGATGTCACCTCAATGCTATCGAACCATTCTTACTTTTGGTAGCACCGTCATTACCGGTGAATGTCCTTGGGTGGGTCAACCTTGGAGTTAACCGAGGTGTCAGGGGAATTGTCTGTGTTGATCTTACTAACTATATCAGGTATAACTTGGGGCATTTGTTTGGTCATGAATGACATCATCTTTTTGCTTGAGTTTGACTTGGAGCCTTTCTTGGAGTGGGAGAGACGGTTATAAGACATCTATAAGATCAAGTAAAAAGGAAAGGATGAGACTCGATCATAAGGTGTTTGAAAATAAGTTGCATGTTTTAGCATGTAGTATGTAACGTAACATGTAAGTTTCAATTAGTTAACATAAGTATAACATAATTTCACTTTGAATAATAACAAATAATGACCGGGGGGAGGGGGGTTGTAAATTTAGTTTGTTCACAATGATTATTATTATTTAGATTGCGAATAAAATGCGATTTGGGCCTTTGACTTCGAAATGAAAAAGGTATCAAATGTAAAACGCATTGAAATTGATATAGCATAAAAATGATTCAATATAAATTTTTTGAGTGTCTTGGAACAACACTACCACTATTCCAAAGTGGTCAAAAATTCTTTTGAGTTTGGGGAAGCGTGCTTTGGCATAATAGGTAGAATACTCTCACGGACATTTTGATTAACGATACTCACACTTCCGGTTACTACGTGTCCCAAGTCAAACGAAAGTTTGAGACTTTGGCGAGATTGGAAATCGAAGAGTGGGACTAGTTATCAAGATGCGGGTTTCACCCCTAACTTGACAACGTCATTCCCTAAGTGTGGTTAGTACTTACCGAAAGAGATAAGGAACTATTTCCTACATGATGGTAAGGGTCCACTAGATTGAGAATGGGAAATTCCTCATCAAGGTGTGAAAATAATTCCTATATTGATGGTATAATTTTGTGAAAAATCGATAATGCAGAATGAGGGATTTCACAAAAACGGAGTGTTTACACGCCTATTTTGGTGAGATCGTCTCATTTGTGGTATAAGAGTATCTTCACATCTTCGTGTGTGTATTATTGTCTTAGGAAAGACAAGTATATCTTGAGATCAAAAAGAAATAGACAAGAAGTAATTAGGGAGAATTCAAGTAGTTTTAAGCAAGATCACAAGAATGGTCAAGTATGTGTTCCTCAACTATAGACTAAATCAAATCATGGCAAATTCTTAGTTCCTTATAATTATGGCTCTGACACCAATCTGTTACACCCCAACCGATGACGGAAATATCAGAGTGAGAAAAAACGAGATTGCTCGAGCCTTCATAACTTGCTAACTGTGACAATAATTAAGTAATTCAAATTTTATTTCATACTAAATGGGAAGTACATTGTTTTGGAATGGAAAGTACAACACTTTGCAAATAAATATAACAACATGAAACAAATACATAAATTACAGTTTATGTGTGTTTCTAGTCCACCCTAAATAACGTTCTTTATGCGTCATCACTAGTTTCCTGCAACATGTATTAAAGTAAAAGTCAACATAACGTTGGCGAGCATACAAGTTTGATCAAATAGTATAATTTTGACTAAATTTTTTCTCATTTCCAACATGGTAATTTGCATACATTTTTTATTAACATACTAGCATGTGTAAACTATAAGACAAATCAAAGTATACTGCAATCGTGCATATCCTTGTCGCGTGACAAGGCTATAAAATAGATTACTTAACAATACCACATGTACGTTAAGGTAGGCGGTGCGTTAATTCTATAGCGCTATAACCGTTAAAGTAGGCTTGCAAAGTTAATGAGCATGTAGTACACAAGAATGAGTAGCGTGTAATAACAAGAATATAACAAGTATCATGTTTTTAACGGATAGAGTGTTTAAGTGAACAAGTTTATTCGTGAGTATGTGAGTTGTAATATTGTCGACATGTTGCATCCAAAGTGTGTAAAAAGGAAAATGTGATTGAGTATACTCATGGTTTACGTAGTAGTTTCCACGTATGTGAGTTGATGCGTTTGAGTGTTTAGGGAAACCGCCAAGTTATCCTACAAGGATAAACAGGGCGTATGAGTTTAACGGATTTTGGAATCGGATGTATATGCGATATGCTTACTTAGTAGGAAAATACATAAAGTTTATCTTAACAAACACTCACATTTGGACAACATAATTAAGTGTTTTTCATAGGCACAAATTGGCCTATTGGGAGTCCAATCATAAGAAGTTCAATCCAGGATACTATAATCATAACCCTTGACATCTATCCATGAATTGGTTAGTGTTCAGGGTTGGTTGTTAGTGTTATACATACATATATATATAATATATATATATATATATATATATATAAGTACGGTTAAGTATTATCAAGTATGTCGAGAAGGGAGGTAGGACGATTTCCATCAATTAAACTTCATTATATGATTCACCAAAGTATAAAATCATCAACTTTGTTGATGATTTCGGTTGGTCATGAATAGAACTTTAAAATAGAATAAAAATACACATCTACTTCATGAAGTAACCAAGTGAAACTTAAACTAGACTAGTGCATTCCAATCATGGCAAATGGTTAGAGACTTGGTGTAGTTTGGACACTTTGTTACTAGTAAGTGTACTTGATGACTTAGGTTAATTAGATTGGAGGTATTTGCATCTCAATCTTTTTGAAATGAAGCCCCAACTCAAGTCCGTCAACTTGCAAGTTAGTTAGGAACAAGGTTGAGTTCATGTTCATAAGCAAAAATTGCAAAAGGTAAAAGTTTTACAAACATAATTTAAATCCGACTTTGGACCTCCAATATGGTAGTGTTCCAGCTTAGTTTACCATAGTAAACTTGTGAAAACATTTATAGAGGTTATCCAACTATAATGGAAGAAGAAAACAAGAGTAAATGATGAACGAAGTGAGTTGAAAGCTCACTTGAACACTTAGAACTTTCTAACCAACTTAGATAATTTCTTGATGATTTTGGGGTTTTTGAAAGTAATTTAGGGTTGTGGAAAGTGAAAACATGTTAGAGTAGGCTAGGTTTTCTAAGGAAAATTAGGTTTTGTGTTTTAAAGAGGTTAGAAGATGATTGGAAGAGAATGAAGGTGGAAAAGGGTGAAAACGATTGGGAGTTAAAACAAGCTGCGGATCGACCCTGGTCGCGCCATGTGACCAGGCAACTCTTCCCCGTTCGTGCACGACGGGTAGTGTTTTCAACCTTTGGTTTTTGTTCAAATTTGGTCCCTACACTTGGTTTCTAGGTCATTTTATGTCGTTTTCATGTAATTTAGGTTTTTTTCAAGCACAGAGCGTGTTTGTAAGCATGTGATGAATATCGTCCACGTATGTTTGATAATTCAAGCATGTGGTAAGTCTCGGTTTGCATGTATACATGTATTTGGCAATTGATTGCACAGAACGTAAGTAAACATGAATTCTCATTATGATCGAAGTATTGGATTACAAGTTCGGAAGTGAAATAAAAATACAATATAACTACAAGTTTCCAAAAATATAAATGTGAATATAACTTTCTAAATAAGGAAAGTATAGAAATGTGAAGCGTTACAATGTGGCTATCATCGATGTCGCTCACCACCAAAGGTTAGACCACGTTGTTATTTATCACCGCCCCTTCGTTGTCTACAACAACCACCGCTTACAACAACAACCGCTTGAGAGTAAGAAACGATGGCGGTTGTAATAGTCCCCCGAAAATCAGATTTGGGTAAAAAAGAGTGGTTGCTGGAGGTGGATCGGGTCAGATCTACTGGTTGTTGTTGAAGTCGAGTTAAATCGCTGGAAAGTCATGTGGCGGCGGTTTTGGGTTAGAAAGGGTGGTTGTTGAAGGTGGCGGTAGGGCTGTTAACGAGCCGAGCCAGACCCAGCTCGAGCTTGGCTCGAGCTTGAATTCTAAATCAAGCTAAAATTTTGGGCTTAAGCTCGAATCGAATAAAACTTGAGCCAGCTCGACTCGGCTCAATTTAGCTCTCTATAACAACGAACCATCAGGTTTACTAGCCTAAAAGGCACTCAAATATTAAACAATCTAACCTGGTTACCATAGTTACAATGTAATTTAGCTATATACAACTTAGTTAGGCCAAAAGACCAAATATGCAAGTAAAGCTAGTTAAATCATTGGTTTATCTTTGCTATGGATTTTATAGGAGAGGTGTTGCTCATAGACTTTGTGTTCAAGTAATGTGGGACAAAGAAAGGCTTGCGAGAATTCATGAAACTACTGAACCATTTTTATAGGAACATTTTCATGGCTAGATGTTATTGCTTTAGAATTATAGTAATACGCTTAAATGTTACACTTAAATGTTAAAATAATATATATAAATAAAATAGTTCAAGCCGACTCACAAGCTCACGAGCCGAGCCAGGCCTAGCTCGGGCTTGGCTCGTTTACAAATCGAGCCGAGCCAGCTCATTTACAACCGAGCCGATTTCGAGTTGAGCATTTTTTGAGCTTATTTAGAACAAGCTTCGAGCGAGTCACAAGCTTTTTGAACACCCCTAGGCGGCGGTGGTGTTGTCTTTTCAGTTTGTTTAGGGTTTAGAGTGATGGTGGTGGACGACAGGTAGAGAGATGGTAGGTTAGTGATGGTGGGTGGTAGAAAGCGGTGGTAGAAGGTGGTGCTTGTGGGTGGTGGCGGGTGGTGTTATTAGAGAGAGAGGAAGTATATATATATATATATATAGAGAGAGAGAGAGAGATAGAGAGAGAGAGAGAGAAAGAGAGGGATTGAGGGAGTGAGTGGATGGTGAGAAATAAAGCTTTATATTTTATCTTTTTGAATTATTGTATTGAAAAGGAAAAAAAGACATATTTGCCCTCACATGGGGTCAATGTGACCCGATTTAACATTGAAATTTACCTAGGTTAGTGTAAAGGATAAAACGTGTAACATTTTTAAAAGTTAAATACGAAACTCATCAATTTTAACTACAAAGGACAACAAGTGAAATTTGGATAAAGGACAAATTTTGTAGTTTACTCTAATAATAATCAAAAATTTATTTATTTTTTTTTGTGTTTGAATAAGTTCTCGCGGTTCTCACGAAATAAGTGAGTTCTCATTTTAACCTTACACACACACATACACACCCTACAGGGAACCCATGCTTTGTAATACTTATAAAAAGATAAATAATTAATATATAACTAAAAAAAGCTAAAAATTACCATCTAATAACAATTTAGTACAACACATAGTTACATATAGGCATAATTAAATAAAGATAACTTTAAAACATGTAACATTAAAAGATAATGCAAGCAGTAACATTAAAAGATAATGCAAGAAATATGTGTATTATTGTCATTATATAATTTATATTATTAGTATTTATTGGATCCAAGAGTGTATGAATGTGTGTTTTTCTAATAAACCAGTTAGTCAAATTAGAACTTCATTCACATAGTAATAAACAAACACATTAATCTAACACTACTAGATTTGAGAATGATTGCAAAATGATTTATTGAATTCATATAAGAATGTAATACAATCACAAAGTATAAAACGTACTCCCCCTTACCAGGTGAGCACTTTCTCACTTTGTTCTTATGCGCTCAGGCTCTAAGTTTTAACTATTGTTGATGCACTTTGTGTCTGTTACTGTACGAATAGGCTAGATAGAGTGTGTGTTGAATATTGTATTAAAAACATACGAACACACAACCCAAGTGCAAACGAGAACGGTTTTGTAGTGTCACTTCGTACGAAGTGATAGCTCACTTTGCACGAAGATAATTATTATCTTCGTACGAAGGTACGCTACCTTTGCACGAAGGTAATTTCCTTACTTCGCACCAGGGTAAAACGTGTTTATAAATAGTGTTGTGTGTTTATTTTTTTGTAAGTTTTGGAGTTCCCAAAGGGGAAACGCAGGTGAAATTTCTCCAGAATTTCGCCAACTTGACAAGATGTATATTCTTTCGGTATGAATGAATGAAGCTTCCGCTGATTCTGTTTCTACTCCTTTCATTATAACATTCTACTTTATTAGTGATATTATGCCTAAACTTCTGTCTAGAAGCGCCGTCGATTCTGTCATTTTTTAAATCATAACCATGCGACTGTATTCGGGTGGTTATGACTGTAGATTATTTGTTGATACAATGTGTCTTGGATTTTTCTATACGAGAACAAACTGTAGTCTGAGTTCATTAGTGATGAGATCAAGTTGATGTCTACTTTTGTAAAAGTGGGGCTGCCTAACTGAGTCTTCGAGGAGTTGTTTATCGGATTCTGTAGTCGTGGTCACGTTGATGCTTGAGTCTTCGTACAAGCTGGTTGCACACACGACTGCTTAGTGGTACAAACAATCCAATTTAACTCTTCAAGGCAAATGAACTGTTTTCCGGACTAACTGCCAGGAAATGAGGATGTTTTGTGGTTTCAGTTGCGCCGGAACTAACGATGAAGGCTATATACTTGCAATTCATGACTAAAGAAAATGATATAATGGATCTTTCGGACAAAGAAGTTTACCATTTGCTCACGAAATAGTCTATACATTTGGGATCGTTGTGAAAGACGAAGATTACATTATTCATTTTGTACGAAGAAGAGAAGATTATTGCGTATTGACAGATAGTTTTTCCGATGAAGATTTGCTGATTGAGAAGATTACCGATTTGCTAATCAATCATTCAGAAGTATGCTTAAATGTCACTACGGAAATTGGGATTTCAGATTTTTGCGGGTATTCATTTATTTGAAGTTTATCGTTGTGGTAAGTCGAGGTTTCTATCAATTGCTGTTGGGTTGTGAACATCAGAGGATCGAGCATAGGAAGAGTGCGCTAAACCGAATGCAGATGTGGTAAAGTTGAAATGGAGAAGCTGGATTGATTAATTTCGAGTTAATGATTATTTAAGAAAATTTTTTGATAAAGCAAATCAGAGGAGGTTGGAAATCGTGCAAACAAAAATCGAAACTGGAGAAATTATTTCAGGGGGAATGTGTTGAAGAAATTGCAAACCCAAATCATCAATCAAGGGGGAATTTGTTGATGCGTCCTACGACATCAACGGATACCTTGATTGAAGTTGCAGAATATTCAAACATGTCTCTCATATTCCAAGATCAAGATCAAGCTCGACAGTGACATCCATGGGGGAAATTATTGATGTACTTTGTGTCCATCACTGTACGAAAAGGCTAGACAGAGTGTGTATTGAATATTCTATAGAATAGATACGAACACACGACCCAAGTGCAGATGAGAATGATTTTGTAGTGTCACTTCTTACGATAGCTCACTTCGCACGAAGATAATTGTTATATTCGTACGAAGGTAAGCTACCTTCGCACAAAGGTGATTTCCTTAGTTCGCATGAGGGTAAAACGTGCCTATAAATAGTGTCATGTGTTTATTGTTTTGTAAGTTTTAGAGTTCACAAAGGGGAAACACTCGTGAAATTTCTCTAGAATTTCTCCAGCTTGACAAGATGTATACTCTTTCGGTATGAATGAATGAAGCTTCCGCTGATATCGTTTCTACTCCCTTCTTAATAACATTGTACCGAATTAGTGATATTATGCCCAAACTTCCGTCTAGAACCGCCGTCACCGGGACTTACAACTAGTACTATGTGTAAAAAGAACTATATATAGGAGGAGTGAACTGTTGGTGATGTCAAAATGAAAGCGACCCAAATAACTCCTTAAATTATGTAATTGTCATGTAGAAAAAAGGATAGTTACATTGTTGCATTGAACTGCTACTTCTGATATGAGATAGAGTGAACTGTGTTGTATAAGAAATTAAACATCCTTAAAACGTCAACTATTCCCCATTAATGCGGAAATTCACTGTGTTTTCATTGATGTTGATACTCATTTGAGTTGTTTGTGAAAATGCAAGTCCGAGTTTCGGCCCGACGAAGAAATAAAGGCTTTTGGAGAAAATTGGAGCAAAAATGGAACATTTCAGCCAAACTGCCAGATATGCACGACCGTGCCAACCCATGGCACGACCGTACCAAGCATTCAGAAGCCGACACTATCACAAGCACTATCATCAGTCTGCACAAACCAAGCCAGTCCAACACTTGGCACGATCGTGCCAACCCATGGCACGATCGTGCGCGTGCTATCACAAGTCCTGATCAGCTAGTTTTCGAGACCAACTTAGTCATTTCCGAGTACGATATTGATAAGCACGACGTGCCGCACAATGGCACCGTCATGCCACCTCGGGGAAATTTTAGCGGAATCTTTCCGGATTTGGCATCAAACTCGGTCAACAACTAAGAAAAGCACCTGCCACTTACCAAGCACGACCGTGCCAAAAGGTGGCATGGGCGTGCCAAATGCCCAGTAGCTTAAATACGTTAATTTAGCTCATTTGAAGGAGAGTTGGAGCATTTGGGTGATTTTCTCTCTCAAGAAGCTGATCTTGGAAGCTTGGAGATTGAATAAGGAGCCTTTAGGAGGTTGTATCACTTGATAATTCAACTCATTTTGCTAATTATCTTGTCTTAAACTCTAGTATTCCACTTGTTTTTCATGCACAATCCAAATTACTTTACAGTTGTCTTAATTATCATGAGCCTTCTAGGGTAAACATTTGTGTTGCTTGAATTTTGTTGAAGCTAATGAACACTTGACAACATGGAAATATTTGTGGTGATTGTTATATGTTAATCTTCATGATGATATTTGATCTTGTTCTTGGAATGCATGTTCATGTTTAAAGTCATAATTCTTGAATGTTTGATCATAAAAATTTACATGTAGTGTCGGAAAGCCCATGTAGAGATTATGACTATTGAATCTTGTTAGTTTGTTGATTTGATTCATAGCATGAAACTATGAATGGTAATTTCTAACATGATTAGAATGATGATTTGAATATGAGTATGAATTCTTGCATTTGGATTTTGAAAGATCACATGAATGTTTATATGGACTCTATAGTTTGTTTTCATGTTTGGATTGATTATTTAGGCTAAGGTTGTTATCTAGCATGACCATGCTTGTGATTCATGTCAAGAACTTGTTGAAGAAATTATTTACTTGAAATCAAGTTAGGGTGATTAATGTGTTTTTCATGTTAGTTTTCCTTAATTTGTAGAGTTAGGAGTTTTTACAAACAATTAACTCATATTTAAAGATTAACATCAACTTAGCAAGTGAGCTTAAAAAAGAATGAATCTTAGGTGATTAAAATGTTATTTCATTATAATTTTCCCGAGATTTATCAAACTAGGAAACCTTGAATGAAAACTTAATTGAACCTAGATCTTGCATCACCATTAGCAGTCCTCAAATATTGTCATATATTTGTTAGTGGATACTTAATTTAAGAAACCTTCCTTAATTATTGTTCTTTATCTATTCAAATAGTTAATTGTTATATTTTCATAATAGTTAAAAAGTGAAGAAATCAATTCACCCATTGAACTAGGTTTAAAAGTAAGAAAATCTAGTATTGAGACACTGAGTCCACGGATTGATATCCGGTTCTTACCGATAGACTGTACTACCACCTGACGGGTACACTTGCCCTTTGTGTGTGTAGTTGGTTTTAAGTAAAAATCATTTTTAAAACCTAATGTGTGTGAATGAAAATCATATAAATAAAATATATTTAATTCACGCACATCAAGTTTTTGGCGCCGTTGCTGGGGACTCGGTCTTCTTAAGAATGGTTGGAGTTACTTGTTAAATCATTGTGTGTACAAAGATTTTATCTAGTTGTTTTTATTTGTCTTACATGATTATTTGAAAAGAAAAGAAAAATAAAATATGTTAGTAATTAATTGTTCCTTTTTTTATCTTTGTGTATACTAGTGCATTGTGTTCCTTCTTTTTCCTTACAGGTCATGCATGTCCTCAACCCCAGTTGTCGAGGTTGTTGAGCCTTCATCGGAGCCTGCGGGAGCGGTCCCGCAGGGTGGCCGCCACAATCGAGGTAGACACATTGGGAGATGATACATTCCACGAGGTTCACGTCGAAATGGCAGACGAAGTGGAAACAAGGGTTCTAAACGACATAGGAAAACCTTCACTTGAAGGTTTACCTGCGAGCATCAATGCACCTACAATAAATAATAATAATTTCGAGATCAAATATGGTACCATTTCGATGCTGCAGAATGCGGTTCAGTTTTATGGCAAGGATCACGAGGATCCTAGTGTCCATATTGCAGGGTTTCTGGAGGTTTGTGCCACATTCACCATTCGTGATGCATCAACGGATGCAATACGCCTTCGGCTCTTCTCGTTCTCTTTACGTGATGGAGCTAAGGAGTGGATTCTTTCACTTCCAGCTGGATCTATCACTACATGGAATCAATTAGCTGAGAAGTTCCTTCAGAAATATTTCCCCCCAGAGAAAACTGTTCGGTTAAGAACCAAGATTCTTAATTTCCGTCAGGACGATGATGAGCCCCTCTATGAGGCGTGGGAGCGGTTCAAAGAGCTCATGAGAAAGGTCCCACACCACGGGTTGCCCAAGTGGCAACAATCTCAGATCTTCTACCATGGTTTGGATGGTCAAGGGCAGATGATGGTTGATACATATTCAGGCGGAGACATAAGCACCAAAAATGCCAATGAGGCATTTGAGATATTAGAGAAATGCGCCTTGAAGAATCGGACACAACAGCCATCGAGAGGGAAGAGTTCTAGACAGGGAGTTCATCATGTGAATGATTTCACCGCCATCATAGCACAAATAGATGCCTTATCTTCAAAGTTTGATCGAGTGATGGAGATCGACTCGAGTGGTCCCTCGAGTGAGGGAGCATATCATGTAGGTGATTTTCCGACAGGAGAGGTTGCACACGAGCATGGAGATTTTATGGGAAACCAATACCATCCTTAGCATAATTCCTACAACAATACTTACAATCTGGGGTGGAAGAATCACCCAAATTTCAGTTGGAAGTCTGAAGCGTCGACTCAGCATCCACCCGGATTTGCTCCACGTCCCGGCTCCTGGAGGATACGGTGCACCTCGGCCTCAGCAGATGCCTTCCACGAATGAACCTAGTGTGCAGGATATGTTTAGCCAATTCTTAGCCGGTCAAAATTCTCAAAGAGTCAAAAATGAAAAGCGCTTCAAGGAGTATGACGGTCGTTTCACGAGGCACGAGAATGAGTTGAGAAGCCAAAAGGTTTCCATGCAAACCATCGAAAACCAAGTTGGTCAGATTGCGAAGATGTTGTCCGAGAGACAGCAAGGGGGCCTTCCAAGTAACACAGAGCCAAATCCGAAAGCTACTATAAAGGCCATCACGTTGAGAAGCGGCAAGATCGCTGAGCCAGTCACTTCGGCTGTTCCAAGTAAGCCGGTTGATGACGAGATTGTTGAGGAGATTAAGACTGAGTCTCTAGGAGAGGTGCAACTGAGGCGAGACCCAGCAAGTACAGCACGTCCCAAGGAGCCAGTGAGAGAATATGTCCCTCCCGTTCCATATCCGGGGAGGTTGAAGAAGCAAAGGATGAAAGAACACTATGGTAATTCCTTTTGCTTTTCAAGCAACTTCACATGAATTTACCATTTGTCGAGGCACTTGCTCAAATGCCTAAGTAGCCAAGTTTCTGAAAGATACTTTATCTAACAAAAAGAAACTTGAGGAGCTTTCGCATGTGACCTTGAACGAGGAGTGTTCAGCGGTTCTTCAGAACAAACTACCACAGAAAATGAGTGATCCCGGGAGTTTTACTATCCCCTGCATGATTGGTAGTTTGTCGGTCAGCAATGCACTAGCTGATCTTGGAGCCAGCATAAACCTCATGCCTTTTGTGGTTTTTGCTAAGCTGGACTTGGGAGAGCCAAAACCTACTCGTATGAGCATTCAACTAGCCGATCGTTCAGTGAAGTACCCTCGAGGTATAGTTGAGAATATCCTAGTGAAGATCGACATGTTTATCTTTCCCGTTGATTTCATGATCTTGGACATGGATGAGGACAAAATTGTTCCTCTCATCTTAGGTAGGCCATTCCTTGCCACTGCTCGAGCATTGATCGATGTCTCCACTAGCAGACTTACTCTCAGGGTAGTCGATGAAGAGGTGACCTTTGATATAGGGAAATCCATGCAGCATCCACAGAGTCATGATGATCCACTCTACTTTATCGAGACTATTGACGCATATGTGAGTGATCATTTGCATAGCACGTTTGATGAGGACGTTGTGGACACACAGCTAATTGGAGGAAAGACTTTTGGTTCACCTGCTATGGTCCAGTCAGTCGAAGAGATGACCTGTCTGATAGGTCATGTGGCTCCCCCACGTATTGAGGTTTTTGAAGTGGTGGATCACGTTGCTGAGCCTAAAGCAAGCCCTTCTGTTGAGGATCTATCGTTAGTTGAGCTTAAGGAGCTTCCAGATCACTTGGAGTATGCTTTCTTGGGAGGGTGCGACTCACTTACCCGTCATCATCTCTGTTGGGTTGTCAGAAGAATAGAAGGGTCGATTGCTTTAGGTTTTGAAGCAGCATAAATAGGTGATCACTTGGAAGATCACGGATATAAAAGGAACCAATCGATCTTTTTGTACCCACAAGATCTTAACGGAGGAGGACTTTAAACCTATAGTGCAGCACCAGAGGCGTTTAAATCTGAACATGAAGGATGTTGTGAAGAAGGAGGTCATCAAATTACTTGTTGCAGGTTTGATATATCCGATTTCTGATTCGCCATGGGTTTAGTCCTGTGCAGGTAGTTCCGAAAAAAGGAGGGATGACAGCGGTGACCAATGAGAAGACCGAGTTGATTCCACTCATACTGTCACCGGGTGGAGGGTTTGCATTGACTATCGTAAACTCAATGATACCATGAGGAAAGATCATTTTCCTCTTCCTTTCATTGATCAGATATTAGAGAGACTGTCAGGGAGGATGTTCTACTGTTTCGTTGACGGTTTCTCTGGCTATTTTCAGATTCCCATCTCTCCTGAGGATCAGGAGAAGACGATATTCACATGTCCCTATGGCACATTTGCCTACCGGCGAATGCCCTTTGGACTGTGCAATGCCCCAGCCACATTTCAAAGATGCATGGTGGCTATTTTTCATGACATGATCGAGGACTCCATGGAGGTCTTCATGGATGATTTTTCTGTTTTCAGGAGTTCTTTCGATCATTGTCTCGAGAATCTGAAGAGGATGTTGGCCCGGTGTGAGGAGGCCAACCTTATGTTGAACTTGGAAAAATGCAACTTCATGGTGAAGGAGGGCATTGTGCTTGGGCACAAGATTTCATAGGCGGGGCTCGAGGTTGATCGGGCCAAAGTTGGGACTATTTCTAAGCTCCCGCCGCCCACATCCGTGAAATCTATTAGGAGCTTTCTTGGTCATGCAGGTTTTTACCGGCGATTCATAAAGGATTTCTCCAAAATCGCCCGTCCGATGACCCAGCTTCTAGAGAAGGATGCCCAGTTCGTTTTCTTTGATGAATGCCTGAAAGCATTCGAGCTGTTAAAGGAGAAGTTAGTGAATGCCCCAATCATGGTAGCTCCCGACTGGGAATTACCATTTGAGTTGATGTACGATGCGAGTGACTTCGCATTTGGGGTTGCTTGGGTCAGAGGAGAGATAAGCATTTTCACCCGATTTACTATGCGATTAAGACCTTGAACGACGCTCAGGAGCATTATACCACGACGGAAAAAGAGCTCCTAGCCGTGGTCTTTGCCTTCGACAAGTTTCGATCTTATCTCATCCTCTCCAAGACAATCGTGTACACGGATCATGCAACACTTCGGTATCTCTTTGGCAAGCAAGATGCCAAACCTAGATTGATACGATGGATTCTTTTGCGGAAGAAGTTTGATATTGAAATCCATGACAAGAAAGGGGCCGAAAATTTGGCAGCTTTGTCCTGTCTGGAGCATTACGAGGGAAAAGAAGTTCGTGGGGCCAGCATCAATGACAATTTTCCCCACGAGTTTCTTATGCGGATCGAGACAAATGAAGACTCTCCTTGGTTTGCTGACATCACAAACTACCTAGCCAACGGCATCATGATCAAAGGGATGACCTCTCAGCAGAAGAGAAATTTTTTTGCGGATGTTACCTATGGGATGACCCTAATCTATTCAGAGTGGGCGCGGATCAGATGATCCGCTGCTGCGTGCACGACAATGAGACGAGGGACATCCTTCGCCACTGTCACGAGGGACCTACGGGAGGTCACCATGGGGCAAACAATACCGCCAAAAAGGTGTTTGATGCTGGATTCTTCTGGCCTTCCATCTTTAAGGACGCCCATGAGTTCGTCAAATTTGTGATGCCTGTCAAAGGGCAAGCAATATATCTGCACACAACGAGATGCCGCAAAACGCCATTCAAGTCTGCGAAGTTTTTGACGTTTGGGGTTTAGATTTTATGGGACCTTTTCCGACTTCCTTCGGAAACCGATACATCCTAGTCGCGGTCGACTATGTTTCAAAGTGGGCGGAAGCGCAAGCTTTGCCGACCAACGATGCTAGGGTGGTGGTTAAATTTCTGAAGAAGCTGTTCACGCGCTTTGGCGCTCCTAAAGCATTAATTAGTGACCGGGGGACACACTTCTGTAATGCTCAATTGGAGAAAACATTGTCCCGGTATGGTGTGCAACATCAATTTTCTACACCATACCACCCATAGACTAATGGGCAAGTTGAGGTCACAAATCGGGGCATTAAGCGTATATTGGAGAAGACAGTGAACGTAAGCCGTAAGGACTGGTCTGAAAGACTGGATGATGCACTGTGGGACTTTCGAACGGCCTACAAGACTCCTATAGGCACTACTCCATTTAAGTTGGTCTATGGGAATTCTTGTCATCTCCCTGTTGAGCTCGAGCACAAGGCATACTGGGCCTTGAAAATAGTTAACCTCGACATGGCAGCTGCGAGAGAAAACAGGTTTGTGTAGATCCACGAGATCAAAGAGCTCTGAAATGATGCATATGAGAGCTCCAAGCTATATAAGGAACGTACTAAGACACTCCACGACTACCGCCTGAAGGACAAGAAGGAATTCCGGGTGGGTGATCGGGTATTGTTATACAACTCGCGTCTTAAGTTGTTTCCCGGCAAGCTTAAGTCTCGTTGATTAGGTCCTTACACGGTGCGATCGGTGTTTCCCTACGGAACAGTGGAGATAGGCCATGAGGATGGCCGCTTGTTCAAAGTCAATGGGCACAGGCTGAAGTCGTATGTTGGTGGCCCAGTGGATAAGAGTGAGGAGGTTGTCACCCTCCACCCCAAGAACAAATGAAGTCGGGGTGGTGAGTCTAGCTGAAGACTCATAAATAAACTTAGCATGTTTTTGGGGTTTTTAGTTGTTTTTCTTTTTGGTTGCTTAGTTTCTTTTTCAGGTTGTGGTTCGTTTTGAACGCGGGGGAGGCTTGAATGCATTGCAGATCTTCAGGTATGTTAGTTCGGCTCTTTTCTTGGTAGGAGGTGTTTCATGAGTGATCCGGATTCAACTGATGTTTTTATTTTGGTTTTATTAAATGTAAATAAATAAACTTAACAGGAAAATAATTTTGAAAAAAAAAATAAAAAATAAAAAAATAAAATAAAATATAAAAAACAAAAAAACCGAAAATCCGAAAATACAAAAAAGTCGGCACTATCAGCAATGTTTTCTGGCACTGTCAGGTCTGATAGTGCAGGCCCAATTGCAAAAGCCCATCTTTTTTCGTTCTTTAAAATCTTCAAAATCCCACTTGAATCCTCACAAATCCTCTCACGAATCCTCCACACTTTCTTCCTTCCTCAAAAATCTGTTTTCCTCTCATCCCAAGCATCAATCCAGGTACGAATCTTTATTCTTCTCTTTTTAGTTGTTGAATAGTTGGGTTTGTTCTTCAAGTAGTTACCTTATAAGTTTTTTTAGGGTTTGGTCTAAACCGACCAATTCAAGCCCGTTTTCCGTGTAATTGTTTTGTTGTCGTGCACCATACTTGACCGATCTATAAAACCTCCAAGCAAAAGTGTTAAAAATGGGGGTTTTGGGTGATTTTGAGGCTTTTCCAGATCTCTGTTCCATCATGCACGACCGTGCCAAACCCAGGCATGACCGTGCTCTTCATAATTTGTGACTGAATCTTCAAAATTTTCCAGAAATTCATCAAGCACGATTGAGCCATCAACATGCACGATCGTGCTCTTCATAAAATATTGATGACTTTTATCTGGCCCAAAAATGATGGCACGATCGTGCCCTTCATAAGGATTTCCTGTTTTAAAAAATTTCACCCAGAAATTGGTTCAGCATGAGAGTGCTCAGGTGTGGCACGATCGTACTTAGGGAAGAACAAACCCAGAAAAACTTCATAATGTTGCAATCTTCATAAAATCTGCTGGAACAAGCACGCACGATCGTGCCAACAGATGGCACGGTCGTGTAACCCATCTGCAACCCAGTTTTTGTTGGTTTTCTGTGTTTTAATTGCTGATCTTGTCTTATTCTTGCAGATGAATAATTTGTTTCTCCGATTCAGCGGCAATGTCAGGGAAGGGCATTGTATTGCAAAAGTTGAAAGGCTATGGGCTAGGAGGCACTTAATCGAGCCTATGCGGACTTTTCAAACCGTCGACCTTGACTTGCTTGGTCAGGCTGAACGGTTTGAGGATCTTATGACTCCCCCGTGGACCCGTCTCTTTGCAATGGCTGAACCCAAATATGTTGAGCTGGTCATCGAATTTTTGCTTCATTCAGGTTCATTTTCTCGTGCCCAGATGTTTACATGAAACATGTTGGTTTTAGCTACCGTCTGGGGCAGAAGTGGCATCACCAGTGTATAGCAGGTTCGGGCAAATACTTAGGTTATATGTGGAAGACGAGATCGACTCCGAGCTCTTCCATGGAAGTTTGCAGGAATGGGAAGCTGATGCGGACAAAGCCGCATTCTAGGCTGAGATCACTGTGCCAGGGTGTGAATGGGACCCACGACGGGCCAAGGCTACTTGGATTCTTGAACCGTTGCACCGCATAATCAAACGCGCCATTTTTCATGTGATCGGCGGTCGGCGTGGAAACATCACCACCCACGACCTCTTCCACCTCTACTTCATCATTTCAGGGTCCAATTGCAATGTTGAAGCTAGTGTTGCTGAGTCTATCCAAAGGGGTACTGGTTCCACCACCACATCGAGGATCTGTGGTGGTGCATTTGCCACCAGGTTAGCCAAGTACTACATGATACGGTTGGATGATCTTCCCGTAGCGTGTGATTATGGATTGCTTGATATGGCACAGCTAACTGCCATGCACATGATTCGCAAAGTTAATGGTATCCCGAAGTTAGTGGATCGCCTGGGTAGGATTTGGGACCCACTTCCTGAGGGGGAAAGCGATCAAGAAGAGGGCAATGTTGGTGAAGGCGATGACATACACATGCAGGATGCTCCAGGATTCGGGCCCGGTGAGGCTACTGGGGGAGCAGACCCTCACATTCAGATGGGTGAACTGGGCCAGGGCTTTGGAAGCCCAAACTGGGAGCATATGTTCGGAAGTTTTGGTGGCGGGTATGAGCAGGGTGCTTACGGGCCATATGAGCCGTCTCCGGTCGATCCTTGGCGATGAATGGATGGGTTGTCTTTAGACTAGCAGGCGGTACGACATGACGTGGATTTGATCCGCACTGAACGCATAGATAGGGAAATTTTCTAGAGGATATGTACGAGCAGAGTAAGCAGAGCTTCGACTGGCTCTTCGGATCACATCAACATTTGGCAAACTCGCTCGGTCATCCTTACACACAGCCACCGCCGCACTTTACAAGGCGATCCCGGTTTGACCGCCGGGATGATTCCGGTCCATTAGGATCTGGCGGCCGCCCCTAATCTTGCAGCTCATGTCGTATTTTTATTTGCATTCTGTGTTTAAGGAGTGTACCATTTTGCATTGTCCGTACACTCCTCCGTTTGTTGCTTTAATTTCCTACACTTTAATTTTAATTTAGTGTTTTGGTTTATGAACAATGACAAGGGATTTTTGGGTTGGGTTGTTTATTGTGATCTTGATTATGTTTGCAAGGGTGCAGTCTTGATTTGATGATATGCTAGTTGCTGGATGGTGCGGTGGTTCCTTGGAATGTTTCGTATTACCTTCTTTCGCTCCATTCCAGCCTTTGCAACTCAAGGGAGTTTTTGTATTCCCGCTTCCTCCACTGCTATGCTATTGCATTGCATTATGCTCGTTTTTTGTTGTACATCGTGGGCGATGTACAATTCAAGTGTGGGTAGGTGGTTAAGCTTGTTTTGTGGTTGTTCGAAAACTATAAAAAATAATAATAATAATAATAATAATAATAATAATAATACTATAATAATAATAATAATAATAATAATAATAATAATAATAATAATAATACAAACTCTCTTGGATAATCAAGTCAACGCAAGTTTTATATAAACGCTAAAATTTTTGATAAATTTACAAAGGTGAACGTGAAAAAGGATTTGCTCAAATAAAAGTTACCATCTAGTATTTTTTATATAAAATTAAGCGTGAGAAATCAAGCAAAATTTCTACCTGTTTGCCTTGCATAGTTAGCCAGTACGCCCATTTCCGTGAGTTATTTTTGAGCCTTATAGCTTTAGAATTATTTTTGCTCATGTTTTTGCGGGCAAAGATTGAGGCGCTGGATGACTCTGCGATTTAGAACTTGTGTTAGGCATGCATTTCGAGAACACGAAGCAAACACATAACATAAAAATGATTGAGGCAGTAGGAAACCTTTTATTTTTAACCAATTTTATTTATCCCTACCCCCAAATCACAACCTTAGTTAAACCAATTTGAGCCTTTCCCTTTCATTTCGTTTAAACCACGAAATATCACCAATTAGCTAATTAAGACTTTTCTTTTTGAACCCACATTTTTGGTTTAAAGCCCGATCCGGTTAAGACTGACTTGTAAGCCTTCTTATATAGTTTAGCGATTTTTTAGTCATAACATCATAGCTTGGAGTTTTTATCTAAATAGAAGTACTTAGTTCCCTTTAAAGTGGTAAAAAAAGTCGTATGAATTGGCTTTGTTAGAGCAATTTTGTGGATACATCTAAGCGGTTTGCTAGCTCTCGGTTAGTTATTTGGATAGTTTTATTTTTTTCGCTTCAAGGTAGTCGAGCCGTCGGTCTTTAGCCGTTTCAGCCACTTTTATAAATCCATATCCACACCCCTTTACCCTAGCCAAATTACAACCCACTAAAGACCTCTTGATTTTTGTTATGTGTTAGTTAAGTGTTTAGATTTGATCCTTACACAAGCTTATGATATCGCATAGTCATTGTCTTGGCATCGAGTGTTCTAAACATACTCCTTTAATTGTATGTCTTCTATATTTTAGCCGAGAGTGTGTGAACATTGCTAGGATGTAAGGTGAGCCTGTAGGGATGTCGAGATGGATCATTGCTCATAACCATATTTCACATACGTTTTGGTTTTTCCTTTGATGTCGAGTAATCCGTTTTGTTTTGTCCAAGTTATTTATTTGTGCTTATATACTGCTAGTTGAGATGATTGCCGAGATAGAATTTTTGTTTACTTTAGTTTGTTTGAGGACAACCAAAGTTTAAGTGTGGGGATGTTTGATGTATTAGAAATTATACATCTTTTAAACATCAAATATTCCCCATTAATGCGGAAATTCATTGTTTTTTCATTGATCTTGATACTCATTTGAGTTGTTGGTGAAAATGCAGGTCCGGGCTTCGGCCCGATGAAGAAACAAAGGCTTTTGGAGCAAATTGTAGCAAAAATGGAACATTTCACCAAACTGCCAGATATAGCACGACCGTGCCAACCCATGGCACGACCGTGCTAAGCATTCAGAAGCCGACACTATCACAAACACTATCATCAGTCTGCACAAACCAAGCCAGTCCAATACTTGGCACGATCGTGCCAACCAATGGCACGACCGTGCGCGTGCTATCACAAGTCCTGATCAGCTAGTTTCCGAGATCAAGTTAGTCATTTCCGAGTACGATATCGATAAGCACGACCATGCCACACAATGGCATGATCGTGCCACCTCGGGGAAATTTTAGCGGGATCTATCCGGATTTGGCATCAAACTTGGTCAACAACTCAGCAAGGCACCTGCCACTTACCAAGCACGACCATGCCAAAAGGTGGCACGGTCTTCCCAAATGCCCAGTAGCTAAAATACGTGAATTCAGCTCATTTGAAGGAGAGTTGGAGCATTTGGATGATTTTCTCTCTCAAGAAGCTGATCTTGGAAGCTTGGAGATTGAAGAAGGAGCATTTAGGAGGTTGTATCACTTGATAATTCAACTCATTTTGCTAATTATCTTGTCTTAAACTCTAGTATTCCACTTGTTTTTCATGCACAATCCATATTACTTTACATTTGTCTTAATTATCATGAGCCTTCTAGGCTAAACATTTGTGTTGCTTGAATTTTGTTGAAGCTAATGAACACTTGACAACATGGAAATAGATGTGGTGATTGTTGTATGTTAATCTTCATGATGATATTTGATCTTGTTCTTGGAATGCATGTTCATGTTTAAAGTCATAATAATTGAATGTTTGATCATAAAAATTTACATGTAGTGTTGGAAAGCCCATGTAGAGATTATGATTATTGAATCTTGTTAGTTTGTTGATTTGATAGCATGAAACTAGGAATGGTAATTGCTAACATGATTAGAATGATGATTTGAATATGAGTATGAATTCATGCATTTGGATTTGGAAAGATCACATGAATGTTTATATGGATTCTATAGTTTGTGTTCATGTTTGGATTGATGATTTAGGCCAAGGTTGTTATCTAGCATGACCATGCTTATGATTCATGTCAAGAACTTGTTGAAGATATTATTTACTTGAAACCAAGTTAGGGCGATTAATGTGTTGTTCATGTTAGTTTTCCTTAATTTGTAAAGTTAGGAGTTTGACAAACAATTAACTCATATTTAAAGATTAACAACAACTTAGCAAGTGAGCTTAAAAAGAATGAATCTTAGGTGATTAAAAGGTTATTTCATAATATTTTTCCCAAGATTTATCAAACTAGGAAACCTTGAATGGAAACTTAGTTGAACCTAGAACTTGCATCACCATTAGCAGTCCTCAAATGTTGTCATATGTTTGTTAGTGGATACTTAATTTAAGCAACCTTCCTTAGTTATTGTTCTTTATCAATTCAAATAGTTAATTGTTATATTTTCCTAATAGTTAAAAAGTGAATAAATCAATTCACCCATTGAACCAGGTTTAAAAGTAACAAAAATCTAGTATTGAGACACTGAGTCCACGGATTGATATCCGGTTCTTACCGATAGACTGTACTACCACCCAACGGGTACACTTGCGCTTTGTGTGTGTAGTTGGTTTTAAGTAAAAATCATTTTTAAAACCTAATTTGTGTGAACCAAAATCATAGAAATAAAATATATTTAATTCACGCACATCAAACTGCTAGTTAAGAACCAGCACTACTGTAAATCCCGAACTTCTATCTTTGACTTGTTGACTTGTAATTCTAGTCTTCAGTCTTTAACTTTGGTTAACTTAATTGTTGACTTGTTGACCAATACTTTGACAATCCAGCACTTGTTCTTATATACTCTAATCTTTGAAGGCAGTAGTGTAATGTAGCAGTAGTAGTTTGGGAAACTGTTTTGGGAAGCCTTCAAGGGGGAAACTTCTGGTCTTGTGATTATATTTTAACTTATTTCTTTAGGTAGGGATGATGGTTCCTTTGGGTTTTTGCTTTTATCATCAGCAGGTCTTACATAATCCAACAATCTCCCCTAGATCCGCTTATGCGAAATCACAATTATAAGGCTTGTCTTTTATTCTCTTATTTTGATGAAGTCTTTGATGTCTTCTGGCTCAAACTTAGTACTTCATTGCTTATTTTCTCACAATCTTTGTGTTAGGGAGAATGTGAGGCAGATCTCAGACTTTAGTGTGATCCACTGATTGTAGTGATAGATCTTGTGGATCTTCTTTTGGAGATTCTTCAATGACCACAGAATAAGTGCCAGTAGGGGTCACCAGCTGTTCTGAACACATATGCCACATCAGGCATGCCATCAACAAGAATCATCTACTCATCTTCTTCCAGATCAACAATCCAATTAGTAAAACCTTGGTTCTATTTGAGGTAGTTCCTGTTATTTTCCATGATTTTGGGTTTAAAAGTAACAACATCAGACTCCTTCTTTTAAGCAAGGTTGACCTCTGTTTTATCCTAAGAAAGTCTTGGCGGAAAATTTTCAGGATTCCTTCTCCTTCGATCATGGTAACCCATGAATTCTTTAGACACAATTGTGTCCTTCCACCTTTAATTGAACTTTTTGCAGCCCATTCAACATGTATCAATTATTATCTCATTTTGAAGATCTTTAGAGGAATGATCTTCATGGTTGGGTCTACTAACATCTTCTTGACCCTGGCCACTTCTCTTAGTAGTTTTTGTGCATCCTAGTTTTGAAACACATAGAAGTTCTTCACATGATAAGGGACATCTTTCTTGAGCCACTCTATGCTTTCCTATTCTGATGCATTTGCCATAGACTGTTATTTGAATAGAGGTATCTTGGAGAGCTTCTGTGATTCTTGAAACATGTGTTGTTCATAGTTTCTAATCTCCCTCATCCTCCTATCTATAATGTATTGTGTTTTCCTGTATGTCATCTTCCCTTGATTCTCTATAAAATCTTTTGATAACTTTCTCTTCTATCTTCTTTACAGTCTCTTCATAGTTTGGTTTTTTATCAATCTCTAACAATGGTAGCTTTTGTAGTGTATTGATGAATCTTGGAGAAGGAGGCTCTGTAGTAAATGGCTCTATGAAAACTATTGTAGTCACAAGTTCTGTTTTTGTAGTTGCTGGTTCATCTTCAGGATCATCTTGCAAGACCGACTTCCTTTTTCTTGAAGGCTGATTAGTTGTTACGTTGGAAACTTCTAGTTTACTTGTAACTACCGGTTTTGGTGAAACTTATGGATTTTTGCCAGATAGTTTACTAGTAGTTTGACAACAGTTGGTTTAGCCCTAGACTGTGTCTTTGATGATGATCTGGTTGCTGGTGGAGTAGAAGGTGATTGAGAACCAACAATTATACTTGTTCTAGCTGTTTGAGTTTGTACTCCAGCTGTTTGTCCTTTGGCAACTTCTGGTTGAGTTTGAATGGGTTGTCTTCTTTTGGTCTCGAGCTTTTCAATGGTTTTAGCCTTTTAGATCACAGTTCGTGGCCTCATCTCAATCTCTTTAGCTTTGGTGATTTTAGGATCTTATCTTGTAGCTCTTTCTTCTGCTCTTTGACTATTTATTTTGCTTGTCACCAAGGTAGCACTTAAACCTCCCTGGTCTTGTTTGAACATTTTGATTATTCCTACATAATCCACATCACCAACATTAACCCCCTTTTTCTTTTCAATCATGGTTCTTGCTTTAGCTTCATCAATTATTTTCTTTACTCTTATTTCACCCCCTAAATCATGTCAGGTTCATCGTCCTTCTTCTTTCCCCCATTTTTGGCATCATCAGTTTCCTGCCTTTGCATAAAGTGGTTTAACCAGGGTTTAGGGGCAAAAGTACCAAAAGTTTCGCATCAAAACTATTCAAATAATCTTTGAACATGGGTTCTAAGATGTCTTTGAAGGCATTTTTGAACTCCCCTGCTGGCATTGATGAGGTGGCTAAAACCTCACTAGCAGTTTGCTTTATGTGGTGGTGGTTGTTGTGTGAGAGAGCTAAGTATCTGGGTGAGCTCGTTTTGTGAGGATGCTAACTTTTTTGTGTACTCTGGTTTAAGTTGGACTTAACTTGGGGCATTTTGGTGCACAACTCCTTGAGTTTGGAAACTGCAACAACCGGCTATTCCGTCAAATCATAAAATTGCTAGTTTTGGGCATCATTCAAATTATTGAATTCATCTGCTCCCCTACATGAGGTGATTGTATCGGTAGGTGTTTGTGGCTTTTTAGTCACAAGAAAACTTCCTGATACCCCTTCTTTCTCGGTATCGGAGACTTCCAACAGTTTGGACATCCAATACTTTAGCAGCATGGATGAACTCAGCTGTTGTTTCCTACATAGTGGTCTTAACTATGTTTCCACTGTCTTCTTGAAAACCAGTGGATTCATCAAGAGTAGTGAAAGTCACCACTGCAATCACCTCATTAGGATTTACCTGTGAGGGATGAGCCTTCTTCTCATGTGGGTAAGGACCATATTCCATATGTACCAGGGCTTCATTCTATGGTTCCATCTCTGTGATTTATGGTTGAGATGTGCCTTTTTCTTGGTACATAAGATTTGCCTTCATGAGCCTTTCTCAAAAGTACTAGTTAGGCTGGTTGGAGGTACTAGAGACCGTAATGAAAAAGTAACTACAGTCTCTGGTTGAGTTTGTGTTTCAGCCAGACTCTCGGGACCTCAACTTCTTGAGTAGCTTTTGTTTTGGTTCTTTTTGAGGGGGTGTCTGTGGATTTAGACTTAGAGGTTTTTTAGAAGTATTTTGTGCTGAAGACTTCTTTCTCTTTTTGGTGTTTGTTTCTTTGGCTTCTTCAGGTATGGATTGTTCCTTTTGGTCAGTAAGAGTAGTGGGCTCAGATGTGGTTGTTATGGCTCATCAGCTGGTTGTCTAGGATTATTTCCTTGCACAGTCTCAGCCTGTTCATCAATTAATATCGGCTCATTGTTTTACCTTCCCATCCTTGTAAAAGTTTGAGCCAAAGGTGATTTGATGGGAAGGATCACACTGCTTTCGTAGGTCTCATTAGACAATTCTATTTCTATTATTGCCATAATAAGTCTAGGGTACATTAAAAATTTGGAAGTTGTGTATTACCATAAAAATTTGATTTGAAAGTTTAAACTTTGATTCAGTCAATACTGAGTAAGCAATGCATTATGTTGATTGTGGAACTTCGTTCCAAGAACCAAGTTTACATGACAAGCACTACATGAGAGTATGGAAGACAAATTTTGGAGCAGGACCACAATCTTTCTTCTCATATGTGGTGTAACATCCTCTAGAAAATGGATCCCGAAAACCCGATTAGTATTGTAAACTGGATCAAAGTGTTATGAATAAAAATACGAAATTTTATTATCTCTGTTGTTTTAATATTTTGCGTATTAGTTAAAATACGTAATTTTGAATTTAAAATGTTAATTTTATAAATAATATAAGTTAGTTCGGTTATATATATAAAAGGAAAAAAATTAAACTAAGTTAGTCGGCCAAGTTAGGGTAATTCGAACCCACGACCTCCAACCGGCCCGATCAAAGCATGCGTACACACAACCAAAGGGCTACAACCCTTAAATTGTTATAACCCCGCACCATTTTGTATTTAAACTAACCCGGAAAAAAAAACAAGCCCTATCGTCTTCCTCACCAGCCTCACGCGAACCTGACTCAGTTGTTTCCGAATCGCGACGTTGAGACTTCATATGCGAATCAGTTATGTGTTTTCTAATCACTCCACATTACTCATAATCAATCAAATTAAAACTAATTAAAATCATTTTTACACCACCATTAAAGCCCACCTTGAACACATAGTGAACTTATCAAATTCGGTATCAAAGACACATAAAACTTATACTAAATGATATCTCTCACTATTCTCTATCATTCTCTACTCAGAACACTTGTTTATTATCATCCAAATTCTCGGATTAAACACGAACATTTTCTAGGGCTTGGGAATTCATTGCTTGATATCTCCTTCAATCCTTAACCAAATAAGGTAATTCCAAAGCCTAAACTAGTTAATTTTTCATGCTCTACAAAACTTTACAATCCATTTACGTGATAGAGGGCTTTATGGATCTGAATTTCATTCCTTGTTAATCTAGGGTTCTTAGCTCATAGAATTTGGGGCTTTGATTTTAGGATTGTGTTTTGATAAAATTGAAGCTAGGATATTGTTCATTATCATATTAGTTAGGTTTGTGTAATTTTTGAGAATTTTTTTAGATGTCTTATAGATTTATTATGAATTTTTGATCATGTTACAATTTATAGAAATATTATATAAAATATGGATTTACCAAAATAGAAACTCATAAGCAGTATTTTCTAGTTTTCTATAAAAATATAAGATAAGTGTGATTTTCGGATATAAATTGAAAGACGAATTTTGTATAAAATTGTTGGAATTTGTATTTTTGATATATAATAACACAATTTGTTATTATCTTGCCTTGATATTTTATTGTTTTAATTTTAGACTTTTTGATGATAATGTTATTTGGACATGATCATATATAGTTGTTGTGAAAGGATTTGTAGACTTGATATATGCAATGTAAAAACAATGTCTTAAATATTTTTATATTAATGATATAAGTATGCAACATTATTTATCTAGTTATGAATGCTAATTTATTAGTTACGTCGGTATTGTTATTTATAATATTTTGTTAGACAAAAGCCCTAAATTGTAGGATTTATTTTATAGTTTTGAGTTGCTTATTTAGTATATTTTGTTATTTATTTCTTTAGGGTAACATTTTTGTCTTTGGAATATTTTCCCTCAACATTCGTGCGGTTTACTTAAGGATCAAACAAATGTAAAAATGTGATTGGATCTATTTTGTTCCCCTTTTTATAACTAAATATTTTTGTGATGTGTCATGTATCATTATTTCATATGTTTTTTATTTAAATCATCAACATACAAAATCAATGTGTCACTATGTGTTACATTTACTTGTATATATTGTTACATATACTTGTATCTATTTATTACTCGCTTTGTGTCCATTGTTTCACATAGATCCATTGGCTGACCGGTTTCCCACCTCTATGAGTTGAACTAGGTATCCCCACCATTACTTAGATTCACTTTTTGGGGCTTAAATCTCGCATTATTTCATTATCGTTGTATCACATTATTATAAATGGTTGAATTGATTATTGTTATTGTTGAATTGTTAAGGATATATTTCATACACTTGAAGTTGCATGTAATTTTAAATAAAATAAAAAATAATGAAGCAAAATGATTTATTTAAATTTATATCTAATTCACCAACTTTATGTTGACCCCAAAACTATTTTAACACATGATACAGGTAGCCAGGTGTGATTGAGTTGAAGACGAAGACATGTAGGACATGCCATAGATTAATAAATTTGATTGTTGGGCTTATACTAGTAAAGGTTTACACATTAGTGCTACATTTGGGCTTTTAGAGGGTTTTGGGCTTCCTAGTGCCTTACGGGCCTAGGGTTGTAACTGTTGGGCTTGGTGATTAGTATAAATATATATATATTAGGACAATGTTTAAAGACTAGAGTGTAATTGAAAAACTTGTATCAGACACTATTCTGGTGTATGCAAGTTGATTTTGTTTCAAGAGATTGTTCTTCTTCCTAATCTTTATTTTCGCAATTGGTTAGGTTATGATACCTGTTAGATCCGATTTCAGGACTTACATGGATCTTATTTTATGTTTGATGATTTTGATATTGTATGAATTCTTTGAGATTTTTATGATATGTGTTACATTTTAATTTTGACATGTTTTAAATATTTAAACTTATAATAGTTGTCATGAGCTATGGACAATCATCTCGCTCCGACCGATAATTTGTTGCGGGTCGGGGTGTGACATGTGGCATACTTGGTATTGCCATTTTAGCCATGTTCAATGAACTCTAGATCCATTTCATATTTGGAGATTTTGTCAACCCCTTCTGCATGTTTAAGTTGTAGACAAAGTGATAAAATTTCTAGGGTGATTGCAATGGTAATATCTCCAATCTTGGCATTGATATCTAGCACATTCTTTTTATCATTTTTGTTTAGCTTGGTTGTGGTCCATAAATCATTCAAGGTGGTTTTATAGATGGTTTGGTTCATAGTAAGTGCATGATAGAAAGGAGATATGTCAATAAGGTCTATCATGAGGGTGTATTGACGATGGTCACTTTCCTTAGTTTGATAAGAAAGAAGGTTGTGAGTGGTTTGGAGAGGAATGTTCCCAATGATCAAGATGATGAGGATTTTAGGTCAAAGATTGAGATAGAAGTTTAGGGTTTGTAATTGATCATTGGATATGTATGAAACATTTAAAAGGATCCCAAATGAATTTAAAGCTTATTTATAGGAATTTAATAACCAACATAAGAAATGACTAGATTTTTGGGAAACTACTAGGTCGAGGTAGCAGTTTTGTGCAATATGTACAAGAATGATAAAACTTTTCAGTGGTGAGACTTTGAAACCCATGCCTTATGACTTGCAGGCTTCGTTCCATCAGAAGTGGATAAATCACTTTGACTACTATTTTGAGCCATTGTCAGCTTTTGTACCATCCTAATAAGCTCCTTTTGGTTCTCTGCTAGTGCTTTATAGCACCTTGATGAGACCTTTTTTGCTTGTACTGATTCGGAGTAGAATGGGAATCTTTTGTTTTGGCCAGATGTTTGTAGAAGGTGCATTAGTAACTTGTACTGGTCTGGTGAATTTTCTGTGATTTAGAGCCAATGTGACAGGAGTTTTATAGTTTGAAAGACCTTAAAAGAACTAGTGGATTCACAGTAGCTAGAATCACTGCATGGATAAGATATTGGGTTTTTTATGAAAGTTTTCCATATTTTGAATCTTGCTTTTCTCATAAGCTAAGACCATGTACAATCCTTAGTATTGTGATTGGTTTTCTCACATACTATGCAAAATAATGTACCACTAGTGCTTTTACCCCTTTTAAGCAGACTTTGATTTGCTTTTGAAGTTTTTACTAGGGCAAACAATTTTGGATGAAATGATGTTATTTTCCCATCAGAAGTCACAAATGTCATTGGTTTGAAATTATTGTCAACACATGTTTCATCAGACCATTTAGTGTTGTCTTGATCAAAGAATTTGTGAGAAGATCAAAATTAGTGTTTTCAGTCTCCTTTCCAATTAAGGAATTGGATTCAATGTCATAGATTTGAATTTTTGGAATGTAATTACTTGGTCATTGTGTATGATTATACCCTAGACCAAATTTCACATTGCTTTTAGATTGTTGATTTAACACCATTTCAAAACCTTTACATGACTCAACCCATTTTTGACAGTTTACTTGTGTTAATTCAAGTTGTATCTTATATAATTAATATTTTGAAAGAAGTGACTCTAATTATGCAGAATGGTTTGAGGTTTCATGTTTTAAATAAGAAATGATTTGGTCCTTTTCCTTCATCACTTGTTTGTAAGATTTGATGGTTTGTGCCAACGGTTTCTTAGAATTTTTAGAATTTTCAAGAAGCATGATATTCATTGCTTTGATATCCCCAAATGCTTGAATGCACTTTTCTGAAAGAAGTTTTGATAGTATTTCTGGAGATACATCAACATGCTGAGATGGTCTAGCAGTTGTTGATCCAACAAGTGGAATAATGCACAAACCAGTAGTTTCACTGGTGCTATAATATGATGTGTCACTTAATGCTTTTAGAGCAACTAGTGCAAGATTTTGGTGACCATAATTAAGTGCAAGCATGCTAAAGTGTTCATTACTCAAATCCTCAAGCAGTCTACTCTAATCTACAAAGCTTTGCATGAAAAGCTTTGCTGAGTAGTTTCTTGTGTAGGGGCACTAATAGTTTGGTAAACGACTGGTAAATGAACCTAGGATTGAGTTTGTGCCTGTGAAGGTGTTTGAACATGTGCTTGTGACATATTAACATGTGGCATGTGATACCGAGAAGGACCATTCATATATGGATATGAATTTTGAGTAGGTCCATGTGCAAAATGTGATGTAGACTATATGTTGGGACTAGGGGTATTTTGGGAAATTTTTTGAGGTGTATTTTGAAAACCTGATACTGACCACTAGTTATTTGATTCATTTGATTAGGATAAGTCACACTTGGTACTAAGGTATGTATAAGATTTCTATACTCCCTTGCAAAGTGACCTAACCTTTGACATTATATAACATTCAACCCTATATTTATCCTTCTCAAACTTACCCCTACCCTCCATTCCAGGAAATTTCCTACCAGTTTGTTCACATTGCTAATCATGGCCCCATCATACCCTCACAAGAATTTGCTATTTACTAATAACTTTGCTATGAGTGGGATCATGACAGTTAGGGATGACAAAAAAAAAACCCGAGCTCGACGGGTATACCCAAAATCTAAAACATCCATTTTGGGCATACCCGACACCTGATGGGCATGGAACCAAGTATGCGATTGGAAATAAATATTTTGCGAGTATGGGATTAAGTGATACTCGACACAGTTACCCAAACCTATATATCCGTTTACGTGGACCATACACCTGAAATAATCCGCGGTTTTTAAATTCTTTTTTTTTTTGTATTTCCCTTAACCATTATCTAGTAAGGCTTCATTACTTGAAAAATAAACTATTTGTGTGTCATGAATACAAAATTATCTTTTGAAGTTTATATTATCATGATATTTACATTTAATGTACATGGATAGTCCCCGTGGGTTTCTAAAATTTTGGATTTGGTCCATAACTTTTCAAAAGTACATGGATTGTCCCGATGGTTTACACTTTGTAACACATTTAGTTCCAATCTTTTTCCAAAAGGAGATGGATAGTCCCTGTGGTTTCCACTTTGTAACTCATTTACTCCCCATTTGGGAGCACCTAAAACATTTATATTTGTTGTCCTAGAACTAAATGCATTACAAAGCTAGAAACGATATACCAAATTTTGGAAAACCAGAGGGACTATTTGTGTACTTTACTCTTACATATATTTAAAACTTTTATAGTGATAATAATATGTATATAACTAACCATATTTTAACTTATAGTAGTTATTAAGATTATAAAATTATATGTAAAAATAGTGGTTAAAAATGTATTTTGAAATCCCAACAAATATTTTTAAGAAACTAACAAGTATACCCAATACCCGCGAGTATCCTCGATATCCTAATGAGGAGTTACCCTTCATATACCTGATGGATATTAGACCGGCTATGAGTCACATTTTTACAAACATGTATGAGACTAAGATTACCAATACTTAGTCCGAACATGACCATTTCTATCCATAGATCATGTGGAGTATGTTTGTTTTGTATAAATAGTTATTTAATTGTTGTGAATTGACGAATTGTCTACCAACTTCACTAAAATCATGTTAATGAAACAACATAGACAAAAACCTGAGTGAAAAAGATCGATGCAAATTTCAATAATAAGTCATATTTATTGTAAAGATCAAACATCTCTATACTTGTAAATAACAATAGAGTACACGTGTCATGTTTTCACTATCCTGCATTGATTATGAGATAAATTGATGGTTGCCTCAACAATGACACATGCCTTGGTGTTGTTCCCTTTAAATTTATTCGCGGTTCAACCCATAAAACTTTGAATGACCCGACCCTAATACTCATTACCCCTTCCTGTTTTACCTTCAAATCTAAAAACCCCAAACGCAATAGATGTTATGGGTTACCTTCACTCCCAAAAAATGGTCACCCAAAACTGGTCACAGTTGATATTGAGTTGAGATATATCATCGGATGCTCAATCACATGGTGGTGGACGCGTTGAAGGGGCGCTGCATACGATGGTGTGGTCGTGAAGATGGATACGGTGGAAGTTGTGACGGTGGTTATGGAGGGGTGGTTGGTAATCGTCATATTTTGTTTAATTGGATGTCGATTATGGAGTGCCAGATCAGTCCTTCTTCTAGTTCACACATAAATTATCTAAAATCTTCAATGGTCTGCTAATATTTCAATTTTGTTTTATGAGTCTTCAATGTTCTCTTCTTTTGAGGTTTATGTCATTCTATCTATTCCAGTTGCTTTGATTTTCTCTTTACACATTCTGAGCTCAAAGGGATGTTCAAAATGGGCATCAAATAGATGTTCAAGTCACTTTAGCATTGCATCTTCCAATATAAGGTGTCTTGAAATTTGATGTTGAAAATTGATTGTTACTTGAAGTCATTGGAGCTTAGGGAAATATTTCAAATGGATATGGTGGCAGGGGTTTTACTTCAGGGGTAGTGATTAGATATCATTCTTGGGTCGGTTTCTTGTATTAGGCTTAGGGTTATCGTTGGTTGCTTCGACTTTATTCTTGATTCCTTGATTTTGGTTATGGTATAAAATGTTTTATTTATATAATTAAGTTATACAATTTGGATAAAAACACAATGAATTACTCTCACTCTCCTAGTTTCTCCCCTATTCTACTCGGTTAGCTCTTTGGTTTCAAAGCCTAATACGACATTTAATCATGTTTTTTTGTTGATTATTTTAACAAGCTCTTCGTGATGATTGTTTTTAATTTTGTTGTTTTTGTGTTTTAGGACTTGTTGGAGCAGCAAACTGTTGATTACCCGAGTTTCAAGCTATTAGTTCTTGGTTTTCTAATTGTTGTAACAAGGTACTATGAATGTGTGAATATAGCCTTAATTTATGTGTTTTATATGTTTTATTAAGTGTTGTGGTATGCGCTTTTGACATGAAACTTATATGGGTTTTTTATTATAGGTTGTAAATGTTAGATCCCTAGGACCCCTTTGGATCGATAACCAACACCAAACATTACTCTTGATTCAAACTTAATCGTAAAATACAAGAAAGTGTAGAAGAGACAAGACGCAAACAAACTCTTTCTTCACTAATCTGTCATCACAGATTACAGTAAACTGAAAGAGTACACATCTACCAACTACTTTACCCACACTTTCTCTCTCTAGGCTTTCTCATCTCAAACACTCTGATCAAATCTTACTTAAATTAATTCCAAATCTAACCTATATATATATATTTATATATATATATATATATATATATATGCTAGACAAATAAACAATGAACTTAAACCTTCAGGGAAACACAAACCTTCAAAGAAACTTAGCTTCAGGGAAACATTTCCTAAACACTTTGTAAGGGATTATTCCCTGAACTCACTCTTTTTTCTGAACTCTATCTTTGACTTTGACTTTGTCTTCTCCTCATAATTTAGACTTTTCACAAAATTGATAAAGCCATAGTTACCAAGCAGGTTGCTGCACTTAAAAATATTCTTTTGTTTCAGTTCTGTATGGCCATGCCAGCGATTATGATTTCATAAAGCCACATATCTCCCTTTGATTATAACTATGAATCTTACATGGTAATTTACCAACTTTTAAGCTATGTTGTCAAAACATCAGTTAAGACATTAATTCTTGCATAAGTTCCAAATTTGATTACATTCAGAGTTTTATTTATTATTATTTGGTATGTTGATGGAAGTCTCAACTTCTTAAGACGATGTAGATACTATTTTAAACATTTTGCCATATCTTTGTAGCTATCCATTATAATAAAAGAATTTTTATGTGTAGATGCATATGTCTGTCGCCTGCGTCATCAAATAGTATCGAGTCTGTACATAGTTTCATAATGTTAGAATGTATGTTGGTCACTTCGCACGAAGTGAAACTATCTTCGTATGAAGGAGATTTACCTTCGCACGAAGATACGATCTAACTTCGTATGAAGGTAATGTGTTGTCTATGAATAGACGTGCAAGCTAGTTTATTTGTAACATTTTGTGATTTGGACAGCAGAGCTCTGTCCGACTGTTTATAGGATACATAATGTACAACAAGTTAATGAATCAGTGATTAAAGTGAATACAGCGTGTTTACAATGTCGCCTAACTATACACGGATTCCGCACGTGTATACTATATACTCAAATTATCCTGTAAGTGGTATGAGAGCTACGGATGACCTGATTTGAAGACATTGGACTTATGACATCTCATCTTGTAATCATTTCTTCTTTTTGTTGAACTTTTCTTGGACATTAAAAATATTAAATGGACTAATTTTTCAGTATAAGATATAAAATCCATGTAAGATAAACCGTTTAAAAGATCAGAACTAAAATCCACTGAAATCATTTCAAAAAGTGCAAAAAACGTGAAATTTTGAACCTCGCTTCGCACTAACAAAACTTCACTTTGCACAAAGCGGCTTCCACTTCGCGCGAAGTGACATTATCTTCGCACAAGATACATTCACTTCACATGAAGTGACACTTTGCATGAAGTGATATTTACTTCACACGAAGTGACATTTAATTAGTGTTATTTTTGTTTAAAATTTCAGATCGCACGAAGTGTTTACTTCGTTCCAATTTCACTTCGCACCAAGGTGTTTGTGCGATCAAAAAATTTTTCGGTAAAAATGAATGATTGGGAAGAGGTACGTGGTATTGGAATTCTCATGATCGAAAAAATATTTGGGTTAAAAGATTCGAATGTTTTATGTGCAAAATTGATGAATTGGTGAATGATTTAATAGAACGTTTGTGTGTTTTGATTGAAAAGTTTAAAGAATTTGAAACTAAGGTGAGATTTCAAGATTTTGAGAAGATATTGAAATTTTCTAAAGCTTTACCTTAAATATGAAAAAAATTATAATTCTTCAATTTATACTATACATGATTTCTTAGAAAAGGTTAAAGAATGCATCCCTAAAATTGAAAAACTGAAAGTTTTAAAGGAAAAGAAGGAAAGCAAAATTGAATAGTTAATAGTATTGATAAGATTCTTTTGATGAAGATTCAGTGATCAATGTTATTCTACTGAAAAGGAATTTTTTTAAAAATGTTTGTCATATGTTTAATACTCCTGAAGTTTTTCAGTCTTTTGCATGTATTTTATGATCAAGGAAATTTTTAGAAAACACAGATTAAAAAGGAGCTGAATACTGAGAAATTGATAGATCGATTGAATGAAGAAGAAGAAATGTTCAAAGCTGATCAGAAATTCGATGTTGAAATAGTCCAAGAAGAGAAGAAAATTGAGAAGATTGAGATAGAGAAACCGTGCACAAAATGTTTAGAACCATGCAAGTCGTGTACTAAGAAAGGCGAGATGTATAGAGAACTTAAATGTCACACTGATAACCGGACAATAAAATATCTAATGTCGTGTGAGTCATGTGTTGTAAAAGATGAGAGATACAAGGAGCTTAAACGTCTTATAGATAATTTGTCAAGTGATTAGAAAAAAACAAAAGAGGCTTATGACAAATTAAGTAGAACCATTAAACAATATGAAAAATCGAGTTTAGAAGATGAAACCACACTCTCGATGCTCAAGGCAACGGTCATGGACAAACAAATGGCAATTAATATTTACCTTGACACGATTGCCAAACTAAAACAGGAGCTTGAAACTATGAAGATAGAAACAGAACAGGTCAACAAGTTGCTGATTAGTTACTCAACATCTTTATACGTGATTGATTATATTCATCTAAAACAACTAGAAAAACATAAAAGGAAGAAAAAGAGTCTAGTAACCAAAATTGGGATCCAGGTTATCATCATGTTCCAACCCCAATGTGGATTAGTTATGCCCAAAAGAAACCTGAGGGAGTGGAAAAGGCGCTCAATTTAAAACTTAGAATTGAATCGAACAACAGGCTGCCTGAAAACATAGATGTAACCTATGATTGTGGATCTGAAGTGGTTCAAAATGTGATTGATAATGTTTTGGAAGATAAGAAAACAAAATCGAGTTATCGTTCTGAAATTGAAGAAAGTTTTCATAAGAATTACATGAAGAAATTAGAACACGGTTTGAATGATGATCTTAATATTGTGATTTACATAATGAAAGGATCTAACAAACTATATTTTGATGATGAGTTTTCGATTCAGTATATGAATCTTTATAAAGTTGAAAAGGTTTTCAAGTTGCTTGAAATTAGTTTGTCTGAGCTGGATATTAAGAATATCTCAAACAATTCCAAACCTAAATGTTTTCAACATAATAATCAAAATGGAAAGTGAAAATAAAAGAAAAGGTTTAGGACATGTCAAGAAAAATAACAATAGGTTCCGAAAACCAAAGTCCTCAAAGAATATAAATTTTGTTTTCAGAACACGCGCAGAAAAAGAAAAAGAAAGTTTTATTTATGGTATATACTTAACATACCAGGTTAGGGGGTTTTTTATTTTATTGTGAGTATTGGCTCTCAACTATTTTGTTTTTGGTACTTACTATGTCAGTTTTGCGGACCTTGGATCTTATATGTCAATTGGTGAGAGTCTTTGATTATTTTTCCCCGATGTTAGTATTTTGGATTGGTTTTTCTTGTGTGTTTAGTGAATATTAGCTACTGCATTCATGGTAGATCATGAACTAATTGTTGTATGTTTTCAAAGGTAAAGTTAAAATACAATTACTAAGTGTTTTAATTTTATAAGTTATTCTTGTTTTGAGCAATTTCTTGATCATTAAGTTGGTCATCTATGTACTGCTGGATGTCATACTATTAGAAATTCTATAATATAGTTTATTATTTGATGCAATTAGTGTTTTTTTTAGGTAATTACATATACTTGTGTCAAATGTTTCAGGGGTTACAATTTTTAACAATATAAAACTACAAGCATGCAAATAAAATTAAACAATTGCAATATACAACAAAGAGTACTACTAAATTGAATATGTTGTGTGTTTATTGGAGCTGGGAGTGTGTGTTGATAAAAGCAGTTTAATAATTTAAAGATTATCAATCCAAGTAATTAATAATCAAATCATTCAAACATAAAATGGATATGGAAATGCTTGTCAAATGATTTCTCTTCACTTATTTCAGCAATATCAAAGTACAAATTCACTAGGTGCACTATCTCTCTTAGTATTTATGCTTTTCTACTCTAGATTATTTGATAAGGGGATATTCAGCTATAGAGTTACAAATTACATCATGTACTGTTCTATTCATAGTAGAGGAGATAACTACTAGTGAAGTCACTATGAAAGTGACACAAAACAACCTGATAAACGTGTAATTGCTAGTAGTTTTGTTGGACAAATATTACAAACAACTAAAACCTACTGAAAGTATAAAGTAAAACTACTCGGAAACGAAACTACTAGAAGAGTCCAGTACTTTGGTTCCCAGTACTTTAGTCTAGCACTTTATCTTCAACAGTTGACTAGTACTTTTGCAATGCATCACTTTAACTTGGTTTCCAGTTCTTTGATCCCAGTTCTTTTTTCAAGTTATTTTGGGTGGTTGTGTGTGAAGCCTTCAAGGGGAAACTTCTGGTACTCTTTAATCAAATAAACTTTATTTTCCTAGCAAGCAAGATGGTTCCTATAGGTTTTGGCTTTCGTCAACAGCAGATCTTACATAACCCAACAATCTCCCCTAGATTTGCTGATGCCAAAATCACACTTATTTGTCTGTCTTTTATTCTTTTATTTGTTGATGCCAAGTACCCTTTATCTGATCATTCCTTTGATTCCCAACTCCAAATTCTTAGTTTGGTCATCATTCTCTTCCTTTTTAAACTCAAGATCTGCAATGACTTTTATGTCATCTAGGCTTAAACCTTAAAGATCACACCCATCCATTTGGGTCACAGAGCCATCTTCTTTGAAAAGTTACACATCAGTTGAGTACTTCCTTGCCATCTCAGAATTCTTGGGTAGGTGGAGGTGAATCTGGCCTTGCAGGCACAGTTACCCCTTGATGTGCCACAAATTGATGTGGTAAATCTTTTGGTGATTCTTCTAACGCAATTGTGTATGTACAAGTAGTTTGAACTTCATTGGATCTGAACACATGTGTAACATAAGGCATACAAGTTACAAGGAAAAGTTTTTCTTGTTCATCCATTCATAGAATCCAATGGGAATAACCATGCTTTTTCTTCAGGTTGTTCATATAATTCTCCATGATCTTAGGATTGTAAAAGAGTATCTCTTGGGGCTTTAAAGGAACAACAACATACTCATTCTTTTTATCAGCAATGTAGGTATTTGTGTTCTCTCAAGTTAAAGGTGGAAAGAATTTTTCGTGATTTCTCTTTCTAGCAACTTTATAGGCCATGTACTTTCTTGTGAGTGTTGAATCTTTCAATCTTATGATTGACTTCTTTGGAGCCCATTGTGCATGAACTAACTCTTATTTCATGTTGAATAACTTTGATACAGCTTTTGGTGTTGGTTTTCTTTTACTACCAAGCTTCCAGTTGGGAGGGGGTCATTTCCACTTTAGGGTCTTCAATCATTTTCTTGACCCTCTCCACCTTATCTAGCAAGTTATTTGCATCCCAGTTTTGAAATACATAGAAGATTTGATTGGATATGGTACATGTATTTTAACCTGTCAAGGCGCTCTTCTTCTGACACGTCTATAATTACTGGACCTTTGAAGGGTGTGATTTGTGAGAGCCTTTGGATTCTTGAAATATGTAACTCTCATAGGCTTTAACCACTCGTAACGACCTAAATAGGTTTATGTATTAGTAACTTTAGGGTATGGGCTATTATGTTGTAATGGGCTTAGGGGTAGCCTTTGGGTCTAAGGGCTTTAGGGTAATGGAGCACTAATCTTCTAGTATATATAGATAATGATGTATTAGGGTTTGGTGGCTCCTTGGTTGATTATTCACTTGTATTAGACAAATTGATGATTTGTATGCAAGTTGAACATTTCTATCTTCATCTTATTTCTTCTACTTTGATTCTTAGCTTGTTTGTGTGATTCTGCCACCGTTCAAGTTAATGTGATAACGTAAGATCCGTTTTTCGGGACTTACAAGTGGTATCAGAGCCTGTTAGAACCTGTTTTCCGGGCTAAGATCTGATATCACACGGTTTCGGTTAGCTATTGTTCTGATATGCTGTTGTTTCGGAGAATTCTGGTGTTTTTGTTGCATTTTGGATCGTCTCGTATTATCAGCTTGAAGATCTCGGATCAAAAGCTTGCATCTCGAATCATCTCGAACTACATCTCGGATAGAACTCTTGAAGACTCGAACCATCTCGAATAGCATCACGGATAAACACCTTGAAGACTCGAATGATGAACATGCATCTTGAATCTATCTCGGATCATCAGTGTTGAAGTCCGTTTTCGTCTTCATAACATCTCGGATCATCATAACCGTCTCGGATCATCATCAACATCTCGGATCTCATCACCATCTGGATCATCATCTCGGATCTCCATTAGTATCTCGGATAAGATACTATTCCAAGATACTGTTTAGAATCCACTGTTTCGAGTTGACTATTTGACTTTTTTGATTAGACCATTTGGACTTGTCATTTTTAATTAAAATATAATTAGTTTCTATTTGGTAAAAATAAAAAAATGATGAATCCGCACGGTATTCTGATTGCTGCGGATCTTGCCCACGCTACCTTAACAGCCATTCAGTCTCAGACTCTTGCATTGCATCAAGAACTGGAACAGATATTCGGAACGTCTACCAAAATTCCAAGGTTACTGTATGGAGATGATTACTTTGAGTGGACTTGGCATTTTGAGCAGTATTGTTAAGCCAAGGAACCTGGAATGTGGAGGTGCATTCGTGATGGTCCCTCGCACTATCATGTACGCAACTACAGATGATCCAGACACTCGGATTCAGAAACCAGAAAGTTTGTGGTCCGACAAAGATCGAAAAATCAATGACGAAGATGATAAGGCAATGGCAAATCTTACTATGGCTCTCGGTCCTAACATCTCGATTATTATCAAAAATTGTACAAGTGCGAAAGAAATCTGGGATGTACTAAAAAATTTGTATGAAGGAAACATTGACATGAAGGCCAGAAGGGTAAACATGTTGAACCAATAGTTTAGTTCATTTAATCACATCTACAGGGAGAGTGTGGAGAACCAAATAAGAAGATTCGTCAAACTCATTTCACAGATGGTTAGTGCTGGAATTCCGATCACTAATAGTGGGATAAATCGCAACTGTTGAATTCACAGCCAAAGTCTTGGGATGCTGATGTTTCGATGATCAAACGTACTACAAATCTGAATGAAGTTGCTCTTATGAACTGATCGCCACCATCAAATCATGTGAAATAGACAACCAACAAAGAGAGCTGAACCACAAAAACTCCATGATGGCTGTAGGGGTGACCGGCTCTAACACTGCATTGATGTCTCAAAGTCAGCCTAACCTTATCTTCAGCCCCGTGATGAACGGTAATCCAAATGTTGTTTTCAATCCGTTGACTCAAGTACAGCTTCAAGCTCAGAAGACAAACTACGTTTATGGCATGTCTCTTCCAAACAATTCGGCTATTCCAACTACTATTACTACTCAACAATTACCACAGCACACAAACATGGTCTCAGTCTTGTTAATCCCTCAGCCTCTCAAAATGTTCAATCTACACCCTCTGTAGAAAATCTAGCATTCCTGACTAAGCAGAACGAAGAGAAGTTGGCTCTAGCAGCATCCATGCTCAACAGTTTGAATGCTTTTCTTGCAGGTGATCTCTTGCCTCCTTCAGTGTTTGCTACGGAGATGAATCAACTAGTTGAACAAGATATTGAAGAACTGGATGTTTCATGGAACCTGGCTATGGCCGCGTTTCGAGCAGAAAAGTTTCAAAAGAGATACGGGCACCGTCCCATGTCCAGCATTTGCACTAGGTCTGTCAAAGATAAGTTGATGTGCTATAGATGCCATGAACCCGGACACTTCGTCAAAGACTGCACAAAGACACCCGTGGGTTATGAAGAAACTGCTACTGCTGCTGCAAGGAACTCAGAGAGGTCCATAGTTCCAGTTACTGCAGCTCAGACGTCAAATTCAAACTCATCAAGCCAAGGAGGCTCAGGAGCGGAAAAGCACTGATGGTGCAAGAGCAGTATGGTTTTTGCTGGGTTGATGCTACAGCTCAAGTGGAATCCCTAAAGATTGTAGAAGTTGCTGAAAATCATCTCCAATGCTTGATGGCACAAACTGAGGAGCCCAAATCTCTCTCTAGAATGGTAAACCTCTCTCTTGTGCTCCAAAGACTGTAAAAATAAAATGGCACAGACAAGAGCACATAATTTCAATCTCATTAGTGATTACAACAATGCCATGTCAAAGTGCATCGGTCTTCGAGAGAACAATAGAATTATCTATGAAAAGATTGATGCACTGAAGAAGGACATAGCTCAATTCCACCAGGACATAAACCAACAAAAATGTTGGGTCCATGATTATAAATCAAAACTACATTCAAAAACTTTGGAATGTGACTTGGTAAGAGTTGAGCTAGGACTTCTCACTGGAAAGTTTCAACAAAATGAGGTGAATTAAAAATATGATACTTCTAGTGACACTACTCGTAATCTTTGCATTGTACAAATGGCGTACAAAGAGAACAAGGTAAAAAGGTTGGGTTATTCACAAGTCCTCCGCCATATAATCATAACTATTCAAGAATGCCACTCACTGATCAAGGATTGGAAAATTATGATAAAATGACGTATGGCAAACAAAGTGACTACGTTCCTTGGGAACCTTTCAAGCCTAAGAGTACCCCACCAACTGATTTTCAAAAGCCTATAGGTTTTCTAAAAATTATAAATCAAGAGTGTTTGAATGAATCAGTTGAAAATTTAAAAGGTGAAAAGGAGTCGACAAAAACTCCATCCGAAGAACCACAGAAAACGATTTCTACCACTGATTCTGTAAAAAAGATTAACTGTTTTAGTGTATGTGCAGAGTCAGTGATAGATGAGGAGCGGTCAAAGGTGGATGATGAACCTCATCCAGTTGTTGCTGATGACCCAGATGTTCTTTATGTGATAAACATGATGACTATGTTTGGAATTTTGTGCAGTCTATGGTTTTTGAGACTCAAGGTTTTTCTGGTGTTGTTGAAACTGAAACTTTGAATGATATGGTTTTTGATTAAGACATGATTTAACTAGTTGTCCAAAGGAGTCTGAGGGATCAGTTTTGAGTGATTCATAAACTATTTTAATTCTTCTGAAACCTCAATGGATACCTCAGATACTTCCGAATCTTGTGAAGCTGAAAATATTGTTGTGTCGGACTATGCGAATGAAATTTCTTGTGAACAGGAGAAGTCTGATAGTTTTGGAAATCAGACTGAAGATTCTAACTCATCGGATAATGAGCAAGATGGTTGTGACAGTCAAAATATTGACAAAACTTCCACATCATCTGGTGACCAAGAATCCATTGATTCTGAAAGCTCGGTGTCAAATGAAACTGCTTCCAAAGAAACTGATACAGTTGTTTCAGAAAACTCAATTGCTAAAGAAAAGGTTTCAAATGAAAATGCGACCGCAGAATCCACTCATGCAAAGAAAAGAAGATTTCGAAGAACTAGAAAACAACGCAAAATGAAAATTCAAGAGGAAGCCTCTTCAAGTGCTGTAAATCAGAAGAAAAACCAAACTCAAAAACCATCTGAGTCAAAGTTGAAGGCTAAAATATCGATACTCACTTTTGTGCTGATGATTGTGAGCAGGTTTCATCCAAGAGTAAATATGCACACAAGAAATCAGCACCTAGTGGAAAGAAGAGACCCAATCAGCTCCTCAGAATAACACAAGCGGAATTAAGAGTCTTTTTCTCGAAAAGACTGACTTGCTTCAATTGTGGAATTCCGAATTCCGGGACATATAGATAGAAAATGTGTTCATCGTCCCTTCGTGCCTTACCCATTCGGAAATTCAATCCATCAGACGGCTTCGCACCATCCACATCATGGACATCCAAAGCCCTATGATGGAGACTGGTATCTAGCAAAGAAGAACACCAAAAGCGCTCAAACGCAAATGGTTTCATAAATCAATCCAAGAAAATAAAAGCAACATCATCTAATATCTTTTTAAACAACAAAGAGTTAAAGATTTGGAAACCTAAAAATATTGCTAGATCTCAGTCAGAATGTTCTCACTTTCCAAATGCTACATCCTCATCTTCTTAAACCTCAAAATCTACTAACCATTATGTGACTTTCCATGAAGCTTTGCGAAAGAAGAGTGATTATCAACCCAGATCGAAAATGATATGGGTTCTTGTCTCCCACTAATCTTGTTGCGTGTGTAGGAACGACTATGGAGGGTTGTCGTTAAACTTTGGTTTATCGACAGTGGTTGTTCCACACACATGACATGGGACATTTCCCAGTTGAACGACATGAAAATCTTTGACGGTGGATTTGTCACCTTTGTAGGTGGAGAAACGGGAAGAATTACTATGAAACGCACAGTCTGAAATGGGGTCCTTAGCTTCTCTGACGTCAACTATGTTCCTGAACTCAAACACAGTCTTCTTAGCGTCTCACAGATGTGCGACAATGGTTTAGAGGTCCTGTTTATAAAAGGTGGATGCATGGTTCTGAAGCCCGGAATTGTCATACTAGAGGATTGGTACTTGACTGAAGCTGAACGCCAAGGAAACTCCTACGTGATCGACATGAACAAAGCTCCCACTGATCAAGTTACCTGCTTATTCTCTAAAATTGCTGAACATGATGCAATGTTGTGGCATCGACGACTTGGCCATCTTAACATGAAGAATCTTAATCTACTGGCAAAGGGAGGTCTGGTCAGAAACTTACCAATTAAGGATTTTATGAAGATTTAAAAATGCGAATCATGTGCCCGTGGGAAGCAGCATCGTAAGCCTCATAAGACCAAGCTCGTGCACACAACATCCAAGTTCTAGAACTGCTTCACATGGATCATTATGGTCCTATCAATGTGCTGAGTATTTGATGAAAGGCTTATTGCTTGGTCATCACCGATGACTACTCTTGTTTCAGTTCACTATTTTTCTTGGAACAGAAGAATGAAACTACAGGTTTGATAAAAAAATTTGTCACTCTCATGAAGAACCAAACGAACGAGCGAGTGAAGATTATGCGTTGCGACAATGGGACGGAGTTCAAGAACGTCGAGCTGAACAATTTTCGTGCTTCAAAAGGAATTGATCATCAATACAGTGAAGCTCAAACTCCTCAACAAAATGGAGTTGCAGAAAGACGTAATCGGATCTCATCGAAGCGGCTCCTACAATGCTGATAGATTCCGGCCTTCCACTGATAGTTTGGGCAGAAGTAGTGAAAACCGCATGCTATGTTCAAAATCATGCGCTTATCAACAAACGTCACATGAAGACGTCATATGAAATAGTCGAAGGATAGAAACCCTCTGTACAACACTTCCATACTTTTGGTTGTCCTTGTGTTCTTCTAACCATGGATGCCAAGGTTAAATTTGAAGCGAGGGGAGATACATGCTATTTCATTGGCTATGCAAAGAGCACCACATATCGAGTATACAATAAAATCAAGAAGCAGGTCATGGAGACGTACTATGTGGACTGGCTGGAAGAAAATCCCAAAGACGCATAACTTGGACCTGATTGGCTATATAATTATTCTTCCTTGTTTAAGTCGTATAATATTTTATTTGATATGATTATTGCTGTAGATGTCTCAAGTACTGTGAAACCTATTCCCAACATAGCTGAAGATGATATTTCCATTCAAGACTCTTTCAAGAAGCTTACTGTGGATCCACTAAGATTTCATGAAGCTGCTACAGAAACGCATCCTTTTTTGGCAAATTCAAGAGTGGTTCTTGAACCTACTGTTATTCCTGATGATGCAGTTTGCAACAATGCGTCCTCTACGCAACAAACTACTGGTTGTCCTTCAAATACCATTACTCAAGGAGTTTCATTGTTTTCGGAGCCGGTTCCTTTAGATTACAAAGTGGATCCTCCTGTGATCAACACTGCGGCTTCATCAAATTAGGGGGAGCAATCTGGGATAGTGTCATGAAGTTTTTCTAACTTGGAATCTAACTTGCTGGCACCTGTTGTAGCAATTCCTCTTCGTGTTTAGAAAAACCATCCAATTACAAATGTTATTGGTCCTGTAACTGCTGGTGTTCAGACATGCAATAGATCAGGAACCATTAATGATGTTTATATTCATGTTTCATCTCACAATTGAGCCTAAGAACATTAATGTTGCTTTGTAGGAAGCTAATGGGTTGATGCAATGCATGAAGAGCTCAATTAGTTTGAGAAGTTGGGAGTGTGGAAATTAGTGAAATTGCCAGAAGGAAAACGAGCTCTTGGTACTCGTTGGGCATATAGAAACCAACAAGACGATACTAGCATGATAGTGCGAAACAAAGCCCGGCTGGTGGTTCAGGGATTCAAACAAATCGAAGGTCTTGACTATGATGAGTTCTATGCATCAGTAGCTCGTCTAGAAGCCAAACGCATCTTCTTGGCATATGCATCCTATATGGGTTTCACAGTTTATCAAAAGGATGTCAAGACGCCGGGAAGGTCAAGGAGGAGATTTATGTCACTCAACCCCTAGATTTATGGATTCTAAGATGCAAGGATATGCGTACAAGTTAGATAAAGCTTTGTATGGTTTACACCAAGCACCTCGTGTATGGTAGTGACCTAAATCCATCTGCTTTGACTATAACGCGTCGGTCAGGACGTTATCCTTTTTCAGATCTATGTTGACGACATCATTTTCGGTCTACCAATGAAGAGCTATGTAAAGAGTTCAAGGAGGTGATGAAGAAGAAGTTCGAAATGAGCTGACTAGGTGAAATGACTATGTTTCTAGGCTTGCAAGTTCGTCAGAGTAGTCAAGGCATCTTGATTCATCAAGGAAAGTATGTTCAAAATGTTCTTGCAAAATTTGACATGTCAAACTCTAAGTCCATAGACTCGTCCCTTGCTGAACGACCACTGTTGAATGAGGACGCTGAAGGGGATCCAATCAATCAAACAATGTACCGATCCATGATTGGTTCATTGATGTACTTAACTACAAGCCGACCGAACATTATGTTTGCTGTCGGCCAATGTACCAGATATCAGGCTAATCCTAAACTTTCTCATCTCTCAGCCGTTAAACGAATCTTTAGATACCTCAAGGGTGCTCCAAAATTGGGACTCTGGTCTCCTAGAGATTCGAACTTTAATTTGTTTGCCTTTTCTGACAGTAACCTTAGAGCGACAAACAGGGATATGAAGTCCACTTCAGATGGATGCCAATACTTGGGAGACAGGCTTATTTCATGGCAGTGCAAGAATCAACAAACAGTGTCTTTATCAACCGAAGAAGTAGAATATGGTTGTAGCATCTGCATGCTGCTCCCAAGTTAATTGGATGTAACATCAACTCGAGGATTACAGTTTGACTTATCTTAACACTATTATCTACTGTGATAATGATGCCGCAATCTAAATCATCAAAACCCCTGTTTTCACTCCAAAACCAAGCACATTGATATCAAAGTTCATTTTATTCATGATTGCTACGACAAAGGTTTAATTAAACTTGAACAGATCCACACTGATGTTAATACAACGGATCTTTTTACAAAACCTGTCAGCAACTTGAGATTCAAGGTGCATGTGGACCTTTTAAAAATGATGTGCTACACGACTAAGAAATTTCAAAAAAAGAAGAAGGGGGTACATATATATATATATATACACATATCAGCAAAATAACTAAATTTGCGCATAAAGTATTCTACTTTTACACAAATTTAGGGGGAGAAATATTTGCTGTTTTGGGAAAATAAACTTAAATTTCTCAATCTAATGAATTCGGTTAACACGTGTAAGGTATCGATGTTGAAAAGGCGAGGATCCTCTATGATGTGCTGATAGGCTTATCGCTCAAACGACAAAAAGATACCAAGTGACAAATTTTGACAAGCTATGCATCTCGTGGGTAACATGTCATCGGCATATGATTTCATGGTCTTAAATCCATCATTGATAGATAGCCAACGTTTGAAGTTCTAGGTCAGTATACTGACGAGTTATCCAAGATATCAGAGTCGCCCTTCTGTTGCATGCAGATACATGCAGACCTAGGCACAGTCAGGACATCCTCAAAAGACTCAAAAATGAAGGCCAAAACCTTAAAATAAAGGAATCTCATCATGAGAAGATTCTACGTGCTTAATCGTCAAAATACCATATAAGGTATTATGTCTAACCCTCGTCTAATGTTGTTTGGTCACTTTGTAGTACATTGTATTGACTTGCTCACCAACAAGTTGGAAGTTGTAAAATGAAAGGATGATCTCAGTATATTCACTTGTTACGATGAACTGGTGTGCTTACCTTGATCACGAGGGTATGCCTTGATATGGGACACACATATGTTATCACAAACTTACTTGAAAGTCGCAAGGTTGAAAGTTGAAGATTGACGCGATAAGTTTAGGCGGACAAATATATCGGCAATCGTACGGACTTGTCTGACAAAGCTCATGCCGAAAAATGTCCCTTAATCGGTTCAAAATTGGTTTGATTCCATGGCAATTCACCCTTTATCTCTTTAATTATTTTATTTTACTTTTTTTATTTTTTATATATAAAACTGGTTGCTCAATTGGTTGGATCGCGGATTTTGACAAATGGTGCTACTGCTCAAGACTGGTAAGAATGCGAGGCCCAAAAGTTTAAAATTTGCTGGAAAATACTTTTTAACTGGGCCCACTCATCTCGAATGGACCCACACTTCTATCTCGGATGGGCCCACACCGTTTAAGGACACTTTTCAAAATAGGCAGGCTCAACCATCTCGGACTACTGTTCCGAGATGGGCCAGGCCCAATTCGAATCATTATATGACCTATTTCGAGCTATTGCGACTCATTTAGAATCTTTGCTTATCTCGGATCTCTCTCTCGAACTCATCTCAGACACATAGTTTAGAACCTAAGCATCTCAGATGAGGATTGGCTAAATATAAAATCATCTCTGATGCATCTCAGAAGAGTTTCAGGCATCTCGGATGAGCTGATAAGCATCTCGGATGGGACCTTATGCATTTCGGATAAGCATCCAAGATTTGACATCATCATCTGAGATGCCAGATCATCTCGAATAACTGACAAGGGGTAATTAAGTTGAATCCTTGTCACCCGAAATGTTTTGACCTGGTTCTCCGATTCTCTTTGACCCAGGTCATTCGATTCTATTTGACCAGTTCAATTTGTGGTAACCTTTGAGTCTTTGGGTTCAAAATTGTTTTGAACCCATGATCTTCCCTACTTGAACTGTTAACTTGTTGACTAATTGAACCGCCTGATTAAATATGAAACAGTAAAAAGGGCCAATTAAGTTAATCTTTGCAATAAATGTTGACATTTTTGTTAAGGTGCAGACAATGGCGCAGAAAATGATGAAGAACCGAAAGCTCGAGGTCGAAGCGTTTCACAATCAAGCATGCTACTTGTCTGATCCACCAGCCGATTATTACCAGATGTTCAACTCTATGATAGTTAGACTGAATTCTTGCCGTTGGACTGAATTCTTGCCGACCCCATGCGTTAAGGACAAATCCTGTGATCGATGAAGACATGATTCGGGATTTTTGGATAAACGCTAAAGTCAAAAAGGGCAAAGCTACCATTGAATCAACAATCCAGAAAAGAGAGATCATTATTTTAGAAGCTAATGTACGAAAGGCATTAAAGACTGAAAATGAAGATCGTCACCCAAGCGGATTTGATAGAGACACTATACTCAAGGCGTTGAGGCAAATGAGTTATGAAGGCGCTTATCCTACAGTCCTAAAGAAGACGTTTCCGCCTTATTGGAGATGTTTAGTCCACATCTTTCTACAATGCATTTCAGAGAACAAGGGCGGATTAGATCAGTTCAATCAAACGCAAACAGCCACACTGGTAGCCCTGGTAAACGATTGGGATTACAACTTCTCTGCATACATTTTTGACAACATGAAGAAGATGCTTGAAAATCCAAATAAGAAGATCTTTCTACTCTACCCAAGATTCGTTCAAATGATCCTTGCGACAAATATCCAGATCTGTTGAAGAGCAATAATTCTCTGAATCTAAAGCCAATGGGTCCTAGCTGTTTTGTGGCGGCATGCAAGCAACGTGATACGACAAAGGTCAAGTTCACTGCTAAATAAGATCTGATAAATCATGGAAAGTTCAAGGAGTTTGTACCTGCATCAATACCTGTTAATGTGATGATTGATGAAGAACACGATATTCAGATTGTCGGTGGTCCACAGAGACCAGAACCGGAAATTGCAAATCTCTTTTAGATGAAGAGAAAACTAAGGAAACAGTTAGAAAGATAAATCCAATTTCTGCTGAGAACCTTGAAGCACTACTTGCATCACTAAAGGGCGATTATGGGATCCCTCCTCCCGGCATCGTTCCTTCCAAAGAAGTTTAGATTAAAGAAGCTCAAGATAAAGCTGAAACGGAGAAATGTTTAGAAGCTGAAGCCCTTGATAGCCTCAAGTCTTCAAGCCCAAGTGATATTCCTGATCCAATCTCACAGGATGCCCCTGAATTCATCTCTGTCGATAAAGATACAAGCATTCCTGACCTCATCGCCACTGGTGCATAGCAAAAGAAAGTTCAAGTGGAGATCGTGTTGAAGCAGGCAGTTCTGGTTGTGGTATGTCCGAACATGACGAGGCTACAATGAGAATGGCTGCTGAAAAGATGAAATTTATTGTGCAGTCTGATAGTGATGATGATAAAGTGGTAAATATTAGCAAGCTGCAACGAAGAATGGTGTTGCTGGAACAAAAGAATGAATTAAAAAACGATCAGATAGCATCTTTATAAAATCAAGTAACAATCAAAGATCAAGCTATTGAGCAACTTCAGGGTGATGTGAGCTTGTTAATGACAGAATTATACGAGATGAAAGCGAAGCTGTAGAAGATATATGGTGGTGAGTTTGCGGATAAGAATGATGACCCTCAAAATGCTGCACATCACGAGCACACTGAAAAAGAAAAGGCTGCAACCGACGCAGAATATGAAGCAGGATTGAATGTCTATCTAGCAGCTGAACAATCAAAGAAGAGAAAGTAACCTCAGAAGAAGAATCCGAACAACAAGAAGATGCTTGTGATGAAAAATCAAGATGTGAATCCCCTAGATGTAAATTTACAACCAAAGGATCATCCATAGTGTCTGATCGATATGTCATGGAGCTAGGATCAAGTCACTACGACAAGGTCGGAAATAAGTCAGAAGTAAAGTGTTGGAGATATGATCATGACGGGAATTTGTGGATAGTCATGAGGGAGAGCGGCCACAGGGAATACTATTCCAAGCTATCACAGTTTGAATCATGGACAAAGATCGATCTGAAAAGCCTTCTATGAGCACATTCTGACTCAGATCTGACTCAACATGGTCCTGGATGGGCATTCCATTCTAAGCTTGAGTATAAAGTGAAGCATAACTTCCCAACCATGAAAACTGTAGAGTCCCATCTGAAGAAAAGCCATGGGATTCGTGATCCTCGCACTGATAAACAACAACAAAACGTCATCTAGTCACCTACAGGCAAAGAAAAGGTCATTCCTGCTGCTCCAAAGTTCCCAAAGGGTGTGCTAAAGAACCTCTGTTACTGGGCTTGTGATCCAAGAATGGCTGAGGCAGTGATTGTTATGAAAGAGAAGGCATTTCGATTAGCTGACACTTTGGATCTGATTAATTTTCACGAGGAGCAAATCTTGATGCTAGGCGCACATCAAATTCAATCAAGTGATAAGTATGAAGAGTGTACGAAGTCTTGGACAAGTGCGATGGCAACAGTGATTCACAACAAACTTTTTGCAAATAATTGATCCACTGTTCTGAGGCAGCAAAGATTGGAGATCCTGAAGCGTAAAGCTAACACTAATGCAGTAAACCTAGGGGGAGATTGTAAGACCCTGAATAGGTTTATGCATTAGTAACTTTAGGGGTATGGGCTATTATGTTGTAATGGGCTTGGGGGTAGCCTTTGGGCCTAAGGGCTTTAGGGTAATGGAGCACTAACCCTCTAGTATATATATATAATGATATATTAGGGTTTGGTGGCTCATTGGTTGATTATTCACTTGTATTAGACAAATTGGTGATATGCAATTTCTATATTCATCTTATTTCTTCTACTTTGATTCTTCGCTTGTTTGTGTGATTCCGCCACCGTCCAAGCTAAGTGTGATATCGTATGATCCGGTTTTCGGGACTTACACCACCTTCATTCTTCTGTCCATTACATATTGAGCTGTCTTGCAAGTCATCTTGTTTTGATTCTCAGTAAACTCCTTTATTGCCTCTTCATCCATTTTCTATAAATTTTCAACATGATTTAGCTTTTTTGTCAACTTGAAGTAGTGGCAACTGTGTTTAAGGCGATAATGAATCCTGGAGATGGAGGAGGGTCTTCATCTGGTTTTGCAATTGTGGGCTTTTACTTTTTATGATTTTTGTTGTTTCTGCAGGCATAGATGATGGAGAGTCTTCTGGTTCTTTAGGCAACACCAACTTTCTCTTTCTTGTGAATCGAACTACTACTTTTTCAGGAACTGCTGCTTTTTTCTATAACAACTGGTTTTGAACTAGTCTTTGTTCTAGTAGTTTTAGTAACAACTAGCTTGCAGAGCTCCAAATCGTTGAGATTGAGCTCCAACTGTTTAACCTGGTCTAGTTGTTTCACCTTCGGCTTCCTTTTAGGAAGTTAAGTTTGTTAAGCTTAAATTTGAGGGTTCTGTCTTTTCTTTGCTTCAAGCTGCTGTAATTCTTTGGCCTTCTTAATGGTTGTAGGAGGTCTCATGTCAACTTTGTCCCTTTCATTAATTTTTATATCTTGCCTTGCTGTTTTTTCTTCAGCCTTTTGATTTTTATTCGGAGCTTAAACCTAGGCAACACTTTCATCCCTCTGATCCCTTTTAAATTTAGCAATTCTTTCTTAAATATCTAAGTCACCAAAAAAAGAATCATTCTACTTCTCAACCATGGCAATTGCCCTTGCATCATCTTCCCTTTTCTTTGTTGCATTTGCTATTGTCGTTATAATATTTGGTTTCTCCCCCTATTGGCATCAACAACATTCTGTCTAACTAATTAATTGTGAAGCTAAGGCCTTAGAGGTGAAGCAACTAATTAGGCAACTTTGTTTTCTGTTTTGGTATTAAGGGTGCCAAGATAAGATTTAAACATGGGTTCAAAAATGTTTCTGAAAATGGTTTGTAGCTCCCCAACTGGTAGTGAAGAGGTGGTTGTATCCTCAGTAGTAGTTTAGCTTTCTGTGACTGTTGACTTTTGTTTGTTTAGCAGCACTTTTATTAATTTTATCTCCTCTAGTGAGGAGGCTAGCTATTGGGCGTAATCTTGGCTTAGCTTGACTTAAGCTTGAGGCATATGGTGACCATCTCCTTGTGATTGGAGACCATAGCTCTCCACTTTTCCATCAATTGATAAAGGAAGAAGCTGCATCGAAGGAAACAGAAAAATTCTTTACAAATAGTACAGCTTTTCCTCATCATACTGCCTTCATGGCGAATGTTGCCGGTTCGACAAGTCAGGTAAACTCTAACTTTCCTAAAGTTTGCAATGATTGTGCTGAATTAAAAACAAAATTTGAAGCAATAAACAGTCACAAAAAACCTAGCTGTTGAGCTGTCAAAATGCAAAGAGGCTAACTTAGCTTTAACTCGAAACGCAAAAGAATTCAAATCTGTAATAAAAACCCTTAAGAAAAGCGTTTCTGAATTAACAAAGATAGTTTTGAACAAACAAACAGGAATTAATAACTACATTAATCTCCCTGAGAAAATAAAGAAAGAGTTAGCCATCGACAAATGCGAACATGATATGATCAAGCTAAAACTGGAAAGTTATTCTAACTCCCGATATGTGCTTGATCATATCATTGATGTTCAAAAATGTTGATACACTTTTGTGTCTGTAGCTTGTTCTTAGTTACGTCTGTAATTGTACGGTCCTTATATATTGTGTCTGTATAGATTGGTCGTGTCAGCCAGATCAAGATATCCTCCTATCTTGATCTAGTACGACGATTAGAATGTCTGTGTACAACAGTTGCATGTGTGCATACTGTTGAGTCTCAGGTACTTCATGTCTGTGGCACGATCTCCAAAGAAAACAATTGGTGCGAGTGGGAATGCTTCGTACGAGCAAGATGTTGCTCGTACGAGTCACACCATCCGTACGATCAAGCTTACCCAATCAAGCTTTCAGCTTGATTCATACCAGCAAGGTTATTGATTCGTGCGCACCAGTTCATTCGCACGAGTCTATTTGGAGAATGTTTTTCGTGTCTTTTGGTGTTTCGTATGACCAACAACATACTTCGTACTGTTGCTTGGTGTTGCCACTATATAAGCAGACATGGCCTTCTCAGTAGAAGAGTGTGCATGTGTGAGAGAGTTCATACGAGTGACCAGTATATACTAAGCTGATACTAAGTTGTATGAACATTGTTTGTATATGTTTGTACTAGTTCTCATCAGTTAATCAAGATATTGAATCTTTGGTTATCCTGTGTGTCTCCTACTTTGCTTTGGTTTGCATGCATACTTGGATTCCGCACTGGTATGTGTGTTGCATGAACAAGGAAGCAGGTTTATCTAGATCCTCCAGGTGGACCTACAAGTGGTATCAAAGCTTTGGCTCTCTTCCTTGTTCAAAACCAAGCTTAGTGTTGTGTCTGAGCTAGTTTGAAGGTTTCTTGAAGTGCTCTTGAACTTCTAGCAGAAAACTTAAGTTTTAAAAAGATAACTAACTTAAAACTTAGTTAAAATCTGTTATCCAGAAAATTTTCATAAAAACCTAGTTAGAATACATGGAGACATGTTAAAATCTGGTTTTTCTTAAAATTCTCTTTTGTTCAAGTTGAACACATTTGTAGAAGAAACACATCCGAATTGTTTTGTAGGGTTGACCAACTTTCTGACATTTGGACTTTGACTGTTATAATTGTAAAAGTTGACGGAATGTTTGTCCATTTAACTAAAATTGGGTAGACAACAGGCCACTTTCGAGAACCAGTCTATACAAGAAAATGAAAGTTTTCGCCAAACCAACCCTGCAAAACATTCCTCTGGGAAACACTGCGAAAAACAGCCTGTGCGAATAACCCATCCGCTCGAAGAACCAAGCTGCCTGTGCGAAAGACTAGTCATCCGCATGAACAACCTAGTTCGCACGAAGAAGATCCTCCGTAGGAATCATCTTGTTCATATGAAGAACATTTATCCGTATGAAACATTGGTTCGTATGAATAACCTTCTTCAGTAAGTGTTTTTCGTGTTTCAGCTTTTCAAGCTTTGTGTTTTAAAATTTTTATTTTCTTCAAAATTGTGAATTTTTAAAAGGGAATTGTTATTTTCAAAAATTCAAACTTTAAACCTTTCAATTTTTCATAATCAAGAAAATATAATGAGTTCTAATCCGTGGGATTGGAGTAGTGGTTCAAACACAAATCAGGAGTCTTCGCAAAGCTCCGCAACCTCATGGGTTAAGTCATTGATGCCTCAACATACGGCCATGATAGGCGTGTGTTGCAAACCAGAACAAGAGCATCCAAACTCTTCTAATGGGTGAGAGTGAAATCGGGAGTAATAACCGTCCACCTAAGCTAAACCACATGAACGATAGCCCTCATGGAAAAGTCGTTTTCACACATATGTTCTTGGTCAGAACACAGAATTGTGGACCTGTTTTACTACACCCTATAAAGAATCACTCGAAGAAGCCGGATCGAATCCAACCTCCTTAGCTAATCTAGATGAGAGTGACAAAAAGGCATATGATCTATAGAAAAAAGCATTTGTTATCCTAACACAAGCTCTTCACAAAGATATTTATCATCAGTTTATGTGTTGTACAACCATGAAAAACTTGTGGGATACTTTGGAAGCGAGAGGAGAGGGGAATGCTGCAACCAGGAAAATTCAGCATAATCTGCTTAAGAAGGAGTTTGAAGGCTTTATGTTCATGGAAAATGAAACAATGAATTATATGACCAAACAGTTTTACCATCTTCTTAGCGAAATGTAGTCTTACAAAGTGTTAGCATCTCCGCAAGAAATCATGATGCGTTTTGCTGACGCATTACTGCCAAAATGGGTTAATTTATTGACTTATTAAAACATACAGGTGTTTTGGACTCAATCAGTATTTATGAATTTGTGTAGAAATTGGAGAATAAGAATGAAGAGGAACTTCGGAAGGCAAAAAGAGTCACTGTTACACAAAACCCTTAGATGTACTTCAGAGGTATTAATACAGGTATTAGTGCAAATCAGCAACCAAAGCTTCAAACCGCGTTTGTATGAAAAGTGAATCCCTTTCTACCACAACCTATTCAAACAAATCAGTCTGCAAGCTCAAGCACTCAAGCTTATGGACAAGCATTTGATCCGAAAGCCTTTCTTCCACAGCCTCGAGATCTAGCACCTCAAGTTCCACAACAAGCTCCTCAACAAGCTTTCTATGGAATCAATTTCCAATCTGCAAATCCCAACACAGTCAAGTTTGACACGTCACATCTCTCCAAAGTCAGTGTAGAAGTTGCACAGGAACATATGGAACTTCTCAACACAATGGTCAGTGCTTATTATGGTTTAGTCGCCGGTCAAATAGGAAACATCAATTTGACCAATGAAGACTACCAATAAATTGACCGAGATGAGATGGAACTGATGGATATCAAGTGGGCATTTGCAAGTGCCGTGACAAAAGCGAAGGATTATATGAGCAGAGCAGGAAGAACCAGTTTGGAGAGCAAGAGAGATACAAAATATGGTTTTGATAAAAATGTTGTTACTTACTTCATCTGCGGTGAAAGAGGTCAAGCGTGAGTGCACAAGACCCAGCAAACAAGGAAATCACAGCCCCTTCAGAAACCAACCACAACCATCCAATACAGCCCAAAGTAGCAATGATAGAAGAATAGTGGTTGTTGGTAACCCAAACAACACCAATCAATCTGGACCTTCAAATAGCAAAGCTTTAGTTGTTCAAGCTGATGAAGGATGCGATTGGTCAATTCAATTGGGAAATCAGAGTAACGGAGGAACTACATGTTATGCCAAGATCATCAACCGAATCAAGAACATTCACAGCATTGACAGCTCAGATGATGATGATACTTCAGGGTATACTGGTAGTTCTAATGAAGAATGCTCAAGTTCGGGTGGTTATGGATCTGATTCAGAGATCAGAGAAGGAAGTGATACTGAGGTCAGAAAGTTGCTGGGTGAAGCTGAAAAGATGAAGAGTGAAAAGGTGGGTTTGATGAAGAAAGTTGAAGCTGCATCAACAGATACAGAAAGATTCTTTACAGATAGTGCAGCATTTCCTCATCATACTGCCTTCATGGAGAATGTTGCCGGTTCAACAAGTCAGGTAAATTCCGACTCTCCTAAAGTTTGCAATGACTGTGCTGAGTTAAAAACAAAATATGAAATGATCAACAGTCATAATCAAAAGTTAGTTGTTGAACTATCTAAATGCAAAGAGGCGTACTTGGCTTTTACTCGAAACGAAAAAGAATTCAAATCTGTAATAGAAACCCTAAAGAAAATCTGAATTAACAAAAATAGTTTTGAATAAACAGACAGGAATTAATAACTATATTAATCTCCTTGAAGAAACAAAGAAAGAGTTAGCCATCGCCAAATGCGAACATGATGCGATCAAGCTTAAATTGGACAGTTATTCTAACTCCCGATATGTGCTTGATCATATCATTGATGTTTAAAAACTAAAAGGAGATGTTAAATGCATTAGGTATAAGTCGTGTCCACCCCCAATGAAACACAACTATACCAAATTGCCTGATGAAGAGGAGATGCCTCGCTTTGAACCCTCCATACCGCTTAATCATGAAGAATTTGCAGCAGGATTAGGGTTAAAACTAGACAATTCCTCACAAGAACCAAGCAAACAAGAAAACTCGTCATCTGATGTTGATCAAAATCCATATGAAATATAGGAAGATACTGCATCAGATGATGAATCAATCAGAAGTGATCAGGATCAATATCTTGATAAAAGGAAAGGAGTAGAACTCTCTGCTGCTCCCAGTACTAAACCTATTGAAAATCAAGAGAATGATCCTAAGAAATCTGTAAAGATAAGAGTGTCTGCAGCTGAAGAGGATAATGTGTTGTACACCTTGGTGGGAGACAAGAAAATCTATTCTAACAAAGATTTTCCAATCAAAAATGTAAATCCAACCTCCATTGATCAAGTGTTTGAAAAGACAACAAACCAAACCAAGTCACAACTATTATCAAAAGAAAACCACCAAGAGAAGTGAGTTGAAAAGCCTAAAGTTCCACAACAAAAGGTTGAAGCAAAAGGCTCTTGCTACAAGAAGAAGCTTAAGAATGTTAAATTTGTGAGTTCTAAGGGTACTGATAAAGTCGAGACTTTTGAACACATGTCTAATGTAGATTTTGTAAACAAGGTCAAGATTTTGAAACGTAACAGTGAAAACAATTACACCCAACATACAAATGGGTGTAATGAAAATGAACGCAGTACCTCAAGACCCACAAGTTCAACGTCAAACCGTGAAACACGATCTCCTAATTTGTTGAAAGGAGAACATGTTTCAAATGTGGAGAATTTGGCCACATTATCAAAAATTGTTCAAATCCAGCCAAACCAAGATTTGTTGAAAGAATCACTCCTGAACCAACTTGCCAATGTCGATCTGTTTCTCCAAAACAAGACACAATTATTGTTAAAGAACAAGAAGAAAAACAGAGACGTAAATAAGTAAAAGCAATTGAAAAAGCTTTAAAACCAGATTCTTCAGAAAGGAATCCAAGATCTTCAAATTTAATAAAACTAGAAATTATTAAAACTGTAAATAATAGTAATTCTGGTAAATTACATAAATCTTGGAAACCTAAGACCGGTGAAGGTTCAAGAGGAGGCTCCCAATTTGCAAATCATCAAGAAATAGAAATCACATTTCTTGATGATAAGGGGCGACCCAAGACCACTAAGGCTTGGGTCCCCATCTCAAACTGATCTGGTTTTTTAAATGTGCAGGGTATTCCAGGAGGAACTGTGAATAGTCATTGGATTGTTGACAGTGGAGTATCGAGGCACATGACGGGCGACTTACGGCTCCTGTATGATGTAAAAAGCATTCGGGGTGGTTATGTTGCTTTTGCTGGTGATAAAGGTGGATACATCACTAGAGAGGGAATGGTCTCCAATTGGTGTTGTGAGTTTTGATAGGATCAATTATGTGCGACAAATTGATCACAATCTTCTTAGCATTTCTCAAATCTACGACCAGAATTTCACGGTACATTTTGATGATACCGGATGTTATGTGCTGAAACCCGGATTCAAGATCCCCAAAGAATGGATACTCTTATCGGCTCCAAGAATTAACGACTTGTATATTCTTGATATGAGCCAAGCTATTACAACATCTGCACAAGTCACATGTTTTGTCTCAAAAGCCGCCGGAAAGGAATCAATCTCTTGGTACAGATGAATAGGACACATTCATCCGAGGAAAATGAACTATTTGGTGAAGAATAATCTTGTGAATGGTGTACCAGTCAAGAATTTTCATCTTCAAGACATCTGTGTATCGTGTCAAAAGGGCAAGTAAGTTAGAAAATCTCATCCCATGAAGAAGATTAACACTATGAATATGCCTCTGGAACGTCTTCATATGGACCTCTTTGGACTTATGAAACACAAGACTACCTTTGGTGATTCTTATTGTTTGGTAGTTACTGATGACTACTCCAGATTTTCATGGGTGAATATGCTGGCACACAAGAGTGAAGTTCCTGAAATCCTCAAGAATCTCCTAACCCTGTTAGAAAATTTGTACAATCTGAAGGTAAGGAGAATCAGAAGCCACAATCGCACCGAATTTAAGAATCAAGTTATGGATGAGTACTGTTCTTCAAAGGGCATTTTGCATGAGTACAGTTCTCGCTACACTCCACAACAGAATGGTGTCGCTGAGAGGAAGAATAGAACTCTGATTGAAACAGCAAGAACCATGTTAGTAGAATCAGAACTTCCCGTTCAATTTTGGGGAGAAGCTGTTGCTGCTGCATATTACACGATGAATAGAGTTCTAACGGTGAAGAGACACGGGAAAACATGTTTTGAGTTGCTACATAAAAGGAAATCAGATATTTCTTTCTTAGAACCTTTTGGAGCTCCATGCACTATGATTGATCCACATGGAAAGTTTGGTGTGAAGGCTATCAAAGGCTTCTTTCTTGGATATGCTACTCCAAATTTCAGGGTGTGGAATTTGTCTTCGAAGAAGATTGAAGAATGGGGTTAAGTCAAGGTTCAGAGATACACAGAATCAGTAAGAGCTCCGGGTGCTCCTTGGATGTTTGACTATGATGGACTGTTCGACTCCTTTAATCTGCCAACTTTTGATGATACATCTGCTACGGCTCAAATTTTACTGGAAAGTGATGTAGCAGTTGACTCATCATTAGTTCGACCAATTATTATTAACCCTCAAGTGTCGACTTCGGTTAACAATCTTGTTCAAAACGAGGAATTCAAAGATGCTACTGATTATAATGTTTCATCAGAAGATGATGAGTTTCATGATGCAAATGAAGCAACCTCTGGTATGGTCCCTGGAATTTCAGATGTCACATCAAATATACAACCTCAAGGGACGACTGAAGGTCATGCATCTACATCCTCATCAAATTCAGCACTCGATTTGACTGTTGATCTGAATATCAACAATTTGAGTATAAACTCTCGGGTTCCTGATGTTCCGGAAACTCGAATCCATAGTACCCATCCTCAGCAGAATATTATTGGAGATGTCCAAAGTGGTGTGCAGACGCGTAATCAGCTTCGAAGCAACCAGAATGCTGGCATATATTCGAAAATAAGAGAATCTGGGGGACAGAACGATTAGTCTTTTGCCTGCTATGTTTGCCAAATTGAACCAAAATCTTGGAAGGAGGCAATAAAAGAAGACTCTTGGGTTGAAGCCATGTAGGAAGAACTTCAGGAGTTTCAGAAGTTGGGTGTGTGGAAGTTAGTTGACAGACCTGATAACTACAAGAAGATTGGTACACATGGGTGTACAAATGCAAGAAGGATGACCGAGGTGTTGTTGTGAGAAACAAAGCGCAATTGGTTGTCCAGGGCTTTAATCAGGTAGAAGGCATTGATTACAATGAAGTTTATGCACCGGTTGCATGACTTGAGGCCATAAGAATTTTCTTGGCTTATGTGTCCTACAAGAAGTTCAATGTTTATCAAATGGATGTGAAGAGTGCATTTCATCATGGTGCGGTTGAGGAAAAGGTATATGCTGAGCAACCGCCAGGTTTTGAAGATCTAATCCATCCTGACAAGGTTTGGCTTCTCAACAAGGCGTTATATGGTCTTCATCAAGCTCCAAGGGCTTGGTATGAAACGTTATCTACCTATCTTTTGAAGAATGGTTTTCGACAAGGATTGATCGACTGTACTCTCTTCATCAAGGAAAGGAATGAGGATTTGCTGCTAGTGCAAGTATATGTTGATGATATTATTTTTGGGTCTACCAACAAACGAATGTGCAAAGAATACAAGCAGGTTATGCAAGAGAAGTTCGAGATGAGCGCCATGGGAGAAATGACTTTCTTTTTGGGTTCGCAGGTTCAGCAATCAAAGGAAGGAATCTTCATTCATCAAACCAAGTACGTAAGGGATATTCTCAAGCGATTTCACATGGAAGACTCAAAGCCTTTGGGAACTCCATTAGCTCAGAATCATGGGATTACTCCTAAAAGAATGGGTGAACATGTGGAACCATCTCTCTACCGTGCTATGATTGGATCTCTCATGTATCTTACTACTTCAAGACCCGATATACTGTACCCAACATGTCTTCTTGCTCGCTACAAGTCCAGTCCGAAGGTTTCTCATTTGATGGCTGTGAAAAGGATCTCTCGTTATTTGAAGGGTCGCCCAGACACTGGTCTATGGTAACCTGTGGATGATAACTTTGATCTGACAGCATTCAGTGATCTGATCATGGTGGCTGCAAGATCGATGCAAAGTCAACATCAGCAAGATGTCAGTTTTTGGGAAATCGCCTAGTCACGTGGCAATGAAAAAAAGCAGACTTGTGTAGCTACGTCAACCTGTGAGGCTAAGTATATTTCGGCTTCTAGTTATTGCTCTCATGTTCTATGGATCCAACAGCAGATGCGGGACTACGGTTTTGAATTTCTAACTACTCCTATTTTTGTTGATAACGAAGCTGTTTTACAGATCACTAATCCTGTATAGCACTCAAAGACCAAACACATTGAGATTAAGTATCATTTCATACGAGATAGTTATGAAAAGAAAGTTATCAATGTTGTTAAAATCGACACCGATCACCAACGTGCCGACCTGTTTACCAAAGTTTTTGACAAATCTCGTTTTGACTATCTGCTTTTGGTCAATGGCATCAAGGTGAAACCCGAGTAATTCATTTTGGTAAATCTTTTTTCATAAATAGTTTCTTACAAATCAAAGAAAATAATTACAAAAATATTTCTATTTTCTCTTAGTTTTGTATTTTAGGGGGAGAATATTTCAAGAAAATACAAAAACATGAGAAAATATAAAAATATATCTTTTATTGAGCTTAAGTTTTTATTATCTTCTTTATTTAAGGGGGAGAAAATTTTAGAAAAATACAAAAACAAGAGAAAAACCAAAAATCAAAAAGGAGTTTCTTGGATTGATAAGCTGAAGATGATGAATTACACTGGTGATCTGTCATAAACAGTCAAGAACAAAGAACGAAAATTGATAAGTAGCTTTACTAATGATGTATCGGTAGGCTCACAATCAGACTATAATGTGCAGGTTGATATAAATCTAACAGACTGCAAGCCAGATGGGAACCATTCATTGGCATATGGTCTTGGTACCAAAATTTCGTTTGACAGTGTGCCGAGGTTTTGAGATATGCGGTCTTTATGCTGACTTATTGGGTATCATGGTTGAATCTTTTGCCGAAAAATAACGGTGACGCAAGTCAAGAACTTCCATGATACCATACATACGTGTAAATACTGCATACGACCATCAATTAGTGATAAACATATCACATCCACCCAAAAATAAGTGATAAAATATCACAGCTTCATGCGGGAGCTAAGCTCCTCTCTTTGTCGGTACGATGGTACTAACATGTTCACGGACTTACTCATGTGCCCTGCATGCATCTGAAAATCAAGTTCCTCATCGATAGATTTAATCACATAGCGCTTGTTTTCAATCAAAATAAGTGAGTATCTCACATCATAACGTCAAAACAGATGATAAGCAGTATACTCACCGGTAAGATTTTCTCTGGTCCATACCTTGATACGGGAATGTGTCGTGAAGTGATTGAACACCGGCTAGTAAGAATAAATCATACATTAATCATATCTCCTAATCATGATTACATCTGATAAGTTGAGCTTACGAGGACAACAATACTGATAATCATAGCATAATACTTATTTATTTAATTTGATGTTTTAACAAAACCTGTTTTTGACAAGATTAAAAGCTGGTATGATTCTCTTAGCTTGAAACTCTGAAAAAGATTACCTGGTAAATATATAGTTTATATTTTAGTAGTTGTTTTAGTTTTAGTTTACTTTGTTGTTAAATTAAGTTCCTTTTGAATTTGCCAAAATTTAAGCTCAAAGGTTTTCTACCAAGATCCGCCCTAAAAACCATTCGATTAGATATCTTTCTTACAACGGTAAACTCATCTCAAAAGAACAAAATCTGTTTTAACAAGCACTTTTCCTAACTTAACTTTATGATTAGTGTGGATATGTGCAAAGTTGTTAAATAGTCCCGCGAAAACCCTAAGGTTCTCGAAGAACTGAAAGTCCAGTTCGTGAAAGACCTTGACTCGTACGAATTAAGGATCATTCGTACGAACCAGCATGCTTCGTATGAATGACCTTTGAGTTTTGTATAAAATAGTGCTTCGTACGAAGTTAGATTGTTCGCACGAGTGTTTTTAATGAGGTATATAAGGTGATTAAGTTCTATGGTGGAACTTCACTTTCACCTGCTCACATCAGTCTTATACCTCCTTTAAAGTTGTTTTTTATTTCTTTAAGGTGTACTTAAAATGTTTGGCATGCTTTGAAGTTGAACAACTTAAACATTATATGACCTTGTGGCCATGACTGACAAGAACTACAAACTTTAAACGAATCACTTTTAACCAAAAAACAAGTAACTTTCTATGAAATTGTTTATACAAACTAGATTTGTATGAATTAAACATCATTCGCACAGAAAATTGATCGTTCGTACGAGTCATCTATCCGTATGAATGACTCGGTTTCTTGTTACTAAATCAGAAATTCGTAACAATGAGTTGTTCTTCATACGAATAAGTTGTTATTCGTATGCGTCAGTGTTTCTTTGTTCAGGGAATACATACATACATAAAGTTTGAAATAAAACTTTTTGTGTATATTCCCTGATGATTTTGTCTTCTTATCCTATTTGACTTATGTGTACAGAATGGAACGAAAAGAACATAAAAGAAAACCAGCAACAAAGAGGACTGACAAATCAGAAGTGGAAATTATGTCTGAGCCGAGACATAACATGGTGGCCTACTTGGATCCAGAAGACAAATTCGCTGAGTACAACGGTATAATGAAGTTTTTGCTCGACTCAAGGATACATCATGCTATCACACACAAGACTACAGTGTACAAGACGTTGATCAAGGAATTTTGGGATTCAGCTAAAGTCATTGTGTAGGTCCACCTACAGATGGTGTGAAACCAGTTCCTTTTTCAAATGACACACACAAGTGCGGAATCCAAGTGTGCATGCAACTAAAGCAAAGTAAAGAACACGGGGTAACCAAAGATTCACTATCTTGATTAATGATTGAGAACAAGTACAAACATATACAAACAATGCAAGTATGACTCAAACAAACTTGTTGTGTTCTTGTGTCTTCGTCTTCAGAGAGAATACTGAGAGGCTCACTTAGACCAACTAGCTCTCACACGCGAGTCCACCAGTAACCTTGACTGAGAGGTGCATGTCTGCTTATATAGTGTACATCTAGAGTTCGTATGAAACATGAATCCAGACATATGGAACACACTATTTCACACGAGTCACAACTCCAGGAAATTGGTACGAGTCACTGTTTCGTACGAAATGCTTGTGTTTCGTACAAAATGCTTGTGTTTCGTACGGAATCTCCTTGATTCGTACGAAACCTATGTTTCGTACGAAATCTCTTGATTCCACAGAATCCTTCTTCTTGGAGAACGTGTGTAGACTTGACGTTTACAAGACTTATCAGTATGCACACATGCAACTGATTAATATAGGCAAGCTAAGATGTCACACTAGATCAAGATAGAAGGATATCTCGATCTATTCGACACGACCAAACCTATACAGACACTTTAGCAAAGACCGTACAATTACACCTGTAATTAAGAACAAGCGACAGACATAAAACTGTATCAACAAACTTCCCCTTGGATGCTGCTTGGTCTTCGGTCTTCATATGTTGGTCTTCACATTGAATGGTTTGGAGTATCGACAAACTCCCCTTGAAGATCTGCTATTCATTGTTAGATCTGCTATCCAATGATTAGAGCATTAGGTCTTTGAACTTCTAAGAAACTTCAAATCTTTCTTATTTCCTCTTCTGACTTGTGAGATTTCTTCGTTGCTGGTCTTTGTTCATGTTCGTTTGTATCAGTCTGTACCCAATAGACAAATATAATTAGAACACAAATTTCTTAGGGAATACACACGAAAAACTTATCATAATTTCTTCGTATATTCCTTGAACGAGATACACACCCTCATATGAATTCCAGCAGCAGATTTGAGAAGAACAAGTGACCAAGTCAAATTAAATGACTAGGTTCATTCGTATAAGATACACACACTCAAACGAAGTTTAGATTTTGGATTTCTTTGATGAATTACTTGTTGCAAGATATTACTTTTATGAAGTTGCAATATCAGACCAATGGTTTTTCTAGCGTATGTTGGTAGAAACTTTTGAGTATCAACTTTGGCTAACTTTCAAAAAGTAATTTTATAAGCAACTAAGTAAACTAGACATAAAATCAAATACAGATAAACTACAATCTTTTCGAGTTTCAAGGTAAAACAATCATACCAGCATTCTAATCTTTGTCAAAGACGGTATTAGGTTTTCAAAATTAAACAGATAAGTATTCAACTATGATTATCGGTATTGTTGTCCACGTAAGCTCAGACTTATCAGATGTAATCATGATTAGGAGATTTGATTAAGGTATGGTTTATACATACTAGCCGGTGTTCACCACATCATGACACAGTCCTGTATCAAGATATGCACGAGAAAAAATCTTACCGGTGAGTATACTGCTTTATCATCTGTTTTGACGTATATGAATGATGTGAGATACTCACTTATTTTTTATTAAAAACAAGCCCTTTGTGATTTAATCACTTATTGATGAGGAACTTGATTTTCATATGCATGCAGGGCACAGGAGTAAGTCCGTGAACAGGTTAGTACCATCGTACCGACAAAGAGATGAACATAGCTCCCGCATAAAGCTGTGATATTCTATCACTTATTTTGGGGATGTGATATTTTTATCACTTATTTGAAGGTCGGATGCAGTATGTACACGTATGTATGATATCATGGAAGTTCTAGACTTGCGCCACCGTTATTTTTCGGCAAAAGATTCAACCACGCTACCCAGATGATAAGCCAGCATAAAGACCGTATATCTCAGAACCTCGGGCACTCTATCAAACGAAATTTCGGTACCAAGACCATATGCCAATGAATGGTTCCCACCCTCGCAGTTTCTGCTGTTAAGTTATTATCAAAACCTGCAACATTTTAGTCTGATTTGTATTCACTACCGATACATTATTAAGTAAAAAGCTACTTATCAATCTACTTTTTATTGCTTTTAACGGTTTGAATTTCATCATTTTCAACTTATCCAAGAAAACTCATTTTTTAATTTTTTTAATGTGTTTGTTGATGTTTTTCCTGAATTTTTCTCCCCCTTAAAAACCAAAGAAGGTATAAAAAAAACATATTTTATGTATTTTCTTAAACTATACTCCCCTAAAATATAAAACTGAAAATCTTTTTGTAGTTTAGATTTTAGAAAAGTATTTAAAATAGTTAGCATGGTTGAGTTACTCGGTTTCACCTGATTCCATGACCAAAGTAGAAATCAAAACGTGATTTTCAAAGTTGTAAAAAGGTCGCACGTTGGTATCAGTGTGGATTTTAACATACATCGATAAGTCTCTTTTCTAGCAATCACGTATAAATGATACTTAATCTCAATGTGTTTGTTTTTGAATGCTGTACAGGATTCTGAGTGATCTGTAAAGCGCTTCTTATCAACAAAAATAGGAGTAGTAAGAAATTCAAACATAGTCGCGCATTTCTGTTGATCCATAGAATTGAGACAGCAACTAGAAGCTGAAATATACTCAGCCTCACATATTGATATATACACAATGCTTTGCATTGCACGTGACTAGGAGATTTCCCAAGAACTGACATCCTGCTGTTGTTGACTTTGCATCGATTTTACAGCCGCCATGATCAGAATCACTGAACGCTGTCAGATCAAAGTTACCATCCTTAGGGTACCATAGACCAGTGTCAGGACGACCCTTTAGATAACGAAAGATCCTTTTCACAACCATCAAGTGAGAAACTTTCGGACTAGACTGATAGCGTGCCAGAAGTCATGTTGGGTACATTATATCGGGTCTTGAAGCAGTAAGATACATGAGAGATCCGATCATGGCACGATAGAGAGATGGTTCTACATGTTCACCCATCCCGTCTGGAGTAATCCCATGATTTTGAGCTAATGGAGTTCCCAAAGGCTTTGAGTCGTCCATCTGAAATCGTTTGAGAATATCTCCGACGTACTTGGTTTGATGGATAAAAATCCCTTCCTTTGATTGCTGAACCTGCAAACCTACTAAAGAAAGTCATTTCTCCCATAGCACTCATCTTGAACTTCTCCTGCATAACATGTTCGAATTCTTTACACATTCGAGTGTTAGTAGACCCAAATATAAAATCATCAACATAAACCTGCACTAGCAGCAAATCCTCGTCCCGTTCCTTGATGAAGAGAGTACAGTCGATCATTCTTCAATAGTTAGGTAGACCATTCTTCAATAGATAGGTAGACAACATTTCATACCAAGCCCTCGAAGCTTGATGAAGACCATATAACGCCTTGTTGAGAAGCCAAACCTTGTCAGGATGGAGAGGATCTTCAAAACCTGGCGTTCCTCTTCTACCACACCATGAAGAAATGCACTCTTCACATCCATCTGATAAACGGTGAACTTCTTGCAGGACGCATAAGCCAAAAAGATTCTTATGGCCTCAAGTCGAGCAACAGGTGCATAAACTTCAGTGTAATCAATCCCTTCGACCTGATTAAAACCTTGAACAACCAATAGCGCTTTATTTCTCACAACAACACGTCGGTCATCCTTCTTGCACTGGTACACCCATCGTGTACCAATCTTCTTGTAGCTGTCAGGCCTATCAACCAATATACAAATCATTAATTGTTGGAGCCGACAGGAGAATCCATTCCCTGTGGATCTTGAATCCAGGCTTCAGCACATAACATCCGGCATCATCAAAATGTACCGTGAACTTGTTGTTGCAGATTTGAGAAAAGCTAAGAAGATTGTGATCAATTTGCAGCACATAATTGATCTTGTCGAAGCTCACAACACCATTGGAGACCATTCCTTCTCCAGTGATGTATCCACCTTTGTCACCAGCAAAAGCAACATAACCACCCCTTATGCTTTTCACATTATATAGGAGCCGCAAGTCGCCGTCATGTGCCTTGATGCTCCATTATTAACAATCCAATGATTGTTTACAGTTCCTCCTGGAACACCCTACACATTACACAAACAAGATTAGTTTGAGATGGGGACCCAAGCCTTAGTGGTCTTGGGTCATCCCTTATCATCGAGAAATGTAATCTCAATTTCTTGATGATTAACAAACTGAGAAACTCCTTTTGAACCATTACCGGTCTTCTGTTTCCAAGATCCTTATTTATTACCAGATTTACTATTATTTACAGTTTTAACAGTGTCTGGTTTTATTGACTTTGAAGATCTTTGATCCTTTTTCGAAGAAACCGATTTTAAAGCTTTCTCAACTGCTTTTACTTTTTTACGTTTGGTTTCTCTTTTTGATCCTTAATGATTCGTATATCTTGAGTCGGAGAAACAGATTTACGTTTGCAAGTTGGTTCATGAGGGGTTTTCTCTATACATCTTGATTTGGCTGGATTTTGACAATCCTTTATAATGTGGCCAAATTCTCCACATTTGAAACAAGTTCTCCTTTCAACAAAACTAGGAGATCGTGTTTCTCGGCTTGATGTTGAACTTGTGGACCTGAGGTACTAGGTTCATTTTCATTACATCCATCAGTGTGTTGGGTGTAATTGTTTTGACTATTTCTTTTCAAAATCTTAACTTTCTTTACAAAATCAACATTAGATTTTCCTTGAAAAGTTTCGACTTTATCGGTACCTTTAGAACTCACAAATTTAACAGTTTTAGTCTTTTTCTGGTAATGAGAGCCTTTTGCTTCAACCTTCGGTTGAGAAACTGTAGACTTTTCAACTCGCTTCCATTGTTTTTCTTTTGAAGTGGATAATGGTTGTGTTTTGGTGGGCTTTTTCTTCTCTAAAGGTTTGGTTTCTGACTTTTCAAACACCTGATCTATAGAGATTGGATTTACTTTTTTAATTGGAAAATCTTTGTTTGAATAGATTTTCTTATATCCAACCAAAGTATATAACACAATATCTACTTCTTGTGTAGACACACTTGTCTTCACAGATTTCTTAGGAACAGTCTCTTGATTGTCAACAGATTGAGTACTAGGAGTAGCAGAAGATTCTACTCTTTTCCTTTCATCAAGAGGCTGATCCTGATCATCATTTCTTGATTCATCATCTGATGTATCATCCTCTTCTTCATCAGACGATGAACTTTCTGGCTTCCTTGGTTCTTGAGAAGAATTGCCTAGTTTGAACCCTAACCCTGCTGCGAATTCCTCAGGATTCAAAGGTACAGAGGGTTCAAAATGAGGCATCTCCTCTTCATCAGGCATTTTGGTATAGTTGTGTTTCATTGGGGGTGGACACGACTTATACCCTATGCATTGAGCATCTCCCTTTAGTTTTTGAACTTCAATGATATTATCAAGCACATATTGAGAGTTAGAATAACTTTTCAATTTGCGTTTGATCGAATCATATTCGCATTTGGCGATGGCTAACTCTTTCTTTGTTTCTTCTAGGAGATTAATGTAGTTATTAATTCCTGTCTGTTTATTCAAAACTGTTTTTGTCAATTCAGATCACTTTTCTTAAGGGTTTCTATTACAGATTTGAATTCCTTTTCATTTCTAGTTAGTGCCAGATTCGCCTCTTTGCATTTTCTAAATTTTGATTATAACTGTTGATGGTTTCATATTTTATTTTCAATTCAACACAGTCATTGCAAACAATAGGAGGTTCAGAATTTACCTGTTTTGAAGAACCTTGAACATTTGCCATAAAGGCAGTGTGATGAGGAATAGCTGCACCATCTGTAGAGAGTGCCTCTGTCTCTTTTTCAGCAGCTTCTACATTCTTTGTAATACCTACCTTTTCTCCCTTCAACAGCTCAGCTTCACTCAGCAATTCTTCAACCTCAGCGTCACTTCCTTTCTTCACATCAGAATCAGATCCATAACCATCTGAACTTGAATATTCTTCATCAGAACTACCAGCATCCCTAGATGTGTCATCATTATTTAAAGTATTGATGCTGTGATCATGCTTGATTTGACCCACGATCTTCGCATAGCATGCAGTTCTTTCGTTGTTCTCAATTCCCAACTATACTGACCAATCGCATCCTTCATCAGATTGAATACCAAAGCTCTATGCGTGTTTGAAGGTCCTGATTGATTGGTGTTGTTAGAGTTGCCAACAGCTACTATTCTTCTTTCATTGTTGTACTGTGCTGTGTTGGATGGTTGAGACTGATTTCGAAAGGGATTGTGATTTCCTTCCTTGCTGGGTCTTGTGCATTCCCGCTTGAAGTGACCTATTTCTTCACAGTTAAAGCAAGAAACGGCGGTTTTGTCAAAGCCGTATTTTGTATCCTTCTTGCTTTCCAAACTGGTTCTCCCCGTTCTTCTCATATAATCCTTCGCTCTTCTCATAGCGCTTGCAAATGCCCACTTGATGTCCATCAGCTCCATTTCATCTCGGTCAATTTGTTCGTAGTCTTCGTTCGTCAAATTGATGTTCCCTATTTGACCTACAACTAAACCACAATACACACTGACCATGGTATTTAGAAGTTTTGCATGTTCTTGTGCAACTTCTACGTTGATTTTGGAGAGATTTGACGTGTCAAGTTTGACAGTGTTGGGATTTGCCGATTGACTGTTGTTTCCATAGAAAGCTTGTTGAGGAGCTTGCTATGGAGCTTTATGCGCTAAATCCATTGGCTGTGGAAGGAAGGCTTTCGGATCAAAAGTCTGTCCATAGCTTGATTACTCGAATTTGTAGACTGACTTGATTGAACTGGTTGGGGTAGAAACAGGTTCACGTTTGACACAAGCGCAGTCTGTAGCTTCGGTTGCTGACTTGAGCTTGTACCAGCATTTATACCTCCAAAATACATTTCAGGGTTTTGTGGAGCAGAGACTCGTTGTGCCTTTCGGAGTTCTTCTTCAATCTTGTTCTCCAGTTTCTCCACAAATTCATAAATACTAATTGAGTTCAAAACAGCTGTATGTTTTAAAAGATCAATAAATTGACCCCATTTCGGTGGTAAAGCATCAGCAAATCGTATCACAATTTCTTGTGGTGCTGCTAACACTTTATACAAGTACATTTTGCTGAGAAGATGATAAAACCGAGTGGTCATATCATTCAAGGTTTCGTTCTCCATGAACATGAAACCTTCAAACTCTTTCTTGAGCAGATCATGCCGAATCTTCCTGGTAGCAGCGTTAACTTCACCTCTTGCTTCCAAAGTGTCCCACAAATTTTTTGTTGTAGTACAATACACAAACTGATGATAAATGTCTTTATGCAGAGCTTGTGTGAGGATAGCAAATGCCTTTTTCTCTAGATCGTAAGCTTTCTTGTCACTTTTTGACTAGATTGGCCAATGTGGTTGGATTTGATCGAGCTTTTTCAAGTGCTTCATGGTAGGGGGTAGTGAAACACGTCCACAATTCCGTGTTTTGACCGAGAACGTACGTATGAAAACAACTTTTCCATGAAGGATAATCGTTCATGTGATTTAATTTCGGTGGTCGGTTCACTTTCACTCATTAGCAGAGTTTGGATTTGATTCGCAACACACGCCCATTGATTTGCAGAGATCATTGTTGTATGTTGTGGCATCAAAGATTTTACCCATGATGTTGCGGAGCTTTGAGAAGACTCCTGATTTGAGCTTGAATAACTCAAATCCCACGGGTTAGAACTCATTATATTTTCTTGTTTTATGAAAATTTAAAGGTTTTAAAGTTTCACAATTATAATTTACCTTTTAAAAATTCACAGATCTGAAAATATGACAAATTCTTAAAATCAAAAAGCTTTGAAAAACACGAAAAACAAACAGTAACACAGGTAACTTGTACGAAACTGATTCCGTACGGATAAAACAACTTTTTCGTGCGAAACAGTTATTTCGTGCGGATCAAGTGTTTCGTGCGGTTCAGATGAATCGCACGAAATTTTTCAGTCGCACCAAATGTTTTGTTCAGCGTTTTTCAGAGGAATCTTTTCAGAAATGGTTTAGTGAGAGATTTCCTTTCTTGTGTAGACCTGCCTTTTCAAAAATACATGTTGTCTTACCCACTTTTAGTTAAAACACAGATCTTTAACATATTCAAATCCAGTCCAAGTCCAGATCCAAGTCAGAAAATGTCAACCCTACCAAACTAATCAGATTCAAACTTTTGCAGATTTCTTCTTTAAGGGTGTTCTTCAGAAAATTTTTACCATAAAATTTTCCGCATGCAGCAGATTTTAACCAAGTTTTAAATTAGTTATCTATCCAAAACTTAAGTTTTCTGCTAGAGGCTCAAGAACACTTCATAAATCTTCAAATAGCTCAGACACAACTAAGCCCGGTTTTGAACAAGGAAAGAGCCAAAGCTCTGATACCACTTGTAGGTCCACCTGCGGATGGTGTTAAACCAGTTCCTTGTTCAAATGACATACACACAAGTGCGGAATCCAAGTGTGCATGCAACCAAAGCAAAGTAAAGAACACGGGGTAACCAAAGATTCACTATCTTGATTAATGATTGAGAACAAGTACAAACATATACACACAATGCTCGTATGACTCAAACAAACTTGCTGTGTTCTTGTGTCTTCGTCTTCAGAGAGAATACTGAGAGGCTCACTTAGACCAACTAGCTCTCACACACGAGTCCACCAGTAACCTTGACTGAGAGGTGCATGTCTGCTTATATAGTGTCCGTCTAGAGTTCGTACGAAACACGAATCCAGACATATGGAACACACTTTTTCACACGAGTCACAACTCCAGGAAATTGGTACGAATCACTGTTTCGTACGAAATGCTTGTGTTTCGTACGAAATCTCCTTGATTCGTACGAAATCTCTTGATTCGCACAGAATCCTTCTTCTTGGAGAATGTGTGTAGACTTGACGTTTACAACACTTATCAGTATGCACACATGCAATTGATTAACACAGACAAGCTAAGATGTCATACTAGATCAAGATAGAAGGATATCTCGATCTATTCGACACGACCAAACCTATACAGACACTTGAGCAAAGACCGTACAATTACAACTGTAATTAAGCACAAGCGACAGACACAAAACTGTATCAACACATTGAAGTTAATGGGAAGGAAGTCATCCACGGAAAAGTAAACAACTTCGAGGTAGACGTGACTGCCGAAATCATTAACTCAGTATTACAGCTTGGTGATGATCCTGAAGCTCCATTCTCAATGGCGTTGAAGTGGCAACGTGGATGTTTGATGCGTATGAAGTGTGTCGGAGATTTTCTGTTAGGACAAATCAACAAAGCATGGTTACCACTCCGATACAAGTTCTTTCTACATGTTCTAATTTAGTGTTTGAGCAATAGACGAAGTGGTTATGACATGGCAAATAATGACTTGGTTGGAATGATGATAGCTTTGACATTGCACAAACCGTTTAGTGTTTCAAAGTATATTTTCGCAAACATGAAGGAGAACCTAAGTAGAACCGGTTATGGTGGAAACAAGTTTTGGATGTATCCCCGTTTTCTTCAGATGATCTTAAATACATAACATCCGAATCTTCCGAAGATTGACAATGATGTTCTAAAAGTAGAAGTTATGATGGAACATTCATTGAAAATCTTTAAAGGTGTTGCAGCAAAACGTTACAAGGAAAGCACACCACCTCGAAGATTGATATGTTTTCTTGCAAACGACGATTATGTTGCACCAGAAAACGACAAGTGGCACCATGATGACAGTGATTCTGATAATGAAGAACCTATCTTGGAGAAAATGATCATAGATAGATTTGGTCATAAAAAGGGAAATGGTGATGATGGTGATATTGATGGTAATTGTGGTGCTAATAATGTAGGTACTTCAGTTAGAGACAAGAGTAGAAAGAAACAGAGTAGTTCGTATACGAATACTTCCTCAGCTCAACCCGAAATCATACAACCTACAACCTCACATCAGGAAACTGTACAGGAACCAGTTGCGGAAACTCCGTCTACCTTTACAATGGAGGAAACTAAACCTGTAAGTACAGAACCTGCTACAGCTCCTAAACCACAACCATCAAGTACCACAGCAGCTAAAAGAATTCCAGCTGAAGATACTCCAGTTCAATCGCAACGTACTCCTTCTTCAGTTCAACAATCCCAACCCACGGCTCATCAACAAAAGTCTAAACGAGGAAGTCATTTGCTCTCAGTTGCAAGCAGCGACAATGCAAATTAACAAGCATTCAGAATTTATGTCTTCAAACCGAAACACAGCTGTCAAGCAACAATTGGAGATAAATTCTTTGAAAGAAACTATTAGAAAACAGGATTCTGTAATTGCACAGTTAAGGAAAGAAAATGAGCAACTGAAGACTGCAGATACAGAAAGGGCAACTCAGCTAAAACATGAGAGCAGCTGATAACTCTCGATGTATTGAGTTGAACCGACTGAAAGAACATAGTGCAGTTGTTCAACGATCTGCAGAAACATTTTCTGCTAAGCATAACAACTTGAAGGAATGGTATCATTCTCGTAATGCTAAACTGGTGGAAGGTTTCAATGGTATTAAAGACGTCTTTGAAACAGAAAGCGAGTGAACATTCTGTGGAATGAGAGATGCAAAGCACATGAGATCAAGCGTAAACGTGATCAGGATTCTGAAGACCCTGGTATTACTACTGCTTCGGCCTCATCCTCGCAGCCAAAAGTTTATGTTCCACCACCAGTGGTAGATTGTAATGTGCATCAGATCGTGACCAATCCAGTTACCTCAAGTGACACTCAAGAGGAAATAGGAAAGGTTTGATGAGTCTGGAAAACAATGAAGACCTGGATCCTCAATCAACTTTGGATTATCTTTAGGGGAAGTTTGTTGATACATCAGGCAGTTCAAGAAATGAAGATCAAAGACCAAGCAACAGCCAAGGGGGAGTTTGTTGATACACTTTTGTGTCTGTAGCTTGTTCTTTGTTACGTCTGTAATTGTACGGTCCTTATGTACTATGTCTATATAGATTGGTTGCCAGATCAAGATATCCTCCTATCTTGATCTAGTACGACGATTAGAATGTCTGCATACAACAGTTGCATGTTGCATACTGTTGAGTCTCAGGTACGTCATGTCTGTGGCACGATCTCCAAATAAAACAATTGTTGCGAGTGGGAATGCTTCGTACGAGCAAGATGTTGCTTGTACGAGTCACACCATTCTTACGATCAAGCTTATCCAATCAAGCTTTCAGCTTGCTTTATACGAGCAAGGTTATTGATTCGTGCGAGCCAGTTCATTCGTACGAGTCTATTTGGAGAATGTCTTTCGTGTCTCTTGGTGTTTCGTATGACCAACAACATACTTCGTACTATTGCTTGGTGTTGGCACTATATAAGCAGACTTGACCTTCTCAGTAGAAGAGGGTGCATGTGTGAGAGAGTTTAGACGAGTGACTAGTGGATACTAAGCTGATACTTTGAGAATATAGAGTGAATGCATAGAGTCTGTATGAACATTGTTTGTATATGTTTGTACTAGTTCTCATCAGTTAATCAAGATATTGTATCTTTAGTTATCCTGTGTGTCTCCTACTTTGCTTTGGTTTGCATGCATACTTGGATTCTGCACTGGTATGTGTGTTGCATGAACAAGGAAACAGGTTTATCTTGATCCTCCAGGTGGACCTACAAAAAACTAAAACGAGATTTTAAATGCATTGGGTATAAGTCGTGTCCACCTCCGTTGAAATACAACTATACCAAATTGCCTGATGAAGAGGAAATGCCATGCTTTGAACCCTCGGTACCTCTTAATCCTGAAGAATTTGCAGCAGGATTAGGGTTCAAGCTAGACGATTCCTCAGTTGAATCAAGAAAACCAGAAAACTCATCATCATTTGTTGATCAGAACCCCTCTACAACAGAGGAGGATGATTCGTCAAATGATGAGTGAGAAAAATGATCAGGATCAATCTCTTGACGAGGAAAAAGGGATAGAAATGTCTGCTACTCCCAGTGTGAAAACTGTTGAAAACCAAGAGAATGATCCTATGAAATCTGTCAAGACAAATGTGTCTACAGATGAAAATGATAATGTGTTATATACCTTGGTTGGAGAAAAGAAAATATATTCTAACAAAGACTTTCCGATCAAAAATGTAAATCCAATCTCTATTGAACAAGTTTTTGAAAATTCAACAACCAATTTTTGGAGAAGAAAAACCAAATCAAGTCACAACCATTATCAAGTTCAAAAGAAAAACACCGAGAAAAGCGAGCTGAAAAACCTAAGGTATCATAACCGAAGATTGAAGCCAAAGGCGCTCGTTACAAGAAGAAGTTTAAGAATGTTAAATTTGTGAGTTCTATTGGTACTGATAAAGTCGAGACTTTTAAAGGCATGTCTAATATAGATTTGTAAACAAAGTCAAGATTTTAAAGCGTAACAATGAAAACAATTACACTCAACATACAAATGGGTGTGAAAATGAACCAAGTACCTCAAGATCTACAAGTTCAACATCAAGTCACAGAATAGGATCTCTTAAGTTTGTTAAGAGGAGAACTTTTTTTAAATGTGGAGAATTCGGTCACATAATCAAGAATTGTACAAAATCCAGCAAATCCTAGATTTGTTGAGAAAACCCCTCCTGAACCTACTTGCCTACGTCAATTTGTTTCTCCAAAACAAGACAAACATATTGTTAAAGAACAAGAAGAAAAACAGAGACGTAAACAAGTAAAAATAATTGAAAAAGCGTTAAAACTGGATTCTTCAGAAAGGAAACCAAGTTCTTCAAATTTAATAAACCCAGAAGATGTTAAAAATGTAAATAATAGTCATTCTAGTAAATTTCAAAAATCTTGGAAACCTAAGACCGGTGATGGTTCAAGAGGAGGCACACAATTTTCAAATCATCAAGAAATAGAAATTACATTTCTTGATGATAAGGGTCGACCCAAGACCACTAAGGCTTGGGTCCCCATCTCAAACTGATCAGGTTTTTGAAATGTGCAGGGTGTTCCAGGAGGAACTGTGAATAGTCATTGGATTGTTGACAGTGGAGCATCAAGGCACATGACAGGCGACTTAAGGCTCCTTTATGATGTGAAAAGCATTCGAGGAGGCTATGTTGCTTTTGCTGGAGACAAAGGTGGTTACATCACTAGAGAAGGAATGGTATCCAATGGTGTAGTTAGCTTTGATAAGATCAATTTTGTTCGACAAATTGATCACAATCTTCTTAGCGTTTCTCAAATCTGCGAAAAGAAGTTCACGGTTCATTTTGATGATGCTGGATGTTATGTGCTGAAACCTGGTTTCAAGATTCCCAAAGAATGGATTCTCCTGTCGGCTCCAAGAATTAATGATTTATATATTCTTGACATGAGCCAAGCTATTACCATGTCTGCACAAGTCACATATTTTGTCTCAAAAGCCACCGAAAAGGAATCAATCTCTTGGCACAGACGAATGGGACACATTCATTTGAGAAAAATGAACAATTTAGTGAAAAACAATCTTGTGAACAGTGTACCAGTGAAAAACTTTCATCTTCAAGACGTCTGTGTATCATGCCAAAAGGGAAAGCAAGCAAGAAAATCTCATCCTGTGAAGAAGATTAACATGGTGAATATGCCTTTGGAAAGTCTTCATATGGACCTCTTGGGACCTATGAAACATAAGACTACCTTTGGTGATTCTTATTGTTTAGTAGTTACTGACGACTACTCAAGATTTTCATGGGTGAATATGTTGGCGCACAAGAGTGAAGTTCCTGAAATCCTCAAGAATCATCTAACTCTGCTTGAAAATTTGTACAATTTGAAGATAAGGAGAATCAGAAGCAACAACGGCACCGTATTCAAGAATCAAGTTATGGACGAGTTCTGTTCTTCTAAAGGCATTCAGCATGAGTACGGTTCTCCATACACTCCACAACAAAATGGTGTCGCTGAGAGGAAAAATAGAACTCTAGTTGAAACACCAAGACCTATGCTAGTAGAATCAGAACTTCTTTTCAATTTTGGGGAGAAGCTGTTGCTACTGCATGTTATACGATGAATAGAGTTCTTACGGTGGAGAGGCATGGGAAAACATGTTTCGAGTTGTTACATAAAAGAAAACCGGATGTTTCTTCTTAGAACCTTTTGGAGCTCCATGCACTATGATTGATCCACATGGTAAATTTGGTCCGAAAGCTATCGAAGGTTTCTTTCTTGGATATGATACTCCTAATTTCAGAGTGTGGAATTTGCCAACAAAGAAGATTGAAGAATGGGGTGAAGTCAAGGTTCAAAGATACACTGAATCAGTAAGAGCTTCGGGTGCTCCTTAGATGTTTAACTACGATGGGCTGTTTAACTCCTTTAATCTACCAACTTTTGATGATGCTTCTACAGCAGCTCAAATGCTACTGGAAAGTGATACTGCAGTTGACTTGCTATTAGTATGACCAATTATTGTTAACCCTCAAGGTCTACTTCGGTTAACAATCTTGTTCAGAATGAGGAATTCGAAGATGCTGCTGATTACAATATTTCGTCAGAAGATGATGAGTTCCATGATGCAAAGGAAGCTACTTCTGCTCCGGTTCCTTGAATTTCAGATGTCACGTCAAATATTCAGAATCTAGGGACTACTGAAGGTTATGCATCTACATCTTCATCAAATCCAGCAAACGAATTAGTTGTTGATCTGAATATCAACAATTTGGGTATAAATTCTTGAGTTCCTAATGTTCCTGAAACTTGAATCCATAATACCCATCCTTAGTAGAATATTATAAGAGATGTCCAAAGTGGTGGGCAGATATGTAATCAGCTCAGGAATAATCAGAATGTTGGTTTGTATTCGGTTATTAGGAAATATGGGGAACAGAATGATTGGTCTTTTGCCTGCTATATCTACCAAGTTGAACCGAAATCTTGGAAGGAGGCTATGAAAGAAGACTCATGGGTTGAAGCAATGCAGCAAGAACTTCAGCAGTTTCAGAAGTTAGGCGTGTGGAAATTGGTTGACAGGCCTGACTACTATAAGAAGATTTGTACAAGATGGGTTTACAAATGTAAGAAGGATGACCGAGGTGTTGTTGTGAGAAACAAAGCAAGATTGGTCATCCAGGGCTTTAATCAGGTAAAAGGCATTGATTAGAATGAAGTTTATGCACCTGTAGCTCATCTTAAGGCCATAAGAATTTTCTTGGCTTATGCGTCATACAAGAAGTTTACTGTCTACCAAATGGATGTTAAGAGTGCATTTCTTCATGGTGTGGTTGAAGAAGAAGTATATGTTGAGCAACCGCCGGGTTTTGAAGATCTAATCCATCCTGAAAAGGTTTGGCTTCTCAATAAGGCGCTATATGGTCAACATCAAGCTCCACAGGCTTGGTATGAAACGTTGTCTTCCTATCTTCTGAAGAATGGTTTTCGACATGGTTTGATCGACTGTACTCTCTTCATCAAGGAACAAAATGAGGACTTATTGCTGGTGCAGGTGTATGTTGATGATATTTTTTTTGGGTCGACCAACGACAAAATGTGCAAAGAATTTGAGCAGGTCATGCAGGAGAAGTTCGAGATGAGCGCTATGGGAAAATGACTTTTTATGTTTGCAGGTTCAACAATCTAAGGAAGGGATTTTCATCCATCAAACTAAGTACGTTGGGGATATTCTCAAACTATTTTAGACGGAAGACTCAAACCCCTTGGGAACTCCAGTAGCTCAGAATCATGGGATTACTCCTGATGGAATGGGTGAACATGTGGAACTATCTCTTTATCGTGCTATGATCAGATCTCTCATGTATCTTACTACTTCAAGACCCGATATAATGTACCCAACATGTCTTCTAGCTCGCTACCAGTCCAGTCCGAAGGTTTCTCCTTTGATGGCTGTGAAAAGAATCTTTCATTATTTGAAGGGTCCCCCGGACACTGGTCTCTGGTACCCTAAGGATGATAACTTTAATCTGACAACATTTAGTGATTCTGATCATGGTGGCTGCAAGATCGATGCAAAATCAACATCAGCGGGATGTCAGTTCTTGGGAAATTGCCTAGTCACGTGGCAGTGCAAAAAGCAGACTTGTGTAGCTATGTCAACCTACGAGGCTGAGTATATTTCAGCTTCTAGTTGCTGCTCTCAGGTTCTATCAATCCAACAACAAATGCGTGACTACGTTTTGAATTTCTAACTACTCTGATTTTTGTTGATAACGAAGCTGCTTTACAGATCACTCGTAATCCTATACAGCACTCAAAAACCAAACACATTGAGATTAAGTATCATTCCATATGAGATTGTTATGAAAAGAAACTTATCAATGTTGTTAAAATCCACACCGATCACCAACATGCCGACCTGTTTACAAAAGCTTTTAATAAATCTCGTTTTGATCATCTACTTTTGGTGAAACCCGAGTAATTCATCCTTGGCTAATCATTTTTCGAAAATATTTTCTTCAAAATCTAAAATCACAAAAAGATTTTATATTTTCTCTTAGTTTTATATTTTAGGGGGAGAATATTTCAAGAAAATACAAAAACATGAGAAAATGCAAAAATACAAAAATATGTTTTTTATTTACTTAAGTTTTTATTATCTTCTTTATTTAAGGGGGAGAAAAATTTAGAAAAATACAAAAACAATAGAAAAACCAAAAATCAAATGTAATCATAAATGAGTTTCTTAGATAGATAAGTGAAGATGATGCAATACACCAGTGATCTGTCATAAACAGTCAAAAACACAAAATAAAAATTGATAAGTAGCTTTACTAATGATGTATCGGTAGGCTCACAATCAGATTAAAATGTGCAGGTTGATATAAACATAACGGACTGCAAGCCAAGTGGGAACCATTCATTGGCATATGGTCTTGGTACCGAAATTTCATTTGATAGTATGCCGAGGATCTGAGATATGCGGTCTTTATGCTGACTTATCATCTGGGTATCATGGTTGAATCTTTTGCCAAAAAATAACGGTGACGCAAGTCTAGAACTTCCGTGATACTATACATACGTGTAAATACTGCATACGACCTTCAATAAGTGATAAACATATCACATCCACCCAAAAATAAGTGATAAAATATCATAGCTTCATGCGGGAGCTAAGTTCGTCTCTTTGTCGATATGATGGTACTAACCTGTTCACGAACTTACTTATGTGCCCTGCATGCATCTAAAAATCAAGTTCCTCATCAATAAGTGATTTAATCACATAGCGCTTGTTTTCAATCATAAATAAGTGAGTATCTCACATCATATACGTCAAAACAGATGATAAGCAGTATACTCACCGGTAAGATTTTCTCTCGTGCATATCTGGATATGGGAATGTGTCGTGAAGTGGTTGAACACCGGCTAGTAAGTATAATTCACACCTTAATCATATCTCCTAATCATGATTACATCTGATAAGCTGAGCTTACGAGGACAACAATGCCGATAATCATAGTAGAATGCTTATTTATTTAATTTGATGTTTTTTAAACAAAACTCATTTTTGACAAGATTAAAAGCTGGTATGATTCTCTTACCTTGAAACTCTGAAAAAGATTATCTAGTAAATATATAGCTTACTCTTATCTGTCGCTGATTATTTTAGTTTCGTTTACTTTGTTGTTTAATTAAGTTCTTTTTGAATTAGCCAAAATTGAAACTCAAAAGTTTTCTACCAAGATGCGCCCTAAAAACCATTCGCTTTGATATCATAACTTCATAAAAGTACTTTCTTACAATGGGTAAACTCATCTCACAAGAATAAAATCTGTTTAACAAGCACTTTTCTTAACTTAACTTGTGATTAGTGTGGATCTGTGCAAAGTTCTAAAGCAGGTCAGCGAAAAACCTAAGGTCCTCGAAGAACTGAAAGTCCAGTTTTGAAAAACCTAGACTCGTACGAGTGACCATTTGGTCTTGTATGTTTTGGAGCTCTTCGTACGAACTAAGGTTGTTTCGCACGAGTATCATAATGTGGTATAAAAGGTGATGAAGTTCTTTGGTAAAACTTCACTTTCACCTTGCTCACATCATCTTTACACCTCTCCTTAAGTTGTTTTTTATTTCTTTAAGGTATACTTGACAATGTTGGCATACTTTAAAGATGAAAAACTTAAACACTATATGACCATGTGACTTTGACTAACTTGAACAACAAAATTTAAGCGAAAAATCATTTCAACCAAAAAAAACAAGTTACTTCTCTTGAAGTTGTTCGTACGAACTAGATTCGCACGAATGACACTTCGTTCGTACGAGCCAGCTGTTCGTATGAATGAAACAGTTGTTTGACTTAATCAAGAGTTAGTAAAAATGAGTTGTTCTTCGTAAGAATAATTTGTTATTCGTATGAGTCAGTAGTTCTTTGTTCAGGGAATATATACATACAGAAAGTTTGGAATAAAACTTTTGTGTATATTCCCTAATGAATTTGTGTTCTTTTCCTATTTGACTTATGTGTACAGAATGGAACGAAAAGAACATAAAAGAAAACCAGCAACAAAGAGGACTGAAAAGTCAGTAGCGGAAATTATGCTTGAACCTAGACATAACATGGTGGCCTACTTGGATCCGGAAGACAAATTTGCTGAGTACAATGGTATAATGAAGTTTTTGCGCGACTCGAGAAACCTCTTGTTGTAGTTATATGGTCTCCCTCTTTCTGTTTCAAGAAATAGAACTCATCTTCCAACTTCTTAATTTCACTTCTTGGACAGAAGCGTCTGGTCATGAGTTCTCTCAATTCTTCCCAAGTTAGGGCTACCGCAGCTTCGGCGCCCCGTCTACCTTTCTCAGCATTCCACCACGTGAGTGCTACCCCATACAGACAACCAGTAGCATAACGAACCTTACGGTCATTGGGGCAATCACAGTTGAGGAAGGTACTCTCCATCTCTTCAAACCATCGAATGAGAGCAGTGACCCCTTCAGTCCCTTCGTACTTTGGAGGGTCACATGAGTTGAAGTGCTTGTAGGTGCAGTTTGTGGTGTTTGTGGGAGGGTTGGCAACATTTTAACCCTCTTGGTTGATTGGGTTGACAGGATTAGCGCGAGGGCTTGTTGGACTTGAATTACAATATCGGGAATTACGGCGGCCATTTGTTGGGCTATTTGAGCAGCCATGCGCTCGCCGGATCTTCCTGATCTCCTACCTCCACGAGAGTGCCTAGAAGACATCTACAGGAACTACATAACGAGATTATGAGTTTGGCATATAGGTGTCATGTGTCGTATTTAGAAATTAACATCGATAAAACAAATGAGAAAAATAAATTTACTACATCCATAGGATGTCTTGGGCCTTGCTCATGTTTGGGCCCCCATATGTCCCCCATACTTGGCCTAAGTAGTCATGTGGGCCCCCATGACTACTGGGCTTTGTAGGATTCACATTAGAGTTGGCCTGTTAACACTTGCCCCACCCGAATGAAAATCGTAAAACATGATTGCGAGGTATAAAGTCGGAAGGTATCCTGGTGTAGACACAGTGACGACTCAAAGTGGGGTTAGTTCACATGACGTTTGGTGTGGCATGTTTTGGCCTAATAGGTCCTTCGTACTCTCATCGTTAGTCCCCAGGTAGGCAAACTAGTCTGTTATATTGGATTTATACGAATGCTAATCCTAGACAGGACGCTTCGACTACCGGTACTTGTACCCTTCCAGTTACTACATGCTCATCGTAGAACTCACTTTGATGAGACTAAAAAATGAAAACATCACAAAATTTTGAGAAAGAAAGCAATTCAAATATGTGAAAATTGAGACGTGCGTGATGCGTATATATGTAAGCATGTTATGTTTAACAAAATGTATAACACTTTAAATATCACACAAAATCATATAGTAGTGGGAGTGCTTGCATGTATTTGTGTGTGAGAAAAATGTAAAACAAGTAAATATCATGAGTTTGCATGTAACCAACTTAACACATAAGCAAATAATATTCTAATTGACTATAGTATAGGCTCTTTGGGTCTAATAACCTATCCTATATCCCTATAGTCAAGGGCTCTGATACCAATCTGTCACACCCTGACCCGTAGGGGAAAAGGTAGTCGGGACATGATTGGGTTTTCATCAAAGCTCATGACATTTACTATTATAAAAGTTTCATATTTATTATTTCAAATTAAAAAAGAAATATTCCAACCAACACATAATCCATACAAACACAAAATATTCTAAACATGACATTCAAATAATGCTTTATTTATCTTCTAAGGCCCAAGTCCTACATGTTCCTTGCTTCAACCTGATCACCTGTATCATATGAAAAAATAGAGATTTGGGTCAACAATAGTTGGCGAGTGAATCCCATTTAAACATAAGAAAGAATTGTTATGGTTATTAATTTAATAAAATGTGCATAAACCAAATATGAGCAACGTATATGTAATCTAACCACAAACCACATAATCATCTAACAATGTATATGTGAGCACGATAAGCGATGTGCTGTGAGATCGAGGCTCAATCAAATGGAGCCGATCTAATTAGGCAACGTGACGCTCTACCCGTATGTAACGGGAACAAATGGGCCTAATGTGAGAGCTTGACTAAAATGAGAAAGCATAACCACAAATAACAATAAACCAAATATCACATAGCACGTTAGTTCATATAATGGTAATAGAACGAGTGTTAAATAAATGATATGAATAAAACGACACATGATACACCCCAAAACATGAGTAAAAAGGGAAAGTTTGTAGGAATTCACTCACAGTGGGTGCGTTTTGATGAGAAGTGTGCACGATTTGGCGTTAGAGATATCAACCGACGAGAAAGACTAAACTAAATATTCACGTAATAATTCGGTAAATATATATATTTCTTTTTAAAATTAGTATTTTTATTTAATGAGTTTCATTAGACTTTTTAGATAATTTTATTGTATTTGATATTATTTTTGTGATTAAAAAGAAATTATTTAATTATATAATTTTATATTTTTTGAAGAAAAATTAAACAAAAGTTTAATTAAAAAAAATATACCCTTAACGGGTCGAACCAGACTGGTTTGGCAACGTGTGGGACTCGAACGCGTGACCTCTCGTATATGTGCACGCAACTCTACCAACTGAGCTACGTGTCTAATCCGTAATATATCCGGTTTTTATTATATATATACACATTTTAAGTTAAACCATAATCTGATTGTATTTAAAAAGGTTTGGTAATTTCAGAAAGCGTGTAACCGACCGGACTCGAACCCACGATCAAGGCTTTGTGTTGCACACAGCCTGACCAATTGGGCTGTGTGACTAACCCAGAGAATATGGGTTTTTAATTAAATTTATACACTAACTGAGTCTTATTATATATAAGTTATAAAAAGGTTTGGAAATTTAGGAAATCCGTAGCGTATGTGTGACTCGAACCCGGGACCATGTGTTTAAAATGCACACAGTCCACCACTGGACTGTGTGTCTAACCCGGTATAAACACCGGTTTTAATTATATTTATACACATATTGAACTTCTTCTTCTTTACTTCAAAAGAACGTTAACTGACAAATTCCAACCAAATCTGGTTTTTTCTTTTTTTGTTTACACATGATATCATTGACATGAGAGAATTGAAATAAAAGTGAAAGTTATACCAATTTAAGGTTACGATGAAGCTCCGACGATTATTCTGGAAAGTTTCTATATTCCAGCGAAGTGGGTTTTGAACACAGAGAACATTCTGAGAGTTTAGAGAGTTTTTGCGAAAGTGAGCGAGTTCTGGATATATTCGTGAATCACTATTTATAGCTGAAGGTGTGGGTTCAAGTTGGATTTCGGTTTCGACGGTTTCGGTCAAAGCTTAATTGTCACCATGATTACATAACCGATTTGAATCATTGCTGACCCAATGATTGTGTTTCACACACAATTTGAAAACGTTTATTCGGTTTAAATCGAAACTGAAACGGAGATTTGAAGATGGATTGGAGGTTACAGTCGTTACAGGCGGTTGTTTTGAAATTGATTTCATGGGGTTGTTTCAATATAAAATTTATTTGATTTGGGTTTGTTTCAAATATGTGCGTGTGGTGTAGTGGTGTGTTGGGCGTTTTATTTGGGTCGAGACCTTGGTTCGATACCCGCGGTCTACACGTTTTGTCAATTTATTTTTATTATTTATATTTTATTTATTAATATTATTATTTTAACTTTATTATTTTATTTATTATTAAATACTAATAACAATATAACATTTTTAAACTTTTAACATAAATGCGTAACGAACATCATACATATATTTGAATTACAAAACGGAGCGAGTTTTAGAGCCCGTTTTTCGTCAGATCTTACAATGAATGTGTTGGGAGTTAATGAATGTCGATTTTCATTTTTAGTCCTTACAAGCATGTTATAAGTATGAAATACATATGAATGTGATTCTGGAAAAATATAATCTCGATATATGTCTCGGTATTAAACTAAAATTTGCATTTCGCGATTGATTACGTATTATGCATGTATGATTAAATAAGGTTTACATTTTTTTTGTTATGATCAAAGTCTCAAGATTACAAGTATTGAAATGAAACAAAAATACAAGTTTCTAAATATAGAAATGCAAATAAAACTTTTTTACTATGGATAGTATAGAAAATGCGGAGCGTTTATTTTATTTTAAAAGTTTTGGGACTTAAACATTAGTCCCTGAGGTTTGTTAACCAACTTAAAACTTTTAACCCTTTTTTATTTTTTATTTTTTTTTACTTTTTATGTGTGGCAAGTTTAGTCCTTATTTAATAAAACTTAAATTTTATTTTATATAAAATAAACCTTTTTTAACTTATTCTTTTAAACTCTAAATCTTTTAAAGGTTTATTAATAAATTCAATTATTAATAATTGTATATTAATTTTATAAAATAGATTTAAATAATTACACCAAAGATAAAAAAAATTGATGCAAAATAACTCAAGATGTTTTATAAATTTGATTGAAAAACATTGGTTGTTACAAAACATTCTATATAATAACAATCTGAATAGTGAATAGTGAATTTTTAATTGGACTATGTCATAATATTATTTGTTTATCTTTTATTTTAAATCAATTTACATTTCTAATGCTAAACTTTAATAGATTTATCATACGACCCCTGAACTCTAATATTTCTCTTTTTTTTAAGATTTACGTTTATACCTCTTTTCTTTAATAGATTGTAACAGCCCAAAAATATCAAATTATATGATTATATGTATATATATATATATATATATATATAACACCCTGAAATTTATTCAATGTTTAATATCAAATATGTACCTAAATGGTAAATAGTAAAACTATGTAACTAGAAAAATATAACCTAGTGGGTGACATGAAGTAGGTTATTTAAAAACATTAAGTTGTAATTTGATATGGGCAAAAACTAACCTTGGGGAACTAAAGCTGCGAAACTTAAAACAAACTAGTTAATAATGAAAAGAACACCAAAAACACACACTGGCGTGTGTTTCGGTCGACCAGAACAAGAGAAAAGAGGGAGAAGCTCCCCCATAACCTAATCCATCAATTCCCACAAATTGAAAGGGAAAAATCGGTTGGAACTTTGTGCATGAGTCAAAATATTGATCACCTAAACTAGGAGATCACAAGGTATGTCAAAACTTCTTGTTTAGTGAAGTGGAGAAATTTTGATGAACCTCTAGAATTTTGATTCTTGGATGGATAGTGGTGTTATGGTAAAATTTATGTTATAAGAATGCTAAGAATTATAAAACTTCATAATAATTGAGAAGAAATTGTCATAAACAATATGTTCAGGTAATTACTCATGTGTATATGAGAAGTGGGTTTTGAATGGATAGTTAGAACTCATGATTCTAAGTAGTTAAATCTTATGTCAACAATTGATAAATTGGGTTTATAATGTTAAATTAATTATGATAAGAATACTTACTTGATAAGTTGGAAACTCTCATGGTCTAGAGACTTCCTAGATGAGTTAGTATAAGTGATTAAAAATCTTGCTCATGAGGTGCTCGATCAAATGCCTAAAATAAACTAAAATGTTGAATTGTAGTAAAAGGGAAATCTAAAGAAGTCCCCTAGGATGAATATTGGCTTATGTTAAAAAGTGTCATTTAAGTGGCAACTTAACAATTAAACGGGTTGTTCATGAAAGGCAACTCAGGTGAAGGTTCGGGAAGTCAAGTCGGGGCGAACACACGACTGAAAGAAAAGCTATTAGGTACGTGGTTTTATGGTTCGTAATGTTTTGTAAAACTAATATGTTATTGGTGTATATTGGACGAGGGAGTAATACTCGATAAGTTCAGTTCATTCATAAGTGATGGATTTCATATGAATGAACCGAATGGATAAATAAAAGAGTGAATAGTCAATTTTTTCATAAGTGATGGACTTCAAGCGAATAAACCAAATAGGTCAAATAAAAGAATAATAAGTTTGGTCAATCATAAGTGATGGATTTCACATGAACGAACAAAACGGGTTAAATTGACACACCCCGACCCGCAGCGGAAAAAGGTGATCGGGGCATGATTGGGTTTTCATCAAAGCTCATGACATTTATTATAATGTTTCATATTTATTATTACAATTTTAAAGAAGATCATACAATCAAATCATACAAGTACAACATGTTCTATACATCTTTCTAGACTTCATTATTTTTCTTCTAAGGCACTGTCCTATGTGTTCCTTGCTTCATCCTGTCCACCTGTATCATGTGTAAAAATGGTTTTTGGGTCAACAAAAAGTTGGCGAGTGAATCCTATGAAAAACATTTAAACGTGTTTATTGTATTGATTATAAAATAAAGTGCATAACCACATATGAGTAAATGTAGATGTAAATTTATTCACAAAACACATAATATTAAATATTGCACACACATACAACAATTGATTGTTCTGAGGCACGCGTTGTTCAACTCGTCTCCCACGAGGAACTGATGGGCCTAATGAATGAGTTTTGAGGCACGCGTTGTTCAACGAACTGATGGGCCTAATAAATGAGTTTTGAGGCACGCGTTGTTCAACTCGTCTCCCACGAGGAACTGATGGGCCTAATAAATAATTTGCATACAACTTGACAATATGTAATACATCACAACAAACAATATTTATATTCTAAGTTTAGATCATATAATGGTATAGCACGAGTTTGAATAAGGGAATTAATTTAAACGACACATGATACACCCCAAAACATGAATAAAAAGGGGAATTTGTAAGAATTCACTCACAGTGGATGCGTTTTCTTGGATTGATGATGATTGCGCACGAATTTGGATTTAACCACGAGAGAAACTAACCTAAATAATAACATAATGGTTCGGTAAATAAATGGATTTTATTTGAGATTAATAACTTTAATTCATAACCTTAATAGGATTTCTAAATTTATTTTTGTGAGTTTAAGGTCATTTTCTAACTTTAAAAATATTATTTTTAAGTATTTTTAATTGATTTTTAAATAAAATAAATAAATAAAAGAAAATAAAAATTTTGACTTTTGACCAGTTGACTTTGACTGTTTGACCGATTCGGACTTTGTGTTTGTTTGCGCTGAGTGAGGTTCGAACTCGTGACCTCACGTATACGTGCACGCAGCTCTACCAACTGAGCTACGTGTCTAACCCGAAATATTTCTGTTTTTAATTATATTTATATACTACTTAGGTTATTCAGAATTTTATTTAATTAAAAAGGTTTTTAAACTAGTAGAACCGGTGCACAATACAGGACTCGAACCCGGGACCTGTTGTTTAACGTTGCACACAGTCCACCGCTGGACTGTGTGTCTAACCTGGTTAGAATACTGGTTTTTATTAAACTTAAATACTAACCGGAAGCTGTTCTGGGGCTTTTCAAAAAAATCGAGATTTATCACAGGACCCGGTTAAGCGCATGATTCGAACTCGGCATCGATAGTATGAAATGCACACAGTCCACCGCTGGACTGTGTGTCTAACCCGAGATATAACCCGATTTATATTAAATATATACACAACCTAAACCTCATCTTCTTCGTTAAAACAACCCACTGATACTAAAATCATCTGTGTAATTATAAAAACTTATTTGAATTCGATAGTTAGATTCTTTAACAAAACATAAACAACACAGGAACAAAAGAGATGATTTTATACCGAAACGGAGATGGTTGTGATACTTTGGTGATGCCTCCGGTGACAACATAAAAATTCTGGCGATGCTAATTGAAGCAGAGGGTTCTTTCAGAGGGTTATAAGTGATGATTGAGAAAGTGTGCCAGTTCAATTGAGGTGAATTGGTCGGTATTTATAGAGTGTCAAGACTGGTATGTTTTTGGTTTTCCGGTGACCAAATTCCGGCGATTTGCAGAAAATTTCCGGCGAGTTGTTCTTGCTGAATAGGGACTTGTAGAGAGGTTAGCGAGTGTGTTGAGAGTTGATTCGTGTGAATAAGCGAGTTGGGTTTTCCTGACTGAAGGTAATCATAAGCTTCCAAAACCACAACTTGTCTTAAAATCAAAAACGGTAATTTGTAACAGTGATTCAGCATAACGGTTTGCGAGTTAAAGCGTTTGATTGTGATTTCGGTTAAGGATTGATTGTTATAATCGTTCCTTTAAAACTTATACGTTTGAATCAGAGCGGTTACTCACTGGAATCTCGCAGATGACTCGTATGGCACGAATATTTATATTTATTGATTTCAATTATTTCACAAAGAGTGCAGGTAGCCTGGTGGTGCGTTGTGTGTTTGTTTGAGCGGGAGACCCGGGTTCGAAACCCGGTGTCTCTATTTAATTTTTATATCATTATTTATTATTGATTATTAATTATAGTTTTTAAATTATAATATATTTATTAATTATGTATCGTATAAAATTAATTTGAGCATTAAATACGCAACAAAATTTATAACTGATTATTCGGTTTAATAAACGAAGCGGGTTTGGATAACCCGGTTTTTTACGAATGTTACATAAATGAGCGTAAACCCAGTAACGAGAACACGGATTATAATATGGTGAACCCAAGGAATGGGTCAAAATATAGAGGATGTGAATTGCTCAAGGTAAAATTAAAGTAAAATTTAAGTTTGGCTAAAAGTTAGCCCACCGGGAGCGGAAAACGCAAGTCTAGTAAGCCTGGAAAATGGGTGAAGTCGTAAGGATTTAATCCTTACCAAAATATGTGGGTAATACAAGCTAAATGCTTAAGTAGGTGAATAGGTTAAATAACTTTGCGCATGAACCGGGTAACGGTGGCGTAATTTATAGAAGTTACGAATCCGGGTTAAGGATTTTGGGTCAATTATGAAGGCAAATGTTTTACGATTATTTAGAAACAAGTTTGAAACAAAACGTATGAGAATTTGAGAAGCTATGAAATTTTTGTGAAAAAGGTAGTGTTAGGAACTTGCTGCATAAAATAGAAGTGGTGTACCGTAAGCTACAGTAGAGAGTCGTAGCTTACGGCAGGTCTTGTTGAACCAAGCAAAATATGTGTATACCGTAGCTTATGGGAATTTGATGAAACAACAGATTATGTATACCTAAGCTACGGTAGAGAGTTGTAGCTTACGGTGGGAAATTTATGCAAAAATGTTTATTTTATTTGTCTTGGTATATGGACTCACTTAGATATACCATAACTCCATATACCTAACGTTTTTAATGATTTTTGGAATATAGGTGGTTGTTATGAAGTCTCAAATAATGATCAAGCATCATGAAGAAATGAACAAAATCTAAAATCAAGCTTTCGCGTTTTGTTTAGTCGTTTTGTGAAACCAAACATCGATAACATGTAGTAGTGCTTTTGAATATTTATAAAGTTTTAATTAACTTACAATTGCATATGGTCATGTATTTGCATTATGAAGATATAAATGCAAATTTTTCATAAAAAAATATTTTCATCAAGTTTTGGCCTTACATAGATTTATCATACGAAAGTTTAATAGTAATTATTTTTCTATAAACAATTTACGTTTCGACCTCATAACTTTAGTAGAGTTACCTTTAAAGTTTAAAAAGGGTGAATTTGTTTTGTTGTCTACAATTTTTTGTTTTTTAATAATTTTATTCTTTTGTAATTTTACTTATTATTTATTTAATTAATTATAAGTAAAGGTTACTTATAATTCTAAACATGTTTACTTAATTGTATTACTTGCTTATCTTTTTCACCATTTAGATTAATGCCTACATGGTCTATATAAACTTATTACTTATTATTTATTTAACTTATTACAAGTAAAGGTAACTTTTATAAGTAAATGTAACTTTTAACTCTAGACATGTTTACTTAACTATGTTACTTGCTTATTTTTTTCGCCATTTAGATTAGTGCCTATATGGTGTATATAAACTCTTCAATATACGAGGTAGCACATTTAATTAATATTTTATTTCTCTTGTCATAATTAAAGCTAACTATTAACTCTTGTTTATTTCTACCATCATTTAAATTAAAGACTACATGGTCTATAATAATTTATCGATATATCATGTAATAAATACCTAGCTAATACCCCCATAACTCCGCCACAAAACGTGGGTTCCAATACTAATTTCATAACAAAAGTCATATACCATCTAGCCAGACATTAACCTTTTTGTCCACTGTCTATCCTGTTTGTAATCTAAAAAATAATTCCCCAAAAAAATCATTTGGCTAAGGGTTTAAATCTCACAAGACGCTATAGTTAATACCAATTTTGTTAAACAAGGTCTAGAAGGTTAAGTACTCGCCAAGTAATCATTACAAGGTAGGTTGCCGAGATAATTTTTTTTTCAACTTCGCCTAATTAATCGGAATCGATCAAAGCGGTAAATCTCGATTAGAATTGGATCTAGTTGGTCAATGAGGGCCGAGTTTCACTAAAAAAAAGTAAACATAATTCATGTATCTATCATATAAAAGAATGGATATTATTTTTTAAGTACTGAATATCAATTTTTGAAATGCTTTACTATTTGAACATGTATTTTTTATTTATATTGATATTCACATATTTTGTTATAAATAGTAAACTTATGATATTTAACACGTATATAATTTCCAGAAAACTAACTTTTTATAATTTAATATGTTCGAGTACTCTCTGTCTAGATCGAGTACTCACAACTTCCCAGTCAAACGACTTGAAAGCGCCTACCGAATTTTGCATCTATCATTAATACTAAGTTTGACAAGTAACTTTAAGTATTTGGACATAGTTTTTAGGTGATATCTCGTGTTAGTGCCTAAAAATGAACTTTTGTACTTAAGTGTATTATTGTGACAAAACTTGAAAACATGTAAGAAGATTTATTCCTATATAATAGTCTACCAACAATTTTTATTTTTCACTTACATTTTACTAAATAATGTTAATCTTTTATAAACTAACATATTTTCTAAAAAGTTATATATTTGATTTTCTCATTTTACAAAACTCATTTGGTTTTATAATGATCATTTTTACCTTCTTATTATTTAAGTCACTTTGTTATCATCTCAAACTTGTGTGAACCTTAAATTATATTACAAAACTTTGATTTAGTTTATAAAGTATCTGTTTTTAGATATATAGAAATATAAGTCACTTTAGTTAATCTAAAAACTTTGATTAAAGACAACTCATTTATCCTTATATTGGCACCTCTTACACAAAAGATTGTATGAATATGTTTGTCGACTTGTGAATAGAAGTTTGATTTGAACTCTTCATCTCATTCGATTTTGGAATTTTAATTAATGGATGGATGGTCCATGTACATTCGTGGGGCCATTGTTTGATGTTGTATCCCGTTTGAGTTTGCACTTCACGCATATGATACACAGTTTGATTGTCGTATCAAACTCATAATCTCGTAGATGATACACAAAATGTATGATATGAAAATATAAGTAATTAGAATTCTAACTGCGTGCTCGTATTCGTATCGTTAGTTATTATGAGTGACAATTTATACACTATCAACTGTTTTTAAGATTTTTTTTACCTTATAATCTTTAGGCAGATTTATAATGTTCTATCTGATGCTAGGAAATCCAGTGGTATAACTGGTATTTGATCAAGAAAATGGATGTAGCTTACTACCGATCATGGACATATAAAAGCTCAGTTTAGAATGGACTCACCCTATTTTCTTTATTTTTAGTATATTTTTATGTCTAATGCAACTTACATTGTTCTTCTCATATGTATACATGATATTATGAATATTATTGTTGTATATTGAGATTGATTATTATTCTTATTATTATTATTATTATTATTATTATTATTATTATTATTATTAAGTTCTATGCATTACTATGTCAACATTGTTTAATACATGTTTTGTATAGATTTGCCAATTATATTAAAATTTATATCGAATACAACCGAAAATTAAAACAATTATAAAACAAATTAACGTTTGAAAACATGTTTTTTTATTCAAGCTTTTAGAATGTGTAATGCATTAGGTTGGTTCGGTTAACCGGTTCATAAATTTTTCTGTTTTCCCAATAACAATTAAGTTAGTCCGGTTAACCGGTTCATAAATTTTTCTGTTTTCCCAATCAACAAATTAAGTTAGTCCGGTTAACCGATCAATAAATTTCTCTTTTTTCAATCAATAAATAGTTAATAAATAATTGAACATATAAAGTTGGTCCGGTTAACCGGTAGATATTTTTTTCTCTTTTTTTAATCAATAATAAATAGTTTAACATATAATGTTTCATATATAGATTAAATTATGTAATACTTTGTGAGGTTGCGCTACTTTCTAGAGTTAAAGAAGTATGAGAAATTGCCATGCATGTAAAACTACAATATAAAAATGTATTTCCTTCTTGAGATATAGATAAAGAAAATACTAAAATATAGATAAAGAAAACACTAAAATATTGATAAAATGTGTTTCATTCTTGATATGGAAGATAGAAACACTAAAATATAGATAAAATGTGTTTCATTCTTGAGATGGAGGTAGTAAAATAAAAGATTTTAACACGTGAAACCTTGGTGGAGACACGTGATTCCCTTGTTTGAAGTCAACTCTATTGTTTCCCTCAGCCACAAAGCAAACCTAACCCTATAATCAAAACCACATTTTGAATAAGCGGTTCACTGAGAAACAACTCAATATCATTATTCATTACTTTTTGTTATCATGTTATTAATATTAATACATATTATTATTACTACTACACTTATACCAGCCATTTTTTATTTTTTATTTTTATATACTGTTAGTAACCAACGAGTTAAGATAAAACAACATAATATATCAGAAATATGTAGAAACAAATACACATATGAAAAATATGAACTAAGGTTATTACCTTTTCTTTTGAAAAACAAATTTGAATTGTTGACGTACCATTGTAGTATCATCGTGCCACAAGCGGAATCACTCGATCATATTCATTTCCACTAGCTATAATAACTATACACCAATTCAGGAGAAAATCTAATAAATATGGGAAAACCCCTCTCCCCTTAAAAATCGAACCCAAGACCTATCGATCCCAAAACTTTATCCCACCTGCAAGATGCTATAAAGGTTAGTACTTAACATTAAAAAGTATGGATTAAAAGTTAACGCATGGCCTTTTTGGCATAGTAAAATATGCAACAGATAAAGAAAAACAGTTTATGAATTAACGGATGTATTGATTTCCAATAACATTAGATGTTATTTAAAATAAAGGTTACAATCGTGTTGAAACACGTAATCATGTATGACCTTAGATAGATTTGTACATATGTTGCATAGACCGTGTTTATATTATACATATTAATATAAACTCTTCTTAGATCTATATTTTTAAAGTATTTGTTTACTTTTTCTATTTTTTTGCATTTATTTATTCTATTTTTTTAGCATTTATTTTTTATGAATCTTTATTCATTATTTAATTTAGTTTTTTCTAATAAGTTTTGTTCGTTCACTTTTAAAAAAATCATACTTCGTAACTATGTTTATATATTTTTTTAACATTGTTATATAAGTTTTATTGAAAATGGATACCGTGTCGTTGTATTAAATTGAACCAAAATGGACGATGAATGATAATTTATTATCTGTTCTATGTTTAACTTTTTCAACATTGTGATATAACTTTTATTGAAAACGGATGTTGTGCCGCTAACGTACCAGACTGAGCTGAAACTACCGAACAGCATCTGTATCGATGCAGGTATTTAGTTTTTGCTTTCAATAAACTTACATCGTATCGTACCGAACAACATTAGTATTAGGACCATACTTTTATTGTTTTTGGTTTCGATAATTTTTCATTTATACAACTCTATCCGCGATATCTCGTTTTGGATTGATGTATAACACATGTTGATTTCTTTACTTAGTGCAAGTATCGTAATGGTACTATATAAAACCAAAGCAATAGTGATACAGTGCTTGCAAACCGTACCGCGGCGCGGTCAAATACACTAGTCGTGTAATAAAAGAGAGTTTGAGTGTTTTTACTAAAATTAGGGATGTTTATATGGTTCAATTATAAATCGTGAAACCATTTAAATCGATATTCGGTTATGTTTCGTGATTGCTTTTTTATAAATAAGCCAATTGGTTTAGGAATTTTCAAATTGTACTTGAGAGTTTGGTTTACGGTATCGATTGGAAACCGACCAGACCTTAGGCTATACAGGCCTTAACCAGTGGCCTTACCGTTCTTTAACTGTAACTTTGTTTTCTAATTGATTCACTAATGTTTCTGTAATCTTCTCTTTATTAGCACTTTATTTTCAACTTTGTTTTGCTAGTATGTTTTTTGTGATTTTATCAAAGTAACAATCATATTTGATTCAAATCGTGTTTGCTCATTACCATTGTGTGTTGTATATCAGATGACTTCTAAGCTCAAGCTTTGAAACTAAACGGTTACCAAGGTGTAAGTCCCGACAACCGGAGCGTACGATATCACACATAGCTTGAATGGTGGCAGAATCACACAAACTGGTTAAGAATCGAAATAGCAGAAATAAGATGAAATAGAAAGTTCAACTTGCATACAAATCTTGAATTTATCTAATACAAGTTGAGAGAAAAGCCACCAAGGAGCCACTAACCCTAATACATCCTTATCTATTTATACTAAAGGGTTAGCGTTCCATTACCCTAAAGCCCTTAAGCCAAAAGCTACCCCCAAGCCCATTTACATAAGATATACCCAAAGTAATAAAATAACTAATGCATAAACCTAAAAGGACCTAACAACCTCCCCCTAGGTTTACTACATTAGTGCAGCGTTCCGCTTTAAGATCCACCAGTTCCGTGGCTTCCAAATAGTGGAGTTGGATCCACAACAACTTGTTTTGGATCACTGCAGCCACTCCACTGGTCCAGGACTTCGCACATGCTTCATACTTGTCATTTGTGTGAATCTGATGTTTGCCCAAAACCCTGATATTTCATGAAAGCTGATCAGCTCCAACACGTCTGACAATCTGAAAGCCTTATCTTTGTCACGATCATAGCATCTGCCATCCATGGATCATATGCCCAATAGCAAAAGTTCTTTAGCACACCTTTTTGAAATTTTAGAGCAGCATGAATGATCTTTTCTTTGTCTGTTGGTGGCCAGATAACTGATTTCATACGCTAGTGAGTGTGGGGGTCACAGATTCCTGGATTCTTCTTAAGATAAAACTCAGCAGTCTCATGTTTGGGAAGTCATGCTTTACTTCATATTCGAGTTTTGAGTGAAATGCCTAGCATGGGTCGCGCTGATTTAGATCAGAATCAGAATAGTGAGCTCGCAATAGGCTTTTTTCGGTCGAGCTTGGTCCAAGACTCAAACTGTGAGTCCTTTGAGTAATATTCTTTGTGCCCGCTCTCTCTAGTCACCAGCCATAGCTTTCTATCATGATCATATTTCCAACACTTGACCTCATATTTGTTTTCGACTTTGTCATAATGACTTGATCCCAGCTCCATTACGCAGCGATCAGAGGTTTTTGTTGGATCCTTTGGTTGGAAGCTTTCATCCAGAGGATTCACGTCTTGGTTTTTCATAACCAACATCTGTTTGCTGCTTTGCTTCTTTTGAGATAGCTTTCTTGTCTTTATTTGTTCTGCAGCTAGGTAGGCATTCAAACCAGCTTCTCTTTCAGCATCGGCTGTAGCTTTCTCTTCAGCAATACGTTCATGATGTGCAACGTTCAAAGGATCGTCATCTTTATCTGCAAATTCACCACCAAACTTCTTTTGCAGCTTGGCTTTCATCTCATAAACCTCTGCCATTAACAAACTTATATCGCCCTGCAGCTACTCAATTGCTTTATCTCTAATGGTTACTTGATCTTGTAGAGACGATATCTATGCATATTTTAGCATAGAATCTGCTTGTAGCGAAGACATTTGAGCTCTCTTCAATTCGTTGTCTTGTTCTAACAACACCACTCTTCGTTGTAGTTTACCGACATCTACTACTTCATCATCATCACTGTCAGATTGTTCAATAAACTTTGTCTTCTCTGCATCTATTCTCAATGCTTCTTCATCCTGTCTGTAAACCCACCATTCAAACTTCCACCTTCAAATCGAAAACCACTTGAACTCCCTGACATGTCTGTGATTTGGGCATCTTGTGTAATTGGTTCAGGAATGACATTTGAGCTTGTAGGCTTAGGGTTAACAGAGGTTTCTGCTTTAGTTCTCTGTTTCTTTCTTGACTCTTGTTCACTAATAGGATTATCTTCTGTTTGAGTTTCTTTAGTAGGAACGATTTTGGAATGAGGGGCCCCAGAATCGCCCTGTAGTGCTGCAAGAAGAGCAGCAAGATCCCCAGTACTCATCAAATTTAGTTCTTTGACGGTTTCCTCATCTTTCTCTGCCTCAACATGTTCCAGCTCTTCTTCATTCTCTTCGTCTGTAACCAGATCTTCTACTTTAGGTTCTGGTTTCTTTGCCGCATCGATGATTTGTATATCATGTTCTTCAGCGATCATAGCGTTTACAGGTTGAGGAGCTGACACAACTTCCTTAAATTTCCCATGCTTCACTAGATCATATCTTCCAACATACTTGATTTTCGCTGCCTCACGCTATTTACAGGCCGCTTCAAATCAACTAGGACCAAGCAACTTCAAATTCAGATGGTTTGTGCCCTTTACAAGATCTGGATACTTCTCATCTATGATCATTTGCACAAACCTTGGGTATAACAGAAACACCTTCTTCTTTGTATTCTCTAACATATTCTTCATGCTTTCGAAGATGAAGGCTGAAAAGTTGTAATCCCAGTCGTTGACTAAGGCAACGAGTTTTACGGTTGTTTGCGTCTGATTCAACTGATCCTAGCCACCTTTGTTTTCAGATATACATGGTAGGAAGATGTGAGCCAAACACCTCCAGCATGGTGGAAACAGCTTTTTCAACACTGTTGGATAAGTGCCTTCATAACTCATGTGTCGAAGTGCTTTGATCACACTGTCTCTGTCGTACGCTATTGGATGACGATCTTGATCTTCGAATTTTAGTGCCTCCCGTACAGCTGACTCTGAAACAATAACATCCGTTCTTTGAATCTTTGATTCGATAGCCGCACTGCCTCTTTTGACTTTAGTGTCGATCCAGAAATCTTGTATCATTTCTTCGTCGATAACTGGATTTATCTTCAACGCGTGAGTGAGTCAGTAGTTGTTCAGGCCGACTATCAAGGAGTTGAACATTTCACGGTACTCTGGCGGAGGTTCGGATAGGTAGAAGGCTTGATTATGGAAGGCTTCAACTTCTATTTTGCGTTTTTCAACCATCTTTTGCTCCATTTTCTGCACTTGAACTAAAACGTCAATCTTTTATAGCAAAAACAACTTAATTGACCTTTTGACCGTTTGGTCCTAAATCAAACAGTTCAAATAGATGGGGTCAAGAGGTCAACCAGAGGTTCAAAACAGTTTTGAACCAAAAGGTTCAAAGACCGGTTCAAACCATATTGAACCGGTCAAAATGAAACGAATGAACTGGGTCAAACTGATTCGGATGAACCAGGTCAAGAGTATCTCGGATGACAAGGGTTCAACTCAAATGACCCCTTGTCAGTTATTCGAGATGCTCTGACATCTCGGATGAAGATGTCAGATCTCGGATAACTATCCGAGATCCATCCGAGATGCCATGAAGTTCATCCGAGATACCATGATGTTCATCCGAGTTCCATCCGAGATGCTAGGGAAAGGTTAACCTATGAGTTTGAGTCAATATGTTCGCGATAGTTCCGAGATGAGAAAATGAGTCCGAAATAACTCGAAACTAATCGAGATGCCATTATATAGACTCGAAATGGGCCTGAGATATTGGGCCATGCCAATCTCGGAACAGTGATCCGAGATGATGGCTTATTTCAAGTCCCATCCGAAATGGGTGGACCCAACCGAGACAGTTAACTTCACTATGTGGGCCCCATACTTTTACAAGTTCTGAACAGTAACACCTTTTGTCAAAAACCGCGATCCAACCAACCGAGCAACCCATTTTATAATAATAATAATAAGAATAATAATAATAATAATGATAATAATAATAATAATAAATAAGAAAAAGGAAGAATTGACATGGGATCAAACCGTTATTGAACCGATTAAGGAACATTTTTCAACACGAGCTTAGTCAGGCTGTTCCGTGCGATTGCCGATATATTTTTCCACTTAAACTCATCACGTCAACCTTCAATTTTCAACCTTGCGACTTAATTAAATAATTTTGCTATAACATATGTGTGTCGCATATCAAGGAATGCCCCCGCAATCAAGGTAAGCCCAACAGTTCATTGTAATGGGTGAGTATATTGAGGACATCCTTTCATTTTATAATATCCGACTTATTGGTGAGCAGGTCAGTACATCGTACCGCAAAGTGACCAAACAACATCAAACGAGGGTTAGGCTTAATACCTTATATGGTATTTTTTAACTTTTTAGGCTGGTGGAATTTTCCCGTTATGAGATTTCCCTTCCTTTAAGGTTTTGGCCTTCAATTTTGGCTCTTTTAAGGATATCCTAACTATGCCTAGGTCTGCATATATCCAGATGCAACAGAAAGGCAGTCCTGATATCCCCGGATGATTCTCCAGCATAAAGATCCGAAACTTCAGATGTTGGCTATCTGTCAACGCAGGATTTAAGACCATAAAATCATATGCCGATGATATGTTACCCACGAAATGTATAGCTTGTAGATTTTCGTCACTAGGTATCTTTTTGTCCTTTGAGCGATAAGCCTATTAGTACATCGCAGTGGACCCTCGCCTTCTCCGCTCCGATACCTTACATGTGTTAACCAAATTCTTAGTACATAAATTTATTTCACTTCCCAAAACAGCAAATATTTCTCCCCCTAAATTTGTGCAAAAGTGGAATGCTTTATGAGCAATTTTAGTTAGTTTGATGATAGTTATTTACATATATGAACTTGGATTTTATTTTTATTATTTTTTTGTGTTGCTTAGTCGATGTAATGCATCATTTTTAAAAGGTCCACAAGCACCTTGAATCTCGAGTTGCCGACAGGTTTTGTAAAAAGATCCGTTGTATTAGCATCAGTGTGGATCTGTTCAAGTTTAATTAAACCTCTGTCATAGCAATCTCGAATAAAGTGAACTTTGATATCAATGTGCTTGGTTTTGGAGTGAAAAATAGGGTTTTTGTTGATTTGGATAGCGGCATCGTTATCACAGTAGATAGTAGTGTTAAGATGAGTCAAATCGTAATCCTCGAGCTGATGTTGCATCCAAATAACCTAGGAGTAGCATGCAGATGCTGCAACATATTCTACTTCTACGGTCGATAGAGACACCGTTTGTTGCTTCTTGCACTGCTATGAAATAAGCCTGTCTCCCAAGTATTGGCATCCAGCCGATGTAGACTTTATATCCCTATCCGTCCCTCCAAGGTTACTGTCAGAAAAGGCAAACAAATCAATGTTCGAATCTCTAGGATACCAGAGTCCCAATTTTGGAGTTCCCTTGAGGTATCTAAAGATTCGTTTAACGGCCGAGAAATGAGAAAGTTTAGGATTAGCCTGATATCTGGCACATTGGCAGACAACAACCATAATGTCCAGCCGGCTCGCAGTTAAGTACATCAATGAACCAATCATTGATCGATACATTGTTTGATTGACCGGATCTCCTTCAGCATCCGCATTCAACAGTGGCCGTTCAGCAATGGGGGAGTCTATGGGCTTAGAATTTGACATGTCAAATTTTGCAAGAACGTCCTGAACATACTTTCCTTGACTATTCTGACGAACTTGCAAGCCTAGAAACATAGTCATTTCTCCCAATGAGCTCATTTCGAACTTTTTCTTCATCACCTCCTTGAACTCTTTGCATAGCTCTTCATTGGTTGACCCAAAAATGATGCCGTCAACATAGATCTGAATAAGGATAAGATTCTTGCCAACGCGTTTAATGAATAGCGTTTGATCTATCGTCCCCCTGGTATATTCGTGTGCAAGCAGATGCACCGTTAAGGTTGCATACCATGCACGAGGTGCTTGGTGCAATCCATACAAAGCTTTATCTAAGTTGTATGCATATCCTTGCCTCTTCGAGTCCACAAACCCTGGGGGTTGAGCGACATAAATCTCCTCTTTGATCTTCCCATATAGAAACATCGTCTTGACATCCATTTGATAAACGGTGAAACCCATATAGGATGCATATGCCAAGAAGGTACATGTGGCTTCCAGACGAGCTACTGGTGTGTAAACCTCATCATAATCAAGACCTTCGATTTGTTTGAATCCCTGAACCACCAGCCGGGCTTTGTTTCACACAATCACTTCGGTATCGTCTTGTTTAATTCTTTATACCCAGCGAGTACTAAGAGCGTGTTTTCCTTCCGACAGCTTCACTAATTTCCATACTCTTGGCTTCTCAAATTGATTGAGCTCTTCATGCATTGCATCAACCTATCCAGGTTCCTGCAAAGCGATATCAACGCTCTTAGGCTCAATCTGTGAGATAAAACATGAATATAAACATGTGTTAATGGTTCCTTATCTATTGCATGTCTGAACACCAGAAGTTATAGGACTAATAACGTTTGTAAGCGGATGGCTTCTCTGAACACGCCGAGGAATTGCTACCGCGGGTCCTTGCAATTTTGTTTCCAAGTTAGAAAAAATTCCTGACATTATTCCAGATTGCTCCCCTCATTTGATGCAGTCGCGGTGTTGATCACCGGAGGATCCACTATGTAATCTGACGGAATCAGCTCTGGAAACAATGAAGCTCCCTGAACATTAGTATTTGAAGGACTGGCAGTAGTTTGCTGTGCAGAGGGATCATTGTTGTGAACTGCAATCTCAGGAGTAACAGGCACAGTAGGTTCAAGAACCGGCTCTTGAATTGGTGAAGAAAGATGCGTTTATGTAGTAGCTTCATGAAATCCCGGTGGATCCACGGTAAGTGTCTTGAATAGGGACAACATCATCTTCAACTATAATAGGAATAGGTATCACAGTACTTGAGACATCTAAGACAACAATTACATTAGATAAAATATTAAATGACTTAAACAAGGAAGAATAATCATATAACCAATCAGGTCCAAGCCATGCGTCTTTGGGATTTTCTTCCAGGCAGTCTACATAGTAAGTCTCCATGATCTGCTTCTTAATTTTATTGTATACTCGATATGTGGTATTCTTTGCATAGCCGATGAAATAGCATGGATCTCCTCTTGCTTCAAATTTGCCCTTGGCATCCATGGTAAGGAGGATACAAGGACAGCCAAACGTACGAAAGTGCTGTACAAAGGGTTTCTGTCCTTCTACTATTTCATATGGCATCTTCATGTGACGTTTGTTGATAAGCGCATGATTTTGAACATAGCAGGCGGTGTTCACTACTTCTGCCCAAAATATCAGTGGAAGGCCGGAATCCATTAGCATTGTACGAGCCACTTTGATGAGAGCCCGATTGCGCCTTTCAGCAACTCTGTTTTGTTGAGGAGTTCGAGCAGCACTATATTGACGATAAGTTCCTTTTGAAGCACAAAAATTGTTCAACTTGGCGTTTTTGAACTCCGTACCACTATCGCAGCGTATAATCTTCACACGCTCATTCGCTTGGTTTTCCATGAGACTGACGAATTTCTTTATCAGACCAGCGGTTTCGCTCTTTTGTTCCAACATAAAAACCCAATGAAACGAGAAAAGTCACATCCATTTATCGTGTACAGTTTGTAGTATTTTAGTTTATATTCATTTCGGCTTGTCAAGAATATATCTACTTTTAATCCAAATACATTTTGCAGGTCTTGGTTCGTGAAAGTAGCTGAAAAGACAGGAAAATGAGTTGAAATGATGAATGAAACCGAGTCGGATCATAGTTGGAAACCAAGAGAAGAAACAAGTCGAAAATTGGATGAAAACATCCTTTGGCGGCCCGCAACTGCCATGTCTAATTCCTCTCACAGCCAGTGAGAGGCTGTGAATTATCCGAAGAAACATCACTCGGTTGCGGGGCGCGACCGACATTCAAATCCCTCTCGTAGGTGGCGAGAGGGTAATGTTATCAGAAAGTTTCGAAAACCTATCAGTTTGGTGAAGATAGGTTTATAAATAAGAGTTTAACTACAATCACAACATACTTTGACGAATTAGAGAGCTGGAGAACATAAATTCTGGAGCTTTAGAGCTGGTATTTGGAGTTTAAGCTGCTAGGAATCATCAAGTTGGAGCAATAAGCTTGGAGATCAAAGCAAACACGGGTTATATTTCAAAATTTCCTCACTTTTAGCTCCCGTTGTTCTTAATCTTGATGAATTCTGTTTTTAACTTTGTTTTATTTGTTTTTAAGATCATGTTAATTGGCTAAACTCATGTTGCTACCTAGGTTTTGATTGTTTTATTATGAAAGTTTGGAACTTATTTTAATTTAATAATGTTTGAATGGGATTTTTAGTAAAGTAAACAACTTTAATCACTTGATTTGGAGTATTTGCATGATTTGAATTAGTTATTGATTAATTAATTGTTTTACATGAATCTTGTTGGATGTCTTCTATTGAATAGGTTTATGTTGATTGTCGGGACTTAACGGGTTCGGGTAATCGTTCAGTAGAATTGGCCAATAAACTGGAAAAAACAATTAAGTAAAATCTATAATTAGTTTTTACATTATACTAAATTTAATTATTGAGAAATAACAATTTATTAACTGAATTGATTACGTAAATTGCGAGATTTAGGTTTTGAGAAAATCCCGGTTCTAGTTTACTTACCATACTCGAGTCGGTTAAACTAATCAAGAGTCATAGTTGGTCTAGGCATTCTATTGAGAGGTAGTTAGCTAATTTAGGCACTTTACTAAATATTAGATAACCGAAAGGAAGTCTTAAAAACCGGTAAACTCAACTACTTTTAGGATATCATAGGTGTCTTCCCAAGAAGGGTTGGTAATCCTTAGAGTCTAGTATTTCAAGATCCTGGTTTTAATTCACTTTATTAATAAATCAAGAGATCCAATCAATAGTAATAGAAAATCTAACCTAGGTAGCCATTCCACCATCCTTGAATCAAATCTCCACTTTAAAAGTCTATTTTAATTCAATTAGTTAAGTTGATTATAGTTTAATTATAGATTTAAAATTATTACAAACCCCCCCCCCATATATACAAGTGTGTTAATTTAGTCTAGATCGAGTCGTCAATATAATTAGAGAGTCTCGTGGGTTCGATAATCCGGACTTACTTAAGCTATTCTACAATTGATCGGCCCACTTGCCGGTTAGTAGTTTAGTCAAATTTAGGAGTCTAAAGTATAATTTGAGTCTAGAATTAGGGTAATTTTAATTGTTTTTAATTGACTACTTTTATAACATCAGTCATCGGTGATAACTAAGCAATAAGCCTTTCCTCCAATACTCAGCACATTGACAGGACCAAAGAGATCCATGTGAAGCAGTTCTAGAACTTTGGATGTTGTGTGCACGAGCTTGGGCTTATGAGGCTTACGATGCTGCTTCCCACGGGGCACATGATTCACACTTTTCAATCTGCATAAAATCCTTGATTGGTAAGTTTCTGACTAGACCTCCCTTTATCAGTTAACTAAGATTCTTCATGTTCAGATGGCCAAGTCGTTGATGCCACAACGTTACATCATGCTCAGCAATTTCAGAGAATAAGCAGGTAACTTGATCAGTGGGGGCTTTATTCATGTCGATCACGTAGGTGTTTCCCCGGCATTCAGCTTCAATCAAGTACCAATCTTTTGGTATAACAATCCCGGGCTTCAGAACCACGCATCCACCTTTTGTATATAGGACCTCTAACCCGTTGTCGCACATCTGTGAGACGCTGAGAAGACTATGTTTGAGTTCAGAAACATAGTTGGCATCAGAGAAGCTGAGGACCCCATTTCTGACTGTGCTTTTCATAGTAATTCTTCCGTTTCATCACCTGTAAAGGTGACAAATCCACCGTCAAAGATTTTGATGTCGTTCAACTGGGAAATGTACCCTGTCATGTGTCTGGAACAACCACTGTCGATAAACCAAAGTCTGACGACAACCCTCCATAGGCGTTCCTGCACACATAACGGGATTAGTGGGCAACAGGAACACAAATCATTTTCGATCTGGGTTGATAATCACTTTTCTTTCACAAAGCCTCATGGAAGGTCACATCATGGTTAGTAGATTTTGAGGTTTAAGAAGATGGGGTTGTAGAATTTGGCGATTGAGAACACTCTAACTGAGATCTAGCAATATTTTTAGGTTTCCAAATCTTTAATTCTTTGTTGTTTGAAAAGACTTTAGATGATGTTGCGTTTAATTTTTTGGATTGATTTATGAAACCATTTGCGTTTGAATATTTTTGATTGTTTTTCTTTGCTAGATTCCAGTCTCCATCAGAGGGCTTTTGATGTCGATGGTGTGAAGCCGTCTGATGGATGGAGTTTCCGAATGGATAAGACACGAGGGGACGATGAACACAGTTCTAGCTATGTGCCCCGAAATTCCACAATTAAAGCAAGTTTGTCTTTTTGAGAAAAAGATTCTTAATTATGCTTGTGTTATTTTGAGTATCGATAGTTTACCCTTCAACTTTGGTTCAATTGGTTTTTGAGTTGGGTTTTTCTTCTGATTTACAGCACTTGAGGAGGCTTCCTCTTGAATTTTCATTTTGTGTTGTTTTCTGGTTCTTCGAAATCTTCTTTTCTTTGCAGGAGTGGATTATGAAGGCTTAGTTTCATTTGAAACCTTTTCTTCATAAATTGAGTTTTCTGAGATAACTGTATTAGTTTCTTTGGATGTAGTTCCATTTGACACCGAGCTTTCAAAATCAATGGAGTCTTGGTTACTAGATGATGAGCAAGTTTCGTTAATATTTTGACTGTCACAACCATCTTGCTTATTATACGATGAGTTAGAATCTTCAGTCTGATTCCCAGAAATATTAGACGTCTCCTGTTCATAAGTAATTTTGTTCACACAATCCGACACAACAATATTTTCAGTTTCACAAGTTTCGAAAATATCTAAGGTATCCGTTGAGGTTTCAGGAGAACTAGAACAGTTTTCTGAATCACTCGAAACTGGTGCCTTGGACTCCTCTGGGTAACAAGTTAAATCATAGTCTGAATAAAAAACCACATCATTCAAAGTTTCAGTTTCAACAACACCATAAAAACCCTGAGTCTCAAAAACCATAGACTGAACAAAATTCCAAACATAGTTATCATGTTTATCACATAAAGAAACATCTGAGTCATCAGCAACAACTGGATGAGGTTCATCATCCACTTTTGACCCCTCCTCATCTATCACTGACTCTGCACATACACTAAAACAGTTAACTTTTTTACAGAATTAGAGGTAGAATTCGTTTCCTGTGGTTCTTCGGATGAAGTTTTTGTTGACTCCTTTCCCTTTTTAAATTTTCAATTGATTCACTCAAGCAATCTTGATTTATAATTTTTACAAAACTTATAGGCTTTTGAAAATTAGTTGGTTGGGTATTCTTACGCTTGAAAGGTTCCCAAGGAACGTAGTCACTTGGTTTTCCATACATCATTTTATCATAATTTCCAATTCTTGCTCAGTGAGTAGCATTCTTGAATAATTATGATTATATGGCGGAGGAACTTGTGAATAACCCAACCCTTTTCCCTTGTTTTTTTGTACACCATTTGTACATTGCAAAGATTATAAACATAGTTACTGGAAGTATCATATTTTTAATATTCAACTCATTTTGTTGAAACTTTCTAGTAAGAAGTCCTAGCTCAACTTTTACCAAGTCGCATTCCAAGGTTTTTGAATGTAGTCTAGTTTTATAATCATGGACCCAACATTTTTGTTGGTTTACATCCAGGTGGAGTTGAGTTATGTCCTTCTTCAGTGCTTCAATCTTTTCATAAGGAATTTTTATTATTCTCTCGAAGACCGATGCACTTTGACATGGCACTGTTGTAATCAATGATGAGATTGAAATTATGTGCTCTCATTTGTGCCATTTTATTTCTATAGTTTTCGGAGCACAAAAGAGAGTTTACCGTTTCAGATATAGATTTAGGTTCCTCATTCGGTGCCATCAAGCAATGGAGATGATTTTTGGCAACTTCCGCAATCTTTAGAGTTTCCACTTGAGCTGCAGCATCAACCCAGCTAAAACCATGCTGCTCTTACACCATTAGTGCCTTTCCCGCACCAGATCCTCCATGGCTTGATGAGGTTGAAGTTGACGTAGACGTTTGAGCCGGAGTGACAGGAACCATGGATCTCTCTGAGTTCCTAGCAGCAGCAGTAGTAGTAGTTGCTTCATAACCCGCGGGTGTCTTTCTGCGTCTCTGGCGAAGTGTCTAGGTTCATGGCATTTGTAACACCTCAATTTATTTTTGACAGACCCATTGCGGATATTTGACATGGGACGGCGTCCGTATCTCTTTTGAAACTTTTCTGCTCGAAACGCAGCCATAGCCAGATTCCATGAAGCATCCAGTTCTTCAATATCTTCTTCAACAACTTGATTCATCTTTGTAGCAAACACTGAAGGAAGCAAGAGATCACCTGCAAGAAAATCATTCAAACTGTTGACCATTGATGCTGCTAGAGCCAACTTCTCTTCATTCTGCTTGGTCAGGAATGCGAGATTTTCAGCGAAGGGTATAGATTGAACATTTTAAGAGGCTGAGGGATTAACAGGACTGTAGACCACGTTTGCGTGTTGTGGTAATTGCTGAGCAGTAATGGTAGTTGGAGCACTCGAGTTGTTTGGAAGAGACATGCCATAAACGTAGTTTGTCTTATGAGCTTGAAGTTGTGCTTGAGTCAACGGACTGAAATAACATTTGGATTACTGTTCGTCACGGGACTGAAGATAAGGTCAGGATGACTTTGAGATATCAATGCAGTGTTAGAGCCGGTCACCCCTACAGCCATCATGGAGTTCTTGTGGTTTAGCTCTCTTCACTGGTTGTCGATTTCACATGATTTGATGGTGGCGATCAGTTCGGTGAGAGCAACTTCATTCAGATTTGTAGTACGTTTGATCATTGAAACATCAGCATCCCAAGAGTTTGGCAGTGAATTCAACAGTTGGCGATTCATCCCACTGTTAGTGATCGGAATTCCAACACTGATCAATCGTGAGATGAGTTTGATGAATCTCCTAATTTGGTTCTCCACAGTCTCCTAGTAGATGTGATTAAACGAACTGAACTGTTGGTTCAACATGTTTCCTGCTAACCTTCATATCAGTGTTTCCTTCGTATAGATTTTTTAGCACATCCCATATTTCTTTCGCATTTGTGCAGTTTCTGATAACAATTGAGATGTTAGGACCAAGAGCCATAGTAAGATTTGCCATTTCCTTATCATCTTCATCCTTGATTTTTCGAACTTCGTCGGACCATAAACTTTCTGGTTTTGGAATCCGAGTGTCTAGATCATCTCCAATTGCGCACATGATAGTGCGGGGACCATCACGAATACACCTCCACATATCGGGTTCCTTGGCTTTGCAATACTGCTCAAACGCCAGGTCCTGTCAAAGTAGTCATCTCTATCCAACAACCTTGGAATCTTGGTAGACGTTCCGATACTCTGATCCAGTTCTTGATGCATTGCCAGAGTATGAGACTAGGTGGCTGTCAAGGTAGCATTGGTGAGATCTGTAGCAGTCAAAATACCGTTTGGGTTCATCATTTTTAATTTTTCTAATGAAAGTGAAAAGTCCAATTTGAAATGGTCAAATAGTCAACTCGAAACAGGATCCAAAATGAGTCAATTCGGAACAGTGATTTGAATACCAACTCGAGTCGGAACAGTAACTTCGAACAGTATCTTGAACTCAGAACAGTACTTTATCCGAGATGGTATTCGAATTGGCAGATGATGATTCAAGATGCAACAGCCTTGATCCGAGATGCAAGTAATGATTCAAGATGGAAACCGAGATGCAAGTAATGATTCGAGATGGTATCCGAGATGATTCGAGTCTTCAACAGATGATCCGAGATGGTATTCGAGATGATTCGAGTCTTCAACAGATGATCCGAGATGGTATCCAAGATGATTCGAGTCTTCAACAAATGATCCGAGATATTCAAGTAGATGATCCGAGTTCGTCCGAGATGATCCGAAATGCAATAAAAAAACAGCAGAAACTCCGAAACAGCAGCAGGTGCAATCTGAAACAGTGTGATATCAGATCTAAGCCTGGAAACAGGTTCAAACAGGCTCTGATACCAATTGTAAGTCCCGACAACCAGATCTTACGATATCACACATAGCTTGAATAGTGGCGGAATCACACAAACAAGATAAGAAGCGAAATAGAATAAATAAGATGAAGTAGAAAGTTCAACTTGCATACAAATCTTGAATTTGTCTAATACAAGTTGAGAGAAAAGCTACCAAAGAGCCACTAACCGTAACACATCATTATCTATTTATACTAAAGGGTTAGTGCTCCATTACCTTAAAGCCTTTAGGCCCAAAAGCTACCTCAAGCTCATTTACATTAAAAAAAAGGGTAAATGCACGGTACCCCTGACCGCAGGAGGGTTCTCCCTCCCCAAGCTAGCTTAGCCCCATAGCTGCCTGGCGGTTACTACCCAGCAGGATTATTCGGGCCGAGCTGGACTCGAACCCGCGTCCTCCCGTTTGGAATGGGTGAGGCTGGCCACTGGGCTGACACCCCGTGGTTAAGCCCATTTACATAAGATATGCCCAAAGTAATAAAATAACTAATGCATAAACCTAACAGGACCAACACAGGGGTTTGGTTTGATTCAGTATTTTAAAGCTTTGATTTCAATTTACAATAGTAAAAAACTATTACCATTGGATTGCTTCATGATTTGACTCAAAATCGGACTGTGAGCACTGCTAACTAAAATGTAAATGAAACATTAGAGTTTGAGAACTTATGAGGTTTGTATATGAACATCTATAAATTAATTACCTTAACATTTATTTCCGTTCCAGAGCCTTTGCAATCACCTGCCATTATTACTAACCTAATAAGGCTCGTGGTATAAACTCCTATGAGAAAACTGTGAGATATCGGACTACAACTTTTGTATGTTCATGTAAGTTGTGTCACAGAAAAATGTTAAAAGGACTGGACTCTAAACTTTGTACACGTATGTAGGTTGATATCACGAACGAATGTTATAGGCAAGAGATGAAAATACAAAGTAGTTTAGACATACTAATATATGACGTGATGAATAATAAAACAAAATGTTTTGTAACTTACCTTTTCCTGTTTCTTAAGCATATGTTGCATTCTTATAGTGAAAGCCAGCAACTTTTGTTGTAAAGCAAGTAGTTGTGCACGTGGTTACAAATCATGTCTCTATTGTGTGGATTGATCCTCAAATCTTTCATCTTGTAATTACATGTGTGGATTTGACTAAAATAAAAAATCAAAGATTGATTCGTGTAATTATGAGATCATTAGTGGGACTAGCATCGGCCTTGTGTCTTTTGTCCACAAGTTCTTATCTTTTTATTTGTTAGTTTTTTTACAAAGTGAAAGAACCCTATACATTTATTATGTCAAAATAAGAAAACAAAGAGTCCATAAGTAGTAGCTATATAACCATGGAACCAAACAACCAAATAGGCTAAACAATGCGAACAAAAAAATCAAATAACATCCCTAGCCATTAACCTTCTTGCAGGACTGTCAGTCAATTGCACATCCTCCACAACCTTATCAACCACTTCAAGTTGGATACAAAACAAGAATATATCTATAGTAAAATATTTTTTGATGCTTATTCCATTGCATATATCTCTTGCTAAGAAGTATTGTGAGACTGAATGTTACTAACCATCTCACTTCTTTCTTCCCCATAAAGTTGAGATTTTCCATCCACCTCATTGAGCAGGCATCTAAAACTAACCAAATTTTGATCAACTTTCAATGTTTACATATGCATACCATTCTTATCTATATGTAACGGTAATAAACCGTTACGATCCGGATAATCTGAATTGTAATAAACTGTTGACGACCAAGTTGCAAACGCTTAAAATGGGTCATAATCAGGTTGGTGGGTTTAAATGAGTTTAATTAGTATAAATGGGTCACAAATTGGTTGTTGGTTGTAGACATGTTGTGATACAGTGGTAAATGGGATGATAGGTTAAACGTATAAATTATGTATCATTAGCTCTAAATATAAATGGTTTGACGTTCCAACACGTCTAGTATCACTACAACCCGAATAATACATGTTTTTAGATGCTCTAGGCATGGCAAATCGAAACAAGACATGTTTAGTAAGTCAGATGTTTCCGTTCAAAAGTTGATTATTTTCATGTTGAGTTCATGTCATGTGAAAGGAATTATCATCTATGGATATGTATGTGCTTGTGTAGCTGTGAAAGGATTTATCACCTATGGATATGTATGTATGTGCTTGTGTATACATAAAAATTATTGGGAAAACACATTTTTTAAGTGTTCGAGGATCCTTGCGTTGGCATGGTAATTACCGATATTTCACAAAAGTACCAATTTACATATCTAATTTGGAGAAGCGATATAGAACAATCAAAAAGAATATAATTAAAGACAAAAAGTTATTGATACGGATCGAACTAATCAAAAGAAATAAATAGTTAGACAAAAGGATCATATAAAAACCCTGAATAAAGAAAATATACATATAATTTAGTAGGATATGAATTCGAAGGTATCTGGAATTCTATAATATCAACGTAATATGTTGAATTCTGTCTCACAAAGTTAAATTTGTTTATATAAAGTTTTATTGTCAGGGCATCTTTTGAGAAGAAGATAAACTTAAATGAGATTTGAGTCTTATCATAATACACATGTTCAATAATCGATAAGAATTATCTAGCCTTGACAATTACACATGTTCAATAACCGATAGTCTTTGGTCTGGATATTCGACTTTGATTGAAGTGCAAGTGTTTATAAGGCCAATATATGTTGTAGCGACTCAACTTGCGACATCTACCCTTTAGTTGTGTGAACTTCTAAGTTGATACATGTTTCACCAGCTCATAACTTAGACAATCTTACTTGGTAATTGACCCGTAGATGTTCTACTAACTTATAGTTTACAACAACTTGTGTACAATTTAACGTGATGAATTTATTACTAGTCAAGTTGTCAAATGTTACTGAAATACGAATATAACTTATTAAATATCATACAAGAAATCCAAATAATTATTTTTCTCTAATCTAAACACATGATTTTATACCCAACCTTGTGTATTAATTTGATCAAACTATGATAGAAATACATTCAGTGATATAATAGTAACTAAAAAGATGTTAAAAAAGTAACAAAAAGGCATAATAGCAAAATAGGAGGGCAAAAGTGAATTACACACATTGCTTCGTTAAACATTGGAAAAACAATAGTTTTCACACATTTTTAATCTTAAATACAACATGAGGTTACAAAGTGACTTTTTTCTTGGTTGTTGATTGCAACATGTCTGAAATGGTGAGATCAAGGAGGTTGCACTCTTTTTACGGTGCTAAGTTGCAAGCGTAGGATAGTTGGGGGAGGAGGCGGCCGACCCTGCGAACTTTTTGCTCTATAATGGAGAATATATAGTTTTCGTATAGAAATTTTTGGGTATATACGTTTTCGACCCCCACTTTTATAGAAATTTTTATGTATATACGTTTTCAACTCCTCGATCGAAAATCTCAAGCTTCGCCACTAGTTGCAACACCCTTTAACTCTTGTCCAACCTAGACATTTTACACCACACAAGTAATTAAGTTATGTCAAATATATTGCACATGCCTGTAATGATGTGTCCAATAGTTGGTGTTAAATAAATTGTTGTTGTAAGCTCTAACTTTTAAGAAAAGTTTTAACACACGTGTATAATTAAAATTATATGTCTAACTTCTTAGACTTAATTCACTATTATAATAAGTTTGATGAAAGAAAAACTTTATAAAAACTTTTAAATAATCTACATCGACAAAAAAAAGAGCTAATAAGAATTGAAGAAGTAGAAAAATATCACCTTATTTGTTATTTACAACTCCTAGATTTTTCTAGGATGCATATAACACAACCTTCAGGTTCAAAATGCATAATGTGAACTTTTACATTTTAATTCATCACCCCACTTGTTTGTTATATTGTGTGATTTAGGATAGAAATTGTTACATTGTGTGATTTAGGATAGAAAAAATATTAATACTTTAACATTATTACTAATTAATATTGGCTCTTTAACAGGCAATGACTTCTCGATCAAGTGGTGAAAAGTCTACATTTCTTTTGAGAGATGCATGTTTAAATTCCACTTATTGCAGGATGAGGTACTGGTGTACAGTGATAGGAGACCAGGGAAACCTGAGTTCGATCCTTGAACCAAACAAGTTTTATAAGTAATTTCACAGTCGTGCCTACGGGCAGGTGGGTTACCGAGTTTTTCTCAGAATTGATGGTAGACTTAGGTTACTCTGAGAGTACTCCGCTTGGTCAAGTGGGTGTCCCGAGAATACTCAGGATTGATTCTGTTGTGTGTGTGTGTGTGTGTCTCTCTCTTTCTCTCTATATATATACATATTTCTTCTCAAATGAACCTTCCCATATATATATATATATATATATATATATATGTGAATGTTCATTTGAGAAGAAATTTAATGTGAAAAGAAAAAGAAGAAATGGTATAATGGTAAAATATTAAATAGCTAATAACTCTTCTCATTAATTATGTTATCTCTTATTAGTAAAACAAAAACATTATATCCTACATATATCTTATAATTATCAAAATTTACTTTACATACATGAAAAATACCCTACACATTTGAACTCTCCAATATAACTATATATATATATATATATAAAATTAATTATGTTATCTCTTATTAGTAAAACAAAAACATTATATCCTACATATTTCAAAATTTATCTTACATATATCTTATAATTATCAGAATTACTTTACATATATGAAAAATACCCTATACATTTGAACTCTCCACTATATATATATATATATATATATATATATATATATATATATATATATTTGATTCTTTTCTAACTTGGTGGTTTACTATATAATCCCAGCCACGTAGTAAACTCAGCCAACTCAACAATATTACACGTGCAAAGCATCAACTGGTCGAATCCGAAGAGGTGACGAACCCCGACCCCATTGTTTAATCGATCGAATTTCTTCTTTGTTTTTCTTTTTCCCCGACCTTCATCTCGAACTTTCGCACCCAGATTCAAACACTTAATTCCTCAATCTGATGCACCATTAACCTTACAATTTACCAATTTCTTTCACACAATACACAAACGAATTTGCTCCACGGATTTATCATCAGGTACATCCAGATCCTTTTCAACTTCTTTGTTTTTTTTTAATTTCAGGGGAATTAGAATTATTATAATCATAATCATATAATTCCGATTTGTGTTTTAATTTTAATCGTAATTGTTCTCGAAGGTTACCCACCATCTGTCGGTTGATTCTGATTTTTAGGGTTTATCATTTCACAGAATTGTTGGCAGGTTTTGAAGTTTTTATTTATTTATTTTGTCTCAGTTGTTTATATGGTATTTAAATAAGAGGATGGATATGTGTTTAATTGGCATCCAAACACTTGATTACCGTTTAATGGATGCTGATTGGGCAACTGCAATGTTGGTGCCATATGTTTATTTGATTGATGGTATCTAGAAACTGGAAAAAATGAGTCTACGGTCATGCTTAACGGGTATTCGTTCATAAACCGACCAAACCGAAATAAGTCGGCCGTTTTGAAATATATACCATCTGGTTCACGGTTCGGTTTTATCAGTTTGATGGTTTGGAACTTGGAACCGGCTGTTTAACATTTGTTATTTACCTTTTTCGGTTTGGTATTATTGGTTTGACGGTTTGGAACTTGGAACTGGCTGTTTAACATTTATAATTTACTTTTACTAAGTTTAGGAATATAAAGTTATGTGTATATTCTCTATTCATATACAATCTTTCTAATTTTCTAAAATTTAATGCAAGCTTATCCTTTTGAGTAATTTTTTTTTTGTTTTAACTCACCAAAAATTAATCTGTAAAACTGTGAAAACCTGGCAGTTTGGTAGACCCCATCAACCTGGCCGGTTGGTTTGTCTTTTTTCGAGATTGTAGTTAGTTGTTTAGCCCCTTTTTTTTTTCAAAATTGGCCAAACCAGACCGTAGACGTCATGCTAGCCGTTCTTTTTATAGTAAGCTAAGCGGCTAAGTTTTGGTGTAACAGTGCAAACGGCAAAATGATGAGGCTGCAGACATATGCGGGACTTAGTGTGATCGCCACACTGGCTGTTATCTATCATGCATTTAGTAGTAGAGGGCAGTTCTACCCAGCAACAGTTTATTTATCTACCTCCAAAGTCTGTTTAGTGCTTCTTCTCAACATGGGTTTGGTGATCATGTGCATCATGTGGCAGCTGACAAAGCTACTATTTCTCGGCTCTCTTAGAGAAGCAGAGGTCGAGAGATTGAACGAGCAATCATGGCGAGAAGTTATGGAAATTCTTTTTGCCATAACTATATTCCGGCAGGATTTTTCTGTTACGTTTCTTGCCATGGTTACTGCTCTTTTACTTGTTAAATCTTTGCATTGGTTGGCTCAAAAGAGAGTTGAATACATTGAAACGACTCCAACTGTATCGAAGTTGTCTCATGTTCGGATTGTTTCTTTCATGGGATTCCTTCTCCTTGTTGACTGTCTTTTTTTGTATAACTCGGTAAAGCACTTGATACAAACGCGCCAAGCTTCCGTTACTCTTTTCTTTTCATTCGAGTAAGTTATTAAATCCTTACATTTTTTATTGTTATTATTTCTGCGGTCTTTTAAAAAAATATTTACTTAATCACATTTGTCGTTTACAGGTACATGATATTGGCTACGACAACAATCTCAACTTTTGTCAAATACGTTTTCTATGTGAGTGACATGCTTATGGAAGGACAATGGGAAAGAAAAGCGGTGTACACATTCTATTTGGAGCTGATTCGTGACTTGCTGCACTTATCTATGTATCTGTGCTTTTTCCTAGTAATCTTTGTGTAAGTACTTTATCTGTGAAGCCTGCATTAATTTATGGAAGTGAACATGATACACGAATTGTTATTTCAATTTTGTAAATCTTAACTATTTTTTATTTACAATTTGGTTTCTCTAGGAACTATGGTGTGCCTCTGCACTTGATTCGGGAACTGTATGAGACATTTAGAAACTTCAAGTTGCGAATTGCTGATTACATCCGTTACCGGAATATCACATCAAATATGAATGACCGGTTTCCCGATGCAACACCTGAAGAGTTGAATGCGTTAGTTCTTTGTTTTTATCTTGCTCCAAATGTATATCGGTGTTATATTTTTATAATTTTTTGTTATCTGTTCATATTATATGCAGAAGTGACGCAACCTGCATTATCTGTAGAGAGGAACTGACTACCGCGAAAAGATTGGTCTGCGGGCATCTTTTCCATGTGCACTGCCTCAGATCATGGTTAGAGAGACAACATACATGTCCTACTTGCAGGGCACTTGTTATACCAAATGAAGGTGGGACCGCCACAACACGCTCCCGAGCAGGAGCTCATCGTCAAGGTCCGAAATATTCTACATTTTAAAGTCATGCTCGCCTTTTTATCGTCCCAAAAGGTATTCACACGTATTTGTATTGTTTCCAGGAGCAAATTCGGAAAACGCATCGTCTCAAGATCAAAACGGTGACGCTCCAGGAGACGGGAATATTAGCAGGCATCAAAAGAGAGTCCAAGCTGCCGCTGCAGCAGCTGCTATATATCAGAAATCTTTTGTTTACCCTTCTCCAAGTGTGTTTACGTGGTATGTAATTCATTGTTTGGAATTGGTTTGGTATTCATAATCCCATAGTTTCATAATTAAAATTCACGTGGTGCGTGTTATTTGCAGGTCTTCTGGATATGCTGTACTTCCCAACAAATCTACACCTGGAATCAGCGTTAATAATGGCGAACATGACAATTCGGTTCTGAACAATCATGCAAACTTTCCATCTTTTCAGTTCCCACAAACCGGTTTCGTACCAATTCAGCAGCAGATTGAGGTATAATGGTAACCTGAAAGTTTTTGCTGTAGAGTCTGATGGTCGTGTTTTTTAATAATGACATCTTGGGCTTTATGTGAACCTTTGAGCCAACTAAACATACGGGGCCAAACATATTAAGAAAAAACGTGTGTGAATGTGAAATACTATAGGGATGTCAAAACGGACAGATCATCAGGTGGGATGGCAGGTCAAAACGAGTACTTTTTGATTATGGTTGGGTTGGGTTGGGTTGAGTTGAAAATTTTTCGTCTAGATATCTATTTTTATGCTTTTTTGATTAAAAATCGTGTTTATGCATATCCAAAATACACTTCCAGACAAGTTTCAACCCTTGTGACGCGTTTCTTTCTAAGCTATTGTTTTAGTTTGCTCATGTAACTTGACGTTCGTTCATAGTGAATGGGTCGAATTTGCCACCTGGCTTATACATCTAGAGAAGGCATATAGTGAGCTGTAATTGCATTTTTTGTATGAGATGATGGCTAACTTCTATTGGTTTCTCTTTTTCAGAAATCGGCGACAGAGAAAAGGTTGGTTGCAGAAAGTAGCAGCAGCGGCAGCAGGGAGGATCTGCCTATTAGTACTGATGGCAAAGGGAAGGCGGTGGTTTCATCATCATCTTTGTCGGATTTAGGCGTTGACCAAAGTCAAAACGGGCCATAACTAATATGATGCTGGTATTTCATAGTTGTATATGTTGGTGTATCTGTGGATATCATATAGAGGGACAACAGTGTTGCATTATCATATTTCTTTTTCTTGAATACACCAAATGAATTTGCAAGACATGATAATGCATACTATTTTGCTTGTGTTGCCAATCTTTATAAACATCAAGTGCTACGTTAAATTTGCCATAATTGAAAAGGCCAAATTGATTATTCAAATCCAACTGTATATAATGTGAATAAATATTTTTAACGAAGAATCAAAGACGGTTATGCATTGATAAAAAGACCAAACGCTAACAGGTTATGGTCTAACATAATCATCTAGACCATTTAAGTCCAATTTGATTAATCAAAGATCCAAACTGTATATAATGTGATGAATAAGGAATAAACAAATCTTTCAACAAAGAATCAAGTACGGTTAAACATCAATATAAAAAGGCCAGACGCTGGCCACCAGATCTTTGTTACAATAACAAAACAGGACCATGGTGGCAGGTTCTGGTCATTCAACAAAAAATTCATCCAGATCAAGTGCGAGAAGGCTGTCAAGCATGTAGTTGGCTCCATCAATCTTGAAATCGATCTCATTTAGGTCGTCCAGATCAACTAGATTTACCAAGTCAGTATAAATATCATCTTGATTGGATACGGTGCTTTTCACGTTCTCCACATTAGCAGCAGCTTCATAATCCTATATTCAAACAACAGATTTAGCAATTAAACGATAGTTATTCTTGCATTTATAACCTTCGGCAAATAAACGGAAAATAAAGTACATGCCTCTGATCCCATAATTGCATTAAGATCTTCGAAAAACATGAAATCAGGCAAATCAAAATTCGCGTCGGTGACAGACAACGGGCCACTAGTAGAGCCCGGTACAGTGACAGGCAGACCTTGAGCTACAGACATGTTCAAAGTGTTTGTAGGTGGATTTGCAGCAAGCGTGGCAATAGATGAACCTTGTTCGGTCAGGTTCATTGTAGCCGGACCCTCTTGTTCATTATTCGATGAACCTGGTACAGTGACAGACATAACTTGAGCTACAGACATGTTCGAAGTGTTTGTAGACGGATTTGCTAAAAACGTGACACTAGATGAACCTGGTTCAGTCAGGTTCATTGTATCAGGGCCCTCATGTTCAGTATCCATTGCGTTGGAAGCACCAACTGGACAAACCGCTACTTGAGAATTAGCACAGCCATTCAAATCATCACCCCACTCTTCTTCATTAAACGGTGCACCATACTGTGCACCATTTTTTGGCCCCGAACCACTTTTCTTAAAAACCTTGCACAGCACATACGAATCCTGATATTAACAAACTGTGTCAGTATAATGTCATGATAGTTTTGCTAAGTCAGAAATAAAAAATAGAACTGTAAAATACCTGAACAACACCCACATTAGCCAAATGTTCATCTTCCATTCTGTATTCATGCATCACCCAATCAGTTCTTTCCCCTTTTCCTTTATGCCCAATATGAAAAACCAATGTCTTGATGGTTGCAACGGTTCTGTCATTGTACTTAACCGTTCTGTCTTTCCCAGTAGCTTTCCAGAACCCACTTTCAGTTGCGCGATTAGATCTACCCCCGCTTGAATACTTTTTTGCTTTCGGGCAGAAAAAGAACCACTCCAAGTCTCCACTTTTCAAACACGATTTATCTTAAAAATACAAAAACTCAAAAGTTAAAAAGATAAACTACACAGAAAGTTTTATGGTTTTATAAACGATCGATACCTGGAAGATCCCATGGACTGAAATCGTATATGTTGACTTCAGCAACAGCCTTAACGGTAATTTTCTTGCCTAGTAGCTTCCTTTTTAGGTAAAACATAACCAACTCAACATCAGTGGGATGAAAGCGAAATCCCGGTATCAGTGCTGAACGCGCCATGAAACTAAACAAATGCCCAATAAAACCTCTTGTAAATAATAATCTAAAAACTAAAAAAACTGAATCCCAAGTGTGATCAAGTCCAGTGTCGGAAAAAAATCCAACCCGAGCTCCCAAGTCTTCCAAGGTTCATCAAATGCACACGTAATACTAAAGATTTATGTGAGCAAGTGGGTTCAAAAGACATCTGTTACCCCTGCAATTTGTCAAAAATACAAAATTTTTAAAACAATCAGACCCCAAAAAATAATCATCAAAAGGGTTACATACATCATCATTCATCGTCAAACCAACAATAATCCATTAAAAATGTATAACTTATAAGTTCTTTGTTTTCAAGAATGCTCTGGTCACTAAAGTATAATGTCAAAACTGATCATCACAAACAAATTAACTGAAATCACACAATATAAGATAAATCAGACCCGAAGAAATATATTTACTACTGTATAATGTCAACACTGATCATCATAAACAAATTAACTGAAATCACGCATTATAAAATCGATCAAACCCGAAGAAGTATATTCAAAACCCTTAAAAATCCTAAACTAATTTCTTCTATTGTTAATGGATCAAATATAAGTTTACATAAAACCCTTATTTTCCAAATCTTGTTATCAGTACACTAAACTAAAAATAAATACTACTAGAACAATCAGACCCCAAAAAAGAATAACCAAAACCGTTAAACCATCAATGATCAAACATTAAAGAAATATTGGAACATGTTTAACAACACATTATGATCAAAATAACAATAACCCATTAAAACAGAAAGTAATAGTCACACGTTGTTCTCAAGAATGCTGTGATTTATCACAAACACAATAAAAGAAATCACAAATCATAATATCAATCAGACCCCAAAAAAAACCCTAAAATAATTCACCAAACCCTAATTTTCAAGAATAATGTTATTAGTCCACTAAGCTAAGTAACAAGTAACACAACTTCAAGAAATCAAAAAATAAACATCAACAAATATCATCTTCATCAATCTTGATACGATATTAAATAAGCCTAAAACGTAAACAACAAAACCCTAGAAGATGTAATCAAAGCGATGTTATAAACAGTAACCAAAATCGAACAAGAAATTGTAATCGTATCGAAGAAAGAACCATTGATGTAACAAATATTGTGGATAAATCGTAAAAAAAATAAGATTTAGAAATAAAATGTAGAGAGATGGATAACTTACGAAGGAAGGATGGGGATGGAGATGACGAAGGCGCGAAGAAGTTGGAGGAAGCAGGGTTCTGAAACTCTCAAACTGAGAGATACGGTGACAGTCATTCAAGTTTTATAAGGATGTTATTGGGCCAGGCCCAGGCCCAAGTCTGACCCAACAGTTGTGAATCATTAAATGACTACATTGATAATGTTATTTTTTATTATTTAATATTAATATAATTTATTTATATTTATATTTATATATAGTATAATTTCCAACAACAATAGGCATTTGGTTGTTGTAATTTGTGTATATTTGGTGTTTTTATAATTTGCAACAACAATAGGGATTTTGTTGTTGTAATTTGTGCATATTTGATGTTTTATGCTATTTGTTTTGTAACTTTGTAGTGTTTTAGGAGATATACATCATGCTTGATGTTATAATTTATAATATTTTTAGGCATAAGTTTGTTGTAACTTATGCTTTGTAAGTTTTTAAAAAAAAATTGATTTTTACTTTTAACCCAAAATTATTTGATTATTTACCTTTAACTCAAAAGTATTTGATTTTTTTTACTTTCAACCTCAAAATTTTTGGGTTTTTCTTTAAACCCAAAACTGTTAAACTTTTCAACTTTACTTTTAACCTAAAATTATTTGATTTTTTTAACTTTTAACCCAAAAAATTTCATCTTTTGCAATTTAACCTCATAACTGTTTTACTTTCAACTTTGTTCCTCTATATTTTTCGCAAAATTTTCGTTTTATGTTCCATTCTAAATTTTGCGAGTTAACACCCCGCAAACGTGTGTGTGTGGTTAAACGTTTTTACGTCGTCTATTTTTCCTCTTTTGACAGGTTCATTGTAACGCTCGGGTCCTAGATCGACTTAGTTATTCTTTTATATGTTTTACGTTACAGTTTAATTTATGCGCATTAACACGTCGCAACTTTAGTGTTGATGGTCGCTGACAGTAGTGCGACATTTGTATTCGCCCCTGTCACAACACGAGGATATTTAATACTAGTTATGTTATAATATACACGTTAAATAGCTACATTGATATGTAATAATTATGTTTTACTCATTACCTAGTGACATAAATTGTAAATAGTGTTTGCCCTTATAATTATTTTACTTATGACCTCTAAAGTGTAAATGGTGTTTGCCCTTTTTAAAAGTATACATGTTTATAAACTAGTGGTTTTCTCTTGTGCTGTGCAACGAGAGCTTAGTTGGTATTGGTTCTTTTTGTTTCGGTATCCACACTAGTTATAAAAACCGAAAGAAAAAAACTAATAAATAAGGTCGTGATATGCTCAAAAGAATATCGACATATGTTTTACTTGAAAATCATAAAAACTAATATCGGTTTTGCTACTACCGATATCAGTACCGATGTTGTTTGGTCGAAAACGGTTATGTTTGTCACGTATTGATATCGTGTATTTTACGATAACAAAAAATTACATTTTTCTTATTTTGTTACAGGGACTTGTATAGTTTGCTATACAAAAAATGCGTTGTTTTGAACAACAAAAAGTAAATTACTATTCATCACTGGCTTCGATTTAATTTGGTACGATAACGGCAAGTATCCAGTCTTAATAAATATTATATCGCAATATTGAAAAAAATATAGTTGCAAAGTTAGATTAATAAAAAAAGTTATGCAAGTTATTAAAAATCAACTAAATGATAAATTAAATGCTATTTAAAATTTTAAAAGAATACATAAAACAATTAGCTCAAAATTAAAAAGAATATTTAAAAAAATATGATAACTATTCATCGGGACTTTAAAAAATTTTCTTGGAGTTAGATTTAAAGAAAAGGTAGTAGTCAAAGTATTGAAAGTTATATTAAATTAAAGGATGATTGAATCGTTCATGGTGGAACCCTAGACTCGTCAGAACTCGCCACTACGAACCTTTAAACCCTCGAGTTCTCACCAGAAAACCCTAGACTTGACAACTTAAGTTTTGTGGATGGGAGGCGAGCACGCATCGGGAGCCGATCGCCAGGGACTCGCCGTTCCCCATCTCTGTTTCTCTCTCTTACTACTCTTTCTCCCAATCTCTTTCTTTGTATTTGTAGCTCTTTTGAAAAATGAAAAGGTGTTGATGACATAGAAAACGGTAATGAGGACACATGTAAAGCTAACCAAACACAAAAGACAACACGTAAGTACCTAACACAGAAAGTATCACATGCTTTAAAGAACTGTTGTACATGAACATAAAGCAGACACAACTCAATAAACACAACTTACAACTACCTAATGCCTAATTTGTCACACCCTGGTCGTAGCGGAAGCGCAAACGTGTGACTATGAGGTAATCATTGCATCCAATCATGTAAACAAGTGTAAATGAACAACGATGCCATACTGGTATTAATTTGCAACCAACGTTTACAAGTTTCCAAACGTAAAATCATAGTTTTCAATGGTTTCACATCGTCCTCAAAAATATAGTTTGAAATACATTACACCATAATGAAAGATTGTTTTCATCGTCAAAGCATGTTGAGGTTTTAACTCCTATATATCCATACAAGGTTGGGATATAAGAGGCAAATCCTTCAAAAGGTGGCATTCGTTGTCATGGCATTTCCCATATCCCAAAATGTTTCACCAGCGTAAGTCTTGCGTCCTGAAATACATGTAATTTTAAGAAGTCAACAAAAGTTGGCGAGTTCATATAGTTAATGTTTTCTTATAAAATGTCATGCTTGTAATCCAGTAATGAAATCTGAGTATTTTATTAGCATTCATGGAGTTTAAGGATCTATCAGTGTGTCGCGAGCACCCTGACATATGTGCCATAAGTAAGCAACCAAACCGAGACAACTTTGACATCATTGGGATCACAAAAGCACTCCTAAAGGTTTACCAACCAGGAGTGGAGCACGCTTCAAATTCAATAGATCTATATCTTTTGCACCTTGGTCACTAAGTGATTAATGGTTACTATTTTCATCATCCTACTTACGCACATTTGATCGTGTTATCATCTAAACCCATAGCTAACATACTATTTGTTATGACATGTATTCCCCTTGGATGGTTTTAAAACAAAAAATTTGAAATAATTAAAAAGAGTGACATGAACTCACAGCTTTTCATTCCGTAAGTCGTACTTATTGGAATTCCAGTGTCCGTACACGTGTGTAACCTACATGTGTATTAACTTCATTAGACACCTAGGTCTCGTTGGACCTCGTACAAGTTGTTTATCTTGAATCCGTGTTGTGTATTCGTTTATCATATTATAACAATTTTAATGTTCTTATAGTGTTGGTAGTTCGTTTGTTTGATTATTATTTATATACATATATTTCAAAAATATACATATATATATATATACACTTCCATTCTTAGATCGTGTGTGAATAGGCCTCGCCCTTCACATGTCCTCGTGCCTTGCACGCGTGTCATTGGGTTAGCCATGTCTTTATGTGATTGGGCCTAGCCCATGTAATTATGTCATTGGGCCTAGCCCATGACTTTATGTGATTGGGCCTAGTCCATGAAATTATATGTTTGGGCCTAGCCCATGAAATTATGTGATTGGGCCTAGCCCATGTATTTTATGACTTTGGGCTTAGCCCAGTTATCATGTGATTTGTGTATTTGGGTCTTGCCCATGTCTTTTATAAAATGGGTCTAGCCCAACTTAACTTCATGGGCCCTAATATTTATAGTCTTACACTTGGAAATTTTTACTAAGTTTAGACTTTTAAGTATGTTATATACTTTTTTTAAAATCACTTAGTAATTTTTATACATCCTAACTTTCCGGATTTTGTTATCGTTAATATATATATATATATATATATATATATATTCGTTAAGTGTCTAAAATGTATTATTTATAGACGTGTCGTTGTTGTCGTTTAATATATATATTTCCGCGTCGAAAATCGCCCAAGTGTTGTAGTAGCTCTTCATGTTGGCGATATGTTCGTGATCGACGATGAGACGGTGTATTGTATAAATTCGACCCTTGTCCGCATAGTCCATTCGTCCAATTATTGTTTCAAGAATTGTGTAAAAGTGTATGTGCGTCATGTTATTTATACTTGGTAACCTTTAAGTATTTGGTGTGTTGTATTAGTTGGGTATTTTGTGTTGTATACCCTAGACTTTCTAGATACATACACATGTATTTTACACATCTAATTATGATGGTGATAAAGTATATACATATATTTTTATTCCCAAAAATATATATGTAATAAATCATACTCATTTTTAACTTGTATATATATATATATATATGTATGTATGTATTTGTTAAATCCTTGGAAGGTTAGGATCTAACCATTGTCATTAAAACTTCCTTAATGACGGTTTAGGTTACTAATCGCATTTAGTTCTGTTAATCACCCCGTTAATTATACTTTAATTGCGATTAGATTTTTAGAAATTTTCGCCATGGTTTCCCCTAAACTATGACGTTTTCCACGTTTCAAAAACGTATTTAATCCATGTTTAAACTAATAATCACAATCAATCATCAACTCAAGTTTAATATACAACCTTTGCATGCATGATTTGTACACTTTTCATCCTCATTTCTATGGATTTTTGTAAATATATATTTTAACAACTTTACTTAAAAAATGAAATCTTCACATATTTATTAGGACATTAAAGACATCATTTTTATTATATTTTCAAATCAAGATCTCCACTTTGTTTACTAAACCTTTTAAGATGATCATAATGAAAATCATGGTGTTTATTCTTTATAAAAGTCACATATATGTAATATATCATTTTTAAGTTGTAGTAAAGTTCATGGATCATGATGTTGGTGATCTTGTTTAGATTAAACATAACAATGTTTAATTCATCATTTATAATCTTATTCATATAAGATCATACACTGAAACAACTTACTTTAACATGATCAACATAATCATGCTAACTAGTTAACACTAATACACATAATCAACACATAATAAACTATATTAGTAGATTACTAAGATGAGGTTAGGGTTTTTAAGTTTGATTTTCTTTACATTTAAGATGATCAACAAGTACTTTCATATAATATATATCATAAAGAACATAAATATGGTAAAAGATTGGCTTACAAGTTTGCACAAGATTAAATGAAGATTAAGAAGACAATTAAGCTCCAAAGAAAGCCCTAAAGTCCCTCCATGCTTACCATGTTCTTAGATGATTTTCTAGGGGGTTTTAAAGTGATTAAAATGTGTTGTTTAGTGGTGAAAAGAAGGTGGTTCGTGATGGTGAGGGGTATCTGTGAGTGTGAGAGAGACTAAGGGTGTTCTTGTTTTGATTTTTTTTGAAGTGAAAGGATGATGTTGAAGTGTGATGATGATTATATAAATTCTAGTCAAGACCACATCTCCTTACAATACTTAAATCTTTATGTTTTCAACACAAATCAAGTGGGTGGGGGCCCACTTGAAGGGGGCGGGGGGAGATTAAGTGTAAATTATTTTATAACATGTGTTAAATTGTTAGATATTTAGGTGTTTAACTTAAGTATGAGGATTAGGGGTTGGTCTTGCATCATTAGGGAGTAATTAGGGTTTAGGATATTAAGTAATATTAATTAGTTCCCTTGACTAGTTGGCATTAGTTTTGGATGGTAAAAACACCACTAGTTTGCTAATCGGTGCGATACCGGTTGATATATGAAAGTTATTGTTTCGTACCGGAAGCTTTGGTTTTTGTTTACCATAAGTGCTATGGCGTTTATTTAGGACACTTCCGACATCAAAATATGGTTAACTAGTTCACTAGTCGAGTAGATGTTTTGTTTGGGTGTCTGAAACACTTCCTTTTCATTATTCGCTCAATATCGACACTTATATATTTTACCATCGAATATTTCTGGAAGTTGTATTTCCGCAACCTCAAGATGTTTGAAGGGATTTCGGATCCCAAATGAAGCTTAACTAGCTCTCTAGATTAATGTATGAGGCTATCAGGCGTTGAAATCTTTGTCGGTTCAACAATCGGTCGCTTTCCGGTCAAGTTGTGCACTGCTTGTCGTACGACCGGAAACGATGTCTTTTATGTATTTTTGACATTCTCATATTGTTTTAAGGTGTTTGTCATTGTTCTATTATAATTCCGGAGTCTCAGAAATGCCGAATTAATGTTGCGGACAAATTGAAATTGTTACCTTTTTAGTCGAAACGAACAATTTTGTAATTTAGGTGTGTATCGGAAAGTTATGTATCATTGCAAGATGTGTTCCCACATTAGTGTTTCATGTATATATGGATTCAGTTATGTCATTAGTATGCTGTTATTCATTGTTCTGTTTCGTTTAAGCGGTTTTGCTGACATGAATAGTGTAACCACCAATAGTGTGCCCAACACTTCCTTCCAACACTTTCAGGGCATAGTTTGATTGTTTCGCGTTGTAACGCAAACCAATATATGTTATGGCCTGATTTACTTGTCCTAACACTTGTGATATGACGTACGACTCAGTTACGTAATCAAATTATGATAAAATGCATAAGATTATGTACTAAAATAGTGATTAGATTGTACGGAATTACCGGTTATTTACCATTTGTGTTGCTAATTTTACAATATTTAATTAAATGATAAATAACATGTTACCAAAAATTAAGATACTCAAAATAGATCAAAAATTTTTATCATACAATTAAAGAATGTAACAATATTATAATCTTATACATTTATAATTCATGAATTTTACCACACGGGTTAAGTAAATATAAAATGTATGCTTATAAAAATATGTAACATCGTTAATAAATGTAAACTCTAAATGTAATAATATTATAATCCTATCACATGCTTGAATATGTGTATTGTTGATGAGTCTATCAATTGTTTCATAAATTATAATATTATTAAATTTTACGTGTGATACATTTAATCGTTTTTTTGTTTATAAGATTTATACGGAGGTGTTATATTATAAGTTAAATTTATAAAATTATTGCATTATTATATAATGTATTTGTTATAATAATTATTTTAAAATATGTATAATTGTTATTTTATAATATTAGTAAGTTTGATTAAATTTTTAAGGTAACATTTAATATATATATATATATATATATATATATGATATAATATTAAATTTTAAATTGAAAGAGTTTATAGTAAATAATAATAATAAGGATTTCAATAATTTTCAAATAAAATAAAGTAAAGTTGTAAGGTTAAAGCAAAGGTTCTCATGTGACATTATTATCATATATAATATAATAATATTAAAATTAAAAGTGGGAGAATAATAATAATAATATTAATTATAATAATAAGGATAAAAAACATTTTTTTAATAAATTAAAATTAAAATTGTAAGATTGAAGAAGAGATTGTCATATGACATTAATTGACGTTTTTATTAATATTTAGATTAGATTAGATGTATAATAATAATGTAAGGTTAAGTGGTATTTAGATAAAAAGTTGTTGTTAAAAAATATAATTATATTTTAAATGTAATCTATGAATTCAAATTGAAATAGTTATGAACCCTTGATATTAACATTATATATCACATACAAATTATTATGAGGATTGAGTATTTTTATTGGTTATGTTTTCCTTTTCCACTTTTGGGCAAACTTTTATATAGGTGATACAAATTTGTCGTTAAAAAAATGATACATGTTTATTAGAGAATTGAAATAAAAGATACAATTTACTAGACTTAACTAACAAAATGTCCATTAATTGAACTAATCCTAGGCTCTCTGTTAATGGAACTTCCCACCAATGATTATCCATGCATTCTTTCTGTTGATGCATTTTATGTCCGTCACTGTGCGAATAGGCTAGAAAGAGTGTGTATTGAATATTGTATAGATTAGATACGAACACAAGACCCAAGTACGAACAAGAACTGGCTCGTACGAGTGAAAATGTCACTCGTACGAGTCACAATGTGACTCGTACGAGTGATAAACATCTCACTCGTACGAGTGAGCTTATGTGGTTCGTACGAGTGACATCTTGTCACTCGTACGAGCAACCATTTGCACGAGCTGCTCATGTGTATATATATATGGGTTGTGTGTTCATTGTTTGTTAAATTTTGGAAGTTCCCTAAGGGGAAACGCTTGCGGAATCTCTCCAGGAATTCCGCCAGCCAGACAAGTTGTATACTCTTTTGGTATGAATGAAATGAATACTTCCGCATATTCTGTTCCTACTCCTTTCTATATCGTTCTACCGAATCGGTACTATTATACGCCCAATCTTACATCTAGAACCGCCGTCAACCGGGACCCACAACTGGTATCAGAGCTACAGTACCGATTCATTTAATCTAACAGTTGATGAATCACCTACGCTCATGAATTTCAGATGTATGAGGGGTTTTAGACGTAAAACATCAAATAATCAGACAATCCACGGACATAATATAAAATTGAAACCATAGGATTATAGAAACTGATTTTCGACCAGATCTGTGCAAAAATCATGTTGAGATTCGAAGAAATGAAGATTCTGGATCGAAAAACGTAATCAGGCTCGTTTGTATGAGAGTCTCTGTGGCTCGTACGAGTGACAACTTATCGCTCGTACGAAGCACCACTCGCACGAAGAACCACTCATACGAAGCACTGCTCGTACGAAGTGTGGCATGACAGAAAAGGCATTTTTTTTATCGTATGGACGAGACGAGTGTCCAGAAAAAATTTGGTGATTACAAATTTTTTGAGATTTTAACGTCTAATTCGGGCTGTTCGGGGACACCATCTAGAGCTTCAGAGTATAGATTTGATGATATAGTCACAAAATGATGAAGATTTTGGGGTAGTCACTGATACCTGCGCAAAACGTTGATCATCTGGTGTAGTGACTATTTATGAGCCTTAACGTTAAATCAACATTTGATCAAAATTGCAATTTTGGGAAATTTTTCGCAAAATTTGAGTAACATATGTTGCAGTCGCACCATAATCTTCATTCCAACAAGAACTCAAGATGTCAAAATTTGCAAAAATGAGGGGGAATAAAAATTTTCACGTATATGTTAAAATTCTGGCATTTTTGAAATTCGTGGCGTTGCAACAGTATCCGGGTGGTTCCGAATTCAAATTATCTGGGAAACACATAGGATTGAAGATTCATTAGTAATGAGATAACGTTTATGTCTATTCACGAAAGAGACTATACATTTGGAATGTCGTTATCAAAGAATGTTCAGAATTTTCAGATCATGATACATATTGATGCTCAAGGGTTAAATACCTGATCCCCGATGTGGAAGTGGAAGCACATACGACTGCTTATCTTTAACTCTGCAAGGCAAATGAACTGTTTTTCGGACTAACCGCCAGGAAACAAGGATGTCTTGTAGTTTCAGTTGCCCCATTCTAGCGAAGATAGCTATACATTTGTTATTGTGACTAAAAAGGAAGAATGTGTTTCTGATTGCCGAAAAATGTTTCTCAGATTCGATGTGCTACCAGATAATATGATTCTGATGATGATTTGCTGATTGAGAAGATTACCGATTTGCTGATCAATTGTGATTACGGAAATCGGGATTTCAAATTTACTCGGATGTCTATTGATTTGAAGTTTATCGTTATGGTAATTCAAAGTTTCTATCAATTGCCGGTTGGGTTTTGAAGATCAGAGGATCGAGCATCAGAGGAGTGCGCTAAACCAAACGCGGATGTGGTTAATGTCGAAACGAAGATGATGTTTGATTAATTTCAAGTTTGTGATTATTCAAGAAAATTTGTAGATTAAGCAAATCAGAGGAGGTCTTGAACCGTGCAAAAAAAGACCTAAAGATTAATTTCTAGAGAAATTTATTTCAGGGGGAATGTTGCTTAACATAGATAATGCAAACCCGGATCATCAATCAAGGGAGAATTACGACGTCAACAGATAGATGAGTGCGCTAAACCAAACGCGGATGTGGTTAATGTCGAAACGAAGATGCTGTTTGATTAATTTCAAGTTTGTGATTATTCAAGAAAATTTGTAGATTAAGCAAATCAGAGGAGGTCTTGAACCGTGCAAAAAAAGACCTAAAGATTAATTTCTAGAGAAAATTATTTCAGGGGGAATGTTGCTTAACATAGATAATGCAAACCCGGATCATCAATCAAGGGAGAATTACGACGTCAACAGATACCTGATTGAAGTTGCAGAATATTCAACACGGCTCTCAGATTTCAAGATAAAGATCAAGCTTCGAAAGTGACGTCCAAGGGGGAAATTGTTGATGCATTTTATGTTCGTCACTGTGCGAATATGCTAGAAAGAGTATGTATTGAATATTGTATAGATTATATACGAACACATGACCCAAGTGCGAACGAGAACTGGCTCGTACGAGTGAAAATGTCACTTGTACGAGTGACAATGTGACTCGTACGAGTGATAAATATCTCACTCGTACAAGTGGTTATGTGTTCGTACGAGTGACATCTTGTTACTCGTATGAGCAAACATTCGCACGAGCAGCTCATGTCTATATATATGGGTTGTGTGTTCATTTTTTCTTAAGTTTTGGAAGTTCCCTAAGGGGAAAAGCTGGCAGAATCTCTCCAGGAACTCCGCCAGCCAGATAAGATGTATACTCTTTCAGTATGAATGAAATGAATGCTTCCACTGATTCTGTTCCTACTTCTTTCTGTATCGTTCTACCGAATCGGTACTCTCATACGCCAAAGCTTCCATCTAGAACCGCCATCAACCGGAACCCACAACTAATCTTTGTATGTTCTACATGTACAAGTTTGATGATTTAATTGAAGAGGTTATAAATCATAAGTGGGATATGATAAAAGAGAAAACCCTCACAAAAAATTTGTGAAAGGAAATCTACTTAGAATGGTAAACATGAAAATTTAAGAGACTATAGTTTTAGTAAAAAATAAAGGATAATAATTATTCTATAATTTAATTTTAAAAATTAAATTAAATTTATATGTCTTTTTTCAATAAAGAAGAATATATGCAATTTTAATATCAAATTGGGTGATTATACAATTAATGAACATAGGGGTATATGTAATTTCTCCAAAATTAAAGGTAGTGTTGTGCAAAAAATTGAATTAACCAATTCATAACCAGATTAACTGACAATATCGAACCAAATAAATAATCGGTGGGTTGGTTAATTGTCTTTTTGAAAACAGAAAGTAGGGGTCAGTTATGGTTACCAATATTTCTATACCCACCATAACCGAAAGGAGCCAACATGCAGTAAAATCTTTGTCGGATTTTGGAAATTTCACCAATATTTTTCAATATTTGACATTTCCTAGTTAAACGTTTGTTAAAATTCATGGGTTATATCATATCATTTTGGTTAAATGTATTGTTTATATCACATTGTTTTGTTTAAATATTCGATAACAACCAGTATTAATATTATAGATTATATGTATTTCTTAATACTATGTAATCTATATCTATACCATATAATAAAAGAAATCATTTGGTGTAAGATTAAATATATTATTATTGTAATATTTAATCTTGTAGCCACATAATCATTTATATAATATATAGATCAAAATATATTAAACCAATTATATAATTAGTTGGCAATTGTTGATGGACCATATTACCCTTATTAACTAATTAGGTTTTCTCTTGGGTGTATATATAATGAGATAATTAGAGAGGATCAAGGTTACACAACTTGGACTCTCATAACATCATCGAGTTCGTCTACCGTCTCTATCCATAACCATCCAAATTCCAACCCTAGAATTTGATTTCACCATCAAGAACTTACACCCTAAGGAGGAACCAGATCATCCTGATAACTATGTCGAACTCAATGGCTACGTCTCTAACTGGATTCTCTGCTGGCATGTCTGCTGTCACAGGTATTTCTATGTGTTTTCCATTATGTTTATACAGAACCGATCAACATGTGGTATCAGAGCATATGTTGATAAATAAGTTCTTTTTGTTTCCATGAATTTAGAATTAAAATCTAGAAAACAAACTGAAGGTCCGTGTGACGGATCCGATAGCTCAGGCACTAACTTGATAACCTAGTATACACGTGCGGATCCGTGTATAGTTAGGCGACATTGTAAACATGCTGTATTCACTTTAATAACCGTTTCATTAATTTGTTGTACGTTACAGATCCTAGAAACAGTCGGACAGAGCTCCGCCATCCAAAACACCAAATGTTAACTTGCACGTCTATTTATAGGCAACACATTACCTTCGTATGAAGCTAGATTCTATCTTCGAGCGAAGGTAAATCTCCTTCGTACGAAGATAGTTTCACTTCGTATGAAAATAGATTACCTTCGTACGAAGTGCATATCCCCTTCCTGCGAAGTGAGCAACATACATTCTAACATTATGCAACTATATACAAACTCGATACTATTCGATGACGTAGGCGACAGACATATGCATCAACAGTCTCCCCCTTTGCTGTTGCCGCAGTCTTCAAATCTTCGTTTAAGATCCAGAGTCTTTAAAATTCATTAAGTTTCATCAAAACTTTAATAGCTTTAACTTTCTTGATCTTCAGACATTATCAACAGTCTTCTATTTTCTTTGATCTTGAATAGTAAACATTGCGTATCATCACACTCCCCATTTCTTTGAGCATTCTTTATCATCATTCAACATTTCTATCCTACTCTCCCTTACATTTAACTTCCTGTTCATTCTTTCATACATTCAAATAAACATTTCAGATTTAAATTTTGAAATTTCTAAATATAAACATTTCAAATTTTAATCTTTTTTTCTCATTTATAAACCCTCTTAGTTAATCAAGTCCAAATTAATGACCTTGATTATCTGATTTATCTATCAAGTTCAAATTAATGACCTTGATTGATCTTATTAAGAACAATCTTATGTTTTGACTCAAATTTAAGTATCAACTTAATGAACTTTAATCATTTTCGGGCAGTTTCAAATTTCTGATTTTTGTTTAGCAGCTCTAGATTTTGAAAATCAGCTTTTCATCATCGTCAGTCGAGACTAAAATGAACATAAAATCTTTTTGTTTTATGAAATCAACAACAATACTTATTATGTACAAAAATATTTACAGACATATTTATTGTGAGTTTGTGTTAAATGATCATATCAGTTTTTTAAGACATATCACAAGTACCGTTGATCTTGATTAAACTTTAAAATCTAAACAGATTCACTTAGATTGTCAGTATACTTGTCCACTTAAACCTCTACACATTTCTCAATTGTTCTGAGTTACGTTAGGTAATTTTAGGGACTTGACTTAATAGTGTTTCCCACCTCAGAATATATTCCCGTATCAAGATTCCCTGGATTTCATCTTACAGGTGAATATATCTAATTGATATCTATTTCTGGGTAATGCAAGACCTTGAGAGCTCAGGTTAGTACCACCGTACAGACAAAGAGACGAAGGCTCGACTTTAAAAGTAGTGTTCCAATTTGGAATCTTCTACTGCAAATGTTGGATCTTTCGATACTTACAAATTGTTGCAGTTTCGGGTTTTTGAAGAAAATTTTTTCTACAAGTTCTAGTCCACTGCCGACGCAAAATCATAAGAACTTGTATAATACCCCATATATCAATTGTTAATAAAGACCTAGCATCTCAGAATCCAGTATCTCTGAAACAAAATTTCGGTGTACTAAGACCATATATTCGAGAGATGTTAAACCACTAATTAATAAGTTTTCTTTATGTTTATATCTCGAAAACAATTTACTGAATGTGCAAAGCCTACTGGACATCATCAGTGAGATCTGTTTAAACTTTTTGATACTACATTTCTTTAGCATATTGTGATAGCCCACTGATTACTACCATTTCCTCTATTCACAAGAGAACTCTTTTTGTCTTTTTCATGTTTTTTTACATTTTTGCATTTTTAATGTTTTTATATTTTCTACAACATTTCTCCCCCTAAAATCAAAAACATATTTTTTGAATTTTTGTTTTTAAAGAAAGAAATTCTAAAAACTATGTAAAATGTGACAAACCGATGAGAATTACTTCAATTCGGCATCCATTACTGCTTCACATTTTTTCCTTTTAATTTCTTTCCCCCTCATGATGACAAAACCTTAGACCCTTTTGGTTTTAAACAAAAACATTTATAAACCTGTCTTTTTAACCAGTCTTGTCTGTTCAACAGTAAGGGTTCTGTGAAATGTTCAAATTTTCTTCAAAAATTTGTAAATTGTAAAGTAAACGTTATTGAAAATTCAATCATGGCCTTTATGTAGAAAAAGTTACCCCGGCCCAAAAAATCCTTATTATGTGCTAAGAACCTTAGTCTTCATGTTACTTTATCTTCTGAAAGATCCTGCACACAAATGCAAAAAGATTTTTCAATCTTAGGTTAAACCTTAGTTTTGATTTTGTTTTCACAATGAGGTTTATTTGTGACTTTCTTAAGTTTAGTAAAATCTTCTAAACTTTCAATTTTCACTGATTGTTCAGTCTTTTCAACAAATTTTTCTTTTATTACCTATTTTTATTCAACCCTTTCCGACTTCCAAGTTGACACAAATTTTTCAACTGGAAAAATTCCCTTTTTCATCACCCATGCTTGGTTTTTAGACATTGCTTTCTTGAAATACAATATAGAATCTTTTCGTTCAACACTTTTTGAAGTTTCACCAGCTTCAAATTTTGAAAATTTAGTGTTAAATGGTTTCACTTTGTTTGTAGATTTTTTGACTTGTTTCCAAACTTGTGTTGGTACAAATATTGGTGAGTTTTGCTTTAAATCTCCAGAATTTTTCTTAACACTGGAAACATGTTTAGGCTTTGACTGTGGATATTGTCTAACAATGTGTCCAACTTTATTACATCGAAAACATTCCTTAACCTGTTCTAGTTGTTGTTTTCTAGCATCAAACTTATCATTTGATTGCTTTTTTTCCCAAACTTTCTTTTTCCTTTTCTGAAATTGTTCCGAAAACAAAATTTATTTTCTTTGAATAATCTGGTTTTCGGAACCTGTGATTGTTTTTCTTCTTCTTAGCATATCCCAAACCTTTTCTTTTGTCTTCAGGATACTTTTTACCTTTATGATTATAAAAACTTTAGGTTTGGAAATGTAAGACTTTTTAACTTTCTAAGACCCGAAAAACTTATTTCAACTAATGTTAGAACTTTTGAGATCCATGGTACTTAGTTTAATTTAGGTTTTGGATTGCTTTGTAAAGTTTTATAGTAATCTAGAAAGTTTAGGGGCTAAAGTGTAACTACAGGGAAACTTCCCTGTAGTGGTGTAATTAAGTACCCAACGTATCCAGTAAATACGTTGGTAGTCAGTATGTATATATATGTGCTTAATGGAAAACCCTAGTCCAAGGTTCTTGGACAAGTTTAGGTGATTTCTCTTGTGTTGTGATTATTGTTCTTGTGCTAAATCCGAACATCCAGGTGCTTTTAGTGATTATATCTTTTGGGATTCCATATACAACACTTGTTTGATCCATATTTCATCTTCATCTTTTGGTTTTTCTTAACTTTTACACATTCAAGCAACTAATCTTTAGTTGTTTGGGTGATAACAATCAAACCACTATGATCCAAATCTGTTTTGGGACTCACAATTTGATATCAGAGCCTTTGTGCTCTTGATTGTTTGAGTTTTGTTAAGATTTTTCAAGTTTTGAAGGTTTTTCAAAAGTTTTCAAAGTTTCAAGGTTTTTCAAATTTCTGAACTTTAAATGGCTTGATCTGGTGTGTTTAATCATTAGGTAGTTGTTAATCAGTGTTTTGGTGAACATTTGAGTCATTTTGGTACAAAGCAACATGGATTTTGAGTCGTTTTGAGCGACTAGAGGGTTTTTGTTCGTACTTAAACCCTACTGGGCGTATTTAAATTTGAAGATAATGTAGATAAATTTGAATATAGCGTATTTAGTTTGAAAATAACATAATTAATAAATACGCCGGTAATGTACCAGCGCATTTGTTGATTCTCAGCGAAATGGTGTTAGCGCATTTAATCGAAGGCGAGTTCCAAGTCAGTGATAAAGATTCTCAGCGATTTTATCATGGTGATCGGCATATTTAGTCAAACTCATGTTTGTTTTATCTATTCCAGCGAATCATCAGCGTAATTACTGATCTCAGCGTATTTGCTCACTGATCTCATCAATTCATCAGCATAATTGATCTTCACCAACGCATTTGAACACAGTAACTTAAAAACCAACGTAATTAACCCCTGATCAGAACTTTGAACTTAAAATCAAAACAAAATGTCTCTTAATCAACTGAATCCGATCGCTCAAGCCGAACTTGAAACTGGAACTGCAACTAGGCCTCCCAAATTGAAGGGATCCGAAGATTTCAGCAACTAGAAAAACAGAATCAAGTCATTCTTTGAGTATACGGACTATACTCGATCGATGTCCGTCACTGTAGAACCCCATATTCATATGGATATTCGTGATGATATTCGTACTATCAACGAAGATCCCTCAACCTTCACTGATGAAGATAGGACACTCATCCAACGTGACCGTCGGGCTCACGATGCTCTAACTATGGCTCTATCAAAGGATGACAACAACTTGTTTGAGGAATACACCTCGGCTCATGAACTATGGTTGGCTCTTATCAATCACTATGAAGGCAACGAAGAGCTGATGGAAAACAAGAGAGATATGATTCAAAAAGAATATGACATGTTTGGAAGTGTTCGAGGTGAAAGTCTGTCATCACATTAGCCGCTTTCTGAATGTGTTAACAAAAATGAAGAAAGTCGGTACAACACCAGTTACTCTTTCGGATTTGATCAACACTCTAAAGGCTTTCGAAATGGATGTGCTCAAAAGAGAGATGAATGGGTTACTCACAACAAAAATCTGCTCAATCCCCTGATATTATTATGCCCAAGAACATGGCATTCGTTGCCCCCACAATCTCCGGAGGTTTCAAGCTCTTAAAGCGTCGGTGCATCTTACTTCAACGCTTTTGCAAACTCTGCTAAAGCTCCACAGTACAATGAGAAAGCTATTGTGGTCGGCGATGCACAAGCACTAAAGATCTCCACTGAACATGTTGCACTGTTTAACACCTTCCTCAGCATTTATGAGGCTCTTATATCGGGTGAACTGAAACGAGACTTTTTTTCAGCTGAAGACATGTACCAAGTTGATCCAGATGACATGGAATAAATGGATCTGAAATGGCAGATGACTATGATCACCTTAAGACTGAAGAAATTTCAAGATAAGACAGGAAAGAGATTGTCTCTTGGAAAAGCCGGTTTCGACAAGCCAAAGTTGCGATGCTACAATTGCAAGAATTTGGGTTACTTCAAGAGAGATTGCCCACTATTGAAGAACAAGAATGCTGAGATTGCCCCAGCGAGAAGGCTAATCGTTTTGAGGGACACGAGAATGCTGCTGATAACAACCCAAAGGCACTAGTGGTAGAAGATTATGATTGGGCTGAAGATATTGCTGGGGCAAAGGAAGAACTTAACAAGGCTATTATGGATAAAATCTCTACTGGATCAGTCTCATCTTCATCGAACCGTGTTTGGAAACAAGCTGTAAGAATTCCTAAGGGCGATAAAGTTATAGATAAAGGCTTGAAGAGCATAGTCGCTCCTACTTAACCGTCAACTATTATGGGAAAGAAGGAAGCTAAGAAGCCTAAACTAAAGAAGAAAGACCAAGAAGCTACTAGAAGCATCAAGAATGAGAAAGCTGAATGACGGGTGGTCCATTAGATAACCCTTAAGTGCTATAAAAGTATTAATATTTCGCACTTAATTTGGTTAATTATTGGAATGTGATAACTACGGTGTGAATGGCTTTGAAGGTACCAAAGAGCATAAATAGGTGGTTTTAATGTGCTTTGATGGGAGCTTGTACTTGGCAAAGTAAAGATGGAGAAATAGAGAGTTGATAAGAGAACAAGAAGAGGAAAACAGGGTCCACCATAGGCTATGGCAGGCGCCGTAGCTTTACGGTGATGTCTGAGTCTTTGTTGTGCATCGTAAGTCAGAAGTGAGATGGTGTAAGAAGATTAATGCCACCGTAAGCTACGGTGGGCACCGTAGCTTACGGTGGTGACCTGCGAGAAAAGTGTAACTGACTTTTTAAATCGTTTTGAAGAGTCTTTTGGGAAGTTAATCATTGGAGACGTTTTCTAAACAGTTTCAGGGGCGATTTTGAGTGTTTTTCTTGGTTCAAAACAATTTCTAAACATTTGTTTTGTGTTGGTGATTCCTATGAACATGGAACTTGATGGTATGATGATTTGTTGGACTATGAGTGGCTAAACTCATTGTGATCATCCTAGGTTGAAGGTTTGTTTAAGACATTTGTGTTTTATCCGTATTTCTAGAATAATAGACTTGCAATATTTGTGGTTTATTATGGTGTGTGAATGTTTGTTTGTAAGTTGTTAATTGATGTTTTGATCTTAGCCTAAATCGTACGTTCTTGGTGTCGTTGACAATCGAGATATCACGGGAGGGACTAGGGTTGGATATTGGTTAATTGGTCATCGGGTAACCACCTCGCGTTTTTATAATCCGAGTACTTAGTTCCCTTTCATCACGAACAAATAATCATACATGAATCATGTCTATGTGATTCTTTCTAGTTTGATTTAAACACGAATGTCAGTTGAAACTGGAAACCTAGGATGGTTACTTTCTCCTAATATGTTTTAATAACTAATCTTTGATTTGCAACTTATTCAGTTAATCTTAGCTTTAAAACCAAACAATCAAAATCTTGAATTTACTTTTCTTGCATTTTAGATAATTTAGTAATTTCAACTAAACCTTTAGATAACACATATTCCACGAGCTACCTGTATTCGATACCCACTTACCGCTAACTATTAATAATATTTGGATTAAATTTGCTTGAGACTACGATCTTACGTCAAATTTTGGCGCCGTTGCCGAGGAGTAGTGCGCAACGTGTGTTATCTTTGATAGTTTCGTTTATTATTTTTTGGGTTTACGCTGGTTGTCCTAGTGTGCAGGTATTTACAGGTGCATGCATACTAGAGGCTCTCACAAGCTATCACCATTGGCATTTGATCCGAAGATTGAACGAACTTTGCGAAGAAACAAAGTTTTACTACGAGAAAATAAAATAAGTGGTTCACCAACAACGCCTACAACACCAGTTACACCGGTTAACACAATGGATCCACTACCTCCCACTACGTGTCAAACAACACCTTCCACACCTTCACCAATTTCTACTAACCATCCTACTTCTACACATGAAGTCAACGCAATCAACACCACATTATCTGCAACTACCCAAAGCAAACCCATTCTCACTTTTTAACCCTACATCAATGGTTCCACCCTTTTCATCCTTTTTCCTGACTTCCGATCAATCATCTTCCACTCAACAACCACCACCAAATCAATTCCTACCAAGTTCAACCATTGTTCATACTACTTCTACATTTCAACCACAAAACCAACCGGGTTTTCATTACCCATCTTCTAAGTTTGTGCAATCTTCAGGTGTAGGAGGAGATGGATTTGATGACGGGTATGAGGAAGAATTTGGAGGATATGAAGAAGAGGGGTATTATCATGGAGGAGATGGAGGTAATTTGGGACCTTAAGGAGGAATGGCTTACCAACAAAGACAACAAGTGGAAAAAATTCAAGAAGTGGTTAGGCAACCGACAGGGGTACAACAGATTCGCCCGCAAGGGCCATAGTTTCAACGGCCAATGCCTCTACAACAAGTTCAACCTCAATTTCAAAGGCAAATTCAACAACCTTAATACCAACAATAGTTTGCACCTCAAGGGCCGATGCATGGTCAAGCGGGTCGACCGAGAGTACCATTAGGTGCTCCACGAAGACATCACCGAGAGGTGGTGAGGGGGATTGAAGCTCATTTTAGGCCCGTTATCACTAATAACCCTTCTCCGGTGGTGATTCTTCATCACCCGGATGGAAGAACATTTGAGGTTTGAACAACTGCATTCCAAAGTTTGCCGAAGTACAAGGGGTTAGCAACGGAGGAACCGTACTTCCATTTGGAGACGTACGATTCTATTTGCAACACTATTGGAGGACAATGTTTTTCTTCAGATGATGTCAAGTTGGTACTCTTCCAATTTTCTTTGGAAGACAAGGCTAAAAGATGGTTTCATACTTTGCCATCTGCGTCAATATACACATGGACCGACATGCAACAAAGGTTTTTGGAAGAATTTTTCACGGCCCAAAAGACTAATGAGGCTAGGCGGAGTTTGAGAAGTTTTCAACAACAACTAGGTGAGATGTTTCATAAAGCATTCGAGAGGTTTAATATGATGTTGAAAAATTGTCCTCATCATGCATTGCACTTTGGGAGTTATTGAATGCCTTTCATGAGGGGTTGAGTTCGGAGGATGCTCGTGACTTAATGTCGATCACTAATGGTACGTTTGGTAAAAATTTTGAGCAAGATGATTGGGCATTTTTGGAGCAAATGGCGGACAGATCCAAGAGAAAAGCGCAATCTTCAAGAAGGGCGAGGCATGTCATTACAAGACCTCAAGTTCATGCGGTAGATGATGGGGGGTGCAACCAACTAACCAAGTTTATGACATTTGCACAAATTGTAATGAATTGGGTCATACGACGGATGCATGTTTGGTGGGTGTGTTCGAAGGCCACGTAGAAGAGGTGAATGTTATTCAAGGGGGTGGTCGTAATATTAACATGAACTCGAACACATACCACCCCGGGTTAAGGAATCATCCCAATTTTCGTTATGGGAACCTAGCGAACCAAGCCAATCCAAATTTCCAAGGAGCTCAAGGAAATTTCATTCCACGCCAACAATACAATCAAGGTAGTTTTAGAGGCGGGAATAGTCAAGGCTACCAAGGGCAGTTTCGACAATCGGGTGGTCAAGGTGGTACCATAGTCCAAACCTCATCAAGTGGGAATGAAGTTATGGATATGCTCCGGATAAACCAAGAAGATATGCAAAGGAGAAATCAACTTGATGAAGTTCGGATGCAAAAGGATGAGGTCTGTGATAAGAGCATTCAAACATTGACCACTCAAATGGGTCAACTTGCAACCGAGGTGGCGGAGTTGAAAAAAGGTAAAGGTCAACTTCCTAGCGACACTAAGGTAAATCCTTCTCATAGTTCTTCACGTAATATTCCTATTAACCATGTTAGTGTCTTAAGAAGTGGAAAATAATTGATGGCAAATTTGTCATCAGGTTTGGTTGAGGGGGTGGTTGAAGATATTACGGGAAATGAAAGTGATGAGGATGAAGTTTCACCTTCAATTATGTCTAAGGACCCTAACGTTGAAAGGTAATTCAAAAACTGGAGTTGGGTGAAATCTTAAAAAATAGAACCGAGGAAGGGGGACCAAGTCAAGTTCTATTTCCATCGGCTTTAGTTGACCCGGGTAGAAAAAATTTATTTCAACAAGGGGTCCTCCAAGAGAGGAATTGTGGGACGTTTTCAAACAAGTCAAAGTAAACCTCCCCTTACTCGACGCAATTAAACAAGTGCCCGCTTATGCAAACTTTTTAAAAGAATTATGCACACATAAGAGGCAACAAAAGAAAAAATTGCCTAAGCGGGTTAACTTGACCGGACAGGTAAGTGCAGTGCTAAAAGGAAATATTGCCTAAGCGGGAACGCCACTAATAAATATTCAAGTTGGAAATTTTCAAATGTCAAAGGCGTTGTTAGATCTTGGAGCCGGAGTACGTATTCTACCAGGGGGCTTATACGACCAATATGATTTTGGTCCATTAGCATGGGTTGAGACAACGGTAGTTCTAGCCGATTTGTCTCATAAGCTACCCCGAGGGATGGTACAAGATGTCATAGTAAAGTTTGATGAGTTTTATTATCCGGTAAACTTTTTGGTCTTAGATTACTCATCTGCAGACCCAAAACAACAACAAAATGTTGTTTTGGGTCGGCCATTTTTGAGCACCGCTCATGCCGTGATTGATCGTCGATTTGGTACGGTTAACATGACATTTGGCAATAGAAAAATAAGATCAGAATGTTTTTACTAACATGTCTAACTCTATTGGTGTTGATGAGTGTTTTATGGCAGATTTAGTCGACAGATGCAAACTGCATGAGTATGATGAGGAATGTGCAGATATTTGTGTTTGCGATTTTTCTGAACAGGTACATGTGTGTGCGTTGAGGATTGAGGAGAAAGAGCAAGATGCTATGGCGGGTAAGGAGGGTCGACCGCCATGGACCCATTAGTTCGAAAGTTTACCGGTGGAGATTAATTTGTGGACGAAGCCATCATTAGAGGAGCCATCGAAGTTGGAGTTGAAAGACTTGCTAAGTCATTTGAAGTATGCATTTTTAGGGGATAATGACACTTTACCGCGGTCATTATTGCCTCTAACTTGAAGATGGCTCAAGGGCAAGAATTGTTGAAGGTGTTGAAAGCAAATAAGGCGGCTATTGGGTGGGTTATTGCTAATTTGAAAGGAATTAGTCTATCAATTGTCATGCACAAAATTATCACGACCGAGGATGTGAAACCAACTAGAGAGGCTCAAAGGAGATTGAACTCGAATCTAGGAGAAGTGGTAACAAAGTAGGTAATTAAGTGGTTTGACGCAGGTATAATCTATCTCATTTCAGATAGTGCTTAGGTAAGTCCTACCCAAGTGGTGCCAAAAGAGGCCGACATTCAAGTAATTAAAGATGAAAACGGTGAACAAATCGCCACCCGACCAGTCACCGGGTGGCGTGTTTGTATGGATTACCAGAAATTGAATGCCGCGACATCTAATGACCATTTTCCATTACCTTTCATTGACCAAATTATTGAAAAATTATCGGGTCAAAAATATTAATTCTTCTTAGATGGGTATTCGGGGTATAACCAAATTGCCATTCACCCGGATGACCAACACAAGGCTACTTTCACTTGTCCGTATGGCACTTTTGCTTTTTGGTGAATGCTATTTGGTTTGTGCAACACCCCGACGACTTTCCAATGATGTATGATGAGTATTTTCTCGGACATGGTTGGGGAGTCACTTGAGGTATTCATGGATGATTTCTCCATTTTTTGCAAAAGTTTTGAGTCTTTTCTCGACGAGTTGGAAAAAGTTTTAAAAAGGTGTGTCGAGAAAAACTTGGTTCTCAGCTGGGAGAAAAGTCACTTCATGGTCCAATAGGGTATTGTGTTGGGTCATGTCATTTCGGAAAGGGGGATGGAGGTAGATAAGGCGAAAATTCAGGTAATATCATCTTCGCCTCCACCTAAAAATGTTAAAGGGTAAGATCATTTCTGGGACATGCGGGATTTTACTGGCGGTTTCTTAAAGATTTTAGTGTCATTACTAAACCATTATTTAATCTGTTATTAAAAGATGTACCTTTTGATTTTACTAACGAATGAATGAAAGCTTTTACAGTTTTGAAGGAACAGTTGGTGAAAACTCCCATTTTGCAACCGCCGGATTGGTCAAAGCCGTTTGATATCATGTGTGATGCGAGTGACACAACTATTGGAGCGGTTTTAGGTCAAATGGTTGATAAAAAGCCGGTGGTAATTTACTATGCAAGCAAGACATGGTCCAAGGCGCAACTGAATTACACCACAACCGAAAAGGAGTTGTTAACAGTGGTGTATGCCTTGGACAAATTTCGGTCGTATATATGGGGAAGCAAGGTGGTTGTGTATTCGGACCATAGTGTGGTTCCTTATCTGATGGAGAAGAAGATGCAAAGCCCCAATTTGATTCATTGGGTGCTTTTATTGCAAGAGTTCGATTTAGAAATTCGGGATAAGAAAGGAAGAGACAATGTAGTGGCGGATCATTTACCCCGAACTCCGTTGGAAGGGGTCGATGATGTTAGTGAAATCAATGAACGGTTTCCCGATGAACAACTGTTGGCTATGTCTACTTGTGTTGCACCATGGTACGCCCATTACGTGAATTATTTGGTTACGGGTGCTACTCCTAGTCATTGGACAAAGAAAAGGAGACAACAGTTTATGGTGCAAGTTAAACAATATATATGGGATGAACCGGACCTTTTCAAAATTGGGCCCGACGAAGTGTTCAAAGATGTGTGCCTAAGACGGAAGTGTTAGAAATCTTGACCCATGCTCATTCGTCCGCTTGTGGGGGTCACTTTAGTGGTCACAAGATAGGGTATCAGGTACTTATGTGTGGGTTTTTTGGCCGACAATTTTTAAAGATGCGTGTGAGTTTGCCAGGAATTGTTTAAATTGTCAAAAAATGGGAAGCATTTCGAAACGGGATGAGATGCCATTGCAAGCTATTCTAGTGTTGAGATATTTGATGTGTGGGGTATAGATTTTGTGGGTCCTTTCCCGAGTTCGAATGGGTTGTTGTATATTTTGGTCGCGGTGGATTATGTCTCGAAATGGATTGAAGCCATACCAACAAGAACCAACGATCATTCGGTGGTATGCAAGTTCGTGCAATCTAATATTTTTGCTCGGTTTGGGATCCTGAGAGTTATAATTAGCGATGGTGGTTCGCATTTTAAAAATTTAAACTTCGGAAAATTGTTGAAGCGGTACAATGTGAATCACCTAATCACTACAACGTATCATCCGCAAAAAGTGGACAAGTTGAAGTGTCCAACCGTCAAATCAAAGAAATTCCCATGAAGACAGTGTGAACGGATAGAAAAGATTGGTCAAGTAAGTTGGATGATGCGTTGTGGGCATATCGAACGGCCTATAAAACTCCCATTGGTACAACTCCTTATCGGTTAGGGTATGGGAAAGGATGTCATTTACCAATGGAGTTAGCTCACTGGGCAGATTGGGCGATTAATACAGTGAATGCGGATTATGAGGAAGCGGGTAGAATTCGGAAGCTACAGTTGAGCGAGATAGAAGAAATCCACAATGAAGCATATGAGTGTGCATCGGCGTATAAGGATAAGCTGAAAAAGGTCCATGATGCGAAGATTAGAAAACGAACTTTTGAAGTGGGTTAAAAAGTTTGGTTTTACAATTCAAGATTGAAGTTGTTCGCGGGAAAGTTGAAAAGCAAATGGATGGGTCCATATGTAATCACAAGAGTGGCAGGTTTGGAGATATAGATATTGAAGATGTTCATACTAACACGAAGCAAATGATGAATGGGCACTGGCTCAAACCATACTTGGAAGGGAACGATATCAAAAATCTCGAGCCCGACAAGGTGGGCTACATTTTACGCCCATTGGATGAGGAATAAGCATAAGAGGCCCATGTTTGGTAGTGTAAATACTTAGTTTTGTTAGTTTAGCTAGTTTCTTTTCAAGCAATTTCCCATACTCGTTTTAACTTGTGTTTGAAACAAGTATGGGGAAATTCTTACGAATTTCTCTAACATAGTGTTGAGGACAACACAAGGTTTTTCGAGGGGGTAGCATAATATTCATGTCTAAATAAAAATAAAATAAAATAAAATAAATTTCATAATGAAGTTGCCCAGATGCCACCGTAGGTTACGGTCCTCACCGTAGCTTATAGTGGGTCAAAAATTTGTTTACGGTCTTAGGCTTCTGTCTTACGGTCATACTCAATTGTCAGTGACCGCCGTAGCTTACGGTGGCCGCTGTAAATGGGTCCACCGTAAAAAGGAAAAAAAAAACGAATTTTAAACTCATCCACTCAATTTCTGCAGAAACCCTAGCCACATACCTTCTTCTTCTTCCTAAAACCCTTTTCAAGAACATCACTTCAAAACTTCACCATACCTTCACCAAATCGAGTGATTTTTGGGTCGATTTTGATTAGAATTTCACAAGGATTTCAAAATTGTGCTTGTATCTTGAAGAATCCAACATTTGGGTGGTCGATTTTAGACATTTTGGTCTGAAAATTTTGGGTTTTTGGTGGGTTTTGACTAATCTTGAAGTTCTTAGTATTCTTAGCCTCTACAAAGCAAAGGTATGGATTTTTTTATATTATTGATGATGCATTGCAGAATTGTAAGTGTTATGTTACATTTGCTTATACACTTGCTTATAGTTGTTAGGGTGAGATGCACTTTGATGAGTCTTGAATGGTTGTGGTTATGGAAGTTAAGTCATTTGTTAAAGAAATAATTTTGGGGCAGAAATTTTACTAACCTAGTCAACATATGTAAAAGTTTGCAAAAGATGAATATCATATTTGGCTTATATCCACAACCATAGTGATAAGCAAGTGTGGGGATGTTGGGGGTTAATGAGAAGAGGAATGATTTGTGTTATTTGTTGTCCGTTGTTGTGTCTTGCAGAAAATGGGTCATAAAGGCAAGGAGCAAGTTGGATCCTCAAGTAATCTAACTCAACGGAAAAGGAGATTGGTTCTGTAGAGGGATGTAGAAGAAGAACAAGAAGAAGAAGCACCGGTAAGGGGTCCGAAGCCAAAGTGGACAACCGGCCCTATGCATGACCAACCACCTGAACGGCAGGCGGAGCTATTCAATGATCAAATAAAGAAATTAGCCCAGCGGAAAGAGGAATTTATATGTGAAAAGGAAGTTAGAGAGGTGAATTTCGGTCCGTTTGGGATTACCGATAAGTTCTGGGCATTAGGTTGGGAGGCTGCATTGAAGTGCTATGAACATGAGGGATCGAATTTGTATGATACAAAAATTCAAGAGTGGATGACCACTTTAAGATGGCCTCCGTATAGGGGTGCATCGAAAATGAAGCTGATTGGAACAGTCAATGGTATTGATGTGGAAATGTCGTATGATTCATTGCGAAGGGTGGCTAAGTTTGATAGTAAACCTATGAACTAACACATGATTCCGAGGTTGGAAAATTTGTATTTTGAGCTGAAAAGCACCCGAGGTGGAATACAATGTTAGACTATTTGTTCTTACCTGGTACTACACATGGGAAGCTCTACCGCAAGAATCTTAGGATTGAGGGGAAACTGATGTTGGTAATATGTTTACAGAATGTCATTCCACGGCGGGGTGACAAAGTTGAAGTGCGGCGTCCTGAAGTACCGGTGTTATACACTCGGTTAACTGGGGCTCCATGTTCCCGTTCCGATTTCTAGTGATGAATAATATTTGGATCAGTCGAAACAGTGATAAGCGAAAGATCATACCGCATTGAAGACTCATCACGACGCTATTAAAGATGTATGGGGCTATTGATGCTGATGATAAGGGGTCGTATAAAAAGTTCAAACCATTTGATGTGAAACAGTTGGGGGTCGGATGGAAGTACACTGAATCTGAAAGGTATCATAAACTGAAGAGTGAGGGCCAAAGGTGGAGAGTTTTAAAAGCAGATGCGTGGCCGTTGAGACCTGGGGAAGTTGACGAGCTTGAAAGTGAAGAGGAGGTTCCGAGCGGAGATAAGGATTATATGGATAATCCATATGTGGACCCCATGAATGTGGACCAAGGGGGTTTGAGTAGTGGGCATGCTGGGGGATTCTTCGAATATTCGAGTCATCCTTATGAACCGAATTAGGCTTATCAAGGAAAAATGCAAGAGGTAATTGAAAGTCAACGTCCTCCTGTATTCGATAGTTGGAAGCGGGTCCGAACGGACATTTTTTGATCACCAAACATGGATGGGAGCGAGTATGGAATGTGCTATAAAGCACTACTTTGATCGACAAGAATCATGGAATCGCACTCATGCATATGCTTTCGAACAAGAGATGAACAACCGATATATTGATGATCAGAACTGGCGCATGCATGCTGATTGGCATGCGAGGCGACCGGTTGTTGTGGATGTCACACCCCTGTAATTCCTTCACATCAGAGCAGGGCGTGAACTAAACTGGTATCTTCATTGCCCAGCGTAAGTAAACGTGAGAGCTAAGATTTCTACTAAATGAACGCCCGCTAACTACTCGAATCCCCATGGGTTCCACTATTCCAACCGTGCCATACTTGTAATCATGACCTGAGAAAGAACATGCGAAAAATCAACATAAAGTTGGCGAGTTCATAGTTTGTTTGTTTTGTTTCAAATGAGTCATAAAACATTTGAAAGTCTTGCATTCGAAAACCGGTTTGTGGGATCATAGTATCCCAAAGCATTTGAAATGTCATGTCTGTATAACAGGATTGAAATGTTTTTCCATGTTGTTTGCAAAACCATGCATATAACTGTTATGTTTATAAACCGGTGATAAAATGTTTTCAATCGTATCTGTAAATAAACCGGTATTGAAATGTTTTCTGTTATCTTTGTAAACCGGTGTTGAAATGTTAGTATGTAGTATGCCTATGGAATCTAAGGATCAGTCAGTGTGTAGCTAATACACTGGCCTATGTGCCATAAGTAAGTAACCAACCCGAGACAACTTTGACATCATTGGGATCACAAAAGCACTCCTAACCGGTTAACTTACCAGGAGTGGAGCGTGTCTCAAACTCGATAGATCTATACCTTTTGCACCTTGGTCACTACGTGATTAATGGTTACTATTGTCATCATCCTACTTACGCACATCGATCTTTTATCATCTAATTCCATAACTATATACCAATTGTTTAAACATGTTACCCGTGTTATTGGGCCTAGGCCATGTTTAATGGTTATTGGGCCTAGCCCATGTTTTCTTGTCATTGGGCCTAGCCCATGTTATAAATAAAATTGGAGCCTCACCCCCTAGTTGTGACTATGACAATCCCGTCACTAGTCATAAAACTCATGCATGTTTCGGAAACTTTTTATAGCTGTGAAAACCGGTAAGTTTAGCATAAACCTTTCGTAAACCATTTGAGTTCACTGAAATCTATTTGTAACATGGTTTAGAAATATATGATTTTCGTTCATCGAAACATTGTGTGCTTTTGTAAAACTTGCATGTCTTTCAACCCCCGAAAACATTTATAAAAATGTAAAACGAAAAAGTGGGAGTTATGTACTCACCTTGATATCCTTGTGCAAAGCTAGCTTAATGTGATTCCATAGTGTTGTCTCCACAACTTGACTTGCTAGCATGCAATCTAAGGTATTCCTAAAACGGAATAACTTGTAAGTTTCTAGATATAACGTAGCTAAACTACGTGATACCGAGCTCTACCGCATTGTTACTCATACGATTCTATGAAACTGTCATTGTCTTAACTCGGTTAACCAACCTATGGTTTTCTTAGAAACGATTCTGTTTTCGGGCGATTTGAAATATATATAAACATAACTATATTTCATGAAATCATATTTAGTCGTCGCCTACATTGACGGGTAATAGTACGACTCTTCGTAGTTTTCGTAAGGTGTTATGTGTATATACTTGTGAAAATACCCGTATTGATAAACAGTTTGTCTCCGTGCAAGAGTCTGGCGTATCTTTTATAATTAATATCGGAGTCATCGTACGCTTGTTATAGTCTTGCGGAGTTGTGTGTCGTACTTCGTTAGGCGTTGCAATCGAATATAACAAATAGCATTTGAAGTTACCGAATCGTTGATGTTTGAAATAAATATAACTATATTTATTTTATAAAAGTATTCAACGTCTCGACATTCGAATATATATACTTATATTTGTGTTATACGATTTCCGAATTCTAGACGCCTTCAATATATATGATTTCCGAATTCAGTCGTTTGAAATAATACGCGCATTGTACTTATCTTATAAAGCGTTCGGAAATCTTAGCGTTCGAAACAAATATAAACAATATACTTATTTTTATATCATCGTTCGAATAAATTATCGATGTTTGAAATATAGTTTCCGAGTTTCGACTTTGAATTAAACATAAATAAACATTATTTATTTTATAGTCGATTACTGAATCTTGTTATCTTGTAATCACGCTCGTTGAAATGTTGTCGGCTTGAGTTTTAATAGCCTCGTCAAAAAAATATACACCTATATTTATTTTATAATAACCGCTTTGAATCGGACGTTTTTGTCTTTGAAAAACGACACATTTCGTATTGCGTATTTTTGACAAAAATTGGGCAGAGTTTCCTCTGTTTTAGGATGATCCAGACAATACTAGTTGTCAATTTAATTATCAAAACGCAATAATATATAACTTTTGGTCATGCATTCCAAAGTATGATTTTTGTCGGATACGTGTCCAAATTATAAAGGTGTATCTAGCGTAACGTCGCGCCGTTTCGAATTTTATTTACGTATTTATTTATTAAGTTTTAAACTTTGACGATATATAATTGTTAGCGGGTCGGGTCGAGCTCGGTTTCGCAATAATTTAATATTTATATTTATATAAACTATATAATTAAAATTTCGCGTCGTAATTAATTTTACCAAGTCTTGCGTTGATCGGCTAACTTGGCTTGACCGAGTTTGACCTCAGTGACCCTATTGACCGGGTTTGACCCGTGTTGACTGAGTTAACCGAACTTGAATCTGCCCCAGAACTCGAAGCGTGAACTAAAACGTGGATCAAACCCGAATCCTACACCAAATCTGAGTTGAATATGTTGAACCGAACTGAGCATGAACCGAACCAACTTGTTGACTTTTTGACCAGCTTTGACCCGGGTGACTCGGGTTTATCATGTTTGACCGAGTTGACTCGGTGTTGACCCAGTCGAACCGAACACTGAAACTAAACCGGGTCGAACTGTGTTGAACCAAACCTGAACCGAGTGAGATGTTGGCTGAACCCGAGCCGAAGTTGAACTAAACCAAACCCGAACCTATTGACCTGAGTTAAGCATAACACGAACCAGGCAGATCTCAAAATCAACGTCACCACTACCGCCGCCAGAGACAGCCAGCTTTGCCGCTGTTTGATGTCTCGACTCAACCCAACAACCGATCGTAAAAGAAGCAAGTCACACTCGAACCAACATCTCCACTGCCACCGCCGTTGCTACCTTGACCCAACCCCACCGCCCAAACCCGAAAACAACCACCAGTACCGACATCGCTGCCGGCTGCGGCGTGTTCGTAGCCGTAACCACCAAACCCGACAAACTTAAACCTGAACAATCCACAGCCGCCGTCGAGATCCCCTCCACCGCTGTCGTGCCACCGTGCCATCGCCTGCAACCACCACTGTTTGCCACTCTCTCTCTTTGCCATACTCTTTTCTGTGAGCGGGTGTGTGTGTATAAGGTGGAGAGTGTTATAAAAAGGGGAGTGTGGGTGTGTGTGTAGCCGGAAGGGTGACCGGAATCGCCGGCTTCGTCGCCGGAGCAAATCCGATGACCGGATTTGTAGTTGAGAGAGAGCAGGGGTGTTGTTGATTGTGTGCTAGGGTTTGTCTTGTGAGAAAATGAGAGAAATTAGGGTTAAGTTTGTTTATATACTTAGGGTTTTAAGCGGATTGGGCCAAGGCCCGTTAGTGCGTGTCGGAGCTAAAACTTCTTTCCACGGTCCATTTTCAAAACCCGAACGTCGTTTAGTGCCGAAATTTATTTATTCAGTCTTGAAAACGTTTAAAAATTATATTGTAATTTGGTGTTTGACGTGTTAACCCGTTCGTCGTGTTAAAATTGTGTAAATGATTCGGTGGTCGTTTCTGGTCCGTTTTTCGATCCAGTTTCGACTGTGAGCATTAAAATTCGAAAACAAAGCCAAATATATTATAATATATTAATATTTAGACGTAACTCTAGTCCGTGGGTTCCGTTTCGTTGTCGGTACGTTCCGGTTTTCCGCGTAACTTCCGTGTTGTGCTTTGCGACGTTCAACGATCCAAATTTATCGCATAATTATAACTGTATGACAAATACAAGTACAAAATTCATATTTTTAGGTGTTGTCAGTATTTGTTCGGCATTGGTTCGCTTATCGTTCAATTTCGCGTTTAGAGTTCTCGATTGTCGCCATATCGCGTAACGTGAATCAAGTAGACGTTCCTAGGCTTTCCAAAGGCCTGATCGAGTTAATTTACGTCTAATTACGCTAGTTATAATGGTATTTACTGTTTGTTATGCGCTTAATTACGACCAGATACTGCCAGTTGTCACATTCTCCCCTTGTTATAAAAATTTTGTCCTCGAAATTTAAGCTATGTTATCCCCTTAGATTCTTGTCATGCGTAGGTAGGTATAAATAATACCCAGGTAAATAACCATGTAATCGCATCGAGACTTGTCTGGATTATATGAATACAATGTCTTACTACAATAGCATGAACCCACTGGTTCAACTGAATCTGTTTTCAGAATCGATGCCAAGTGAACGAAACGTAATGACATAATCACCAATGTGACTGAGTTTACATGGTTCATACAAATGAGAATCTCAAAAATAAATTTCCAAGACGTTCACAATCTGTAAATGAATTTCATAAACAATAGAATCTCTACCAACGGAAACTAGCGTTGGTTGTTGGATTGGTGAGACTTAGAATCAACAAGTTCAACTGAATTAGAAACATGAAGGTGATTTGTTAACTTTTCGAACCATAAGTTAACACTATTTAATTGCAAGGATACACTGAAATACAACCGATGTTAGTGTATCATTGTCTTAATACATAGTTGCATTAAGACCACCTTCAATGATTAGCCCAAGCTACAAGTTTATACCGACGCCACAAGGCGTCATAGCCATCGAAATAATTCAAGAATAGCGGTGACCAAACAAGTTCACCATGTTTGTAATCAGACGATAGTTTAATGAAGCAAGTCTGAACATTTGTTCCAAATAAATCTCATAGGATTTTCAACTGAAATGAAGGAAAAAATAAATATGATTTCCGGTCGATTATGGAAGAACAATAACTATCCCAAAATTTTTGACCGATGATGAAAAATTCCGTTAAGAAGTACACTGAAATAAACCATAATGTTGTGTACCATCTCCTTAATACAAGATTGTATTAAGGATGTTTTAAGAAAATGATCCAACAAGGGGATTTAAAAATGAATAAATAATCAAGTAATTAAATCCGTACATGAGTCGTGAAAGCGATGTTAGCGCAAGCTTCAACTAATGAAACGCCACCACAAGGTGTCGTAACCAATAATTGACTTAATAGGATGCAGACTGAACCAGTCTACTATGGTTCGAAACAAATGAATTGCTTGTTAATATTACTTTGAATATGACGGCCTCAATCCATCATATGAAATCCTTGAATTGAACTTTATATATAGTGAGCAAGTTCAAACAATTAAACTTGGTTTGACACACTCCAACAATAAATACATGACTCAACCAAGAAGTTTCGATATGGTTGCACAAAGAACCCATGTATGTAACTTGGAAAGAAAAGAAATTTCAAGAATTCATTGACTCGATACCAAGGAGTCAATACTTGCAATAATGCAGGCCATCTAAATCACAAAAAAAATTTGAATGTAGCAAACCAACCTTGAATTTTTGATGAAATGACCATTCGAAGTGAAGACCCCGGTCTCCACGTATCATGTTAACCACATGCGTAACAAACAAAGCATGCGTATTGTGTAATTTGTCAAGAAATGGTGCAATATGTGTTCGCTAATCAAGAAAGAATTTCACGTGACACAATGACCGTTATGAGGAGTAGAGGTGTGCAAACCTTTGAAATTTCAACAAAAGGAATTCGAGGACTTTACCTGGTATTTCCTGTGATGACTTATTGTTTCGTGACATTACCACCGAATGTCGTATGTGGCATAGTTGCCATTAATAAAATAAGGGGAATGCGAAGACATGTGACTTCTTTTACAGCGCCAATTATTGCGATTTACCATTGTAATAAGTACCGATTGTTATGAATTCTTGTTTGAACGTACCTCAACGTTATTCGTGTCGCATACAGGACCACGTGACAAATTGCCGCATTCTGTTCGGTAGTTCTCCCGCTGACGGGATGAGCATCTATGTCGTAATGTCGTGCTTCTTCAAGGCCGCGCCTCGAAAGTCGCATGTGATGTACTTCAACATCCATTGTCGTATCGTTTAAGTTTCATGTATATTTTCACACTAGGGTTTCGTTTTGCGTAGGATACCTGCTCGGGTAAATAAAATAGTAGCGACAATATATGTAATGTGTTTGCCCGAGTTAATAATCGCAGTTCCTACGTAATGACCTTTATTGAATATTGACATAAGTTTTCCAAAGGTCCTAAATGCATGTTGTCAAAACTCTCAAGTTTTGCCTACGGTATGTAATGTTTTCGTGTACCGTGTATCAAACAAAACACTAGTGTATGATTAAAATCAAAATATTGACTTATTGCTTTCGGCCACAGTTGGAACCCATATTCGAGTGCTAGGCGTTCTGTATGTATTCAAGTCTTATAGATCTAATGTCCCCAAAGGAACGTGAGGTTAAAGCCTAGGTATCTCCACAGAAACCTAATTCACTGAAACCTATAACTCTGATACCACTCTGTCACACCCCCTGTAATCCCCTCACATCAGAGCAGGGCGTGAACTAAACTGGTATCTTCATTGTACAGCGAAAGTAAACGTGAGAGCTAAGATTTCTACTAAATGAACGCCCGCTAACTACTCGAATCCCCATGGGTTCCACTATTCCAACTGTGCCATACTTGTAATCATAACTTGAGAAAGAACATGCGAAAAATCAACATAAAGTTGGCGAGTTCATAGTTTGTTTGTTTTGTTTCAAATGAGTCATAAAACATTTGAAAGTCTTGTATTCGAAAAACCAGTTTGTGGGATCATAGTATCCCAAAGCATTTGAAATGTCATGTCTATATAACAGTATTGAAATGTTTTTCCATGTTGTTTGCAAATCCATGCATATAACTGTTATGTTTATAAACCGGTGATAAAATGTTTTCAATGGTATCTGTAAATAAACCGGTATTGAAATGTTTTCTATTATCTTTGTAAACCGGTGTTGAAATGTTAGTATGTCGTATGCCTATGGAATCTAAGGATCAGTCAGTGTGTAGCTAATACACTGGCCTATGTGCCATAAGTAAGTAACCAACCTGAGACAACTTTGACATCATTGGATCACAAAAGCACTCCTAACCGGTTAACTTACCAGGAGTGGAGCGTGTCTCAAACTCGATAGATCTATATCTTTTGCACCTTGGTCACTAGTTGATTAATGGTTACTATTGTCATCATCCTACTTACGCACATCGATCTGTTATCATCTAATTCCATAACTACATACCAATTGTTTAAATCTGTTACCCGTGTTATTGGGCCTATCCCATGATTAATTGTTATTGGGCCTAGCCCATGTTTTCTTGTCATTGGACCTAGCCCATGTTTTCTTGTCATTGGGCCTATCCCATGTTTTCTTGTCATTGGGCCTAGCCCATGTTATAAATAAAATTGGGGCCTCGCCCCCTAGTTGTGACTATGACAATCCCGTCACTAGTTATAAAACTCATGTACGTTTCGAAAAACTTTGTATAGCTGTGAAAACCGGTAATTTAGCATAAACCTTTCGTAAACCGTTTGAGTTCATTGAAATCTGTTTGTAACATGGTTTAGAAATATATTATTTTCGTTCATCGAAACATTGTGTGCTTTTGCAAAACTTGCATGTCTTTCAACCCCCGAAAACATTTATAAAAATGTAAAACGGTAAAAAGTGGGGGTTATGAACTCACTTTGATATCCTTGTGCAAAGCTAGTTTAATGTGATTCCATAGTGTTGTCTCCACAACTTGGCTTGCTAGCATGCAATCTAAGGTATTCCTAAAACGGAATAACTTGTAAGTTTCTAGATATAACGTAGCTAAACTACGTGATACCGAGCTCTACCGAATCGCTACTCATACGATTCTATGAAACCGTCATTGTCTTAACTCGGTTAACCAACCTATGGTTTTCTTAGAAACGATTCTGTTTTCGGGCGATTTTAAATATACATAAACATAACTATATTTCATGAAATCATATTTAGTTGTCGCCTACATTGATAGGTAATAGTACGACTCTTCGTAGTTTTCGTAAGGTGTTATGTGTATATACTTGTAAATATACCCGTATTGATAATACAGTTCGTCTCCGTGCAAGAGTCTGGCGTATCATTTATAATAAATAACGGAGTCATCGTACGCTTGTTATAGTCTTGCGGAGTTGTGTGTCGTACTTCGTTAGGCGTTGAAATCGAATATAACCAATAACATTTGAAGTTCCCGAATCGTCGACGTTTGAAATAAATATAACTATATTTATTTTATAAAAGTATTCAACGTCTCGACATTCGAATATATATACTTATATTTGTGTTATACAATTTCCGAATTCTAGACGCCTTCAATATATATGATTTCCGAATTCAGTCGTTTGAAATAATACGTGCATTGTACTTATCTTATAAAGCGTTCGGAAATCTTGGCGTTCGAAACAAATATAAACACTATACTTATTTTTATATCATCGTTCGAATAAATTATCGATGTTTGAAATATAGTTTCTGAGTTTCGTCTTTGAATTAAACATAAATAAACATTATTTATTTTATAGTCGATTACCGAATCTTGTTATCTTGTAATCGCGCTCGTTGAAATTTTTCGGCTCGAGTTTTAATAGCCTCGTCAAATAAATATACACCTATATTTATTTTATAATAACCGCTTTGAATCGGACGTTTTTGCCTTTGAAATACGGCACATTTCATATTGCGTATTTTGACGAAAATCGGGCAGAGTTTCCTCTGTTTTAGGATGATCCCGACAATACTAGTTGTCGATTTAATTATCAAAACGCAATAACCAATTTAGAAATAATATATAACTTTTGGTCATGCATTCCAAAGTATGATTTTTGTCGGATACGTGTCCAAATTATAAAGGTGTATCTAGCGTAACGTCACGCCGTTTCGAATTTTATTTACATATTTATTTATTAAGTTTTTAACTTTGACGATATATAATTGTTAGCGGGTCGGGTCGACCTCGGTTTCGCGATAATTTAATATTTATATTTATATAAACTATATAATTAAAATTTCGCATCGTAATTAATTTTACCAAGTCTTGCGTTGATCGGCTAACTTGGCTTGACCGAGTTTGACCTCAGTTGATCGGGTTTGACCCTGTTGACTGAGTTGACCGGGTTTGACCCGTGTTGACTGAGTTGACCGAACTTGAATCTGCCCCAGAACTCGAAGCGTGAACTAAAACGTGGATCAAACCCGAATCCTACACCAAATCTGAGTTGAATATGTTGAACCGAACTGAGCATGAACCCAACCAACTTGTTGACTTTTTGACCAGCTTTGACCCGGGTGACTCGGGTTTATCATGTTTGACCGAGTTGACTCGGTGTTGACCCAGTCGAACCGAACACCGAAACTAAACCGGGTCGAACTGTGTTGAACCAAACCTGAACCGAGTGAGATGTTGGCTGAACCCGAGCCGAAGTTGAACTAAACCAAACCCGAACCTATTGACCTGAGTTAAGCATAACACGAACTAGGTAGATCTCAAAATCAACGTCACCACTACCGCCACCGTGAACCATCATCGGAGACCGCCAACTTTGCCGCTGTTTGATATCTCGACTCAACCTAACAACCGATCGTAAAAGAACCAAGTCACACTCGAACCAACATCTCCACTGCCACCGCCATTGCTACCTTAACCCAACCCCACCGCCCAAATCCGAAAACAACCACCAGTACCGACATCGACGCCAGCTGCGGCGTGTTCGCAGCCGATAACCCCCAACCCGACAAACTTAAACCTCAACAAACCACAGAAGCCGTCGAGATCCCCTCCACCGCTGTCGTGCCACCGTGCTGTCGCCGGCGACCGCCACTGTTTGCCACTCTCTCTCTCTACCGTACTCTTGTCTGTGAGCGGGTGTGTGTGTATAAGGTGGAGAGTGGTATAAAAAGGGGAGTGTGGGTGTGTGTGTAGCCGGAAGGGTGACCGGAATCGCCGGCTTCATCGCTGGAGCAAATCCGGTGACCGGATTTGTAGTTGAGAGAGAGCAGAGGTGTTGTGATTGTGTGTTAGGGTTTGTCTTGTGAGAAAATGAGAGAAATTAGGGTTAAGTTTGTTTATATACTTAGGGTTTTAAGCGGGTTGGGTCCAAGGCCCGTTAGTGCGTGTCGGAGCCCAAAACTTCTTTCCACGGTCCGTTTTCAAAACCCGAACATCGTTTAGTGCTGAAATTTATTTATTCAGCCTCGAAAATGTTTAAAAATTATATCGAAAGTCGGTGTTTGACGTGTTAACCCGTTCGTCGCGTTAAAATTGCGTAAATGATTCGGTGGTTGTTTCTTGTCCGTTTTTCGATCCAATTTTGACCGTGAGCATTAAAATTCGAAAACCAAGCCAAATATATCATAATATACTAATATTTAGACGTAACTCTAGTACGTGGCTTCCGTTTCGTTGTCGGTGCGTTCCGGTTTTCCGCGTAACTTCCGCGTTGTGCTTTGCGATGTTCAACGATCCAAATTTATCGCGTAATTATCACTATATGACAAATACAAGTACAACATTCGTATTTTTAGCCGTTGTCAGTATTTGTTTGGCATTGGTTCGCTTATCGTTCAATTTCGCATTTAGAATTTTCGATTGTCGCCAGATCGTGTAACGTGAATCAAGTAGACGTTCCTAGGCTTTCCAAAGGTCTGATCGAGTTAATTTACGTCTAATTACGCTAGTTATAATGGTATTTACTATTCGTTATGCGCTTAATTACGACCGGAAACTGCCGGTTGTCATAGTGGACCCGCCATCGGTGGATTATTCGACATTGCCACCTTATGATGGTAGCATTTCATACCGCACGCCACCATTGCATCACTTATAGTGGGTGGATCCCCGATATGGCTAGCAACATGACACTACACAACAAGGAGGAGGTGAAGGTAGTAGTGGTAGTGGGAGCGGCGCATTTGCATTTGGAGAGTTCTCAGAGATGATGACGTCTATCTTTGGGCCTCCTCAGCCGCGATATTACTAGTAAGGTGGTGCTTTTCTTGTATATTATTGTAGATATTATCATGTTTATGTTTATGGTTGGGTGGAAGGGTGGTGTAGTGTGCCTGATATTTATATCATGGGTTGTGGTAGTGTTGATGGTGTTTATATGTTTTCATATATAAAAAAATTAAAAAAAAAACTTTGGGGTTTGAGAGTTTGAGCTGAAGTTGATGTTGACGTGGTTTGAGTGATCATTTCCTTCAAAGCCATACATTGGGGTCAATTTATCACAAGTGTGGGGATGGGGGAAATTTTTGAGGATTTTGAAAAATTTTTAAACCAAGCGAAACAATTGTTCAAATTTGAAAATTTACTATCCTCCGCATGACACATCGGTAACCCTTTTTATCCTTTCATGGTGAGTTCTTGGGCCACACATATATGATTATTAGAAATTATTTCTTTGGTTTGAGTGGCAGTGTGTGATTGTGTTAATAGAACTTGTTTTATATATGCTTGTCGAGGCCTTGGTGTAACATGCTTATAAAGATAATAATGGCATTTAGGTAGCCTCGTCTGGATGTGTGAGAGTATGGGATTTGGGGGGTTGGACCTCATACGATATAATATATGAGCTTGGTAATGAGAAGGGCAGGGGTTTGGTCTTTAGTAGCCAAAATTGAGTTTATTGCTATTCATTTGTAACCCAAGCCTATTTCCTAAAAAAATTCTACCTATTGATTCGACCCGGTTTAGGAGCTTTAGTATGTAGTGTTTGATGTTTATGTCAATATTTGTGGTTAAAAAAATGAAAAAGAAAAAGAAAGTGAAGTTGTGTAAATAGTTAGTACTTATTCTTGTTTAGTTGTAATAATAGGACCGGGTCAAATCAATGAGCTACTTGCATATATATATATATATATATATATATATATATATATATATATATATATCTCACAATTTCTCACCCTAAACCATAGCCTCGTCACAACCCGTAAGTCTCTTTGATTTATAAGCATGTTAAGTATTTGTAGGCGGAGATTTGATTTTTATACAAGCTTATTGTCGCAAAATCATGCACTTGCATTGAGTGTTCTAGCACAATCTTGCTAGTACCTTTTTGTCACCGAGAGGAGAGTCATTGTGAGGGGCGTGTCATGTGGTATGATGGTAGATTAGCAAAAGGACAACATGTTTTTGTTTGGTATACATTTTGACCTCTTGGAAGCTTGGAAATGTTTTTGATGGGTTGCTTGAGACAAGCAACGGTCAAGTGTGGGGATGTAATGAGTGGTCCATTTGACAACCCTTAAGTGGTATAAAAGTAGTAATCTTTCGCACTTAATTTGGTTAATTATTGGAATGTGATAACTACGGCGTGAATGGCTTTGCAGGTACCAAAGACCATTAATAGGTGGTTTTAATATGCTTTGATGGGAGCTTGTACTTGGCAAAATAAAGATAGAGAAATAGAGAGTTGATAAGAGAACAAGAAGAGGAAAACATGGTCCACCGTAGGCTACGGCAGACGCCGTAGCTTACGGTGATGTCTGAGTCTTTGTTGTACACCGTAAGTCAGAAGTGAGATGGCGTAAGAAGATTAATTCCACCGTAAGCTATGGTGGGCCGTAACTTACGGTGGTGACCTGCGAGAAAAGTGTAATTGCCTTTTTAAATCGTTTTTTAAGAGTCTTTTGGGAAGCTAATCATTGGAGACATTTTCTAAACAGTTTCAGGGGCGATTTTGAGTGCTTTTGTTGGTTCAAAACAATTTCTAAACATTTGTTTTGTGTTGGTGATTCGTATGAACATGGAACTTGATGGTATGATGATTTGTTGGACTATCAGTGGCTAAACTCATTGTGATCATCCTAGGTTGAAGGTTTGTTTAAGACATTTGTGTTTTATCCGTATTTCTAGAATAATAGACTTGCAGTATTTGTGGTTTATTATGGTGTTTAAATGTTTGTTTGTAAGTTGTTAACTGATATTTTGATCTTAGCCTAAATTGTACGTTCTTGGTGTCGTTGACAATCGAGATATCACGGGAGAGACTAGGGTTGGATATTGGTTAATTGGTCGGTTAATTGGTCATTGGGTAACAACCTCGCGTTTTTATAATCCGAGTACTTAGTTCCCTTTCTTCAAGAACAAATAATCATACATGAATCATGTCTATGTGATTCTTTCTAGTTGGATTTAAACACGAATGCCAGTTGAAATTGGAAACCTAGGATGGTTACTTTCTCCTAATCTGTTTTAGTAACTAATCTTTGATTTGTAACTTATTCAGTTAATCTTAGCTTTAAAACCAAACAATCAAAATCTTGAATTTACTTTTCTTGCATTTTAGATAATTTAGTAATTTCAGCTAAACCTTTGGATAACACACATTCCACGAGCTCCTGTGTTCGATACCCACTTACCTCTAACTATTAGTAGTATTTGGATTAAATTTGCTTGAGACTACGATCTTGCTTCACTGAAGCTCCTGCAGCCGCCATGAAAGCTGAATTTGCAAAGGAGAAAGAGGATAAGGATTTGGTAAACAGTATGCCGTATGAATTTAAAGCAAAACTTGCTCCCAACCATGAATTTAAAGCGTGACCTGATTAGAGAAAAAGAAAAGGTTTTGCAATTTATCAAAGAACTGAAAGAAAATGAAGCTGCATATCATAGAAAGTTGAATTCAACTTTAGTGAAATGAAGACATTAAAAGAATTCCTTTTTTAGAAAAGATTTTATCATAAATGATTTAACTGAAAGATTAGAAAAATCTCAAAATGAAAACAATAGATTGCACATCATGATCGGTAAATGGAAAATTAGCCAAAAGGCACTGCTTAACATTAAAAATTACCAACGATTGAGTTACGTGAAGGATGGGATAGGGTACAAGGATAAGCCCGGAAATGAAAGAAAAATCTTTCATCCTCCGCACAGCAAAAACTATGTACCTATGCCATCTCCTCATCCTAATAATGATTTAATTGATAAAAATGATCTTTTTGCTCAAAATGTCTCTTACAAAAATGACAAAAATACTATCATTTCTAAAAGTAATGTAGATGTGTTTGAGCGTAAAGAAGATGTGTGCGATAAGGATGATGTCTGCGGAGGATCGAAAGTAGGGATAGGATATTCGGGCGACAGTTATTCCACCGTTAACTGGTTTGCCTTGAATTGTAATAAGAAAACAGTACTTCTATTCAGGAGACTGTAATAGTTTGACTAGGATGGATGACTCTAATGTCCGTGTGCCTAAATTTAACATTCGTGATGACTGTAATGGCCATGTGCCTACATTTAAGACCCACAACCACGAGAATGTAGTGGCTGAATATCTGGACTTAAATTCTACTTTTTGTGATGAAAAAGTTGTGTGTGAACCTCTTGTGTTTGTTCCTGAATTAAAAAAAAAACAGATTTGGGAAATTCCTCACTTTGAAAATTCCAGAATTTGTTCCATCTCACACAAGTAAATCAGAGACAGAAACAAAAATCAGTGAAGACGGCAGCAGCAAGGACTCATTCATCGGAACTTTAGAAGATGGTGGAGAAGATTTCAGCTCTTTTGATGATCTCGGTTCAAATGAATCCAGTAAAGAACAAGAATCACATTTTTCATTAGACACCGACAATGATGAAGATTGCTTAGATGATGAAAGCCACATTGCCAAGAGCATGCAGAAAGTCGAAAGTTCAAGCTACATTGCATCATCAGACAACGCTTCAAGCAGCTCAAGACTCTCATCACATACATCATCTTCACACACGACGTCTACTATAAAGAAAAGAGCAAATTACAAACAATGTTTTTGCTGTGGTCATTTAGGACATACGGCGAAACATTGCAAGAGCAAGAAATATTTGAACCCAAACAAGTTTTTGTCAAAAGTTTAAGCGAGCAATTTGATAATTTTAAGAAATTAGTCAAAAACATAGTTAATTCAACATGTTTTTGGAAAAGAAAAGAAGATATTCTCGTTCAAAATCATGATAGATTAAACTTGAAGCAAGTCTGAGTTCCGAAAACTAACTAACTTGTATATATTTTTGCTTGTTGTTGTATAATAGAATAATTGCAAAAATGGCTTTGAATGCTCATGGAATACATTTGGCACGTGGAAAGTGGATGCTCAATGCATATGACCGGATTGAAGGAACTCTTGAAGAACTTTCGATTCATTGACGGCAACTTCGTATCTTTTGCTGAAGATGAAAAAGGAGGAAAGATTGTTGGAATGGGAGACGTTGTATCTGAAGCACTTACATTGGAGAACGTCAATTATGTACTAGAATTGTGTTACAATCTCATGAGCGTATCACAAGTCTACGACAAAGGAATATCGTTGATGTTCAACGACGTGGAATGCCTTTTCTCAAGCCCGAATACTCCGTTCCTGCCAAAATGATTATGCTCACAGCTCCTCGTCAAAACAACACCCACATTCTCAATATGAAAAATGCAAAATCTAATGAGCATATGACGTGTCTGATCTGCAAAGCGTCAGAATCGGAATCACTGCTTTGGCATAGGCATTTGGGGCATGTGAATTTCAAAAACATGAATAAACTTTCTAAGTTAAATTTAGGGAGAGGTTTACCTCTAAAAGAATTTTCATTTTGAGAAAAATGTACGCATGCGCCCAAGGCAAGCAACACATATAGCCGTAACAAATCCAAAGCAGTGAATACGATAACTGCACCATTACAATTGCTGCATATGGATCTTTTCGGTCCTATTAGTGTTAAAAGTCTGGCTAAAAGATCATATTGCTTGGTGATTACAAATGACTTCTCTCAATTTTCATGGGTGTATTCTCTTGAAGCCAAAAGCGAGACCGCCTCCACACTCAAGACCTTCATTTCCATGATCGAAAATGTGATCGAACTGAAGGTCAAATCAGTCAGAAGTGATAATGGATCTGAATTCAAAAATTAAACGTTTATCTCTTTCTGAGAAGAAAAGGGAATTCACCTTCAGTATAGTGCAACTAGAACTCCTCAGCTAAACGGAGTAGCAGAACGAAAGAATAGAACACTCATTAAAGCTGTTTGAACTCTGCTTGTAGACTCCAAGCTGCCAATCATCTTCTGAGAAAAGGCAGTCAACACAACATGCTACGTCCTGAATCGAGTTCTTATTGTTAAACCTTACGGAAAAAAATGCTTATGAACTTCTTTTCAAAAGAAAGCATCTGATAGACTTCTTCAGACCTTTTGGTTGCTCATGTACTCTTTCAACACTGAAGAAAACGGAAGATAATCTAATGAAGTTTGAAGCTGTTGGCAATGTGTGTTACTTCATGGGATATTCATATACTCAGAAGGCGTATCGTGTTTACAGCAAACGAACCAATATGGTGCTTGAATCATACTATGTCGACTTTCAAGAAGGAAATAACACCAACACTGGAAATTCTCCAAACTGGTTTGACGATGTAGATGTTGTTTTCAACACTTTTGATATTCCTGAACCACTCTCCAAAGCCGAACCTACAGAAACGACCCCTATTGAACCATTGTTTGATCCTCCAAACATTGGCTTCACCCCTTTCATAACTAGTTTCACCCCAGTTTCAGCCGATCCAATCCTTGCTATCGTAGTTAATGGTGACACTTCGGCTAAGAATGCATCTACAAACGGTACTTCTTCTTCACAGCCGAATGTGGATGAACAAACTAAAGAAGACGGGCCTCTAATTATCTATGTCGAAGAACATTTCACCAATCTACCTCAACAAATTGAGACCCACACCAACGCAGGTTACAAGACAAATCGAAATCATCCCATTGGAAATGTCATTGGTCATGTGGAAGATGGAGTACGAACTCGTGGACAAACATATATCATCAACAAAGGATTGTATGCTGTGTTTCTTTCGAATTTTGTGCCAAGTGACATCGAAGTAGCTATTCAGGATCCTAGCTGGGTGCAGGCGATGCAAGAAGAATTATCTCAGTTTCGTAAGCTCAAAGTTTGGGAACTCATTGATCTACCAGATGGAAAGTATCCATTGGCACAAAGTGGGTACTCGGTAACAAAATGGATGATCATGGTGTAGTCATCAGGAACAAGGCATGATTGGTCATTCAAGATTTTTGATAGGAGGACGGGATTGATTATGAGGAAGTTTTTGCTCCGGTAGCACGTTTGGAGGCTATTAGAATATTCTTGGCATACGCATCATACAACAATTATAAAGTGTTTCAAACGGATGTTAAGAGTGCATTCCTGTATGGAAAGGTGAAGGAAGAAGTTTATGTTCGCCAGCCTCCTGGATTTGAAGATCCACATTTTCCTAAATGGTACTACAAGCTGGACAAAGCTCTCATTGGTCTTCATCAAGTCCTCGAGCCTGGAATGAGATTTTGTCGACTTATATTTTGGAATGTGGATACACGAGAGGTAGAATTGACATGACTCTCTTGACAAAAAGGATCGGTGATAATGTGATGCTAGTTCTGATTTACGTAGACGACATCATCTTCAAGTCAACAGATGAGATGCTGTGCAAGGAGTTTGAGACGTTATGCAAGCAAAGTTCAAAATGAGCATGATGGGGGAGCTCACATTTTTCTTGGGTTGGAGGTGAAGCAACAAGAAGATGGTATCCTTCATTAAGCAAAGTACATCAGGGATATTCTCGCAAAGTACATCATGAACGACTGCAAAACCGCCAGCACACCGTTTGCAGCTCCTAGTGAACTCACTCCTGATCTTCAAGGAAACTAATGAACAAGTCCTTTTATCTCTCAATGATAGGCTCGTTAATGTATCTGACCGCAAGTAGGCCTGACATTATGTGGGCTGTGTGCATCTGCGCACGATTTCAGACGAATTCAAAAGAATCTCATGAAACTTCAGTCAAACGAATTTTTCGCTATCTAAAAGGAACACCCAACCTTGGACAGTGGTATCCCAAAGATAGTAATTTTGATTTAATTGCCTATTCTGATAGGGGTGATCATGTAGGTTGCAAGGTTGATAGAAAGTCAGTTTCAGGAGGATGCCAATTCTTAGGAAATAGTCTTATATCGTGGCAAAGCAAGAAGCAGACGACAGTTTCCATGTCTACTGCTCAAGCCAAATATACGGCGGCTTACAGTTGCTGCTCATAAGTCCTTTGGATACAAAATCAGTTGCTGGATTACGAGATCAACATCATGAAGACTCCGATATTCATTGATAACGAGGCGTGTCTAGGAATTGTGAAGAATCCAATCGACCACTCCAGAATAAAGCACATTGGAATTCGCATTCATGTGATCCGAGATACTACGCAACAGAAAGCCGATATTTTCACAAAAGCCTTTAACAAAACCCGTTTCAACCAGTGGGTAACCTGGTTGGAAATGATCAATTTCCTTGAGTGGAAAGGAAATAAATTGCGTCTTCATAACCAATTGTACATATTAAAAAAACTGCTTTTTAAAATAAATGAGTATCTTAAAACTGTGCCCACCAAAAAGATTTTCTGCAAAATGAAAATTTCATTTTCAAGCAATGGACATCCGAGAATAAAATTTTAGGGGGGAAGATATCCAGAAAATACTTTGATATCTTGTTTGACACTTGTTGTTAAAGAAATTATAGAAAACTGTTAACACGTTGTCTTTTTGTTTGAAACAGAAAAGAAAGGAAAATCAAGATGCTAAGTAAGGAAAATCGAGGTACCAAGCAACAACGTATTAGTAAATTCAACAATACCATCGAGTAAACTGTGATTAGGCGACAAAAGTAAATGCTTATACGGGACTTCTAGATACCCACAATGTTGTGCAACTTGCGGGTAACACATTGAGGCATATGGCTTAATGGTCTTAAATCTTGCGTTGACAGATTGCCGAAGTCTTAGATTTCAGGTCTCTATATTGACTAATCATTTGGAGATATCATAATTGCTCTTCTACTACATCCAGATATGTGCTAACCTAGACACGATTATGATATCTTTTCAAAAGAGCCAATGTGTCCAAAACCTTACACTGAAGAAGCTCTTATAGAGAGTCATTCAAATGCATAAATCATACCTTCTGTGGTATTTGTCTTAGCCCTTGTAAGATATTGGTCTCTCTGCTGTACAAAAGTACTTACCTGATGATCAATTGTCTATCATTGAAAAACAAAATGGATAAAGTCAATATATTCACCCACTATCAGGAATCTTTGTGCATACCTTGATCGCGGGGGTATGTCCTGACGTGGGACTCACGGGAATAACATTCTAACATTCTAGCTTGAGTGGGGGCCATTGAAAATTTTGTCAATATTATCATAACATGATAAAATGCTCACCGAAAGCAAGTTTAAAGAAGGATGCATGGATTTAAGAGGATAAACATACTGACAATTTTTCTTGTGCCTCAGTTATTCAAAAGTTTAAAATAATAACTGACAAGTGTTGCCAGTATGATCTTTTTGCAGCAACATCACGGAGCTTCAAACAAAAGAAAATTGTGAAAAAGGAAGCTCCTCGGTTGTAAACATATTTTTCGGTGTCCAAAATTGCAAAGTTTTATTTTTCTTCAACTTATTTCGGTTGTTGCACTATTTTTCTAAAAAGGTCACATTTTTCGAGAAAGTTTGGAACTTTCGAGCGTATTCGGTTTGGATTTCTTAACTTTGAAGAATCCTTCCAAAAACTTAAGGCGGCGTATTTATCTTTCCAGCGTATTTACAAATACGTTGGAAGATATTTTAGTATATATATTAGTTTTAAATTTGTACAGTTCACTTTTTCTAAAAACTCATCTCCTACATTCATCTTCTTCATCTTCAAAAACAATTAGCAACCTGATATCGGTATGTTTTTCCTGTTTACGAATCAATTGTTGAATGCCCATGTCACTGAAAACATGTACAGAGCATAGACAGTCAATGGCATTGTTTGAATCCGGTTTCAAGGGTTTTGAAAGGGTTTATGAAGAAACTTTTAAATCCAGAGGATTTAATTTGAATGTGGCGTATTTACGTTTAAGGCAGCGTATTAATCACAGATCGCAGGTTGCGGATTTAAGTCTTGAACACGAGTTCGAGCAACCGACATAGTTGACGAATACGCCGATCATTCAGCGAAGATGAACATCTACGCTGACTGATATTTATGTAAATAGTATTGTAAATATTCGGTAAATATTTTAACCAATTAACCGGTATATTTCAAACCAGATCTCACTTGGCTTGTTTCCATATTTTCAGAAATGGTGAAAGAGATAATCTGGGATAAAACACGGAAGCACAATCAACCATGCAAATACAGCCGCTGCCGAAAGACTTTGAAGTTGTGGCAGACTGGATAAACTCAAGCAAGATCAGTTACACTATCCAAGCAGATCCAACTATATATAGCATTCATATGGAAGAATTCTGGAAAACAGCAAAAGTCACAATTGTCAACGAGGTCAAGAGGATCACGAAAACTGTTCGAAACAAGAAATTCATTGTAACAGAAGACGGTATGCGAAGAGTGCTTAGTCTCGGAGATGATCACAACAACATAGGCCATGTATATTCGATTTGTACAGCTTCTCATCAATGATCAACATCCCAAGCTCCCACATGACGATGACATGTACAAATTTCAGTTGCCAACGGGCCGATAAATCACAGAACTGAAAACAGAAGAGTGGGTGATGCTTCACCAGTGGATGTATAGAGGGAAAGACTTCCATTGGTGAAAGCTGCATACAAAAAATATCAGGAGGGTGTTAAAAGAAAGAAACAAAACGACATTGAAGATGAAGAAGATGAAGAAGAAGAGGCAGATAGTTGATTAGAAAGAAGAAAGGAAAACAGCCTGCGAAAGAGGGGGGGGGGTCATCAAAGAAAAAGAAAGATACCCCGATTCCAGAATGTTTAATGGAAGGTAGTATACATGGAGGTGGCACAAGAGAACCTAGAGAGCACATTGAGAACTTACGTGCCAAACATGAAGCTGAAGAAAGGGAAAAGAGAGAAGCAAAAAGAAAGAGGTGTGAAATGACAGAGTCCGAGACTCCAGTGACTGTCACATCCGAACACGAACAATTGGATGAGTCTGTTGATCAGATGATTGTAGATCCAGAAGATCCAAGCAAGTCACCTCCCCAGAAAAGAAAGAAAACAGGGGAAGGTTCATCAAGAAGTGTACCTACAAAATCAACACCTCAACAAGTTCCACGCAGACCTCGTCCATTCCAAGAACTTTACAATAAATTGTCAAAAGATATTGGAGCAGGTCCAGCACAAGAAATATGCTTACTAAAGCATCAAGTGAGTGACATGAATGTGATACGTGAAAAGCTGAGAAAGCAAAGAAAAGAAACAGGGAGCTTCATGCCTATGTGTCTGAACAAACAAGATTTGTAAGATTCCAATAGGATGGTATGGAGAAAATGTACAGGATGATCAGAGAGCTCTGTGCTAAAGTTGAAGTACAACCAGTTTTCTCAATTATAGACATCTTTGACTATGAGAAGTTGAAAGTTGAGGAAGATAAACGTAAAGCTACTGAAGCTGAGAAAAAGAAGAGACGATTAGAATTAGCGGTGAATGTTAATGAAGATGATGAAAGTGAGGAAGAGGAGGTGGATCGAGATGAAATGCTAGCACGGTTTGTCGACTGGGGATTAGAGGAAGAGGTTCAGTATGAAACGGAAGACGGTGATGAAGTGACCCCGCAACATCCTGAATGGTTTAAAAAGGAAAGAGAAAAGCTTCTAGATTTTTATCAAGTAGTCACTATTGAAAAGACCGAAGCCACCAACAAGATAATCAACTGGATGTACTGCAATTTGAAAGGAATGTTCATTGTGAAGAGACGAGGTAGGGTCATACAATACTTCAAGTCTGGAGTAAACATGAAAAGTCTTCCTCGGTGGGATACTGTGAGCACGGAAAATTAGACATGAACAATCCAACTAATAGTAGCATTGGTGCTGACTTTGAGCGACTAGTCTTAAGAGAATGCAATCGTTGATTTGTTGTTTTCAAGCCTTAACGCCCTCGCAGAAGAGTTTCGAAAATGACAAAGGATACCATCACCGGTAAAGGCAAGGTCTGTTGATGCATATTTGTGTGGATGTGACTTAGTTCGGTTTGGTTCGACTGAGTTTGGTATTCACCCCGGAAGCTCATGGTCCAAAGCAGGCCATTAGAAATGAAGACCGAAGACCAAGCAACAGTCAAGGGGGAATTTGTTGATACACTTTTGTGTCTGTTGCTTGTTCTTAGTTACGTCTGTAATTGTACGGTCTTTGTTTGTTGCGTCTGTAAAGTGTCGGTCGTATCGACCAAATCAAGATATCCTCCTATCTTTATTTAGTACGAGGTTTAGTTTGTTTGTGTTGTAAAACAGTTGCATGTGTGCATACTGTTAAGTTTTATGTTTCTGATCTTGCTGTCTATGCAGTATGTCTGTTAGCAGGGTTCCCCGAAGAACCACTTCTTCGTGTGAGTGAATTGTCCTTCGTACGAGCCAGATGCTTGTTTGTACGAGTGACCATTCAAAAGAACCAGTTGCTTGTTCGTACGAGTGACCATTCAAGAAGAACCATTTGCTTGTTCGTGCGAGTGACCATTCAGAAAATCCAGTTACTTGTTCGTACGAGTGACCATTCAAGAAGAACCATTTCTTGTTCGTGCGAGTGACCATTCAAGAAGAACCACTGATTCGTACGAATCATCACTGACTCGTACGAAGAACTTCAGTCGCACAAAGAACCACTGATTCGTACAAATCACCACTGATTCGTACGAATCCATGTCTTTTTTGACTAAACATTAGTTCTTCGTGGGACTCTATATTGTTCGTGGCACAGTAGGCAGTTCGTGATTGCATTGGGTCTTGGCCTATAAATACCCATCCATGTTAACTGGGTTCAAAAGAGAGCATAGAGAGATAAGCAGTTTATTCAATAGTGTAAGTACTGGGTCTCTATACAAATCAATACAGTGAATAGTTGAAGATATATCTTTTGTTATATTGGTTGTGCTCTTGCTTTGGTTTGCATATACATTTGGATTCCACACTCGTGTGTGTGTTAAACAACAAGTAAGTAGGTTAACATTGGCTCCCTTCCTTGTTTAAAACCAAGCATAGTGTTGGTTTTGAGCAAGTTGTGAAGCTTCCTGGAAGTGTTCTTGAACTTCAAACAAGACACTTAAGTTTTTACAAGAAAATGGTTTACAACTTAGGTAAAACTTATTGTTTTCAGAAAATTTTTATAAAACCTTGTTAAAATACATGGAGACATGTTAGGATACAGTTTTTCTTGAATTTTTTTTATCAAAGTTTAGTTCGACATATTTTCCGGTGAAGCACTTATCGGAAAACTCACTGGAATATTCCTTGAGTGTTGACTGAATCTTAAGGTTTGACTGAAAAGGTGTTTTTGGAATGTTTGTTTTTTAATCAAATCTGTCTAAACAACTAACAATTTCAAAAACTCAGAAACAAGATTCTGAAACAAAAGGAAACTTCTCACCAATCAACCCCTGTGAAAGATCCCCTGCGAAAGACTCCACACCTGTGAAAGACCCCCCTGCGAATAACCCACCCTACGAAGAACAGTGGTTCGTACGAAAAACCAATGGTTCATATGAAGAACCAGTGGTTCTTACGAATCAGTGGTTCGCACGAAGAACCAAGTTTTTCATGACTCTTTAGATTGTTAGTGGTTGTAGTTTTTCATGGTAGGTTGTTTGTGAGAATGATGTTTCATGGGCTTTAAAATTGTGAGTTTTAAAAGACTTTTATTTCAAGGTAATCTTTGAAGGTAATCTTTGAACCAAGTTTTATCGTAACTTTTTAGCAGACTTTTATTTCAAGGTAATCTTTGAAATTTTAATTTTTTAGCTGGTATTCATTAACAAACAACTAAAATGGGTACAAATCCTTGGGATTGGGGGTGTAGTTCAAGTACAAGCCAAGATGCATCACAATCTAGCTCCACAACCTCATGGGTAAAATCTTTAATACCTCCACAAACAACCATGATTATTACTAATCAATGGGCGTGTGTTAAGAATCAAAATCAAAGCGTTCAAACCCTTCTCATTAGCGAGAGTGAAACTGGAAGTAACAACCGTCCACCAAAGTTGAATCAAAGAATCTCTCGAAGAAGTATTATCAAATTCAACCTCTTTAGCTGAATTGGACGAGAATGATAAGAAGGCTTATGATCTAGAAAAGAAGGCCTTTACCATTCTTACACAAGCACTCCACAAGAATATTTATCATCAATTTATGTATTGTACCACTACGAAGACTTTGTGGGACACTTTGAAATTAAGGAGGGAATGAAATGCAGCAACGAGAAAGATTCGACATGATCTTTTAAAGAAAGAGTTTGAAGGGCTTCTGTTTATGGAGAGTTAAACATTAAGTGATATGACAACTCGTTTCTATCATTTGCTTAGTGAGATGTACTCATACAAGGTTAACGCATCACCACAAGAGATTGTTATGCGTTTTGCTGATGCTTTACCACCTAAGTGGAGTCAATTTATTGAATTGCTAAAACATACCAGTGTTTTAGATGTAATCAACATTTACAAATTTGTTTAGAAACTTGAAAACAAAAATGAAGAAGAAATTTGCAAAGCAAAACGAATTCCAGTTCCGCAAAACCTAGAGATGTATTTTGGAGGCATTAACACAGGTGTAAGTACAAATCAACAACCGAAGCTTCAAAGTACATTTGTGTCAAATGAAAATCCTTTTCTACTGCAAGTTCAACCAGATCAGTCTGTTGGTTCAAGTGCTCAAGTCTATGGACAAGCTTTTGATCCAAAATCTTTTCTTCCTCAACCACAAGATGCTAGACTAACAAATGCTTATGGACAAGCATTTGATCCAAAAGCATTTCTTCCTCAACCACAAGTTGTTACACCACAAGTTCCACAACAAGCTTTCTATGGTAAAAACTTTCAACCCTCAAACCCTAACACTGTATGACTCGATACATCAAACCTTTCTAAGGTGAGGAGGAAGTTGCCCGGGAACACATGTAGCTTTTAAACACTTTGGTGAGTTCTTACTGCGGATTAGTAGCTGGACAAATTGGTAACATCAATCTAACCAGTGAAGACTATCCACAAATTGATAAGGAGGAGATGGAGTTGATTGATATCAAATGGGCGTTTGCAAGTGCAGTGAGAAGGGCAAAAGATTTTATGGAGAAAACGAGAAGAACTAAACTGGAGAGCAACAAGGATACTCCATACGGTTTTGACAAAAGGAAGTTTACTTGTTTCAACTGTAGAGGAAAGGGGCATTTTAAAAGCGAATACACGAAGCCTCCATAGCAAGGGAATCATTATCCTTTCAACAGAAATCAAGTTACTAACAACGAAAGAGCAATGGTTCTAGCAAACAATTCCAACTGAGCTTTGATTGTTCAAGTAGATGAAAGCTGTGATTGGTCTGTTCAATTGGGAAACAGTGGTGGAGGAGGAACTGCATACTATGCCGAAATTGCAAAGAATGATAATAATGAAGAATCATCCAAAAATGATGACAGTTCATGGGATAGTAGTAGTTCAGATGAAGCAGAATCGACTTCGAGTGAAGATCGATCTAAAGATGTTAATGCTAAAGTAGATGATGTAATTACTGAAACTGAATTGACGGATAGCGACGAAACAAATTTGGAGCATGAAACTGAAGGCTCATCTGATGAGTTTTCCAAGCATCTCTCATCAATCGGATCTTCCACTCTTCGTGCAGCATTCATGGCCCGTTTAGATTGCCAATCCAGTCAGGTAAGTTCCAATAAACCTATTATGTCTAAGTGTTTTGAATGTATAGTTTTAAAAGGCAAATACTTAGAACTTTAAGGTAAATTTTATCACACGAAGAAACATCATCAGAGTTTGATTGTAGATCTGACAAAGTGCACTGAGGCAAACACAACTCTTAAGAAAAACGAAAAGGAATTTAAAACAACAATAAATCCTTAAAGAAAGATGTTTCTGAATTAACAAAGAATGTTTTGAGAAAACAAACAACCATTAACAATTATATTAACATGCTTGAAGAAAAGAAAAAGGAGTTAGCCTGTGCAAAATGTGAACATATGCAATCAAACTCAAGTTGCACAATTACTCCAACTCAGGATATGTTTTGGAGCACATCATCGATGTTCAAAAGAAGAAAGGTGATGTGAAATACATTGGTTATCAGGCTTGTCCCCCTCCGGAGGAGGCACAATTACACCAAAATGCCAGATGACGAAGATATGGCACAGTTTGAACCCACCGTTCCATTGGATCTAGCTGAATTTACAGCTGGTCTAGGGTTCACTAAGGGCACATCTTCAAGTCAAGATCAATCGGATGACATCAATGACTCAAAGTCTATGAATGATCAAAATCCTCCCATTATTGAGGATTATGATAGTTCGGATGACGAGTCGGTTGAGGACAAACTTAAGCAGTCAGATACGGTAACAATAGAGGAAAATATACCTCCCGAAAATCACATTCTCTATAATCCTCCAGCGAAACCGTGTGTGACTACCCATATAAAGATTGGTGAAGCTAATGTTGAAACCTATGAAAGCGTGAATTTGCTTTATACATTGATTGGTTCTGACACAGTTTACTTAAACAAACATTTTCCCATAAAAATGTCAATAAATCTTTTATTGATAAAGTTTTCGAGGATTATACTAGTAAGTTTTTGGGTAATTCGAGCCCAAGAGTTGTAGTAACTCAGTGTGCTCCTCTCCTAAAATCCGAAGTTAGAAAGAAATAGGGAAATAAAAAATCGAAACCAAAAAATAATTAACGAAAGCAAAATCACGCTAACCAAGGAAATGAAAAAAGCAAACAGAGCCAAAACAAGAATAAAATTCAAAATGTGAACTTCGTAAAATCTCGAGGGACTGATAAAATTGAATCTTTTGAAAACAAATCCAACACGGATTTTGTTAAACAAAATAAAATTTTGAAGAGAAACAATCAGAACAACTACACACAACACACAAATTGTTGTGATGTAGGACCAAGTACCTCAAGATCACGAAGTTCATCAGCAAGCTATCACATTTATAATACTCCGAGGTTTTTTTAGCGGACATCATGCTTTGAGTGTGGTGAGTATGGGAACATTGTCAAAAACTGTCCATATCTCACAAAGGTGTTGGTGCATATTGGTGACAACATCTTAATAGTTTAGCCTTTGGATATTTTGTATTGGACTTAGAATTTGTGTTTAGAGTTGTAATCGGCTTGGAGATGGCCTAGCCCAGTATAAAGCTGAGTATGCAGGCATGTAGTATATATACATGTTGTGCATTAGTGTTTAGGTGATGAACTAGAAAGGACACAGAGAGAGGAGATAGAAAGGAGTGTGAGAAATCCACAAAAAGTGACTGAGAGATTTCTACAGAGTCTTGAATTGATTGTAAACATTCATGTTGGATAATCGATAGAAGACTGTTTGAAAGTGATTGTGTTCGTGTTCGTATTCTTGTTTCTCTGAAATCTGATCTAGGGGATTCCGCACTCTAGATTAGATAGACGATTCAATGAAGATCCATATGGTCTAGGGGACCTACAATTTTATCAGAGCATTCGGCTCTTGATTTTGCTCGGTTCAGAATCGTAACAATAGAAAAAGTTGGGTTTTTGGAAATTTTGGAGGCTGTTTTCGAAGTTGTGACGGCTATTCTAGGGTTTCAGCGGCTGTTTTAGGGTTTTCCAGCGATTTCGGATTGATGACTTGCATTCCGGATAAAAAAGTGAAGAATTTCGGATTGCAGACTTGAATTCGGATCTGGAAAACTTGCATTTTGGATCAGAAAAGTGTAATTCGGATCAGAAAAGCCCATTTTGGATTAAATTTCGGATCAGAAGCTATTTCGGATTGAATTTCGGATCAGAAGTGTATTTCGGATTCCATCTCGGATCAGAACTATTCCGGATTCTATCCCAAATCAGAAAGTCTATTTGGGATTCCGTTTCGGATCAGAATAGTGCATTCCGGATTTCATCTCGGATCACTATTCTGAATCACCATTTCGGATTAGCAATTCGGATTACTGTCCCGGATTTCTATCTCGGATTGATTATCCGAGTTACTGTTCGGATTCGGTACTGTTCCGGGTTCTATACAAAAAGGTGGAAAGTTAACCAGCTGACGTAACCAGAGTTAAACGTTTTTGGACATAGAATATGATCCATAAACAATCTTGACACACCGGTTGCACGGTTAGGCTCGTGTGATTTTTAGGACAAAAAAAATTCCTAAAATCACTATCGGACAATATACATCATTGGATTCGTATCGTTGAGACGAGTTTAACGGTACAATTTTGTGAACACACTTTTCGGACAAAATTTTGAACGTTTTTAACGGTACGGTTACGGTAATACATGAAGAAGGACCAGAAGAGAGGTTAGATTTGGGTTTTGACACAGGTATACCAAAATCCATTTAGACTAATACTCTGCATGTTAAAGATGGTCATAATGAACAATATGAGTGAAGGTGTTAATAACTGACCAAAGTTGATTAATGCTGAACACTATGTATTCTGGAAAGAGAAGTTTGAGGCATTTGTTCAATGTGAAGATTCTAAGATGTGGAGTTGTAAGATTGATGGGTACATTGCTCCCACACGCCGAGTTAGCAGGAGAATTATGGTACTCTCATATGAGAAGATGGAAGAGTATGAGAAACGTATATATGATGCTGAGAAGAAGGCTTTAGAAGCGATAAAGATATCCTTGCCATTTGATATGAAAAACATTTGTAATAGGTATGGATCGTCTAGAGAGCTGTGGGAAGCTTTAGAAAAACGTATCAGAGTACTTCAAGACAAAGTACATGTGTGAGTGAGACTGCAGCTGTGAAGATTGGTGAAGAAGCTGCTAAGATAGAAGAGAAGAAGGAAGCTGAGAAGGAGAAAATGAAAGTCAATGATGCAAGTGCTACAGGGTGCATAGATGCTACCGATGAGCTTACTAGAGAGGTACAAGTACAATCACTATCTGTAAGTCATACTTGTCATAATTGCACTGAACCACTGGGTACAGTTGACAAATTATCGGAGCAAAACAAAATTCTGTTAGTTGAATTAGAAAAACTGAAAGAGTCAAATGTTCTTTTGATTGAAAGAAAGTCAAATTGTTTAAATTCACTCAAATCAAATGAACAAGAAGTCATCAGCTTGGCAAAGTCAATGAACTATTACAGATCATTGATTTGGCTCGTGAGGCTGTGAAAGATAAGACTAACGAGTTTTCAGAAAAGTGCACAGAATTGGTTGGTGCACAGGCCAAAATTGTTGAGCTTCAGGGAAAGTTAGACAAATTTGGAGAAACCTTGTTAGTCGGGACTCAAATTCAGAAAAGTTTGAAAAGGAGTAGTGTTAAAACAGGAGTGGGGTTTAGTAAAGCTTCATCTTCTGAGGATCAGGATTATTCCTTTTTACCAAATGAAAATGAGCTAATAGATTTTGTGCCTACTACACTAGATGTAGTGGATCTGATAACCGTTGACATACCTAATAGTCCAGTTTCTTTGAAAGAATCGGCTGGGTCTAACAGTAAACCTCATAAAGTGGATGAGGATACTAAAGACCAAACAATCAAAACATTTAAAAAGATATCTAACCGAAAGAAAGTTTTTAAGAAAATATCTTGTTTTAAATGTCACAACAAAGGACATGTGGCTAGTTGTTGTCCTTTTAAAAAGGGTAAGAAAGCGGAGGCTGAGGTTGATGTTAAGGATGGAAATCAGGTTGGTTCAAATAAAAGTGTTAAATCCAGTTTTTAGACAAATCAACCGAGATTTCAACCTAAACCTTCAACATCAAGAAGATTTGTTGGTTCAAGAAACTCTTCTCCTAAATCATATCATGATAATAGCCAACCAAATTCTTTTCAAAGTAAAAATTTTGGATATCGAAATCGATACCAAACTTCTGGTAATCAAAACTTTCAACGAAGAAACGAATATAGGGGTTTTAGTACTTCGAGTGTTCAACATAATCCAAAAATTTTTCAAAGTTCAGATTATGATAATGGGAGGAGAAGGTTTCGAGATAATAATTTTCAAAGGTTGGAAAATCCGAGAGTTTATTGTAATTCTCGCGATCAAAGATCTCATGAAAATTATAAATCGTGTCCAACAACTTGGAAGACATCAAAGACCCCAGTAGGGTTTGATGGATATTGGATGGATGTTCCAGTGGTTGATGAATCTGGACGACCCAAGACCTTTAAGGCTTGGGTCCCCCAGTCTAACTAAGTTGTTGAGTGTGTGTGCAGGATGACCAAGAAGGACTGTTGATGTGTTCAATAGTGGTTATTCCCGTAAATCATCTGAGGTGAATAGTAGGTTACACATGGTAACGAATTATTTACTTCTGTGTTAGATACTGGTTTACTAAAACTGAAAAACCTTTTGTCAAGTTGAAGTGGGAGTCTGTTTGTATTTAAATTTCTGTTTTAAAACCTTACTACATAAAAACAAAAATTTAGGGGGAGAAATTTCCCTAAGCCAAAAAGAGTTTTAGTTAATGCGTGAGTTTAGGGGGAGTAAGTTGAAAAGTTAAAATTTTTTTGTTAAAAATAAAAAATGAGTTTTCACTATGTGGAAAAGAAGAAATGATAGTACATCAGTAAGTTAGACTGTCACACTGAAATGAAACTTAAAATTGCTTAAGTGTGATAACAGTTTCATCATATGATGTACCAGTAGGCAAAAGGCATGAAATAATCAACTTACCTTTTTGATACAAATATAATAAACTGTGTATAAGTGGGTAACATATCAGTGGCGTATGGTTTTATAACCTAAAATCTTGCGTTGATAGATTGCCAAAATCTGAGGTTTTAGGTCTTTATATTGTTATTTCATCCGGGGTGTCAAGGTTTATTTCATCCGGGGTATCAAGGTTGTCCTTCTACTGCATCCAGATATATGCTGACCTAGGCACAACCAGGATATCTTAAAAGAGCAAAAATGCCAAATCCCAAAAATTGAAGAAGCTCTCTTAGAGAGTCATTCAAAAATGTGCAAATTGCATTATTCGTACCAAAATTTGGTATTTGCCCTAACCCTCATTGGATATTGGTCTCTTTGCTGTATGGAAGTACTGACCTGATCACCAATTATCTAACGTTGTAAATAAAAAAGGATGAATTTCGGTATACTCACCTACTACGATGAATTTTTGTGCATACCTTGATCGTGGGGGTATGTCCTGAAGTGGGATACACTAGTATATCAGTATAAATTATCTAAACAGATCACTAGGTAATGGTACTTGAAATGTTCATGTATTTTGTTTAAGTGGATAAACAATAGTGGTAATCGTCTTGAACTGTTTTTCATGAATATTGCATATAGAATAATCAGATAGTGTGAAAACAGTTTGGTGTTGCTGATATGACTTCTTACTGGTGATTCTCACAAAAATACAGTGTTTATTTTCTTGTTAACTGTTTGTTTTCAGAAAATCTAAAAAGACAAAAAGATTTGTTTTTAAAGTCTCCCAGTTTGAACTGAACTGATAAGTTGTTTGTTTTTGCATGATAAGATAAAATCTTGGTTTATCTTTAATGTAGAAAAGGACTACTTGTTTTTCGAGTGACTTGCTTGTGTTTCTAAACAGATTGATGCAGTTATCAAAATGAAGTGCGGAATTCAAGTAAAGTACATTTTAAGAATGGAGTGCAGAATGTGTGAAGATGCATGGTAGGATCCTTCTACTACATTGCAAAGGGAGATATAGATAAATTTGGTGATATGAGCTTAACCAGAAAATGCTAGTTCGCTAATTTACAACGAATGAAAGTTTTGGAGATTGGATGCATCAGCAAAGGGGGAGTCTGTTAATGTTAGAATTTGTGTGTAGCTGAAGCTATCCAAAGACCAAAAGATCACAAGATGTTTGAAGACTAAATTACACTATGAAGCTATTGTCAAGGGGGAGTCTGTTGGTGTATATTGGTGACAACAACTTAATAGTTTAATAGTTTAGTCTTTGGATATTTTATATTAGGCTTAGCATTTGTGTTTAGAGTTGTGATGGGCTTGGAGAATGGCATAGCCCAGTATAAAGCCTAGTATGCAGACATGTAGTATATATACATGTTGTGCATTATGGTTTTAGGTGATGAACTAGAAAGGACATAGAGAGAGGAGATAGAAAGGAGTGTGAAAAATCTACAAAGAGTGGCTGAGAGATTTCTAGAGAGTCTTGAATTGATTGTAAACATTCATGTTGGATAATCAATAGAAGACTGTTTGAAAGTGATGGTGTTCGTGTTCGTATTCTTGTTCTGTGAAATCTGATCTAGGGGCTTCCGCACTCTAGATTAGATAGACGATTCTGTGAAGATCCATACGGACTAGGGGACCTACAAAAGGGAAAAGAAAAAGTTGATGTGCCCCGTGGTAAACGTCACCATACCAAATCTGTCTCGCCAAAACAGGGCCCTCGTCTTGTTAAACAACGAAAAATGAAACCGAGAAAAAAACAACAAAAAGATATTGAAAAGACTTTAAAACTGGAGGTTGTCCAAACACAATCGGTAAAACCAAATGTTAAAATTAAGAAACAAAAACAGATTTGGAAACCAAAACCGGTAATTGTTTCAGGGGGAGCACAATCCATTCCGAATAATCAGGAAAACGAAGTTCCAATTCTCGATGATGTCGGAGGACCCAAGTCAATGAAGGCTTGGGTCCCCATCTCCAACTAATCTTTAATGAGTGTGCAGGATGTACTAGGAGGAATTATTGACAATCATAGAAGTGTTGATAGTGGAGTGTCCAACCACAAGATCGGCGACATGCGGCTCCAAAACATCGTTATATCCAGGAGTTGTTGCCTTTGTTGGAGAGAAAGAGAAGATAATGTCTGATGAGTGAAGAAAATTTGGTGAATAAAGTTGATAACTTCACAAGATTAAAAACGACCAACAATTTGTTTGTTTAAGGCTTGGATCGGAGCCACAGGATAGGTTCAATCGAAATGTACGCGCCTTCAGCACGTCAGAAGATTATCGAAGATTCATGTCTTATATCTTCCACAAGAAGTTCAAAGCTTACAAGATGATCATGTAGTGTACATTTCTCCATGGGTGTGATTGAAGAAAATGTGTTTGGTTGAACCAACCAACCGGGTGTGCGATGTCTTGGCGTGGATTGAACAACCGCACACTACTTCTCAAGGAGAAAGACGAAGACCTTTGCTGGTGCAAAAACATATGGACAACATCATGTATGGACTATCCAAAGATGATATGTACAAGTTCCCTACATGCTCTCTTGCTTCTTACTAGTCGGACCCGGAGGTTTATGATCTTGTTGCTGTGAAGAGATTTCGCAGTTATATGAAGTAGCTGCCAAATCGACCTTGAAATCCACACCGGGTAGATATCTAGTTGGGAGAGCACAAAGATTCCTGGTAATGCACGTAGCAATTGCAGGATTACGGTTTTAAATTTTCTAATCTCTCCTATCTATGTCGATTTTTAAGCTACTTTACAGATGTCTAAAATCTCGTACAATACTCCAGACCAAACACATTGATCTCGAATATCACCTCACATGTGATTGTTTCAATATGAAACTCATCAATGTTGTTTTGGTCCACACTGATTACCAACATGCCAACCCATTTTTCTAAAATTTTGATAAATCATTTTTTAATAAATTAATTTTGGTGAACGGTATCGAGGTAAAACATGAGTTAATCCACATCAGGAAATTGTTTTTGTGAATATTTTTCTTGAAGAAAATCCAAAAAGATCTATTTAAAGGTTTAAATTTACTTTTTGCATTGTAGGGGGAGTAAATTCCAATCCGGAAAATACAAAAACATTGCAAAACGTCAATAATGACAAAAACAAGAGAAAAATAAAAATGAGTTTCCTGGCAAGAAAAAGAGAAAATGATAGAAAATTAGTGGTATGTCAAAACCTCTTTGAACTTAAAAAAAAAATGATAAGTAGCTCTATTCAATGTATCGGTAGGCTTGCAATCATTTTAGAGTGTGCACAAGGCGATATAAACATAACAGACTGAAAGCCAGGTGGGAACCATTCATTGGCATATGGTCTTGGTACCAAAATTTCGTTTGATAGTATGCCGAGGTTCTGAGATATGCGGTCTTTATGCTTGTTTATCATCTGGGTATCATGGTTGAATCTTTTACCAAAAAATAACGGGGACGCAAGTCTAGAACTTCAATGATACCATACATACATGTAACATTGCATACGACCATCAATAAGTGATAAACATATCACATCCACCCAATGAATAAGTGATAATATATCACAACTTTATGCGGGAGTTAAGTTGGTCTCTTTGTCGGTACGTTGGTACTAACCTTTTCACCGACTTACTCCTATGCCCTGCATGCATCTAAAAATCAAGTTCCTCATCAATAAGTGATTTAATCACATAGGGCTTTTTTTCATGAAAAATAAGTGAGTATCTCACAATCTATATGTCAAAACAGATGATAAACAGTATACTCACCGGTAAGATTTTCTCTCGTGCATGTCTTGATACAGGAATGTGTCATGAAGTGGATGAACACCGGTCAATAAGTATAATTCATACATTAATCGTATCCCCTAACCGCGAGTACATCTGATAAATTGAGCTTATGTGGACAACAATACCGAAAATTGTTATAGGATATTTATCTAAATGCTATCTAATCGAACAACAAGTGTGTTTTTGCATGATCGTATACTGATATGATTCTCTTACCCTCGAAATTCACAAAAAGAATGTCTGTAAATATTTATTTGTTCCTTTCCATCTTTACACTAAAAAGTTGAAAAATATCAAAAAAAATTTAGGTGAGTTTTAATATAAATTTTATAAAAGCCAAAATGATTTTACTTCTAGTTTATTTATGATTGACTGATGTTGGAAATCAAGTCTATCCTACCTAAAATCCTGATTGTAAGCCGGAAAACAATTGCATCTTCATAAATGGTCAAAGTTGACAGGCTTTAAAGGTTGATGGATTAAAATTGAACAATCTTAAAACCCTTAAAGTATTGTCAGTTGGTAGCTGAATGAGAGTTGGTCTCATGTGTATCATTTACTAATTCTGCTTAAAATCAATCCTTTGTGAAATTTTCAATTGAAAAGTCTCTAAGTTGATTAAATCCCTAGCGGTTGTTCTCATTACGCGTTTAGCTTTGTTGTGTGTGTAGATGAGGCATCCAAGAAAGCTAAAGGCAAAGAGAACGAGTTTGAAGAAAAAGTTATGGGAGTAAAGACACAACATGAGTGCAAGCCATGGATCAAGAAGATCAATTTAGAGCTGACAACTTATCAACACCACAAGATATATTCAAGGGGGAGCTTGCTGATGCACCTCCTGATTGTGACACATGAAGACATCTTAAGATCCGACAGCCTGAAGAACAAACCATCACGAGCAGCATCCAAGGGGGAGTTTGTTTATGCATATATGTGTGGATGCGAATCAGTTCAGTTCAGTTCGACTCAGTTTGGTTCGGTTCGACTAAGTTTGGTATTCACACCGGAAGCTCATGGTCCAAAGCAGGCCATTAGAAATGAAGACCGCAGACCAAGCAACAGTCAAGGGGGAGTTTGTTGATACACTTTTGTGTCTGTCGCTTGTTCTTAGTTACGTCAGTAAATGTACGTCTGTAAAGTTTTGGTCGTATCGACCAAATCAAGATATTCTCTTATCTTGATTTAGTATCAGGTTTAGTTTGTTTGTGTTGTAAAACAATTGCATGTGTACATACTATTAAGTTTTGTGTTTCGGATCTTGCTGTCTGTGTAGTATGTCTGTTAGCAGGGTTCCCCGAAGAACCACTTCTTCGTGTGAGTGAATTGTCCTTCGTACGAGCCAGATGCTTGTTTGTACGAGTGACCATTCAAAAGAACCAGTTGCTTGTTAGTACGAGTGACCATTCAAGAAGAACCATTTGCTTGTTCATGCGAGTGACCATTCATAAAAGCCAGTTACTTGTTCGTATGAGTGACCATTCAAGAAGAACCATTTCTTGTTCGTGCGAGTGACCATTCAAGAAGTACCACTGATTCGTACGAATCATCACTGACTCATACGAAAAACTTCAGTCGCACTAAGAACCACTAATTCGTACGAATCACCACTGATTCGTATGAATCCAGGTCTTTCTTGAATAAACATCAGTTCTTCGTGGGATTCTATATTGTTCGTGGCATAGTAGGTAGTTCGTGAATTGCACTGGGTCTTAGCCTATAAATACCAACCCATGTTAACTTGGTTCAAAAGAGAGCACAGAGAGAGTGCATAGAGAGATAAGCAGTTTATTCAATAGTGCATGTGTTGGGTCTCTCTACAAATCAATATAGTGAATATTTGAAGATATATCTTTTGTTATATTGGTTGTGCTCTTGCTTTGGTTTGCATATACACTTGGATTCCGCACTCGTGTGTGTGTTAAACAACAAGGAAGTAGGTTAATCTTGATCCTCCAAGTGGACCTACAAGGTCACATGGGTTATCGATCCTGCCAAAGTAGAAATAAGAATCAAGATCCCTCTAGAGATTCCAGTGATGCTTATTGACTTAAAGAAATGGTTCTACGATGGTAAAATAGGTGAAGCTGTCATCAGATCCAACACTAATGAGGATATCCGCATTCCGGATCTAATGGATGTCTTTTATGTTCTGCCTGTCCAATTTGAATGTTGGTAATGGAAACGAGTACAAAGAAGAAGGCATGCTATGTCAAAGGGTGGTAGAATGAGCGAGGGAACAAAAATTGAAATGATGGAGATTCTAAAAAGGATTGAAAAATAAAAGGAGAAATAGGAAGCAAAGAAAATGAAAAAGAAGAAGAAGTCTCTAGCAAAGCAAAAGGATCCATCACCCACTCAGTTGCATCAGAATCTCAACCTCCAGCCTCATCCACATATGAGGCCAATACGGAGGATCCACTTGTCACTAGTGAAGCTGTTATCAACCAAACTGAAGAACCGCCATACTGTAGATCAAGTTGCAACAAATCCAAAAACCAAAGCTCAAGAACAAAGAACAAACTACTATGCAATGATCTAGGGGGTGGATATTGTTAGAACTATTGAGATCGTTGGTGCTTCATTTAATTAGCTTTTGGATTGTTTTGTCAAGATTTAAAGTAATCTAGAAAGTTCAGGTGCTAAAGTGTAACTACAGGGAAACTTCCCTATAGTGGCGTAATTAAGTACCCAGTGTATTTAATAAATACGCTGGGTAGTCAGTATGTATGTATATGTGCTTAATGGAAAACCCTAGTCCAAGGTTCTTGGACAAGTTTTGGTGATTTCTCTTATGTTGTGATTATTGTTCTTGTGCTAAATCCGAACATCCAGGTGCTTTTAGGGATTATATCTTTTGGGATTCCATATACAACACTTGTTGTTTGATCCATACAAGAATCTTCATCTTCATCTTTTTGTTTTTCTTAACATTTATACATTCAAGCAACTAATCTATAGTTGTTTAGGTGATAACAATCAAACCATTGTGATCCGAATCTGTTTTGGGACTCACAACTAATTTAAACACTCTTTCAATTTTTATATCATCCTCGTTCTGAAACGGAAATTCTTCATCAGAAAATAGCTTGTCAGATCCCTTCACTTTGTATGCTACCATCTTAGGATCATCATTTAAACTTGGTTCTGATTTTGAAATATAATTCTTATGAAAACTTTCTTCATTTTTAGAACGGGAATTTGAATTACTCTTTTCAGCATCTAAGTTTTCAAAAACATTTTCGACCACTTTTATAACCACATCAGAATCACATTCATAGGTCACATCTGTGTTCTCAGGTAACTCGAATTTTTGTTCCATTTTCAGGTTCAGATTGAGCGCCTTCTCCTCTCCTTGATGATTTTTTCTAGAATAATTGTACCAGATTGGAGTAGGAACACGATGATAACCCGAGTCATTGTTCTGAACTCCACTTTTATTCTCTTCCTCGACAGTTTTTACTTCTTGTTTGGGAAGAATATGATCAATTACGTATGAACTTCTGGAGTAACTGATTAAAAATTTGTTGACCATTTCTGCTTCGATTCTGACTTTCTCCAATTCTTGTTTTAGATTGGCAATATTGTTCAGATGAATATTGATTGCCATCTGTTTATCCATTACCATAGCTTTCAACATGTCGATTGTAGCACCATCTTTCAGATTAGCATCACGGTGAATTTTGATGGTATAGCTTAGCTTGTCATATGCTTCTTTCATTTGATTGTAATCTCTTGAAATATTATCTGTATGACATTTCAGCTCTTTACGTCTCTCATCTTTAACAATACACGATTCACACGGTTTTTAGCACTTTGCTTTATATACTTCATCTTTTTCAGCACAAGATTTGCATGGCTCTATACATTCTGTGCATTGTTGTTCTATTTTGATTTTCTCAACTTTTAGCTTTTGATTAACTTCAAAAATTTCATCTTCTACTTGAGAATGATCTGGTTTTTCTGGAACTTCATCGTATTTTACACTTTGTTTTTGTTTGCCGAAGAAACCTGCAAAAAGCATTTAACATGTGAGGAGGCATAGATGATTTAAACATATTATGAATAACATCTTCTCTATATTCCTCTTTAAACTGTTTCTCTTCTTCTTCACTCTTTGTGCTTTGAGTTTGTTCATCAGATAAACCTGCACTTGTAACAGAATTATTAGATTTAGATGACATGAACATTTGTAAAGCCTCAACCTCTTCAGAGCACGATCTTTCATAAACATACTCAGTAAGAAAATCCTTGTCAATTCCTTCATCAAACACAATCTCATTGTTATCCATTTTATTGAAAATTTTGATCACTAAAAATTTAGTGTGAAATTCTCTCGACGGTGTCCCGGAAGAGCCTGTATTTATCGTCAAAATCATTAAAAAATTTCAATCACCAAATTTTTTTAGGTTACCTTCGTACGAGGGTAATTTACCTTCGTGCGAAGGTAAACTTCTCTTCATGCGAAGATGAAAATTTCACTTCGTGCGAAGAGGGTTTCACAATTCCACGTTTTTGCTATTTGATCAAGAATTGGTTGATTTTAGGTCTGATTCTTTCAAGAGTTTGTTATTAGTCCATTTTAAACAGTCTAGAAAAAATCAATCCAATTTGTCCGTTCAATGTCCAGGAAATGCAAAAACAAGAAAGAATGAGTAGAAGAAAGATGTATTGTTGTTGAATCTTGTCCAATGTCTTCATATCAGGCCTTCCTGCTCTGATACCACTTGAAGGTCAGAATTTGGTTGATTTTAGGTCTGATTCTTTCAAGGGTTTGTTATTAGTCCATTTTAAACAGTCTAGAAAAAAATCAGTCCAATTTGTTCGTTCAATGTCCAGGAAATGCAAAAATAAGAAAGAATGAGTAGAAGAAAGATGTATTGTTGTTGAATCTTGTCCAATGTCTTCATATCAGGCCTTCCTGCTCTAATACCACTTGAAGGTCCATGTGACGAATCCGATAGCCCAGGCACTAACTTGATAACCTAGTATACACGTGCGAATTCCGTGTATAGTTAGGCAACATTGCAAGCACGTTGTGCTCACTTTAATCACTGTTTCATTAACTTGTTGTACGTTACAGATCATAGAAACAGTCAGATAGAGTTCCGCTGTCCAAAACACAAAACGTTACCAATGAACTAGCTTGCACGTCTATTTATAGACGACAAATTACCTTCGTACGAAGCTAAACTCTGTCTTTGTGCGAAGGTAAATCTCCTTCGTACGAAGATAGTTTCACTTCGTACGAAAATAGGTTACCTTCGTACGAAATGCATATCCACTTTGTGTGAAGTGAGCAACATACATTCTAACATTATGCAACTACATACAAAATCGATACTATGCAATGACGTAGGCGACAAACATATGCATCAACAGTCTCCCCTTGGCTGTTGACGCAGTCTTCAAATCTTCGTTTAAGATCCAGAGTCTTTAAAATTCTTTAAGTTTCTTCAAAACTTTAATAGCTTTAACTTTCTTGATCTTCAGGTATTATCAGCAGTCTTCTATTTTCTTTGATCTTGAATAGTAAACATTGTGTATCAGCACACTCCCCTTTCTTTGAGCATTCTTTATCATCATTCAACATTTCTATCCTGCTCTCCCTTACATTTAACTTCCTGTTCATTCTTTCATACATTCAAACAAACATTTCAGATTCAAACTTTGAAATTTCTAAAAATAAACATTTCAAATTTTAATATTTTTTCTCATTTATAAACCCTCTCAATTAATCAAGTCCAAATTAATAACCTTGACTATCTGATTTATCTATCAAGTTCAAATTAATGACCTTGATTGACCTTATTAAGAACAAACTTATGTTTTGACTCAAATTTAAGTCTCAACTTAATGAACTTTAATCATTTTCAGACAGTTTTAAATTTCTGATTTTTGTTTAGCAGCTATAGATTTTAAAAATCAGCTTTTCATCATCGGCAGTAGAAACTAAAATGAACATAAAATCATTTTGTTTTTATGAAATGAACAACAATACTAATTATGTACAAACATATTTACAGACATATTTTTTGTGAGTTTGTGCTAAAGGATCGTATCAGTTTTTTTAAGACATATCACAAGTACCGTTGATCTTGATTAAACTTTAAAATCTAAACAGATTCACTTAGATTGTCAATATACTTGTCCACTTAAACCTCTACACATTTCTCAATTGTTCTGAGTTACGTTAGGTAATTTTAGGGACTTGACTTAATAGTGTTTCCGACCTCAGAATATATTCATGTATCAAGATTCCCTGGATTTCATCTTACAGGTGAATATATCTAATTGATATCTGTTTCTGGGTAATTGGAGACCTTGAGAGCTTAGGTTAGTACCACCGTACAAACAAAGAAACGAAGGCTCGACTTTAAAAGTAGTGTTCCAATTTGGAATCTTCTACTGCAAATGTTGGATCTTTCGATACTTATAAATTTTTGCAGTTTTGGGTTTTTGAAGAAAACTTTTTCTACAAGTTCTAGTCCATTGCCGAGGCAAAATCATAAGAACTTGTATAATACCCCATATATCAATTGTTAATAAAGACCTAGCATCTCAGAATCCAGTATCTCTGAAACAAAATTTCGGTGTATTAAGACCATATATTCGAGAGATGTTAAACCACTAATTAATAAGTTTTTCTTTATGTTTATATCTCGAAAGCAATTTACTGAATGTGCAAATCCTACTGGCACATCATCAGTGAGACCTGTTTAAACTTTTTGATACTACATTTCTTTAGCATATTGTGATAGTCCACTGATGTACTATCATTTCCTTTATTCACACGAAAACTCTTTTTGTCTTTTTCATGTTTTTCTACATTTTTGCATTTTTTAATGTTTTTATATTTTCTACAACATTTCTCCCCTAAAATCAAAAACATATTTTTTGAATTTTTGTTTTTAAAGAAAGAATTTCTAAAAACTATATAAGATGTGACAAACCAATGAGAATTACTTCAATTCGGCATCCATTAGTGCTTCACATTTTTTCCTTTTAATTTCTTTCCCCCTCATGATGACAAAACCTTAGACCCTTTTCATTTTAAACAAAAACATTTATAAACCTGTCTTTTTAACCAGTCTAGTTTGTTCAACAGTAATTCTGTGAAATTTACAATTTTTCTTCAAAAATTTGTAATATTGTAAAGTAAACGTTATTGAAAATTCAATCATGGCATTTATGTAGAACAAGTTATCGCGGCCCAAAAAATCCTTATTATGTGCTAAGAACCTCAATCTTCATGTTACTTTATCTTCCGAAAGATCCTGCACACAAATGTAAACAATCAATTGAATAGTTTAACCCAAGATGTTTTAATCTTAGGTTCAACCTTAGTTTTGATTTCCTTTTGATAATCAGGTTTATTTGTGACTTTCTTATGTTTAGGAAAATCTTCTAAACTTTCAATTTTCACTGATTGTTCAGTCTTTCAACAGATTTTTCTTTCATTACCTATTTTTGTTCAAACCTTTCTGACTTCCCAGTTGACACAAAATTTTCAACTTTTACAGGAAAAATTCCATTTTTCATCACCCATGTTTGTGTTTTAGACATTGCTTTCTTGAAATACAACATAGAATCTTTTCGTTCAACACTTTTTGAAGTTTCACCAGCTTTTCGAATTTTGAAAATTTAGTGTGAACGGGTTTCACTTTTTTTGTAGATTTTTTGACTTGTTTCCAAACTTGTGTTGGTACAAATATTGGTGAGTTTTGCTTTAAATCTACGGAATTTTTCTTAACAACGGAAACAGGTTTAGGCTTTAACTGTGGACATTGTCTAACAATGTGTCCAACTTTATTACATCGAAAACATTCCTTAACCTGTTCTAGTTGTTGTTTTCTAGCATCAAACTTATCATTTGATTTCTTTTTCCCCAAACTTTCTTTTTCCTTTTCTGAAATTGTTCCGAAAACAAAATTTATTTTCTTTGAATAATCTGGTTTTCGGAACCTGTGATTGTTTTTCTTCTTCTTAGCATATCCCAAACTTTTCTTTTGTCTTCATGATATTTTTTACCTTTATGATTATAAAAACGTTTAGGTTTGGAACTGTAAGACTTTTTAACTTTCTAAGACCCAAAAATTATTTCAACTAATGTTAGAACTTTTGAGATCATTGGTATTTGGATTGTTTTGTAAAGTTTTATAGTAATCTAGAAAGTTTAGGGGCTAAAGTGTTACTACAGGGGAACTTCCCTGTAGTGATGTAATTAAGTACCCAACGTATTTAACAAATACGTTGGTAGTCAGTATGTATATATATGTGCTTAATGGAAAACCCTAGTCCAAGGTTCTTGGAAAAGTTTTGGTGATTTCTCTTGTGTTGTGATTATTGTTCTTGTGCTAAATCCGAACATCCAGGTGCTTTTACTGATTATATCTTTTGGGATTCCATATACAACACTTGTTTGACCCATATTTCATCTTCATCTTTTGGTATTTCTTAACTTTTACATATTCAAGCAACTAATCTTTAACTGTTTAGGTGATAACAATCAAACCACTGTGATCCGAATCTGTTTTGGGACTCACAATTTGGTATCAGAGCCTTCATGCTCTTGATTGTTTGATTTTGTTAAGATTTTTCAAGTTTTGAAGGGTTTTCAAAAGTTTTCAAAGATTCAAGGTTTTTCAAATTTTTGAACTTTAAATGGCTTGATCTGGTGTGTTTAATCATTAGGTAGTTGTTAATCAGTGTTTTGGTGAACATTTGGGTCATTTTGGTACAAAGAAACATGGATTTTGAGTCGTTTTTGAGTGATTAGAGGGTTTTTGTTCGTACTTAAACCCTGCTGTGCGTATTTAAATTTGAAGACAATGTAGATAAATTTGAATGTAGCGTATTTAGTTTGAAAATCACGTAATTAACAAATACCCCGGCAATATACCAGCGCATTTGTTGATTCTCAGCGAAATGTTGTCAGCGCATTTAATCGAATGCGACTTTGAAGTCAGTGATAAAGATTCTCAGCGATTTTATCATGGTGATCGGTGTATTTTGTCAAACTCATGTTTGTTTTATCTGTTCCAACGAATTTAGCTATTGTCCCCGATCCAAGAGTCCAATAATCATCAGCGTAATTACTCATCTCAGCGTATTTGCTCATTGATCTCATCAATTCATCAGCATAATTTATCTTCACCAACGCATTTGAACATATAACTTAAAAACCAGCGTAATTAACCCCTGATCAGAACCTTGAACTTAAAATCAAAACAAAATGTCACTTAATCAACTGAATCCAATCGCTCAAGCCGAACTTGAAATTGGAAGTGCAACTAGACCTCCCAAATTGAAGGGATCCAAATATTTCAACAGCTGGAAAAACAGAATCAAGTCATTCTTTGAGTATACAGACTATACTCAATCGATGTCCGTCACTGTAGGACCCCATGTTCCTATGGTTATTCGTGGTGATATTCATACTATCAACGAAGATCCCTCAACCTTCACTGGTGAAGATAGGATACTCATCCAACGTGACTGTTTGGCTCAACTATGGCTCTATCAAAAGGATGACAACAACTTGTTTGAGGAATACACCTCGGATCATGAACTATGGTTGGCTCTTATCGATCATTATGAAGGCGACGAAGAGCTGATGTAAAACAAGATAGATATGATTCAAAAGGAATACGAAATGTTTGGAAGTGTTCGAGGTGAAAGTATGTCATCACATTAGCTGCTTTCTGAATGTGTTAACAAAAATGAAGAAAGTCGGTAATCATGTTGCCAACTATGCTTCAAACAAGAAACTTTTGGACTCTCTTCCAAAGGAATGGAACTTACAGTGCATCATGATCAAAAGAACCTTCCTAACCAGTACAACACCAGGAACTATTTCAGAATTGATCAACACTCTAAAGGCTCTCGAAATGGACTTGCTCAAAAGAGAGATGAATCAAATGGGTTACTCATACCAAAAATCTGCTCAATCCGCTGCTGTTATTATGCCCAAGAACATGGCATTCGTTGCCCCCACAGTCTCCGGGGGTTTCAACTCTCAAAGTGCTGATGCATATTATTTCAATGCTTCCACAAACTCTGCTAAGGCTCCACAATACAACGAGAAAGCTGTTGTGGTCGGCGATGCTCAAGCACTTAAGATCTCCATTGAACATGTTGCACTATTTACCACCTTCCTTAGTAGTTATGATGCTCTTATGTCGGGTGAACTTAAATGAGACTTTTGTACAGCTGAAGACATGTACCAAGTTGATCCAGATGACATGGAATAAATGGATCTCAAATGGCAGATGGCTATGATCACCTTAAGACTGAAGAAATTTCAAGATAAAACAGGAAAGAGGTTGTCTCTCGGAAAAGCCGGTTTCAAAAAGTCAAAGTTGCGATGCTACAGTTGCAAGAATTTGGGTCACTTCAAGAGAGATTGCCCGTTGTTGAAGAACAAGAATGCTGAGATTGCCCCAGCGAGAAGGCCAATCGCTATTGAGGGAAATGAGAATGCTGCTGATAAAAACCCAAAGGCACTGGTGGTAGAATATTATGATTGGGTTAAAGAAATTGCTAAAGCAAAGGAAGAACTCAACAAGGCTCTTATGGCTAAAATCTCTACTGGATTAGTCTCATCTTGATTAAATTGTGTTGGGAAACAAACTGCGAGAATTCCTAAGGGCGACAAAGTTATAGATAAAGGCTTGAAGAGCATAGTCGCTCCTACTTAACTGTCAATAGATAAGGGAAAGAAAGAAGCTGAGAAGCCTGAACCAAAGAAGAAAGCCCAAGAAGCTACTAGCAGCATCAAGAATGAGAAAGCTGAAGCTCCTGCAGCCGCCATGAAAGCTGAATTTGCAAAGGAGAAAGAGGATAAGGATTCGGTAAACATTATACCGTATGAATTTAAAGCAAAACTATGCTCCCAACCATGTTTGAACATCGTGGCACATTATAAATCACTCAAGCGTGACCTGATTAGAGAAAAGAAAAGGTTTTGCAATTTTCATGGGTGTATTTTCTTGAAGCCAAAAGCGAGACTGCCTCCACTTTCAAGACCTTCATTTCCATGATCGAAAATGTGATCAAACTGAAGGTCAAATCAGTCAGAAGTGACAATAGATCTAATGTGACAACCGCCAGTTTCCGGTCATAATTAAGCACTTAAGGAATAGTAATACCATTATAATCAACGTATTTAGACATAAATTAACTCGATCAGGCCTTTGGAAAGCCTAGGAACGTCTACTTGCTTCACGTTACGCGATTGGCGAAATCGAAGACACTAAACGCGAAATTAAACGTTAAGCGAACTGATGCCTAACAAATACTGATAACGTCTGAAACACGAATTTTATACTTGTATTTATCATACAGATAGTTACGCGATAAATTTGGATCGTTGAACGTCGCAAAGCACAACGCGAAGGTTACGCGAAAATCAAGACGCGCCGACAACGAAACGGAAGCCACGGACTAGAGATACGTCTAAATATTAATATATTATGCTATATTTGGCTTCGTTTTCGAATTTTAACGCTCACGGAAGAAACCAGAACGAAAATGGATCAGAAATGACAAACAACGCAATTACACGAATCTTTAGCGCGACGGACGGATTACCTGTCAAAACCCGACCCCCGATATAATTTAAAACGTTTTCGTATCTAAACGAATAAATTTTGATAAATAAAAACACTCAGATCGAAAAACGGACATAAACGGTAACCGTAGCGAGATACGTAATTTTTACGCAACCGACGGATTTACGCGTCGTAACCGACTCGCGACTTGAATTTCACACTTGTAAGCTCCAAATAAACATTTTACGATGTTCGGGTTTCGATAACGGGCTACAGAAAACGTATTGGACTTGAAACGTGTTAACGGGCCTTGGGTCAGACCCATTTAAAACCCTAATATATAAACAACCTAAACCTAAATCCCTCATTTGAAACTCCACCCAAGCATACCATGAACAACCTCCTTCCTCTCTCTCCTCTCCGAAAATCCGGTCACCAGAATTCCGGTGACCACCGTTCTTCTTCTTCGGTAACCACGCCACCCACAACCACCCACCTATTTCCCCTTCTCCCTTCTAACAAACATACATACACGCATACATACGAACAGAGACAGAGAGAGACTGTCAGAGAGAGAGAGAGAGAGAGATCAGTGAGAGAGGGGAGAGTAGCGGCGGCAGCCGCCACATAACAGCGATGGTGGTGCGGCGGTAGATTTCAGCGGCCGCGATTTCCAGTTGCGATCGACGGCCGACAACGGCGATTTGGTGGATTGTATTTGGTTTTTTTCGGTCGGATCTGGGTCGGGTTGGGTTGGTGAAGCTGGCGGCAGCCGGCGATGTTTCAGCGGCGACGTTATTGGTAGGGTTGTTTGGTTCAGCTTCTCGGCTCGGGTTCGGTTCACTCCAGGTTCAACTCAGTTCAATCCTGGTTCATCTCTGGTTCAGCTCAGGTCGGTTCAGGTCAACCAAGTTTCGGTTCAGTCAAACATGGTTCAGATTTGGTTCATCTCGGGTTCAGTCGCAGTTCGGGTTTGGTTCAGATCAGTTGCGGTTCAGTCCATCTCCGGTTCAGGTTTCCGGTTCGACCAGGTTCAAGTTTGAAACAGTTTCAATAATTCTGTTTTGTTTCGATTTGGTTCAATTTGAATATTTAATTGTATGTTTCAGGTTCGGTGCGGTCAACAAATGTCAAAGGGTCAAACCCGGTCAACGCGGTCAAACATGGTCAACTGTCGGTCAATGAGTCAACCCACGACTCGGTGAAAATTAATTACCACGCGAAAGTTAATTATATTAGTTTATAATTATTAATATTTAATTATCGCGAAACCGAGCTCGACCCGACCCGTAAACGATTAATTATCGCCACAACTAAAAGTAAATAATTAAGTCGGCGTACGCTACCTTCAAATAATTATTAATTAGAATCGAACCGGCGTTAGTTAAATATATAAATCGGAATTATAATCGGCGTTACATATAAAACTGATTTGTATTCGACAAAAACCACGTTTCAATCACGATGAAAAATCATATATATTGTTTGCATACATTGCAGGTTGTGTTTTGACAAATAAATTGACAAATAATATTTTCGTAAAATCCGTAAAACGAAAACGCGATTTTCGTAAAATCCATAAAACGAAAACGCGACATATTTCAAAGGTTTAACGTCCGATTTCAAACGATTGTTATAAAATGAATATTAACATATCTGTTATTTTAACGACGCCTACAAATCGTTCCTATAACGTTTCAACACGCGCGACTACAAGGCAACAAGTTTCGGCAATCCGTTACAATCGAAAGTAATTACTTATGCTTAATTCAAACGCCGAATTTGGAAACTATATTTCAAATGTCGATAAATTATTCAAACGATTTTATGTTTAATTCGAAACGCCAAAATTTCCGAAAAGCTTTTACAAGACGAATACAAGGCGCGTAGTATTTCAAACGACAAATTCGGAAATCGTATTACAAGAATATTATATATATTCAAATGTCGTGGCGTTAAATACTTTTATAAAATAAATATAGTTATATTTATTTCTAACGTCGACGACGCGAACACATACCAATACTTTCGAATGATATTATAACAATAGTATGTTGTTTATATTCGATTCAAACGTCTAACGAAGTGCGACACAATACGCTAGACTCTTGCGCGAATACGAATGTATTATTTATACGGATATATAGACAAGTATATACACAACATGTCTCACGAAAACTACGAAGTAGTTATGATTTCATGAAATATAGTTATGTTTAGATGTAAACATATATTTCAAGTCGCTCGAAAACTAAGACAATTCTAAGAAAAACCATAGGTTGGTTAACCGAGTTAAGTCAATAATAATTTCATAGAATCGTATGAGTAACGATTCGGTAGAGCTCGGTATCACATGGTATAGCTACGTCATTCTTAGAAACTTACAAGTTATTCCGTTTTAGGAATACACTAGATTGCATGCTAGCAAGTCAAGTTATGGAGACAACACTACGGAAATCACATTAAGCTAGTTTTGCACAAGGATATCAAGGTGAGTTCATAACCCCCACTTTTTACCGCTTTACATTTTTATAAATGTTTTCGGGGGTGGAAAGACATGCAAGTTTTGCAAAAGAACACAACGTTTCGATAAACGAAAATCATATATTTCTAAACCATGTTACGAACAAATTTCAATGAACACAAGTGGTTTACGAAAGGTTTAGACTAAACTTACCGATTTTCACAGCTATACAAAGCTTTTCGAAACATGCATGAGTTTTTCTAGTGACGGGATTGTCATAGTCACAACTATGGGGCGAAGCCCCAAAACTTTATAGAAAGCATGGGCTAGGCCCAAAGACAAAATAACATGGGCTAGGCCCAAGGGCAAAATAACAGGCCCAATGACAAGAAAACATGGGCTAGGCCCAAAATCAAGAAACATGGGCTAGGCGCAATAACACAGAATTATAACAATTGGTATGTAGCTATGGGATTAGGTTATAACAGATCAATGTGCATAAGTAGGATGATAACAATAGTAACCATTAATCACATAGTGACCAAGGTGCAAAAGGTATAGATCTATCAAGTTTGAGACACGCTCCACTCCTGGTAAGTTAACAGCGTTAGGAGTGCTTTTGTGATCCCAATGATATCAAAGAAGTCTTGGTTTGGTTACTTAGTTATGGCACATAGGCCAGTGTATTAGCTACACACTGACTGATCCTTAGATTCCATAGGAAAACTACATACTATGATTTCAATCTGGTTTGCAAAGATAACAGAAAATATTTTATTACCGGTTTATAAATATAACTGTTATATGCATGGATTTGCAAACAACATGGAAAACATTTCAGTACTGTTAATACAGACATGACATTTCGAATGCTCGGGGATACTATGATCCCACAAACCGGTTTTTCGAATGCAAGACTTTCAAATGTTTTATGAATCATTTGAAACAAAAACAAACAAACTATGAACTCGCCAACTTTATGTTGATTTTTCGCATGTTCTTTCTCAGGTTATAATTACAAGTATGGCATGGTTGGAATAGTGGAACCCATGGGGATTCGAGTAGTTAGCGGGTGTTCATTTAGTAGAAACCTTAGCCATCACGTATGCTTCCGCTATGTGATGAAGATGCCATTTGTTTCACGCCCCGGCTCTGATGTGAAATGGATAACATTGGGGGTGTGACAGAGTGGTATCAGAGCTATAGGTTCTAGCGAATTAGGTATCAAACCTGGCTTGATAACAGATAGGTTTCTGTGGAGATACCTAGGCTTTAACCTCACGTTCTTTTGGGGACATTAGATCGATAAGACTCGAATACATACAGAACGCCTAGCACTCGAATATGGGTTCCAACCGTGGCCGAAAACAATAAGTCAACATTTTGATTTTAATCATACACTAGTGTTGTATTTGATACACGATACATGAAAACATTACATACCGTAAGCAAAACTTTGAGAGTTTTGACAACATGAATTTAAGACCTTTGGAAAATTTATGTCAATATCAATTAAAGGTCATCACGTAGGAACTGCGATTATTAGCTCGGACAAACACATTACATATATTGTCGCTATTATTTTAATTACCCGAGTAGGTAGCCTACGTGAAACAAAAAGTCTAGTGCACAAATATATGTGAAAGTTAAATGATACGAAAACGGATGTAGAAGTAGATCACATACGACTTTCAAGGCGCGGCCTTGAGGAAGCACGACATTACGAGGACGATGCTAGTCCTGTCAGCGGGAGAACTACCGACCGGAATGCGACAATTTATCACGTGGTCCTGTAAGCGACACGACACACGCTGAGGTACGTTCGAACCAGATTTCATAACAGTCGGTACTTATTACAATGGTAATCACGACAATTGGCGCTACAAAAGAATTCACACGTCATAGCATTCCCCTACTTTATTAATGGCAACCACGCCATATACGACATTCGGTAACAATGTCACGAAACAATAAGTTATCACAGTAAATACCAGGTAAATCCTCGAATTACTTTTGTTGAAATTTCAACTTTGGATGTACTGAGTAGGTTTGCGCACCTCTACTCCTCATAACAGTCATTGTGTCACGGAAATTCTTTCTTGATTAGCGAATGCATATTGCATCATTTCTTGACAAACTTATACGATACGCATGCTTTGTTTGTTACGCATGTGGTAAACTTGATACGTGGAGACCATCAGGGTCTTCACTTCGAGTAGTCATTTCATCAAGATTCAAAGGTTGGTTCGCTATATTTAAATTTTCCCCTGTGATCTAAATGACCTGCATTATAGCAAGTATTGACTCTTTGGTATCGAGTCAACGGATTTCTTGAAATTCATTTCTTTCCAAGTTACATACATGGGTTTTCGTAGTAACTTTATCGAAACTTCTTGGTCAAATCATGTATTTATTGTTGGATTGTGTCAAACCAAGTTCAATTGCTTGAACTTGCTCAAAGTATGCAAAGTTCAATTCAAGGATTTCATATGAACTCACCTTGATATCCTTGTGCAAAGCTAGATTGCATGCTAGCAAGTCAAGTTGTGGAGATAACACTACGGAAATCACATTAAGCTAGCTTTGCACAAGGATATCAAGGTGAGTTCATAACCCCCACTTTTTACCGCTTTACAATTTTATAAATGTTTTCGGGGGTGGAAAGACATGCAAGTTTTGCAAAAGAACACAACGTTTCGATAAACGAAAATCATATATTTCTAAACCATGTTACGAACTAATTTCAATGAACACAAATGGTTTACGAAAAGTTTAGACTAAACTTACCGATTTTCACAGATGTACAAAGCTTTTTGAAACATGCATAAGTTTTTCTAGTGACGGGATTGTAATAGTCACAACTAGGGGGCGAGGCCCCAAAACTTTATAGAAAGCATGGGTTAGGCCCAAAGACAAAATAACATGGGCTAGGCCCAAGGGCAAAATAACATGGGCTAGGCCCAATGACAAGAAAACGTGGGCTAGGCCCAAAATCAAGAAAACATGGGCTAGGCCCAATAACACAGAGTTATAACAATTGGTATGTAGCTATGGGATTAGGTTATAACATATCAATGTGCGTAAGTAGGATGATAACAATAGTAACCATTAATCACGTAGTGACCAAGGTGCAAAAGGTATAGATCTATCGACTTTGAGACACGCTCCACTCCTGGTAAGTTAATCGGTTCCGAGTGCTTTTGTGATCCCAATGATGTCAAAGAAGTCTCGGTTTTGTTACTTACTTATGGCACATAGGCCAGTATATTAGCTACACACTGACTGATCCTTAGATTCCATAGGAAAACTACGTACTACGATTTCAATCCGGTTTGCAAAGATAACAGAAAATATTTTATTACCGGTTTATAAATATAACTGTTATATGCATGGATTTGCAAACAACATGGAAAACATTTCAATACTGTTATTACAGACATGACATTTCAAATGCTTTGGGATACTATGATCCCACAAACCGGGTTTTTGAATGCAAGACTTTCAAATGTTTTATGAATCATTTGAAACAAAAACAAACAAACTATGAACTCGCCAGCTTTATGTTGATTTTTTGCATGTTCTTTCTCAGGTTATAATTACAAGTATGGCATGGTTGGAATAGTGGAACCCATGGGTATTGGAGTAGTTAGCGGGCGTTCATTTATTAGAAACCTTAGCCATCACGTCTTCTTCCGCTGTGCGATGAAGATGCCATTCGGTTCACGCCCCGGCTCTGATGTGAAATGGATAACTTTGGGGGTGTGACATCTAAATTCAAAAAACAAACGTTTATCTCTTTCTGCGAAGAAAAGGGAATTTTGCCTTCAGTACATTGCAACCAGAACTCCTCAGCAAAACGGAGTAGCAGAAGGAAAGAATAGAACACTCATTGAAGCTGCTCGAACTATGCTTGTAGACTCCAAACTGCCAATCATCTTCTGAGAAGAGGCAGTCAACATAGCATGCTATGTCCTAAATCGAGTTCTTATTGTTAAACCTTAAGGAATAAATGCTTATGAACTTCTTTTCAAAAGAAAGCATCTGATAGACTTCTTCAGACCTTTTGTTTGCTCATGTACTCTTTCAACACTGAAGACAATCTAATGAAGTTTGAAGTTGTTGGCAATGTGTGTTACTTCGTGGGATATTCATATACTCAGAAGGCGTTTCATGTTTACAACAAACGAACCAAGATGGTGCTTGAATCATACTATGTCGACTTTCAAGAAGGAAACAACACCAACACTGGAAATTCTCCAAACTGGTTTGACGATGTATATGTTGTTTTCAACACTTTTGATATTCCTGAACCACTCTCCGAAGCCAAACCTACAGAAACGACCCCTATTGAACCCTTGTTTGACCATTCAAACATTGGCTTCACCCCTTTCATAACTCGTTTCACCCCAGTTTCAGCCGATCCAATCCTTCCTATCGAAGTTAATGGTGACACTTCGGATAAGAATGCATCTACAAATTATACTTCTTCTTCAAAGCCGAATGTGGATGAACCAACTAAAGAAGACGGGCCTCCAATTATCTATGTCGACGAACATTTCACCAATCTACCTCAACAAAGTGAGACCCACACCAACGCAGGGTACAAGACAAATCGAAATCATCCCATTGGAAATGTCATTGGTCCTGTGGAAGATGGAGTACGAACTCGTGGACAAACATATATCATCAACAAAGGATTGTATGATGCGTTTCTTTTGCAGTTCGTGCCAAGTGACATCAAAGTAGCTATTCAGGATTCTAGCTGGGTGAAGGCAATGCAGGAATAATTATCTCAGTTTCGTAAGTTCAAAGTTTATTAACTCGTTGATCTACCAGATGGAAAGTATCCATTGGCACAAAGTGGGTACTCGGTAACAAAATGGATGATCGTGGTGTAGTCATCAGGAACAAGGCATGATTAGTAGTTCAAGATTTTCGACAGGAGGACGGGATTGATTATGAGGAAGTTTTTACTCCGGTAGCACGTTTGGAGGCTATTAGAATATTCTTGGCATATGCATCATACAAGAATTTTAAAGTCTTTCAAATGGATGTTAAGAGTGCATTCCTGTATGGAAAGGTTAAGAAAGAAGTTTATGTTCGCCAGCCTCCTGGATTTGAAGATCCACATTTTCCTAAACGATACTACAAGCTCGACAAAGCTCTCTGGTCTTCATCAAGCTCCTCGAGCCTGGAATGAGACTTTGTTGACGTATATTCTGGAATGTGGATATACGAGAGGTAGAATTGACATGACTCTCTTCACAAAAAGGATCGGATATAATGTGATGCTAGTTCGGATTTACGTAGACGACATCATCTTCGGGTCAACAGTTGGAGACGCTATGCAAGGAGTTTGAGAAGGTTATACAAGCAAAGTTCAAAATGAGCATGATGAGGGAGCTCACATTTTTCTTAGGTTTTGAGGTGAAGCAACGAGAAGATGGTATCCTCATTCATCAAGCAAAGTACATCAGGGATATTCTTGAAAAAGTACAGCATGAACGACTGCAAAACCGCCAGCACACCATTTGCAGCTCCTACTGAAGTTACTCCTGAACTTCAAGGAAAACCGGTGAACAAGTCCTTTGATCGCTGGATGATAGGCTCGTTGATGTATCTGATCGCAAGTTGGCCTGACGTTATGTGGGCTGTGTGCATCTGCGCACGATTTTAGACGAATGCAAAAGAAACTGATGAAACTGCAGTCAAACGATTTTTTCGCTATCTGAAAGGAACACCAAAGCTTGGACTATGGTATCCCAAATATAGCAATTTCGATTTAATTGCCTATTCTGACAGTGATCACACAGGTTGCAAGGTTGATGGAAAGTCAGTTTCAGGAGGATGCCAATTCTTAGGAAATCGTCTTATATCGTGGCAAAGCAAGAAGCAGACAACATTTTCCACGTCTACTGCTCAAGCCAAATATACGACGGCTTACAGTTGCTATTCACAAGTCCTTTGGATACAAAATCAGTTGCTGGATTATGGGATCAACATCATGAAGACTCCGATATTCATTAACAACAAGGCATGTCTAGGAATTGTGAAGAATCCAATCCACCACTCCAGAACAAAGCACATCGAAATTCACATTCATGTGATCCTAGATGCGTACGAGAAAGGATACATTCAAGTGGTGCATGTGGATACTATGCAACAGAAAGCTGATATTTTCACAAAAGCCTTTGACAAAACCCGTTTCAACTAGTTGGTAACCTGGTTGGAAATGATCAATTTCCTTGAGTGGAAAGAAAATAAATTGTGTCTTCACAACCGAGTGTACATATTAAAAAACCGCTTTTTAAAATAAATGAGTATCTTAAAACTGTGCCCACCAAAAGGATTTTCTACAAAATTAAAATTTCAATTTCAACCAATGGACATCCGAAAATAAAGTTTTAGGGGGAAGATATCCAGCAAATACTTTGATCTCCTGTTTGAAACTTGTTGTTAAAGAAATGATAGAAAACTGCTAACACCTTGTCTTTTTGTTCGAAATAGAAAAGAAAAGAAAATCAAGATTCTAAGTAAGGAAAATTGGGGTACCAAGCAACAACGTGTTAGTTGATTCAGCAATACCATTGAGTAAACTGCGATTAGGCGACAAAAGTTAATGCTTACACAAGAATTCTGGATACCCACAATGTTGTGCAACTTGCAGGTAACACGTTGAGGCATATGGCTTAACGGTCTTAAATCTTGCATTGACAAATTGCCAAAGTCTGAGATTTCGGGTCTCTATATTGACTAATCATTCGAAGATATCATAATTGCTCTTCTGCTGCATCCAGATATGTGCTTACCTAGACACGATTATGATATCTTTTCAAAAGAGCCAATGTGTCCAAAACCTTACACTGAAGAAGCTCTTATAGCGAGTCATTCAAATGCATAAATCGTACCGTCTGTGGTATTTGTCTTAACCCTCATTAGACATTGGTCTCTCTGTTGTATGAAAGTACTGACCTGATGATCAATTGTCTATCGTTGAAAAACAAAACGAATAAAGTCAATATATTCACCCGCTATGAGGAATCTTTGTGCATACCTTGATCGTGGGGGTATGTCCTAACGTGGGACTCACGGGAACAACATTCTAACAGTCTAGCTTGAGTGGGGGCCATTGAAATTTTTGTCAGTATTATCACAACATGATAAAATGCTCACCAAAAGCAAGTTGAAAGAAGGATGCATGGGTTTAAGAGGACAAAACATATTGACAGTTTTTCTTATGCCTTGGTTATTCAAAATTTTAAAATAATAAACATACAAGTGTTGCCAGTATGATCTTTAGCAGGAACATCACAAAGCTTCAAACAAAAGAAAACTGTGAAAAAGGAAGCTCCTCAGTTCTAAAAATAAATTTCAGTGTCCAAAATTGCAAAGTTTTATTTTTCTTCAACTTATTTTCGGTTTTGCACTATTTTTTCTTAAAAGGGCACATTTTTCGAGAAAGTTTGAAACTTTCGAGCGTATTTGGTTTGGATTTCTTAACTTTGAAGAATCCTTCCAAAAACTTAAGGCGGCGTATCTATCTTTCCAGCGTATTTAATAAATACGCTGGAAGATATTTTAGTATATATATATATATTTATATATATTAGTTTTAAATATGTACAGCTCACTTTTTCTAAAAACTCATCTCCTACATATATATATATATATATATATATTAGTTTTAAATATGTACAACTCACTTTTTCTAAAAACTCATCTCCTACATTCATCTTCTTCATCTTCAAAAACAATTAACAAAAACAACTTCAAAATATCAAAAGCCAATTAACTTAGCGTCTGATATCGGTATGTTTTTCCTGTTTATAAATCAATTGTTGAATGCCCATATCACAGAAAACATGTACAGAGCATAGACAGTCAATGGCATTGTTTGAATCCGGTTTCAAGGGTTTATGTAGAAACTTTTGAATCAAGAGAATTTAATTTGAATGTGGCGTATTTACGTTGAAGGCAGCGTATTAATCACAGATCCATAGTTGCGGATTTAAGTCTTGAACGCGAGTTCGAGCAACCGGCATAGTTGACCAATACGCCAAGCATTCAGCGAAGATGAACATCTATGTTGACTGTTGTCTCGAAACAAAACTTAAATACGCAACCTGAGATCAGCGTAAATAAGTTATAACCAGCATAAATATAATTTTGTTCAGTGTACATGTGTCTAATGACCGGGGTATATAACCTATGCTACCAGCGCATTTAAGAACGAAAATACTAGCTGATTAGTATTTCTTTTATGTTGAAATCAGTTTGTGTATATATATATATATAAACTAATATTTACTTCTCATTTTTGTTTACTTATTCTTAGTTATATAAATTTATGTAAATAGTATTGTAAATATTCTGTAAATATTTAACCAATTAACCGGTATATTTCGAAACCAAGATCTCACTTGGCTTGTTTCCATATATTCAGAAATGGTGAAAGAGATAATCTGGGATAAAACATGGAAGCACAATCAACCATGCTAAATACAGCCGCAACCGAAAGACTTTGAAGACGTGGCAGACTGGATAAACTCAAGCAAGATCAGTTATGCTGTCCAAGCAGATCCATCTATGTATAGCATTCATATCGAAGAATTCTTGAAAACAGCAAAAGTCACAACTGTCAACGAGGTCAAGAGGTTCACAACAATTGTTCAAAACAAGAAAGTAATTGTAATAGACGACGGAGTGTGAAGAGTGCTCAGTCTCGGAGATGATCACAAGGATCCACTTCGATTAAAGAAAGATGATATTCTGGATGGATTCAAAGGAATGAGATATGTTGGAGACTTTATGGACAAGAATGAGATCAAATAGAAAGGTCTCACAAAAGATTGACGATTTATTCTTCATGTGTTTGCTATGAGTTTAGCCCACAGAAAAGGAGGTTATGCCGGGTTAAATTTGGAGTGGTCAGCTGCTATGCTAAACTTATGCACCAAACAACCGTTCAACATTTCTGCTCTAATTTTCTACTATATGGTCGATAACGCAAATACAACAACATGGGTCATGTATCATTGATTTTTACAACTTCTCATCAATGATCAACATCCCAAGCTCCCATACGATGATGACATGTACAAATTTCAGTTTCCAATGGGCTGACAAATAACAGAACTGAAACAGAAGAGTGGGTGATGCTTCACCAGTGGATGTATAGAGAGGAAAAACTTCCATTGGTGAAAGCTGCATACAAAAAATATCGGGAGGGTGTTAAAAGAAAGAAAAAATGACATTGAAGAGGAAGCATATGATGAAGAAGAAGAGGCAGAACAGTTGATTAGAAAGAAGAAAGAGAAACAGCCTTCAAAAGAGGGGGGATCATCAATGAAAAAGAAAGATACCCCGATTCCAGAATGTTTAATTGAAAGTAGTATTCGTGCAGGTGGCACAAGAGAACACAGAGAGCACATTGAGAACTTACGTTCCATACATGAAGCTGAAGAAAGGGAAAAGAGAGAAGCAAAAAGAAAGAGGCGTGAAATGATAGAGTTCAAGACTCCGGTGATTGTCACATCCAAACAGGAACAATTGGATGAGTTTGTTGATCAGATGATTGTAGATCCAGAAGCTCCAAGTAAGTCACCTCCCTAGAAAAGAAAGAAAATAGGGGAAGGTTCCTCAAGAAGTGTACCAACAAAATCAACACCTCAGCAAGTTCCACGCAGACCTCGTGCATTCCAAAAACTTTACAATAAACTCTCAAAATATATTGGAGCAGGTGCAGCACAAGAAATATGCTTACTAAAGAATCATGTGAGTAACACGAATGCGATACGTGAAAAGCTGAGAGAGCAAAGAAAAAGAAATAGGGAGCTTCATGCCTATGTGTCTGAACAAACAATATTTGTAAGATTCCAATAGGATGGTATGGAGAAAATGTACAGGATGATCAGAGAGCTCTGTGCTAAGGTGGAAGTACAACCAATGTTCTCAATCACAGACATCTTTGACTATGAGAAGTTTAAAGTTGAGTAAGATAAACATAAAGCTATTGAAGTTGAGAAAAAGAAGAGACACTTAGAATTAGTTGTGAATGTTAATGAAGATGATGAAAGTGAGGAAGAGGAGGTGGATCGAGATGAAATGCCCGCACGGTTTGTCGAATTGGGATTAGAGGAAGAGGTTTTGTATCAAATGGAAGACGGTGATGAAGTGACCCTGCAACATCCTGAACGGTTTAAAGAGGAAAAAAAAAGCTTCCAGATTTTTATCAAGTAGTCACTGTTGAAAAGACAGAAGCCACTGACAAGATAATCAACTGGATGTACTGCAATTCGAAAGGAATGTTCATATAGAAGAGACGAGGTGGGGTCATACAATACTTCAAGTCTGGAGTAAACATGAAAAGTCTTTCTCGGTGGGATATCTGTGAGCTCGGAAAATTAGATATGATCAATCCAACTAACAGTAAAGGCAAGGTCACATGGGTTATCGATCATGCCAAAGTGACGCTTACTGACTTCAAGAAATGGTTCTATGATGGTAAAATAGGTGAAGCTGTCATTAGATCCAACACTAATGAGGATATCTGTATTCTGGATCCAATGGATGTCTTTATGTTTTGCCTGTCCGATTTTAATGTTCTCTATGGCCACAAGATTCATGTTGGTGCTAGAAACGAGTACAAAGAAGAAGGCATGCTATTTGAAAGGGTGGTAGAACGAGCGAGGGAACGGAAAATTGAAATGATGGAGATTCTGAAAAGAATTGAAAAACAAAAGGAGAAAGAGGAAGCTAAGAAAATGAAAAAGAAGCAGAAGTCTCCAGCAAAGCAAAAGGATCCATCCCCCACTCCAGTTGCATCAGAATCTCAACCTCCGGCCTCATATGAGGCCACTACGGAGGATCCACTTGTCACTAGTTAAGCTGTTAACAACCAAACTAAAGTACCGCCTGAACCGACTGCAGATACTACAGGGAAACTTCCCTGTAGCGGCGTAATTAAGTACCCGCCGTATTTAATAAATACCCTGGGTAGTCAGTATGTATATATATATGTGCTTAATGGAAAACCCTTAGTCCAAGGTTGTTGGACAAGTTTTGGTGATTTCTCTTATGTTGTGATTATTGTTCTTGTGCTAAATCCGAACATCCAGGTGCTTTTAGTGATTATATCTTTTGGGATTCCATATACAACACTTGTTGGTTGATCCATACAAGAATCTTCATGTTCATCTTTTGGTTTTTCTTAACTTTTACACATTCAAGCAACTAATTTCTAGTTGTTTGGGTGATAACAATCAAACTACTGTGATCCGAATCTGTTTTGGGACTCACAACTAATTTAAAAACTTTTTCAATTTTTTTAACATCCACGTTCTGAAATGGAAATTCTTCTCTGAAAATAGTTTGTCAGATCCTTTCATTTTGTATGCTACCATCTTAGGATCATCATTCAAACTTGGTTCTGATTTTGAAATATATTTCTTATGAAAAATTTCTTCATTTTTAGAACGGGAATTTGATTTACTCTTTTCAGCATCTGAGTTTTCAAAAACATTTCGACCACTTTATAACCACATCAGAATCACATTCATAGGTCACATCTATGTTATTAGGCAACTTGACTTTTTGTTCCATTTTCAGGTTCAGATTGAGCGCCTTCTCCTCTCCTTCATTATTTTTTCTAGAATAATTGTTCCAGATTGGAGGAGAAACATGATGATAACCCGAGTCATTGTTTTAAACTCCACTTTTATTCTCTTCCTTGACAATTTTTACTTCTTGTTTGGGAAGAATTTGATCAATTACGTATGAACTTGTGGAGTAACTGATTAACAATTTGTTGACCCTTTCGGCTTCGATTATGACTTTCTCCAATTCTTGTTTTAGATCGGCAATATGGTTGAGATGAATATTGATTGCCATCTGTTTATCCATTACTGTAGCTTTCAACATGTCGATTGTAGCACCATCTTTCAGATTAGCATCACGGTGAATTTTGATGGTATAGCTTACTTGTCATATGCTTCTTTCATTTTATTGTAACATCTTGAAAGATTATCTGTCTAACATTTCAGCTCTTTACGTCTCTCATCTTTAACAATACACGATTCACACAGTTTTTAGCACTTTGCTTTATATATTTCATCTTTTTCAGCTCAAGATTTGCATGGCTCTATACATTTTGTGCATGGTTGTTCTATCTTGATTTTCTCGTTCTTGTCAACTTCCTTCTCTTCCTGGAATCTCTAAATTTTTATCTTCTAATTAACTTAAAAAATTTCATCTTCTCCTTGAGAATGATCTGGTTTTTCTGGAACTTCATCGTATTTTACACTTTGTTTTTGTTCACCAAAGAATCCTACAAAAGCATTAAACACGTGAGGAGGCATAGATGATTTAAACATATTATGAATAACATCTTCTCTATCTTCCTGTTTAAAATGTTTCTCTTCTTCTTCTTCTTCACTCTTTGTGCTTTGAGTTTGTTCATCAGATAAACCTGCACTTGTAACAGAGTTATTAGATTGAGACGACATGAACATTTGTAAAGCCTCAACCTCTTCAGAACATGATCTTTCATAAACATACTCAGTAAGAAAATCCTAGTCAATTCCTTCATCAAACACAATCTCATTGTTATCCATTTTTATTGAAAATTTTGATCACTAAACATTTAGTGTGAAATTCTCTCGACGGTGTCCCAGAAGAGCACGTATTTATCGTCAAAATGTTCAAAAAAATTCAATCACCAATTTTTTTAGGTTACCTTCGTACGAGGGTAATCTACCTTCGTGCGAAGGTGAACTTCACTTCGTGCGAAGATGAAAATTTCACTTCGTGCGAAGAGGGTTTCACAATTCCACGTTTTTGCCATTTCGATCAAGAATTTTGTAGATTTTAGGTCTGATTCTTTCAAGAGTTTGTTATTAGTCCATTTTAAACAGTCTTGAAAAAAAATCAGTCTAATTTGTCTGTTCAATGTCTGAGAAATTTCAAAAATAAGAAAGAATGAGTAGAAGAAACATGTATTGTGGCTGAATCTTGTCCAATGTCTTCATCTTAGGCCTTCCTACTCTTATACCACTTGAAGGTCCGTGTGACGAATCCGATAGCCCAGGCATTAACTTGATAACCTAGTATACACGTGGAATTCCGTGTATAGTTAGGCGACATTGCAAGCACGTTGTATTCACTTTAATCAATGTTTCATTAATTTGCTGTACCTTACAGATCATAGAAACAGTCGGATAGAGTTCCGCTATCCAAAACACAAAATGTTACCAATGAACTAGCTTGCACGTCTATTTATAGACAAAAATTTACCTTCGTACGAAGCTAGATTCTGTCTTCGTGCGAAGGTAAATCTCCTTCGTAAGAAGATAGTTTCACTTGGTACGAAAATAGATTACCTTCGTACGAAGTGCATATCCACTTCGTGTGAAGTGAGCAACATACATTCTAACATTATGCAACTATATACAAACTCAATGCTATTCGATGACGTAGGCGACAAACATATGCATCAACACAACCTTTATGAAAAACTAATAAAACTCAAGAACAAGAATTCGGTTAAAACTTAATATTTACAGATTTTATGTTCTAAATGGATGTTTGATCACATCATAACAATCTATAATTTTCAAAATCTGTATTAATGTGTTAAAATTTTAGATTTTGGATTCCATATGATATTTTATTTTTTAGGGTCCATCATAATTTTCTTAAGAAAATTCGAAAAATTCCATTATTTTGGAATGAAAACAAGATCAAAGGGTGTTTTTTCCTTGTTTTGATCCACTTTTATCTATTAAAATTTACAAAATCTGTTATGAGTTTTGTGGATAATATCTCAGAATATTTTAATAAATATAGATCAGGAATTAAAACAGGAAACATGACCCCTTAGTTTTCGGATTTTCACCCTTATCATAACTAACTGCCAAAATCAGCAGATTTCGAGTCTTGAAGAACAAGTTTCGGCCAGATTTGAAACCTTATTTGAAATTACTATTTTCAGATAGACCCAAAATCTCATTCAAAATCATTATTTTTAGATAGATCCGAAATCTCACTCGAAATCACTATTTTCAGATAGATACGAAAACTTATTCGAAATCACTATTTTCGGAAAAATTCGAAATCTTACTTGAAATCATCACTTTTGGGAAACATTCGAAATCACAAAGTTTTTCCGAAATCTAACTTATCCGAAATTTAACTTATTCGAAGTCTAAAATGTTCTCGAAATATCAAGATTTATCCGAAATCTCATTACTATATTAGGCTGTTATTGTGAACTAAAAACCAAATATCAAGTTTGATCCATGCTAACAGGTGGTTTGCTATTAAATAATTGGTTTTATAAAACACTTAAACAGAATCAGATAATTTTGTTTTTTCACAAAACCAAATAGCTTAACTTGAATGAGCTTCTGATGTATCACTTCTGCCAAAAGGTGATTTGATACTTCTATTATTGTTCAAGTATTATAAGAAGCTATGTTAATTATGCCTTACTAACGTGAATGTCTTATTTCTGGCCAAAGCTAATTTAATTCAATCATGTCTGGAATGCTTAACAAGTGCATAACTAAGGTAATTGTCTTATTTCTGGCCAAAGCTGATTTATCACAATTACTTTACGTACATGCTTAGATGATTACACTTCTGCCCAAAGGTGATTTGTCTTCATTTAGGTAGAATTTTAACTTAGTCTATTATTTTGATGTTAGTAATACACAATATCATAGCTTCATAACTAAAATGGTTATACTTATGCATGCCTTAGTGTAACTTGCGCTTAGATCACATTAGGACTTCTTTCTTAGTATCATAATTCGCTCATATAATTTCCACTCTCAACACCTAATTGCGGGATTCCACCATTGACTAGTGATAACTTTACTACATGGAAAGATTCTCTCATGCTTACTCTTGCTTTGTTAGATTTTGACTACGCTTTAAGAGAGGCTAAGCCTGCAGACCTTACTCCTAATAGTACCACTGCTCAGCATATAACTATGGAAAGTGGACTAGGTGGAATCGCATGTCTCTCATGTTCATGAAGCAATCCATTAGCAATGCAATTCGAGGAGCCATTCCAGATTCTGATGATGTTAAAACCTACTTGGCTTCTGTGGAGGAGCAATTCAAGGGGACGTCTAAAGCACACGCTAGTACTTTAATCCTCAAGCTGGTGACTACAAAATATGATGGTAGGAGCGACATCCGTGAACACATCATGATGATGAACGGCTTGACCCATAAGTTGAAGGGATTAGACATGGAAATCAGTGATGATTTCCTCGTTCACTTTATCGTAACTTTGCTTCCTTCATCCTATGAAGCATTCAAGATCCATTACAACACTCAGAAGGACAAATGGATGATGAGTGAGTTGATCGCCATGTGCATGCAGGAGGAAGAGCGTATGAAGAGATGGATCGAACTACTGATGTTGCAAACTTCACTACCTCCAGCTCTAATAAGAGGAAGAACAATTACCCAAGGAAGGATGCTTCTAAGGTCCAAAAGCCTAATCCTAATTCAAGTGTACCTTCCAACTATAAGAACTCTTTAGGAAAACCTTACTACAAGTTCTGCAAAAAAGTCAGGATATCAGCAGAAGGAATACCCTGACTTTAAGGAATGGCTGGCTAAGAAAGGTAATGATTTCTTCATGATACTTGAGTCCTACAATTTAAATGCTCCTACTAATTCTTGGTGATTTGATTTGGGTTCTATGGTTTATGTAACCAATTCTACTAATGGATTCCTTTCAATCTAGAGGCTAGGAAGAAACCAAAGAACATTAAAAGTTGGGGATGATCGGGAATTAGAAGTGAAGGCCAAACGTTACAATTATGTATTAAAACTGGTTTATGCATTAAACTTTATGATACCTTATATGTTCCTGAGGTAACTCAGAACCTTGTATCAGGACCAAAGTTAGACATAGATGGTTTTGTTGTTTCCCATGGTCATCGCAAACTCTATATTCTCTATGACTCCATTGTTTATGGTACCGACATTCTGAACGATGGTCTCTATAGATTAGAACTAGATGATGATTTTTCCAAAGGTCATATAATATTAATGAATCACTCATAGAGATGAAAAAGAAACGAGACTTAGAAACTTCATCCATGTTGTGGCATCAACGTTTAGGCCACTCTCACGAGATGATTAAATCGACTCGTAAAGGATGAAGTCTTACATCCTCTTGATTTCATTGATTTTGGAACATGTGTCAAATGCCTTAAAGGTAAAATGACATTAACGAATAAGAAAGATGCCATTGGAATTTCTAATTTATTAGAACTCATTCATACTGACATTAGCGGTCCTTACTAAATCATTGGCATCATTGGACATGCTTCATTTATCACTTTCATTGATGATTATTCTCATTACATGTACTTGTATCTCATTAAGGAAAATATGAATCTTTTATAAATTTTAAAGATTATAAAGCTGGAAGTTGAAAAACAACTTGATCGTGAAATTAAAGTTGTGAGATCAGATAGAGGCGGTGAATATTATGGAAGACATACTGATGTGGGTCAAGCTCCTAGTCATTTTTATGAGTTTTGTAAGGGCTAGGGGATTTTGAACCAATACACTATGCTAGGTACACCTTAGAAGAATAGTGTCGCTGAATGAAGAAACCGTACCCTTATAAACCTGGTGCGAAGTATGTTAGCCAACACTAATTAACCATTATTCCTCTGAACAGAAGCATTACAGCAGCTGTTCATATACTTAATAGAGTTCCTTCTAAGTCTGTCCCTAAAACTCCTTACAAAGTTTGGACCGGAAGGAAATCGAGTCTTAAATATATGAAAGTATGGGGCTGCATTGCTGAGGCAAAACTTTACAATCCTTTCCTAAGCAAACATGACCCTTGTTTGAACGTTTTGAGACCGTTGTTTGAGCTGGTTTGTAATAGTTAGGTAATCTAAAAGGATCAAAAGTGCAATTATGTGAAAGTCGTCTGTATAAATAGGTTCTTCAATGAATGTATTGTCCTGGCGTATTTGTTATATACGCTGGGTAGTCAGTCTGTATAAATAGGTTCTTCAATGAATGTATTGTCCAAGCTTCTTGGACAGATTTTGGTGATTCTCTTGTGTTGTGATTCTTGTTATTGTGCTTATATCCGAATATCCAGGTGTTGTTATTGATTACATCTTTTTGGGATTTCATGTACAACACTAGTTGTTTGATCCATTCAAGATTCTTCGTCTTCATGGTTTGGTTTTTCTTAACTTTACACATTCAAACAACTATTCCATAGTTGTTTGAGTGATAACAATCAACAACTATGATCCGAATCTGTATTGGGTCTCACAATTTGGTATCAGAGCCTTTGTGCTCTTGATTGTTGGAGTTTTTGTTAAGATCTTCAAGTTTTGAAGGTTTTTCAAAAGTTTTCAAAGTTTTATTGTTTTTCAAAATTTTGGGCTTAAAATGGCTTGATCTGGTGTGTTTAATCATTGGGTTGTTGTTAATCAGTGGTTTGGTAAACATTTTGGTCATTTTGCTGCAAAGAAACATGAATTTTGAGTCTTTTTGGGTGATTAGAGAGTTTTTGTTCGTAATTAAACCCTTCTGGGCATATCTATTTTTGAAGTTGGCGTAGATATTTTTGAATGCAGCGTAATTAACTTTGAATATCGCGTTACGCTGGGTTTAAACCAGCGAATTTGTTGAGTTTCAGCGTAATAGTGCCAACGAAAATAATCGAAAGCGACTTCGAAGTTAGTGATACAAATCCTCAGCGATTTTATCACGGTGATCAGCGAAATTAACCAAACCTTTGTTTGTTTTTGATTATCCAGTGGATTTAGCTTTTTCGCCGGATAAAGTCGCCATACTTCATCAGCATATTTGATCCAAGTGCGGCGTAATTGATCTCTAGTGCAGCGTATTTATTTCATTTGCAGCGTATTTGTCTCCTTTGCAGCAAAATTGTTTCCTGATTTAACACTCTCGAGCATATTTAATCACCGATCAACCATTATGTCTCTCAATCAACTCAATTCGATTGCCCAAGCCGAGCTAGAAACTGAACTGCTACAAGGCCACCAAAGTGATCGGAAGATTTCAGCAGTTGGAAAAACAGGATCAAAGCCTTCTTTGAGTATACCGACTATACTCAATGGATGTTAGTCACAGTGGGTCCGCATGTTCCAATGATAATTTGTGACGACATTCGTACAATCAATGAAGATCCATCAACGTTCAAAGATGAATATAGAACTCTCATTCAACGTGACCGGAGGGCTCATGCTACTCTTACTACGTCTCTGTCCAAGGACGATAACAACTTGTTTGAAGAGTACACCTTAGCACATAAACTGTGGTTGGCACTAATCGACCACTATGAAGGAAATGAGGAACTCATGGACAACAAACGAGACATGGTCCAGAAAGAGTATGACATGTTTAGAAGTGTTTGTGGCGAAAGCTTATCTGACTAGATCAGTCGATTTCTGGGAGTGCTGACCAATATGAAGAAAGTGGGAAATCCTGTTGCGAATTATGCATCAATCAAGAAGCTGCTAGATTCTCTCCCTAAAGAATGGAGTCTTCAATGCATGATGATAAAGAGAACTTTCTTGACCAACACAACTCCAGTCACACTCTCGGAACTGATCAACACTCTAAAAGCCTTTGAAATGGACATTGTCAAGAGAGAGATGAACCAAACTGGGTATTCTCAGAAGATTACTCAGCAAGCTGCTGTAACCTAGGCCCCCAAGAATATGGCGTTTCTTGCTCCTATCACCTCATGTGGATTAAATTCTCAAAGTGTTTTCGAATCTTATTCGAATGCTTCCGCAAGCTCTGTGAAGGCCTCGTCATCCTCCGAGAAGACTACCGTGGCCAGCGACGCTTAAGCACTTAAAATATCCACAGAACATGTCGCTTTGTTTAATACCTTCTTAAGCAGCTATGAGGCTCTCATGTCAGGAGAGTTGAAGAGAGATTTCCTCACAGGTGAAGACATGTATCAAGTGGATCCTGACGACATGGAGGAGATGGATTTGAAGTGGCAGATGGCAATGATCACTCTTCGATTGAAGAAATTCCAAGATAAAACGGGTAAAAGGCTAGCCCTCGGAAAAGCTGGATTTGACAAGTCCAAGCTGAGATGTTACACTTGCAAAAATCTGGGCTATTTCAAAAGGGAGTGTCTGTTGCTGAAGAACGAGAATGCCAAGCTCAACCAGACAAGAAGACCGATGGCCATTGAAGGAAGTGACAGTATTGCTGAAAACAACCAAAAGGCTTTAGTTGTGGAAGATTATGATTGGTAAGAGGAAATAGCTGAGGCTAAAGGTGTAGTTAACAAGGACCTCATGGCAAACATCTCCACTATTTCTGTCACGTCTGCTTCAAGTTGTGTTGAAAGCAAACCGCCAAGATTCCAAAAGATGACACTAGTCTGAAAAGCATCATCAATCGTGCTGAACAAACCTCAGAGAAGGGACAATAGAAAGCTGAAATGAATGAGTCGAAGCCTGCAGTTCAATAAGCCATCAGTAGCAGCAAGAATGAAGCGGTTGGAACTTCTACCACCGCCATGAAGTCAGAAACTGAGGATAAGGATTTGGTAAATAGCATACCATAAGAATTTAAAGCAAAGCTGTGTTCTAAACCATGTTTGAACGTCGTGGCACACTACAAATCTCTCAACCATGACATAATTAAAGAAAAAGAAAAGATTTTGAAAATTAATCAAGAACTAAAAGAAAATGAAGCTGCATATTAGCGAAAGTTAAATTCAACCATAGCTGAAATGCAGACTTTAAAAAATTTGTTTTCAAAAAAGATTTTATCATAAACGATTTGACCGAAAAAATAGAAAAATCTAAAAACGAAAATAACAAATTGCAAATCATTATTGATAAATGGAAAATTAGTCAAAAAGCACTGGTTGATATTGTAAACTGGCAACGACCGACATTCATAAAGGATGTAATTGGATATAAGGATAAATTCGGAAATGAAAGAAAATTATTTCCTCCTCCGCACAGCAAAAATTATGTCCCTATGCCATCTCCTCATTCTAAAAATGATTTAATCGATAAAAATGATCTTTTGGATCAAAATGCTTTTTACAAACCACAAAACAATACTAACATGTCTGAAAGCAATGCAGATCTGTGGGAGGGTCAAGAAGATGTGTGCGATGAGGAAAATGAATGTGGAGGTTCAAAAATAGTAATCGGTTACTCAGGCGACAGTTATTCAACAGTTAATTGGTTCGCCTGGAATTGTAATAAGACAAACGAAGTTTCTATTCAGGATAACTGTAATAGTGTATCTAGGATGGATACCTGTAACGGCTTTGTGCCAAAATTGAACATTCGGGATGACTGTAATGGCCTTGCGCCTACACTTAAGACTCACAACCAAGTGCATGCTAAGGTTGAGAGTCATAACTTAAACTCTGTTTTTAATGATGAAAATGTTATGCTTGAATCTCCTGTCTTTGTGCCAGAATTGAAGAAAAACAGATTTGGAAAGTTCCTCACAGAGGAAATTCCCGAGTTTGTTCCATCAGTTGCAGGTACTTCAGAGACTGATAAAACTTTACTGAAGAAAGCAATAGAGATGATTCAAGCACGACAACTTCAGAGAGTGATGGGGAAATGTCAAATGAAAGTCAAGAATCAACCTCGTTATCATATAGTGAGCACAGTGAGGACAACATTGAAGATAAACATCATCTTGACAAGAAGTTGAAGAAAGTCAAAGATTCAAGCCATGTTACGTCAACAGATTCCTCAAGCAGCACCAGATTCTCATCACATACATCATCTTCACACTCAGCACCTAGGAAGAAAAGATTGAACTACAAACAATGTTTTCGCTGTGGTCATTTTGGACATACTGCGAAACATTGCAAAAGCAAGAAATATTCTAAACAATCAAGATCTTGTTAAGAGTTTTACTGATCAATTTGACAATCTAAAGAAATCAGTAAAATGCTTAGTTTACTCAACTTGTTTTTGGAAAAGAAAAGAAAACTCTCATGCTCAAAATCATGATAGAACTAATGTAAAGCAAGTCTGGGTTCCAAAGCTAGCTAACCTGTAAATATATTTTGTTGTTGTTGTTGTATAACAGAATAAAATTCAAAAATGGCTTTGGATGCTCATGGAATATATCTGGCATGTTGACAGCGAATGCTCCAGGCATATGACCGGGTTAAAGGATCTACTTAAAAACTTTCGAGTTATCGATGGTGATTTTGTGTCCTTTGCCGGAGACGAAAAGGAAGGAAAGATCATCGGAATGGGTGACGTCGTGTCGGAAGCACTTACTCTGGAGAATGTGAACTATGTTCTAGAATTGTGTTACAATCTCATGAGTGTTTCACAAGTCTGTGACAAAGGAATTTCGGTGCTGTTCAATGACACGGAGTGCTTATTTCTCAAACCCGAAAACTCCGTCCCTACAGAAATGATCATGCTTAGAGCTCCCCGTTAAAATAATACGTACGTGCTGAATATGAAAAATGCCAAATCAAATGAGCAAGTGACATGTCTTATTTTAAAAGCATCTGAATCGGAATCACTGATGTGGCATAGGCGTTTGGGGCATGTGAACCTTAAAAACCTAAATAAGCTTTCTAAATTGAATCTAGTAAGAGGTTTACTATGAAAGATTTTCATTTTTCTGAAAAGTGCATCGCATGTGCCCAAGGAAAGCAACATAAAAAGTCTCATAAGTCCAAAGCAGTGAATACGATTTCCGCCTCACTGCAATTACTTCGCATGGATCTTTTCGGCCCTATAAGCGTTAAAAGTTTAGCTAAAAGATCTTATTGTTTGGTAATTAAAGATGATTTTTCAAGGTTCTCATGGGTGTATTTCCTCAAAGCTAAGAGTGAGACAACTTCCGTTCTGAAAAGCTTCATCCCTATGATTGAAAACGTAATTAAGAAGAAGGTGAAATCCGTAAGAAGCGACAACGGTACAGAATTCAAGAATCGTAGGTTTGTCTCCTTCTATGAAGAAAAAGGAATTTGTCTTCAATACAGTGCTGCCAGAACTCCTCAGCAAAATGGTGTAGCAGAACGCAAGAACAGAACTTTCATCGAAGCTACTAGAACTATGCTTGTCGACTCCAAGCTTCCCATAATCTTCTGGGCTAAAGCGGTCAACACAGCATGCTACGTTTTGAATCGTGTTCTCATTGTCAAACCTCACGAAAAGACAGCTTATGAACTATTTCTCAAAAGGAAACCTCTGATAGATTTCTTTAGTCCGTTCTGATGCTCATGCACACTTCTCAACACTAAAGATAATCTCATCAAGTTTGAAGTGGTAGGTAATGTATGCTACTTCATGGGCTACTCATCCTCTCAAAAGGTGTATCGAGTCTACAACAAACAAACAAAGATGGTGATTGAATCGTATTACGTCGATTTTCAAGAAGGGAACTCCACTAACACTGGAAGCGCTCCAAATTGGTTTTATGACGTAGACATTGTATTCAACACTTTCGACATTGCTGAACTAGTCACTGAATCCGAACCTGCTGAATCCACCCCATTAGAGCCATTGTTTGATCCTCCAGACATTGGTTTCACTCCTTTTACAACCCTTTTCACACCTACCTCTACATCTCCTACTCTTCCTGTTATCGAAGTAAATGGTGACACATCTGCTGAGAATGTATCCACACATGATGATTCTTCTTCACAGCAGGTTGTGGATGAACCTCCTAAAGAAGACGAAACTCCAATTATCTACGTCGATGAACATTTCCCTAATCTGCCTCAACAAGTGGAAACTCACACCAACGCAGGGTACAAGATCAATCGAAACCATCCAATTGAAAATGTCATCGGTTCCGTTGAAGATGGAGATCGAACACGTGGACAAACACATACCATCATCACAGGACTGTATGCAGCTACACGATAATTTGAATGCTGAGGTGGTGGTTCAAGTGATTGCAAACAAACAAGACGTTGTTGATTATCTGACGTGGACATTCATGTACTGGAGGCTGACTCAGAACCCTAATTACTACAATCTGCAAGGTGTAAGTCAAAGGCATTTATCAGATCATCTATCTAAACTTGTGGAGAACATGTTGAGTGATTTGGAATCGAGCAAATGTGTTGCAAGCGAGGTTGATTTTCACCTTTCTCCTCTTAATCTGGGTATGATTGCTTCTTATTATTACATCAGTTACACGACAATTGAACGGTTTAGTTCTTCAATAACTAGTAAGACAAAGTTGAAGGGTCTTCTGGAGATTTTATCTTCAGCTTCTGAGTACGAGTTACTCCCGATTCGACCTGGTGAGGAGGAACTGATTTGAAAGTTGATTAATCATCAGCGGTTTTCGTTTGAAAACCCAAAATATTGGGACCCACATGTGAAGGCTAACGTGCTACTACAAGCTCACTTTTCAAGACAACTGGTAGGTGGGAATCTTGGGTCAGACCAGCACGAAGTGCAACTATCTGCTGGTAGGCTGCTTCAAGCAATGGTGGATGTTATTTCAAGCAATGGGTGGCTAAGTTTAGCATTACTTGCAATGGAAGTTAGCCAGATGGTGAAAAACGGGATTCTGTTCTCTTGCAACTGCCTCATTTCACTAAAGAGTTGGCAAAACGATGCCAAGAAAACCCTGGGAGGAGTATCGAAACCGTGTTTGCTCTGGTTGAAATGGAAGATGACAGGAGGCGGGAACTGTTATAGATGTCAGATTCCCAACTGATGGATATTGCAAGGTTTTGAAACCGTTTTCCCAATATTGATCTGTCGTATGATGTGGTGGATAGTGAGAATGTGAGGACTGGAGAAGATATTACATTGGTGGTTACACTTGAACGTGCCTTGAGGGTAGGACCGAGGTAGGGCCGGAGGATGCCCCTAGATACCCGAAAAGTAAAGAAGAAGGATGGTGGCTGGTTGTTGGTGATATGAAAACGAACCAGTTGCTTGCGATTAAGAGGGTCTTGTTGCAGAGGAAGGCAAAGGTTGAACTTGATAACATTACTGCTCCGAGTGAAGCCGGGAAGAAAAACTTGACTTTGTATTTCATGTGTGATTTTTACATGGGGTGCGACCAGGAGTATAGCTTCAATGTTGATGTTAAACTGAATGACAACCATACAAGAGAATGATTTCTGGCTTTTGTGCTTACTGGATGGAACCGATGTTCTTCTTGTTCAAATGTATGACTATTTGCTTTAAAGCATAGAACTTAGCTTTTGGTATGACTATTTGCTTTATAGCGTAAAACTTAGCTTTTGGTGTCTTGAGATACGATGTTCCTTTTGGATTTTTGCTAGATTATCGTCTTTCAAGTGAAAAAAAAGTCTAGAAGGATTTGTTTGGATGAACTACATTGGAGACTTTCGTCATAAAAATCAGATCAAGAAGTCAGGGCTTACGAAAGACTGGATGTTCAATTTGCACATGTTCTGTATGAGTATATGTCATCGAAAAGGCGGTTATGATGGGTTGAATCTAGAGTGGTCCGCGGCTTTGCTGAATCTGTGCACGAATCAGCCGTTCAACATTTCTGGATTAATTTTCTATTGCATTATCGACAATGTTAATAAAGGTGCATGGGCAATGTATCCTAGATTTGTGCAACTGCTTATTGACGATCAGCATCGGAACCTACAACACCATGGAAACACGTATTAGTTTCAGCTTCCCAAAGGAAGGCAGATTACCGAGTTGAAAACCAAAGGTGGGTGATGTTACACAACTGGATATATCGTGAAGAAAGACTTCCAGTGGTTCTAGCTGCATACAACAAGTATCGAGAAAAGGCAATGAAAAGTAGAGAAGGTGGAAGTCATCCCGTTGATGTTGCTGAAGAGGCTGAAGTAGAAGAAGAAATTCCACTGGTACGTAAGTGTAAAGAAAACGGAAAGAAAGTGGTTGAAGAGGAACCGTCAAAGAAGAAAAGCAAGAAAGAAGCAACAAATCCAGAGCCAATCATGGCTGATAGCATTGCGCTGGATCGACAAGGGAAGAAATTGAAAGAATGCAAACCATCCATGCGGTTGTGGAGGCTGAGAAACGGGAGAGAAGAATGAAGAGAAGGGAAATGACTGAATCTGAAACCCCTGCGGTTGTTACGTCAGAACAAGAATAGTTGGATAGATTTGTGGAAGGACTTTTGGCTGATCCACTAGAACCCTCTCCAAGCGAGGCTGCTGCGCCAAAGAAGAGAAAAACAGGGGAAGGATCATCAGCAAATGTTCCAGCTAAACAACCTGTATCGGCTCAACCTCCTCCTAAGCAAGTTCCATCAAGACCCAGACCATTTCAAGAGCTTTATAACCGTTTATCCAAAGAAATTGGTCTATTTCCGGCTAAGGAGTTCTGTTTACTGAAAAATCAAGTGAATGACACTGATGTGCTGAAGAGAAAGTTGAAAGAACAGAGAAAGAAGAATAAAGAATTGCATTCTTATGTTCACAAGCAATCAAAATTCATTAGATTTCAACAGGAGGGTCTTGAAAAACTGCATGAGCTAGTACAAGAGCTATATGGTTCTGCAAACAGAAAGCCAAAGTACTCAAACGAAGACATCTTCAACTTTGACTTATTTACAGAAAGAGAACAGAAAAAGAAAGCTGACAGAGCCGAAAAGAAGAAGAAACGTCTTGAATCAGCAGTTGACGTTAGTCTTTATGATGACAGTGATGAAGAGGAAGTCGACAAAACCGAAATGCCCACAAAGTTTCTCGAATGGGGGTTGGAAATTGATGTGTTGTATGAAATGGATGGCGGAGATGAATTCAAACCACAACATCCGGAGTGGTTTAAGAAGGAAAAAGCGAAGATGCCAGACTTTTATTAAGGGATCACAGTTGAGAAGACTGAGATCACAGATAAAATCATCAATTGGAAATACTGCAATCTAACCGGTTGGTTAGTGGTTAAACGACGAGGAGAAGTCATTCAATACTTTCTAAATGCCCACGACATTCAAAGCTTACCAACTTGGGATATACGAGAGCTAAGCAAGCACGATCTGATAAATCCGACAAATAGCAGCATTGGCGGAGATCTAGAAAGATTAATTCAAAGCATGCGAGGATTTTCAGTGTTCAAGCCTTAATGCCCTAGACGACGTGTGTCTAAGACCACCAAAGACCCGTTCACTGAAAAGGGAAAGATTACATGGGTCATCAACCCTGCGAAAGTTGTAACTAGGGTGAAGCTACCTCCTGAACAGCCGGTGACTCTCACGAACTTCAAGAAGTGGTTTTATGATGGAAAGACGGGTGTAGCAGTCATCAGGTCAAATTCAAATGAAGACATTCGTATCCTAGATCCAATGGACGTATTTATGTTCCGTCTTTCTGATCCGAATGTTCTATATGGACACACGATCAACATTGGAGCAGTGTATTATTGTTGGAACTCCTTCGGCGGGGCGGCATCGTCTTCTGATATAACATGACGCTCACAATTAGCCGAGTTACTCAATAATAAATTCGTATTTATTATTGTATTTATTTATCTACTCATTGTTATTATTCTTATATATATATTTTTTTTCGACCATATATGTATAAACACATCGGTACATAATGAATAAGAAAAATATACGCATACGCCAAATGCACGACCATCGTCATCATAAACACATGACTCATCGCATAGATTGTCGCCACATCACAAGATATTAATCATAGCATCACCACGACAAGATACATCAACCATAATATCACCACATCATGACACTATCAACCATAACATAAAATAAATACAATGTAAAATAATGAAAATACACTTTTATACAATGAAAACTTGTTACATTTTGTTTGTGGGGATCCAAAAAAGGACTTAGGGATACACACCCTAGTCAATACAAGTTTTTATATTACAAAAAGTAAGATTTTCTTCTACATTGCTTCTTCACGTCATCAAGTTGTCTTCCAAAAGCTGGGATCTTCAAAGCTATGTATTCATGAGCTAATTCATCAAAAGTACATCTGATCACCAAAAAATAATCACAACATGCTACTGAGGTGGAGGCGGTGGTGGAAATGGTGTTTGGTGAAGCATACCGTAATGGTAAGCCACATCCTCCTCTAGGCCAGAAATGCGCCTAGTAGCATCAGTCTGGAATTGATCTAACTCCTACACTCGCGCCTCCGATGGGCATGACGAGTGGTGAAATGGGCAGTAAAAAGGTGGGGTCGGTGGTGGTGATAGTGGCAGTGGTGGTGGTGGGTATGATGGTGGGGGTTGTAGTGGCGATGATGGTGGTGGGGTGTGGCTCCGGCAGCGGCATGTGTAGTACGCTGAGTCTCTAACTCCCAGATCCTTTAGAAGAATGAGAGTTGTAGGTCATGCGAAGGCATTCTCTCCTCCACTGGAATCAGAGGGAAATGTGAGGGTTGTAAGGGTCAGAAGGGCTCATACTCGGTGAGGGTATCGAGGTAGACATATCCGCAGTAGGTGGTATGGGGCGTGGGGCTTATATGGGAGGTGATCCAGTGAGAAAGAAGGTCCTTCCATGTGGGAAGGTCCAGCTGCAGATGGGTTGAAAACAGGGTGGTAAGTGGACCTCCCAGAGAAAAATGGGGGTGGCTGCTCTAGGGCACGTGGAGTACCGCTCAGTGCATAATATCGGGCGGGTCCAGAGTAGTGATACGGGTCCAGTGTATGGAAGGGGTTCATGGGTCGGGGTACCAGCTGGAAACAAGCTGATACGAGCCGGTGAGGCTGCAGGGGGTGAATACATCGATACAGGCGTATCTGGGGCGGCAGAAGAGGCATCGTCTGCCATATGCTCGCTCTGGGTGGCATCTGAGGATGACGAGATGTCAACGACTGGTATGACATGTGGTGGGATCTCGAGTATAGTTATGTCATCAAAGACCTCTCCGTCACCAAGGTAATCCTCCATATGCTCGACATGGAACACTGGTATGTCATCATCATCATCGTCTAGATCAATAACTGGAGGAACCATAGCAAGAGGCACAACCAAGTGTACAATCGCATGCTCGCCCTCTGGATGGCCATAAACGATAACATCATGCGGAGGTTGCGGAACGGCTAGCACGTCGTAGCGGAAGCGCAAGTCTGTGACTATTAGGTAATCATTGCATCCAATCTAGTAACCAATATAATTTAACAACGATGCCATGCCATTAATAAGTTTCGTTCCGTAATTACAACCATCCATAAGTGATATCATATTGTTATCTATTTCAACTTGTCATCATAAAACCCGATTCAAAATACATCATTTCCAAAATAAGACATTGTTTTATTATAATTTCATAATGACGTTTTGACTCCTATATACCCAGACGAAGTTGGGATATAAAAGGCAAACCCTCCAAAAGATGATACATCGTTGTCTTGACTTTTTCCCATACCCAAATCATATCACCAGCTCATGCCTTGCGTCCTGAAATACATACAATTTTAAAAAGTCAACAAAAAGTTGGCGAGTTCATGTAGTTAATGTTTTCGTATAAAAATGTCATTATTGAAATCCAGTAATGAAATCTGAGTATGTTATTAGCATTCATGGAGTTTAAGGATCTATCAATGTGTAGCTAGCACCCTTACATTTGTACCATAAGTAAGTAATCAACCCGAGACAACTCTTGACATCATTTGGGATCACAAAAGCACTCCTAACTGGTTAACACACTAGCAGTGGAGCGTGCCTCAAGCTCTATAGATCTACACCGTTTGCACCTTGGTCACTAATGTGACACCCCCTGTAATTCCTTCACATCAGAGCTGGGTGTGAACTAAACTGGTATCTTCATTGCACAGCGGAAGTAAACGTGAGTGCTAAGATTTCTTGTAAATGAACGCCCGCTAACTGCTCGAATCCCCATGGGTTCCACTATTCCAACCATTCCATACTTGTAATTATAACCTGAGAAAGAACATGCAAAAAGTCAACATAAAGTTGGCGAGTTCATGGTTTATTTGTTTTCATTTCAAATGAATCTTAAAACATTTGAAAATCTTGCATTCGATAAACCGGTTTGTGTGATCATAGTATCCCAAAAACATTTGAAATGTCGTATCTATATGCATGTATTGGAATGTTTTCAATGTTGTTTGTAAACCAATGCATATAACAGTTATGTCTGTAAACTGGTAATAAAATGTTTTCATTCGTATCTGTAAGTAAACCGGTATTGAAATATTTTCTGTTATCTTTGTAAACCGGTATTGAAATGTTTTCTGTTATCTTTGTAAACCGGTGTTGAAATCGTAGTATGTAGTATGCCTATGGAATCTAAGGATCAGTCAGTGTGTAGCTAATACACTGCCCTGTGTGCCATAAGTAAGTAACCAACCCGAGACAACTTTGACATCATTAGGATCACAAAAGCACTCCTAACCAGTTAACATACCATGAGTGGAGTGTGTCTCAAACTCGATAGATCTATACCTTTTGCACCTTGGTCACTACGTGATTAATGGTTACTATTGTCATCATCCTACTTACGCACAGTGATCTGTTATCATCTAATCCCATAGCTACATACCAATTGTTATAAATCTGTGTTATTGGGTCGCGCCCATGTCATTTATCTTATTGCCCTCGCCCATGTTATCCATGTTATTGGACCTAGCCCATGTTTTCTTGTCATTGGGCCTAGCCCATGTTATAAATAAAATTGGGGCCTCGCCCCCTAGTTGTGACTATGATAATCCCATCACCCTAGTCTTAAAACTCATGCTTGTTTTGAAAAGCTTTGTGTAGCTGTGAAAACTGGCAAGTTTAGCATAAACCTTTGGTAAACCATTTGAGTTCATTGAAATCTGTTTGTAACATGGTTTAGAATTGTATGATTTTCATTCATCGAAATATTGTGTACTTTTGCAAAACTTGCATGTCTTTCCACCCCCAAAAACATTTATAAAAATGTAAAACGGTAAATGTGAGTCCCCATGTATTCTATCATAGTGGTTGATTGTTATCACCCAAACAACTATGGATTAGTTGTTTGAATGTGCAAATACTAAGAAAAAAACCAAGCAAAGAAGATGAAGAATCTTGAATGATCAAACAATTAGTGTTGTGTATAAAATCTCAATAACATGTAATCAATAACAGCACCTGGATATTCGGATGTAAGCACAATAGCAAAAATCACAACACAAGAAGATCACCAAAATCTGTTCAAGAAACTTGGACATACATTCATTGAACCCTGTATTTATACAGACTGATCACCCAGCGTATTTTGGCTATTAAATACGCCGCGTACATATGAGTTTCACAAAATAGCATTTTTTACCCTTTTAATTGTCTACCTGTTACATAATCAGCTCAAACTAAGGTTTATCAAGTACCAACGGTCTCCAAAAGTTCTAACAATATCCCCCCTAGTCTGTTGCGTGCTTGATTTTCTTCAATCTTGTTTCCAAGCTTTAGGGTCTACGGCCGGTTCTTTTGTTTGTGGTTCTGTTGCTGCATTAGTTGTTTGTTTGATAAAAGCTTCATTAATGGTTGGATGGGCCTCCATTGTGACTTCACATGTGGATGAAGTCGGAGGTGGTTGAATGATCTAGACGTCTGAATCTGGAGATGGATCTTTGGTTGGTGGAGAGGATGATTCTTGCTCAGCTGCTTTCTTCTTGCTGGATTCTTCTTTTTCCTTTTTAGCTTCCATTCTTAGCAAGATTTCAATTACTTCAATCTTTCGAGCTCTCGCACGCTCGACTGCCCTCTGAAAGAGCATTCCTTCCTCAAGATATTCATTTCCGGCCCCAACGTTTATCTTATGTCCGTACAAGATATTCAGGTCGAAAAGACAGAACATAAAAACGTCCATAGGGTCCAGAATGCGAATGTCTTCATTTGAATTAGACCTTATGACTGCCTCACATGTTTTGCCGTCATAGAACCACTTCTTGAAATTGGTGAGCATCACAGGTTGTTCTGGAGGAAGCTTCACCTTGGTAACCACCTTTGCTGGATTTATAACCCATGTTATCTTTCCCTTATCGGTGAAAGGGTCCTTGGTGGTTTTAGACACACGTTTTCTGGGGCGCTGAGGCTTGAACACTGAAAATCCTCGCAAGCATTCTCTTTGTATTAATATTTCTAAATCTCCACCAATGCTGCTATTTGTCGGATTAAACAGTTCGTGCTTGCTAAGCTCTCATATGTCCCATGTGGGTAGGCTTTGCATATCATGAGCGCTTCGAAAATATTGAATCACTCCACCTCTTCATTTTACCACGAACCAACCGGTCAGATTGTAGTACTTCCAACTAATGATTTTATCAGTAATCTCAGATTTCTCAACTCTGATTACCTGATAAAAGTCATGCATTTTTGCTCTCTCCTTTTTAAACCACTCTTGATGCTGTGGTTCAAATTCATCTCCCCCATCTGTTTCATACAACACATCGTCTTCCAACCACCATTCTAGGAACTTTGCAGGCATTTCTGCTTTATCAACTTCCTCTTCATCGTTGTCGTCATCAAGGCTGACGTCAACCGCCGATTCAAGATGCTTTTCCTTTTCTGCTTTGTCTGCTTTCGTTTTCTGTTGTCTTTCCCTGAATAAGTTAAAGTTGACGATGTCTTCATTCGAGTACTTTGGCTTTCTGTTTGTAGCACCATATAGCTCTTGTACCATTTCAGGAAACTTCTCCATCCCTTCTTGTTGAAATCTAATAAATTCTTTTTGCTTAGCAACGTATGCGTGCAGTTCTTTGTTCTTCAATCTTTTTTCTTTCAACTTTCTCTTGAGAACATCAGTGTCATTGACTTTGTTCTTCAACAGACAGAACTCCTTAGCAGAAAATGAACCGATTTCTTTAGATAGAAGGTTGTAAAGCTCTTCAAAAGGTCGGGGTCGAGAGACAACTTGCTGACGAGGAGGTTGAGCTAATACTTGAGGTTTGGGTGGAACGCTTGCAGATGATCCTTCTCCTGTTTTTTCTCTTCTTTGGTGCTGCAGCCTCGCTTGGAGAAGGCTCCAGTGGATCAGCAAAAAGTCCCTCCACAAATCTATCTAGCTGTTCTTGCTCTGATGTAACAACCTCAGGGGTTTCAGATTCGAACATTTCCCTACTCTTCATTCTTCTCTCCCGTTTCTCAGCCTCCACCACCGCATGGATGGCTTGCATTCTTTCAATCTCTTCCCTATTCGATCCACCGCGAATGCTATCAGCCATGATTCGCTCAGGGTTTGGCGCATCTTACTTGCTATTCTTCCTTGACGGTTCCTCTTCTACCACTTTCTTTCCTTTTTCCTTGCGCTTACGTACCAGTGGAATTCTTCTTCTACCTCAGTCTCTTCATCAACATCAACTGAATGACTTCCGCCTTCTCTGCCTTTCCTTGTCTTTTCTCGATATTTGTTGTAAGTAACGAGAACAAGTGGAAGTCTTTCTTCTCCATACATCCAGTGGTGTAACATCACCCACTCTTTGGTTTTTAACTCAGTAATCTGCCTTCCTTTTGGTAGTTGATCATCAATGAGTAACTGCACGAATCTAGGATACATCGCCCATGCACCTTTATTGACGTTGTCAATCATGCAATAAAAAATCAATCCAGAAATGTTGAACGGCTGATTTGTACACAGATTCAGCATAGCCGCGGACCACTCTAAATTCAAACCATCATAACCGCCCTTTCGATGACAGATGCTCATACAAAACATGTGCAAAATGAACCTCCAGTCTTTCGTAAGCCCTGACTTCTTGATCTCGTTTTTGTGACGAAAGTCTCCAATGTAGTTCATCCCACGAAATCCCTCTAGAATTTCCTCCTTCTTTAAATTCAATGGATCACTAGCATTGTCTCCGAGGCTCAACACTTTTCGATTTCGTTCCTCAGTGACTTTAATTTCCTTGTTCCGCATTGTCGTTGTAATATGTTTGACGTTGTTCAACGTTCTTGCCCTTGCCGTTCTCCAAATTCTTCTATGTGAATGGAGTAAATAGTGGGATTTGCTTGGATTGCATAGCTAATTTTACTCTGTGAGAACCAATCCATCACGTCTTCAAAATCGGGCTCTGGAGGAACTAGAGTGATTGGCTAATTATGCTTTCTTGTACCATCCCACACTAAAGGTTGAGCCATTTCTGAAAGGTGGAAACGAGCCAAGTTAGATTTTTTATATTACAATATAGGTATAAATATATATAAATACAAATATTAAAGTGAATTAGAATAAAAAGATATATATATATATATATATATATATATAGAAAACAATTAAAATCGGTAATATCTACGCTGAACCTAAGGATAGATACGTAGAACATCCGACTGGCGAAATTAAGGGATTTTCAGCATAAGTGATTTATTACGCTGACTTGACTGGCGTATTACTTTAATACGCTGGTTGCTTAATTAATCGTTAACTTCGCCATTAGATGTCTGGTACAAATGCGCTGATCAGACATATTTACGCTGATCATAGATTAGCGTATTTAAGTGCCAGCGTAGATGACTATCTACGCTTAGCTTACCCGGCGTATTTGTCTAATATGCTGGTTGCTTAAACTCGCATTCAAGACTTAATCCACCAATCCTTGATCTGACTAAATACGCCATCTTCAACATAAATACGCCATATTCAAACTTAAATATGCCATATTCATAATTTTCTTGATAAACCCTTTAAAACCCATGAGAACTATTTAATCTATTTACCATTACAGTCCCGATTATAATATACATACCCAACAATCAATCGAACAACATTTGAAAAACTGAAAAACAAACGGATGAAGATCTTTCAATGTTCAACCAGATTTACACAAAAGAAGTGTGAGTGCTTTTAGAGATGTATGGGTGTGGGATCGGTTGAAGAAGACGATGATAAAGGTAACTTTTTGAAAATTATTTACAAACAGTGAAAAAATTGAGTATTTATACGATTTTACATTCCAGCGTAATAATTAATTACGATGGACAATTAATTACGCCACACAGATATTTTTTAGGAAATTTTGAAATCAATTACGCTCGAAAACTCCAAATTTTCTCGAAAAATGTGCCCCTTTTGGTTAAAAATATTGTAGGAAATTAAAAATAAGCTTAAGAAGAATAGAAAATTGCAGTTTGGATCCAGAAATTTGTTTTTGGGTCCGGTAAGCTTCCTTTTTCACACAAAATTTATGCTAACTGACTTGAATCCTGTGACTTTCCTGCAAAAGATCATACTGGGAACACTTCGTTTGTTTGAGATAAAATATTAGATATATTAAATAATTAAGGCACAAGAAAAACTGTCAGTATGTTTGTCCTTTTAAATCCATGCACCTATCTTTCAACATGCGATCGGAGAGTCTTTTTATCATGTTGCGGTAATATTGACAAGAAATGCAATGTTCTCCCACTCATGCTAAAACAGTCGAATTGTTGTGCCCGTAAGTCCCACGTCAGGACATACCCCCGCGATCAAGGTATGCTCAAAGATTCCTCATAGTAGGTGAGTATATTGACCTCATTCGTATTTAAAATTTCAACGTTAGACAGTTGGTGTTCAGGTCAGTACTTCCATACCCAGAGAGACCAAGGTCTAACGAGGGCTATGACAGATACCAAATGCGATACGATTTAAGCACTTGAATGATTCTCAATAAGAGTTTCATTTGTGTAGGGTTTTGGCCGCATAAGCTCTTTTTGTAAAGATATCATAGCTGTGTCAAGGTCAGCATATTTCTGGATGCAGCAGAAGAGCAACTATGATATCCCTGAATGATTAGCCAATATAATGACCCGAAATCTAAGACTTTGGCAATCTATCAACGCAAGATTTAAGACCATTAAGCCATACGCCGCAACTTGTTACCCACAAGTTGCACAACAATGTGGGTATCCAGAATTGAGTATTTGCTTTTGTCTCCTTTTCGCAGTTTACTTAAAGGTATTGCTGAATCTACTGACATGTTTTTGCTTGGTGCCTCAACCTGATTTTATTTTACAATCAAACAAAGTGTCAGCAGTTTCTCTATCATTTCTTATGCAGATTTCTAAGAAAAGATTATGTCTCAACAATATTTTCTGGAAAACTCCCCCCTTAAAATTTTATTTTCTAGGATCCATTACTTGAAAAGAAATTTTAAGTTTGCATAAAATCTTTTTGATGGCACATTTTTACGAGGAAGTATTTATTCTAAACAACCAGTTTTTTTTTACCAAAAGTTAATTCCATTCAAGGAAGTTCACCATTTCCAACCAGGTTACCAACTGGTTGAATCGAGCTTTATCGAAGGCTTTCGTAAATATATCAGCTTTTTGTTGCACTGAATCCACTGGCACCACTTGGATGTATCCTTTCTCGTACGCATCTCTAATCGCATGAATGCGAATTTCGATGTGTTTCGTTCTGGAGTGGTGGATAGGATTCTTCACAATCCCAAGACACGCTTCATTGTCGATGAATATTGGGGTCTTCATGATGTTGATCCCATAATCCAACAATTGATTCTGTATCCAAAGGACTTGTGAACAGCAACCGTACGCTGCCGTGTATTCAGCCTGAGCAGTAGATGTAGACAATGTTGTCTGCTTTTTGCTCTGCCACGAAATAAGACGATTTACTAAGAATTGGCAGCCTCCTGAGACAGATTTTCTGTCTACTTTGCAACCTGCATGATCACTATCAAAGTAAGCAATTAGATCAAAATTACTATCTTTAGGATACCACAAACCAAGCTTTGGAGTTCCTTTGAGATAGCGAAATATTCTCTTGACAGCAGCATCATGCGATTCTTTGGGATTCGTCTGAAAGTGGGCACAGAGGTAGACAACCCACATTATGTTAGGCCTACTAGCGGTCAGATACATTAACGAGCCAATCATTGAGCGATAGAAAGATTTGTTCACTGGCTTTCCTTGAAGATATGAAGTGAGTTCCGTCTGAGCAGCAAAAGGAGTGCTGGCGGATTTGCAATAATTCATGTTGTACTTGGAAAGAATATCTCTGATATATTTAGCCTGATGAATGAGGATGCCATCCTTTCTCTGCTTCACTTCTAATCCTAAGAAAACCGTGAGTTCTCCCATCATGCTCATCTCGAACTTCACTTTCATCACCTTCTCGAACTCCCTGCAAAGAGCTTCATCTGTTGACCCAAAATGATATCGTCTACGTATATCTGAACCAACATCACATCTTCTCCAATCCTTTCAGTGAAGAGAGTCATGTCGATTTTTCCTCTTGAGTATCCACATTCCAGAAGATATGTTGACAACGTCTCGTACCATGCTTGAGGAGCTTGGTGAAGACCATAGAGAGCTTTGTCAAGCTTGTAGTATTTCATGGGGAAGTGAGGATCTTCAAAACCTGGAAGTTGACAGACATAGACTTCTTCTTTCACTTTCCCATACAGAAAAGCACTCTTTACATCCATTTGAAACAACTTAAAGTTTTTAAACGAGGCATAGGCTAAGAAGATTCTGATAGCTTCTAAGCGTGCAACCGGTGCAAAAACTTCCTCGTAGTCAATCCCCTCTTCTTCTCGAAACCCTTGAACCACTAATCTAGCCTTATTCTTGATAACTACACCACGATCGTCCATCTTGTTATGAAACACCCACTTGGTACCAACTGGATACTTTCCGTCTTGTAAGTCAACGAGTTCCTAGACTTTAAGTTTCTGAAATTGGGATAATTCTTCTTGTATAGCTTGTACCCAACTTGAATCTTGAATAGCTTCTTCAATATCTCTTGTAACAGACTGCGAGAGAAAAGCTACATACAGTCCTGTGTTGATGGTATGGGTTTGTCGGCGAGTTTGAACACCATCTTCCACGGAACCGATGACATTTTAAATTGGAAGGTTTCGATTAGTCTTGTATCCTGCGTTGGTGTGAGTTTCAACTTGTTGAGGCAGATTAGAAAAATGTTCATCGACGTAGATAATTGGAGTTTTGTCTTCTTTGGGTGGTTCATCCACAGCCTGCTGTGAAGAAGAATCATCATGTGCGGATGCATTCTCAGCAGATGTGTCACCATTTACTTCGAACAACGGAAGAGTAGGAGAGGCAGAGGCAGGGGTGAAACGGGTTGTAAAAGGAGTAAAACCAATGTCTGAGGCATCAAACAATGGCTCCAATGGAGTGGATTCTGCAGGTTCGGATTCAGTGACGGGTTCATCGATGCTGAAAGTGTTGAAAAAAATATCCACGTCATAAAACCAGTTCAGAGCGCTTCCAGTGTTAGTGGAGTTTCCTTCTTGAAAATCGACGTAGTACGATTCAATCACCATCTTGGTCTGTTTGTTGTAGACTCGATATGCCTTTTGAGAAGATGAATAGCCCATGAAGTAGCACACGTCACCTACTGCTTCAAACTTGATGAGATTGTCTTCAGTGTTGAGAAGTGTGCATGAACACCCGAACGGTCGGAAGAAATCTATCAGAAGCTTCCTTTTGAAAAGTAGTTCATAGCCTGTCTTTCCGTGAGGTTTGGCAATAAGAACACGATTCAAAAGATAGCATGCTATGTTGACTACTTCAGCCCAGAAGATTATGAGAAGCTTAAAGTCGACAAGCATAGTTCTTGCAGCTTTGATGAGAGTTCTATTTTTGCGTTCTACTACCCCGTTTTGCTGAGGAGTCCTGGCAGTGCTGTATTGGAGGCGAATTCCCTTATCTTCATAGAAGGAGACAAACGTATGATTTTTAAATTCAGTTCCGTTGTCGCTTCTGATGGAGTTGACTTTCAGCTTGATCTCGTTTGCAATCATGGGAATGAAGCTCTTCAGAATGGATGTTGTTTCATTTTTTGCTTCAAGAAAGAATACCAATGAAAACCATGAGAAATCATCTGTAATCACCAAACAATAAGGTCTTTTAGCTAAACTTTTAACACTAATTGTCCCGAAAAGATCCATGTGAAGTAATTGCAGTGGGGCAGATATCATATTCACTGCTTTGGACTTATGAGGCTTTTTATGTTGCTTTCCTTGGGCACATGCGTTGCACTTTTCTGAAAAAGGAAAATCTTTCATAGGTAAACCTCTTACTAGATTTAATTTAGAAAGTTTATTTATGTTCTTAAAATTCACATGCCCCAAACGCCTGTGCCACAGCAGTGATTACGATTCAGATGCATTTGACATAAGACATGTCATTTGCTCATTTGATTTGGCATTCTTCATATTTAGCAGGTAGGTGTTATTTTGACAGGAGCTCTAAGCATGATCATTTCTTCAGGGACGGAGTAACCGGGTTTGAGGAATAAGCACTCCATATCATTGAACAGCACCGCAATTCCTTTGTCACAGACTTGTGAAAACACTCATGAGATTGTAACACAATTCTGGAACATAGTTGACATTCTCCAAAGTGAGTGCTTCTGACACGACGTCGCCCATTACGATGATTTTTCCTCCCTTTTTGTCTCCGGCAAAGGATACAAAGTCACCATTGATAACTCGAAAGTTGGTAAGCAGATCCTTTAACCTGGTCATATGCCTGGAGCAACCGCTGTCAACATGCCAGATATATTCCATGAGCATCCGAAGCCATTTCTGAATCTTATTCTGTTATACAACAACAACAAAAAATATGTACAGATTAGCTAGCTTTTGGAATCCAGACTTGCTTTACATTAGTTCTCTCATGATTTTGAGCAAGAGAGTTTTCTTTTCTTTTCCAAAAATAAGTTGAGTCAACTATGCATTTTACTGATTTCTTTAAATTGTCAAATTGATCAGTAAAACTTTTAACGAGATCTTGACTAGGTTAGAAAATTTCTTGCTTTTGCAATGTTTCACCTTATGTCCTAAATGACCACAGCGAAAACATTGTTTTTGACTTGATCTTTTCTTCCAGGGTGCTGAGTGTGAAGATGATGTATGTGATGAGAATCTTGAGCATCTTGAGGAGTTTGATGACGTAGTGTGACTTGATTCTTTGGCTTTCTCAGTTTCTTATCAGGATGATGTTTATCTTCAATGTCGACTTCACTGTGCTCACTATCTGATGAGGAGTTTGTTCTTGACTTTCATCTGACCTTTCTCCATCACTTTCTGAAGTTGTTGTGCTTAAATTTTTAGTGAAATCTTTGTCAGTCTCTGATGTACCTGCAACTGATGGAACAAATTCTGGAATTTCCTTTGTAAGGAATTTTCCAAAACTGTTCTTCTTTAACTCTAGCATAAATACAGGAGATTCAAGCATAACATTTTCATCATTAAGAACAAATTTTAGGTCATGACCCTCAACCTTAGCAAGCCCTTGGTTGTGAGCCTTAAGTGTAGGCAATTGGCCATTACAGTCATCCCGAACATTCAATTTAGGCATAAGGCCGTTACAATCATCCATCCTTGATAAACTATTACAGTTCTCTCAAATAGAAATTTTGTTCGTTTTATCACAATTCCAGGCGAACCAGTTAACAGTTGAATAATTGTAGCCTGAATAGCCTATTCCTATTTTCATCCCTCCACAATCATCTTCCCCATCGCACACATCTTCCTTACTCTCGCACAGATCTGCATTACTTTCAGAAAGGTTAGTGTTGTTTTCGGATTTATAAAAAATACGTTGATCCAAAAGATCATTCTTATTGATTAAGTCGTTTTTAGGATGAGGAGATGGCATAGGAACATAATTTTTACTGTGCGGAGGAGGAAATAATTTTCTTTCGTTTCCGAATTTATCTGTATATCCATATCCATCCTTTATGAATGTCGGTCGTTGGCAGTTTACAATATCAACCAGTGCTTTTTGACTAATTTTCCATTTATCAATAATGATTTGTAACTTATTATTTTCGTTTTGAGATTTTTCTAGTTTTTCAGTCAAATCATTTATGATAAAATCTTTTCTGAAAACCAATACTTTTAAAGTCTACATTTCAGCTATGGTTGAATTAAACTTTCGCTGAGATGCATCCTCATTTTCTTTTATTTCTTGATTTATTTTCAAAACTTTTTCTTTTTCTTTAATTATATCACGATTGAGTAATTTGTAGTGTGCCACGACGTTTAAAGACGGTTTGGAGCACAACTTTGCTTTAAATTCATATGGAATGTTGTTTACTAAATCCTTATCCTCGGCTTCTGATTTCATGGCGGTAGTGGATTTTCCAACCACTTCATTCTTGCTGGTACTGATGACTTATTGAACTGCAGGCTTCGACTCATTCATTTCAGCTTTCGTTGTCTCTTCTCTGAGGCAGGAGTGATGATGCTTTTCAAACCAATGTCATCTTTTGGAATCTTGGAGGTTTGTTTTTCAACGTCATTTGAAGCGGACAGTGGTGATGTTTGCCATGAGGGCCTTGTTTACTTCTCCCTTTGCCTCAGCTATCTCCTCCGACCAATCATAATCTTCCACCACTAAAGCCTTATGATTATTGTCAGCAGCATTATCATTTCCTTCAATAGCAATCGGCCTCCTTGTCTGGTTGATTTCGGCATTCTCGTTCTTTAGCAACGGACGCTCTCTTTTGAAATGGCACAAGTTTTTGTAGTTATAACACCTAAGCTTGGACTTGTCAAATCTAGCTTTTCCAACAGCCAACCTCTTTCCTGTTTTATCTTGGAGTTTCTTCAACCGTAGAGTGATCATTGCCATCTGCCACTTCAGATCCATCTCCTCCATGTCGTCTGGATCTACTTGATACATGTCCTCAGCTATGAGGAAATCTCTCTTCAACTCTCCTGACATAAGCGCCTCATAGCTGCTTAAGAAAGTATTAAAAAGAGCTACATGTTCTGTGGAAATCTTAAGTGCTTGAGTGTCGCTAGCCACGGTGGCCTTCTCGGAGGATGACGAGGCCTTCACAGAGTTTGCGGAAGCATTCGAATAGGATTCGACATCACTTTAGGAATTTAATCCACATGAGGTGTCAGGAGCAAGAAATGCCATATTCTTGGGGACCAAGGTTGCAGCAACTTGCTGAGACGTCTTCTGAGAATATCCAGTTTGATTCATCTCTCGTTTGACAATGTCCATTTCAAAAGCTTTTAAGGTGTTAATCAATTCAGAGAATGTGACTGGAGTTGTGCTAGTGAGGAAAGTTCTCATAATCATCATGCATTGAAGACTCCATTCTTTTGGTAGAGAATCTAGCAGCTGCTTGATTGATGCATAATTTGTAACTGGGTTTCCCACTTTCTTCATCTTGGTCAACACCCCTAGAAATCGACTTATGTGGTCGGACAAGCTTTCGCCACGAATACTTCCAAACCATATCATATTCTTTCTACACCATGTCTCGTTTGTTCTCCATGAGTTCCTCATTACCTTCATAATGATCGATTAGAGCCAACCACAGTTCATATGCCGAGGTGTATTCTTCAAACAGGTTGTTATCATCCTTCGACTGAGTAATAGTAAGAGGAGCGTGAGCCCTCCGGTCACTTTGAATGAGCGTCCTATCTTCATCTGTAAACGTTGAAGGATCTTCATTGATAGTACGGATGTCGTCACGTATTATCACGGGAACATACGGGCCCACAGTGACTCACATCCATTGAGTATAATCTTGTATACTCAAAAAAAGATTTGATCCTGTTTTTCCAACTGCTGAAATCTTCTGAACCTTTCAACGTTGGTGGCCTTGTAGCAGTTTCAGTTTCAAGTTCGGCTTGGGGAACAGGATTGAGTTGATTTAGAGACATGATGGATGATCGGTGATTAAATACGCTGGGTTTTGTTGAATCAGAGAACAATTACACTGCAAAAAGAAGACAATTACGCTGGCTACGCTGGACCAGAGATCAAATTCGCTGCACTTGGGAAACAATTACGCTGATGGGGATCGGCGACTTTGTCCTGCAAAATGCTAAATCCGCTGGATGTTTGAAAACAAGCAAAGGTTTAGTTAATTTCGCTGAACACTGTGATAAAATCGCTGAGGATTTGTATCACTGATTTCGAAGTCGCCTTCGATTAATTTCGCTGGTACTATTTCGCTGAAACTCCGCAAATCTGCTGATTTAAGACCAGCGTATTTGTTAAATACGCAAAATTCAAGTTAATTATGCTAGCTTCAAAAATAATTACGCCAACTTCAAATATATCTACGCTAGCTTCAACATTAAATACGCCCATAAGGGTTTTAGTACGAACAAAAACCCTCTAATCACCCAACAACGACCCAAAATTCATGTTTCTTTGCACCTAAATGACTAAAATGTTTACCAAACCACTGATTAACAACAACCCAAAGATTAAACGCACCAGATCAAGCCAATTTAAACCCAAAAATTTGAAAAACCATAAAACTTTGAAAACTTTTGTAAAACCTTCAAAACTTGAAAAATCTAAACAAAAACTAAAACAATCAAGAGCACAAAGGCTCTGATACCAAACTGTGAGTCCCAAAACGTATTCGGATCACAGTGGTTGATTGTTATCACCCAAACAACTATGGATTAGTTGTTTGAATGTGCAAATACTAAGAAAAAAACCAAGCAAAGAAGATGAAGATCTTGAATGGATCAAACAACTAGTGTTGTATATAAAATCCCAATAACATGTAATCAATAACAGCACCTGGATATTCGGATGTAAGCACAATAGCAAAAATCACAACACAAGAAGATCACCAAAATCTGTCCAAGAAACTTGGACATACATTCATTGAACCATGTACATATACATACTGATCACCCAGCGTATTTGGGCTATTAAATACGCCGCGTATATATGAGTTTCACAAAATAGCATTATTGACCCTTTTAATTGTCTACCTATTACAAAAGTTCTAACAGTAAAAAATGGGGGTTATGAACTCATCTTGATATCCTTGTACAAAGCTTGCTTAATGTGATTTCCAAAGTGTTGTCTCCTTAACATGACTTGCTAGCATGCAATCTAAGGTATTCCTAAAATGGAATAACTTGTAAGTTTCTAGATATAACGTAGCTATACTACTTGTCACCGAGCTCTACCGAATCGTTACTCATGCGATTCTATGAAATTGTTATTGTCTTAACTCGGTTAACCAACCTATGGTTTTCTTAGAAACAATTCTGTTTTCGAGAGACTTGAAATACATGTTTACATATAAACATAACTATATTTCAGGAAATCATATTTAGTCGTCATGTATGTCGACGGATAATAGTACGACTCTTCGTAGTTTTCGTAAGATGTAATCGTACGCTTGTTATAATCTTGTGGTATCGTGTCGTACTTCGTTTGGCGTTGGAATCGAATATAACAAATAGCATTTGAAGTTCCCGAATCGTCGACGTTTGAAATAAATATAAACAATATACTTATTTTTATATCATCGTTCGAATAAATTATCGGTGCTTGAAATCTAGTTTCTGAGTTTCGACTTTGAATTAAACATAAATAAGTATTATTTATTTTCTAGTCGATTGGTGAATCTTGTTATCTTGTAATCGCGCTCGATTGTTATAGATTTAATAGCGTCTACAAAATAAATATATCTATATTTGTTTTATAACGATCATTTCAATTCGGTCGTTTTGTCTTTGAAATGTAACGCGTTTCGTATTGCGTATTTTATGAAAATCGGGCAGAGTTTCCTTTGTTTTCGGACGATCCCGACAATACTAGTTGTCGATTTATTTATCAAAACGCAATCTTCAATGTACGCAAACAAACAATATATATATAATTTCTCGTCGTGTTTCGAATATAGTTTTCGCCAATTATACGACCGATTTACATATATTACGTCGGTTCGGTTTTTAACTAGTGATTTTTATGCGAATATTGCACGTCAAATTTATTGTTATTTTTAAACTTTGACGATATAGAATTGTTTAACGGTTCGGTTTTGAGCTCGGTTTCGCGATATATATTATTAATATTCATAACTAATATAAATAAATTTTATGTTGTAATTAATTTTTACCGAGTCTTAGACGACCCATTGACCCGATAGTTGACCGGGTTTGACCAGTTGACTGCGTTGACCAGGTTTGACCGAGTTGACTCAGTATTGACCGAGTCGAACCACACATTTCTGGTGTCGACGAATCTGACCGAACCGAGCCCGAACCTAAAACAAACACTTAGACTTTTAAACTAAACCGAAAATGTTTTGAACTTGAACCGAAACTTGAACCGAGATCTGAACTGAACCGGGTTTGAACTGAGTCGACCCGAGTGAACCGAATCCTTGTCTCGTTTTGATTGAGCTTGAACCTGATGAACCGAACCAAGACTCGAGTGACCTGAACGGAACTAGACCACTTCAAACCAACACCACCATCGCGTCTTCGGCCGGCAAGACGCCACCGACAAGACGCCACCGACACTGTCGGTGGCGTCGCTGCCGCCAAATCCCTACCGCCGCCGGCGCTGGTCGACCGTCGGAGACACGGCAGCTGCCGTCGCGATGCTGCGCCGCAGCCGCTGCCTCTTTCACGTCCGATCTCTCTCTCTCACCCGATCTCTCTCTATCTTTGTCTGTATGCGGGCGTGTGTGTGTTACAAAGTTTCAGATGTGGGTGTTGTGTGGGTGTGATTGCCGGAGAAGATGACCGGAGTCACCGGAGTACCGTCAGAGATAAATCCGGCGACCGGATTTGGAGGGTGCGGAGAGAGGGCAGTGAGTTCATATGGGGGCTAGGGTTTTCTAAAACAAAAATGAGGGAAGGTGTTATGTGAACATAATATATAGTTAGGGTTTCATTAAATGGGTTGGGCCCAAGGCCCGTTAATCGTGTCGAAGCCCAACATATCCATGGCCCGTTTTCGAACCCGAGTTTCTGTAAAATATCATATACGTTATTTTAGGATCAGAACCACGTAAATGTTGTCGGTAGTCTGCCGTTTGACGCGATTGTTTGTCGGTTGCGTTAACAATTGTGTTGAAATCGCTGCGGTTGTCGTTTTTATCCGTTTTTTCGATCTGATTTCGGCTGGGAGCATTAAAATTCGAAAACGAAGCCAAATATATCATAATATATTAATATTTAGATGTAACTCTAGTCCGTGGCATCCGTTTCGTTGTCGGTGCATTTCGATTTTGCGCGTAACTTCTGCGTTGTGCTTTGCGATGTCCGACGATCCAAATTTATCGCATAATCATAACTGTATGATAATTAAAAGTATAAAATTTGAGTTTTTAGACGTTGTCAGCATCCGTTTGCTTATCGTTCAATTTCGCGGTAGAGTTCTCGATTGTCGCTAGATCGCGTAACGTGAATCAAGTAGACGTTCCTAGGCTTTCCAAAGGCCTGATCGAGTTACTTTACGTCTAATTACGCTAATTATAATGGTATTACTGTTTGTTATGCGCTTGATTACAGCCAGAAAACGCCGGTTGTCACATTCTCCCCTTGTTATAAAAATTTCATCCTCGAAATTTAAGCTATGTTATCTCCTTAGATTTTTGTCATGCGTAGATAAGTATTAATACTTCCCAGGTAAATGGCCATGTAACCGCATTGAGACTTTTCTGGATTATATGAATACAATGACTTACTACAACAATATGAACCCACTGGTTCAACTGAATATGTTTTTAGAATCGATGCCAAGTGAACAAAACATGGTGATATAATCACTAGTGTGACTGAGTTTACATGGGCCAAACAAAACGAGATTCTCGACAAATAGATTTCCAAGATGTTCACAATCTGTAAATGAATTTCATAAACAATAAGAATCTCTACCAACGGAAACTAGCGTTGGTTGTTGGGTTGGTGAGACTTAGAATTAACAAGCTCAACTGAATTAGAAACATGAAGGTGATTTGTTAACTTTTCGAACCATAAGTTACACAATTCAATTGCAAGGGTACACTAAAATACAAACCGATGTTAGTGTGTCATTGTCTTAAAGTTGTATTAAGGACCCCTTTCGATGATTAGCCCAAGCAACAAGTTTATACTGACGCCACAAGGCGTCATAGCCATTGAAATAATTCAATAATAGCTGTGACCGACAAATTCATCATGTTTACAATGAAAGGTTCAATCAAGTAAGTCTGAATATTTGTTCCAATAATCTCATAGGATTTTCAACTGAAAATGAAAGAACATAAAAATATAAATTTTTCGGTCGCTAGTGGAAGAACAATAAATATCCCAAAAATTTCAACCGATGATGAAGGAACCATTACGAGGTACACTGAAATAGATCATAAATTTGTGTACCATATTCTTAATACACGATTGTATTAAGAACGTTTTAAGAAAATGATCCAAAAAGGGGGATTTAAAAATGAATAAATAATCAAGTAATTAAATTCGTACATGAGTTCTGAAAGCGATGTCAGCGCAAGCTTTAACTAGTGTAAACGCCACCACAAGGTTTCATAACCAACAAATGACTTAATAAGGGTGCAGATTGAACTAGTCTACTATGGTTCGAAACAAATGAAATGCTTGTTGATATTACTTTGAATATGACGGCCTCAATCCATCATATGAAATCCTTGAATTGACTTTGTACACAGTGAGCAAGCTCAAACAATTGAACTTGGTTTGACACAATCCAACAATAAATACGTGATTCGGACAAGTTTCAATATGTTTACGACAAAAAAATCCCATGTATGCAACTTGGAAAGAAAATGAAATTTCAAGAATTCGTTGACTCGATATCAAGGAGTCAACACTCACAATAATGCAGGCTATCAAAATCACAAAACAAAATTTTTTTGAGTTTAGCGGACCCACCTTTGAATTATTGATGAAATAACCATTCGAAGTGAAGACCTTGGTGGTCTCCACGTATCAAATTAACCACATGCATAGCAACAAAGCATGCGTATCGTATAAATTTGTCAATAAATGGTGCAATATGCGTTCGCTAAGCAAGAAAGAATTTTCCCGTGACACCATGACCATTGTGAGGAGTAGAGGTGTGCAAATCTACTCAGTATATGCAAAGTTGAAATTTCAACAAAAGAATTCAAGGACTTTACCTAGTATTTCCTATGTTGACTTATTGTTTCGTGACATTACCACCGAACGTCGTATATGGCATAGTTGCCATTAATAAAATAGGGGGAATGCGAAGACATGTGACTTCTTTTATAGCGCAATTATTGCGATTTACCATTGTATTATGATATCTCGTTTGGACATACCTCAACATTGTTCGTGTCGCTTACAGGACCACGTGACAAATTGCCGCATTCTGGTCGGTAGTTCTCCCGCTGACTAGATTAGCATCATTGTCGTAATGTCGTGCTTCTTCAAGGTCGTGCCTCGAAAGTCGTATGTGATGTACTTCAACATCCATTGTCGTATCGTTTAAGTTTCACGTATATTTGCGCACTAGTGGTTCGTTTTGCGTAGGCTACCTGCTCGGGTAAATAAAATAGTATCGACAATATATGTAATGTGTTTGCCCGAGTTAATAATCGCAGTTCCTACGTGACGACCTTTATTGGATATTGTCATAAGTCTTCCAAAGGTCCTAAATGCATGTTACCAAAACCCTCAAGGTTTTGCTTACCTGATGTAATGGTTTCGTGTATCGTGTATAGGACACCACACTAGTGTATGTTTGAAATCAAAATGTTGGCTCATTGTTTCGGCCATGGTTGGAACCCATATTCGAGTCCTAGGTGTTCTGTATATATCAAGTCTTAATGATCTAACGTCCCAAAGGAAAGTGAGGTTAAAGCCTTGGTATCTCCATAGAAACCTAATTCACTGAAACCTATAGCTCTGATACCACTCTGTTATCAGAGCCAGTTTTGATACCTAATTCGCTAAAACCTATAGCTCTGATACCACTCTGTCACACCCCTTCTAATTCCTTCACATCAGAGTTAGGTGTGAACTAAACTGGTATCTTCATTGCACAGTGGAAGTAAACGTGAGTGCTAAGATTTCTAGTAAATGAACACCCGCTAACTACTCGAATCCCCATGGGTTCCACTATTCCAACCGTGCCATACTTGTAATTATAACCTGAGAAAGAACATGCGAAAAGTCAACATAAAGTTGGCGAGTTCATGGTTTGTTTGTTTTCGTTTCAAATGAATCTTACTAGGAGTGGAGCGTGTCTCAAACTTGATAGATCTATATCTTTTGCACCTTGGTCACTACGTGATTAATGCTTACTATTGTCATCATCCTACTTACGCACAGTGATCTGTTGTCATCTAATCCCATAGCTACATACCGATTGTTATAAATCTGTGTTATTGGCCACGCCCATGTCATTTATGTTATTGGGCCTAGCCCATGTTTTCTTGTCAATGGGCCTAGCCAATGTTTTCTTGTCATTGGGCCTAGCCAATGTTTTTGTCATTGGGCCTAGCCCATGTTTTCTTGTCATTGGGCCTAGCCCATGTTATAAATAAAATTGGGGCCTCGCCCCCTAGTTGTGATTATGACAATCCCGTCACTAGTTTTAAAACTCATGCACGTTTCGAAAAGATTTGTTTAGCTGTGAAAACCGGTAAGTTTAGCATAAATCTTTCGTAAACCATTTGAGTTCATTGAAATCTGTTTGTAACATGGTTTAGAAATGTATGATTTTCATTCATGAAACATTTTGTACTTTTGCAAAACTTTCATGTCTTTCCACCCCCGAAAACATTTATAAAAATGTGAAACAGTAAAAAGTGGGGGTTATGAACTCACCTTGATATCCTTGTGCAAAGCTAGCTTAATGTGATTTCCATAGTGTTGTCTCCACAACTTGACTCGCTAGCATGCAATCTTAGGTATTCCTAAAATGGAATAACTTGTAAGTTTCAAGATATAACGTAGCTATACTACATGTCACCGAGCTCTACCGAATCGTTACTCATGCGATTCTATGAAATTGTTATTGTCTTAGCTCGGTTAACCAACCTATGGTTTTCTTAGAAATGATTCTGTTTTCGAGAGACTTGAAATATATATTTACATATAAACATAACTATATTTCATGAAATCATAATTAGTCGTCATGTACATCGACGGATAATAGTATGACTCTTCGTAGTTTTCGTAAGATGTAATCGTACGCTTGTTATAATCTTGCGGTATCGTGTCGTACTTCGTTAGGCGTTGGAATCGAAAATAACAAATAGCATTTGAAGTTCCCGAATCGTTGATGTTTGAAATAAATTTAAACAATATACTTATTTTTATATCATCGTTCGAATAAATTATCGGTGCTTGAAATCTAGTTTCTGAGTTTCGACTTTGAATTCAACACAAATAAGTAATATTTATTTAAAGTCGATTGGCGAATCTGGTTATCTTGTAATCGCGCTCGATTGTTTTAGATTTAATAGCTTCGACAAAATAAATATATCTATATTTGTTTTATAACGATCGTTTCAATTCGGACGTTTTGTCTTTGAAATGTAACGCGTTTCGTATTGCGTATTTTACGAAAATCGGGCAGAGTATGCTCTGTTTTCGGACGATCCCGACAACACTAGTTGTCGATTTATTTATCAAAACGCAATCTTCAATGTACACAAGCAAACAATATATATATAATTTCTCGTAGTGTTTTGAATATAGATTTTGCCAATTATACGACCGATTTATATATTTAACGTCGGTTCGGTTTTTAACTAGTGATTTTTACGCGAATATTGAACGTCGGATTTATTGTTATTTTTAAACTTTTGACGATATAGAATTGTTTAACGGTTCGGTTTGAGCTCGGTTTCGCAAAATATATTATTAATATCCATAACTAATATAAACAGATTTTGCATTGTAATTAATTTTACCGAGTCTTAGACTACCCATTGCCCGATAGTTGACCGAGTTTGACCAGTTGACTTGCGTTGACCAGGTTTGACCGAATTGACTCGGTATTGACCGAGTCGAACCGCACATTTCTGGTGCCGACGAATCTGACTAAACTGAGCCCGAACCTTAAACAAACATTTAGACTTTTAAACTGAACCGAAAATGTTTTGAACTTGAACCAAAACCTGAACCGAGATCTGAACTGAACCGAGTTTGAACTGAGTCGACCCGAGTGAACCGAATCCTTGTTTTGTTTTGACTGAGCTTGAAACTAATGAGCCGAACCAAGACTCGAGTGACCTGAACGGAACTGGACCACATCAAACTAACACCACCGTCGCCGTCTTCGGCTGGCAAGTGGTCCAGTTCCGTTCAGGTCACTCGAGTCTTGGTTCGGTTCATCAGGTTCAAGCTCAGTAAAAACGAGACAAGGATTCGGTTCACTCGGGTCGACTCAGTTCAAACCCGGTTCTGTTCAGATCTCGGTTTAGGTTTCGGTTCAAGTTCTCAACATTTTCGGTTCAGTTTAAAAGTCTAAATGTTTGTTTCAGGTTCAGGCTCGGTTTAGTGAGATTCGTCGGCACCGGAAATGTGCGGTTTGACTTGGTCAAACCTGGTCAACGCTAGTCAACGCAATCAACTGGTCAAACCCGGTCAACTATCGGGTGAATGGGTCATCTAAGACTGGGTAAAAATTAATTATGACGCAAAATTTATTTATATTAGTTATGAATATTAATAATATATATCGTCAAAACCGAACCGTTAAACAATTCTATATCCTCAAAAGTTTAAAAATAACAATAAATCCGACGTGCAATATTCGCGTAAAAATCACTAGTTAAAAACTGAACGGACGTTAAATACATTAATCGGTCGTATAATTGGCGAAAACTATATTCGAAACACGACGAGAAATTATATATATATTGTTTGTTTGCGTACATTGAAGATTGCATTTTGATAAATAAATGGACAACTAGTATTGTCGGGATCGTCCGAAAACTGAGTAAACTCTGCCCGCTTTTCGTAAAATACGCAATACGAAACGCGTTACATTTCAAAGACAAAACGTCCGAATTGAAACGATCGTTATAAAACAAATATAGATATATTTATTTTGTCGACGCTATTAAATCTATAACAATTGAGCGCGATTACAAGATAACAAGATTCGCCAATCGACTATAAAATAATTAATATTTATTTATGTTTAATTCAAAATCGAAACTCAGAAACTAGATTTCAAGCACCGATAATTTATTCGAACGATGATATAAAAATAAGTACATTGTTTATATTTATTTCAAACGTCGACGATTCGGGAACTTCAAAAGCAATTTGTTATATTCGATTCCAACGCCTAACAAAGTACTACACGATACGGCAAGATTATAACAAGCGTATCATTACATCTTACGAAAATTACGAAGAGTCGTACTATTATCTGTCGACGTACATGACGACTAAATATGATTTCATGAAATATAGTTATGTTTATATGTAAACATATATTTCAAATCTCTCGAAAACAGAATCATTTCTAAGAAAACCATAGGTTGGTTAACAGAGTTAAGACAATAACAATTTTATAGAATCGCATGAGTAATGATTCGGTAGAGCTTGGTGACACGTAGTACAACTACGTTATATCTAGAAACTTACAAGTTATTCCATTTTAGGAATACCTTAGATTGCATGCTAGCAAGTCGTGGAGACAACACTATGGAAATCACATTAAGCTAGCTTTGCATAAGGATATAATAAGGTGAGTTCATAACCCCCACATTTTACCATTTTACATTTTTATAAATGTTTTTGGGAGTGGAAAGACATGCAAGTTTTGCAAAAGTACACAATGTTTCGATGAATGAAAATCATACATTTCTAAACCATGTTTTTGGGGATTTGGAGGGTGAGGAGAGAGGGCAGTGGGTTCATTTGGGGGCTAGGTTTTTCTAAATAAAAATGAGGGAAGGTGTTACGTGAACATATATTTAGTTAGGGTTTCTTTAAATGGGTCGGGCCCAAGGCCTATTAATCGTGTCGAAGCCCAACATATCCATGGCCCGCTTTCGAACCCGAGTTTTTGTAAAATGTCATAATAAGTTATTTTAGGATAAAAAACACGTAACGTTGTCGGTGGTCTGCCGTTTGACGCGATTGTTTGTCGGTTGCGTTAAAACTATGTATAAATCGCTGCGGTTTTCGTTTTTATCCGTTTTTCAATCCGATTTCGACTGCGAGCATTAAATTCGAAAACGGAGACAAATATATCATAATATATTAATATTTAGACGTAACTCTACTCCGTGGATTCTGTTTCGTTGTCGGCGCGTTCCGGTTTTCCGCGTAACTTCCGAGTTGTGCTTTGCGATGTCCGACGATCCAAATTTATCGAATAATCATCACTTTATGATAATTGAAAGTATAAAATTCGAGTTTTTAGACGTTGTTAGCATCCGTTCGCTTATCGTTCAATTTCACGTTAGAGTTCTCGATTGTCGCCAGGTCGGGTAACATGAATCAAGACGTTCCTAGGCTTTCCAAAGGCCTGATCGAGTTAATTTATGTCTAATTACGCTAATTATAATGGTATTACTGTTCGTTATGCGTTTGATTACAACCGTAAAATACCGGCTGTCACAACTAAGTGATTAATGGTTACTCTTGTCATCATCCTACTTATGCACATTGATCGTGTTATCAACTAACCCCATAGCTAACATACCGTTTGTTATGACATGTATTTTCCACTAGATAGTTATTAAAACCAAACTTTGAAATAATTGAAAGGAGGGACATGAACTCACAGTTTTGCTTTCCGTAAGTCGTACTAGCAATGGTCGGTGTCCATACACGGGTGTAACCTACATGTGCATTAAGTTTATTAGACACCCAAGCCTCAATGGACCTTATACACGTTGTTCATCTTGAAATCTTGTTATGTATTTCCTTATTTTGATCGAACAATCTTTAGTGTTATTGTAGTGTTGGTAGTTCGCTTGTTCAATTAATATTGTTATACATTTTTTCTCAAAATATATGTATATATATTTTTATCATTCTTTGATCATGTGTATTTTGTCATTGGGCTTAGCCCATGTTTTCTTGTCATTGGGCCTAACGCATGTTTTCTTGTCATTGGGCCTAGCCCATATTGTTTATGTTTTTGGGCCTAGCCCATATTATTTATATCTTTTTGGGCTTTGTCCATATATATTTTGGAATTTGGGCCTAGCCCATGCTTTTATAAATTGGGCCTAGCCCATATTTATTTACAAGAATCCATTTTTTATAAGTGTAAACTTATATCATTTTAACTTTCCGGACTTTTGGTTTCGATAACATATGTATATGATAAACGTCTAAATGTATATTTTAGACTCGTAGTCGGCGTCGTTTATTATGCTTTTTCTTTTCGACGATAGCCCATCGTCGTAATGACTCTTCGTGTCGGAGATTCAACCGTTGGTCGTCGACGCACCAATGTATTCGTGAACGTTCGCCCATCGTTTGGTATAGCTTCGTTGTCCGATTTTTGCTTCGACGCTTTGTAGGAATATATTTGTTTATGTCATCGACACTTGATATTATTTCAAGTGTTTGTATTTTTGTATATGATTGGATATTTTCTTGTGAATAGCCTAAGTTTCTAAATACGTACACATACAATACACATATGTATTTATACAAAATCATTGGTGACAAAATGTATATACATATTTTTATTTCCCAAGTAAATATATATATACACACACACACACAAAAGTTACTTATTTTTACTTATTTAGGGTTTAACCCTTGATATTAGAACTTACTTAATGACGATTTAAGTTACTAATCGCGTTTAGTCCCGATAATCACCCCATTAATCATGTCTTAATCGCACTTAGATTTTTAGAAAATTTCGCCATAGTTTCCCCTAAACTATGACATTTTCAACGTTTCAAAAACGTATTTAAAACCCGTTCAAGCTCATAATCAAGATCAAAAATCCATCACAAATCATCCTATTATTTATTTACAACATTAATGTACCATCAGCCATGGCTTTTTAGTGTTAAAACTTCTATTAAACATGATGGTGCTTTCAATATTTATTAGCACTTTTAAATCACCACTTTGCCATATCATTTAAATCAAGTTCATTTCTTTCAACCTCTTGGTTTCTATACTTTTTAAGATGGTTACAACTTAAATAATAATGCTCATTTCATATAAAATTCATTCATGTGTAGTAAAATTATCTTTAGATTGTAGTAATCTTCATGGATGATTTAGTTGATGATCTTGTTTAGATTTAAACATTATCATGTTTAAATCTTCATTTTCATACTTGATCATACAAGATCATCCAACTTTTATCCGCTACTTTAACATAAATAACATCAACATGCTAACCAACTACCATATAAACAGATAATCAACACAAAATAAACAATATTTAGTGTTATTATTATGGTGTGTGTTAGGGTTTTTGGTTTATCATTTCTTCATTTTCAAGATGATCAACTTGTATATCACTAATCTAGACATAAAAATAAACTAGATTATGAAAGAATAAGTCTTACAATGGGTGCACAAGTTTATGATGATCTTAGAAGGAAAATGAAGCTCCAAAGAAGACCTAATGATCCTCCATCCTTACTAGCTTCTTGAATAGCCTTAAAAGGGTTTTAAAGTGGACTTAAGGTGGTGGTTTATGGTGGATAAGTGGTGGTCTTATGGGTGGTGGTGTAGCCGTGACCTAGAGAGAGTGATAGGGTGAGATGGTTGCATTTTTTGTGAAAAAAATGATAAGGATCAAGTGTATGTAATGATATATAATCACATCATCTTTCAAGATCAACTCTCTTCAACACACCATGCTTCAAATCTTCCGTTTTCAACAAAATCAAGTGGGTGTGGGACCCACTGGAAACCGTCAAGATGAGGGGGGGTAAAGTGTAATAATTTTTTTACACATGTTGAAATAAAAGATATTTTGGTCATTAGGCTAAGTATTTGTGATTAGGGGTTTAATCTTGCATTCTTAGTGTAAAATTAGGGTTTAGGGTGTCATTACAAGCTAATTAATCCACTTGATTCTCTAATATATGTTTCGGATGACAGAAATGTCGTTAGATCGCTCATCGATGTAATAATCGCTAATAAACGAACTTATTTATTCAGCACCGGAAGCTTTCGTTTTCGACCACCACAATTGTCATGGTGTCTACTTATTGCATTTTCGACCTAGGAATAAGCATAACTAGTTCGCTAGACGATTATACGATGAGTTAGGATGGCCAAGATGTCTTTCGTTCGATCGTTTGGTCGATATCGACACTATTATATTCTGCCATCAAACTTTTCCGAATGTTGTGTTTTCGTGGCCTCATGTTTTTTGAATGGATACCGAGTTCCAAATGAGGCTTAACTAGTTCGCTAGGTGCATGAATGAGGTTATCGGCCACTAAAATGTTCGTCGTTTGGACAAACGGTCGTTTTCCGGTCGAATTGTGCACTGTTTGCCGAATGACCGGAAATGATGTCTTTTGTGCATTCTTGCTATTCTCACATTGTTTTAGGATGATTAACATTGTTTTATTAATATTCTTACATTCGGAATCCACCGAATTAGTGATGCGGAGAAACTGACATTTGTCGCCTTTTTAGTCGAAAAGAACAATTTTGAAATTTAGGCGTTGTACCGGAAAGTTATGTATTTTTGAAATGGTTGATCTCAAATACTTGTTTTCATTTATATATGGACTCAGGTGTGGCATTAACATGTCGTTGTTCCTTGTTCTGATTCGTTTTAGCGGATTTATCGACACAGTTAGTGTCACCGCAATTAGTGCGCCCAACACTTTCTACCAACACTTTTAGGGCATTGTTTTGGTTTGTTCCGTGTCGTAACGGAAACTAGTATATGTTATGATCAGATTTACTTGCCCTAATTCTTATCATACGATGTACGACTCAGTTAAAAATTAAACTACGATAATATGCATGAGCTTATGGATTGATATTAGTGATTAAATTGTACAGTTTTACCGGCTATTTGCCATTTGTCACAGTTTTTAAATCTCTCTTGCCATCCCTTGTAATCATCCAAACACCTTAGCTTTGATGATTTGGTTATGGTTCCCATCTCATTGTCCAAATTGAGGTTTTGAACTACGGTTGTAGGTGCCATGGCAAACGCGTTGTAAAACTCATTTTCCATGATGAAAAGGTTTGGTATAGATGTATTATGAATTAGAACTGATGTAAAGATGTGGTGCAAAAGAACTTGTTCAAATGGATGAACAATTACCATGTACGAATAAGAGCCTTTTGTGTGGATGAGTAGGAAAAAGATCGACAAGAATTACATTGGGTACGGATGAATAAAACTGGTGCGGAGGTATCTGGTTCATGCGAATCAGTCACAAATTCAAACAAAACTCAGTTACTTTTGTTCAAATCAAAGATTTTCAAACGGACAAACACTTCTTCCGTGCGGACGTAGTTGGTTCGTACGAATGTGAAAAATCAGGTTTTCTCGTTTTTGACAATTTTAGCATGATTTATGTTGAATTTTAAGAGGCTTTGTAGAAGTGTATTTTTACAACCCTTGAAAAAATCAGTCATTTTAACCGTATGAGATGTAAAAGTTAAAGAAAAGTGTAGAAAATGAGTAGAAAGAAGTCTTCTAATGTCCAAATATTGTAGAATGTCTCAGATATCGGCCTCCAAGCTCTGATACCACTTGTGAGGATCGTTTGTCATTGATGACATGCACATGTGACATCTATAACCTAGTCACAATGCGCGGAATTCATTACGACTAGGCGACAAGTACAAAATTTTTTAATTTTAAATGATTTCATTAATATAAACTCAGTTTACATCCACGAAATCAAATGGACAGGGCTTCCCGTCAGTTCTACAAAGTTACAAATGACTTGGTTCACACGAGCTATTTATAGGACATATAATCTCCTTCATGCGGACCTACTATTTCCGTACGAATGAGATACATCTGTGCGGACCAGTGCTCATCCGTGCAGATCTCATCATCCGTGCGGATATCCTCATCCATGCGGATCTCCTCATCCGTGTGGATGTCCTCCAAAACATATAATCTAATAGTTAGATCCTATTACAAACTAACACGACTCGATGACATAGGCAGCAAACATTATGTATCAACAAAATGAGATGAGAAAAGGGAATAAATCATCAAAAACAGAAGTAAAAACAGGTACTTGCTCTTGTACTAAAAGTGTTACATAGAAACAATAGTAAGAGTCGAAGCGAGCTGTTAAAAGAAACAATATGATAAGTCTTCTCAACAGCTGGAAGAACCAAAGCATGCTAATTAAAGAAGAGTATATGAGAAGTCTATACATCAAGGATAATCTCGTTCACCCAGATCATCAAGATCAACAAGATGTGATAAATCTTCAAGATTAACAAAAAACATCAGGATTCAAGCTGCTTTCTACATTAGGAAGTAGACATGCTACAACTGTGGCATAGCTAGCCACATTGTTAGAAACTACACACATCGTCCTTATGAGCCTTATTACATAAGGGTTAAACTTAAGGCAAACTATTATTCTAAGCGAATGAAGGTTGAAAAACCTAAGGCAATGAAGAATAAGCATCCCAAGTTAAACCTTCTAATGGTGATGGGAATGCAGCTAAGAACAAACTAAAGGTATTTTCATAAAAATAATCATTTCAAACAATATAAACAAGAAGAAAAACCCAAGGCTACAATACCAAAAGTAACCAACCTGTTTGTTAATCCAACACAAATTAGGAAAGTTAAACCAAAATCACATTTCTTGATATCACATTAGATCCTAGATTTTTTTTTTCATTTTAGAGAACTCATGAGGATAAAAGTGGACCTGGGTCATACTCTGATAATCTTAAGGGAACCCGGGTATAGTGTATATCATGAGATCTTAGTTTGACCAAGTCAATTTAGTGGAATCTAGGTGGGGACTAGGACAACCTTGTTTGCGAGTTGAACGTTTTCAGAATTGACTTATTTTGGGAGATCCCAATAAACCAAGAACTTAACGCTAACATTTTTGAAACTATATTTGAAGATTTCAATATACCGAGAACTAAATGTCAATTTGCTCGAAAGTTGATTAAATGAAATATTAAATAATTGTGTTTTGTAACTGATTTTAACAAATTAATGATTTAATATCATTTGATTAATTTTGACCAAGTTTATGGTCAAATCCGAGATCAAATGGGACTATTGTTAACCATGTTTATGTTTAAAAATTAACTTGCTTCGAGTGTGTTAGGACGTTTTGAGACCGTCGATGCTTGAGTTTCATAGTTTGTAGCTTGATTGTAATAGTTAGTAAAACTAGAAGGGATAAAAGTGTAATTATGGGTATATGTACCCGTAGCTGCGTATTTAATGTCCCAGCATATTTAATAAATACACTAGGTAGTCAGATGCTATATATATGAATGCCATGAATCCTTTGGCTCCAAGTTTATTGGACCAAGGTTATTTTGTTAATCATCTTTGTGCATTTGTGTCTGTTATTCATGTTCTAAATCAATATCTAGGATCTTTGATTGCTATTATCATTATGGAATTACATCTTGGATAAGATTCTTCACCTTCATCTTAGTTTCTTTGTGTTTTCTTACTTATATCATTCAAACACCTAATCTATAGGTGTTTGGGTGTTTGTCAATCACCATCACTGTGATCCAAAGCTGATTTGGGACTCACAATTTGGTATCAGAGCCTTTGTGCTCTTGATTGACTGACATTTGTTAATACTTTCAAGGTTTTCAAGGTTTAACAAAAGTTTTTCAAAAGTTTTGGGCTCAAATGGCTTGGTTTAGTGTGTTTAATGATTGGATTGTTGTTCATAAGTGTTTAGAGTATCATTTGGGTCATTTGATGCAAGATACCATGGTTTTTGGGCTATTTTTGTGTGATTAGAGGGTTTTGTTCATACTAAAACCCTTCTAGGCGTATTTAATTTTAAAGGTAGCGTAGATATACTTGAAGTTAGCGTAGATCAACTTAAAGATGGCGTATTTGTCTTTTACATGATATTTATGCGAGCGTAATTATCTGAAAGCGACTTCAGGGTCAGTGATGTAAATGCTCTCTGATTTTATCACGGTGTTTGGCGATTTTAGCCACAACTTTGTTTGTTGTTGGTCTGTCGGTAATTGTTAGCGTAATAGTCAGCGTAGTTTTTGTCACTGGTTCAAGAAACTTATTTCATTCAAGCATATTTGTTAGCATAATTACTCCTAATTCAAGACTTAATCATACAACGTATTTAAGGATTTTGAGCATAACTGTGCCCAGTAACAGCAAAATCTAACGTAATTAACTTCTGTAATAAAATTTGAACCTAAAACTGAATCAACATGTCACTTAATCAACTGAACCCCATTGCTCAAGCCGAGCTTGAAACTGAACTGAAACTAGACCTTGAAAGTTGAAAGGATCTGAAGATTTTAGTAGCTGTACGAACAAAATCAAGGCATTCTTTTGAGTATATAGATTATACTCAATGGATGTTTGTCGGTGTTGGACCTCACGTTCCCGCGGAGATGCGCGATGATGTTTGTACAATTAACGATGATCCCACGACCTTCACTGACGAAGATAGGACATTGAGCCAACGTGACCACCGGGCTCACGCTACTCTAACAATGGCTCTATCAAAAGATGACAACAATTTGTTTGAAGAGTACACCTCAGCTCATGAATTATGGTTGGCACTTATCGATCACTATGAATGCAACCAAGAACTGATAGAGAACAAGAGAGATGTGGTTCAGAAAGAATATGATATGTTTGTAATTGTTTGCAGCGATAGTCTGTTAGATCATATTAGTCGTTATATGAATGTGTTAACAAAAATAAAGAAAGTTGGTAATCCTTTTACCAACTATGCTTCAATCAAGAAACTTTTGGACTCTCTTCCAAAAGAATGGAGCTTACAGTGCATGATGATTAAAAGAACTTTCTTGACTAGTACAACTCCAGTCACTCTTTCGGATCTGATTAACACTCTAAAGGCCTTTGAAATGGATGTGCTCAAGAGAGAGATGAATCAAGCTGGATACTTATAGAAACCTATTCAATCCACTGCTGCTGCCGCTCCCAAGAACATGACAGTCCTTGCCCCCATAACCTCTGGTGGTTCAAGTTCTCAAAGTGCTAAAACATCTTACTTTAATGCTTCTGCAAACTCTACAAAGGCTCCATAGGCTAACTAGAAGACTACTTTGGTCAGTGATACTCAAGCACTCAAGATATCTACTGAACATGTTGCACTGTTTAACGTCTTCCTAAGCAGCTATGAAGCACTTATGCCAGGCGAGCTGAAATGGGATTTCCTTTCTGCTAAAGATATGTACCAGGTGGATCCAGATGATATGGAGGAAATGGATCTGAAATAGCAAATGGCAATGATCACTTTAAGGCTAAAGAAGTTTCAAGACAAGACAGGAAAGAGGTTGGCACTCAGAAAAGCTGGTTTCGATAAGTCCAAGTTGTGATGCTATAACTACAAAAATTTGGGTCACCTCAAAAGGGATTGTCTTTTGCTGAATAATCAAAATGTTAATGTGACTCTAGCTAGAAGGGCAATTGTTATTGTAGGAAATGAGAATGTTGCCGCTAACACTCCAAAGGCTCTAGTGGTGGAAGACTATGATTGGGCGGATGAGATTGCTGAAGCAAAGGAGGAAGCCAACAAAGCTTTGATGGCAAAGATATCCTCTGAACTAGAGTGTTAGGATCTGATTTTGAAACTGTTATGGAAGTTCTAAAATTGAAAGATGAAAGACGATAAATCAGATGTAAATAAAACGGAATGATGATCTTTAATTCATCACAGCGGAGAGATTGTTTTTCATTATCATGCTTTTAGTGATTGTAATCACATGCATATAAATCACAATCTCCCCCTCAGCCTAAGATCACTGATTTGCTCATACAGAATATAAAGAAGAATGATAGATTGATAATTGATGAAAAGTTATCAAGTAGAACAGTACAGTCATTGTTCTATTTATGCTAGAATCCTAACCGCTAAGTATCTTATGGTGATGTCAGCATGAAAGCGACACTTAACAAAATTAACAAACTAACAAATCTACTAAGCTAACAACTGTTATAATTAAACATTGCAAATACTGATAGTAAAACAATGATGAAACATTCTCTGTTGGCCTTCAGTAGAGCTTTGCCTTGGCAGACCTTTAGCTTTAGTCTTTAGCAGAGCTTTGTCTTCAATAGACTATTGCTGTGGCAGACCTTTGACATTTAGTCTTTAGAAGAGCTTGACTCAGGCAGATGTTATATTATTATTAGGATCAGAGGTTGTAGTATATTTTGGCTTTCTATCATCTGTTCTTTTGTAAGGTTCAATTTTAACAATCTACCCCTTGAACAGATGATGCCAAAATAAAAAACTTTATTATTGATCTTTATTCCTCATCAATGATTCTTTTATTTGTCCTTTGAACTGAAGTTCAAATTCCAGGGCAATCATATCCTCTACATCCTGTTCAAGTTCAAGATTTAGTAAGTCTTGGAGGTCAGCGGCATCCAAACCATATGTATCCTTCCTTTTTATCTTTTGAAATCTACCATTTGACCTGAGCAGTGTTAATTCAAGGGTGTCTATGGAAGACTTCCATGTTAGAATTTTTGAGTCAGATGGTTTTCTTGGGAGTAGGGTTATTTGTGATGAGTTGGGTGAGATAGGTCTGGTTACAATTGTAGAAAGTGTAACTCTAAGCTTATCACTAGCATCATCTGTGTGGTACAAAATTTGATTCTTTATCCCCTTTTTTCTTAGCTCTTCATGCATCCTTTCATCCTCTTCTTCCATCTGGTTTTGCCTCTTTGCTTGATTTAAGGCAATGGTTGTTAAGCTAGAGGTTAAAGTTGATCTTTTAGGAGCATGGGTCTGTTGAGGAGCAGTGGTTAGTTTAGAATAGATTAGCTTTCTTAGGATAGAAGGATCTTTCTTTCATAGCTCTTCCAATCTTTTGTATGTATCGATCACTTTAGACTCTGACCATCTAGCAATTTGCCTTGTTGTTCCATATAGAGCATCAACAAGTTCGGCTTTCATTCTTTTAATCTTTAGAGCATGGTCTTGGCTTTAAAGTTTAGCCTTTTCCAAGTAGGACGAGTAGGGTTCTTTGAAGGATGCTTGAGCATTATATGAATTCTTTCAATTTCTTCTTTTAGCTCATTTGCTGACCAGTCTTTAAATTGAGCCCTTGTTGCTTTGTAAGGCTTGTGCTTCATGATTTGATCAAGGTAGTCTTCTTTCAATTAGGATCATCAGTGGATTTTCAGATATAGACTTACTCAACTCCTTAGCAAATTCTTCAATGTTTCTCATTTTGCTAAGTTAAAATTGCAAGGAGATTTGTAAAGCCCTGTCATCTTTATCTTTTGATTTGTCTTTTTCAATGGACTCAACATGTCTAACCTTTAACTTAAGATATTCATCAAGATTCTTAGGCTTTCGATACCCCAGCAAGCATGGAAATTCTCTTTGTTTCGGATGCTCTATCTTGTAGAAAGCTTCTATCTCTCCTTTAACAACAAAAGGTTCTAAAGGGTATAGTGCACCCATTGGAAGATGAAGAAACACTGGTTTAACAAGGATAATATCCGGGGATATTTGGGTTAAGCTCAACGCTTCTGCATATAAGGTCATCTCTCGTTTGTTCTTCTGGGTGATCTCACTTCAAGCTATCTGCAAAACTAGCAACGCCGCTAGCCTCATCACGAGAGAAAGGGGGAGGGTTTTCTCCGTGACCACACTCCGGCGTGAGAATAAGTATTTGGGGATTGTAGGGTAATAAGCAAGTAAGTAATATGTGAGAGCGTATGATCGTAAGTATATGAATGTGTTTTACCTTGTGGTCTAATCCTTATTTTATAGCAAAAGATAGGTGTGTAGGAGATGGGCTGATAGGCCTTGGGCCTAGGCCCGACGACCAGGGATATCCGTTCTGTCTCCTCTACATCTACCATTAATGATCTTTGGCAGGAGGTGCACTTGGCGCATGGTGAATGGTGCCACGTGTCATGGCAGTTGTCCCTGGTGTCAGACCTATAATCAACCGATAATGGAGATCATGTGACAGTCGCTGGCGTGAGTTTTGTTGGTGCCACGTGTACATCCTTGCATACAGTCTATCTTCTGCATTACTGTTCATGCAATGCAGTCTGCCACAACCTGCTGAGTGGCTATTTGGGTCACAGCTCTGCCACCTTGTACCCTTGTATTTGGTCAACGCCTTTTTGCGCTTGTCCTTTCCGCGTGGCTTTATCAGTGCTTTCTGACCTGTGCGGAGTTGTAAGGACTAATGTAACACCCCGACCGAGTAAAACAACGAACTGCGGCGGAAACGTCAGGGAGTCATGTCACAGAACTATTGTTTCACAACTCATGGAGTTTAAAATTTTGTTTTATTAAGTTAAATGATTACGTTGTCTTGGGATAGACAGATACAACACACAAATAAATTATCTTTAAAGCTTTAAGTCACTAAGGCTCGCGTCCATTTATACATAAAGCATGCATCATATTATCAAGCATTGACTCCTGAAACATATGTGAAAAGTGTCACACCCTCCATTTCCACTTGCAGAGTATTACCGCGAGGCGTGCGATCAAACCAAAATCTCAGACACTAGCAACGTCGAACGACTCTATATGATTTATTTTAACGTTTTCCAAAAACATTTATTCTAAACATGCATAGTCATTTTCAAAGTTCCAAAGTTTCAAAGTTTTAGCGGAAGAATTAGAATAAAGTAAGGGGCGCCAACATGAAAGCCAAAACCAAAATCCCAAAAAAGTAATCGTTAATAAAGACTCGATGACATGTCTTGATTTAATGCAAAGTCGGTGCACCTAGCGCTCCTAGCGTCCTGAGAAACATGCAAAGAAACAAGTGTCAACATTAAAAAAGAGTGAGTTCACAGGTTTTTATAAGTTCACAAGTTCGGTTTAAAAGATTGTTTTCCCCCGTTATCCCTAACCCGGGGTAACGACATAGTTCCATTATTCCTAACCTGGAATAATAATGTTGGTTCGTAAATAAGTTCAATGTTAACATGTAGGTAGCGAGCCTAAAGTTACGTCATGTAAGAGTTCCCGATCGAAGCTGACTGTTGTTGCCTCTGTGTTGCCAGGTCTATAACTGACCATGGCGAAAGTTAGGCCAATTAATCACCCGTTGACCATTCCATGTGGACTAGCGCGACTAGCTCGGGTAGGGCTTGTCGGGCCCAGTAGTACTACTATAATTTCCCCGCTATCTAACCCAATACTAACGATCCGAGAGTTGGTTGAGGACTTCCGTGATAAAGCTACTTAGTGACCATAATATACATTAACATTAACTTAGTTACCGAATAGCTAACGGTGTTAATTTTGTATAACGTAAAAGATTGAGTTGTAGAGCGTATACATGTTTCTCCCCCTGTTGGTCAAAACCGGATATAATAGGGGCCGTGAACTCACCTTAAATTGCTCGGTTAGATAAACGCAAAAGAAGTAAAGGATGGAACCGCTAATCGCGTCCTAACATGTCAACCGAACACTGACACAAAACCCTACGCATAACTAACACACAGTACGGCACACGTAATAACCAATTCGAAACCATAATGATGCATGCAAAGTGTCACCATACAAATAATGACCAAATCAACTTGTCACAACACAAGATAACTCATACAACACTTAGACACACACACAAACGTAAGTTATCATGTTTCAGCTTGTACACTCATAACTGGGCTGTTTTCGAGAATTTTTATAAAATAGTTCCCATATTCCATAGATTCCAATCTTTTTAAAGAAGGTGCCAATTAGTCTGTAAAATTTAGTGTAAAATTTTCAAATCCTAAATCTTTACCAATTATTTATAATAATTTATATACTAGGCTGCAGTCCACGAGAAAAATCATTTAAAAATCATCGTTCATCCGAATAACGAAATTCCAGTGGGAGATTTTCGGAAACTCCCGTCTCCAGTTACGGTACATATTTCGTGACCTAACCCCGTACAGACTATGAGATCCGACTCGATAAACAGCCTGCAAATTCTGCAGAAATTACGCAGCTTCAGCTGCTTCACTAAATGACCATTTAAAAATAGCAAACGACCTCAGAAAAATATAAATCCGGCGCCATTTGAAGCGTTTTTCAAAAATACACATTTTAGGCTTCAGAAAACCCACTTTTCGATAAATAATGATCAGGTTACAGCCAACTGAAGTTTGCTGTAAATGTCAATCAACTCACTGTTTTCGACTTTATCGCATTAGAACATGTGTAAACGGAGATGACGCTTAGTTGTATCGATTAACAGCAGGTTAACTTGTCAAATATCATCTAGCACATCAAGATTCACACGAACCCTAGGTGAATAAAACCCTAAACATCATCACGAACGCAGCCAACACTTATGTATACGTACATATCATTCTACTCATCAAGTCAAACATTAACATGAACAAGATCACCATAAAACACTACAAAACCCAGCCGTGTATACACCGATTTCAATACGAAGCAACCATAAAACGAGACTAAGCTTGCGAAGATGGGTGTTACACTAGAGAGGGAGTAGCGAGAGAGAAAGAGGGTAGAGAGAGAGAGAAATCGCGATTGGGGGGGGGGGGGGCTCCACTACCGTCGACTCCAACTAGGGTATTAGGGTTTTGAATGTTTCCCACAACATGCATGTATACGTAACATAGAGGGGGGTCGTATAAGGTGGGGCGGTTTGGGTTTTAATTGGGCTGCAGGCGGTTTTGGGCCGAAAGGAGTGTGGGCCGCAAGGGGGTGTGGGTGGCGGGTTGGGTTTGTTTGGTCGCGAAGTTGAAACGTTTCACAGGCTCGGTTCGGTTCGGCTTATAAATAGAATTTACTAACCGATAATTATAATCTGATAAATAACTACACACAATACGACTCGTCAATTATTCACGACACGTAGTTTATAAAGTATTAAATCACGTATTTGGAGTGTGACGCAATAGATTCACAAACGTCTAATAACACATAGCACGTAATTCAGATACGACCCGTTAAAACTCCCAAACATCGTGTATTCCCTAATTACTAAAGTTAGCATAGTTATTGCGAGCGCGTAATCCATTCTTCGAATTAAATCAGCGTAAGAATGAATAACAATAAAGTAGCGCGTTTAAGATACCTGAAAAGCCGGGATGTCACATTATCCCCATGTTGAAAGAATTTTCGTCCCGAAAATTGAGTAAACGCGGTTTAGAATGCAACGCACAAAAGTTCAGTTTGTTAGAATGGTACAAGGAAATCCCAGGCTGTCATATCATCCCCATGTTAAAAGAATTTCGTCCCGAAATTCAGTTGGCGGCCACATCAGATTGTTGCTCAGCTGCAAAAAGGTGTGGATATTTGCTTTTCATTTGGTCCTCTCTTTCCCACGTGAACTCCGGTCCACGCTTAGAGTTCCAACGAACTTGACGATCGGTATCTTGCTGTGCCTTTGAGTCTTGGTCTCACGGTCCATGACCTCGATAGGTTGTTACACAAAATGCAGTTGCTCATCCACTTGAATCTCATCCAATGGAATGACTAGGGTCTCATCTGATAGACACTTCTTCAGATTGGACACCTGAAAAACGTTGTGAACTCCACTGAGTTCGGCAGGAAGGTCTAACAGATAAGCTACGGGCCCGATACGCTTCGAAATCACAAATGGGCCTACGTACCGTGGATTTAGTTTGCCTCGTTTCCCAAAACGAATTACACCTTTCCAGGGTGACACTTTCAGTATGACGCGGTCACCTACTTGAAATTCGAGCGGTTTGCGTCGTTGATCAACGTAACTATTATGTCGATCCCGTGCCGCTGCCATGCGGTTTCTGATTTGCACAATCTTTTTAGTAGCCTCAAGTATCAACTCAGGACCTGTGAGTTGACTGTCACCTACTTCTGCCCAACAGACCGATGATCTACATTTGTGACCGTACAATGCTTCAAACGGTGCTGCCTGAATACTCGTATGGTAATTGTTGTTATACGAGAATTCCATTAAAGGTAGATGGATTTCCCAACTGTTCCCGAAGTCTACCACGCATGCCCTAAGCATGTCCTCCAAGGTCTGAATGGTCCTTTCACTTTGACCATCCGTCTGAGGGTGGTAAGCTGTGCTCATATCTAAGCGTGTACCCAACGCTTTCTGAAGTGACCGCCAAAAGTTGGACGTGAAATGAGCATCTCTGTCTGAAATGATGGACGTTGGCACCCCGTGCCGAGAAACTACTTCTTTAATGTAGATGCGAGTCAACTTATCCATCTTATCTGTTTCTTTGGTCGCTAGGAAGTGTGTAGACTTAGTTAGGCGATCCACGATCACCCAGATGGTATCGCAACCACCCGGAGTTTGCGGGAGTTTAGTGATAAAGTCCATCGAGATCTGATCCCATTTCCACACTGGGATCTCAGGTTGTTGAAGTAGCCCTGATGGCTTCTGGTATTCCACCTTGACTTTCGCACAAGTCAAACACTTGCTCACGTAGGTGGCTATATCCGCATTCATGTTGGGCCACCAGTACGCGGCTTTAAGGTCTTGATACATCTTATCCGAACCAGGATGGACAGAGTATCGAGATTTGTGAGCTTCATCCATAACTAGCTTTCTGAGGTTTCGGTAGAGAGGTACCCATATACGATTTATGAAATACTGGGTACCATTGGGTTTCACTTCCCAATCGTGTTCCATCTTTCCCGCAGATTCGGCCTTGATGTTCTCTTCCCTAACTGCTTTTAGCTGCACGTCGCGTATCTGTTCGGGTAACCCAGAATGAATTGTGAACTGTAGTGCTCGTACCCGACGAGGTTTCAAGTGCTCCTTCCGACTGAGGGCATCAGCTACCACGTTAGCTTTACCCGGGTTATATTGAATGGCACATTCATAATCATTCAGGAGTTCGACCCAGCGACGCTGTCGCATGTTCAACTCCTTCTGGTCAAAAATATGCTCTGTGATCTGTGTAGATTGTGCACTTGGTTCCATATAGGTAGTGTCTCAAAATCTTAAGTGCAAACTCAACCGCTCCCTATTCCAAGTCATGTGTCATGTAGTTCTTCTCGTGAACCTTCAACTGTCAGGATGCATACTTGATGACCTTATCACGTTGCATGAGCACACATCCCAATCCCTGAATGGAAGCATCATAATATACCACAAAATCATATGTCCCCTCTGGCAAGGACAAAATGGGCGCACTGCAAAGCTTCTCCTTCAGTAATTGAAATGCTGCTTCATGCTTGTCACCCCAAGTATACTTGGTGCCCTTTCTGAGTGAGAGTGGTAAGCGGTTGGGCGATCTTGGAAAAACCCTCAATGAAACGTCTGTAGTAACCAGCCAAACCCAAAAATTGGCGGATCTCTGTCGGTGTCCTGGGTGCTTCCCAGTTCTTGATAGCATCGATCTTGGTGGGATCAACGTGTATACCCTTTTCATTCACGATATGCCCGAGGAACTGAATTTCCCGAATCCAGAAATCACACGTCGAAAATTTGGCATATAGTTTCTCCTGTTGAAGTAGTTCCAGCAATAACCGCAGATGCTCAGCATGTTCTTCTTCACCCTTAGGGTAGATGAGTATATCATCGATGAACACGATGACAAACTTGTTGAGACACGGCTTACACACACGGTTCATGAGGTCCATGAACCCCGCGGGTGCATTGGTGAGACCGAAGGGCATGACCAAGAACTCGTAATGGCCATACCCAGTGCGAAATGCCGTCTTGGAGATATCCTCCTCCCTGACGCGTAGCTGGGGATAACCGGATCGTAGATCAATTTTGGAGTAGTAGCTTGACCCTTGAAGCTGGTCGAAAAGATCGTCGATGCGAGGTAATGGGTACCGGTTCTTGACGGTAACCTTATTGAGTTCCCTGTAGTCGATGCACATGCGGAAGGTCCCGTCCTTCTTCTTGACAAAAAGGACCAGAGCTCCCCATGGCGAAGTACTGGGTCGGATAAATCCTTTTTCCAACAATTCCTGAAGTTGGGTAGACAGCTCTTGCAGCTCTGCTGGAGCTAAGCGGTACGGGGCCTTGGCGATAGGAGTCGCATGGCTCGCCAATTCGATTTCAAACTCTACTTGTCGATGTGGTGGAAGACCGGGTAACTCCTCTGGAAACACATCGGGAAAGTCACGGACGATGGGGATATCTTCAATCCGCTTCTCGTCCTTAGACTTCTCGGTGACCAGTACGAGCAAAGCAAAAGAGTTCTTCTTCTGGAGATACTTCTGAGCTTGCATGAAAGAGATGATGTTTGTGACGACGCCTGCCTTCTCGCCTTGCACCATCAAGACTTCATCGTTAGAGAGCGGAATACAGATAGCTTTCTCGAAACAGAGAACTTCAGCTCGGACGTTGGATAGCCAGTCCATTCCGGCTACCACATCAAAACTAACCAGAGTAGTTGTCATCAGATCAATGGTAAAGGTGTGACCCGCGAGTTTATGTTGACAGCCGGTCACTAGATGAGTCACATCTTCGGATTTACCATCGGCTAGTTCTGGGACGTAAGGGGTCTTTAGGGGTTTAGGTGTGAGATTTAGGTTCTTCCTAAAAGACTCAGATATAAAACTCTTATCCGAACCCGTATCAAAAAAGTACAGTAGCAAAATGATCGTTAAGTGGAAAATTACCGGTGACCACATTCGAGTCGCTTCTGGCCTCCCCACAGCCTAGCGTGAATGCACCTCCTTTGGCACCTCCTGTGCCACCATTTCTATTGTTGCCATTGTTGTTATTGTTGTTGTTGTTATTCCCACCATTGTTGTTGTTGTGAAGTTGCGGGCAGTCTCGCTTGAAATGGGCAGTGCTACCGCACTGATAGCATCACCGGTTATTACCCTGCTGCTGACCCTGATGCTGGTTCTGATTCTGTCGTGACATAAACTCCCCGCAGCAATTCTTTGCCGCTTGTCCTGCTTTGCCACATCGTTGGCAGCGATTTCCGGCGCAAGGGCCGTGATGATGGAGGTTACAATGATTACATTGCGGCTTTTGACCCGCATACCCGCTCGAGTTCTGGGTGTTGTTGGGAGACTCATTGTTGTGACCCCGATTATTGCTGAAGTTGTTGGACCGCTTTTGGTTTCCTTGTTGTGGCTGGGCTGATGAAGACTGTAGAGCAGGTGAGTCTTCAAATTTCCTTTTGTTGACAGGGACAATTTCAGTCGCACCCCTAGGTGGCAACTTCCTTTGCTCCACCGCCTTATCGGTGAGTTTATGTGCCAGCCTAATCGCTTGTTGCTCCATCGTAGGGTTGCTAGACATTACCATGCCCTGGATCTCAGGGACCAGACCCCCAAGATAAAACTCAAGTCGTTTAACGACGGTGTTAGCCAAATCGGGACAAAGGAACACTAGATCATGATGTCTTGCCGTGTACGCTTCAATTTCTGACCCGACCATCTTGTGGTTCCATAACACTTGTTCCAATTGCTGAACTCTGTCCTGCGGACAGTATTCCTCCTTGATTAGAGCTTTGAACTCGGTCCAGGCCATTGCGTTCGCTGCATCAAGTCCACGCGTTTGGACTTGTGCGTTCCACCAGGTTAATGCCCCATCTTCCAACGTCGAGGCAGCATACTTGACCTTATTAGCTTCGAGGCAATTGCACATTTCAAAAACCGATTCAGACTTTTCGACCCAACGGACCAGTCCTATGGGTCCTTCAACTCCCGTGAACTTGCTCGGTTTTGCATCCAGGAACATCTTGAAGGGGTTAAGACCCCCTACTGAGGATAGAGGATAGGTAGTCAAGGAGAAAGTCTACTAGCCAAACTATTAGATTTTTCCCTTGAAAATTTAATAATAGTTACCTACTGGTGGGTTAGGAACAACTGCCAGAGCAGCATTCACGTGTTGTTTGATTAAAGCGGCCAATTCTTCAGCTGACATGTTGAGATTTCCGCGACGACCGGTTGCCATTTCAGATCTTCGCAAGACAACACAAACACACACCGATAATATATATCAAATATAGTTATCATATTCCACACTTCAATGATCACACCATTTATGTCAACCCAACAAATTAAACAATCAAAAGGAACATTCGATTAAATAAATTGTAATGTCTCACAAAATACCAACCAAACATATCAGTTTAATTATAAAATTTCCAAGTTCAAACATAAGTGGAAACAAACAAACTAAAGGAAACAAAACGGTGATTGGCGAGACGAGTTAGTCGTCTATGTCTGCGTCTCCCAAGTCGCTATCACTGTTGTCTTCCTCTTCAGCGTTTCAGCTTCAACAGTCGAGTCCTGTTCCGGCTCTTCTTCCTCCGGATCCTCCTCAGGGTCTTCCTATGGATCCTCCTCTTCGTCTTCTACCGGCGCTGGAGGGGCCGGTGCTGGTATGGGTACTGGGATAGGTGGTGCATGGTTCTGCTCCAGTTCGTGAATCCTCCAACTGGACGCAAGAACTCGGTCTTCGAGCCAGTCAGCCCTCAGCTGCTCAGCACGAAGGTCCTTAGCTAAAATGCTTCGAACTCTCTTATTCTCATCTTGCTCTTCCTCGAGCTCTTCAGTTTTACTAGTCAGCCAACATATCAGCCATCCCTGTGCTTCGATAGTCTCTTGAATTCTCTCCAGCTGTTCCTGTTGTTTCCTTAGCACAGCTCTAAGTAGATCGTCCCCCACTCCTGAAGAGTTGACCGGTTTGACCGGTACAGCGGTGGTTGGACGGGAGGATGACTCCCCTCCTAGAGCGAGTCTTTTCCTGGCAGCTGAGCGTGTCTCCAAGCCACGAGGTGGTGAGGGTTTGACCATGGGTGCCTTCCTCAGCGCCCTTGATTGTCGAGATCTGTCGGATGATGATGATGACATAGCATGCTGGGTTGGTGTAGTTAGTTACGAGCTGCGTATATCACAACATATATATATATATATATCACATAGAACAATTGTAGTATAACATATAACAAGATATCACAGTTCGGTGTCAACTAAGTCTAGTGTCATTTAACAGCTATAGTTTAAGTCTACTTTAAATGAAAACCTGGTTCTCTATAGCTAGAGGCTCTGATACCAATCTGTCACACCTTCCATTTCCACTTGCGGAGTATTACCGCGAGGCATGCGATCAAACCAGAATCTCAGACACTAGCAACTTCGAACGACTCTATATGATTTATTTTAACGTTTCCCAAAAACATTTATTGTAAACATGCATAGTCATTTTCAAAGTTTCAAAGTTTTAGCGGAAGCATTAGAATAAAGTAACGGGCGCCAACATAAACGCCAAAACCGAAATCCTAAAAAAATAATCGTTAATAAAGACTCGATGACATGTCTTGATTTAATGCAAAGTGGGTGCACTTAGCGCTCCCAGCGTCCTGAGAAACATGCAAAGAAACAAGTGTCAACATTAAAGAAGAGTGAGTTCACAGGTTTTTATAAGTTCACAAGTTCGGTTTAAAAGATTGTTTTCCCCCGTCATCCCTAACCCGGGATAACGACATAGTTCCATTATTCCTAACCTGGAATAATAATGTTGGTTCGTAAATAAGTTCAATGTTAACATGTAGGTAGCGAGCCTAAAGTTACGTCACGTAAGAGTTCGCGATCGAAGCTGACTATTGTTGCCTCTGTGTTGCCAGGTCTATCACTGACCATGGCGAAAGTTAGGCCAAATTAATCACCCGTTGACCATTCCCGGTCGACTAGCGCGACTAGCTCGGGTAGGGCTTGTCGGGCCCAGTAGTACTACTATAATTTCCCCACTATCTAACCCAATACTAACAATCCGAAAGTTGGTTGAGGACTTCCGTGATAAAGCTACTTAGTGACCATAACATATAACATTAACTTAGTTACCGAATAGTTAACGGTGTTAATTTCGCATAACGTAAAAGATTGAGTTGTAGAGCGTATACATGTTTCTCACCCTGTTGTTCAAACCGGATAAAATAGGGGCCGTGAACTCACCTTAAATTGCTCAGTTAGATAAACGCAAAAGAAGCAAAGGATGGAACCGCTAATCGCGTCCTAACATGTTAACCGATTCAAAGTTAGTGTGTGAACACACTGACACAAAACCCTACGCATAACTAACACAAACTACGTCACACGTAATAACCAATTCGAAACCATAATCATGCATGCAAAGTATCACCATACAAAATAACGACCAAATCAACTTGTCACAACACAAGATAACTCATACAACACTTAGACACACACAAACGTAAGTTATCATGTTTCAGCTTGTACACTCATAACTGGGCTGTTTTCGAGAATTTTTATAAAATAGTTCCCATGTTCCACAGATTCCAATCATTTTACAGAGGGTGCCAATTAGTCTGTAAAATTTAGTCTAAAATTTTCAAATCCTAAATCTTTACCAATTATTTATAAAACTTTATATACTAGATTGCAGTCAGATTCGTCGCTTTCTGACTGCAGTCCTCGAGAAAAATCATTTAAAAATCATCGTTCATCCGATTAACGAAATTCCAGTGGGAGAATTTCGGAAACTCCCGTCTCCAGTTACTGTACAGATTTCGTGACCTAACCCCATACAGACTATGAGATCCGACTCGATAAACAGCCTGCAAATTCTGCAGAAATTACGCAACTTCAGCTGCTGCACTAAATGACCATTTAAAAATAGCAAACGACCTCAGAAAAATATATATCCTGCGCCATTTGAAGCGTTTTCAAAAATACACGTTTTAGTCTTCAGAAAATCCACTTTTCTATAAATAATGATCAGGTTACAGCCAACTGAAGTTGGCTGTAAATGTCAATCAGCTCACTGTTTTCGACTTTATCGCATTAGAACATGTGTAAACGGCCATGACGCTTAGTTGTATCGATTAACAACAGGCTAACTTGTCAAATATCATCTAGCACATCAAGATTCACATGAACCGTAGGTGAATAACACCCTAAATATCATCACGAACGCAGCCAACACTCATGTATACATACATATCATTCTACTCATCAAGTCAAACATTAACAGCAACAAGATCACAAGGAAACACTACAAAACCCAGCCATGTATACATCGATTTCAATACGAAACAACCATGAAACGAGACTAACCTTGCGAGGATGGGTGTTACACTAGAGAGAGTAGCGAGAGAGAGAAATCGTGATTGGGGGGGGGGGGGTCTCCACTGCCATCGACTCCAACTAGGGTATTAGGGTTTTGAATGTTTCCCACAACATGCATGTATACGTAAAATAGAGGGGGGTCACATAAGGGGGGCGGTTTGGGTTTTAATTGGGCCGCAGTTGGTTTTGGGCCGAAAGGAGTGTCGGCCGCAAGGGGGTGTGGGTGGCGGGTTGGGTTTGCTTGGTCGCGAAGTTGAAACGTTTCACAGGCTCGGTTCGGTTCGGCTTATAACTAGAATTTGCTAACCGATAATTATAATCTGATAAATAACTACACACAATACGACTCGTCAATTATTCGCGACACGGAATTTATAAATATTAAATCACGTATTTGGAGTGTGCCGCAATAGATTCACAAACGTCTAATAACACATAGCACGTAATTCAGATACGACCCGTTAAAACTCCCAAACATCGTGTATTCCCTAATTACTAAAGTTAGCGTAGTTATTGCGAGCGCGTAATCAATTCTCCGAATTAAATCAGCGCGGGAATGAATAACAATAAAGTAGCGCGTTTAGGATACCTGAAAAGTCGGGATGTCACAAAAAGAGAGTCAGCATAAAAATGCCGGCGAGTACATTGGGTTTTGTGAGTGTGTCAAATTTGTGGTTTTGTATACATATTGCAACACCTTGTCCGACTACAAGAGTCGTTAAGTGAAAACCTCATATCAAAAGTGTTTAATATTGCAATACAATTAACCAACTAAAAAAAGTTTGCCAGAGTTGTGAAAACCTTATAGCCATGAATCTTGACAAAAATGTTTCTTTTGTAAAAACCTTGTAATAGATTGATTCAAAAGAAAACTTCGTATGGTTTATATCTTTAAAAGAAAATCATTGCGTGAAATTGTTCAAAACCATTTGTCCGTGTTATAAAAAATTCGTCCGTGTTATAAATCAACCGTCCGTGTCATAAACCAATTTCCATGTCATAAACAAATTGTGCGTGTTTTTAATTGTGAAAACTTTTGATCGTTCTTTAATGAACATATTTAAACCTGTGTTGACTATACCACCAAAGGGTATCTTTAATAGACCACCAAAGGGTCTCTTTAACTAGACTAACAAATCAACAAATGATTTTTTAATTAGAAACAGTTTCTGTCATCACCCAAACTTCCACCATATCCAGTGAACAATCCGATAATGGGACTATAAGTCCTATGGTACAATAACATACTACTGGTCAGCTCGACCAAAGGTAATGAATGTCATTCGTGTTATGGATAACGCATCAACAAGTTGTTCACATTATTGAAATCATATTGTTTTATATATAAACCATAGACATTGTTTTTGAAAACTTGAAAATGATTTAGCACATATGAGTCACCCCAAAACATTTGCAAAATGTAAAAGAGGGGAACTATGTACTCACTTTGAAAATCATTTTATATGTAACCATGTATATTGTTTTGAAGTCATGAAAATAATTATAGCTACATATGAATCACCCCAAAACATTTAGAAAATGTAAAAAAGGGGAACTATGTACTCGCTTAGGATTGCGAAAGTGTTCTTGATCAACGGAATAAACAAAGCCCAAACGTGTCCAAATGTGTTAGATAAATATGTTAGCGTGTCGGGTCTACAAACGGAGAATCGGATAGAATGAAGTCTTATAAACCAAAAGAGTGTTAAAATTCATGTGATATAGTTTAACAAACTTAACATTCTGATTTAGAAAGGATCCAAAGTGCTTTTGACCCATTATGACTCGTTAAGGTAGTTTATGCTACCTTAACTGGTCATTAGCGTAAACGCGTGATCGAATGACTAAACATGTCCTATGATAAGTCTTGAATACCCAAACATGTTTGAAAATGTTATAACATCAATTTATATGTCAAGAATTTGGTTACATGTGTTTAATATGGATTTATGCGCAAAAGGGCATTTTGGTCGTATTTTTTTTAGAACTTAGAGGTAACTTATCATAAAATTAACCAAACAATGTGACCATAAGTTATAACCTCAGTAGGTTATTCCCTATACAACTATGATCACAAATATGTGTTTTGTCGGATCCTAAGATCGACCAAATGGGTTGGATTCGAAAGTCAAAGCGGTGGTCAAGACCACTCGACTTACGACCCTAAAAAGGGCTAAACTAGAAGTGACGAGTCAGACATGACAAAATATGTCTAATTAAGTTTGTAAAACTGATTTGGAATCAAAACTTGGTGTTTTGATACCTGAAAATAGTTTCGTCGTAAAATGCATATCATGCGCATTTTTGACCGAAACTTTTACTCGTCACTTCGACTAGTAAAAGTGGTAATCAAAAGGTGAAATCGCTAGGGATTATAACCTTCGTGATTACGAACACGTTGCAAAGTTCAATTGAACTTTGACTTGACCGAATATGGTCAGAACTAAAAGTCAATCAGGAAGCCAAACTGTTCGACTTTTAGCTCAAAATAGCTAAAATAATGAAAGAACTAGGAAGAGTACCTACTCGTGTTGAAGAACACTTTCAGATCTCAAGACAGGAGACTTCCAAAGGCTGAACACAAGCTCTAAGAAGGATAGAAAGAAGAACTTCACACTTTGCTTTGAAGTGTTTTGAAGTGGTGTGAAAAAAATGGAAGAATCATGGGGTATTTATAGTATTTTAGGATTAACTTGGTGATGACAAGTGTCCTCAAGTGTGGATTAGTGTCCTAACATGTGTCCAAACCAAATTAAGTGTAGTAAAATGAGTGCTAGGTGTCATAAATTGGAGATAGGTGGCAAACTTGGTGAAGAAACAAATATCTTTATTAGTTTTTTTTGACATTTTTTCCCTTGGACTTGTATTTTCACTTGTTTGCCATTTTTAACCCCTTTAACCTAATATTTAGGTTATATAAAGGTGTTAAGAAATGTGTAACTTGGATTACTCCAGAAAATGTTGTGGATGTCATTTCGTTCGGTTGTACGGTTACGCGTTTCGCAAAAATGCGTAAAACGCTTTAACGAACACGAAAATGATCGAAATTGTGCAACGATTGACATTTTTGCATTCTCGTCAATAAAATACAAGATTTTATTGAATACAAAAAATATTTGGATTGATACACATGGTACGTATGTTGAATACGGACCAACAGACTTTCGAAGTTTGACGAAAATAGTCCCTGGACTTGTATAAGCGTGTTTTTGTAATATCTAACCCTTCGAAACTTATAACTTAGTTATGTAAAGGGTATTTAGGGTACGTATAGCTTATGTCCTTTTTCAGAGTGTACGTCGCGTTAAACTGACTGCATTTGAGTGTTAGTTAACGAATTACTTCCACTAAAATTTTGAGGGTTCGAAATCGTGCAAGACATTGAAATTGTGCAAATTTCTAGATAGTTACACAAATTTCGGAAATAAAACACAGGGTTTCATTGAATACGAAATAGTTTGTAATCAATGATTGAAAAGGCACAAATGTCAAAATTAAGTCCTTTTCTCAAGACTATGAGTTGCTCTCATGTTGGTCTTGGCCTTGTGCAAGATTTTAGGACTTCACGGCTATAGGGTTATTTGATCCATGCAGGGTCAAGGGACCTGCGCTTCCAGGTGTAACTTGCCATTGCGTAGTGTGCACAAGGGTCATTGTGCGAACTGCACTTCCAGGTCTAACTTGTCGTTGCGCAGTGTGCGCAAGGTTCGTTGTGCGACCAACTAGTATCAAGGTTGCAATACCATTTCATGTTGCGCGCAAGGTTGTTAGGCAACCTGCTGGTTTCAAGAATGGAGCACCATTGCACGTTGCGCACAAGGTTATTCTTGTAGTTATGTTGTCATTGAGGGTATGGTTCCTTTGCGCAGGTGCAAAGTTTTTAGGACCATACCCCTCCAAGTCTTCCAGTCCAGTGATGCTCCTATGCGCATGTTGGCAAGTAGGTGGAGTGTTGGACTATAAAAATTCATGTATGCGCGCTTATGTCACGACAAGAATTCAATAAGGGATGAAGTAAACCTTTGTGTGAAGGGAAACTTTGCTCATGATGAGATCTTTGAAATTTGAAGCTTCGTCATGCTGATGTTGCAGGCGAGTTGGTGAGAAATAAAAGTGAGATGGAAGTGACTTTTGACAGCTGTGGCATGCTATCAACAGTGCAGCCCCTCTTTCATTAATGAATTGGCAGAGAAAGTACTAGCCACGCGCGCGTTGCGACCATCAGTTTCCACTTGCCCTACACGCGTTATGCGCAGATTGGCTGTTTTTCTACGCGTGCGTCACGTTTCCCCATCGCATTAAATGCGATGTGTATAAATAAGCGATTCCATCTAAGGTCTAAAGCACGCTTTCAAAACTTCTTCTTTGTTATCTCTCTGAATTTCTCTGAGTTCTTTTCTCTCTTCAATCTTTTCGGCGATTGAAATGGTGACCAGTGGTCCGGAAAGTGCTTCTACGATGGAGGTGTCGACCTCTTTCCTGGTACGAAGTGGTCCCCGGCCAATTTCCATAGGATGGTGTCCGGCTTCCGGTTCCTAAAGGAATAGGATGCCCGGTATCCTTCCAACGGAAAGACTACCGCAGACGCTCTAGCCAGCTACATCACTTTATTTTTTTATTTTTTCGCCTATGCCAACTTTCGATTGCCGGCAACTAAATATTTTCTTCTACCAATTCCAAAACTCAATCTAATGGACATGTTGTGAGTCAAAAATTTTGAGTTTTTGTGCAGATCCATGGTATTATCCCTACCGTTAACCGGTTTAGGATTTTTTTTATCAATTACGCTGCTCCCTGGGATTCTACTCATTCCAACACCGAATCCAGGCGAAGAAAATCTTACACGCACCGCCAAAGTCTTAACATGATTGGAAGGCTAAATTTTCTTTTGTGAAGGCCGGCGTGATCCCCCTTGGATGCACTTTTAGGGAGGGGGGTTGGAGGATATTGCTGTTGAGATCTCCAATTCCGGTGGAGGACCGTGGTATTTGGAGATGAAAGATATCCCGGCGGTCCATGTGACATCCCAGAAAATCAGGTATAATTTCGTTTCGGTCCCGTGTATTGTATGTTATATTTTATTATATAAAATATAAGTAGCACACGTAGTGTATAATTAGCGGGCTATAAATTATAATTGTATCTAGAAACCGAACACCGAACCCAACCCGCCAGCCACTCCCCTTGGTAGCCTAAGTTAACCCAAACCACCACTCCTTCCCCTTGTGCGAACAAAGCAGCCCAACCCACCTCTCTTCCCTCCCTTGTGACACAATGCAGCCCAACTCACTTTATTTTTCCCTTGTAGCCCATTAAGCCCAAGCCGCCCAAAACACCCAGCTGTTTTGATATATACGTAAGCTGTGCATGCATAAACCAAACCCTACTTCTTGATTTCTGTGTGCTACGGCAAAAGAGAACCAGCACCCCCCTCTCGCGATCTCTCTCCCTCTCGCTACTCTCTTTCTATCTCGCAACTCCTCTCTAGTTTAACAAATCATCCTTGCCAGGTTAGTCTCATTTTAGTGGTTGTTCTATGTTCAAATCTTTGTATACATGGCTGCGTTTCTTTGATGTTTTATGATAATGTTGTTGTTATAATGTTCACTTCATGTATTAGAATGATATGCGTGCATATGAGAATGATGGCTGTGTTTGTGAAGATACTAGGGTGTTGTTTGCTTAGGGTTTGTGTAAATATTGATATATTAGACGACATTGGACATGATAACCTGCTAAAAATCGATGTAACAAAGCGCTATGATCGTTTAAACCTGTTTTGGTACGATAAAAACTGAAAACAGAAAGCCGATATACATATACAGCCAACTTCGATTGGCTGTAAATTGATCGTGAATTATCGAAAAGTGTAATTTCTGAAACCTAAAACATGTATTTTTGAAAAACGCTTCAAATGGCGCCGGATTCGTATTTTTCTGAGATGGTTTGCTAGTTTTAAATGATTATATAGTGCAGCAGCTGAAGCTGCGTAATTTCTGCAGAATTTGCACGTTGTTCATCGTGTCGTGTCTCATAGTCTGTATGGGGTTAGGTCACGAAATTTGTACAGTAACTGGATACGGGAGTTTCCGAAAATCTCCCACTGGAATTTTGTTAATCAGATGAATGATGATTTTTAAATTATTTTTCTCAAGGATTGCAGTCAGAAAGCGACGAATCTGACAGCAGCCTAGTAAATGAATTTTTATAAATAATTTGTAAAGACGTAGGACTTGAAAACTTTACATTAAATTCTACAGACTAATCGAAACCTTCTGTAAAGTTATTGAAATTTTTGGAACATAGGAAATATTTTACTAAAATTCCCGAAAACAGCCCAGTTTTGAGTGTACAAACTGAAACATGATAACTTGCATTTATGTGTATCTAAGCGTTACATGTGCTACCTGAGAATGAACGAGCCTGTTATTACCAAGTTAGACATTATTTGAAAGTGTCGTATGCTATCTATATATAAATCGTCAACGTAATTGCCTGAAACGTGTTAAGTTAATTGCATTAATGTATGTATATTTCTTGAACACGCTAATAAATTAATTGGTAATCATAACAGGACGTGATTGAACCACTTTGACTCTATTTTCGTAAAAGTCTAACCGAGCAATTTAAGGTGAGTTCACGGCCCCTATTCCTTTAAACATTTACAAAAACACAGGGGGAGAAAACATGTACACGTTACAATGATATATGGGTTGATTATATTACGGTACAGTAACGCCTTTCTATTTAGAGTTATGTTATGCGGTTATGGTCACAGGGGAGCATATATCACATGCCAGTCCCCTTAAAACTTACGATGTTGTTAGTATTGGATTATAACGAGAAATTTCAATAGTACTACTGGGCCCGACAAGCACCACTCGAACTGGTCGCGCCAGTTAGACCGAACGTTGGTGGTCACGAGTGTAGAATTTGCCTAACTTTTTAGCCATGGTTGGTGATAGGCCTGACACAACAGGGGCAGCAACGTCAGCTTCGGATCGAACACTTTGTTGACATGACCTAGGCTAGCTACCTAAACATATAACATGAACTACTAAACTACTTAACATTAATCTGATTCGGGTTGGATCAGGGAAACTTATGAGACATCGGTTCGGGGTTGAACCCGTGGGGAAAAGCTTATGATTAAAATTGTGAACTAAAACTTGTGAACTCACTCTTCATTAATTGTTGACAGTTGTTCTTCTATGCATGTTTTCTCAGGTTGTTAAGGTATCATTTCCGCATAGGAGCACGACACGAGCATGAAAAACTATTTCTTGTAAACGCTTTGCATTTGACATCTTAAGTATTTTGGTTTGGGCATTTGTTTTGGCGCACACTTTATTTACATTTTTTACGCTTCCGCATTTATCAAACTGCATGGTTGGATTTGTTTAAACATATATTTTTGCATATAGGACTAGTGTCTTGGATCCTGGTTTGTCACGCGCCTCGCGGTAAAACCCCGCAAGTGGATTTTTGAGGGTGTGACAGATTGGTATAGAGCCACTGTTTATAGAGAATTAGGTTTGCATACACTAGTAAACCTACACTATAGCCACAAACTTGACACTAGTATGAAACTAACGCGAATGCTTAAATTCATGCTTTCTATTAATTACTGTGTTTGGTATGTTCTATTTCTTATTCTTTCACTTTGGAAGGCATGTTTAACTCACACGACTCATCTGACTCTAGTGAGGAACAAGGCGATGCCCCACCTTCACCTATGTCTCCCATCTTCTCGGGAAGACTCAGGGCCGCTCGCACTCGTCGTCTCACACAATTCGAGCCCTTCATTATCAAACCCAGTTCGGGGAATGGCGATTGGAGCTGGTATCCATATGACATTCGGAACTACATAGTGGATGAGAACGTTCCACCTGTAGTTTTGGAGGATTCCTATGATGTTGACATGGAGGTCTATGGTACCTTGCCCCTCTCGGCTATCCTATAGTGGAGGCCTTTGCTGGATTCGTGGCTGCCACGGAGCGTGAATTTAAGTACATGTGTGAGGCGGCTGGGGCTATAACAGACCTCATCGCGAGCAATAGCTCATTGAAACAGGAACTGGAACTGGTGAAACAGGAACTCGCACAAGTCAGGGCAACCCAACAAACTAAAGCCGCTAAAACAAGTAACCTTAGAGAGATTAGCGGAGTGATGGCCGAACAGGTCGTGGACCTCACAGAGAGGATTAGTTTAGCCGAGGACAAGATCACTGAGATTGGGTTGGCAAATGAGCCGGAGGAAGAAGCGCCAAAGGAGATCCCTGAGGAGCCTGAGGAGGCAGCGGCTAATGAAGACGAGGATATGGGGGACAGAGACGTTGAGGATTAGATTTATTTCTCGTTTATCATGACATTTCTTTATTTCCTTGTTTGAACTTAGTAATCGTTTGGGAATTTCCTTTGACATTTGGATTTATATATATAATATTTGGTTTAACACATTGTGGTGAATTGCAATATATTTTTATTCAATGTTTGGTTTGAATGTTATATGTGATGGGTTGTACCAATTCTTATTACATTCTTCTTAGAATTCTATGATAAAATATGTGATATATTTTCTCATGTATTCGTTTTTCTGTGGTCGAAAACAGAATGTCTGCTCATGGTGGTGGTGTTTGCGGTGGTGGCGCTCGTGGTGGTGGTCGCGACAACATCACAATGACACATGCAGAACTTGTTGCGCTCATCCAGGAGCAGGTTACTGTGGCATTGGCAACCCAAAATCCGAATCCAAACAATAATCAGTACCCAGGGAGGTAGCCCTCATTCAATTCTACATTCATTTCACTCCACATATGCTAGGGTATTCAACCGTCCTTTAAATCACCTTCTTCTAAATCTCTAACTTCCAAACTTGTGGATATAGGTATGGGCCCTAACCCGTACAAGTTGTTCATTGATGCTAAGCCCACCAAATTCACTGGTGAGGAAGGGCCAATCGGGCTAGTCAGATGGCTCGAAAAATCAGAATCTGTCTTTGCAATATGTAACTGCTTACCTTAGAACATAATCAAATTCGCGGCTTCTACTCTAGAAGATGCGGCTCTCACCTGGTAGAATGCGCGGTCCAGGTTCTTGGACTCGATGTTGCCAACGCAATGGGTTGGGACGAGTTCAAGAATCTTATCAAGGAACAATACTGCCCCCGAGATCGCATCCACCAAATGGAGCAAGACCTTTGGGTAATGAAGATGGAAGGGTCGGAAATTGAAGCCTACACCACAAAGCACTATGACCTGGTCTCTTTATGTCCCGATATGGCTAGGCTAGTGTACAAACACATAGATCTTTACATCAAGGGATTGGCTCCGGAGATTAAAGGCATGGTTGAGTCAAGCAATCCCCTTACAGTTCAGCAGGCCGTGTGACTGGCGCACAAACTGACAGACACTGCAGTAGAAGAGGGTAAACTGCCAAAGAGGGGTGCAGCTGGAACGCCCTAGAAAACAAACGCAAGTGGGAGGATGGATCCTTGAAACAAGCATCAACTGGGCAAGCGCAGCAGGGTTCTCAGAAACGTTTCAACAACAGTAACCGCAACTTCAATAGCAACAACTAGCAGTCTAGTAACAACACCAACAGTTAAGTTCAGAGTGGGTATACTGGAAAGAAACCTCTGTGCAACAAATGTAACCGTCATCATTTCGGGCAGTGCGGTGGTTGTCAGCGATGTGGTAGGGGAGGCCACACCGCTAAGGACTGCAGGGTAAACCTTAACTCGAAGCAAAACACTAATCAGACCCAGTAGCCACCTGGAGTCACCATGACATGTTATCAGTGTGGTGGCACTGATCATTTCAAGAAAGATTGCCCACAGCTGAACAAGGGAAACAGTGGTGGAAATCAGAACCAGAATCAGAACAATAATAACAATAATGATGGTGGAAGTGGTGGAGCTAAGGGTCGTGCGTTCACATTGGGAAAAGGTGAGGCTCGTAATGATTCTAAAGTGGTTACTGGTAAATTTCCTTTAAAGAACAGTTTTGCTCACATTTTATTCGATAGCGGTGCGGATAGGAGTTTTATTTCCGAGTCATTTAGAAAACTATTGGACATTAACCCTGTTGAATTTGAGGTCAAATACTTGGTAGAGGTAGCCAATGGAAAATCGGTAGATATAACCCACATCGCCTACGGATGTCAGCTACAACTAGCTGGCCATCTATTCACCATCGATCTCATGCCAACCACACTTGGTAGCTTTGACATTGTAGTTGGCATGGATTGGTTATCTGAAAATCGAGCGGAAATCTTATGTCGCGAAAAGGCTATTCGCATACCTCATTCAAACGCCGAGATCCTAACCATTCATGGCGAGAAGGGTGGTGTAGTAACCAACATCATTTCCCTCATGAAAGCTCAAAAGTACTTACGACAGAAAAACTCGTACGCAATCTTAGCTAATGTCACCGAACAACCAAGCGACGAGAGGAAAGTTGAAGATTTTTCTATCGTACGTGAATTTCCCGACGTCTTCCCTGAAGACTTGCCTGGTTTACCCCCACATAGGCAGGTCGAATTCGAAATTCATCTAGCAAAACACGCTGTACCAATCGCCAAGGCTCCGTACCGATTAGCTCCATCTGAACTTCAAGAACTTTCTACTCAACTTCAGGAGCTCTTAGATAAAGGCTTTATCCTTCCGAGCTCATCACCATGGGGAGCTCCGGTCCTTTTTGTCAAGAAGAAGGATGGAACTTTCCGTACGTGTATTGATTACAAAGAGCTCAACAAAGTTACTATAAAAAACCGATACCCCTTACCCCGAATCGATGACCTGTTTGACCAACTCCAAGGGTCAAGTTACTATTCCAAAATCGATCTAAGGTCGGGATACCATCAGTTGCTACGAGAGGGAGACATCTCCAAGACCACATTTTGCACTCGTTATGGCCACTATGAATTTTTAGTTACGCCATTCGGACTAAGAAATGCACCTGCAGTATTCATGGACCTCATGAACCGTGTTTGTAAGCCTTATCTAGACAAATTCGTAATCGTGTTCATTGATGACATACTGGTGTACTCTAAGACTAAGGAGGAACATGAACAGCATCTGCATTTAATGTTGGAACTTCTGCGACAGGAACAACTCTATGCCAAGTTTTCAAAGTGCGACTTTTGGATTCGAGAAGTCCAATTCCTTGGACATATAGTGAACGAAAAAGGTTCCACGTTGACCCGACAAAGATTGAAGCCATCAAAAGTTGGGAGGCGCCAAAAACTCCAACAGAAGTAAGACAGTTTCTTGGTTTGGTAGGCTACTATCGACGCTTTATTGAGAGTTTTTCAAAGATCGCTCAACCTCTTACATCTCTAACCCAGAAAGGAACCAAGTATATCTGGGGCGAAAAAACAGGAGGAAGCATTCCAGGTGCTGAAGCAGAAGCTTTGTAGTGCGCCTATCTTGTCCCTACCTGAGGGGACCGAAGACTTTGTAGTGTACTGCGATGCTTCCATGCAGGGACTTGGATGTGTACTCATGCAACGCGATAAGGTCATTGCTTATGCATCTCGGCAATTGAAAGTGCATGAGAAGAACTACACAACGCACGACTTAGAGTTAGGAGCCGTGGTGTTCGCTTTAAAAATCTGGAGGCACAATCTCTATGGAACCAAGGGTACCATCTACACCAACCATAAAAGCCTTCACACCATTTTCGATCAAAAAGAGTTAAACATGCGACAGCGCCGTTGGTTCGAACTTCTGAACGACTACGAATGTGCCATCCAGTACCATCCAGGAAAGGCTAATGTAGTAGCCGACGCTCTCAGTAGGAAAGAGCATGAGAAGCCTCGACGAGTTCGGTCCTTACAACTTACGATACACTCTAACTACCCGAACAAATTCGCAACGCTCATTTGGAGGCAGTCAAACCCGAAAATCTGGAAGCTGAGAAATTACGCAAGATGGAACGTGATTGGGAAACCAAACCGGATGGAACTCGTTACTTTCTTAGTCGGATATGGGTGCCCCTCTACGGAAACATGAGGGAACTCATAATGGATGAAGCTCACAAATCAAGGTACTATGTTCATCTAGGATCGGATAAAATGTACCAAGATCTCAAAACAACTTACTGGTGGCCGAACATGAAGGCTGAAATAGCCACCTAAGTAAGCAAATGCCTAACCTGTGCCAAGGTCAAGGTAGAATACAAAAAACCCTCGGGGCTATTACAACAGCCTGAGATTCCCGTTTGGAAATGGGAACAAATCATCATGGACTTTATTACAGGTCTACCTAAGACACCCAGTGGAAAAGATACAATTGGGTGATTATCGACCAACTAACCAAATCGGCTCACTTCTTAGCAATCAAGGAAACCGACAAGTTCGACACCCTTGCAGCGTTGTACATGAAGGAAATAGTAGCCCGGCACGGAGTGCCAATATCCATCATATCCGACCGTGATTCACGCTTTACTTCTCATCTGTGGCAATCAGCACAGAAATCCTTGGGATCACGCGTTGACTTGAGCACAGCATACCATCCTCCGACTGATGGTCAAAGTGAATGTACCATTCAGACTCTCGAAGACATGCTTAGAGCGTGTGTAATCGAATTTGGTAAGGGCTGGGAGAAGCATCTACCTTTGGTGGAGTTTTCCTATAACAACAGTTATCACACGAGCATCCAAGCAGCACCATTCGAGGCGCTGTATGGACGAAAGTGTCGCTCGCCCGTTTGTTGGGCGGAAGTTGCTGATAGTCAAATCACTGGTCCATAGTTGGTTCTGGAAGCAACTGAAAAGATAGTACAAGTTCGAAACCGTATGGCGGCAACTCGGGATCGACAAAAGAGCTACGCCGACCACCGACGCAAACCGTTAGCATTTCAAGTAGGCGATTGGGTCCTACTGAAGGTATCACCTTTGAAGGGCGTGATTTGTTTTGGCAAAAGAGGTAAACTAAACCCGCGATATGTTGGTCCATTTGAAAGCACAAAGAAAATCGACCAAGTAGCTTATGAGTTGAACCTTCTGATGAGCTCAGTGGAGTTCACAACGTTTTTCATGTCTCAAATCTGAAGAAGTGTCTGTCAGATGAAACGTTAGCCGTTCCACTGGATGAGATCCATGTGGACGAACAATTGCGGTTCATTGAAGAACTAATCGAAATTATGGACCGAGAGGTTAAAACACGGAGACATAGTAAAATACCAATTGTCAAGGTTTGTTGGAACTCTAAGCGTGGACCGGGTACACTTGGGAAAGAGAGGACCAAATGAAAGACCAATATCCTCACCTTTTTGCAACCGAATCACAAAATCCAAACAACGCGAACTGAATTTCGAGGCGAAATTGCTTTAACTAGGGGAGAGTGTGACAACTCTAAAATCTTTCCTCACTCCAACAACTTTCAAAACTCTTGCACACTAAATTCGGGACGAAAATTCCTTCAAGTTGGGTATAATGTGACATCTCAGAAAATCAGGTATAATTTCGTTTCGGTTCCGTGTATTGTATGTTATATTTTATTATATAAAATATAATTAGCACACGTCGCGTATAATTAGCGGGCTATAAATTATAATTGTATCTAGAAACCGAACACCGAACCCAACCCGCACCCACTCCCCTTGGTGGCCCAAGTTAACCTAAACCGCCACCCCTTCCCCTTGGGCGAAACAAAGCAGCCCAACCCACCTCTCTTCCCTCCCTTGCGACACAATGCAGCCCAACTCACTTTCTTTTTCCCTTGCAGCCCATTAAGCCTAAGCCGCCCAAACACCCTATCTGTTTTTTATATATACGTAAGTTGTGCATGCATAAACCAAACCCTATTCTTGATTTCTATGTGCGACGGTAGAAGAGAACCAGCACCCCCCTCTCGCAATCTCTCTCCCTCTCGCTACTCTCTTTCTCTCTCGCAACTCCTCTCTAGTTTAACAAATCATCCTTGCAAGGTTAGTCTCATTTTAGTGGTTGTTTTGCGTTCAAATCTTTGTATACATGGCTGCGTTTCTTTGATGTTTTATGATAATCTTGTTGTTATAATGTTCACTTCATGTATTAGAATGATATGCGTGCATATGAGAATGATTGTTGTGTTTGTGAAGATACTAGGGTGTTGTTTGCTTAGGGTTTGTGTAAATATTGATATATTAGATGATATAGGACATGATAATCTGCTAAAAATCAATGTAACAAAGCGCCATGATCGTTTAAAATTGTTTTGGTACGATAAAAACTTAAAACAGAAAGCTGATATACATTTACAGCCTACTTTGATTGGCTGTAAACTGATCGTTAATTATCGAAAAGTGTAATTTCTGAAGTCTAAAACATGTATTTTGAAAACCGCTTCAATTGGTGCCGGATTTGTATTTTTCCGAGGTTTTTTGCTATTTTTAAATGATTATTTAGTGCAGCAGCTGAAGCTACGTAATTTCTGCAGAATTTGCAGGTTGTTTATCGACTCGTATCTCATAGTCTGTATGGGGTTAGGTAACGAAATTGGTACAGTAACTAGAGACGGAAGTTTCCGAAAATCTCCTACTGGAATTTTGTTAATCGGATGAACAATGATTTTTAAATGATTTTTCTCGTGGACTGCAGTCAGAAAGCTAAGAATCTGACTGCAGCCTAGTAAATGAATTTATAAATAATTGGTAAAGATTTAGTACTTGAAAATTTTATACTAAATTCTACAGACTAATCGACACCTTCTGTAAAGTTACTGGAATTTTTGGAACATAGGAAGTATTTTATTAAAATTCCCGAAAACAACGCAGTTTTGAGTGTACAAACTGAAACATGATAACTTGCATTTACGTGTATCTAAGCGTTACATGTGCTACCTGAGAATGAAGGAGCATGTTATTACCAAGTTAGACATTATTTGAAAGTGTCGTATGCTATCTATATATAAATCGTCAATGTAATTGCCTGATACGTGTTAAGTTAATTGCATTAATGTATGTATATTTCTTGAACACGCTAATAAATTAAGTGGTAATCATAATAGGACGTGATTGAACCACTTTGACTCTATTTTCGTAAAAGTCTAACCGAGCAATTTAAGGTGAGTTCAAGGCCCCTATTCCTTTAAACGTTTACAAAAACACAGGGGGAGAAAATATGTACACGTTACATTGATATATGGGTTGATTATATTACGATACAGTAACGCCTTTCTATTTAGAGTTATGTTATGCGCTTATGGTCACAAGGGAGCATATATCACATGTCAGTCACCTTAAAACTTACGATGCCGTTAGTATTGGATTATAGCGAGGGAATTTTTAGTAGTACTACTGGGCCCGACAAGCCCCACTCAAACTGGTCGCGCCAGTTAGACCAAACGTTGATGGTCACGAGTGTAGAATTTGCCTAACTTTTTAGCCATGGTTGGTGATAGGCCTGGCACAACAGGGGCAGCAACGTCAGATTCGGATCGAACACTTTGTTGACATGACCTAGGCTAGCTACCTAAACATATAACATTAACTACTAAACTACTTAGCATTAATATGATTCGGGTTGGATCAGGGAAACTTATGAGACATTGGTTCGGGGTTGAACCAGTGGCAAAAACTTATGATTAAAATTGTGAACTAAAACCTGTGAACTCACTCTTCGTTAATTGTTGACACTTGTTCTTCTTTGCATGTTTTCTCAGGTTGTTAAGGTATCATTTCCGCATAGGAGCACGGCACGAGCATGAAAAACTATTTTTTTAAACGCTTTCCATTTGACTTCTTAAGTATTTTGGTTTGGGCGTTTGTTTTGGCGCACACTTTATTTACATTTATTTACGCTCCCGCATTTATCAAACTGCATGGTTGGGTTTGTTTAAACATATATTTTTGCATATAGAGTCGTTCTATATGACTAGTGTCTTGGATCCTGGTTTGTCACTTGCCTCGGGGTAAAACCCCGCAAGTGGATTTTTGATGGTGTGACAGATCAGTTGCCGAAGCGGGCGCTGGTGGCGGCAGGTATGAGTCTAGTATGGAAACCCAACCGCCGGGAGAAACCGGTTTATAAGGAAGGGGAGAAGAGTAAGTACCTTTGTTTCATTCTTCCAAATATTTTCTTTATTTCTCCTTGTGCGCAGACTAACAATATGTATGCTTTTGAAGGGGTGGCGTTGTACGTGGTGGCGTTCCAAAGGGAGAATGGCGGATGGAGAACATCGCCCTTGGCCTAGGGGAGCCAACATGGTACGCGCAGAGCCTGGGCAATTTTGAACTTCCCAAGAGCGTAGTTTTGGTGGCCCTCGCGCCTGAGAGTGGTAAGCTTTCATAGTTTTAAGTGTTCACATCTTTGCAGATCACTTACTATATTGCGCCATTGTCCAGGTGCGCTAAAGAACATGGGCATTGGCCTAGACCCTAAGAAGAGAAGGCACAGGGCCCAGTGTAGTGGTGGAGAAGAAGGCTGCTCAACCTAGGGCGGGACCCAACCAAAGGTATGTGTTCTGTGCAAGACACTTGGAATGACTATGTAGTAGTCTCTGATTCTTTGGAGGGTCTCTCACCTGTAGGTTTGAAGAAGCCTAAGCCGGAGCCTTTGGAGATTCCGGCTGCCAACTCGGATGACCCGGTGGAGATTGAATCCAGCCCAGAGCTCCTCAAGATGAAGAGGGCTCCGAAGAGCGATTTTGCCGCGTAGCCTCCGAAGAAGGCTACGCTAACACTTATAAGGAAGCGCGGGAACTTAGATGCGCTCTCCGCCAAACTTTCCCCAGGTAAACATCTTTTTGACTTGTTTTTTGTACTTCATTCCCTGATTCACTTGTCTAACTCTTTGTCCTCCTACAGTGGGGTTTGAGGCTGTTTATGTTACCCCAACTACTCTGGCCACGCCCCTTAATATTCTGATGCCCCCACCTGTTGTTAAGACTGCGCAAGCATCCGGTGTAAAGGTGGGGAGGCCAGTACGGGGGCGGCAGAGGTACAGGTGGGAGCGGAGGCCGTTGGGCCCGAGGAAGAGGTGGTGGTTGGTGGTGAAAAGGTTGAAGGTGGTGAGGATGTGGTGGTTGAGAAACCAGTTGAAGTGGTGTTGGTTGGTGGTGAACCAGTTGAAGTGGTGGTTTAACCGGTTGAAGTTGTTGAAGAGGTTTCTGTAGGGGGCTCATGCAGCAGAGCCAACGCCCAGACGAAACACTAGGTGATTATTATTACAGGTCTTACACTAAAGGCTGCGCTGATGAAATCCACACCCATGTGTGGAAATTGAAGGGTGATAATTTCACTCACTAGCCGACGTGCCGTGAGTGGTTTAAGGGCGTTTTCCCCAGCAGAAATGCACACACACGCAGATCAAATCCACGATCAGACTTACCGCACGTACCTCCAAGCAGCTGCTAGCTCCACCTCTAACACACACAAGATTATAAGGGAATGGCGGAGCATGCATAAAGATCAAGAAAAATTTGAAGCTGCCAAGAAGGACCTGGTCCAAGAGCGAGCCCAAGTGGCTATGCAAAATCTGAGCTAGAGGCGGAAAAGGTTAAATTTGCCGAAGCTCAACAGACTGAAGAATGGTCCGTGCTGGGGTGGAGGAAAAGACGGAAAGCTCCACTGCCACGCTTGCAGAGGAGCGCAAGCTGTGGAGGGAGGCTTGTGAAAGGGATAACATTGAGAAAAAATCATTAAGGGAGGAAATCGTGAGCCTGTGTGCTGAGGTTGCACGTTTAAAGAAGGAAAAGGAGGCAGTAGATGTTGCGGCCGGTGAGGCCATGGCGCACCGCGGGAGAAGTGAGCAAAAGGAGGTAAAAAGTTTGCCCTACTTTACTTTACCGGATCAAAAGATTGCCAGATTAACCTTTTTGTTTATACCTAGGTGGAGGCTTGCGCTGCGCTTGAAAAGGCTGAAATACAGCGCAGGCACCTGAGGATGTTGAGAAGCTCCGCCTTGCGGATGCTAAGGTGGGCACGGGCGAGAAAAAACTTGAAGATTCTGAAGGCGCCCGTGCCATCTCGGAGAGTCTGGTGGAGTCGCTGACAAACAACATGCTGTGGAGGCAACACCATGGAGTTTACGTTCTCCATTGTTACTTTGATTACATTATCTTGATTCTCATCTTGTTTTCCTTGTCTTTTGCAGATCTCAAACTCTATCCTGAACTCGGTAGAGTTAGATAGTGCAGTGGCTAAGCTGATGGTCATTGTGCGCCATGATGGATATGCGCAAGGCTACGCTGAGTGTGCACACCATATCACTCATGCGTTGGACGTTCAATGGGATACTAGCCGCGCATCCACTCATGGGGTCGATACAAAAGTTTCCTTCTCCCAAGCGAAGCAAGGGTATGACCGTCTTCAACTCCCGGTCATGGATTTGGTGAGCAAGGCGCTCCAGCATGACGACTACATGGATCACTTGAAAGATATATTCCAAGACATAGCCGAGGTTGAAGAGAGTGAGGGATGAGTGTTTGATGTTGTTAGGATTTTGAATGTAATATCTTGAATATAACTGCACGTTGCGCTTGATGGTGGTACATATCTTTTTATGAAATGAATGTTTTCTTTGAAGTTACAATTTTTAAGTGAAGTTAACAACTTTGTGTAGGTAGACCGAATAAAACCTGTAATGAACTCGTGTATGAACGTCACAAACCCATATGCATACAGTAGGTAGTGAGTTTTGTTCATGAGTCATGTTGTACCATGGTGTTTTCGTGTATACCCAAAGTGGTTTTGCGCATTTGTAACAAAACATCTAGATAAAGAAAATCACTTATCTACTATCTTTATTAACAATAAGGCATAAGAGTCATGTACATAATAGAAAATTAGATGATAATTTATGCTAGTTTACAAGCAGCACCGCCTTAGCTGTTGCGCATTCCAAGTCCTAGGAATGTCTGTACTGTCTAAACGTTTGAGGGTGTATGCACCCTTTCCTAGGACTTCATGAATCATGTAAGCGCCTTCCCACTTGGGCGAGTTTTCCTGGACTTTCAGCGTTGGAATTTTCATTGTCTTTCAAAACGAAACCGCCAGGTAGGAAGGTACATATGCGGATTCGCGCATTGTAGTATTTCTTGAGGTTAGACTTGTACTTTGCTTCATTGATTGCGGCGTTCTCACGCCTTTCTTCCAAGAGGTCCAAGTCGAGTCTGCGCTCGTCTTCATTGTTCTGGTTTTGCACAGCTGGCATGCGCGGTGATGGGAGTCGTATTTCCGCGGGAATCACTACCTTCGTCCCATACACCAGGCTGAGTGGAGTTTCGTCGGTGCTGGTTTTTGGCATTGTTAGATGAGCCCAAAGGATACTTGGCGACTCATCTACCCAGCCTCTCCACGTCGTCCCCAATCTCGTCTTGATCCCTTCGACGATACTCTTGTTTATGCTTTCCACTTGGCCATTCCCTTTGGGATGCGCGACCAAAGTCAACACATGATCGATATACATTTCCTCCATCCATTGTTGTAGTTCTTCAGTAGCAAAAATGTGGCCATTATCACTGACTATGCATAGGGGTAACCCAAAATGGCAAATGATGTGCTCCCAAATGAATTTGCGAACTATAGTTGCTGTGGTGGATGTAAGGGCTTTGCTTCAACCCACTTAGTGAAGTAATCGACGGCTAGGATTATGAACTTCACCGTGCCTGGGGCATCTGGGAAAGGTCCCACCATATCGATTGCCCATTGTTGGAAGAGCCATGTTGTTGTTACTGGGATCAAGGGATTCTTGGGGCTCAATGTCTTCGGTGCATGGCACTGGCATGATGCGCATTTGCGCAGCGTTTTGACTGCATCTAAGTGCATGCTAGGCTAATAGTAGCCGACATTCATGATCTTTGCAACGACCATGCGCGTACTGCTGTGGATTCCGCAGAACCCTTCATGTATTTCGCGGATCAAGTATGGCGCGTCTTGCAGGTCAATGCAGCGGAGAAGTGGTTCAAGGTATGACCTCCAGTAAAGGATATCGTCTGCCATTTCGTAGTTGAGTGCCTTGTTCTGGACCTTTCTGGCTTCCGCCTTGTTTTCGGAGAGGGTCCCGTACTGCAAGAACACGATTATGGAAGACATCCAGGAAGGATTTCCCATTTTAATGTTGTTTACTTGACGCAACAGAACTGAAGGGTTCTTGAGCACCTCAATGCGCACTTCTCGCGCGAGGTGTTTGAAGCTTGTAGCAGCTAATTTGCTAAGCGCGTCGGCATGTTTATTCTCGCTTTGGTTAATGTGGGTTATTTTGAAACTTTGTAATTTGGTTATTAAGGCTTGCGCCTGTTCAAGATACAGGATCATCTTTTCGCACTTTGCGTCATACATGCCATTGATCTGTCCTGCGACCAACAGGGAATCAACGTGTGCTTCCAAATTCCTGGCCCCCATTTTGATGGTTAACCGAAGGCCTGCTAGAAATGCTTCGTACTCAACTTCATTATTCGTGCTTTTGAAATCCAACCTGATGGCGTAGGTGAACTCTTGGTTATCGGGGCTTATTAGACGGAGACCTGCCCCTGAGCCATCATCATTGGATGCGCCATCTGTGTGAGGTATCCATGCGCGGTCATCTGTGACAGGCGCTAAGTTCTGTACAGCTTCACACTCTTGCGCTTTATTGCTTGGTACTTCTGTAACAAAATCGCCTAATATATGGCCTTTTATTGCTGGGCATAGGTTGTACATGATATTGTGTCCACCAAGCACAATTTCCCACTTTGCCAGACGACCATACCCCTCCAGAAGGAATGAAGATTATAAGTGCATGGGTGGAATAGGGGTTTTTGGATATGACAGTGATGAGGATAGTTGTTAAGTGGATTGTGATAATGCAGGGAGTGGTGATTGACTCTCTTCATCATCATCATCAACAACAAAAGTTTTCCTTTTGCGTTGGAATTTAAGTTTTAGAGAAGCGGATGTGTAGGAATTCTAGGAATTCGAGGTGGTTTGGATAATGGTTCGGTTGATGTTGGAAATGTGAGTAGGGCAGTTTTTTGAGTAACATCTGTTGGAACATCTGTTGTTCCAGCCTCTGCTGTCACAACATATGTCCTAACATCTGTTAGGGTTATGGTGATAGAGGATACAATAATAGTAGCTTCAGCACTGGTTGTAGAAGAGATGTGAGTTGGTTGTCTTGCTTTTCTTGCAAACTTTCTTTGTCTTGAAATACCAACATCTTCTTTTTCCAACTGCTTAGCTTTTTCTTCTTTAATGAGCTTTAATGCTTTAACTTCAAGTGTATATTGTCTTTGCTACTTTTCATTAGCAATCCTTTTAGCTTCTTTGTTTAGGGTCTCATCAATTCCTTTTCCCAAAGTAGCTTCGGATGCTTTAGTAGTGGTTGCTGGCTGTTATTGCACCTCTGATTTTACATTTGAATCGGGCTGCAACTTTCTCATGTGATCTTTCTCCCCCTTTTTAGCATCATCTTCTATGTCATCTCGAAGAATGATAACCGGGGCAGAGCCAATAGTTTTTAGCAAGTGGTCTTTGATGGCTTTAATGTCAGTTTGTATATCTTTATATCGAGCCTCGACCATATTTCGGATCAACTTCATATGGGTTTAATGCTGAATATCTTCCAAGTACCTCTGAGCTAGGATGATTGGTTAAACAACCTTCCATAGCTCTTCAACATTTTGTGTTTGAGATGGTTAAGGTTGAGAATTTTGAGCATTTGTTTCATCATGGATTTGATTTCATCAATAGATGATTCCATGGTATTGATTCTCTCCGTCAATTCTTGATATTGTAATTTATCACCTAAATGAATAAGATCACCTAAATTCTTACCAGAGGTAGTTGTATTTGGATCATCAACATGAGGAGTCTCAATGTTCGCAGAACCAAATGCCCCTTGTTCTTGGTACTAGGGACTTCCAACTACTCAGAGGATACTATGGTAGCCTCAGCAGTTGTTGCCTTCAAGGAAGTCTGATATATGTAACCACTATCCAACTGAGACACTGTTGTAGCAGCAGTTGTTGTAGTTGCTTCACTTGTAGTGTAACCTCCTCAACTGTTTTTGGATTGGCTAATTGAGTTTTCTTAGATTCAGTCAATGCTAGAGTTAAACTCTTAGTGATGGGTGACTGAGAGGGACAACTTGTAATCTGAGTTTTCTCAATAGCTTGAAACAGAGGTAAAAGTGTGGAAGGAATTGGAGAGGTGGGTAATGGAGTAGAAATAGATATAGCCCTGGGAGAGGGGCTTGAGAACAAATGTTCAATTGAATCATTTGCCTCATAGTGTGGTGTCCATGTACTTACAACTTGTTCCTTTTGTGAGGAAGCAAGAGGAGCTTGTGATGGTGGAGATCTTTGAACCAACTGTTGTGAGGAAGTAGCATCAGTCGTTGTAAGTGACTTTGGTGCTGTCACATGTAAAACATCTGGGATCTCATCTTCCATAGTTACCTTTTTGGGTTGTTTGGTGGGCTTCTTGGATTTGGTGGGTTTCTTTTTGGGTTTTTCTAATGGGGGTTGCACGACACTAGTTGTAGTGCCATGTTCACCAGGAGTTGTGGAAGTAGTCAAAACATGCTCAGTCTCTGTTGCTTTTGTTTTCAACACCTTTGGCTTTTGTGATAAGAGTCTAGTAAAAGTTTCATGTTTAAGGTTGCCAACTTCACAAATGACACCTTGTTGAAAATTAGTTTCAAAAACTTGTTTTGCAAATAGAAAGTCAACAACCCATGGTGTATCAAAAAAGCTTTACCCATTTTAAGATTATTAAAATTTGCAACCAAATCATAAAACAATACGGAGGAAAGTTAAATTTTGATTTGGTTGAAATAGCTTAACCCAGGTATTGAATATTTAAAGGTATTTTGTTAAAAGCAGTCATTTTGGCTGACAAAAATAATAAAAGTGTGTGGAAAATGAATTTCATGTCAGCAGGAAATTTAGGTTTAAGAATGGTAATACTTGATAATTGACCTTCATATCCTCACTCAATGAATTTAGCGTTTAAGCTTTCTTTGGGAAAGAAGTGGGGTCATCAAGGTTGTTAATACCAAATGTGGTGGACATAGTAGATGGAGAAATTTGAACAAGTGACTACCCAATCTTTGATGTAATGGAAAAAGGCTTTTGTTTTGAATCTGTACTTCATCGTTTGCCCAAAATTGTCGAAGAGTGTCCAGATAGATTAGAGCTTAGACAGTAACACATCTTTGTATGATGATGTTTGTAGAACATCAATCATGGAGTGAAACATAGTGTTATTATTGGTTTTTTCGAATATTGGAAGGTAGTTGTGGGGAGTTTTTATGATGAGATTCATGGTGACAGAGTGATTATTGAGGGTTTAGAAGAAGGTGAGAGTAATGGAGATTTTTATGCAGAAGGTTTGAAATCGAAACTTCAAGTAGAACTCTATTTGGATGAAACCTGGTTTATAAAGTGAATGTTCACGTGGTAGTGATTTCCTAAAAGATCTGATGGCTAACATCTGTGCACATGTAAACCCTGTTGGATAATGGAAGACAGTTGTTTGGAAACCTCTGCTGGATACTAGTAGTGGTTCCGAACAGATGAATGGTCAGTGGTGATTTTACACTATCAGAGGATAGATTATTAGTGGATTTTGAGAAACAGTGGTTATGAGCTCACTTTAGATATTTATTGAAAATTTTCAATTTTAGTTATTTTTAAGGATGAATTTCTTATTTTCTGAAAAAACATTTTAATGCTATTTATGCATGGAACACATATGCTTGTTTTATTCCATGTTTAGCATACCAATTCTAGAGATCAAACTTTCAAAGGTAGATGTATCTAATGCTTTTGTTAGAACATCTGCCAGTTGATCTTTAGTTGGAACATGATGCAGAGAAATCAAACTTTTTTCATAGCAATCCCTCACAAAGTGATGTCTGATGTTAATGTGCTTTGTGGTAGAATGAGATACTAGATTTTTAATGATGTTTTTAGCTGCATGACTATCTAACATGACAAGAGTCTTTACAGCGGTTACACCAAAATCCAATAGTTAATTTTGAAGCCATAGGAGTTGAGCAGTGCGGCTTGCAGCAACAATATTCTCAGCCTCTGTTGTGGATGTTGATACTGCAACTTGCTTTTTGCTCTGCCAACACACTAAGAAATTACCTACGAATTGACATCCTCCTGAGGTTGACTTCCTTGTGGTGTGACATCCAGAAAAATCATTGTCTGGATAACCTGAAACCTCAATATTTCCATTAGCTGGATACCAGATACCAAGTGTGGTAGCACCTTTGTGAATGGGGGATTGGCTCCTTCAATGAGCAACCGGTCTGATCTAACTCAACTAGCAGAGGCGGAATTCATTGCTAGGGAGGATGACAAACAAACAACAGAGAGATACCGTTTAACTTCTCTAAATTGTATTGAAAGACGTGCAAAGTACAGACACGAGTAAACAAATCAGCAGGGCTTTGCCATCACAACTAAACTAACACTCTTAGCTCTTACACAACACTCTTCTATTTATAGATCGACATGACTCACACTGGAGTGAGTGAAACAGAAGCTGTGATTGGTGCGAGTGGTTGCTTCGTATGAGTGATAGAGTGTCACTCGTACGATCCATCTGACTCACTCGTACGAGTCAACTACAAAACATATAAAACAATTAATAACATTTATACAAATGACATTTAAGCCCTATATACAATATCCACAAATCCTAGATGAAGGCAATAGATATAGTGCACGATGTTGCCGCAGTCTGAATAGTCTTCAAAAAATCTTTACAAAATTTGACGCTTAACGACCAAAAACTCTCTTCGGTGGCTTGCGACGCTCCTCAAATGCAACTGGCGTTTGATCTGTTGGAGGAGGTCGATTCACTGTATTACCAAACCGAAAACTCCTTAGCGATGCTATGCGAGCACGATCAGCAGTCCTAGCTTCCTTCTTTTCTTTCTTTTTCTGCTCAATCTCCTCAAGTGTGACAAATGGCAAATAGCCGATAATTCCATACAATTTAGTCACTAGTTTTATTTCATAATCTGATGCGTATTATCATAATTTGAATGCGTAACTAAGTCGTACGTCATTAGGGCAAGTAAATCTGATATAAGATATACTGGTTTCCTTTACGACGCGAAACAAACCAAAACAATGCCCTAAAAGTGTTGGGCGCACTAATTGCGGTGACACTAACTGTGTCGGTAAATCCGCTAAAGCGAATAAGAACACGGAATAACGACATGTTAATCCATACCTGAGTCCATATATAAATGAAAACACTTATTTGAGATCAACCATTACAATAATACGCAACTTTCCGGTACAACGCCTAAATTGCAAAATTGTTCGTTTCGGCCAAAAAGGCGACGAATGTCAATTTGTCCGCAACACTAATTCGGTGGATTCCAGATATAAGAATAAGAATAAACAATGTTAATCATCCTAAAATGATTTGAGAATAGCAAGAATGCACAAAAGACTTCGTTTCCGGATCATTCGACAAACAGTGCACAATGTGACCGGAATGCGACCGTTTGTTGAAATGACAAATATTTTAATGGCCGATAGCCTCATTCGGGCATCTAGCGAACTAGTTAAGCCTCATTTAGAACTAGGAATCCATTCGACTAACATATGGTCACGGAAACACAACTTTCCGAAAAGTTCGACGGCGGGATATAAAAGTGCCGATATCGATCGAACGATCGAACAAAAGGCATTTCGACCATCCTAACTTATCATGTATTCGACTAGCAAACTAGTTAGGCATATTTTTAGGTTGGAAATGCACTAAGTAGACACCATAACAATTGTGGTGGTCGAAAACGAAAGCTTCTGGTACTAAATAAATAAGTTCGTTTATTAGTGATTATTGCGCCGATGAGTGATCTAACGACATTTCCGCCATCCGAAACTTATATTGGACGACTAAGTGGATTAATTACCATGTAATAACACACTAAACCCTAATCTTATGGTAAGGATGCAAGATCAAACCTCTAATCACCATACTTAACATAATGGTCAAAATATCTAATAAATATAACATGTGTAAAAAATGATACACTTTACCCCCCTCTTTTGATGGTTTCAAGTGGGTCCCATACCCACTTGATTTTGTTGAAAATTAAAGATTTGAAGTACGGTGTTGAGAAGATTGATCTTGAGAATTGATGTGATTATATCATAACTTTCACTTGAATACTTATCATTTTCTTCACAAAAATTTCAACCATCTCACACTCACTCTCTCTAGGTCACGGCACCACCACCTTAAGCACACTTTAAAACCCTTTTAAGGCCATTCAAGAAGCTAGCAAGGGTGGAGGATCACTAGGACTTCTTTGGAGCTTCATTTTCCTTCCAAGATCATCATAAATTTGTGCACCCACGGTAAGGAAAATTCATCCATTATCTAGCTTATTTTTATGCTTAGATTAATGATGTACAAGTTGATCACCTTGAAAATGAAGAAAAGATAACCAAAAACCCTAACTCACACCATAATAATAACACTAAATATTGTTTATATTGTGTTGATTATGTGTTTATATGGTAGTTAGCTAGAATATGATGTTGTTTATGTTAAAGTAGGATATAAAAGTTAGATGATCTTGTATGATCAAGTTTGAAAATGAAGATTTAAACACGATAGGGTTTAAATCTAACAAGATCATCAACTACATCATCCAAGAAGATTACAACAACTTAAAGATAATTTTACTACACATGAATGATTTTATAAGAAATAAACATTGTTATTTAAGATATAATCATCTTAAAATGTGTAGTAATCAAGAGGTTAAAGGTATGAACTTGATTAAATGACATGACAAAAGTAGTTATTTGAAAGTGTTAATAAACATTGAAAACCATCATGATTTAATAGAATTTTTAGCACTAAAAAGCTATGGGTGATGATGTATCAATGTTGTAAAATAAATATTAGGAAGATATGTGATGGATTGTTGATCTTTAGTTTGAGCTTAAATAAGTTCAAAATATGTTTTTGAAACGTGAAAAACGCCATAGTTTAGGGGAAACTATGGCGAAATTTTCTAAAAATCTAATCGCGATTGAGACATGATTAATGGGGAAATTAATCGGACTAAACACGATTAGTAACTTGAATCGTCATTAAGTAGGTTCTAATGACAAGGGTTAAACCCTAAATATCCAAGTGTTCAACAAAGTTATATATATATATATATATATATTATATATATATATATATACAAGTAAAAATAAATACTTTTCATAAATATATATATACACACACTTACTTACTTGGGAAATAAAAATATGTATACACAATTCTCACCAAGGATTTTGTGTGAATACATATGTGTATTGTATGTGTATGTATTTAGATTCTTAGGGTGTTCACAATAAAATACCCAATCATATACAAAAATACAAACACTTGAAAATGATACTAAGTGGGGGTGACATAACAAATATATTCTTGCAACGCGTCGAAACAATAATAAGACTAACGAGGTAATGCGGACGATAAGCGACCGCTCGCGATTACACCGTCGCGTGGACGATCAACGGGTGAATCACCGACACCAAAGATTATTACAACAACGGGCGATTTTCGACGAAAACAAACACGTAATAAACGACGCTGACGACGAGTCTAAATATATATTTAGACATTTAACACACACACACATATATATATATATATATGTTATCAAAATTAAAATCCGGAAAGTTAAAAATATACGAAGTTAAAACATTATAAGTGTAAGACATAAAAACATAGGCTAGGCCCAAAGACATAAAAACATGGGCTAGGCCCAATGATATGAAAACATGGGCTAGGCAAGACATAAATTACATGGGCGAGGCCCAATGACATGAAAACATGGGCTAGGCCCAATGGCATAGATAACATGGGCTAGGCCCAATGACAAGAAAACATGGGCGAGGCCCAATGACACGCGTGCAAGGTACGAGGACATGTGAAGGGCAAGGCCCAATTCACACACGACTTAAGAATGATAACAATATATATATTTTGAGAAATATGTATAACAATAATAATTGAACAAGCAAACTACCAACACTACAATAATATTAAAAGTTGTTCTATCATAACAAAGAAATACATAACAAGAATTCAAGATGAACAACGAGTACAAGGTCCATTGAGGCCTAGGTGTCTAATAAACTTAGTACACATGTAGGTTACACACGTGTACGGACACCGACCGTTACAAGTATGACTTACGGAAAGCAAAACTGTGAGTTCATGTCCCTCTTTTCAATTATTCAAAGTTTTGTTTTAAAACTATCGAGGGGAAATACATGTCATAACAAACAGTATGTTAGTTATGGGGTTAGTTGATAACACGATCATTTGTGTGTAAGTAGGATGATGACAATAGTAACCATTAATCACTTGTAACCAAGGTGCAAAAGAAGTAGATCTATTGAGTTTGAGACCCGCTCCACTCCTGGTTGGTATACCCTTCGGAGTGCTTTTGTGATCCCAATGATGTCAAAGTTGTCTCGATTTGGTTATTTACTTATGGCACATATATGTCCGGGGTTCTCGCGGCACATTGATATATCCTTAAAACTCATTGATGCTAATAACATACTTGGATTTCAATACAGGATTTAAAGGATGACAATTTGATACGAAAACATTTAACTACATGAACTCGCCAACTTTATGTTGAGTTTTTAAAATTACATGTATTTCAGGATGGGAAATTGTCAAGGGACAACGATGTACCACCTTTTGGAGGGTTTGCCTTTTATATCCCAACTTCGTATGGGTATATAGGGGTCAAAACCTCAATATGAATTTGTGATGAAAACAATGTCTTATTTTGGAACAATGTGTTTTAAATTATGTTTTCTAATGGCAATCTGAAAAAGATAACAATGTGATTTCACTTTTGATGGTTGTAAATGTGAAATGAAACTTTTTAATAGCAAGACATCGTTGTTATTTAATATTGTTTACTAAATTAGATGCGATGATTACCTAATAGTCACACACTTGCGCTTCCGCTACGACCAGGGTGTGACATGTTGGTATCAGAGCTCTGATTGTAGTGAACCGGGAAAAACTTTTATTTAAAGTTTGGTCTACAATCACAAGGGGCCTTACACATGAAAACGAAGTTTAAAACATAATAGAAATGTTTTGGAATTATAACAAGATAACAAAAAGGTTTTCATTGTGTCACGATAACATGAGGATCTATCACACGAGCTCAACTATAGGTAATGAGCAGAGTCAATACATGATTAGTCAATAGTGGATGGACACAAAACAGTTAGATTACATGTGAAAACAGAAGAGAACAAGTCGTGTATGAGAATTGGTGATTAATATGAAATATATCATAAGTAATAATAAATTACTAACATGTATATATATGCATTGTACAAATTATTTGCCATGACTATGTCTTCCTCGTCAAGTTACGAAGAGGGCCCTGAGGAGTATGTATCTAATGATAAATACGACCCCGATGCTGAGACCCTACCCCTTGGGGATGGAGCCGACCATGGAGTCTTTGATGACCTTCAGCCGCTTGCTCTGATTGATCCTATGGAGGAGGATGCACCACAGGCAGACGACATGCTAGCCGTTCCGCGCCCCCACACAATGTTATTGGTTATACCCATCTGGCAGGCGAGCATGCGAATGTACACTTGGGTATGCATCTTGCTATGGTTCCTCCAGTTATTGATCTGGACGACGATGATGGCATACCAGTGTTCCGGGTTGAGCACATGGAGGATGACCTTTGTGACGGTGAGGTCTTCGATGACATAGCTATACTTGAGATCCCACCCCATGTCATACTAGTCGTTGACATCTCGTTATCCTCAGATGCCGCCTAGAGTGAGCATATGGCAGACGATGCCTCTTCTACCGCCCCAGATACGCCAGTATCGATGTATTCACCCCCTGCAGCCTCACCGGCTCGTGTTAGCTCATTTCCAGCCAGTACCCCGACCCATGGACCCATTCCATACATTGGACCCGCTCCCTATTCTGGACTTGCCCGACATTATTCACTGAGAGGTGCTCCACGTGCCCCTGAGTAGTTACCCCCATTCTTCTCTAAGAGGTCCACATACCATCCCGTCTTCAACCCATTTGCAGCTGGACTATCTCACATGGTAGGACCCTATTTCTCTACTGGATCACCTCCCATGTATGCCCCACGCCCCATACAACCTAGAGCAGGTATGTCTACCCTGATACCCCCATCGGGCATGAGCCCTTCTGACCCTTACTACCCCTCACACATCCCTCTGATTCCAGCGGAGGAGAGAGTGACTTCGCATGACCTACAACTCTCTCTGATCTTCTGAAGGATTTGGGAGTTAGAGACTCAGCGTACTACACACGCCGCTGCCAGAGGCACACCCCCATTACTATCACCACTACCACCCCCCATTATACCCACCACCACCACTACCCCTATCACCACCACCGACCCCACCTTTCTGCTACCCATTTCATCACTCATCCTACCCATCTGAGACACGAGTGCAGGAGCTGGAGCAGTTTCAGACTGATGCTACTAGGCACATTTCTGGCCTAAATGAGGTGGTGGCATACCATCGCGGTTTGCTCCACCGAACACCATCTCCACCACCCCCTCCATCGTAGTAGTATGTTTGTGATCATCTTTTGGGGATCAGACTTACTTTTGATGACATAGCCTTGAAGATCCCAACTTTTGGAAGACAACTTGATGACGTGAAGAAGCAATGTAGAAGAAAATCTTACTTTTGTAATGTAAAAACCTGTAATGACTTGGGTTGTGTATCCCTATGTCCTTTTTGGATCTTCACAAACAAAATGTAACAAGTTGTCGTTGTATAAAAGTGTATTTTCTTTATTTTACATTGTATTTCTTTTATGTTATGGTTGATTGTGTCATGATGTGGTGATATTATGGTTGATGCATTGTGTTTTGGTGATACTAGGATTTATATCTTATGATGTGGCGACTATGTATGCGATGAGCTATGTGTATGATGACGATGGGTGTGTGTATGGCATATACATATATTCTTTTATTTAATTATTATGTACCGGTGCGCTATTACATATACGTTTGATAAAAAAATAAATAATAATAATAATAATAATTAAAATAATAATAATAATAATATGAAATAATAGTAATAATATATATGAAATTATTATAATAATTCGGCTAATTGTGAGTAACATGTTATATCAGAAGACGATGCCGTCTCGCCGCAGAAGTTCAAACAATAACGCACTATGGAGAACACAAGAGGAGCTAATTGCACGCATACCTCAGGCAATTGCGCAGTACGAAGCTAACCGCTCCGAGCATAGCGGTGGTACCGAAGGAAATCCTCCAACTGATAGTACACGGTTATTCATACAACTGCACTATACTCTCAACCATTCTATTCGTGCTATTTGGTTACTCATGCTTAAATGGTGTGTCCAATGATTTCAGGTTGCACTTACAAGCAGTTTCTAGACTGCAAACCTCTAAATTTTGACGGTACCAGAGGTGATGTAGCCTTCGTACGTTGGACTGAGAAGACAGATTCAGTCATTCGGATGGGCAAGTGCCCTGCTGAACAAAGAGTCACTTATGTTACTGGACTTTTCGTGGATGGAGCTCTATCTTGGTGGAACCTTCAAGTCCAAACTAAGGGCGATGATGCTGCATACGCCCTGACTTGGGAGGAACTTAAGGAAATGATGAGAAAGAAGTATTACTCAAGATCTGAAATTCAAAAGTTGGACACAGAATTCTGGAATCTAAAAATGATTGGTTCAGGCATTGCTGGGTATATACAGCGATTCCATGACTTATCTCGAGTGGTGCCTTACTTAATGGAGCCTGAATTTAAGCGAATTGAGAGGTACATCTGGGGAGTTACCCCCGAGATTCTGAGTCTGGTTACCTCTTCAAAACGCACTGAGATTGGTGAAGCGATTGATCTAGCTGCCAGCCTTACTGAGGAGGTTGTACGTCAGGGGAGGTTGCCTAAGTGTAATGGGAACAAGAAAGAATCTACTGAGGAGACTACTGACTCCAACAAATGAAAATTTTCCCATTTCAAGAAAGGCTCTCGAGGTAATAATAACAGTAACAAGAAATAAGCCGCGAGAGAAGTCAAAGAAACCAAGGCATATGTTACCACTACCACAAACACTTTAAGAAATCTTATACTGGGGAAGCACCGAAATGCCCCAAATGTCCTTTCCACCACTACGGGGAATGTCGAGGCCCCAAGTATCGAAAATGTGGTAGATTTGGACATCGCACCGATGTGTACCGGGGAACAAATACTAGAGATCAGGCTTGCTTTGGATGCGGAGATAAAGGGCATTTCAAGAAAGATTGCCCTAAAGAGAACCAAGCATGGGGAAGAGCATTTGTACTTGGAGCTAAGGATGCTCGCCAGGAATCGAACGTGGTCACTGGTACGTTCCCTATCAATGATCACTTTGCATCTATTCTTTTTGATACCGGGGCAGATTGCAGTTTTATTTCTAAAGAGTTTAGAGATATACTTGGAGTAGAGTTGAGTAAATTAGATGTTCCATACTCGATTGAGTTAGCTAACGGGATACTAGTAGAATCGGGGGAGATAATAAAGAAATGTATGTTAGAATTGGGTGAACGAAAGTTTGATATAGATTTATTACCTGTTCAACTGGTAGTTTCGCTGTCGTTATTGAGATGGATTGGCTATCCGATAATCAAGCTGAAGTTATATGTCATGAGAAAATCATTCGGATCCCCTTACCCGACAGAGAACATATGATGATTGACGGTGAGAAGAATGACACGCCACTACGAATCATAAACTGCATGAAGGCTCAGAAATGTTTGAGGAAAGGATGCATCGCTTTTCTTGCCCATGTGGCGGATAAGATGGTCGAGGAGCACAACATCGAGGATATACCAGTGGTGGGAATATCCCGAGGTCTTTCCGGGAGACTTACTAGGACTACCTCCACAGCGACAAGTCGAATTCCGTATTGACTTAGTGCCAGGAGCTACGCCGGTGGCAAAAGCTCCATATCGACTAGCGCCCTCGGAGATGCAGGAATTATCTACGCAGTTGCCAAAGTTGCATGACAAAGGTTTCATAAGACAGAGTTTCTCGCTTTGGGGAGCTCCGGTGCTATTTGTGAAAAAGAAGGACAGAACCTTTCATATGTGCATTGACTACCGGGAACTAATAAGTTAACTATCAAGAACCGGTACCCATTACCAAGAATCGACGATCTATTCGATCAGTTGTAAGGGTCGAGCTTCTACTCAAAGATTGATCTAAAATCCGGTTATCATCAGTTGAGAATCCAAGTGGAAAGTATTCCTAAGACAACGTTTTGGGCTCGCTATGGTCATTACGAGTTCTTTGTTATGCCTTTTAGCCTAACGAACGCCCCTGCAGTGTTCATGTATTTGATGAATCGGGTATATAAGCCATACCTCGACAAGTTCGTGATCGTCTTCATAGATGACATATTGATATACTCACGAACCAAGGAAGAACACAAACAACACCTGAGAACTATTTTGGAGTTGCTGAAGAAGGAGCAATTATTTGCTAAGTTCTTGAAATGTGAATTTTGGATTCGTGAGGTACAATTTCTCGGTCATGTGGTGAACGAGAATGGAATACATGTTAACCCTTTGAAGATCGAGGCTATAAAGAACTGGACCACGAAAAGAACACCCACGGAAATACAAAAATTCCTAGGATTAGCGGGATATTACAGGAGATTTATGAGAACTTCTCCAAGATTGCTCAACCGCTAACCTCGCTTACCCAGAAGGATAGAAAGTTTGATTGGGAAGAAAGCAAGAATCGGCGTTTCAAGTATTGAAAGAAAAACTATGTAAAGCACTGATACTATCACTCCCAGACGGTACCGATGACTTTGTGGTATATTGTGATGCATCGCATAAGGGATTGGGTTACGTGTTAATGCAACGTGAAAAAGTCATCGCGTACGCATCACGACAGTTAAAAGTTCATGAAAGGAATTATACCACGCATGACCTGGAATTAGGTGCAGTGGTATTTGCCTTAAAGATCTGGCGTCATTATTTTTATGGCACTAAGTGTACCATATTCACGGATCATAAAAGTCTTCAACATATATTCAACCAGAAGGAACTGAATATGCGCCAACTACGTTGGGTGGAACTGTTGAATGACTATGACTGTGAGATCAAGTATCACACGGGCAAAGCAAATGTTGTAGCAGATGCTTTGAGCAGGAAAGAACGAATCAAAACATTACATGTACTAGCTTTAGAAATGACGATCCAGGCGAACTTCACAACTCGAGTGCACGAAGCACAACAAGAAGCATTGAAACCAGAAAACATTCCAGCGGAATCATTACGAAGAATGGAAAAACAATTGGAACCGAACAAGGATGGAACCTTATATTTCATGGGAAGGATCTGGATTCCCTATTATGGTGAGCTGCAAGACTTGGTACTGGATGAAGCACACAAATCCAAGTATTCGATACACCTAGGATCAGACAAAATGTACCAGGATCTGAAAGAATATTATAGTGGCCGAGTCTCAAGGGAGATAATGTGACCTATGTTGGGAAATGCCTAACTTGTGCAAAGGTCAAGGCCAAATACCAAAAACCATCTGGGTTATTACAACAACCTGAGATCCTGGTTTGGAAGTGGGAGCAAATATCAATGGATTTCAGTACAAAATTACCACAGACCTCACGAGGTCATGACATGATCTAGGTTATTATTGATCGGTTAACCAAATCAGCTCGCTTCTTACCCGACCGCGAGAAAGACGGTACAGAGAAACTAGCTGAACTGTACCTGAAGGAACTCGTGGCACGACATAGAGTGCCAATCTCGATAATCTCTGATAGAGATGGTCGCTTTGTGTCACGGATCTAGCAATCATTTCAAAATTCATTTGGTTCTCGCTTAGATTTAAGCACAACTTTTCACCTGCAGACCGATGGTCAAAGTGAGCGAACCATCCAAATATTAGAAGACATGCTTCGGGCATGCGTGATGGATTTAGGCGGAAAATGGGACACTCGTTTACCGTTGGTAGAGTTTTCCTACAATAAAAGTTATCACACCAGTATTAAGGCCGCGCCAATTGAAGCACTATATGGATGAAAGTGCCGATCGCCATTATGTTGGGCGGAAGTCGGTGATAGACAACTCATTGGTCCCGAACTAGTACAAGAGACCACAGACAACATATTTAAGATCTGTGAGCGTATTAAAGCGGCCTGAGATAGACAAAAGGGTTACTCAGATCGGAGACGCAAACCATATCCTTCGAGGTCGGAGACAAAGTATTGTTAAAGTTCTCACCTTGGAAAGGCGTAGCTACATTCAGGATGCGCGGAAAGCTCAACCCTAGATAAAATGGACCTTTCGAACTTCTGGCAAGGATTGGTACAGTGGCTTAAAGTTAAAACTGCCAGAGGAACTCAATAACGTATATGACACATTTCATGTGTCTAATCTGAAGAAAAGTCTGACTAATGACACAGTTATCATTCCAGCGGATGATATTCATATTGATGACAAATTACAATTTACCAAAGAACCAGTTGAAGTCATGGACTAGAATGTCCAAAAGACGAGAAGAAGCCAAATCAAACTGGTGAAGGTTCACTGGAATTCGCGTCACGGTCCCGAGTATACGTGGGAGCAAGAAGATCAGCTCAAGTAAAAATACCCCCACATGTTCAAGAAGACTCCTTCAGTGGATGCCTCAAACTGATTTTCGGGACGTAATTCTTTTTAACAGGGGGAGTATGTGAAATGGCAAATAAAAGGTAATTCCGTACAATTTAATCAGTAATTTTATTTCATAATCTCATGCATATTATCGTAATTTAATTGCGTAACTAAGTCGTACGTCATTAGGGCAAGTAAATCTGATCATAACATATACTTGTTTCCGTTACGACGCGAAACAAACCAAAACAATGCCCTAAAAGTGTTGGTAGAAAGTGTAACTTGCTTTTTGCTCTGCCAAGACACTACCTGAGGTTGACTTCCTTGTGGTGTGACATCCTGAAAAATCACTGTCTGGATAACCTAAAAGCTCAATATTTCCATTAGCTGGATACCAGATACCAAGTTTAGGAGCACCTTTGTGAACGGGGGATCGACCCCTCCGATGAGCAACCAGTCTGATCTAACTCAACTAGCAGAGGCGGAATTCATTGCTAGAGAGGATGACAAATGACCAAGAGAGAAACACTGTTTAACTGCTCTAAATTGTATTGAAAGACGTGCAGAGTACAGACACGAGTAAACAAATCAGCAGGGCTTCGCCATAACAACTAAACTAACACTCTCAGCTCTGACACAACACTCCTCTATTTATAGGTCGACATTACTCGCACTGGAGTGAGTGAAACAGAAGCTGTGACTCGTGCGAGTGGTTGCTTCGTACGAGTGACTGAGTGTCACTCGTACGAGCCATCTGACTCACTCGCATGAGTCAACTACAAAACATATAAAACAATTAATAACATTTATACAGATGACGTTTAAGCCTTATATACAATATCGACACATCCTAGACATAGGCAATAGACATAATGCACCAACAAACTTCCCCTTGGATGTTGCCGTAGTCTGAATAGTCTTCAAAAAATCTTCACAAAATTTGACGCTTAACGAACAAAAAATCTCTTCGGTGGCTTGTGACACTCTTCAAATGCAATTGGCGTTTGATCTGTTGGAGGAGGTCGATTCACTGTATTGCCAAACCAAAAACTCCTTAGCGATGCTATGCGAGCACACCCAATCCTGGATTCCATCTTTTCTTTCTTTTTCTGCACAGTCTCCTCAAGTGTGACAAATGGCAAATAACCGGTAATTCCGTACAATTTAGTCAGTAATTTTATTTCATAATCTCATGTATATTATCGTAATTTAATTGTGTAACTGAGTCATACGTCATTAGGGCAAGTAAATTTGATCATAACATATACTGGTTTCCGTTACGACGCGAAACAAACCAAAACAATGCCCTACAAGTGTTGGTAGAAAGTGTAACTTGCTTTTTGCTCTTCCAAGACACTAAGCAATTACCTAAGAATTGACATCCTCCTGAGGTTGACTTCCTTGTGGTGTGACATCCTGAAAAATCACTTTCTGGATAACCCAAAAGCTCAATATTTCCATTAGCTGGATACCAGATACCAAGTTTGGGAGCACCTTTGTGAACGGGGGATCTACTCCTCCGATGAGCAACCTGTCTAATCTAACTCAACTAGCAGAGGTGGAATTCATTGCTAGAGAGGATGACAAATGAAGAAGAGTGAGATACTGTTTAACTGCTCTAAATTGTATTGGAAGACGTGCAGAGTACAGACACGAGTAAACAAATCAGCAGGGCTTCGCCATACCAACTAAACTAACATCTTAGCTCTGACACAACACTCCTCTATTTATAGGTCGACATTACTCGCACTGGAGTGAATGAAACAGAAGCTGTGACTCGTGCGAGTGGTTGCTTCGTACGAGTGACCGAGTGTCACTCGTACGAGCCATCTGACTCACTCATATGAGTCAACTACAAAACATATAAAACAATCAATAACATTTATACCGATGACGTTTAAGCCCTATATACAATATCGACACATCCTAGACGTAGGCAATAGACATAATGCACCAACAAACTTCCCCTTGGATGTTGCCGCAGTCTAAATAGTCTTCAAAAAATCTTCACAAAATTTGACGCTTAACGGACAAAAAATCTCTTCGGTGGCTTGTAACGCTCTTCAAATGCAATTGGCGTTTGATCTATTGGAGGAGATCGATTCACTGTATTGCCAAACCGAAAACTCCTTAGCGATGCTATGCGAGCACACCCAATCCTGGATTCCTTCTTTTCTTTCTTTTTCTGCACAGTCTCCTCAAGTGTGACAAATGGCAAATAACGATAATTCCGTACAATTTAATCACTAATTTAATTTCATAATCTCATGTATATTATCGTAATTTAATTGTGTAACTGAGTCGTATGTCATTAGGGCAAGTAAATCTGATCATAACATATACTGGTTTCCGTTACAACGCGAAACAAACTAAAACAATGTCCTAAAAGTGTTGGGCGCACTAATTGCGGTGACACTAACTGTGCCGGTAAATCCGCTAAAACGAATCCGAACAAGGAATAACGGCATGTTAATGCAATACCTGAGTCCATATATAAATGAAAACACTTATTTGAGATCAACCATTACAATAATACGTAACATTCCGGTACAACGCCTAAATTGCAAAATTGTTCGTTTCGGCCAAAAAGGCAACGAATGTCCATTTGTCCGCAACACTAATTCGGTGGATTCCGGATGTCCGCAACACTAAGGATAAGAATAAAACAATGTTAATCATCCTAAAACGATGTGAGAATAGCAAGAATGGACAAAAGACATCGTTTCTAGATCATTCGACAAATAGTGCACAATGCGACCGGAAGGCGACCGTTTGTCGAAATCACGAATATTTTAGTGGCGATAGCCTCATTCGTGCATCTAGCGAACTAGTTAAGCCTCATTTGGAACTCGAAATCCATTCAACTAACATGAGATCACGGAAACACAACTTTCGGAAAAGTTCGATGGCGGAATATAAAAGTGCCGATATCGATCGAACGATCGAATGGATGGCATTTCCACAATCCTAACTCATCATATATTTGACTAGCGAACTAGTTATGCATATTTTTAGGTCGGAAATGCACTAAGTAGACACCATAACAACTGTGGTGGACAAAAACAGAAGCTTCCGGTACTAAATAAATAAGTTTGTTTAATAGCGATTATTGCTTCGATGAGTGATCTAACGATATTTCCGCCATCTGAAACTTATATTGTAGGACTAAGTGGATTAATTACCATGTAATAATACACTAAACCCTAATCTTATGCTAAGGATGCAAGATCAAACCTCTAATCACCATACTTAACATAATGGTCAAAATATCTAATAAATATAACTGTGTAAAAAAATGTTACATATTACCCCACTCTTTTGATGGTTTCAAGTGGGTCCCATACCCACTTGATTTTGTTGAAAATTAAAGATTTGAAGTATGGTGTTGAGAGATTGATCTTGAGAATTGATGTGATTACTTTCACTTGAGTACTTATCATTTTCTTCACAAAACTTCAACCATCTCACCCTCACTCTCTCTCTAGCACACAGCACCACCACCACCCTTACACCATCACTTAGCCACCATAAACCACCACCATAAGCACACTTTAAAACCCTTTTAAGGCCATTCAAGAAGCTAGCAAGGGTGGAGGATCACTAGGACTTCTTTGGAGCTTCATTTTCCTTCCAAGATCATCATAAATTTGGGCACCCATTGTAAGGTAAAATTCATCCATAATCTAGCTTATTTTTATGCTTAGATTAACGATGTACAAGTTGATCATCTTGAAAATGAAGAAAAGATAACCAAAAACCCTAACTCACACCATAATAATAACACTAAATATTGTTTTTGTTGTGTTGATTATGTGTTTATATGGTAGTTAGCTAGCATGTTGATGTTGTTTATGTTAAAGTAGGATATAAAAGTTAGATGATCTTGTATGATCAAGTTTGAAAAATGAAGATTTAAATATTATAGGGTTTAAATCTAAATAAGATCATCAACTACATCATCCATGAAGATTACTACAACTTAAAGATAATTTTACTACACATGAATGATTTTTATAAGAAATAAACATTGTTATTTAAGATATAATCAGCTTAAAAATGTGTAGTAATCAAGAGGTTAAAGGTATGAACTTGATTAAATGACATGACAAAAGTAGTGATTTAAAAGTGTTAATAAATATTGAAAACAATCATGATTTAATAGAATTTTTAGCACTAAAAAGCCATGGGTGATGATGTATCAATGTTGTAAAATAAATATTAGGAAGATATGTGATGGATTGTTGATCTTGAGTTTGAGCTTAAACAGGTTTAATATACGTTTTTGAAACGTGGAAAACGCCATAGTTTAGGTGAAACTATGGTGAAATCTTCTAAAATCTATTTGCGTTTAAGACATGATTAATGGGGGTGATTAGTGGGACTAAACGCGATTAGTAACTTGAATCGTCATTAAGTATGTTCTAATGACAAGGGTTAAACCCTAAGTATGTGTATGTACTTAGAAGCTTAGGGTATTCACAATAAAATACCCAATCATATACAAAAATACGAACACTATGTGTTGGTGACATAACAAATATATTCTTGCAACGCGTCGAAACAATAATCGTACAAACGACGCAATACGGACGATAGGCAAACGTTCACGATTACACCATCGCGTCGACGACCAATGGGTGAATCGCCGACACAATAGGTCATTACGACAACGCGCGATTTTTTACGAAAACAAACACGTAATAAACGACGTCGACGATGAGTCTAAATATATATTTAGACGTTTAACATAAAAACATTAGTGACCAAGGTGCAAAAGAAGTAGATCTATTGAGTTTGAGACCCGCTTCACTCCTGGTTGGTATACCCCTTCGGAGTGCTTTTGTGATCCCAACGATGTCAAAGTTTTCTCGGTTTGGTTATTTACTTATGGAACATATATGCTAGGGTGCTCGCGACACACTGATAGATCCTTAAAACTCATTGATGCTAATAACGTACTCGAATTTTAATACAGGATTTCAAGGATGACATTTTGATACGAAAACATTTAACTACATGAACTCGCCAACTTTATGTTGACTTCTTAAAATTACATATATTTCAGGACGCAAGGCATGAGCTGGTGATAGGATTCGGGTATGGGAAATTGTCAAGAAAATGATGTACCACCTTTTGGAGGGTTTGCCTTTTATATCCCAACTTCGTATGGGTATATAGGGGTCAAAACGTCAATATAAATTTGTGATGAAAACAATGTCTTATTTTGGAACAACGTGTTTTAAATTATGTTTTCTAATGGCAATCTGAAACAGATAACAATGTGATTTCACTTTTGATGGTTGTAAATGTGAAATGAAACTTATTAATGGCGTGACATCGTTGTTATTTAATATTGTTTACTAAATTAGATGTGATGATTACCTATTAGTCACACACTTGCGCTTCTGCTACGACCAGGGTGTGACATCCAGCTTCCTCCATGAAGTGTTCCATGTCGATCCTGAATGTATATGGTTGGCGAAACAGACATTCACAATCTTCTGAAACTGGAGTGATTGCTCTTTATCTTTCTCTTCATAACAGATCTTATTGTAGAACAAGCATTCTATATCTTTCTTCGTGCAATTGACTAGCCACATCGGGTCTAGTACTCGAATGCCACGCCATAGGCCGTATATGCGTTTGTGAGCTATGACGGCTTCGGATAGTTCTTCAGTAATCTTCCACGAGTCTTCATCCGGGTGCACCTAAATAATAGCCTCTCCTGTGTTCTAATCATAATGCCACCACTTGAAGCTCTTGTAGAAATCTTGCTCCATCTGTAACATAGGCATATTCTTCATTACTTTTGGCCTTTTTACGATGAGCGTCATATCCTTCTCCTTAGTTACTGGATCCATCTTTGTAATACGTCTTGGAATGTGAGGTTTATAGTGTGTAAATCCGTGTAAATCCTCAAGCTTAGTCAACTTCCAAAGCCTCTGGTCGTGAAATATCATTTTGAGATTGATCATCTTTGTCTGGACCAACTCTTTAATATCCCAGTAAGGCAAGGACTTGATGTCAATCAGATATCAGAAATACTGAATACCAAACTCCCTTTTGATCGCATAGACATTAAGCTCTTCAATCCAACCCCAGCTTATGATGTCCCCTAAAGAAATATCAGCGTCACGAGTAAAGAACGCTAGAGGACGTTTGAATTTACGCTCCGCTGGTGACTTCTTAAACCACTTATTCCTCATCTCAGCAATTTCCGCTTTATTTAACTGTTGAGGAATAGTGCCTTGCTTTGTAGTGTGACAAATGGCAAATAACCGGTAATTCCGTACAATTTAATCATCAATTTTATTCATAATCTCATGCATATTATCGTAGTTTAATTTCGTAATTGAGTCGTACGTCGTATACTAAGAGTTAGGGCAAGTACATCTGATCATAATATATATTGGTTTCCATTACAACACAGAACAAACCAAAACAATGCCCTAAAGGTGTTGGTAGAAAGTATTGGGTGCACTAAATGCGGTGACACTAACTGTGTCGGTAAATCCGCTAAGACGAATCAGAACAAGGAATAACGGCATGTTAATGCCATACCTAAGCCATATACAAATGAAAACACTGATATGAGATCAACCGTTTCAAAAATACGTAACTTTCCGGTACAACGCCTAAATTGCAAAATTGTCCGTTTCGACCAAAAAGGCGACAAATGTCAGTTTGTCCGCATCACTAATTTGGTGGATTCCGGTTGTAAGAATATTAATTAAACACAATATTACTCATCCTAAAACAATGTGAGAATAGCAAGGATGCACAAAAGACATCATTTCCGGTCATTCGGCAAACAGTGCACAACCATCGCACTCATCTCAAACTTGCTCTTCATTACCTCCTTGAAATCATGACATATGTTCTCATAAGATGACCCAAAAATGATGTCATATACGTATACCTGTACCAGCAGAAAGTCTTCCTTCTTCCTTTTGATGAAAAGTGTACTGTCAATCTGACCTCTTTCGAAACCATGTTTTAACAAATGTGCCGACAGTGTCTCATACCATGCCCTAGGTGCCTGATGCAACCCATACAATTCCTTATCAAGTCAATAGACCCGATCTGGATAGTCTGGATCAGCGAACCCATCTGGCTGTGAGACATACACCTCTTCTTGGACTTTCCCGTAAAGAAACGCACTCTTCACGTCAAGTTGGTAAACTTTGAAGCCCTTGAATGAAGCAAACGCCAGGAACAAACGAATTGCTTCCAACCTTGCTACTGGTGCAAACACTTCATTATAATCAATCCCTTCTTGCTGATTGAACCCTTTTACCACCAACTGATCCTTATTTCTTATCATGATCCCTCGATCGTCTTTCTTGCACTTAAACACCCACTTAGTGCCTATTTCCTTCTCTCCTTCAGGTAGATCAACTAGCTCCTAAACTTTCAGCTTCTTGAGTTCCTCTTGCATAGCTTCAACCCAACAATTGTCTTTTAGAGCCATATGAACATTCTTCGGCTCCTCTTGGGTAAGAAATCAGCTATACAAACACTCATGAATCAACCCAGTCTTCTGAATCGAAGTAAACAAACAGGAACCTTCGAGCACACCTCTTCTTGTCTGAACACCTGCAGTAGGATCACCAATGATGTTTTCAACTGGATGATCTCTATGTACTCGTGTTGTAGCAATGGTGTCGACAACTAGATTATCTCCCAGATTAGATCCAACCTCCCCCTGAATATTGGCAAATGGATTAGTGAAGTCCTCCCCCTAAATAGGTTCAGACCCACTATCAGTAGAGTCCTCTGGAGCTGCACTAGAAAAAGTTTCTGGAGCATCTGTTATAGAGACACTCGATTTAGGCATGAAGTCGCACTCTCCATCTTCACTGATCACAGATTGGATCACTTGAGTCTAATATGTATTGGAAAAATCAGGAATATTAAATGATTTAAAGACACTGTCATAATCATATAATATAGGAGGACCACTCGTTGATTGTTGAGGTGTATAACTAGTTATTTCCATGTTAAACACCACCTCAATTTTACCAGTTTTTAGATTAAAAACCCTTTTATTCGGTGTTCTAGGCATATAGCCTAGAAATTAACCCTCGTCAGCTATCTCATTGAATTTTTGCTTATCTTTGCTTCGCACAATGGTGCAGGGTAATCCAAATGGTTCAAAGCCCTTTAAGTTTGGTTTTCGGTTAAATAATAGTACATGACATGTTTTGTTAAATCGTTTAACCGTCAAAATTTGGTCAGGACATAGCAAGCTATGTTCACAGCTTCTCCCCAGAAGAGAACTGGAAGCTTTGAATCAGTAGCATAGTCCTTGCAGCTTCAATCAACGTCTTGTTTTTCCGCTCAGCGACTCCATTCTGTTGAGGTGTATAAGGAGCAGAAAATTGATGTTCAATTCCTTTGTGAAGACAATAGAGATCCAGAATCTGATTCTTGAACTCCGTGCCATTATTCACTCCTTATCCTCTTGATCCATGCATCATGGACATTTTCCAATTTCGTAAAAAGATCAATCAGCATCTCCGCTGTCTCATCTTTTGTACCTAAAAAGAAAACCCATGAATATCGTGAGTAATCATCAGTGACAACTAAAAAATAGTACTTTACACCTATGCTCCTTATGTTCATTGGACCGAATAGATCCATATGAAGTAATTCATGAGGGGCATCTATGGAATTTACTGTTTTAGACTTGTGAGGTTTCTTATGTTGTTTTCTTTTTTGACATGGATGACATTTATCTTCCACATGAAACCTCTACACTGGCACCCCTTCCACTAAACCATTTTTAATAATATAATTCATTTTTCGGGAGTGGATGTGGGCCATGCGTCTGTGCCACAACAATGACTCAGCCTCAGATGCTTTCGGTAGTAAACACGCCACCACAGTTGAAGAATCCTTTGCACCCATGTCCATGACATAAGTGTCGATTCTCCTTGGCGCTCTCATCACTATCCAGTTATCCGGTATCACCAAACCAGGTTTCAACACCAAAGCTTCAGACTTAGTAAAGTGGATCGAGTAAACCTTGTCGCAGACTTGAGACACGCTCATCAGATTGTGCTTCAGCTGCTCAACATAGTTCACTTTGTCCAATGTGATCTTCCTGTTGGTCACTTTACCTCGACCTGGAATGTGCCATCCTTTAGCACCCGCAAAATTCACATAACCACTATCTATATTCTCAAACTCAGTCAACAGGCTCGCATCCCCTGTCATGTGCTTGGAGTAGCCACTATCAACATACCACAAGTTGATAATCCTCCTTAGCAGCTCCTGCACCACCCAACAAAATTAGTTAGATTGGGGGACCCAAGCCTTAATGGTCTTGGGTCTTCCAGATTCATCAACTATGGAATATCCATCACTCCTAACAGGAGTCTTGGATCTTAGACCTATTGATGGAAATGGTTTTTGATTTCCACTAGGTCTGTGGTCCTGAGGTTTCCTAACCATGTTTGGACTTTGCGACCTTTGGAAATTATGATTTTACTTCTATGAATTACGATGGTGATAATTTCTAAAGCCATCGTTATAAAAATTTCGACTAACAATATTCTGGTATCGATTTTGATATTGACCTTGACTTCTGACATTATTTGATTGACCGTTAAAGTTATTCATTCTTGGTGAACTTCTTCTAGGTCTTTCATATCTGCCTGATGTAGATGCATGCTGAAATCTTTGTTGATTTCTTTGAAAATGAGGAACTTGGTGAGTTTCTTTTTCAGCCTTATCTACACCAACAGCAACACTTTGTTTCCTGGTAGAAGATATCTTTGGTGAGTTAACCTTCTTCTCACCATCACCACTTTTCTCTGGTGATTTTTCTCTCTGTCTCTCACTTACCTGTGCTTCACTCTTTTTGTTAGGACTACAGCTAGCTACATGTCCCTTTTCATGACATTTGAAGCATTATTTTCTAGCCGGAGACTTCTTAGTTGAAGCCTCTTGCTTAGATTCATCAGGCGATGAGGATGATGATGACGACGCCTTCGAATGATCTTGTTTAGTTTGCTTAACTTCTGATTTTTGTTTGTTTTTATTTTTAGCAAACTGCACATTAGACTCTTTAGTAATAACAGGGACCTCTTCGTTCATATCACTCCCTTTAACAAAATCAACCTTTTTAACAAAAATTTGTTTTTAAGTCTTAGGGTGTGTAATTTTTGTTTTCAAAACTTGTTCCCTATTTTTATTCTTCTTGGCATTCTCAGAACCATCAACACTTCCTGATCTAGAACTACCAGGTGTAGTTGACACAAAGCTTGTAAGCTCTTCTTCATCTGGCAAGAAAGAATAGTCATGACCAAGTGGTGGTGGAACTTCATTCAAACCTTTGAATCCCATACACATCTTGTCATTACTCTTCTTCAAACCATTATCATGTGTTTCATGACAAAAGATGAATCTCTGAATTGACTTAATTTCTTTTCAAGCTCACAAATTTTAATTTGTGCTTTAGACAACTCTTTGCACTTTTCAGAAACCTCTTTTGTTTTCTCACTCATCGTATCATGAGCTAAATCAATAACTTGAAGTTTTTCATTAAGCTTATAGGTTAGAATATTTATTTCTTCTTCTTAACATTTCATTTTCTTCAAGTATAGTGACTCATTTCGTTTTACGAAAAAGTTTGATTCTTTTAAGTTTGAGAGCTCATTTACCAGACTTTGGTTTGATTGGTTAACCTGTCAACCTCACTTTGCAGTTCACAACACTTCAAACAAACAAAACTATCAGAGTTAGAACATACCTCGCTAGTTGATTTGCTTAGAGCAGCCATGAAAGCATCAAAATTAGCAGTCATCTTTTTCTCTGTAGCATTCTGTTCTCCATCAGCTTTCTCAGCTACCTTCTCTTGTTCTCCCTCAGTATCAGCTTTCACTTCTTCACCAATAACTGGAGCTATCTCAGCCATGAACTCCTGTGAGGCATTGTTATCACTCTCTAGATGAACACTCCAATCATAAGAACCCTCTCTAGCAGTAGAAATCAGGGCCTTCGATCCAGTGTTGTTTGACGCATTCCTGTTGCTTGAACCATGACCAGGAGAATCTTGAAAGGATGAACTAGAACGTGATTCAGACTTAGGTCTTTGACACTCTCTAGCAAAATGTCCGTAGTTGTGACAATTGTAACACTTCACTTTCGACTTGTCAAAGCCCACACTCTTGCCAACGAACTTCATGCTCGTTCTGTTCATGAACCTCTTCACCCTTCTAGAGATCATGGCCATCTGCCATTGCATATCCATCTCCTCTAAGTCATCAGGGTCGATCTGATCATAATCTTCGTCAAACGTAGCAGGATAAGATATTTTTCTCTGAATATAGTTCTCGTAGGAAGCAACGAAAGAAGCAAGCAATGCTAGGTGATCTTCAGCACTTTTGACACTCAGAGGCATAGACTTAGAACTGCTGTTACTTAATTGTTGTCTTTTAGCCCCTGACGAGCCTCCTGAAGCAGCAACAAAACATACTTCTCCATCAGAATTTGTCACGATCTGTTCATTCTCACATGAGAGAAACGCAGTTGCAATGTCACTAGAAGCATTGTTGGAAGATGAAGGTGTAAGACCTTTATATATCTCTGGATCTTGAACCTGGTCATAACCCGTTTCCTTCTTCTTCATATTGAGCTCATAAGGTCTCAACTTCCCAACAACCTCTTCCAAGTCTTTCTTTTCATAATCAGCTTCACCCTTTATCATCAACGTGTAAATATCCAACTTCGCAGGTAAAGCATTGAGCAACTTGTCATTTATCTCCACATCAGTGTATGCCTCTATGTCATAATTATCTATTTCAGACATCAGATGATAGTATCGAGTGATAATATCTTCAAGGGATTCATTTCTCATTCCTTTGAACACAGCAAACTGTGTCTTTAGCAGATCCACCTTGTTCTTCTTTACATCAGTATTGCCCTCATACCTCTTTTCTAGGGCATCCCACATCTCCTTCGATGTAGTATAACGCTTGAATGTGTGTTTGATGCCATCAGGTAACGACATCTTTATAGTAGCTAAGGCTTTCTTCTCAGACTCATACATCCTCTTTTCAGCCTCAGACATGTTTACATAAGCCATAACACGATGTCTACCCTCAAAGTCATGAGTGGGGTTGGCATACCCATCTTGAATACAGATCCACATCCGTGTGTCTTGGTATTCAATAAATGACTAACATGTCCTTCCATGTCAGATAATTCTCTACTTTCAGTATTTTGGAGGTTTGTTTGTGGTGTCAGCCTCGTGCTTCATTCTCAACACTTCATTTAGGTTAGACATACTTGACATTTTTACCGAACCGACTCGTTAAAAACGTTAAAACTTATTGGAAATGAGTGGTTACCAAATTATATTGTGAGACTCGTCTCGACGATACGATTCTAATGATGTATATTGTCCGACTATGATTTTAGGAATTTTCGTGCATTTTTTTGTCCTAAAAATCACACAAGTCTAACTGTCCAATCGGTTCATCAAAACTGACTACGGATCAAATTCTATGTCTGAAAACGTTTAACTTTGGTTACAGCAACTGGTTAACTTTCCACCTTTTTATGTAACTCGGAACAGTGTAAAATCCGGAACAGTAACTCGGATTTACAATCCGAAATGAAAATCCGGAACAGTATTCCGAATTGATAATCCGAATTGGAGATCCGGAATAGTGATCGGAGATGAAATCCGGAATACAGTGTTCTGATCCGAAATGGAAATCCAGAATACACTATTCTGATCCGAGATGGAATCCAGAATAGTTCTGATCCGAGATGGAATCCGTTATAACTTCTGATCTGAAAATCAATCCAAGATAGCTTATGATCCGAAATACAATCCGAAATGGCTTCTGATCCGAAATTCAATCCGAATTGTACTTTTCTAGATCCGAATTGCAAGTCTAATGATCCGAAATGCAGATTCTGATCCGAAATCTAAATCTTCAATCTGAAATGCTATGCTTTTTAATCCGGAATGCAAGTCTTCAATCCGAATTCCTGCTGTTAATCCGTAATCACTACAGAAAATCCGAAATACCTGCAAAAACCCTAAACCAACCGTCAAAACCCTAATTCAGCCTTCACAAACTTCAAGAACAGTCTCCAAAACGTCCAAAAACCCAATTTTTCTGCTGTCACAATTCTGAACCGAGCAATAATTAAGAGCCGAATGCTCTGATACCAATTGTACGTCCCCTAGTCCGTATGGATCTTGACAGAATCGTCTATCTAATCGATAGTGCGGAATCCTTTAGATCAGATTTCACAAAAACAAAACACGAACAAGAACAAATTCCTTCAAATAGTCTTCTATTGATTATCTAACACAAATTGTTTACAATCAATTCAAGACACCCTCTCTAAACCAGCAACACAACAATAGACCCAGCAACTGAGCAACTAACTGGGCAACCTTAACCCTAATCACAACCACCCTTTATATAGAGATAGGTTATGCTCATGGGCTAGGGTTTCCTACATGGACTGCTAATGGGTTTAAGGCCCAATTCGCCTACCATGCACTATTTAGTGTCTAGTTCAGCCCAATTACTTCTAATTCACTAATACAAAACTAAATCTGCTAACCGTTTATCATTTTACAATTTACAAGATATCCAAAGACCAAATCTAAGCTGTTGTCACAAATATGCACCAACAGGCTCGTACAGAGCATGTGGTTCGTACGGAGCATGTGGTTTGTACAGAGCATGTGGCTCGTACGGAGCATGTGGCTCATACGGAGCATGCTTACTTTGGAGAATGTGTCACAGACATACACAAAACTGTATCAACAAACTTCCCCTTGGATGTTGCTTGGTCGTTGGTCTTCGGTCTTTGGTCTTCATACTTCGGTCTTCACACTGGAATGGCTTGGAGTATCAACATACTCCCCTTGAAGATCTGCTATCCATTGATAGAGCATCACGTCTTCAAACTTTTTAGAAACATCAAATCTTTTCTTGTTTCTTCTTCTGACTTGTCAGTTCTCTTTGTTGCTGGTTTTCGTTTATGTTATTTTTGTTCCATTCTGTACTCAATAAATAGATATATAGTTAGAACATAAATTTATCAGGGAATACACATGAAGAAATTATCATAACTTTTCCGTATGAACATATATTCCTTGAACGAAGAAATACCAAACCGTACGAATAACACTTAATTCGTATGAAGAGCAACTCATTTGAGTAAACAACTGATCAGGTTCATTCGTACGAGATACACACACTCGTATGAATTCCTGTTTTTCAAAACTGAACTTTGCACATATCCACACAAATCACACAGTTATGTTTAGGAAAAGTGCTTTTGAACAGATTTTGGTTTTCTTTGATGGGTTACCTGTTGCAAGATATTACTTTATGAAGTTGCAATATCAAACAAATGGTTTTCAGAGCGTATCTTGGTAGAAAACTTTTGATTCTCAACTATGGCTAACTTTCAAAAAGAAATACTATAAGCAACTAAGTAAACTAGACTTTAAAATCAAAATATACAGATAAACTAAATATTTTTCAAACAATCTTTTTTAAGTTCCAAGGTAAGAGAATCATATCAGCTTTTTTAATCTTTGTCAAAACGATATTTGGCTTAAACTTTAAAATTAAACAGATAAGTATTCAACTATGATTATCAGTATTGTTGTCCACATAAGCTCAAACTTATCAGATGTAATTATGATTCGGAGATATGATTAAGGTATGAATTATACTTACTAGCCGGTGTTTAAGATATGCACGAGAGAAAATCTTACCGGTGAGTATGCTGCTTTATCATCTGTTTTGACGTGTATATGATGTGAGATACTCACTTATTTGATTGAAAACAAGACCTATGTGATTAAATCACTTATGGATGAGGAACTTGATTTTCATATGCATGCAGGGCATAGGAGTAAGTCCGTGAACAGGTTAGTACCATCGTACCGACAGAGAGACGAACTTAGCTCCCGCATAAAGCTTGTGATATTTTATCACTTATTTTGGGGATGTGATATTTTTATCACTATTGATGGTCGTATGCAGTATGTACACGTATGTATGGTATCATGGAAGTTCTAGACTTGCGGCACCATTATATTTCAGCAAAAGATTCAACCATGATACCCAGATGATAAGTCAGCTTAAAGACCGTATATCTCAGAACCTCAGCACTCTATCAAACAAAATTTCAGTACCAAGACCATATACCAATGAATGGTTCCCACCTAACTTGTAGTCTATTAAGTTTATATCAACCTGCACATTTTAGTATGATTGTGAGCCTACCGATACATCATAAGTAAAGCTACTTATCAATCTTCTTTCTATGCTTTTGACCATTTCCGACAGATTTACCGGTGTATTTCACATCTTCAACTTACCCAAGAAACTCATTTCTGATTTTTAGGTTTTCTATTGTTTTTGTATTTTTCTAAATTTTCTCCCCCTTAAATATAGAAGGTAAATTAGTAAAAGACATATTTTTGTATTTTCTTGAAAATTTCTCCCCCTAAAATATAGAACGGAAAATCTTTTTGTAGTTTTAGATTTTTAGAAAAATATGAATAATTAGCCATGGTTTAGTTACTCGGTTTTCACCTTGATGCCATTGACCAAAAGTAGATAATCAAAACATGAATTATCAAAGGCTTTGGTAAAAAGGTCAGCACGTTGGTGATCAGTGTGGATTTTAACAACATCGATAAGTTTCTTTTCATAACAATCATGTATGAAATGATACTTAATCTCAATGTGTTTTGTTTTTGAGTGCTGTACAGGATTCCGAGTGATCTGTAAAGCAGCTTTGTTATCAACAAAATAGAGTAGTTAGAAATTCAAAACCGTAGTCGCGCATCTGCTGTTGAATCCATAGAACCTGAGAGCAGCAACTAGAAGCTGAAATATACTCAGCCTCACATGTTGATGTAGCTACAAAAGTCTGCTTCTTGCATTGCCATGTGACTAGGCGATTTCCCAAGAACTGACATCCCGCTGTTGTTGAGTTTGCATTGATTTTGCAGCCGCCATGATCAGAATCACTAAATGCTATCAGATCAAAGTTATCATCCTTAGGGTACCATAGACCAGTGTCAGGGCAACCCTTCAAATAACGAAAGATCCTTTTCACAGCCATCAAATGAGAAACCTTCGGACTAGACTGATAGCGTGCCAAAAGACATGTTGGGTACATTATGTCGGGTCTTGAAGCAGTAAGATACATGAGAGATCTGATCATAGCACGGTAGAGAGATGGTTCCACATGTTCATCCATTCCATCTGGAGTAATCCCATGATTCTGAGCTAATGGAGTTCCCAAGGGCTTTGAGTCGTCCATTTGAAATCGCTTGAGAATATCCCCGACGTACTTGGTGTGATGGATAAAGATCCCTTCATTTGATTGCTGAACCTGTAAACCTAAAAAAAAATTCATTTCTCCCATAGCGCTCATCTTGAACTTCTCCTGCATAACTTGTTCGAATTCTTTGCACATTCGATCGTTGGTAGACCCAAAGATAATGTCATCAACATAAACTTGCACTAGCAGCAAATCCTCGTTCTTTTCCTTGATGACGAGAGTACAGTCAATCAAGCCTCATCGAAAACCGTTCTTCAACAGATAGGTAGACAAAGTTTCATACCAAACCCTTGGAGCTTGATGAAGACCATATAACACCTTGTTGAGAAGCCACACCTTGTCAGGATGGATTGGATCTTCAAAACCTGGCTGTTGCTCAACATATACTTCCTCTTCCACCACACCATGAAGAAATGCACTTTTCACATCCATCTGATAAATGGTGAACTTCTTGTAGGACGCATAAGCCAAAAAGATTCTTATCGCCTCAAGTTGTGCAACCGGTGCATGAACTTCATTGTAATCAATGCCTTCGACCTGATTAAAACCTTGAACAACCAATCGTACTTTGTTTGTCACAACAACACCTCGGTCATCCTTCTTGAATTTGTACACCCATCGTGTACCAATCTTCTTATAGCTGTCAGGCCGGTCAACCAATTCCTAGACGCCTAACTTCTGAAATTGCTGAAGTTCTTCATGCATGGCTTCAACCCAAGAGTCTTCTTTCATTGCCTCCTTCCAAGATTTTGGTTCTACTTGGCACACGTAGCAGGCAAAAGACCAATCGTTCAGACCACCAGTACATAACAACCGGTATCATCAAAATGTATAGTGAACTTCTTGTCTAGATTTGTGAAACGGTAAGTAGATTGTGATTCAATTTTCCGCACATTTGATCTTATCAAAACTCACAACACCATTGGTGACCATTCCTTCTCCAGTGATGTATCCACCTTTATCACTAGTAAAGGCAACATAACCACCACTAATGCTTTTCACATCATACAGGAGCCGCAAGTCGCCTGTCATGTGCCTTGATGCTCCACTGTCAACAATCTAATGACTGTTTACAGTTCCTCCTGGAACACCCTGCACATTTCGCAAACAAGATTAGATTGAGAAGGGGACCTAAGCCTTAGTGGTCTTGGGTCGTCCCTTATCATCAAGAAATGTGATCTCTATTTCTTGATGATTGTCAAACTGAGTTCCTCCTCTTGAACTACTACCGGTCTTTTGTTTCCAGGATCCTTGATAATTACCAGATTTACTATTATTTACAATTTTAACAGTTTCTGGTTTTATTAACTTTGAAGAACCTGAATTCTTTTATGAAGAATCCGGTTTTAAAGCTTTTTCAATTGCTTTTACTTGTTTACATTTTTGTTTCTCCTTTTGATCTTTAATAATTCGTTTATCTTGTGTTGGAGAAAATATCTACGTTGGCAAGTTGATTCACGAGGGTTCTTTCCATAAATTTTGATTTGGCTGGATTTTTGCAATCTTTTATAATATGGCCAATTCTCCACATTTGAAACATGTTCACCTTTCCACAAAACTAGGAGATCGTGTTTCTTTGTTTGATGTTGAACTTGTGGGTCTTGAGGTACTGGGTTCATTTTCATTACATCTATCCGTGTGTTGGGTGTAATGATTTTGACTATTTCTTTTCAAAATCTTGAATTTCTTTACAAAATTTATATTAGATTTTCCTTGAAAAGTTTCGACTTTATCGGTACCTTTAGAACTCACAAACTTAACATTCTTAACTTTTTTCTTGTAGCGAGAGCCTTTTTCTTCAACCTTTGGTTGAGAAACTGAAGGCTTTTCAACTTGTTTCCACTGTTTTTCTGTTGAAGTGATAATGGTTGTGATTTGGTTGCCTTTTTCTTATCTAAAACTCTGGTTGTTGATTATTTCAAACACCTGACCTATAGAGATTGGATTTATATTTTTAATTGGAAAATCTTTGTTCGAATAGATTTTATTATCTCCAACCAACGTATACAACACATTATCTGCTTCATCTGTCGACACTTCTGTCTTGACAGATTTCTTAGGAACGGTCTCTTGGATCTCAACAGATTGAGTACTAGGATTAGCAGAAAGTTCTACTCTTTTCCTTTCATCAAGAGGCTGATCCTGATCATCATTTCTTGATTCATCATTTCATGTATCATTTTCCACTTCATCAGATGGATTTTGAACAACATCATATGTTGAATTTTCTGGCTTGCTTGGTTCTTCAGAGGAATTGTCTAGTTTGAATCCTAACCCTACTGCAAATTCTTCAGGATTCGGAGGTACTGAGGGTTCAAAACGAGGCATCTCTTCTTCATCAGGCATTTTGGTATAGTTGTGTTTCATTGGTGGTGGGCACGACTTATACCCAAGGCATTGAGCATCTTCCTTTAGCTTTTGAACATCAATGATATGATCAAGCACATATCGGGAGTTGGAATAACTTTCCAATTTGAGTTTGATCGGATCATATTCGCACTTGGCAATGGCTAACTCTTTCTTAGTTTCTTCTAGGAGATTAATATAGTTGTTAATTCCTGTCTGCTTATTCAAAACTATTTTTGTTAATTTAGAAATGCTTTTTCTTAAGGTTTTTTATTACAAATTTGAATTTTTTTCATTTCGGGTTAGAGCCAAATTCGCCTCTTTGCACTTTGATAGTTCAACAACTAAATTTTTATTATGAATGTTGACTGTTTCATATTTTGTTTTCAGGTCAACACAGTCATTGCAAACTGTAGGAGGGTGGGGATTTTCTTGACTTGTAGAACCTACAACATTTTCCATAAAGGCAGTGTGATGAGGGATGGCTTCTCGGTCTCCTTCGCTGCAGCTTCTGCATTCTTCATCATACTCACCTTTTCACACTTCATCATCTCAGCTTCACACAACAACTTGCTAACCTCATCGTCACTCTCGTTTCTGATATCAGATCAGATCCATAGCCACCTGAACTTGAACACTCTTCATCAGAACTACGAGCATACCCAGAAGTGTCATCATTATCTGGAGTATTGATGCTATGAACATGTTTGACTTGATCAATGATCTTCACATAACATGCAGTTCTTCCATTGTTCTCAGTTCCCAACTGTACTGACGAATTGCATTCTTCATCAGATTGAACTACCAAAGCTCTATGTGTGTCAGAAGGTCCTGATTGATTTGTATTGTTAGAGTTTCCAACAGCTACCATTCTTCTTTCATTGTTGAATTGAGCTAGAGATTGATTTCGATAGGGATTGTGATTTCCTTCCTCTATGGGTCTTGTGCATTCCCGTTTGAAGTAACCTATTTCTCCGCAGTTGAAGCAAGTAACGGCAGTTTTATCAAAGCCGTATTTTGTATCCTTTTTGCTCCCTAAACTGGTTCTTCCTGTTCTCCGCATGTAATCTTTTGCTCTTCTCACAGCACTTGCAAATGCCCACTTGATATCCATCAGCTCTATCTCATCTTGGTCATTTTGTTGGTTGTCTTCGCTTGTCAAATTGATGTTTCCTATTTGACCTGCAACTAAACCACAATAAGTACTGACCATTGTGTTGAGAAGTTCCATATGTTCTTGTGCAACTTCTACGCTGACTTTAGAGAGATTGGACGTGTCAAATTTGACAGTGTTGGGATTTGCAGATTGATAATTTTTGCCATAGAAAGCTTGTTGAGGAGCTTGCTGTTAAATCTCTTGGCTGTGGAAAGAAGGCTTTGGGATCAAATGCTTGTCCATAAGCTTGAGAACTTGAGCCCGCAAACTGACTTGATTGAATAGGTTGTGGAAGGAAGGGGTTCACGTTTGACACAAATGCGGTTTGCAGCTTCGGTTGCTGGCTTGAGTTTATACCTGCATTAATACCTCCGATGTACATCTCAGGGTTTTGAGGAACGGTGACTCGTTGTTCCTTCCGGAGTTCTTCTTCATTCTTGTTCTCCAGTTTCTACACAAATTCATAAATACTAATTGAGTCCAAAACACCTGTATGTTTTAATAAGTCAATAAATTGACCCCATTTTGGTGGCAAAGTATCAGCAAATCACATCACAATTTCCTGTGGTGCTGCTAACACTTTGTAAGAGTACATCTCACTGAGCAGATGATAAAACCGTGTGGTTATATCATTCAACATTTCATTTTCCATAAACATGAAACCTTCAAACTCCTTCTTGAGTAAATCATGCTGAATTTTGCTGCTAGCAGCATTACCCTCTCCTCTTGCTTCCAAAGTATCCCACAGATTTTTTGTGGTTGTACAGTACACAAACTGATGATAAATGTCTTTATGAAGAGCTTGTGTGAGGATAGCAAACGCCTTCTTCTCTAAATCATATGCCTTCTTGTCACTCTCGTCTAGACTGGCTAAGGAGGTTGGATTTGATCCGGCTTCTTCAAGTGATTCTTTATAGGGTGTAGTAAACGCGTCCAAAATTATGTGTTCTGTCCAAGAATAAACGTATGAAAATGACTTTTCCACGAAGGATAATCGTTCATGTGGTTTAGCTTCGGCAGGCGGTTATTACTCCCTGTTTCACTTTTGCTCATTATATTTTCTTGATTGTGAAAAATTAAAAGGTTTAAAGTTTGAAAATAACAGTTTCCTCTTAAATATTCACAATTTTGAAAATATTTGAAAAGCACACAGCTTTGAAAATCTGAAATACGAAAAACAAACAATAACGAAGATTATTCGTACAAACCAATGTTTCGTACGGATAAGTGTTCTTCGTACGAGCAACTTGCTTTCGTACGGATGAGCTCCTTCGTGCGAACCAACTTGTTTGTGCGGATAAGTTTCTTCGTACGAACCAACTTGTTCGTGCGGATGAGTTTCTTTCGTGCGAACCAACTTGTTTGTGTGGATGAGTTATTCGCACAGTCTGTTTTTCTCAGTGTTTTTCAGATGAACAGATTTTAATCAAGTTTTAAGTTAGTTATCTATTCAAAACTTAAGTTTTATGCTAGGAGTTCAAGAACACATCAAACTAGCTTAGACACAACACTAAGATTGGTTTTGAACAAGGAAGAGAGCCAAAGCTCTGATACCACTTATAGGTCGACCTGAGGATCAAGTTAAACCTATTCCTTGTTCATGCAACACACATACGAGTGCGGAATCCAAGTATGCATGCAAACCAAAGCAAAGTAAGAACACGAGGTAACCAAAGATTCACTATCTTGATTAAGATATGAGAACAAGTACAAACATATACAAACAATGCTCATACGACTCAACAAACTGCCTGTGTTCTTGTGTCTTCGTCTGCACCAGAAATGTCAACAGAGAGATCCCACCAAAAGATCAACAGAGCTAACAGTGCAACCAAGAGCTAACCTTGACTGAGAGGTGCATGTCTGCTTATACAGTGTCCATGCTGGTCATTCGTACGAAGTATGTTGCCATACATACAGAACACTCTATTACCCACGAAGCACTGCTCCAAAGAGGCCTGTACGAAGCAATTGGTTCGTACAAAGCGAATGGTTCGTACAAACCATGTAAACCAACTTGTTTACAATGATTCCTTTGTACGGAGCATGTGGCTCGTACGGAGCATGTGATTCATACGGAGCATGTAGTTCGTATGGAGCATGTGGTTCATACGGAGTATGCTTACTTTGGAGAACGTGTCACAGACAGGACGTACACAAGACTCAACGGTATGCACACATGCACCCGTTAGAATCAAATGCATAATTAGGTGTGTAAGGGTCAGAGTTAAAATTACCACCAGAAGTTATATCAATGAAATGACCATAACTCTGATCCTTACTACTATCAGTGCTTCTTCTTGGCCAAACGTTGTTGTACTACTGAATGCATAGTCATTAGCCACTTTGCCAGACTATTGTAGCTTCTTTTTCTGGTTCAGCTCTCTCTTATAAGTGAGGAGCCTACCATGAAGCTAAGTAAGACTCATTTCTTTGAACCCAACTAAATTTCTAGTTACAAAAGCTATAGTGTCCCACTTGTCTGGTAATGATCAAAGAAAACGACTATTTAAAGTCGAATTTGCAAGTGTAACATTTACCGGTTTAAGCTCACTAATGAGACAGCTAAATCTTTCAAACTGTTGGGTTAGTGACTCTCCTTTTACATGAAAAACATTTCATATTGTTGATTTAGAACCTCTCTGTTATTTTCAATCACTCCTTAGTCCCACCGAATTGCTCTTTCAAAGCATCCCATAATTCCTTTACACTGTTGCAATGCAACATGCCAGCATAGATATCGTTTGACAATGCAGAGGCCACGATGCTAAATACCCTTGCATCTGGCTCGTGTTTTTGGAAAACTTGCTCGAAATAATTTTCAGGATTCTTTGTTACTTGGACTTTAGGGTCCTCTATAGCCGGTATCATTGGAACATGAGGTCCAAAGATGACCAACTTCCAGCAATCGGTGTTTTGCTGAGCAAGGACATGACCCATCCATTTTTGCATGATATTATACTCAGATCTGACAATGATCAGTGGTTTAAAACTTTGAGATTGTAATTAAACTCTGTTTTCAAAAATCTCTGCTGGTTTTATGAGGATCTTGTGAAGTGTGTGGCATTCAAATTATTTACTAACAGTTTTTGTTTAAAAACATTGAGAATGTAATTAAACTCCGTTTTCAATAAAAACGAATAAACTGAATTAGCAGTGAGAGCTGATCTATTCAAATCAAATTCGATTGACCAAGCTCTTATACCAATTGTTAGGATATGAGTTTGAAACTGTTATGAAAGTTGTCACGCGGCGACCCCCAGCGGAAATAAAAGTCGGGGCATAATTGGTTAGCCACCAAAGCTCATGACATTTACTAAAAGGTTTCATATTTATTAAATTGGAATTAAAACTTCAAATATCCAAAACAAGGAAACATACAAGAACAAATAAACATTGTTCTAAACAGAATATATGTTGTTAAACTTTTAAGGCCATTCCTATGTGTTCCCCTCCTCAGCCTGTCCACCTGTATCATGCGTAAAACAAAGGTTTGGGTCAACAAAACTTGGCGAGTAAATCTAAGTAAAACAATTTAAACAATTGGTATGCCAGTTATTTAAATAAATATGAATCATAAGTGAGCATATGCATATATATAAACAATCACAAACCACATAATATCCACAATAAACACATGACATGATGAATGATGAACTTGAGATCAAGGTTCAATCAAACGGAGCCGATCTAACGAGGCACCTGATGCTCAACTCGTATCCTACAAGGAACTGATGGGCCTTAAATGAATGATTGCACTGAAATGATAAAATGTAACCACACATAATCACTCCAACAAAAATACACATTGGATCACATAATGATGTTAGCACACGTGTTTAAATAAATAAATAAATAAAACATGTATGACACATCATACACCCCAAAACGTGATTAAAAAGGGAAGTTTGTAAGGATTCACTCACAGTGGGTGCGTTCCTTGCTTGTTAATGAATGCGCACGAATTTGAGAATTTGATCAACGAACGAATACTAACCTAAAATAATAACGCGACATTCGATAAATATAACCGATTTAATATTTCGACTTAATATTTTTGTTAGATTTTTAATTTACTTTTGTGGTATTTTATTGAGATTTTAAAACCTTCGAAATTGCATTTTTAAGTGTTTGTAATTGATTTTTAACTAAAATATATTTATATAAGTAATATAAATAAATAAAATAAAATAATATTCAAAAAAAACCTTGTCAGGCTGACAAGGAGACCAGAACGGTTCGACTAATGATTTAGGCAGTGTGTGGTGAGGCTTGAACTCGTGACCTCTCGGTTGCGTGCACGCAGCTCTTCCTCTGAGCTACGTGTCTAACCCGTTAGATCTTTGATTTTTATTATACTTATATATTGTTTACCTTAATTTAGAAATCTTTTAATTAAAAAGGTTTTTAAAATCAAATAAACCGGTGTGCATACTGAGGCTTGAACCCGCGACTGCAAGTTGTTTTGTACCCAGCCCATCCAACTGGGCTGGGTGTCTAACCTGATTATATATGAAATTTAATTATACTTAACCACTTGTTACAGTTCATCTTCTTCACTTAAACAGAACCCAGCACTGATCTTCGATCATGCCACGATGTATCAATGATACTGATATGAAATTTAAAGAATTAAAAAGGTGATAATGTAAATACAAACAATAATGTGAAAGATTTACTGACAATTTGAAGATCCCGGTTTTCCGGTGGGGATTTTCCGACGAATACCAAACAATTCCGGCGAGATTTTGAGAGCAAAAATTTTGAATTAAGGAGCAATGAGCGACTAAGGAGTCGGTTTAACCGGTATTTATAATCACCCAATGTCCCAATTATAACCCCATGGCCATTAATTTCGAATCGGTAATAATCAATATCCATGATTTCCGATTGAAACTGATCAAGAGATCAGTTATACACGAACAGATAACCGATACATTGATTGACTTTGATTGATTGGCGGTTTCTGGCTTTAAATCTTGTTCTGCCGGTTGAAGGTTTAAACGTGCTTAAGTTTTAAAAATCTTAATTATATTCACATGAGGTGTGTGTGATTTAGGGAGTGACCCGGGTTCGATCCCCGGTCACACTACTTTTACTTTATATTATTTTTAAATTATTTCCTTATCCTTGGATTTTAACATTTATTATTGTTATTTTTATTATTATTATTATTGTTACTATTTTTTTATTATTTTGATTGGTTATCATATTACATCATAGAGAAAAATTAACATACTAACGCTAATAAGTACGCGATGAACATTAACACGGGTATTTGATTTATTAAACAAAGCGGGTTTTTAAAACACGTTTTACATGAATGTTACAGTATCCGCTACTTTTAGAAATTCCGTCCCGAAATTTTAAGTAGTGGCTGCAACTGGAAAAAGATGTGGGTATTTTTCGCTTATTGAGTCTTCACGTTCCAAGTAAACTCAGGTCCTCGTTTTGACTCCCAACGCACCCTGACTATTGGAATACGACTTCGTCTCAAACGCTTTTCACGTAGTCCATGATTTCTATTGGTCTTTCAACAAAGTGCATTGATTCATTAATTTGAATATCTTCTAAAGGAATATGGAGGTTTACGTCGACGAGACACTTTTTCAAGTTTGATACGTGAAATGTGGGATGTATTCTATTGAGTTCGTCTGGTAAGTCAAGCTTGTATGCTACAGGACCCACCCTTTCGAGTATCTTGAATGGTTCCACATAGCGTGGTGCTAGCTTGCCTTTTTGACTAAAACGAACCACTCCTTCCATGGTGATACTTTCAAAAGTACTTGGTCACCGACACAAAACTCCAATGGCTTTCGTCGTTTGTCAGCGTAACTCTTTTGACGACTATGAGCTGCTAGAAGATTATTTTGAATTTGGAGGATTTTGTCAGTCGTTTCTTGAATTAACTCAGGTCCAGTGATTTGCGCTTCACCAATTTCGTGCCAACATACAGGAGATCGGCACTTATGACCATATATGGTTTCAAAAGGAGCCATGCCGATGTTTGAATGATAGCTATTGTTGTACGAAAATTCAACTAACGGTAGGTGAGTGTTCCAATTACCCTTGAAGTTTATGAAACATGCTCGCAACATGTCTTCAAGGGTTTGTATGGTGCGCTCAGATTGACCATCAGTTTTAGGGTGAAAGGCAGTGCTGAGATCTAGACGTGTACCCAAAGTGGATTGTATGGCTTGCCATGTTCGTGAAGTAAAACGACTGTCACGATCTTAAATGATACTTACGGGTACGCCATGACGGCTTACGATTTCATTGATATAAATACGAGCTAACTTCTCGTTCTTGAAGTTTTCGCGGATTGGAATGAAATGCGCTGATTTGGTGAGACGATCAATGATAACCCAAATGGTGTCATACCCACTGGAGGTGCGAGGTAACCCAGTAATGAAATCCACGGTTATATTTTCCCACTTCCATACAGGTATTTCGGGTTGGACAAGAAGTCCTGAAGGTCTTTGATGTTCAGCTTTCACTTTGGAACATGTAAGGCACTTGGAAACAAATATAGCGATATCTTTCTTCATGCCAGGCCACCAGTAGGAGTATCGTAGATCTTGGTACATCTTATCGGCTCCTGGATGTATAGAGTATCGTGTTTTGTGCGCCTCGGTCATGAGAAGAACACGAAGATTGTCATGATCAGATATCCAAATACGATTCAAGTAGTAGAGAATACCATCCGACTTGGGTTCTAGTTTAGTTTCAGCTCCACAAGACAGTTCATCTCGTACATCATTTTCCGTGACGGAAATATGTTGAGCTGCTCTAATTCGGTTTTGAAGGTCGGTCACAACTTGGGAATACAAAAGACGGATAGAGTTTGCATACTCCTTTCGACTGAGGGCGTCAGCCACAACATTAGCCTTGCCAGGATGATATCGAATTTCACAATCATAGTCTTTTAGGAGTTCGACCCATCGACGTTGCCTCATGTTCAACTCTTTTTGATTGAAGATATGTTGGAGACTTTTGTGGTAAGTGTAAATTTCACACTTGGTACCATAGAGATAATGTCTACATATCTTAAGAGCAACACAACTGGTCCAAGTTCTGGGGTCGTGAGTGGTATAATTCTTTTCATGCACTTTGAGTTGTCTTGAGGCATAGGCTATCACTTTTCCTCTTTGCATTAGAACACAACCGAAGCCTTGCCCTGACGTGTCACAATAAACCACAAAGCCTTCGCAACCATCAGGAAGTGTGAGAATAGGCGCATCACAAAGCTTTTGTTTCAAGGTTTGAAAAGCCTCTTCTTGCTTGGGTCCCCAAATAAAGGGTTTGCCCTTGTGAGTTAAGGCTGTGAGTGTAACGACGATACAAGAAAAATTTGCGATGAAACGACGATAATAACCAGCGAGACCAAGAAATGACATAACTTCAGTAGGAGTACGTGGCGCTTGCCACTCTTATACCGCTTTGATCTTTGCAAGGTCAACATGAATCCCTTTGTCGTTAACGACATGACCAAGAAATTGTACTTCTATTAACCAGAACTCGCATTTCGAAAACTTAGCATAAAGCTTTTCTGTTCTCAAGAGTGTTAGAATAAGTCGAAGATGACGCTCATGAACGGATTTGGTCTTGGAGTAGATAAGAATATAATCAATGAAAACTATGACAAAACGATCGAGATAAGGTTTGCACACCCTATTCATCAAATCCATGAAGACAGCAGGAGCATTGTTTAACCCAAAAGGCGTAACTATGAATTCATAGTGACTATAACGAGTTCGAAAAGTAGTCTTGGGAATATCTTCTTCACACACTCTAAGTTGATGATAACCAGAACGAAGGTCGATCTTTGAAAACCAGGTGGCACCTTGAAGTTGATCTAGAAGATCATCGATACGTGGTAATTGATAGTGATTCTTGATGGTCAACTTGTTGAGCTCTCTATAATCAATACACATTCGAAAAGTTCCATCTCTCTTCTTTACAAATAGAACAGGCACACCCCAAGGTGATGAGCTAGGGGGTATAAACCCCTTGTCAGTTAACTCTTGCAGTTGACTAGCTAATTCTTGCATCTCAAATGGGGCTAACCCATAGGGTGATTTTGTGACTGGTGTGGCACCAGGTAAAAGATCGATTCGGAATTCGACTTCTTGCATAGGAGGATGTCCTAAAACATCGTCGGGAAAACCTGAGGAAATTCTTTAACAATTGGAATATCTTCGAGCTTCCTTTCCTTGCCTTCTTTCTTGACGATATGAGCTAGAAACGCGATATAATCTTTGTGAAGATATCTTCGAGCTTGAAGACATGTCATCAATTTGATCCCTTTAGAAGGGGTTTCTCCAAAGATACGTAAAGTTTGACCGTCAGCGAGGGGAATTCGAATAAACTTCTCGTAGCAAACCACTTCAGCGTGATGATGACTAAGCCAGTCCATACCGATGATAATTTCGAAACTACCCAATTTCATTGGAATAAGATCAATTGAGAAATCGTGATCATTAAGGGTAAGAGTACAATTACGAATAATCGAATCTAACGTAATAGGTTCACCATCAGTAACTTCCACCATGAACGATTCAGCGAGACTAACGCGAGGCAGATCAAGAGTGGATTCGAATTCTAAGGACACACAACTCTTATCCGCACCAGTATCAGATAGTATGGATGCATAACTACCGTTAATATGGAACGTACCATTTACTACATTATTATCAGCCCTTACTTGGATGGCGTTGATGTTGAATTCCCTTCCTCTAGCAGGTGGATTAGCTTGGTTGGCTTGGTTCACCGGATTGGCTTGAGCTTGGGCATTTATGATATTCACCAGGCGTGGGCAGGTACTACAAAAATGGGTTCGATCGCCACAGTTGAAACATGCTCTGATAGGTTGCATCATTGGGTAATTGGGTTGGTAGTAGGGTTGAGCCATGGGTTGAGCAGGTGGTAAGAGTAAGGGTTGTTGGTTTTGGGCTTGGCCTACCACTTGATTATTGGTTTGGGCTTGAGGTTGGTTGCGGTTTGGATTTTGGAGGATATGGCAAGTTTGAATCGTGTGACCTGCACGGCCACAACTTGTGCAGTATTGGCAGGGGTTCTCAGGAGGATGATGGTATTGGCATCGATTGCATTTTGGGTGTGGACGAGTGTATGGCTTCTTGAATGGAGCGGCTTGAGGGGCAACTTGCGTGATTGGGGCAGCAGTGATGGGGGAATTGGTTTAGGTAACGATGAAATTCTTCCCATTGCGCTTCCTCTTTCCAGCAAATTTGCAAGACGAACCTGCTAGAGTTGGGGTTGGAGTTTCAGCAGGTGCCTTATCTTTCTTTTTCTCATCTTTAAAATCACCATTTCGAATACGATTTTCCGTAAGTTCGGTAGCCAGCTCCATGGCAGCTTCGAGTGTTGAAGGTGTGGTACTTAACACAGAATCTTGAATTTTCGAGGGAAGACCTCGAATATAATGCTTGATTAAATGATTAAGCGGGGTGAACAGATTAGGGACCATCTGATTCAACTTGAGGAACCTCTTGTTGTAGGTGGTGTGGTCTCCCTCTTTTTGCTTTAATGAGTAAAACTCATCTTCCAATTTCTTGATTTAGCTTCTTGGACAGAAGCGTCTCGTCATGATTTCCCTCAACTCATCCCAAGTCAAGGCCATAGAAGCTTCAGCACCTCGCTTAACCTTTTATGTGTTCCACCAGGTAAGTGCTACTCCAAACAACCGACCAGTAGCATAGCGCACCTTGTGATCATCGGGACAATCACAATTGAGAAAAGTGCTTTCCATCTCCTCAAACCAACGGAGGAGAGCAGTGATACCTTCAGTCCCTTTGTATTTTGGGGGATCACAGGATTTGAAATGCTTGTAGGTACATTTGATGGTGTTGGGAGGAGGATTGGCGATATTTTGCTCTTCTTGGTTGGTGGGGTTGATGGGATTGGCGGCAAGTGTTTGTTGAACTTGCACAACGATATCAAGAAGCACAATAGCCATCTGTTGAGCGATTTGAGTGACCATACGTTCGCTAGATCTTCCTGACCTTCTATCTCCTCGAGAGTGTCTAGTAGACATCTACAGGAAATACGTAGCGAGATTATGAATTGAATGTTTTTAGGTGTCATGTGTCATAAAAAGTGAAAACAAGTTCAAAATATATGAAACAAGAAATTAACTACATCCATAGGATGTCTTAGGCTTGCTTAAGATTGGGCCTCCATATGTCTCCCATACTTCGGCCTTGGTAGTCACGTGGGCCCCCATGACTATTGGGCTTGGTAGGGTTCACATTGGTGTTGGCCTGATAACGCTTGCATCACCCGAATGAAAATCGTAAAACATAATTTTAAGGTATAAGGTCAGAATGTGTCCAGGTATAGACACAATGACAACTCAAAGTGGGGTTAGTTCACACGACATTTGGTGTGGCTTGCTTTGGCCTAATAGGTCCTTCCTACTCTCATCGTTAGTCCCTAGGTAGGCAAACTGGTCCATTATTTTTTATTTATACGAATGCCAGGCCTAGACAGGACGTTTCAACTACCGGTACTCGTACCCTTCCAGTTACTACATGCCCGTCATCGAACTCACTTAGATGTGAATGAAAAACATGAAAACATTGAAAAACCTTTGAGAAGAAAATCATGAAAAATTGTGAAATTGTGATGTGTGTTCTTGCGTAGGCATGATATGATAACAATATGTATAGACTATAATAAACATCACATTTTAACATGTAATAGTGAAAGTGTTTGCATATATTTGTGTGTGAAATAAACATGAAACACATAAACATCATGAGTTTTGCATGTAACACATAAACAATTAAAATCTAATCAACAATAGTATAGGCTCTAAGGGTCTAATAACATATCCTATATCCCTATAGTAAAAAGCTCCGACACCAATCTGTCACACACCCGACCCGCAGCGGAAATAAAAGTCGGGGCATAATTGGGTTATCACCAAAGCTCATGACATTTACTAAACGGTTTCATATTTATTAAATTGGAATTAAAACTTCAAATATCCAAAACAAGGAATCATACAAGAACAAATAAACATTGTTCTAAACAGAATATATTTTATTAATCTTCTAAGGCCATTCCCATGTGTTCCCCTGCTCAGCATGTCCACCTGTATCATGCGTAAAACAAAGGTTTGGGTCAACAAAAGTTGGCGAGTGAATCTAAGTAAAACAATTTAAACAATTGGTATATCAGTTATGTAAATAAAAATGATTTCATAAGTGAGCATATGCATATATATAAACAATCACAAACTACATAATATCCCCAATGAACACATGGCATGATGAATGATGAACTTGAGATCAAGGCTCAATCAAAGGGAGCCGATCTAATGAGGCACCTGATGCTCAACTCGTATCCCACGAGGAACTGATGGGCCTTAAATGAATGATTGCACTGAAATGATAAAATGTAACCACACATAATCACACCAACAAAAATACACATTGGATCACATAATGATGTTAGCACACGTGTTTAAATAAATAAATAAATAAAACATGTATGACACATGATACACTCTAAACGTGATTAAAAAGGGGACTTTGTAAGGATTCACTCATAGTGGGTGCGTTCCTTGCTTGATAATGAATGCGCACGAATTTGAGAATTTGATCAACGAAAGAATACTAACCTAAAATAATAACGCGACAATTCAATAAATATAACCGATTAAATATTTTGATTTAATATTTTTGTTAGATTTTTAGGTTACTTTTGTGGTACTTTTTTGAGATTTTAAAGCCTTTGGAAATGCATTTTTAAGTGTTTGTAATAGATTTTTAACTAAAATATATTTATATAAGTAATATAAAATAAATAAAATAAAATAATATTAAAAAAAAACCTTGTCAGGTCTGACAAGGAGACCTGACCGTTCGACTGATGATTTAGGCAGCGTGTGGTGAGTCTCGAACTCGTGACCTCTCGGTTGCTTGCACGCAGCTCTTCCAACTGAACTACGTGTCTAACCCGTTAGATCTTTGATTTTTATTATACTTATATACTGTTTACCTTAATTCAGAAATCATTTAATTAAAAAGGTTTTTAAAATCAAATAAACCGGTGTGCGTACTGAGGCCCGAACCCGCGACTGCAAGTTGTTTTGCACCCAACCCATCCAACTGGGCTGGGTGTCTAACCCGATTATATATGAAATTTAATTATACTTAACCACTTGTTACAGTTCATCTTCTTCACTTAAAGAGAATCCAGCACTGATCTTCGATCATGCCAGGATGTATCAATGATACTGATATGAAATTTAAAGAATTAAAAAGGTGATAATGCAAATACAAACAATAGTGTGAAAGATTTACCAACAATTTGAAGATCCCGGTTTTCCGGTGGGGATTTTCTGAAGAATACCAAACAATTCCGGCGAGATTTTGAGAGAGCAAAAATTTCGAATTAAGGAGCAATGAGCGACGATAAGGAGTGGGTCTAACCGATATTTATAATCACCCAATGTCCCAATTATAACCCCACGGCCATTAATTTCGAATCGGTTATAATCATTATCCATGATTTCCGATTGAAACTGATCAAGAGATCAGTTATACACGAACAAATAACCGATACGTTAATTGACTTTGATTTATTGGCGGTTTTTGGTTTTAAATCTTGTTCTGCCGGTTGAAGGTTTAAACGTGCTTAAGTTTTAAAAATCTTTATTTTATTCACATGAGGTGTGTGTGATCTAGTGGTGTTCTGTGTGTGTGATTTAGTGAGTGACCCGAGTTCATCCCCGGTCACACTACTTTTATTTTATATTATTTTTTTAAATTATTCCCTTAATCCTTGGATTTTAACATTTATTATTGTTATTATTATTATTATTATTATTATTATTATTATTATTATTATTATTATTATTATTATTATTATTATTATTATTATTATTATTATTATTATTATTGTTACTATTTTTTTTAATATTTTGATTGGTTATCATATTACATCATAGAGAAAAATTAACATAGTAACGCTAATAAGTACACGATGAACATTAACACGGGTATTTGATTTATTAAACAAAGCGGGTTTTTGAAACCAGTTTTACATGAATGTTACAAAAGTTCTATAAATTAAAGATGAAAGATGATAAATCAGATATAAATGTAGCGGAATGAACTTTAATTCATAATAGCCGAGATATTGTTTTTGATTATCATGTTTTTAGTGAATGTAATCACATGCATATAAATCACAATCTCCCCCTCAGCTTAAGTGCACTAATTTGTTTGTACAAAATGTAAAGAAGAATGAAAGATTAAGATGATGAAAAGTGATCAAATAGAACAATACATGCAGTGTTCTATTTATACTAGAATCCTAACTTCTGAGCATCTTATGATGATATCAGCATGGAAGCGATACTTAACAAAATTAACAAACTAACAACATCTGCTAAGCTAACCACTGTTATAACCAAACATTACAAAGACTGATAAAGGACTGTAAAGTATAATCAACTCAACCAAGCTAGAAGTTGACAAGGGGAAGAAAGAAGATGAAACAACTAAGTCAAAAGAGAAGAGTCAAGAGGCTAGCAGTAGTGCAAAGAAGGAAAAAATCAAGCCTCTGCAGCAACAATGAAGGTTGAATCCGCTAAAGAAAAAAAGGAGAAAGACTTGGTAAACAGCATACCCTACGAATTTAAGGTTAAATTGTGCTCAAAACCGTGTGTCAACATCGTGGCTCACTATAAATCTCTCAACCATGACCTAATTAGAGAAAAAAATAGAGTTTTGCAATTTAACAAAGAGCTAAAACAAAACGAAGCTTCATATCAAAGAAAGTTGAATTCAACATTAGCCGAAATGCAGACCTTAAAGAATTTGTTTTTAGAAAATATTTCATTATAAATGATTTAACTGAAAAACTAGAGAAATCTGAGATTGAAAACACTAAACTAAACACACTATTGACAAATGGAATCCTAGCAAAAAGGCACTAGTTGATATTAAAAATTGCCAACGACCGACATACATGAAAGATGGCATTAGGTATAAAAATAAGCTTGGGAATCAAAAGAAGAATCTTTCTGCCTCCTCACAGTAAGAACTGTGTACCCATGCCAACTCCTCATCAAGAAAATGATTTAATTGCTCAAAGTTTTGATTGTGAAAATAACAAAAGTACTGCGTTGCTATAAGCAATGTAAATGCAATTAAGCGTGAGGAAGATGTGTGCGATGAGGAATGTGGAGGCACAAAATAGGAATATGGTATTCAGGCGACAATCACACTATGGTTAACTAGTTCACCTAGACTTGTGGTAAAACAAACCAAACTTTTATTTAGGATGAATGTAATAATTTAACTAGGACGGATGACTGAATGAAACCTAGTGTAAATATTCGGGATGACTGTAGTAGGCATGTGCCTAAACCTTTGACCCGCAACCATGATAATATAGTGGTCGAATGCATAGACTTGAAATATGCTTTTTGTGATGAAAATGTTGTGTTTGAATCCCCTTTGTTTGTTCAAGAATTGAAGAAAAATAGATTCGGAAAGTTCCTTACTAAGGAAATTCCTGAGTTTGTTCCATCATGTATAGGTACATCAGAGTCTGATACAGAATCAATATAAGTCAGCAACAGTGAAGACTCGAACACAACAGCTTTGGAAAGTGGTGAAGAAACCTCGATTGAAGATCAAGAATCAGCTTCTTCATCAGATAGCGAGAACTAATTAGGATGAATGTCGTCTTGACAAGAAAATGATGAAAGTAAGAAGTTCAAGCCTCAATGCATCTTCATCTAACAACACCATCATACAGTTCAAGACACTCATCACATAAATCATCTTCCAACACATCAACCTCTAAAAAGAAAAAGAAACAATGCACTATATGTTTTCGCTGCGGTCATTTAGGACACACAGCGAAACATTGCAAAAGCAAGAAATGTTCTAAACCAGATAAAATTTTGCTAAACATTTCACAGATGATTTTGACAATTTTAAGAAATCGGTCAAAAACTTCATGTATACAAACTATTTTTGAAAAAGGAAAGACCATGTTGTCAAAGAAGATATTGTGATCAAAAATCATTATAGATTATAAATGACGCAAGTCAAGTTCTGAAAGCTAACTAACTTGCATATATATATATATATTTTATTTTGTTGTTGTATAACAGAATAAATTGTAGAAATGGCTTCGAATGCTCATGGAATACATCTAGCATGTGGACAGCGGATGCTCAAGGCATATGACCGAATTAAAGGAACTACTCAAGAACTTTCGATTTATTGACAGCGACTTCATATATTTATCAGAGATGAAAAGGGAGGGAAGATTGTTGGAGTTGGAGACGTTGTTTCTAAAGCACCTACGTTCGAAGACATTAACTATGTATCAGAATTGTGTTACAATCTTATGGGTGTATCACAAGTCTGTGACAAAGGAATATCTATGCTGTTTAACGACGTAGAATGTCTCTTTCTGAAGCCTGAATACTCAGTTCCTGCTGAGATGATTATGCGCACAGCTTCTCGTCAAAACAATACTTATGTCCTCAATATGAAAAACACCTAAACCAATGAGCAAATGACGTGTTTGATCTCCAAGGCATTAGAATCGGAATCACTGCTTTAACATAGGCGTCTGGGACATGTGACTTTCAAAAATATGAATAAACTTTCTAAATTAAACTTAGGAAGAGGTTTACTGATAAAAGAATTTCCGTTTTCAGATAAATGTATTCATGCGCCCAACCAAGACAAGCAACATAAAAAGCCGCACAAGTCCAAAGCAGTGAATATGATAACTGCACCATTGCAATTGTAGCATATGGATCTTTTCAGTCCTATTAGTGTTAAAGGTTTAGCTAAAAGATCTTATTACAGATGATTTTTCTCGATTCTCATGGGTTTACTTTCTTGAAGCCAAAAGTGAAACAACATCCATTTTACAGACTTTCATTCCTAAGATCAAGAACGTCACAAAACTGATGGTCAAGTCAATCAGAAGTGATAACGGATTTGAATTCAAAAATCAAATGTTTATCTCCTTCTATGAAGAAAAGGGAATTCAACTTTAGTATAGTGCAACTAGAACTCCTCGCAAACGGTGTAGCAGAACGAAGGAATGGAACACTCGTTGAAGCAGCTCAAATTATGCTTGTAGACTCCAAGCTACCCATCATCTTTTGGACGAAAGCAGTCAACACAACATGCTATATTTTCAATCGTGATCTCATTGTTTAACCTTACAGAATAACTGCCTATGCTTTCTTAACAAGCGAAAGCCTCTGATAGATTTCTTCAGACCGTTTAGATGTTCATGCACTCTTCTCAACACTAAAGACAATCTAATCAAGTTTGAAGCAGTCGGCGATGTGCATTATTTCATGGGCTATTCATCCACCCAGAAGGCATATAAAGTCTACAACGAACGAACCAAGATGGTGCTTGAATCGTACTATGTCGACTTTCAAGAAGTAAACTACACCAACACTAGAAGTTCTCCTAATTGTTTTTGCGATGTAGATGTCATTTTCAACGCTTTCAAAATTCCCAAACCCCTTTCTGAAACCAAACATGCAGAAACCACTCTAATTGAACCATTGTTTGACTCCTTAGACATTGGTTTCACCCTTTTCACAACTTGTTTCACTCTAACTTCAGCCAATCCAATCCTTCCCATCGAAGAAGTAAGTGGTGACACTTCGGCTGAGAATGCATCAGCAAATGATGATTCTTCCTCTCAGATGAATGTGGATGAACCTATTCAAGAGGACGAACCTCCAATCATATATGTTAATGAACACTTCAACAATCTACCTCAACAAATTCAAACCCATACCAACGTAAGTTATATGACCAATCGGAATCATCCCATTGAAAATGTAATAGGTCCGGTGGAATACTGCGTGCGAACTCGTGGACATACATATGTTATCAACAAAGGATTGTACGATGCTTTTCTTTCGCAATTTGTACGAAGTGATGTCGAAGAAGCCATTCAAGACTCAAGCTGGTTGCAGGAGATGCAGGAAGAACAATCTCAATTCCAAAATCTCAAAGTGTGGGAACTAGTTGATCTACCAGAAGGGAAGTTTCCAATTGGGACAAAATGGGTGTTCCGTGACAAAATGGATGATCGTGAAGTGGTTATTAAGAACAAGGCAAGATTGGGAGTTCAGGGATTTAGATAGGAGGAAGGGATTCATTATGAAGAAGTTTTTGCTCCGGTAGCACGTTCGGAAGCAATTAGAAAATTCTTAGCATATGCATCATACAAAAACTTCATAGTGTATTAGATGGATGTGAAAAGTGTGTTTTGGTACGATAAAGTAAAAGAAGAAGTTTATGTTTGTCAGCCTCTTGGGTTTGAAGATCCACATTTCTCTAAACGATACTTCAAGCTTGACAAAGCTATCTAGGGTCTTCATCAAGCGCCTCGGGCTTGGTACAAAACTTTGTCAACATACCTTCTAGAATGCGAGCGGATACACCAAAGGAATAATCGACATGACTCTCTTCACAATAAGGATCGGAGACAATGTGATACTGGTTCAGAACTATGTGGACGAGATCATCTTTGGGTCAACCGATGAAGCGTTGTGCAAGGAATTCGAGAAGGTTATGAAATCAAAGATCGAAATGAGCATGATGTGGGAGCTGACATTTTTCTTGGGACTAGAGGTGAAGGAACAAGAAGACGATATCCTCATTCATCAAGCGAAATACATTAGGGATATTCTTGCTAAATAAAGTATGAATGATTGTAAATCTGCAAGCATACCATTTGCATCTAAGACTGAACTCACTCCTGATATTCAAGAATGGCTCAATCGTTAACTTGGGATAGCACGAGAAAACATAACCAACCCATTACCCTAGTTCCACCAAAACTTGATTGGTTGTCTAGAAGCAAGATAAGTTATACAGTTCAGGCGAATAAAAAATCTACCGCATTCACATAGAAGAATTCTAGAGAACATCGAAAGTAAAACAATCAACAAGGTCAAGACAATCACGACAACAATTCAGAATAAAGAAGTGATTGTGACGGAAGAAAGAATTCAAAAAGTGCTGAGTCTTGGAGACAACGGAAGGGATCCCATGAACCTAAGTAAAGAAGATATACTAAAAAGGTTTCGAGGGATGAACAATGTTGGATATGTCGGAAGAACAAGATCAAGAAGAATAGGCTAACAAAAGATTGGAGACTCATTTGCATACTTTCAGTTTAAGTATGGCACACTGGAAAGGCGGGTATCACAGATTAAACTTGGAATTGTCAGCGACTATGCTTAACTTATGTACAAATCAGTTATTCAACATTTCTGGATTGATTTTCTACTACATGGTTGACAATGTTAATAGAGTTACATGGGCCATGTATCCAAGATTCGTCCAACTACTTATCAATGATGAACATCAAGATCTGCCTCACGACGGAATTATGTAACAGTTTCAGTTACCCACCAGAAGGCAAATCACTGAGTTGAGAAGAAGGGTGATGTTACATAATTGGATGTACAGAAAAGAGATACTTCCATTAGTACTTGAAGCTTATAGCAAGTATAGAGAAAGTGTGTGGCAAGTGAGAGAAAGACAAGAGAAGCAAGCTGTGGAAGAACAAGAACATGAAGTCGAACAAGAACCTCAACTAGTTCACAAGCGAAAAGACAAAGGAAAGAAAGTAGTTGAAGAGGGGGGTCTAAGAAAAGAAGCGCCCAACCAAGAAAGAGTTATGGGTGACAGCATCCGTGCTGGGTCAACAAGAGAAGAAATAGAAACAAGAACGGAGGATGAAGAGAAGGGAGATGATAGAGTCGGAGGCACCCGTAGTGGATACATCAGAACAGGAATAGCTGGATCAGTTCGTTGAAGGTTTACTTTCTGATCCCACAAAGACTACTTCGAGCAAGTCCCTAGTGCACAAAAAGAGAAAAACTGGAGAGGGATCTTTTAAAGATGCTCCACCAAAGTCAACTTCAACAACTCAAGTACCTCCTCAACGAGCTCCAGCAAGACCACCTACGTTTCAAGAACTGTATGATCGTTTATCAAGAGAAATCGGGTCGTTCCCAGCCAAAGAGTTTTGTCTATTAAAGAATCAGGTTAATGATACCAACATGCTTAGAGAGAAACTAAAGGAAAAACGAAATAAAAACAAAGAACTACACAACTAACTGTCGAGGTAAGCAGAGTTTCTAAGATTTTAGGACGAAGGAATGATCAAATTGCACGAAATGCTTCAAGATTTGTATACCCCAGCCGACCGACAACCAAAATACACCTGTGAAAACATTTTTAATTTTGACAAATTCAGAAAAGAGGAAGAAAAACGTAAAACCGCGATAGCTGAAAAGAAAAAGAAACGACTCGAATCAGCGGTTGAGGTGAACATCGGTGGAGACAGTGAAGAAGAAGAGATAGATAGAATTGAGATGCCCCCCAAGTTTATTATGTGGGGTTTAGAAGATGATGTGGTTTATGAAACAGATGAAGGAGACGAAGTAGCACCGCAACACCGTGAATGGTTCAAGAAAGAGCGAGCAAAAATGCTAGACTTCTATCAGGTCGTGACCGTTGAGAAAATTGATGTAACTTACAGAATCATATGCTTGAAATACTGCAACTTGACGGGGTTATTCATTGTTAAGCATAGAGGCGGTGTAATCCAACATTTCCGAAGTGGAAATGATATTCAAAGCTTACCAACGTGGGATATTCGTGAGCTAAACAAACATGATATGATAAATCCCACAAACCGCAGCATTTGAGGTGATTTTGAAAGCCTTATACTTCATGAATAAATGCGTGGATTCACCGTTTCAAGCCTCAACGCCCAAGAAGACGAGTATCGAAAACCACCAAGGACCCATTAACCAGAAAAGGCAGAGTTACATGGGTAAATAATCCAACTAAGGTGGTTACTAGGGTGAAGATTCCTCCAGAACATCTAGTAATGCTCACCAATTTCAAGAATTTATTCTACGACGGACAAACCGGTGTAGCTGTGATCAAATCGAACCATAATGAAGATATCAAAATTCTTGATCCAATGGATGTGTTTATGTTTTTCCTATCTGAATTGAATATCCTCTATGGGCATAAGATACACCTCGTGTTGGAAATGAATAGTTGGAGGAAGGAATGCTCTTTCAATGAGCTGTCAAGAGAGCTAGAGGAAGAAAGAGATGATGGAAATTATGCTTAGGATCGATGAACAGAAAGAGCAAGATGAAGCGAGAAAGAAAAATGTTGAGGATAAGCCTGTTGAACCACAATCATCTCCTACTCAAACCAAAGATCCATCATCTAAGTCTGATGTTCAAGAAATACTACCACCTCCGACTTCATCAACATATGAAGTCATTATGGAGGACCCACCAACAACAAGTGAAGTTGTTCTCAACCAAACTAGACAACCAAGAAAAGATCAAGATGTCATTGCAAGCCCAAAAGCTCAGAACAAAGAATGAAGACTCACAAGTACCCAATGGTCTAGGGGGGTATTGTTAGGACGTTTTGAGACCATTGATACTTGAGTTTCATAGTTTGTAGCTTGATTGTAATAGTTAGTAACACTAGAAGGGCTAAAAGTGTAATTATGGGTATATGTACCTATAGCGGCGTATTTAATGTCCCAACGTATTATTAAATATGCTGGGTAGTCAGATGCTATATATATGACTGCCATGAATCCTTTGGCTCCAAGTTTCTTGGACCAAGGTTATTTTGTTAATCATCTTTGTGCATTTATTTATGATCTTCATGTTCTAAATCATTATCTATGAAATTTGATTTCTATTATCATTATGGGATTACATCTTTGACAAGATTCTTCACTTTCATCTTAGTTTCTTTGTGTTTTCTTACTTATATATAATTCAAACACCTAATCTATAGGTGTTTGGGTGTTTGTCAATCACAATCAATGTGATCTGAAGCTGATTTGGGACTCAAGAGTGCGTGTAGAAAATGGCTTAAAGACCTGAATAATGAGTGGTTCAACTAAATCTTTCTTCTGGAGATGACCAAGACAGAGCCGTGCAAATGGGAGATCCACCATAAAAAGCATGCTATTCCAGTCTATGATTGTGGGATTAAATACATGCCGAATAACGTATGCTATTACTCAAAATCCAATCATTTGCAAGGATTGGCTAGAATATTTCTAGAAGACAACCAAATTTAACAAAAAAGGAGTTCTGAAGTTGAAATTTGTAAGAAGAAGATAGAAATTATAGAAGCTGATATTCAAAAGGCATTGAAACTTAGGATGATGTGATGTTTGTTCTCATAAAATGTGGTTTTCAAGGAAGTTACCCTCTCATGCACAAGAAGTTTTGCATCCATATTGGTGACTTGGTGACTGCTATCACATGTGTATAGATCGAAACAAGGGTTCTAAAGCCACATTACAAAAGAAATTAGCTTCAGGAATGGTTGCTCTTATCATGGACTGGGATTCTAATTATTCTAAGTATGTGTTTAAAGAGATGCATGGTAATTTGACTAGAAGAAAGAAGGAGAAGTTCTTAATGTATCCAAGGCTTCTGCAAATAATCTTGGATGACAAATATTCCAAGTCTACTGAAAGAACAGTGTCACAATTTGATCAACAGACTTTAACTTAGGCGACATTTGAAGCAATGATGCAATCTAGGAAAGGTGCTCAAAAGCGATTCATATACTTGAAACAGCTAAAAAGTTTGGAAAATTTCAAGAAACTATTGAAGGTTATGTGTATCAAGATCTAGCACCTGGCTTAGATTATGGTGATGTGGTAGAGGTAGAGGTACAACCAAATGATGCAATAGCTGATGAACATGATTTACAGATAGTTGTACATCAAAATCTTGAATTAGAAGCTGATGATGATAAGGTTTCAGATAATGAAGGGGTCCAAAATGAAGAGAGTCAATCAACTGATGTACTTATGTATAGGTACCTTTGATAATAACTAAAAAACAACTTGCTTCGTTATTAGAAAAGGTTCAGCGGGAAAAGAGTGGGATTCCTCCTCCTACATCCTTTTGTACAAGAATAGCAAGTTGGGATTGAAGAAATGCCAGACACAGGTTCAATTCTTAGAAAGAAGAGACGGTTAGATCCAAGACCTGGTGTGTTGGATACTAGTCTTGCTTTAGAAACAACACACCCGTTACAGCACCAGAAGTATAGAGAAATAATAGTTGCTGATGCTGCTTTGGCTGCTGCATTACAAGAAGGTTAACTCGTTGAAGGTATTAGTATGCTCGGTTTGAGTGATGTGAATGCTAGTGAAGCACCTGGAAGTTCAAGTGGTGCTTCACATAATGTACAAGAAAGTTCAAGTGGAGTTGCGTATTAGATATGCTTTATTTTATACCTAATTTATTCGTCAATTCCCTACATTTAGATGAGTTCGTATGTGATTTCCCCATGTTTTCGATATTATTTGATTATTTTATGGATTTTAGGACATGGTGGAAAATCAAGCATTTAGAAGCAGAAAAGAAAGAGCATCAGATGTGCTAAAAGAGTTTGTGAACAAGCGTGTCGAAAAAAGTGAATATATTCCTGTTGTTCAGGACCCCTTGCAGACTGCAAAGAGGTAGCCATATGGTCCACAAGGGGCTTGGCGGTGGAAAACAAATCGGAAACACGCTACAGACCACAAGGCATGACCATGTAGTCCGCAAGGCATTGTGAAATAGAAAAAATACGTTTAATACCCTACAATCGTAGGGTTGGAACCAGTTCGCAAAGAGACAAAACCACAATAGTTGAAGGTGATTTTTGGATCTTTGTGTGAAGATCGTAATGTTCGGGATTGAAGGATTGAAGTTTGGAATTCTACGGGTTTCGTTTTACACTTGTTTATTGGTAGTTTAAACTTAGAATCATGTTTTGCATTGTTTTGATTAATTTTCTTGACATGTTTTCTGAATTGTTAAACTTTTAACTTGTGTTTGATTCGTTTGTGAACATGAGTAGCTAAACATTTATGCTACTCAGGTCGTATTGATGATTACTTGTGATTTGTTAATTTTGGTTTGGATCATACAAGTTTGGCTTAATGTTTTGGTAAAATATCTATACTTGTGATGATACTGCATATAATCTAGAGGTGTCTTGTCTTAGATAACCCTATAAGCATCCACAAACTTTGTTTTAGTGGTATATTCTAGAGGTTTCTTATCTTAGATAACCCCATAAGCAACCTTATGAGTTATCGAAGGAGATAGAGTGTTGGTTTGTCGAGTTCTTAGGAATTGGGTAAAGGTGATATTGGGAGGAGATCCTTGCTTATTTACCTTATATTCCCGAACAAACTCGAGTTATTATCAACAACCTTCGATAACTCCTTCACGTGATTTTCCATAGACTTTGTGTTAGTTGTATAATCTAGAGGTGTCTTGTCTTATATAGCTGGATAAGCAACCTTTTGAGTCTTTGCAATTAGTGTTTTTCCACTCTTGAGACCGAGAGGAAATAGAGTGTCAGTTTGTCTAGTTCTTAGGTTTTAGTAAAAGTGAGATAGGGATGAGATCCTTGCTTATTTACCTTAGTTTCCCTAGCAAACCCAAGTTATTATCAACAACCTTCCATAACTCCTTCATACTTTTGGGTGTGTTGCGCTTAGCGAGAATGGGAGGTGAGTCTGTAGAGACCCAAATGTTAGGGGTTGATGTAGAGGGCATTTAGTTAACATGTTTTGACCTACAGCAGGATCCACCTTTACTGTTTAGTGAGCTATCACTAGGGTCTGAATGTTCTAAGGTTTTTGATGTGTTCGAGGTGTTAGAGAGAGAGACTCCTGAGGAGAAACCGCCTGTGGAGATACCCTCACCCCTACAGCTTAAGGAATTGCCATCTCACCTGGAGTATGCATTCCTTGGTGAGGGGTGTAAGTTGCCCGTAATTATTTCTTCGAGATTGACGAGGGAGGAGAAGGAGAGACTAATGGTTGTGTTAAGGGTGCACATGTATGCTATTGCTTGGAAGTTAGTAGATATCAAGGGTATTAACCTTTCCTTTTACACTCACAAAATTCTGACGGGGGAGGAGTACAGACCTGTTGTACAACCTCATAGGAGGTTGAACCCTAATATGCAAGATGTGGTGAAGAAGGAGGTGTTGAAGCTACTTGACGTCACCCTGATTTACCTGATGTCTGATTCTGCATGGGTTAGTCTTGTCCAGTTGGTCCCAAAGAATGAGACACACCTGATGCTTAACTTGGAGAAGTGTCATTTTATGGTTCGTGAGGGCATTGTGTTAGGTCATAAGGTTTTACATGCGAGGCTTGAGGTGGAACAGACCAAGATTGATACGATTTCCAAGCTCCCGCTACCTACTTCAGTGAAATATGTTCGAAGCTTCTTAGGACACACATGATTCTATCGTCTCTTTATTCATGATTTCTCTAAGATAGCTAGACCTAGCTATGACACAGTCATTAGAGAAGGAACATCCATTTGAGTTTACTACTGAGTGTATTAGGGCCTTCGAGTTGTTTAATGAGAGGCTTGTTACTATTCCCATTCTTGAGGCGCCTAATTGAAGCCTTCCATTTGAGGTCATGTGCGACGCGAGTGATTCTACTATTGGTGCCATGTTAGGGCAACGTAGGGAGACAAGCATTTTCATCCCGTCTATTATGCTAGCAAGACTCTAAATGACACTAAGGAAAATTACACCACAACCGAGAAGGAGTTGTTAGAAGTTGTGTTCGCATGTGACAAGTTTCATCCTATTTAGTTCCTTCTAAAACCATAGTTTTCATTGATCACGTTGTTCTTAGGCACTTATTCACGAAGAAGGACGTGAAACCTTGGTTGATTAGGTGGATTCTCTTGCTCCAGGAGTTCGACATAGAGATTAAGGATAAGAAGGGGGTAGAAAATGTTCCTACTGACCACCTATTTAGGCTTGAGAGTTCAGAGAGTGAGGAGCCTAGAAGGGAAGGGGAGACGATACGGGATTCCTTCCCCCGTGAGACGTTGATGTATGTGAGGGTCCAAGATGAGGGCTATCCATGGTTAACGGACTTTGTGAACTACCTATCCATAAGAGAGCTCCCAGACGAGATGCCATACTAGCTAAAGAATAAATTCTGTGCTGATATTAATTCCAATATATGGGAGGATCCTTACTTGTTTAGGATAGGTGTAGATCACATGGTTAGGAGGTGTCTGACTGCACCTGAGACTCGTAGTATTCTTGAGCATTGTCATTCGGGGCCGGCTGGTGATCACTACGGGGGGAGGGGTTGATTCAAGGTTTTATTTGCCCACAATCTTTAAGGATGGCCACGAGTTTGTTCGTAGTTGTGATGAGCCAGCAACATCTCATACCAGAATGAGATGCCCCAAAACCTCATCCAGGCGGTTGAGATTTTTGATATATAGGGCATTGATTTCATGGGACCCTTCTGCATGTTACATGGGAGTCGTTACATCCTGGTAGCCATAGATTATGTGTTTAAATGAGTACAGGTGATAGCCTTCACCATTAACAGTGAAGTTTCTCTAAGAGTTATTTGCTAGGTTTGGCACTCCTAAGGCCATCATTAGTTATCGTGGCACCCACTTTTGTAACTCACAAATTGAGAAGGTGTTGAAACACTATGGGGTCACCAATCAGTTAGCAAACATGTTAAACGAAGTAGTTTCCAGTTAACGAAACGCCTTAGGTTTTAACCTGTACGGTACTAACCAAACATGCATTATTAGTCAAGTAAATATGTAAAAGCGTTCGGGTTTTCATTAACGATGGATTCAGATTTAAAAACAAGAAAAACCACGTGAAAAACGCGTTATTTTGAAGGCGTTTACCAAACTGGGGGAACGCTTCACGCTCGATAATTATCCTAAACATCAAATATCAGATGAATGATATCTATTCTACACAAAATCCTAGGTCAAGGTTGGTCAGAAGGGTCTAGAAGACACTTGAGTGTTCCGATCGGAATAAGGGGACCCCTTTGCCAATCTTTTCATTATTTTAGCAAATTTATGACATTTACAAGCGTTAATACTTCTGTCCTAGCAAGAACATAACATTTCCCAACCAAATCTTGAGGTATATCATGCCTTTTGATTAGTATTTTCAAGTCTTTTTCATGCTAAAAATAGTAATTAACTAAAAGAACTTGGTTTGATCAATAAACTCTTGATATATTTGGTCGTAAAGGTTGTTTAAACATTAAAAACATATAACAAGATCATACATGGTGTTTTATGATGAAAAACCTCGTATTATGGATAAAAAATGCGAACAATTCGACAATAATCGAACAAAACAAGACCTAACTGAAAAAGATGATATAAAAGTCTTGATTGATGAGGATAAATACATGTTTTGTAGGTACTGTACCAAGCTCGACTCAGGCTTCAAAAGTTAGAAATTGCTTGAATAGGCGAGAAACATAAGGTATAACAACTAAAAACCGAACTTAGAAGCATAAAACTTAGTTTTAGCGTTTGATTTTCTGTGCGTATTGTTAAGAATTGAAAGTTTACAGTCTAATCATATATGATGAAAATAAGGCCTCTACAAAATTTAGAAATTTTTGACAATTATGAAAATATTTAGTGAATTTATTGGTGTTTGTGTTAATTCAGGAAAACTATCAAACAGACTCGATAAGCCACCAAATTTACAAAGAGACCGTTTATGGCATAAGAATGATCTACCAAAAACTTCGGGGTCCATTGGCTGACTCTAGATATAATTTTAGAAATTCTAAATTATCAAACTTTCGGTAACCGAAAACGCTGTTTAGGAAATTCGGTTGAACCTAGAAATTTTAAAGGGAGTTTCTGAACATATAAGGACAAGTCAGTAAAAATTTCAGAATTTTCAAAAGTCAGATGGTATTAATCGTCAATTTGTTGGTAAAACAGGCTTTTAGTATTAAATTATTATAAATGATAAATAGATTTAATAAATTCTAAAAAATTATATATATATATATATATATATTGTTAAAGTTTTACATTAAAATTTTGGATTTTATTATTTTGGGAATTATGATTTTGGAAATTGCGCATTGAAAATATATCATTTAATGAAAACTTGCAATTTAATTGTTTAACGAACCTGTGGTAACTTGTGAGTGATTCAATGGATTAATTAGAGATAATTGGAAAGTCGGAGTAATCCGAGTTGTTCCAGGGTAAATTGGGTAATTGGATGATGAATTACACGCGTTTTTGGTGAGTCCACAAACGACGGAAACGGAAACTGTGATTAAAATGAACTAGACGTCTGTAACACCCAAACTTTTGTTATAAAACAAATAATTTTCTATTAGTTAACCATTTGGAACAATATATATGATCATGACATTACTAGAACATCTAAAAGAATAACCGTGACCGGCACGTAAAATGGTTCACGAAAGCCAAACGTGAATTTGACGCTAAGACAATACCCATCGCCATACTATTAGGCTATGAGCCCATTCTCGAATAAAGATTCACACCCGCTTGGTATATATCAGTTATCGATTCAAAAACTATTTTAGGTAATTAATCGAACATTAACTAATATTAGCGTAAGAACCTACATCTATATTGTGCTTGCTTTCTGTGTGCATACCTATCAAATGAGTTTCATGGCCCCTCTTTTATACATGTGTTGTTAAACGTTTTTGGGGAAAACATGTTTATATACATATATACTTGCACATGAAAACGTGATTTAATATGAACAATTTGAGTGCATCGGCCCAACAAGCCTAAACCGCATGATTGTGTGCCTTATTGTGTGCTACGCGCGAAACGTGGTTGCACATATTCATAACTAAACATGCTATGTTGTGTTAGGCATAAGTACTTCCTGCATTGTTGTTTATTTGTTGTGGTTGGTATTGGATATTGGTCTCGGCACAACATGTGAACTTATTATAATTACATCACATGGGAAAAACTTCTTTAGTGTACTCACTGATTGATACTAACAAAACCTATGAAACTCAACAACTTTTGTAGTTGACCATTTTCAAACATGCTTTTTAGGTAAACAAGAAAACTGAATGATGCTTGTTGGGCTTGGAGCTTAAAGGTTTATTCATTTATATTGTTTTTTGGGCTTTTGGATTAATTTTGGGTTAATTTGGGCTTCCTAGTGCCAAGTGGGCCTAGGGTTGTATATTTGGGCTTTGACATGTCTATAAATAGAGGGGCTAGGGCACTTGTTTGGGGTTCGAGAGTTGATTACAAAAACTTGTATCTGACATCCTCTGGTGTATGCAAGTTCTTATATTCAAGTTATTCAAGTTGTTCTTCATCCTGATCATTATTTCTGCAATTTATTAGGATAGCGATACCTGTTTGATCCGTTACATGGGACTTACAATTGGTATCAGAGCCTGCTGTTCTAATACAGGCTCCGGGTATTGCTGTTTGAAGAAGTTTTTGAGGTTTATTGCTGGTGTTTGGATCGATTCTGACATTCTGGATTACTGTTCTTCGACGAAGGTTACTGTTCCGAAGAACTCGAAGAAGCTTTGCAGATTTCGGATTTGACACTGTTCCAGATCCCGAAGAACACGAAGAAAGTCTTCATAATTCGGATTTGTCACTATTCTAGATCCCGAAGAACACGAAGAAGGTCTTCATAATTCGGATTTGATATTATTATGGATTTCGAAGAACACAAAGGAGATCGTCTATTCCGGATTGATCCCTGACTGTTGCTTATCCGGATTGTGATCTGAGTTAATGGTGCTGTTATTAAAATTCCTTGAATTCCGGAATTTAGTTGCATAAAAGGCGGAGACACTGTTACGGATTGGGTTACTGTTCCGGATTTATAAGAGATAAGCAAGGCAATTTCAGATTGTTAGTTCCGGATTCTTGATTCCGGATATCATTTCAGAGGTGTTTATTCCAGATCTGCATTTCGGACTTTACTCCGGATCTGCTTTTCGGACTCTATTTCAGATCTGCTTTTCGGATTTTGTTTCGGATTTCATCTCGGACTTTTCTCTTCGGATCCTCAAATCGGATTCTTAAATCCGGATACTTCATTCGGGATTCCAATATCCGGATTGATTATTTCGGAAATTTCATTCAGTTTGACCATCGTTGACTTCCGGATTGCCATTCGGAAAAATCTTCCGGATGGACCATCTTGACTGCATAATTGACTGTTTCGAATTGGGCACTGTTCATTAGAGTCACTTAAATTAATTAAACCTTAAATCAAATTTGGTAAATTTTAATTAAATTATTGGCTGGATCATGACCGCATAGGACCTGACCAATGCCACACTGGCAGCCCAGCAATCGCAAACTTTAGCCCTTCACCAAGAGCTGGATCAGGTGATTGGCACTTCCACCAAAGTGTCACGTTTGTTAGATGGTGATGAGTATTATGAGTGGATGTTCCGCTTCAAACAGTATTGCAAGACAAAGGAGCCCAGGGTGTGGAGATGCATCATGAATGGTCCAAGAACCATAGTGTATAACACCGAGCAAGATCCCAAAACAAAAATTCCCAAGCCTATGCACCTATGGACCCCAGAGGACGTCAAAAATCATAGAGGAAGATGAGAAGGCTTCTACAACACTAACCATGGCTCTAGGACCCGATATCTCTAACGCAGTCAGGAACTGTAAAATGCTAAAGAGGTTTGGAGTGAGTTGCAAAATCTCTATGAAGGGAACGCTGACATGAAAGCAAGTAGGGTGAACCAGCTGAATCAGCAATTCAGCTCGTTCAATCACATATATGGGGAACCATCGAGAATCAGATACGCCGCTATGTCAAACTGGTTTCCCAGATGATTTCAGCTGAGATCACCCTCACCAACAGCGCCATGAACCGACAGTTGTTGAATTCACTCCCCAAAAGTTGGGATGCAGACATGGGCATGATAAAAAAGACAAAGAACCTGAACGGTGTCACTCTCACTAAGATGATAGCTACTATCAAATCATGTGAAATTGATAACAAACAAAGGGAGATCAATCATCAGAGTAGTCTGATGGCCGCAGGGATGACAGGTCAGAATGCAACGTTAATGTCACAGAATCTCGTCTATAGTCCTCTACAAGGAACTGCACAAGCACCAGGTGGATCAAATGTGGTGTACAGTCCAGCTGTCACGCCTCAAAACACTCAGTGTGTGTATGGGTTTCAATCTCCAAATCCTACGACGGTCTCAGCGGCTCAAGTCCATACACAGTTCCATGCTCAGTATCCTAATGTGGTTTTCAGTCCTGCAACTCCTCAAACCATGCAACAAGGCGTTATTCCTCAAACGGGCGCACCTATCCCTGGCTCTACACAACCCGCTCCCAACTCTGCGTTTCTCACAAAGGAGAACGAAGAGAAGTTGGTGATTACTGCATCTATGATCAAGAGCTTGAACGCCTTTCTAGCAGGCCATCTGACCTCTCCATCTATTCTACCAACAGGAGTTGATCAAATCATGGAGGAAGACCTGGATGAGATCGATGTCTCCAGGAACTTAGCAATGGCTGCTTTTCGGGTCAACAAATTTCAGAAAAAAGTATGGCAGGCAACCTTTGTCCAACCTGAAGACTGGTCTCACAAAGGACAAACTCAGATACTACAGATGTCATGAACCAGGACATTTCGCTAGGAATGCAAGAAGCCACCATCAGGGCATGTATCATCAAGGGTTGCTGATAACAGAGCAGTGACAGACAGTTAGTTCCCGTCTCTCCTTCCAAGTCAACTACTAGTCCATCTGGCAGCTCAGGCGGGAAGTCCACAGTACTTGTGGCCCAACAGCATGAGGGATTCAACTGGGCCGATGCTGCAGCTCAAATGGAAACCTTGAATCTATCCAAGAACAGCAACCACTGCATGATGGCGCAGACAACTGAGACACCCGATCTTTCAGAAATGATAAATCGAGTACTGTGTTCTGATAGTTGTCGTTTTAAATTATCCCAAATGCGCGCCCACAACTCAACTCTTGTGGCTGAGCATTAACAAGCTGTGTTAGAACATCGCCCTTAAACATAAGAACAAGCTTCTTATGGAGAAGGTCGAAGCGCAGAAACAAGATGTGGCTCAGCTAAAGCTAGACTTGAACCAACAGCAATGTTGGGTCTACGACTACAAGCTAAAATTAGCTGAAAAGGACGTAGAACTTCAATCAGCCTTAGCCAAGCTGAATTCCTTGACAGGGAAGCTTCATGAAAATGAAATAAATATTAAGAAATTTGAAACTTCCAGCAAATTAGTCAAGGACTTATATGACCTCCAGCTTAATTATCAAAAGAATTTCACTAAGGGTTTAGGGTACAATAGGGCACTCCACCATATAATCATAACTACACTAGAATGCCTGAAACTGAGGAGAAATCAAAAATGCTGGAAAAAAGATGTATGGTAAACTGTCAGATTATTTATCTAAATCATGGACGCCCTATTATCCTAAGTTCTCCAAACCCAATGAACTCAAGAAGGATGATGTGTTTGTGGCTTCTACATCACCTCCTAGTGAAACTAGTAATCATCCATCTGAGAGTACGGTGGAATTGGAGACAGAAGTACCTAAGGCAGAACCCTCCTCTACAACACTTAATGAAAAGGAATCTTCTGATGCTCAAACTAAATTTGTGAACGATACTAATGTTTCTAATTCATGTGCAGAAGAAATTTTAGTTGAGGACATCACACAGGATAATGAAGCAGAATGTCTGAATATACATTCAGACAATTCAGCTGATGATTATGCTTTTTATAAACTTGCCTTTGATATTTTAAATCAATTTCTTGCTGAACAATTTACATGCTCAAACAGTGTTGGTTGTGTTGAACATTTAGACAGTTTAAATTCTGATACTGATGTTTTGAATGATGATAATAGGTGTAACAATTTGTGTGATGAGAAAATGAATTTAGCTGCATGATCTACATCAACAGATGACTCGGCCTCATCAGCTCCAGCTAAGGATACCGAATGTTCATCTTCAGCTGAGGATACTGAAATTTCATCTTCACCAGAGGATATCGAATGTTCATCTTCAGATGAGGATACCGAAAGTTCATCTTCAGCAGAGGATATCAAATGTTCACCTTCTGAGGCCGCATCTTTTGATGCATCTAATAGGAATGACAGTGTTAATGATGACCAACCAACTGTTTCTGTCAATGTTAATGGTGACATTTTTCTAGAATATTTGGGCGACCCAAAACAAGGAACTGATTCGGAAATGAAAGCAGATGAACACAAATCTAAAATTGATTCAACTGCAAATTTTAAATCAAACAGTGAATCAGAATCTAAAATTTCTCTAAATTGCGAAGTTCCATCATCATCTGCTGAAAATTCTGAACATGATGTTCCTGTAGAGTCACTCGTGTCCTCTACAAAATCTGTCTCAAAGTGTGATTTGAAGAACAAGCCTAAAAAGAAAAGAACATGTAGATCTAGAAAGAAGAAAACCAAAGAAGGTCTTCAAACAATGCAAAGGCAACCGCTGAGTCCTCTCGTCAAACTGAGGAAGTAACTCAGCAGTCGCCCGTTTCAACTGTCTTGAAACAATCTTCATGTTCAAAATCCTGTAATTCAAATCACAAATCTAACAAGTGTGCTGATGGTTGTGCGCAGGACACCGCCAAGCCAAAGACCATGCAACAGCCGTCAGTAAACGCCAGCAAGAAATTAACCGACAAATTGGCAAGAATTTCCCAAGCTGAACGGACTATTTTCTTCCAGAAGAGGTAGACCTGTTTCAACTGTGGATCTCCCGGGCACATTGGTCGAAACTGTCAAAGGACCTTTACCTCTTTCCATACTTTGTACTCCAGACATCAGAAGGCTATGCCTAATTGCCAATATAAGGCTCGATTTGTGGCTAAGTCTTCTGATCAAGATTGGAACTTGGCCAAGAAAAAAAATGTTAACCCCTTGAGACCTTCGGTTTCCAAGAATCCCTCTAGCACTCCTAGGAATGTGCAGAGGACTGATTCAGTGACCTGGAGGCCTAAATCAGTGGCCAAGAATCAGTCTACTAACCCCTTGTCAAGTAAATCAAAAGCATCATCAACCTCATCCTCAACTAATTTGATCTTTCGTGATGTTACTTATGTTGATGCAAGGGCAAACCCAGAGCTTCTATGGCCTGGGTTCCCGTTTCTAACTAAACCTGTTGAAATGTGCAGGAAAAACTCTGACGCGCTCTTTTTCGATTATGGTATATTGATCGCGGCTGTTCCAGTCGCATGACAGGAGACATCTAGCAGTTGAAAGACATTCAGTTTTTCGATGGCGGGTCTGTTTCCTTCGCAGGTGGAGAAACCGGGAAAATCACAATGCGAGGAACCGTTTGCAATGGAGCCCTGAGTTTTAAAAATGTCAACTATGTACTAGAATTGAAGCACATTCTGTTAAGTGTGTCTCAACTCTGCGACAATCATCTGGATGTTCTCTTCACAAAGAAAGGATGATATGTGCGCAAACCAGCCTTAATCATTCCAGATGATTGGATTCTTCTGAAAGCTGGAAGAAAAGAAAACACCTACGTCATTGATATGAATCAGGCTCCTTCTGACAAGCTCACATTCCTTTTTTCTTCGACAGCCGAACATGACGCCATGCTATGGCATTGCAGACTGGGTCACATCAACATGAAGAATTTAAATCGTCTCGCTAAATGTGGTTTGGTCAGAGATCTACCAGTTCGTGATTTCATGCAGATAAAAAAACGTGAATCATGTGCTCGTGGGAAGCAACACCGTCAGCCGCATAAAACCAAAGCCATACCCTCCACTTCTCAGGTTTTAGAACTGCTACACATGGATCTCTTCGGTCCAACAGACATTCACAGCATTGGAGGGAAGGCTTACTGTCTGGTTATTATTGATGACTACTCTCGATTCACCTGGGTTTTCTGTCTTACACATAAAAGTGAAACCGCAGAGATAGTGAAACAATTTGTCACGCTTATGGAAAACTAGACAGATTCAAAGGTAAAGGCTATTCGGTGTGACAATGGGACAAAGTTTAAGAATCTTACCTTAAACTCTTTCTGCTCCTCCAAGGGAATTGGAAGACAGTTCAGTGCAGCCATAACCCCACAGCAGAACGGGTTGCCGAACGTAAAAATCGCACACTCATCGATGTGGCATGAACTATGCTTGTTGAATCCGAGATACCTCTCATCTTCTGGGCCAAAGCAATCAACAATGCATGCTACATTCAGAATCATGCCATGATCAACAAACGCCACATGAAGACTCCATACGAAATGGTTGAAGGTCGCAAACCTTCAGTCAAGCATTTCCGCAAATTTGGATGTCCTTGTGTACTCCTGCTCATGGATGCTAAAGGAAAGTTCGAAGCACGCGGAGATCCTTGTATTTTCGTTGGTTATTCTAAAAATACGACGTATCGCGTTTATAAAAAGATCAAGAAGATGGTGGTTGAAACCTACAATGTGGGTTGGCTGGAGGAAAATCCCAAGGACAAACGCATTTTGGTCCTGATTGGTTGTATGACTACTCGACCTTATTTAATCGTTTAGATATGTCTTCTAATATGTCTACAGGAGATAGTTCGACATCTTTCCCTCAAAAGGTGCCCATTCCTTCCGACGATAACGCTGACGCTGCCGCACTAAATGACACACTAAAGCAGTTAAGTGTAGATCCTCCTGGATTTAATGACATTGTCTCGCCATCCTCCACAGCTTCACCATCTCAAGCCCCAACTATCTCTTCGCATGTTCAGCCTAATCTTACTAAGGATGTGATTTCTCCTCCAGAGCCACCTACGGCAGATAACAAACTTCCTCCTGATTTTTTGGGCTCGTCCTTGTTTCCCGAGCCTACTCCCCTTGATTGTGCGGTGGATGCCTCGGTTGAGGGGGTGGCAACTAGAGTTGCTTCAGCTAGTGTCACCAACTTGTCAACCGATGTTTTGGTTCCTGCTACACTAATACCACAACGTTTACAGCGTGATCATCCCATTGAGAATATCACTGGTCCTGTAAACGTCGTTGTTCGCACACGCAGTCAATCTGGGGATATCAATACATGTCTTTATTCTTGCTTTATTTCCCAAATTGAACCTAAAAGTATTGATGTTGCCTTGAAGGAACCAGGCTGGGTGGATGCTATGCACGAAGAACTCAATCAATTTGAAACACTTGGCGTTTGGCAACTGGTGAAACTACCTCAGGGAAAGCGCGCTCTTGGAACTCGCTGGGTCTTCCGCAACAAGCAGGATGATACTGGAGTTATTGTTCGAAATAAAGCTAGATTAGTGGTCCAAGGGTTTCGACAGATTGAAGGACTGGATTATGATGAGGTTTATGCACCTGTCGCGTGTTTGGAAGTTATACGTATCTTCTTGGCATACGCATCTTATATGGACTTTATTGTCTATCAAATGGATGTCAAGACTGCGTTTCTATACGGCAAGGTGAAAGAAGAAATTTACATGGCATAACCACCGGGCTTTACTGATCCTGACAAGCCAGATTATGCTTATAAATTAGACAAAGCGTTGTATAGGCTGCATCAAGCACCTCGTGCATGGTACGCTACTCTTACGGAACATATGCTTGCTCATGACTACACACGTGGAACTATTGAATTGAATTGTAAAGGACTCATACGTGCGCACATATGAGCATGTAAGACCCTAATACATTTTAATCGAAAAGACGCAGCGGAAATACGAACCATAAAATTTCTTTTTTATATATGTTCAAAGATGTTTGAAGACTTTTTATTATGACTATTTTACATGAATCACATCCTTAATTCTTATTAAATACACTAAGTGTAACACACATTTACAACTAAGCAAGCATACTCCCGTACAATCCACGTTTGGCCTCGATCTTCAACTGCTTACACCTCATGATGATGATGGTGATGATCTATGTAACCTGCAGTCACCGTACACATCCACATCATTAGTAACGATAACAACGTACATAATCTAAAACATATATAATTTAAAGGACATGACGTATTCTTCCAACTTGTGATAATCCATTCGATTATCGTTCTGAATTTAATCCTTACGCCCGGTCAACTAACCTTCAAAAACAAACAATAAGTTCCCTGCACCTTCATTCATATCTCAAAAGTAACATGATTAGTACCTTTAATACTCGTACGTATTATAAGCCACTTACACATATCTACAAGTCCCATTCATTCATATATATATAAAATTCCAATATGTGCATACATAGTGTTATATCCAAATTTTACCCACATCTTTTAATCTAACACATTCAAGATACAATTCCTAGCCACAACATTCATACATACAATCCCGCACGTTCAAACCTATGTACGTATTCGTTCTTAGTCATGCTTGACACACCCCGGATTTCCAACCCGAAATCCATAAACCGGTGGGCCCGGGTGGGGAGTATCGTGACGTCAGTTGATAATCATCATAGTCAATTAAACACGGCACAGCAGAAGTCTTGGAGTAAAATTACTATTACAAACCAAATGTTCGAAAACAAAATAATATACAGGCTCGTAATAGAAGATCCACAGGCGGATCATAAATTGTACATGGAAAGAATATAAAACACACTTTGGGCAAATTTGGGATTTGCAAGATCCTCTATCACTACCGAGCACTTCAAGCCTATTTTCATATTGTACCTGCAGATTAGTCTTTTGAAAATACGTCAGCTTCCGCTGGTAAATACACCCAACCGACTGGTTTTGAAAACATTTCAAAAATGTTTTAAGTGCGTATCAGCACAAAATCTTTTATAACTTGGGTTAATTGACCGTCCAACCTTGTTAATAGATTTACATGTTTGTCCATACATACGGGCCCGGTACGGAGACCGAGACACAATTAACATACACACCACTTTAGACTCACGAAGGAGTCAATTCCTCCCAACCTTGTGGGAATGCATAATTGAGCGTCTATCGGGTGTATGCCTACACCCGCGGCTAAGGTCATGGCCATTTCTATTATAATGAGCCGAGGATATACAGACACGGTAGTTAACCCCCGATGTTTAAAGTATCAAAATAAACTGATTAAAACAAAATATGCGGATTTACTATCCCCGAACCGGCGTTCGATTGAATCCCATTTCCGACAAACCGGTAATAATTTACCGTAACTCAAGCCCGTATAGGGAAATAGGTCGAGAGTATTTACCTGAGCAAGTCTTCTTTAATTTTAAATAACTCAGTCATACACAAAAGGACTAAGTGCAGATAGCATTTACCGGCAATTATCTAGTATGGATTATGGCATAAACTAACCAATTAAATACTAACGGTCTTTATTTAAGTCATTGAATTAGACCAACTAGCGTACTTGATCAAAACGCATGACACTAGATTAAGCGATGATTGGATAGAATGTAGTTTAACACCAACAAGTACCTTGATTTGTATAATATGGGTAAACAATAAACATTCTGGATTTTGAGACTTAAATGACAAGGTTAAACCCGTTTTGGTTAATTTTCATAAAATTGTTACATACTTAAACGATCACATATTAGTGATATCGGGTAACCGGATAAGTCATGGACAAGTTCTATATGCCATTAGAGTTTAAATAAGTTAAGATGTCAGTAGGATATCAACTTGTATGCCCGTTATGGTTTTAAAACGAAACTATGCCTTATAAGGGCATTTCGGTAATTATATATCGTATAAAAAGAAGTTGAACATATTTTAAGTTTATAATCATGAGTATTCTGGAAAAATATTTTATATATAATATAATCTCAGTAGGATATCAATTATATGTGTAATTTACCTTTTATGACCAAACTATGCACCGAAGGGGCATTTTGGTCATTTTACACATACTTTATAAATTATTTGGGATTCTGAGTTCATATCATGTACCTACTGTAAATATGTTTAAAATAAATTTTAGAATAAGTAGATATCAAGTCTTTGTCAATAATATGGTTTAAAACCATATTATGCGCCGAAACGACGCTTTTGTCGTAAAATGACGTTTTATGCGATGTTTAATAAAAACTGACATTAGGGTCAGATTAAAATGTTTAAAATATGTTATTCAATATAACATATGGTAGGTAAATGGTTTACCTTGAAAAAAATTGATTAAAACCATTTTATGAGTCACATGGGCTAGAACCGTCATTTATAGACATAGTTTTAAGGACTTGCTTGAAAACTTAGTTTATAACTTGGTTCACATCCCAAACAATCCTACTTATAATATTACATTAGTAGAAAACGCATTTTCAAGTTCATTTCCATTCAAAACCTTGTTTTATACAAAAATGGCATTATGGTCAAAGATGGCATAATTATGGAACTTGCGCATAAACTTGGATTCTGATTATGATCATGTAATATAACCTCATAGGGTTATGCTACATTATATTATGATCATAATGCAACTTTAGATCAGTAGGAAACTAATCTAAATCTGTCAGAATCGAAAATCAAAGTAGAATTCAAACTTCACGACTTTCGGTTGTGAACCGACCTTAGAACTGAAATTGACGAGTCGATCATGTTCTTACATATTCTAATAATTATTACCAAGTTGTTTAAGTGTCAAAACAGGTTTCATAACATATATAAGATCAATTTATGATTTTTCCAAAAAATGGCCTGTTTGACATTTTAATAACTTAACTTTGACCCGTCAATTGGTCTAGCAAACGTGATCTTCATGAGGTGCCCTTTATAGGGATTAACACCTACCTTATTACGATCACTTAGCCATGTTCATTTTGATAAATGGCTAGACCATAATGGTCTTAACCGAAAGTCAAAGCGTTTTTCGTAAAACGCTTGACTTTTGGCTATAAAAGCCTATAAACGAAAATGCACAAAGAAGGAACACTTACCAGTGATTCTTAAGGTGCAAAAGAACTATGTTGGATGCTCCTTTTCGCTAGAAACTTCCAGAGGAGGGAGAAGATTGAATAACTTAGAAAGGTGCAAGTTGGAATGGTGAACTTAAGCACCTATTTATAGTTGGAGAACTCAAAGGAGGTGAAGCCAGGACTTTAGGGGTGTAAGACGAAGCTTAAAAGTGTCCTAAAACATGGCATAGCTGATTACAAGTCCATGATTTGAATTAATGGTTTTGGAGTTTTGTTTTGGAGCCAAGCAAAACTTTTTGTTGCAGACCCTTTCTCGGCCCCGCGAGAGACCCAGGCTTGGTCTCTCGCGGCCCGCGACCGCGATATGGCCAGTTTCAAGTTTTGACACTTTTAACCCCTTTTTGGCACTTTTAGCCCTCCGTAGCCAATACTTTGCATACTCGGGATTATGCGCGGACATTGTCGTTCTCTCGGTTCGTTAAAAGGTCACTCAGAGGTAAGAATTAACATGTTGACAGTTTTAATCCCTCCAATATCCAACTTTCAAATATTTACAAAATTGAACCCTCTCGTCCAACAAATGGCGTGTATGGGAGTTAGGACTTCGTATAGGATCACTTAGAGGCTTATTATAAGCATGTTGATTCCGATGTCACTCAGAGGCTGGGCATGTTGACATATCAGTCACTCAGAGGCCAAATTTCAAGCATGTTGACATATCAGTCACTCAGAGGCTAATGATTTAAGCATGTTGACATATCAGTCACTCAGAGGCTGTTATTTATGCATGTTGACATCGGACCGTCACTCAGAGGCTCAGTTTGAGCATGTTGACGCCTTTAGTCCTTATTGGTCTTTAGCAGACTATATTTAAAATACAACATGTGCCACTATACTATTGGACATGATTTTACAGGGTGTTACAATGCTTGTTTGTGGTTTCCCGCTACCAACACTTTACGGAAAGGTGCACTTTACTGAAGTGTGCACCTCGCTAATACGTGCACTATACTTAAGTCTGCAGTTTACTGAACTAGTGTACACTTTACTGAACTAGTGAAAGTTTACTGAACTATTGCACACTTTAGTGAACTAGTGCACTTACCAAACTAGTGCACTTACCGAACTAGTTCACACTTACTTAAGTAGCACACAATTTCCTGACCCAGTGCACTTACTAAACTAGTGCACACTTTACTAAACTAGTGCACATTTTACTGAAGTAGTGCACATCTTACATAAGTAGCACACAATTTCCTGACCTGGCATGTTGACATATCAGTCACTCAGAGGCTAATGATTTAAGCATGTTGACATATCAGTTACTCATAGGCTAATGATTTAAGCATGTTGACATATCAGTCACTCAGAGGCTGTTATCTATGCATGTTGACATTGGACCGTCTCTCAGAGGCTCAGTTTGAGCATGTTGACGCCTTTAGTCCTTATTGGTCTTTAGCAGACTATATTTAAAATACAACACGTCCCACTATACTATTGGACACGATTTTACAGGGTGTTACATCCTCACCCCCTTAAAAGAAATCTCGACCTTAAGATTTTATTCAAAAAGATGGGGGTACTTTTGTCACATAGTGGACTCGACCTCCCATGTATATTTAGGACCTCTAAAAGCGTCTCACTTAACCTTTACTATATGTATCATTTTCCTTTGGAGCTTCTTAACCTGTCGATCCTCGATCGAAATTGGTTTCTCAATGAACTTCAGGTTTTCATCTATTTGCACATCTTCGTGCCACATTGCTAGCGACTCATCGGCTAGACATTTCTTAAGGTTAGATATGTGGAATACATCATGAATTCCACTAAGCTCCTCTAGCAACCTGAGCTTATAAGCTACAGTGCCGACACGTTCGATTATCTCGAAGGGTCCTATATATCTTGGGCTCAACGTGCCCTTCTTTCCAAAACGCATAACAACTTTCCAGGGTGATACCTTCAGCATGATCTTGTCCCCTACTTGGAACTTAAGAGGTTTACGCCTCTTGTCAGCATAGCTCTTCTGCCTATCTCTGGCAACTTTGAGGCGATCACGGATTTGCACAATCTTTCCCATGGTCTCCAGGACAATCTCTGGTCCTGATAGTTGGGCTTCCCCAACTTCTGCCCAACACACGGGCGTTCGACACTTTCTCCCATATAAGGCCTCAAAAGGAGCAGCCTTAATACTAGTATGATAGCTGTTATTGTAGGAGAATTCTATCAGGGGTAAGTGGTAATCCCAAATTCCACCTAAATCAATCATACATGCCCTAAGCATGTCTTCTAGTGTCTGGATACTACGCTCACTTTGACCATCAGTCTGCGGATGGTAAGCCGTACTAAACTTTAATGGTGTGACTAAAGATTGTTGGAAACTTTTCCAAAAGTGAGATGTGTATCTAGTATCTCTGTCAGATACAATAGATACAGGCACACCATGTACGGACACAATCTTGTCCACGTATAACTTAGCCAATTTGTCAGAACTATATGTCTCTTTAATTGGCAAGAAATGTGCGGACTTGGTCAGCCTATGCACTATGACCCAAATAGTGTCATTACCACATTTGGTCTTTGGTAACTTGGTAATCAAATCCATAGTTACCATTTCCCATTTCCAAGTGGGAATTTCAAGCTGTTGCAGAAGTCCTGACGGTTTTTGATGTTCGGGATTAACTTGCGAACACGTCAGACTCTTAGCTACATAAGTGGCTATGGATTTCTTCAAACCCATTCACCAATAATTCTTCTTCAAATCTTGATACATTTTGTCACCACCCGGGTGAACATAATATCTTGAATTATGCGCTTCCTGGCGGATTAGATTTCTAAGTCCTCCAAAGATTGGAACCCAAATTTTATCATTAAATATTAGGATTCCATCCTTTCCAGGCGTTAATTGATTAACAGTTCCTGCCTAATCCCTCATTAGGGATATTAGCCTATAACAGGGCTTGTTTTTGTGCATCTAATAGCTTCTCACTCAAGCTATTTCTGAGCTCAATGCTCTTGGAGTTAATCCTTATAGGTTTAACTCGTTCCTTACGACTTAAGGCATCAGAAACTACATTTGCCTTGCCTGGATGGTAGCTAATCTCGCAATCATAATCATTAAGTGTTTCCATCCGTCGTCGTTGTCGCATGTTCAATTCTTTCTGATTGAGCAGGTTTTGGATACTCTTATGGTCTGTGTATATAACACACTTTGTACCATACAAGTAATGTCTCCACAGTTTTAGTGCAAATACAACGGCACTCAATTCCAAATCTTGGGTGGTGTAATTCCTTTCATGCACCTTTAATTGTCGTGATGCATAGGCAATTACCTTGCCATTTTGCATTACACACAGCCCATACCGGTGTGTGATGCATCACAATAAACAACAAAATTCTCAATACCCTCAGGTAGAGATAACACAAGAGCATTGCTCAACTTGTGTTTTAGAATCTCAAAAGATTCTTGTTGCTTTATACCCCAATTATATTTAACATTCTTACAGGTCAATGTAGTTGGAGGAGTGGCTATTCGTGAGAAGTTCTCAATGAACCTTCTTTAATAACCAGCCAGTCCTAAGAAACAACGAATTTCAGATGGAGTCTTGGGAACTTCCCAATTCATTATGGCTTCTATCTTAGCGGGATCCACTTGGATACCACGCTCACTTACAATGTGTCCAAAGAATTGGACTTCTCTAAGCCAAAGTTCAAACTTAGAGAATTTTGCATAAAGTTTCTCTTGTCTTAATAATTCTAGGAAGCATCAAAGATGTTTCTCGTCTTACAAGAATAGATAAGTATGTCGTCTATGAAGATAATGACAAACTTATCTAAATATGGTTTGCAGATTCTATTCATGAGATCAATGAATGTTGCTGGTGCATTTGTTAGCCCAAAAGGCATCACTAAGAATTCAAAATGACCATAGCGGGTCGTGAAGGCTGTCTTAGGAACATCCTCACTCCTAACCTTCAATTGATGATACCCAGATCTCAAATCAATCTTGGAGAAATAACTAGCCCCTTGTAGATGGTCAAATAAATCGTAGATCCTGGGCAAAGGATATCTATTCTTGATTGTCAACTTGTTCAGCTCTCGATAGTCGATGCACATTCGCTTTGAACCGTCTTTCTTCTTTACAAAGAGGATAGGAGTTCCCAAGGCGAGGAACTAGGCTGAATAAAGCCTTTCTCCAAGAGTTCATCTAGCTGCGTCCTCAATTCCTTCATCTCCGTTGGTGCTAGCCTATATGGAGCTCTAGCGATGGGTGCTGATCCTGGGATAATATCAATCTTGAACTCCACTTGTCTATCGGGAGGTAGGCCTGGCAATTCCTCAGGGAAAACATCGGGATACTCCGAGATAACTGGTTGATCTTCAAGGTTCAGTTTAGGTTTATTGATGGTTACTTGTGCCATGTAGATGACACAACAAACGCTTGGATGTCTTAAATAACGATACCTTGTCCGGCAATCCATAGTGTGAGTCTCCAGGGATGGTGATCTTTCAATAGATGGGGTCTTAATTTCGATGAGCTTCTTATCGCAGGCAATGCGGGCTTGGTTATGATATAACCAATCCATGCCTAAGACAACATCTAACCCCGCCAATTTCATTGGTAGAAGGGAGATGGGGATGGAATGATTCTTAATGGATATAGAGCATCCATCAAGAATGGAAGATGTGGATTCTATCGTTCCATCAACAAGTTCTATCTCATAGGTTTTATCTAGAGTTCTTATGGGCAAGTTTAATAGTTTACTAAACTTCTGGTCAACAAATGATTTATCCGCACCCGAATCGAAAAGAGCTCTAGCATAAATATCATGAATGGGGAAAGTACCTGTTATGACGTTTTTGTCATTAACAGCTTCCTTAGCAGTCAGTCGAAAAGCGCGTGCATTCCCCTTCTTGGCCTCTCCAGGCTTCGGATTATTATTCCTTGAATTCTTAGGGCAGTTAGTTGCAATGCGCCCTTTTTCATTGCAGATATAACATACAGCATCCTTCAGATCTTTACAATCTAGGGTCTTATGCCCTCTCCTTTTAGAAATACCACAAGGTCTACCTTGTGTATTAGAATTACACTGTCCCTAGTGTCTGCGGTTGCAGGTCTTGCAAAATGGCATCACAGCCGACCTGCCTTGGTTCCCTTTGAACCCGAATCTCCCTTTATTTTTCTTATTAAATCTTTTGGAGTTGTCTTCATCTCTCTTCCTTTTCCTGTCAGATTCAGGCTTAACTGACTTGTGCCTTACTAAATCAAGGGTGAGAGAGAGAGATAGGTATATAGCAGACCTACAGGTATTAGACTGAGCAGCCTTTACCATGCCCTTAATCTCAGGCACTAATCCATTGATAAAACACGCAATGCATTTGGATTCTGGGGTGATTAGATAGGAAACTAACCTAGATAGGGAATTGAAATTAGAAACATACTTCCGACAGTCTAGGTTTTACATTGAAAGAGACAAGAAGTCTGTCTCTATTTTCTCCACCTCATGGGGTGGGCAGTAGGTTTCCTTAATAAGGTCCATAAACTTAGACCATCCCAGATTATACAGGTATACTTTACCTGTGGACTGAATCATCGCCATCCACCAAGTTAGGGCATCGCCCTTGAAGGATTGTGATACATACTCGACCACATCATTTTCAGCACAACCGCTGATGTCTACGATGGTCTCCATCTCGTCCAGCCACTTTAGGGCTTCTACAACTCCTTTTTTCCCATTAAAGTCTTGGGGTTTACAGGAGACAAAGATTTGTAGGTACACCCGTCTTTAGAAGAACATGACCTATCAATAAAGTCTACTTTCCTTGGTTCACTCTTTGCATTTGAAGAGTGAACAGAGCTCTCTTTATGAGCTGAAGATGGGGTAATTGATTGTGGTCTAGAGCTAGTAGCACTCGACTCTCTTAGCTTTTCAATGGCCTTACTCATGGCCTTTTCCACAGCCGCATCAATACGCGCTTGGAAATCATTATTATCTATGGCTACATTTTTGGCGTCCTTAGAGTTGACGTTCCGATGGCTACTTTGTGCCTCATTAGAATTAGCCATTCTTCAAAGTTTTGGTTCTATAATACCAATAAAATTTCTCTTAGCCATGGTATAACAACCATATCGGCTTTTAATCATTGGGGATAACAATCCATTGCCTAATTTAAATTAGTGTGAATAACATCACAACTCTTAGGCTTAAGTATCTATATTTGCCCTAGGTCTCCAAAAAGACCATCAAAGGCAAATTACAATCTGGACATAGTCCATTTATTACTAGACAGGGGATCGTAATGTCACAACTGTCATTGTCATATTTGACAATTTTATAGCACATAGGCTTGTCACAAGGGACATTTAAAACATGGCACATAGGCCTGTCACAAATGGACATAAGGTTATGGCACCTAGGCTTGTCACTAATGGATATAAAATATGGCACATAGGCCCGTTACTAATGGACATAAATTATGGCACATAGGCTTGTATCTCTAATGGATGTAAAATAGGGCACATAGGCACTACATCACTAGTGGATGTTTTATTTATCACCGTACTGGTGATATTTAGCACGGATTAAAATAGATCACATGGGCTATATAAAATAAATCATAACCCGAAAGGGTAATACATCACTAATGGATGTTTTATTCATCATCGTACTGATGATATTAGCCAGGATCAAATAGATCACATGGGCTATATAAAATAAATCATAACCCGAAAGGGTAATACATCACTAATGGATTTTGTATTCATCACCGCACTGGTGATATTAGCCGGGTTCAAATAGATCACATGGGCTATATAAAATAAATCATAACCCGAAAGGGTAATATATCACTAATGGATGTTTTATTCATCATCACACTGATGATATTAGCCGGGATCAAATAGATTGCATGGGCTATATAAGGTTAGTACATAGTCCATTACCTTGAAGGCTAGCGTGATTCCTCAAGTCACACTACCAAGAGTATGAACATTACTTGAATGTTATCATAAGAGGACCTTAATGGTTGATTAATAGTCCCAGTCGCATTGACCTTAATGACTTGGAGGCTTGAACTTAGTCCACCACCTCTAGATAGAAGGATAACTTCCCTTTACTATCATGATAGAAGACCCTTCCGTTCTTAACTACCATTTATATATTTGGCCAAATATGTGGTCTGTGCCACTCGACAAATCAAAACCATTAAGATCTTTTTGGAATTATATCACAAAGCATAAATTTCGAGTAAAATCGAGACGCCCGTTTTGAATAGGATGAATATATAAATATATATATATATATATATATATATATATATATATATATATATATATATAATTCTAAAATACTTCATTAAATTTTTAATTTAGAAATTACAATACTAGAAAGTGAAATAAATTGTCCATGTAAGGACTTTAAAGAAATAAACATGTCCATGCACGGACTAAGGAAATAACAATGTCCTCGCAGGGACTACAAATAATTAGAAGAGACTTCACTCATCCTTCTTTCCTTTGACCAACTTGGAGAGTTTCTTGAAGAACTTATTTGTCTTCTTCTCCATTTTCTCGGCTTGCTGCTGCATCTCTTTCATCCGTTCCAAGGCCTGATTAATGGCCTCAAGTGGTGGCGGAGGTTGTGGTTGAGGTTGTGGCATAACCGGATATTGGTACACATAAGTTGGATATCCAGTCGATAGATAAGTAGGTGGGAAAGGAGACGGGTAAAGTGCATTGTGCATAACAGCTTGCATATAAGGGTCTTGCAACCATGCATGATAGTCTACTGGTGTAGACGGATTAAAAGGATCATATCCAGACATGTTTAGATATGTGGGCATTGGGTTAGAATAACCCGATGGTGGTGGTTGAATTGTAGGTGTGGGTGTTGGTTCAACCACAGGTGAGGTGTTAGAGGGTCCACCCATTTGTGGGTCCTCTTGAATCATGGGGTAGGAGTTTGGCAAAGGTGGCAACGATCTCGACCATTGTCCTGCATGTACCGACATACGTGCTCCACGCTTCCTCCTTGGTGGTTCAGGTGGCGGTTGAGGTTGGTCCACCGGTTCCATGTGGACATCTTCTGGAGCAGGAGGTGGTTGAGAGTGATGGGAAGGTGTGTGGGTGAAGGTAAATTGGTTCCAATATTGGTCCCACTCATTAGGACCTTGATAGGGCAATCCACCATAAGAGTTTGAATAGCTAGAAATTTCTATAGGATGTGCGTTCGATCCCGACGGAGGCATCTCCGGGTCGGAGTCCTCGTCCATAGGGTTTGGCTGGTCCAACGGATTTTGATCGGCTGGAGGCGTGTTAAAGTAATGGTTATGGTTAAATTCTTCATGGTAAGAGTGATGAGAATAGGAATGGTGAGAATGGTGTGAATGATACGAGTGGTGAGAGTGGTAAGAATTTTGGGAATGTGAGGGCGAGTGTCTATTAGAGACATAACGTCTCGCTGGTTTCCAAGGAGATGACTCTCCTGATTCTTGGTAGGCATCTAAGTTGTGAGGTTGAGGGGGAATGCGCCCCGATGGTCCTCCCCTCATTGGAACTTTTCCTCTTCCACTTTGTCCTCGTACACGTGGTGGCATTTTCCTGTTAAAAAATAATTCAAAAACAATACTAATAACTTAATAATGAAATGAGTAATCCTAGGTCAATGCCTAGACTCGGAAGTCTAAGGAATGTGCTCATGTAAGTCTGAGATTAAGCAAAGAAAGCTAATGTTTAATTATCTCAAACGTGGCTCTGATACCAACCTGTCACACCCCGGATTTCCAACCCGAAATCCATACACCGGTGGGCCCGAGTGGGGAGTATCGTAACGTCAGTTGATAATCATCATAGTCAATTAAACACGGCACATCGGAAGTCTTGGAGTAAAATTACTATTACAAACCAAATGTTCGAAAATACAAAATAATATACAGGCTCGTAATAGAAGATCCACAGGCGGATCATAAATTGTACATGGAAAGAATATAAAACAGACTTTGGGCAGATTTAGGATTTGCAAGATCCTCTATCACTACCGAGCACTTCCAGCCTATTTTCGTATTGTACCCGAAGATTAGTCTTTTGAAAATACGTCAGCTTTTGATGGTAAATACACCCAACCGACTCGTTTAAGGCCTTGTTCTTTGGAAGATCTATCTCGTGTCTGGTACTGCGCGGTTCCACTATGCAAGAACTCCGAATCATTCTCTTGAAGCTCATGAAAACATTTTGAAAATGTTTAAGTGCGAATCAGCACAAAATCTTTTATAACTTGGATTAATTGACCGTCCAACCTTCTTAACAAATTTACATGTTTGTCCATACATACTTGGCCCGATACGGAGACCGAGACACATAAACACCACTTTGGACTCACGAAGGAGTCAATTCCTCCCAACCTTGTGGGAATGCATAATTGAGCGTCTATCGGGTGTATGCCTACACCGCGCTAAGGTCGTGGCTATTTCTATTGTAATGAGCCGAGGATATCAAGGACAAGATAGTTAACCCCCGATGTTTAAATTATCAAACAAAACTGAGTAAAACAGAATATGCATATTTACAATCCCCCGAACCGGCGTTCGATTGAATCCCATTTCCGACCAAGCGACCGTAACCCAAGCCCGTATAGGGAAATAGATCGAGAGTATTTACCTGAGCTAGTCTTCTTTTAATTTTAAATAACTCAGCCATACACAAAAGGACTACGTGCAGATAGCATTTACCGGCAAGTCTCTAGTATGGATTATGGCATAAACTAACCAATTAAATACTAACGGTCTTTATTTAAGTCATTAACTTAGACCGACTAGCGTACTTCATAAAAACGCATCACGCTAGATTAAATGATGATTGGATAGAATGTAGTTTAATCCCAACAAGTACCTTGACTTGTTTAATATGGGTAAACTATAAAAATTCTGGATTTTGAGACTTAAATGACAAGGTTAAACCCGTTTTGGTTAATTTTTGTAAATTAGTTACATATACTTAACCGAGCGCATATTAGCGATATCGGGTTACCGGATAAGTTATGGACAACTTCTATATGACATTATAGTTTAAATAAGTTAAGATATCAGTAGGATATCAACTTGTATGCCCATTATGGTTTTAAAACGAAACTATGCCTTATAAGGGCATTTCGGTAATTATATATCGTATAAAAAGAACTTAAACATATTTTAAGTTTATAAACATGAGTATTCTGGAAAAATATTTTATTTATAATATAATATCAGTAGGATATCAATTATATGTGTAATTTACGTTATCACCAAACTATGCACCGAAGGGGCATTTTGGTCATTTTACACATAGTTTATAAATTATTTGGGATTCTGAGTTCATATCATGTACCTACTTTAAATATGTTTAAAATAAGTTTTAAAATCAGTAGGTATCAAGTCTTTGTCAATAATATGGTTTAAAACCATACTATGCGCCGAAACGGCGCTTATGTCGTAAAATGACGTTTTATGCGATGTTTAATGAAAACTGACATTAGGGTCAGATTAAAATGTTTAAAATATGTTATTTATTATAACATATTGTAGGTAAATGATTTACCTTGAAAAGATTTGATTAAAACCATTTTATGAGTCACAAGGGCTAAAACCGTCATTTATCGACATAGTTTTAAGGACTTGCTTGAAAACTCAGTTTATAACATGGTTTAACATCCCAAACAATCCTACTTATAATATTACATTAGTATAAAACTCATTTTCAAGTTCATTACCATTAGAAATCTTGTTTTATACAAAAATGGCATTTTGGTTAAAGATGGCATAATTATGGAACTTGCGCATAAACTTAGATTCTGATTATGATCATGTAATATAACCTCAGAGGGTTATGCTACATTATATTATGATCATAATGCAACTTTAGATCAGTAGGAAACTAATCTAAATCCGGTCAGAATCGAAAGTCAAAGTAGAATTCAAACTTCACGACTTTCGGTTATGAACCGACCTTAGAACTGAAATTGACGAGCCGAACATGTTCTTACATATTCTAATAATTATTACCAAGTTGTTTAAGTGTCAAAACAGGTTTCATAACATATATAATATCAATTTATGATTTTTCCGAAAAATGGCCTGTTTGACATTTTAATAACTTAACTTTGACCCGTCAATTGGTCTAGCAAACGTGATCTTCATGAGGTGCCCTTTATAGGGATTAACACCTACCTTATTACGATCACTTAGCTATGTTCATTTTGAACAATGGATGGACCATAATGGTCTTAACCGAAAGTCAAAGCGTTTTCCGTAAAATGCTTGACTTTTGGCTATAAAAGCCAATAAACAAAAATGCACAAAGAAGGAACACTTACCAGTGATTCTTAAGGTGCAAAAGAACTATGTTGGATGCTCCTTTTCGCTAGGAACTTCCAGAGGAGGGAGAAGATTGAATAACTGAGAAAGGTGCAAGTTGGAATGGTGAACTTAAGCACCTATTGAGAACTCAAAGGAAGTGAAGCCAGGAGTTTAGGGGTGTAAGACGAAGCTTAAAAGTGTCCTAAAACGTGGCATAGCTGATTACAAGTCCATGATTTGAATTAATGGTTTTGGAGTTTTGTTTGGGAGTCAAGCAAAACGTTTTACTGCAAACCCTTTCTCGGCCCCGCGAGAGACCCAGGCTTGGTCTCTCGCGGCCCGCGACCGCCATATGGCCAGTTTCAAGTTTTGACACTTTTAACCCCTTAACTTTATAAAGCTTCTAAAAACCTATTTAAACACCTATTTGGCACTTTTAGCCCTCCGTAGCCAATACTTTGCATACCCGGGATTATGCCTGGACATTGTCGTTCTTTCGGTTCATTAAAAGGTCACTCAGAGGTAAGAATTAACATGTTGACACTTTTAATCCCTCCAATATCCAACTTTCAAATATTTACAAAATTGAACCCTCTCGTCCAACAAATAGCATGTATGAGAGTTAGGACTTCGTATAGGATCACTTAGAGGCTTATTATAAGCATGTTGATTCCGATGTCACTCAGAGGCTGGGCATGTTGACATATCAGTCACTCAGAGGCCAAATTTCAAGCATATTGACATATCAGTCAGTTAGAGGCTAATGATTTAAGTATGTTGACATATCAGTCACTCAGAGGCTGTTATTTATGCATGTTGACATCGGACCGTCACTCAGAGGCTCAGTTTGAGCATGTTGACGCCTTTAGTCCTTATTGGTCTTTAGCAGACTATATTTAAAATACAACACGTGCCACTATACTATTGGACACGATTTTACAGGGTGTTACAATGCTTGTTTGTGGTTTCCCGCTACCAACACTTTACGGAAGAGTGCACTTTACTGAAGTGTGCACCTCGCTAATACGTGCACTATACTTAAGTCTGCAGTTTACTGAACTAGTGTACACTTTACTGAACTAGTGAAAGTTTACTGAACTATTGCACACTTTACTGAACTAGTGCACTTACCGAACTAGTTCACACTTACTTAAGTAGCACACAATTTCCTGACCCGGTGCACTTACTAAACTAGTGCACATTTTACTGAAGTACTGCACTCTATTAAACTAGTGCACACTTTATTGAACTAGTGCACTTATTAAACTAGTGTACTACACATTATGAAGTAGTGCACACATTTCGGAACTAGTGCGCTTGTTTAACTGGTGCACATTTTACTCAACATGTGTACTTACTGAACTAGTACACACTTTACTGAAGTAGTGCACACTTTACTAAAGTAGTACAGACTTTAATGAACTGGTGCACTTACTGAACTAGTGCACACTTTACATAAATAGTGAACACTTTACTGAAGTAGTGCACTCTACTGAATTAGTGCACACTTCATTGAACTAATGCACACTTTACTGAAGTAGTGCATATTTTACTAAAGTAATGCACTTTATTTAAATAGTGCACACTTTTCTGAACTAGTGTGCATACTGAACTAATGCACACTTTACACAAGTATGCACTTTGCTTTTCAATCAAGAGTAAACTACATATGGTTCAATACGACCTCACTTACCTTGATCCTACCATTACATACCACCATTTTTATGTTTCCCAAACTCCTTAGTTTCAAGACTTCATTACATAATAAGAAATTAATTTCGGGAATCACTTATCTTGAGCGTCTGTGTTCATGCTTGCTTCCTTGCTGTCAAACCCTTAATTTCCACTTGCGGAGTTTTACTGTGAGGCGTGTGATCAAACCAGAATCTCAGACACTAGTAATATCAAACGACTGTATATGATTTATTTAAACGTTTTCCGAAAACATTTGTTTAACCATTCATAGTCATTTTCAAAATATCTTAGTTTCAAAGTTTAGCGGAAGCATTAGTTTCAAAGTTTAGCGGAAGCATTAGAATACAGTAAAGTAACGGGCGCCAACATAAACGCCAAAACCAAAAATCCCAAACATTATTCGTAAATAAGACTCGATAAAAATGTCTTGATCAAATGCAATTGAGTGCACCTAGCGATCCTAGTGTCCTGAGAAACATGTAAAGAAACAAGTGTCAACATTAAAGAAGAGTGAGTTCACAGGTTTTTATAAGTTCACAAGTTCGGTTTAAAAGTTTGTTTTCCCGGTTATCCCTAACCCGGGATAACGATATAGTTCCATTATTCCTAACCCGGAATAATAATGTTGGTTCGTAATTAAGTTCAATGTTAACATGTAGGTAGCGAGCCTAAAGTTACGTCATATGAGAGTTTGTGATCAAAGCTGACTGTTGTTGCCTCAGTGTTGCCAGGTCTATCACTGACCATGGCAAAAGTTAGGCCAAATTAATAACCCGTTGACCATTCCCGGTCGGCTAGCACGACTAGCTCGGGTGGGGCTTGTCGGGCCCAGTAGTACTACCATAATTTCCCCACTATCTAACCCAATACTAACAATCCGAGAGTTGGTTGAGGACTTCCGTGATAAAGCTACTTATTGACCATAACGTAAATTAACATTAACTTAGTTACCGAATAGTTTAACGACGTTAATTTCGCATAACGTAAAAGATAGAGTTTTAGAGCGTATACATGTTTCTCCCCCTGTTGTTCAAAACCGGATAAAATAGGGGCCGTGAACTCACCTTAAATTGCTCGGTTAGAATAACACAAAAGAAGCAAATGATGGAACCGCTATTCGCGTCCTAACATGACAATCGATTTAAAGTTAGTGTGTGAACAAACTGACACAAAATTCTAAACATAACTAACACAAAGTACGGCACACGTAACAACCAATTCGAAACCAAAATCATGCATGCAAAATATCACCATACAAAATAATGATCAAACCAACTTATCATAAACACAGGTTAACTCATACAACACTTAGGTACACACAAACGCAAGTTATCATGTTTCAGCTTGTACGCTCATAACTGAGCTGTTTTCCAGGATTTTTATAAAATTGTTCTAACGTTCCAAAATTCCAATGTTTTTACAGGAAGTGTCAACTAAACTGTAGAATTTTATGTAAATTTTTCAAGTCCTAACGCTTTACCAATTATTTATAAACATTTTATTACTAGGCTGCAGTCAGATTCGTCGCTTTCTGACTACAGTCCACGGGAAAAATTATTTAAAAATCATCGTTCATCCATTTAACAAAATTCCAGTGGGAGATTTCCGAAAATTCCCGTCTCCAGTTAATGTACAAATTTCGTGTCCCAACCCCCTACAGACTATGAGATCCGACTCGATAAACAACAAGCAAATTCTACAGAATTTACGCAGCTTCAGCTGCTGCACTAACTGACCACTAAAAAATAGCAAACGACCTCAGAAAATATGAATCCAGCGCCATTAGAAGCGTTTTTCAAAAATACACGTTTCAGGCTTCAGAAAATCTACTTTTCGATAGATAATGATCAGGTTACAGCCAATTGAAGTTGGCTGTAAATGTCATTCAGCAAACTGTTTTCGACTTTTATCGCATTTGAACATGCTTAAATGATCATGACGCTTAGTAATAATGATTAACAACAGGTTTATTTGTCAAATATCATCATGTATATCAATATTCATGCAAACCCTAATTATATAACATGATATTTATCGCTAAAACGCAGCCTATGATTTTAGTATTCAACATAACATCACAATCGCAAAGATTCGCACAATCATCCGAACTAATCATAAATTACAACACTTTTCATACTAATAATCCTACCATTACACATAATCATGATCAAGATTACACAAACCCTAATGTGAATCGCAAAACAATTAAACCCTAACCTTGAAACGATGATGATTAGCGAACCGGGATAAGATTGGAATCAATCTAGAAGATGTGGGGTTTTGCGATCGTGAGAGGGGGGGGCTGCCGTCGCCTTCCTCTAGGTGCTAGGGTTTTGTTGTTTTTTTTAACAAACAATCCATGCATACATACATATAAATATAACAAGGGAAAAGAAGGGGAGGGGGCGCGACCGCGATGGGGGGGGGTTTGGGTTAAGTGGCTTGGGCCTCAAGTTTAGGTTATTTCCCTGGGCCGCAAGGAGGTGAGGTCGACACATTTCGCGGCTCGGTTTCGTTCGGCTATTTATTTATTATTTTTTTGTAACTAATAATCGCGAAATCAAGGCGTGATACAATAATCTACAAAATCTACAAACGTGTAATAACACATAGCACGTAATTCACCCAATAGATTCACAAAGTTAGCGTAGTTATTGCGAGCGTGTAATTTAATTCTCCGAATTAAATCAGCGTAGGAATGAATAACATTAAAGTAGCGCGTTTAAGATACTTGAAAAGCCGGGATGTCACATTATCCCCATGTTGAAAGAATTTTCGTCCCAAAAATTGAGTAAACGCGGTTTAGAATGCAACGCACAAAGATTCAGTTTGTTAGTAATGGTACAAGTAATTCCCAGGCTGTCACATCATCCCCCTGTTGAACGAATTTCGTCCCGAAATTTAGTTGGTGGTAACGTCAGATTGTTGTTCAGCTGCAAAAAGGTGTGGGTATTTGCTTTTCATTTGGTCCTCTCTTTTCCACGTGAACTCCGGTCCACGCTTAGAGTCCCAACGAACTTTGACAGTTGGTATCTTGCTGTGCCTTCGATTCTTAATCTCACGATCCATGATCTCGATAGGTTGTACCACAAAATGCAGTTGCTCATCAACTTGAATCTCATCCAATGGAATGACTAGGGTCTCATCTGATAGGCACTTCTTCAGATTGGATACGTGGAAAACATTGTGAACTCCACTGAGTTCGGTAAGAAGGTCTAACTGATAAGCTACGGGCCCGATACGCTTCGAAATCACAAATGGGCCTACGTAGCGTGGATTTAGTTTGCCTCGTTTCCCAAAACGAATTGCACCCTTCCAGGGTGACACCTTCAGTAGGACGCGGTTGCCTACTTGAAATTCGAGCGGTTTGCGTCGTTGATCAGCGTAACTTTTCTGTCGATCTCGTGCCGCTGCCATGCGGTTTCTGATTAGCACAATCTTTTCAGTAGCCTCAAGTATCAACTCAGGACCTGTGAGTTGACTGTCACCGACTTCTGCCCAACAGACCGGTGATCTACATTTGCGACCGTATAATGCTTCAAACAGTGTCGCTTGAATACTCGTATGGTAACTGTTGTTATACGAGAATTCCACTAAAGGCAGATGGATTTCCCAACTGTTCCCGAAGCCTACCACACATGCCCTAAGCATGTCTTCCAAGGTCTGAATGGTCCTTTCACTTTGACCATCCGTCTGAGAGTGATAAGCTGTGCTCATATCTAAGCATGTACCCGACGATTTCTGAAGTGACTGCCAAAGGTTGGACGTGAAACGGGCATCTCTGTCTGAGATGATGGACGTTGGCACCACGTGCCGAGAAACTACTTCCTTAATGTAGATGCGAGTCAACATATCCATCTTATATGTTTCTTTGATCGCTAGGAAGTGTGCAGACTTAGTTAGACGATCCACGATTACCCAGATGCTATCGCAGCCACCCGGAGTTCGCGGGAGTTTAGTGATAAAGTCCATCGAGATCTGATCCCATTTCCACACTGGAATCTCAGGTTGTTGAAGTAACCCTGATGGCTTCTGGTATTCCACCTTGACTTTCGCACAAGTCAAACACTTGCTCACATAGGTGGCTATATCCGCTTTCATGTTGGGCCACCAGTACGCGGCTTTAAGGTCTTGATACATCTTATCTGAACCAGGATGGACAGAGTATCGGGATTTGTGAGCTTCGTCCATAACTAGCTTCCTGAGGTCTCCGTAGAGAGGTACCCATATACGATTCATGAAATACCGGGCACCATTGGGTTTCACTTCCCAATCGCGTTCCATCTTTCCCACAGATTCGGCCTTGATGTTTTCTTCCTTAACTGCTTCTAGCTGCGCGTCGCGTATCTGTTCGGGTAACCCAGAATCAATTATGAACTGTAGTGCTCATACCCGACGAGGTTTCAAGTGCTCCTTCCTACTGAGGGCATCAACTACCACGTTAGCTTTACCCGGGTGATACCCAATGGCGCATTTATAATCGTTCAGGAGTTCGACCCAGCGACGCTCTCGCATGTTCAACTCCTTCTAGTCGAAAATATGTTGGAGGCTCTTGTGATCCCTGTAAATTGTGCACCTTGTTGCATATAGATAGTGTCTCCAAATCTTAAGTGTTAACACAACTGCTCCCAATTCCAGGTCATGTGTCGTGTAGTTCTTCTCGTGAACTTCAACTGTCGGGATGCATACGTGATGACTTTATCACGTTGCATGAGTACACATCCCAATCCCTGAATGGAAGCGTCACAATATACCACAACATCATCTGTCCCCTCTGGCAAGGACAAAATGGGCGCACTGCAAAGCTTCTGTTTCAGCAATTGAAATGTTGTTTCCTGTTTGTCACCCCAAGCATACTTAGTGCCCTTCTGAGTGAGAGTTGTAAGCGGTTGTGCGATCTTTGAAATCCCTCGATGAAACGTCTGTAGTAACCAGCCAAACCCAAAAATTGGTGGATCTCTGTCGGTGTCCTGGGTGCTTCCAAGTTCTTGATAGCATCGATCTTGGCGGGATCAACGTGTATACTCTTTTCATTCATGATATGCCCGAGGAACTGAACTTCCCGAATCTAGAAATCACACTTCGAAAACTTGGCATATAGTTTCTCCTGTTGAAGTAGTTCCAGCAATAATCGTAGATGTTCAGCATGTTCTTCTTCACCCTTAGAGTAGACGAGTATATCATCGATGAACACGATGACAAACTTGTCGAGATACAGCTTACACACGCGGTTCATGAGGTCCATGAACACCGCGGGTGCATTGGTGAGACCGAAGGGCATGACCAAGAACTCATAATGGCCATACCGAGTGCGAAATGCCGTCTTGGAGATATCCTCCTCCCTGACGCGTAGCTGGTGATAACCGGACCGTAGATCAATCTTGGAGTAGTAGCTTGACCATTGAAGCTGGTCGAAAAGATCGTCGATGCGAGGTAATGGGTATCGGTTCTTGACAGTAACCTTATTGAGTTCCCTGTAGTCGATGCACATGCGGGAGGTCCCGTCCTTCTTCTTGAAAAAAAGGACCGGAGCTCCCCATGGCGAAGTACTGGGTCGGATAAATCCTTTTTCCAACAATTCCTGAAGTTGGGTAGACAGCTCTTGTAGCTCTGCTAGAGGTAAGCGGTACGGGGCCTTGGCGATAGGAGTCGTATGGTTCGCCAATTTGATTTCAAACTCCACTTGTCGATGTGGTGGAAGACCAGGTAACTCCTCTGGAAACACATCGGGAAAGTCACAGACGACTAGGATATCTTCAATCCGCTTCTTGTCCTTAGGCTGCTCGGTGACCAGTGCGAGCAAAGCAAAGGAGTTCTTTCTCCGAAGATACTTCTGAGCTTGCATGTAAGAGATGATGTTTGTGACGGCGCCTGCCTTCTCGCCTTGCACCATCAAGACTTCTTCATTAGAGAGCGAAATACGGATAGCTTTCTCGAAATAGAGAACTTCAGCTAGAACGTCATATAGCCAGTCCATTCCGGCTACCACGTCAAAACTACCCAGGGTAGTTGTCATCAGATCAATGGTAAAGGTGTGACCCGCGAGTTTAAGTTGACAGCCGGTTACTAAATGGGTCACATCTACAGATTTACCATCGGCTAGTTCTATGACGTAAGGGGTCTCTAGGGGTTTAGGCGTGAGATTTAGGTTCTTCCTAAAAGACTCAGATATAAAACTCTTATCCGCACCCGTATCAAAAAGTACAGTATCAAAATGATCGTTAAGGAGAAACTTACCGGTGACCACGTTTGAGTCGTTTCTGGCCTCTCCACGGCCCAGCGTGAATGCACGACCTTTGGCACCTCCTGTGCCACCATTTCTATTTTTGCCATTGTTGTTATTGTTGTTGTTGTTGTTGTTGTGGTGGTGGTGGTGGTTGTTGTTGTTCCCACCATTGTTGTTGTTGCGAAGCTGCGGGCAGTCCCGCTTGAAATGGGCAGTGCTACCGCACTGATAGCATCCCCGGTTATTACCATGCTGTTGACCCTGGTGCTGATTCTAATTTTGTCGAGCCATGATTTCCCTGCGACAATCCTTTGCCGCGTGTCCCGCTTTGCCACATCGTTGCAGCGATTTCCGACGCAAGGGCCGTGATGATGGAGGTTACAACGATTACATTGCGGCTTTCGACCCGCATAGCCGCTTGAGTTCTGGGTGTTGTTGGCAGACTGATTGTTGTGACCCCGATTGTTGTTGAAATTGTTGGACCGCTTCTGGTTTCCTTGTTGTGGCTGGGCTGACGAAGACTGTCGAGCAGGTGAGTCTTCAAATTTTCTTTTGTTGTCAGGGACAATTTCAGTTGCACTCCTAGGTGGCAACTTCCTTTGCTCCACCGCCTTATCATTGAGTTTATGCGCCAGCCTAATCGCTTGATGCTCCGTCGTAGGGTTGGTGGACATTACTATGCCCTGGATCTCAGGGACCAGACCACCAAGATAAAACTCAAGTGGTTTTCGACGGCGTTAGCCAGATCGGGACATAGGAACACCAGATCATGATGTTTTGCCGTGTACGCTTCAATTTTAGACCCTACCATCTTGTGGTTCCATAACGCCTATTCCAACTATTGAACTCTGTCCCGCTGATAGTATTCCTCCTTGATTAGGGCCTTAAATTCGGTCCAGGCCATTGCGTTCGCCGCAACAAGTCCACGCGTTTGGACTTGTGCGTTCCACCAGGTTAATGCCCCATCTTCCAACGTTGAGGTAGCATACTTGACCTTATTGGCTTCAAGGTAATTGCACATCTCGAACACCGATTTAGACTTTTCAATCCAACGGACAAGTCCTATGGGTCCTTCAACACCCGTGAACTTGCTCGGTTTTGCATCGAGGAACATCTTGTAGGGGTTAAGACCCCCTCCTGAGGATAGAGGATAGGTAGTCAGCGAGAAAGTCTACTAGCCAAACTGTTGGATTTTCCCATGAAAATTTAATAATGGTTACCTGCTGGTGGGTTTTGAACACCTGCCAGAGTAGCATTCACATGTTCTTGGATTAAAGCGGCCAATTCTTCAGTTGACATGTTGATATTTCCGCGACGTCCAGTTGCCATTTCAGATCTTCGCAAGACAACACAAACACACTCCAATAAGTATATATATCCAATATAGTTATCATATTCCACACTTCAATAATCACACAAGTTATGTCAACCCAACAAATTAAACAATCAAAAGGAACATTCGATTAAATAAATTGCAATGTCTCACAAAATACCAACCAAACATCTCAGTTTAATTATAAAATTTTCAAGTTCAAACATAAGTGGAAACAAACAAACTAAAGAAAACAATGCGGAGATAGGCGAGATGAGTTAGTCATCTATGTCTCCATCTCCCAAGTCGCTATCACTACCGTCATCCTCTTCGGCGTTTTCAGCTTCAACAGTCGGGTCCTGTTCCGGCTCCTCTTCCTCCGGATCCTCCTCCGGGTCTTCCTCTGGATCCTCCTCCGGGTCTTCCTCTGGATCCTCCTCTTCTTCCTCTACTGGCGCTGGGGGTGCTGGTGCTGGTGCGGGTACTGGGACAGGTTCTTGATTCTGCTCCAGTTCTTGAATCTTCCAACTGGACTCAAGAACTCTGTCTTCGAGCCAGTCAGCCCTCAGCTGCTCAGCACGAAGATCCTTAGCTAAAATGTTTCGAACTCTCTTATTCTCATATTGCTCTTCCTCGAGCTTTCCAGTTTTACCAGTTAGTTGACGTATCATCCATCCTTGTGCTTCGATAGTCTCCTGCATTCTCTCTAGTTGTTCCTGTTGTTTTCTTAACATATCCCTAAGTAGATCGTCCCCTACTCCTAACGAGTTGACCAGTTCGACCAGTATAGCGGTGGTCGGACGGGAGGACGACTCCCCTCCTAGAGCGAGTCTTTTCCTAGCAGCTGAGCGTGTCTCCACGCCATGAGGTGGTGAGGGTTCGACCATGGGTGCCATCCCCGGCGCCCTTGATTGTCGAGATTTGTCGGATGATGATGATGACAATGCCTGCTGGGTTGGTGTAGTTAGTTACGAGTTGCGTGCATCACAATATACATATATATCTCACATAAAACAATTGTAGTATAACACATAACAAGATATCATAGTTCAGTGCCAACTAAGTCTAGTGTCGTGTAACAGCTATAGTTTAGGTCTACTTTTAATGCAAACCTGGTTCTCTATAGCTAGTGGCTCTGATACCAATCTGTCACACCCTCAATTTTCACTTGCGGAGTTTTACCGCGAGGTGTGTGATCAAACCAGAATCTCAGACACTAGTAATATCGAACGACTCTATATGATTTATTTAAACGTTTTCCGAAAACATTTGTTTAACCATTCATAGTCATTTTCAAAATATCTTAGTTTCAAAGTTTAGCGGAAGCATTAGTTTCAAATTTTAGCGGAAGCATTAGAGTACAGTAAAGTAACAGGCGCCAACATAAACGCCAAAACCAAAAATCCCAAACATTATTCGTAAATACGACTCGATAAAAATGTCTTGATCAAATGAAAGTGAGTGCACCTAGCGCTCCTAGCGTCGTGAGAAACATGTAAAGAAACAAGTGTCAACACTAAAGAAGAGTGAGTTCACAGGTTTTTATAAGTTCACAAGTTCGGTTTAAAAGTTTGTTTTCCCCGTTATCCCTAACCCGGGATAACGATATAGTTCCATTATTCTTAACCCGGAATAATAATGTTGGTTCGTAATTAAGTTCAATGTTAACATGTAGGTAGCGAGCCTAAAGTTACATCACATAAGAGTTCGCGATCGAAGCTGACTGTTGTTGCCTCAGTGTTGCCAGGTCTATCACTGACCATGGCGAAAGCTAGGCCAAATTAATCACCCGTTGACCATTCCCGGTCGGCTAGCACGACTAGCTCGGGTGGGGCTTGTCGGGCCCAGTAGTACTGCCATAATTTCCCGCTATCTAACCCAATACTAACGATCCGAGAGTTGGTTGAGGACTTCCGTGATAAAGTTACTTAGTGACCATAACGTACATTAACATTAACTTAGTTACCGAATAGTTTAACGACGTTAATTTCGCATAACGTGAAAGATAGAGTTTTAAAGCGTATACATGTTTCTCCCCCTATTGTTCAAAACCGGATAGAATAGGGGCCGTGAACTCATCTTAAATTGCTCGGTTAGAATAACACAAAAGAAGCAAATGATGGAACCGCTAATCGCGTCCTAACATGACAACCGATTTAAAGTTAGTGTGTGAACACACTGACACAAAATCCTAAGCATAACTAACACACAGTACGGCACACGCAACAACCAATTCGAAACCAAATTCATGCATGCAAAATATCACAATACAAAATAATGATCAAACCAACTTGTCATAAACAAAGGTTAACTCATACAACACTTAGGTACACACAAACGCAAGTTATCATGTTTCAGCTTGTACGCTCATAACTGGGCTGTTTTCGAGGATTTTTATAAAATAGTTCCAACGTTCCAAAAATTACAACGTTTTTATAGGAGGTGTCAACTAAACTGTAGAATTTTATGTAAATTTTTCAAGTCCTAAGGCTTTACCAATTATTTATAAACATTTATATACTAGGCTGCAGTCAGATTCGTCGCTTTCTGACTATAGTCCACGGGAAAAATTATTTAAAAATCATCGTTCATCCAATTAACAAAATTCTAGTGGAAGATTTCCAGAAATTCCCGTCTCCAGTGACTGTACAAATTTCATGACCCAACCCCCTACAGACTATAAGATCCGACTCGATAAACAACCAGCAAATTCTGCAGAATTTACGCAGCTTCGGCTGCTGCACTAAATGACCACTTAAAAATAGCAAACCAGCTCAGAAAAATATGAATCCAGCGCCATTGGAAGAGTTTTTCAAAGCACATGTTTTAGGCTTCAGAAAATCCACTTTTCGATAGATAATGATCAGGTTACAGCCAATTGAAGTTGGCTGTAAATGTCATTCAGCAAACTGTTTTCGACTTTTATCGCATTAGAACATGCTTAAACGATCATGACGCTTAATAATAATGATTAACAACAGGTTTATTTGTCAAATATCATCATGTATATCAATATTCATGCAAACCCTAATTATATAACATGATCTTTATCGCTAAACGCAGCCTATGATTTTAGTATTCAACATAACATCACAATCGCAAAGATTCGCACAATCATCCGAACTAATCATAAATCACAACACTTTTCATACTAATAGTCATACCATTACACATAATCATGATCAAGATTACACAAACCCTAATGTGAATCGCAAAACAATTAAACCCTAACCTTGAAACGATGATAATTAGCGATCCGGGACAAGATTGGAATCAATCCGGAAGATGTGGGGTTTTGCGATCGTGAGAGGGGGGGGCTGCCGTCGCCTTCCTCTAGGTGCTAGGGTTTTGTTGTTTTTTTTAACAAACAATCCATGCATACATACATATAAATATAACAAGGGATAAGAAGGGTAGGGGGCGCGACCGCGAGGGGGGGGGCGGTTTGGGTTAAGTGGCTTGGGCCTCAAGTTTAGGTTATTTCCTTGGGCCGCAAGGAGGTGAGGTCGACACGTTTCGCGGCTCGGTTCGGTTCAGCTATTTATTTATTATTTTTTTATAACTAATAATCGCGAAATCAAGGCGTGATACAATAATCTACAAAATATACAAACGTCTAATAACACAAGCACGTAATTCACCCAATAGATTCACAAAGTTAGCGTAGTTATTGCGAGCGTGTAATTTAATTCTCCGAATTAAATTAGCGTAGGAATGAATAACCGTAAAGTAGCGCGTTTAAGATACCTGAAAAGCCGGGATGTCACACTTGCCTCCTCTTGACCCGCTAGCCTTCTGTGCTCGAGTCCATGCTAATGTGACTTCCTATCCTTTGATACCACCATACTCAAAACATTGTTAGTATACATGTTCATTCACACTAACATTTATTTCCAACCTAAGGGTTGCTTTGACTTTCATTAGTCATTTCTTACAATGCAAGGCATAGATCAACAATCACATCTCTTCAAACTCACATAATTTAACATGTCATCACATATAACACATATTGATATAACATGTACCACATGATTTCCCAAGTCTTACATTTGTGTTAGAAAGCCTACCACATCATTCTCACATTCGTTGACTTTTCAGAAAGTTAACTATTTAACATACAAGCTTACATCCTTAGGAACACACATCCATTTTTACACAGTTAACCATACTAATGACACCATATGCATTTCATACTAATGTTATAGAACTCATACAAATATGTGATTACTTAAATACAGACGCACACATATATATGATAAATTCCATTCGTACTAACATTCTCATGATTGTACCGTTAACACCATAACCCATGCTGGGCAAATCCAACATCATTCCAACTTTATCTCCTTTCTAGTAATCTTATATGCCTCACATTTAGTGCACACTTACTTCTAACCACAATTAAGCAATCAAACAAGCATATAGTGTGCATCTCATCATTCAAGTATACAGTACAAGGCACTAATGCACTCTTCTACCAAATTATGAAATCTGCAGGATCGTTTTGTCCAATAGCAAAGGTCCTAATTTGAGTATCTAGTCGATACGCGCAGAATTCATATGAATTAGCAACAATTAACAAGATTATTTCATCAATAACTGATTTCATTCAATGTTTAACAGTTATAAATGATCAGGAAATCCGACAGAGCTTCGCCGTCTCAGTTGCAAAAGTTCTACGCACTAACACCTCACACTAGCTATATATAGACATGCTACCTTGGTGCGAAGGTGGACTCTTCCATCATGCGAAGTTAAATACAAACAATATAAAATCAAACATTTTCGCCCTATTACACAATACAGATGCAACCCTAAGAAGTAGGCAATAGACATTATGCACCAACAAACTCCCCCTTGATGTTGCCGTTGTCTTGGTCTATCTTCAAAATCTTCCAATGTTTAACTTTAACGCCTAAAGACATTCTTGCGGCTTCCTACACCCTTCAGATGGTATTGGCGTTTGATCAGTCGCATGAGCCCACTTCATAAACTGAAGTCTTCTTAAACGAGCTTCTATTAAATTTTCTTCAATCTTTTCCAAACGTTGCTCCTTTTTCATAAATTCTTCTTTCTCTAACTCTCTCCATGACGATTCCCACATCTTACCAGAATTAATACCATGTGCATAGCATATGTTGATCACATCCTAGTATTGCATCTTCTTACATCTTCTCCTTCACATCAAAACAAATTTTGTTAAAGAACAAGCATTTGATATCTTCTTTTGAACAGATAACTAGCCATATTAGGTCTAGTATACAGATAGTTCTCCACAATCCCCATATCCTCTCGTTCTATCATTTTTGGATTTAGTTTTAGTAATATCCCAAGTGTCATCAGCTTTCAAAACAATCACACTTCACTTGTTTCAGAATCCACTTACCACCACTGAAAGTATGCATGGAAATCCGGTTCTACCTTCATCAACGGCATGTTTTTCATCACACGTGGCCATTTCATCACAAGCGTGATATTTTCCTCTTTTGAGACTTTGTCAATCTTTATTCTTTTCTTCCGAATCAACGGTTTCCACTTGTTAAAACTATGAGCTGCTTCATATTCGATATCCTAGTAGGAAATATCTTCAAATCATTCAACTACCTGAAGTATTGAACACCATATTCTCATTTGAACGCATAGACATCCAACATAGGAATCCATCCCCAGCTCAAAATATCACCCAAGGATTTATCTTTATCGTATGTGAAGAATGCTAATGGTCGCCTGAACTTCCTTTCTTTTCATAGCTTTTTAAACTATATCTTTTTAGCTTTAGCAATTTGTTCTTTAGATAGACGTTTAGGAATATTTCCCTCTAAAACTGTCTCTTCAACCCTTCTTTTTAACAAGTTATCGTTTGCTTTACTGAATAAATCTTCAAAAGTTGGAAATTTACCAATTCCTTCACTAGAATACTTGATCGCTTCATCATCATCAGATGCATCATAATCACCCTATCATACATGTCAGCATCCAGTGTATGCTTTGTAAGAATAATCATTTGGCTCGAATGTACTTATGTTATTTAGTTCCTCTTCAAAGTCAAATCCGAACGAATCTTCATGAACTCCAAAATGTTATCTCTTCTTTTATATAGTTGTGCACAAAATCACCTTCTTCAATATTATGTTCCAGATAAAAATTTCAGGACGTATAACAATTAGGAACAACTATAAATGGAGTTGCTGTGAGGATTCCTGGCTGTTCTTCATCATGAGTTTGCTCTTTCTCCTCCCCCTTGCATTGTGAATCATCTTCTTGATTAGCATAATCATTCAGGTAAGTATTGTAATAAAAAAATTCATTAATCTTTGTAGTTTCGACGATCAACCCTGTTCCTCCTTGTGTATTATCGTCATTATCACCTTTGTCATCGTCATCTTTTTTACTATCATCTTTATCATCTTTTTCTTTGTCACCCTCCTCCCCCTCATCATCATCATCATCATCAAATTCGTTTAACTCAGCATCTATCTCAGCATACAATCTCCTTCGCTCTGCAATCTTTTCAATCATAGGATTCACATAAACATCCACCGGTCTTCCAACATGTACAAAACTAACAGGTTCAACATCAACATCTATATCAACTTCTTCCTCAATCTCAACACTAGCAGCAGTAATTTCTAGCACAGATTCAGCTTCTGGCACAGATTTTTCTATCATAGGAACCTCATCAATTTTCTCTTTCCCTTTGCCCAAAGCTTTAGCATCTTCCTCTGCTTTCTTAGCCCATTCTGCTGCTTTTTGTCTTGCTTCTTCCACTTCTAAACGATCAAATTCAGTATAAAAGTCTATCCCCGACTTGCTAGCTAATACCTTTTGAAATAAATCAAATCTTCGATTATTCCTAGCACGTTCATCCTCAAAATCATTTACCACTCGTCTCAATATGTTATTATCAGTCGCAAGACTTTCGATCACATCTTTCATATATTCTCGATCATTTTCAAGAAATTTCACCATGCCTTCCAATATTTCTTTATTATCTTCCAAGGCTTTAATCTTGCTTTCTAGCTCTATTATCTTGGTGTCATTGAACATGTCTACATTGAAATTTTCATCAAGTCCTTATATAAATTGAATATCTCCAAAATCTATAGGAAATCTGTTTGACATTGATTGTCTCAGAGCTGATCCAGGTGTTGGTTGTTTGGGTGTTGTTTGAGTTTGTGGAGATGATTGATGTTTTGGAGATATTGGTTGTGGTGGAGTTTGATGTGAGGGTGTGATATGTTGTGGTGATGGTTGTGGTAGTGGGGATGGTGGTTGTTATGGTGAGGAAATGTGAATAGGTGAAGTATATGGTTATTCAACACTTTCAATCTCTGATGTCTTTCTCCTCATATATTTCCTTCTGTCTTTCTTTATAGTTGGAGACCTAGTAGTCTTTTTTCGAACATTAGGCTTGCTTTTAACTCTTCCTGCCTTTTTAACTAGCCTTTCAGCTTCAGAATCATTATAGACGTGTTGATGCACTTTATGTCCATCACTGTGCGAATAGGCTAGAAAGAGTGTGTATTAAATATTGTATAGAGTAGATACGAACACACCACCCAAGTGCGAACGAGAACTGGCTCGTACGAGTGACAATGTGACTCGTATGAGTGACAATGTGACTCGTACGAGTGATAATATGACTCGTACGAGTGATAAACAACTCACTCGTATGAAGGACACTTCGTACGAAGCCAACCTGCTCACTTCGCACGAGTTGATCATGTTTATATATTTGTATATGTGTTTTGTGTTCATTTTTTGGTCACCACTTTGTGCGACGTTGACTTCGCAGGTTTCAATTTTACATTATGTGATGTGTGTTCATTTTTTTGGTCACCATGTTTTTCGATCCATAATCTTTATTTCTTGAATTTTAAGATGATTTTTGCTCCGATCTGGTTGAAAATCAGTTTCTAACAATCCTATGGTTTCAATTTTACATTATGTCCGTGGATTGTCCAATTATTTGATGTTTTACGTCTAAAACCCCTCATACCTCCAACATTCATGAGCGTAGGTGATTCGTCAACTGTTAGATTGAATGAATCGGTACCGTAGCTCTGATACCAGTTGTGGATCCTGGTGACGGCGGTTCTAGATAGAAGTTTGGGCGTATTTCGATAGAACGTTATAAAAGGAGAGGAGAAACAGAATCAGCGGAAGCATTTATTCATTCATATCGAAAGAGTATACTTCTTGTCTGGCTGCTGGAATTCCTGGAGAGAATCCACCAGCATTTCCCCTTAGGAAACTTCCAAAACTTATAAACAATGAATACACAACACATATATATATAGAGACATGAGCAGCTCGTGTGAAGCGAGTAGGTTGGCTTTGTATGAAGTACCTACGTACGAGTGAGTTGTTTATCACTCGTACGAGTCATATTGTCACTCGTACGAGTCACATTGTCACTCGTACGAGCCAGTTCTCGTTCGCACTTGGGTCATGTGTTCGTATCTAATCTATACAATATTCAATAGAAACTCTTTCTATCCTATTCGCAGAGTGACAGACATAAAGTTCATCAACAAAAAAGCCATTTTTTGATCGTATCGACGAGAAGAGTGCCCAGAAAAAATTGGTGATTACAAATTGTTTCGAGATTTAACGTCTAATTCGGGCTATTCGGGGACACCGTCTAACGCTTCAGAGTATAGATTTGATGATACTGTCACAAAATGTTGAAGATATTGGGGTAGTCAGTGATACCTGCAGAAAAGGATGATCATCTGGCGTAGTGACTTTTAATGGGCCTTAACGTTAAATCTGGATTTGATCAAAACTGCAATTTTGGAACATTTTCCGCAAAATTTGGTTTGTGAAAAGATGCTCAAGACGTCAGAATTTGCAAAAATGAGTGTAATAAAAATTTTCATGTATATGTTAATATTCCGTCATTTTTAAAATTCATGACCATTCAACAGTATTCGGGAGGTTCCGACTACAGATTATCTGGTAAACACATAGCATCGAAGATTCATTAGTGATGAGATAAAGTTGATGTCTATTTTTCGTAAAAGTGGGGTTGCATAACTAAGTCTTGAAGGAGTTGTTCATCGGATTCAGTAGTTGTGGTCACGTTGATGCCTGAGTCTTCATACAAGCCGGTTACACACACGGCTGCTTAGTGGTACAAAGTATCCAATTTAACTCCATAGGGAAAATGAACTGTTTATTGAACTAACCACCATAAAATAAGGATGCTTTGAGGTTTCAGTTGTCACAAGGACTAACAAGGAAGTCTCTTGACAACTGACATGACTAACGAAGATGATATAATAAATCTTTCAGACAAAAATGTGTACCAGTTGCTCATGAAATAGACTACACATTTGGAGTTTCATGATCAAAGGATGTTCAGAATTTTCAGATCATGATACCGATTGATGCTTAAGGGTTAAATACCTAATCTTCGAAGTGGAAGCGAATGCACATACGACTGCTTATCTTTAACTCTGCAAGGCAAATGAACTGTTTTCAGGACTAACCGCCAGGAAATGAGGATGTTTTGTAGTTTCAATTGCGCCATTCCAGCGAAGATAGCTATACATTTGTTATTGTCACTAAAAAGGAAGAATGTGATTCTGATTGTCGAAGAATGTTTCTCAGATTCGACGTGTTACCAGATAATATGATCCCGAAGATGATTTGCTGATTGAGAAGATTACCGATTTGCTGATTAATCGTGATTACGAAAATCAGGATTTCAGATTTACGTGGATATTTTTTGATTTTAAGTTTATCATTGTGGTAATTCGAAGTTTCTATCAATTGCCGGTAGGGTTTTGAAGATTAGAGGATCAAGCGTTAGAGGAGTGCACTAAACCAAACACAGATGTGGTTAAAGTTGAAACGGAGAAGCTGCATTGATTAATTTCAAGATTGGTGATTATTCAAGAAAAGTTGTAGATTAAGCAAATAAGAGGAGGTCTTGAACCGTGCAAACAAAGACCTGAAGATTAATTTCTGGTGAAAATTATTTCAGGGGAAATGTTGCTTAAAGTAGATAATGCAAACCCGGATCATCAATCAAGTGGGAATTTGTTGACGCGTTATACGACATCGAGAGATACCTGATTGAAGTTGCAGAATATTCAAACAGGACTCTCAGATTTCAAGATCAAGATCAAGCTTCGACAGTGACGTCCAAGGGGGAATTCGTTGATGCACTTTATGTCTGTCACTGTGCAAATAGGCTAGAAAGAGTGTGCATTGAATATTGTATAGATTAGATACGAACACACGACCCAAGTGCGAACAAGAACTAGCTCGTACGAGCGACAATATGACTCGTACGAGTGACAATATGATCACTCGTATGAAGGACACTTCGTACGAATCCAACCTACTCGCTTCGCATGAGCTGCTCATGTCTATATATATGTGTTGTGTGTTCATTGTTTGTAAGTTTTAGAAGTTCCATAAGGGGAAACACTGGCGAATTCTCTCCAGTAATTTCGTCAGCCAGACAAGATGTATACTCTTTCGGTATGAATGAATGAATGCTTTCGCTAATTCTGTTTCTACTCCCCTTTTATAACGTTCTACCGAATCGGTACTATCATACGCCCAAACTTCCATCTGAAACCGCCGCCACAAGTACCCACAAGACTTAATATACACATCATGGTCATCTCCAACCACTTTTCTTTATCTGAGTTAGTAGAAAATAACTTGTCTTCAACATTACTTCAGCTTCAACATGTTGCTTAGTAACTGACTCAATCTCTACTTCCTCATCAGTAGTCTCATCTCCAAGGACTGTTTCTCTCTTTCTTTTCTGAGCTTTCGCTTTTGGAGTACTCTGTTTCTTAGTATCTACTTTTTTCCTACCACACAACTCTCTTAGGCTCATGACCATCCATCTGAGCAGCCTCATCATCAGATCCACTATCTTCATTTCTCCATTTATTCTTTGGAGGTGCTTTGTATGTCTTGTCTTTAAATCTCCCAAAGAACTTTCTAGCCATCACCTCTATAACCTGCTTCAGATACTGATTTAATCTTACCAAAGATAACCCTGTCATGTGATCTAGCGGCAGCACATCATTCTTGTTTTTGACTAAGTTGGGAAATTGATCATCCAACATCATCTACACAAATGTGGGATATTACAAGAACTTTTCTTTTTCGATGTTTAAGTTCATCTAATCGACAATCGCATCACCTCCCCTTTTCCTGTGACTTAAAGCAGATATCACAGAATGTAAAAAAAACTTGTAAGGCCTTCCGAGATAAACTTTATTGAACTGTGCATTGACATGCCCCTTATAGCCCATTCTATAGAAGCACCCTTTGCACATACATTCAGTATACATCATTGGATCTTCATCTTTATCTTTGAAATCTAACACTCTATGAATCAGGGCTACAGTAATATACCGCACAAAAGGTCGTATAGCTTTCTTCTTTGTTACATACTTTGCATGCTCGCAGAACCTCTCTATATGTGAATGATAGGCCTGGTGAGGATCTGTAAGTGCTTTAACAATTGGCAACTCTCTAATAAACTTTAATATCAACTTGAAAGGAGCGATTTCTAGAATACTCTCATCAAGAACACAACAAATGTTGTGTTTCTTGTCGAAGTTCGATTTCTTTTCCTGCACATACACAAACACGAAAACACTTAGAATTTTTTTCGAAAAATATGTTTTACCTTCGTGCGAAGGTAACTAGTGCAAAGTGAACCTTTACCTTCGTGTGAAGATAAATAAACAAAAATACATATTTTGCACTTTATCTTTGTACGAAGGTAACCTTAAACACACTTGAAATTTTTTTCTTGATTTTCGTGAAATGGAAGGTAATCTTAAAAGAGCCGATTAACATGATGGTCTGTTCAATTTTATCTTTGGAACTCTATATTGTCCTAGATCTACAATTTTTGTTTATGTTTTACCGAAAACTTCAAATTAAGGTTCAATTCGAGTTCAGTTTCGTCCAAACTACCTTAGGCATTGTTAGCGGTGTGCCAATCAATCATACAAGCTAAAATTTGGGTAGCACTTCGTCGTTTGCAAGAAAATTTATATTCACTCAGAGCGAATGTACAGTGAAGATATGTATTATCTTTATGCGAAAGATAATTATATTCGTGCGAAGATAACTCCTTTGAGCGAAGGTAAATCTGATTTTTACCATTTCGTTCATTTTAACTAGTTTTAACCACCCAATCGGTTGACCAAGTCCAAGTTAATGACCCCGGTTAACTGATTTGTCCACCAAGTCCAAGTTAATGACCTTGGTTGAACACTTTGTGATCAAACTGATGTTTTAGGCATTCTAAAGTATCAAGTTAATGAACTTTTGATCTTTTAAAAGTATTTTCACAATTCAGATAAGCTCCCTACTTGTTGTCTTATTTGTCCACCAAGTCCAAGTTAATGACCTTGGTTGAACACTTTGTGATCAAACTGATGTTTTAGGCATTCTAAAGTATCAAGTTAATGAACTTTTGATCTTTTAAAAGTATTTTCACAATTCAGATAAGCTCCCTACTTGTTGTCTTCCGGAATTCTCAGCATTCGGCATCTCTGGATTTTGAAGATTCGCTTTCCATCATCGGTAGTCAAAACTAAGATAGAAATAAATTCTTTTTGATTTTTCCAAAGTTTATGCTAAAACATGAAAATATTTTTTGGCTTTTCTGAAATGAAATGTAATAAAATATGTAAAAACATATATTTTGTGAGTTTGTGTTAGAGGATCATATCAGTTTTTGAGACATATCACTAGTATCGTTGACCTTTATAAGACTTTAAGTACTAAAAAATTCACTTAGATTGTCAGTATACTTGTCCACATTGTCACACCCCTGGATTTACAACCAAATACTGGTGGGCCTGGGTGGGGAATATCATGACGTAAGTTGATATCATCATAGTCAATTAAACACAGCACAACGAAAGTCTTCGAGTTTAAATTACTATTACAAACCAAATATTCAATGTACAAAAAAATATACATGCGGCTTGTAATAGAAGATCCACAGGCGGATCGTAAAATGTACAAAAAGTGTATAACAGACTTTCGAAAATACGTCAGCTTTCTCAGGTAAATATACCCAACTGACTCATTTTCAAAACATTTTAAAAATGGATTTAAGTGCACAGGGAACAAAATCTTTTATAAATTGGGAAAGTCAGCTATGTAACCTTGTTAACAGATTCACATGTTTATCCATACATACGGAGCCTAGTACAGAGACCGAGACATGATTAACGTATGTACCACTTAAGAAACCACGAAGGAGTTATCCCTAACTAGTGGGTAAAAATAAAGTTTGGCATGAGCATCTGTCAGGTGTATGCCAACACCCTGCGCTTTGGTCGTGACCATTAACTAATGTAATAAGCCGAGGATATCCAGGACACGGACGTTAACCCCCGATGTTTAAGTTATCAAACAAAACTGATTAAAACGAAATATGCGGATTTACTAGCCACAGTCTGACATTCGATTAATCCCATTTCCGACCAAGCGGGAATAGTTTACCGTAACCCAAGCTCGTATAGGAAAAATAAGTCGAGAGCATTTACCTGAGCTAGTTTTGATTAAAAATGCAAGATTTAATATCTCAGCCATATCCAAAATAACCTAAGTGAAGATAGCATTTACTGGAAGGCTCTAGTCTGGATTATGGCATAAGCTAACCAATTAAAATGATAACGATCTTAATTTAAGTTATGGACTTAGACCGACTAGTGTACAAGATGAAAACGTATATTACGCCAGATTAAGTGATGATCGGATAGAATGTAGTTTAAACCCAACAAGTACTATGACTTGTAAAAATGATAAGGTTAAATCCGTTTCGGTTACTTTTCGTAAACTAGAATCTCATAATCCAGCAATATTTCAAATGAAATTTCGGTGTGCTAAGACCATATATCCGAGAGATGTTAAGCCACTAATTAAGAAATTTTTCTTTCAAGTTTATATCTCAGAAACAATCTACTGAATGTGCGAAGCGAATTGGCACATCCTCAGTGAGACCTATGTAAACTTTATAACATTTCAAATCTTTAGCATACCGTGATAGTCCATTGATGTACTATCATTTTCTCTTTCCACATGAAAACTGTTTTTGTCTTTTTCATGTTTTTGTTCATTTTTGCATTTTTTAATGTTTTGGTATTTTGTACAACATTCCCCACCCTGAAATCAAAAACATATTTTTGGATTTTTGTTTAAAAAATAGACAATCTAAAAACTATAAAATGTGACAAACAGATAAGGATCACAAAAACTCGTCATCAGATCCGTATTCAACCTCTAATTCCCTATCTGATGTTAAAATTTTCATACCATTAATTCTCAAAAGATATGTAAATCTAGTTCGATCAAATGGTTTGGCATAAAAATCTGCTTTTTGTTTATCAGTGTGGATTGTTTCTATTTGAATCAACTTTTTCTCATGGCAATAACCGATAAAGTGATGTCGAATTATAGTGTGTTTAGTTTTAGAGTGATGAACCGGGTTTTTAGTTATATCGATGGCAGCCTTGTTATCTACATATATGGGTGTATCAAGAAATTGCAATCCAAAGTCTCTCATCTGTTGTTGTATCCATAAAATTTGGGAATAACAACTAGAAGCCGGAACGTATTCCGCCTCGCAAGTAGAGAGCGACCGTGGTTTGCTTCTTGCATTGCCACGTTACAAAGCGTGTTCCGAAGAACTGGCAACCAGCCATTGTAGCTTTGGTATTAAGTTTGCAGCAACCAAAATCTGAGTTTCAATATCTTGCAAGGTCGAAGTTGCCAATTTGTGGATACCACAAGCCTGTGCTTGGGCAACCTTTCAAATATCTGAAAATCTACTTGACTATCATCAGGTGTAACACTCGAGGACTCAATTGATATCGGGCGCAAAGGCATGCTGGATACATGATGTCTTCTCTTGGTGCTGTAAGATACATCAGTGATCCAATCATCGATCGATATAAGGTTTCATCTATCTTGACTCCATGTTCATCTGGACAGATGCCATGATTAATTGCCAATGGGGTAGATAATGGTGACATTCCCGACATATCGAATTTCTCCAATATATTATTGACATACTTTGTCTGATGGATGAAGATACCATCAGGCAACTGGTCGACCTAAATCCCTAAGAAGAACTTCATTTCTCCCATTGAACTCATTTCAAATTTCTTTTTCATGACTGCTTCAAATTCTTTACACAGTGCATCATTCATAGAGCCACTTGTAAAGCCGTTGTTTAACAGGTGCTAAGAGAGTGTCTCATACCAGACCCTCGGGGCCTGATGCAACCCGTATAATGCCTTATCAAGTAAGTAACCCTTGTCTTTATGCACTGGATCGGAAAACCCTAGCGGTTGTCTAACATACACTTCTTCTTTTACTTTTTCGTAAAGAAAGCTGATTTGACATCCAACTGGTACACTTTAAAACCTTTCCATGACACAAACGACAGGAATGTGCGGATTGCTTCTAGTCTTGCAACCAGAGCATAGACCCCTGTATAATCAATGCCTTCTTGCTGATGAAAACCATTGACAACCAGTCGCGCAATTACCCCTCGATCATCTCTTTTGCACTTGAAGACCCATTTAGTAGCAATAGCTTTGTGATTAGTCTGTAGGTCTACAAGCTTCCAGACACCAAGCTTTTCGCATTGTTGCAGCTCCTCTTGCATTTCATTTATCCAGCTATCATCGGCAAGTGCTTCCTTATTTGATTTCGGCTCAATTTGTGAAATAAAACAATGATGTAAGCATATATCTTGTATTGATGCAATGTTGGTATAAAAACAACTAAGATCCTTGTTTATCTAGTTTCGCGTTTTACCTCCAACTTGCAGCTCTCCAATAATATTCTTCAATGGGTGGTAAGAAAAATTTCTCGGCATTACTTCATTAGGAACATTTACTTCGCTTTCCAAATTTTTAATGTTTTGTTCAGAAACCTGATTACTAGTTGAAGCTTCATTCTTAGAGCTAGAACCTGCAGATTGATTTAACAAACTTGTTATCTGCTCAGAATCTTCATCGGAGCTAGATTCACCATCTTGATCATATGTCGGCCCTGCTTCAAAATCAGAATCGTCAGAATGGTCAAAAGTGGGCTCTATGTCATTTACTACTGATACGACGAGTTCTATTTAAGTTATGCTTGGACCTGCTCCATAATCATTTGTGCCAAAAGATGGTTGAGTAACCACTATCAGTCTTGGAACTTCGATTAATGTTGTTGATACAACAACACAAGTTCCTCTTCATTTGGTTCGTCTCGCAGACCAAAAGGATTCCATAAACTCTCATAGTTGAACATCCAGGATTCTCTGGGCTTTTGAGTAGGCAATGTATACTTCTTACAATCAACATGTTGAGCAAGAATAACTCGATTTAAACTTGGCAAGTATACTCTTCTCAATGGACTTGCATATCTTACGAAAAATCCCTCCAAAGATCTGGCACCAAATTTACCATCCGGGTCAATGACCGTACATGGAGATCCAAATGATTCCAAAAACTCTAAGTTTGGCTTTCGTTGGTTAAGCAGTTCGATACATGTCTTCTTTTGTGCCTTGATGGTTAAAACCATGTTCAACGTGCAACATGTAGAGGCAACGGCTTCGCTCCATAAATTAACAGGTAACTTTGAATCAACTAGATCGTGCGTGCAGTTTCAATGATAGTTCGATTCTTACATTCAGCTACTCCATTTTGTTGTGGAGTATACGGGCGCTGAATTCGTGAAGAATACCTTTGTTGATACAGAATTCGAGCAATCGATTATTTTTTAATTCCGTACCATTATCACTTCGTATTCGTCTGATTGGAAGGTGGTACAAGTTATCTAACTTTCTAAAGAGAATCATAAGATTCTCAAATATCTCATCTTTACTCTCCTGGAAAATAACCCATGAGAATCTCAAATAGTCATCTGTCACAATGAGGCAGTATAGATCACTAGATATGCTTTTGACGTTTACTGGCCCGAAAAGATCCATATGTGTCACACCCCGTATTTTCAACCAAACACCGGTGGGCCCGGGTGAGGAATATCATGACGTAAGTCGATCTCATAGTCAATTAAACACAACAAAGCGGAAGCCTTAGATTTAGATTACTATTACAAGTACTTTTACTTTCATAATATGGGTAACCTATAAGCATTCTGGATTTTGAAACTTAAATGACAAGGTTAGACCCGTTTCGGTTAATTTCCGTAAACTAGTTACATATACTTAACCGTACACATATCAACGACATCGGGTAACCGGATAAGTCATGGACAAGTTCTATATGCCATTATATTTTAAATAAGTTGCAATATCAGTAGGATATCAACTTATATGCATGTTAAGGTTTTAAAAGGAAACTATGCCTCATAAGGGCATTTTGGTAATTATATACCATATAAAAGGAACTTGAATATATTTTAATGTTATGATCATAAGTATTCTGAAAAAAAATAACTTATTTATGATATAATATACGTAGGATATTAATTACATGTGTAATTTATCTTTTATGACCAAACTATGCACCGTAGGGCATTTTGGTCATTTTACACATAGTTTATAAATTATTTGAGATTCTGAGTTTATATCTTGTACCTACTGTACAAGTATTTAAAATGAGTTTTAAAATCAGTGGGTAACAAGTCTTGGTTGGTAAATATGGTTTAAAGACCATGTTATGCTCGAAATGGCGTTTATGTCGTAAAATGACGATTTATGCGATGTTTAATGAAAACTGATGTTAAGGTCAGGTTAACATGTCTTAGATATGTTATTAATATAACATATCAGTAGGTAAAAGATTTACTTTGAAAAGATGTGATTAAAACCATTTTATAAGCCACAGGGGCTTTATCGTCATTTATCGACATAATACAAGGACTTGTGCATATACTTAGTTTATAATCTGTTTTGACATCCCAAATAATCCTACTTAAAATATCAAATCAGTAGGAAACTCATTTTCAAGTTCATTATCATTTAGACCTCTTTTTATGCAAAAGGGCATTTTAGTCAAAAATGGCATAATTACGGAACTTATGCATATTATAATCATGTAATATAACCTTAGAGGGTTATACTACATTATATTACGATCATAATGCAACTTTAGATCAGTAGTTAACTAATCTAAATCGGGTCATAATCGAAAGTCAAAGTAGAAGTCAAACTTCGCGACTTTCGGTTGCGAACCGACCCTAGGACTGAAATTGACGAGCCGACCATGTTCTTACATGTTCTAATAATTATTACCAACTTGTTTAAGTGTCAAAACAGGGATCATAACATATATAAGATCAAATTATAACATTTCCGAAAAATGGCTTGTTTGACTTTTTAATATAATAACTTTAACCCATCAATTGGTCTAGCAAACATGATCTTCAGGGGGTGCCCTTTATAGGGACTAACACCCACCTTATTATGATCACTTAGCCATGTTCGTTATGAACAATGGCTAGACCAATATGGTTTTAACCGACAGTTAAGGCATTTTCCGTAAAACGCTTGACTTTTGGCTATAAAAGCCTATAAACGAAAATGCAACAGGAGGGAACACTTACAAGTGGTTCCTAGGATACAATACTAATTTGGATGCTCCTTTCAGTTATGAACTTCTAGAGGAGGGAGATAGAGTTGTGAATGAGAAAGGTGCAAGTTCAAATGGTGAACCTTGCCACCTATTTATAGTTGGAGAGCTTGAAGGAGGTGATGCTAGGTGCTAAGGGGTGTAAGAGGAAGCTTACAAGTGTCCTAAAACGTGGAATAGCAGTTTGGAAAGCCATGTTTTAGAATCAAATGGTTTTTGGCAATTTGTGTGGAGGCCAAGGCAATTTTCTGGAGACACAGGCCTCTCGCGCCCCGCGAGCGCCTCATGGCCATAATTAAAGTTTGACACTTTTAACCCGTCAACTTATAAAACCTCCTAAAACACATTTTTAGCATATTGAACCCTCCGTAACCTATTTTTGGCGTACCTGGGAGTATGCCTGGACATTGTCAAGCTCTCGGTCGTTAAAAGGCCACTCAGAGGTATAAATTACCATGTTGAGACTTTTAACCCCCCATTGTCCAACTTTTAAATATTATGTATTTGATCTCTCTCACATCCAACAAATTGGACATATGAGAGTTAGGACTTTGTAAAGGATTACTCAGAGGCTCATTATAATCATGTTGATTTTGATGTCACTCAGAGGTTGGGCATGTTGACACAACGGTCATTCAGAAGCCAAGTTTTAGCATGTTGACACCAATGGTCACTCAGAGGCTATGTTTTATGCATGTTAACACTAATGGTCACTCAAAGGCTTGGTTTATGCATGTTGACATCAGAAGATAACTCAGAGACTTAGTTTGACCATGTTGACGCTTTTAGTTCCTGTTAGTCTTTAATAGACTTAAAATAAAAATACGACATGTGTCGCTATATTATTGGACACGATTTTACAAGGTGTTACATCCTCACCCCCTTAAAAGAAATCTTGACCTTGAGATTTTATTCAAAAAGATAGGGGTACTTTTGCCGCATAGTGGACTCAACCTCCCATGTAAACTCGGGACCTCGAAGGGCATCCCATTTAACCTTTACTATAGGTATGAATTTCCTTTGGAGGTTCTTAACCTGTTGATGCTCGATCAAAATTGGTTTCTCAACGAACCTCAGGTTTTTATCAATCTGCACATCTTTGTGTGACATTACTAGCTACTCATCGGCTAGACATTTCTTAGGTTACTGATGTGGAATACATCATGAATTCAAGTTAGCTCCTCGGGTAGCCTAAGCTTGTAAGCGATAGAACCGACACATTCGATTACCTCGAATGGTCCAATATATCTTAGTCTTAACTTGCCCTTCTTTTCGAAGCGCATTACCCCTTTCAAGGGTGATACCTTCAATAATACTTTGTCCCCTATTTGGAACTTAAGAGGTTTTCGCCTCTTGTTTGCATAACTTTTCTGCCTATCCCGGGCAGCTTTGAGATGATCACGGATTTGTATAATCTTATCCGTGGTCTCAAGGACAATCTCCGGTCCTGATAGTTAGCTTCCCCAACTTCTTCCCAGCACACGGGCGTTTGGCATTTTCTCCCATACAAGGCCTCGTAAGGAGCAACCTTGATGCTTGTATGATAACTATTATTATAGGAGAATTCTATTATGGGTAAGTGGTCATCCCAACTTCCACGTAGATCAATCACACATGCCCTAAACATATCTTCCAATGTCTGGATAGTATGCTCACTTTGACCATTAGTCTGTGGATGGTAAGCCGTACTAAAATTTAATCTTTTGCCTAAAGATTGTTGGAAACTTTTCCAAAAATGATATGTATATCTAGTATCTCTATCAGATACAATAGATACTGGCACACCATGTAGGGACATAATTTTGTCCACGTACAACTTAGCCAATTTGTCAGAATTATACGTTTCTTTGATTGGCAAGAAGTGTGCTGACTGAGTCAGCCTATCCACAAATACCCAAATCGTGTCGTTACCACATTTGGTCTTAGGTAACTTGGCAATCAAGTCCATTGTTACCATTTCCCATTTCCAAGTGGGCATTTCTAGCTGTTGTAGAAGTCCTGGCGGTTTCTGATGTTCGGTCTTAACTTGCGAACACGTCAGACACTTAGCCACATAGGTGGCTATGGATTTCTTTAAACCCATCCACCAATAATTCTTTTTCAGGTCCTGATACATCTTGTCACACACCCGGGTGAACAAAGTATCTCGAATTATGTGTTTCATGGAGGACTAGTTCTCTAAGTCCTCCAGAGATTAGAACCCAGATTCTTCCATTAAATCTAAGGATTCCATCCTTTCCAGGCATTAACTGATCAACAGTTCCACCTAATCCTTCATTAGGAGCATTGGCCTGTAATAGATCTTGCTTTTACGTATCTAATAGCTTCTCACTTAAGCTATTTCTGAGCTCAATGCTCTTGGCATTAACCCTTATAGGCTTAACCCGTTCCTTGCGACTTAAGGCATCCGCAACGACATTTGCTTTGCCTGGATGGTAGCGAATTTTGCAATCAAAATCATTAAGTGTTTCCATCCAACGACGCTATCGCATGTTCAATTCCTTCTGATTGAACAGGTGTTGGAGGCTCTTATGGTCGGTGTATATAATACACTTTGTCCATATAAGTAATGTCTCCACAGCTTTAGTGCAAATAAAACGGCACCCAATTCCAAATCATGGGTGGTGTAGTTCCTTTCGTGCACCTTTAATTGTCGTGATGTATAAGCAATCACTTTGCCTTTTTGCATTAGCACAGAGCCCATGCTAGTGTGCAATGCATCAAAGTAAACAATAAAGTCTTCAACACCCTTAGGTAGGGATAACACAGGAGCATTGCTCAACTTGTGTTTCAGAATCTCAAAAGATTCTTGTTCTTTTGGACCCCAAATAAACTTATTTTTACGGGTCAAGGTAGTTAAAGGAGTAGCTATCCTTGAAAAGTTCTCAATTAACCTTCTATAGTAACCAGCTAGTTCTACGAAGCTACATATTTCTGATGGGGTTTTGGATACTTTTCAGTTCACTATGGCCTCTATTTTGGTGGGATCCACTTGGATACCATGCTCACTTACAATGTGTCCAAGAAATTTGACTTCTCTAAGCCAAAACTCATACTTAGAGAACTTAGCATAAAGCTTCTCTTGCCTTAGCAGTTCTAAGATGCACCGAAGATGTTTCTCATGATCAACTTGATTAGGAAGTAGATAAGTATGTTGTCTATGAAGACAATGACAAACTTATCCAAATATGGTTTGCAGACCCTATTCATGTGATCCATGAATGTTGCAGGTGCATTTGTGAGCCCAAAAGGTATTACTAAAAATTCATAGTGACCATAACGGGTCCTTAAGGCAGTCTTAGGAACGTCCTCACTCCTAACCTTCAGCTGATGATATCCAGATTTTAAATCAATCTTGGAGAAATAACTATCCCCTTGAAGTTGGTCGAATAAATCATCGATCCTGGGTAATGGGTAACGATTCTTGATCGTTATCTTGTTCAATTCGCGGTAGTCAATGCACACCACATTGAACTGTCCTTTTTCTTAACGAAAAGAATTGGAGCTCCCCAGGGCGAGGAACTCGGCTGAAAAAAGCCTTTTTCTAAGAGTACATCTAACTGCGTCCTCAACTCCTTCATTTCCGTTGGTGCTAATCGGTATGGAGCTTTTGCTACGGGTGCTGATCTAGGTAGGATTTCAATCGTAAATTCTACTTGCCTATCTGGAGGTAGACCTCGTAGTTCTTCGGGAAAGACATCGGAATACTCTGAAATAACTGGAAGGTCTTGTATATCCAGCTTCAATTCGTTGATAGTGACTTGTGCCATGTAAATGACACAACCTTTCCTTAAACACTTCGATGCCTTAAATAACGACACCTTGTCTGCAATCCATAGTGTGAATCTCTAGTGATGGTGATCATTCACCAGATGGGGTTTTAATTTCGATGAGTTTCTTATCACATGCAATGCGAGCTTAGTTATGGGATAACCAATCCATGCCTAAAACTACATCGAACCCCGCCAATTTCATTGGCAAAAGAGAGATAGGAACGGAATGATTCTTAATGAATATAGAGCATCCATCAAGAAGGGTAGATGCTATTTCTAAAGTTACATCACCAAGTTCTATCTCATAAGTTTTGTCTAGAGTTCTTATGGGTAGGTTTAATAGTTTATTAAACTTATGGTCTACAAAAGATTTATCTGCACCCGAATCAAAAAGAACTCTAGCATATATATATCGTTGATGAGGAAAGTACTTGTTATGACGTTGTTGTCAGTAATGGCCTCCCTAGCATTTTTCTAGAAAGCACGAGCATTCCCTTTCTTAGCCTCTCTAGGCTTTGCATCATTATTTTTGGGGTTCTTAGGGCAATTAGGCTTCATATGCCCTTTCTCATTACAACCATAACAAATGAGATCTTTAATATTTTTGCATTCGTGGGTCTTATGCCCTTTTTTTTGCAAATACCACAGGGTTTAATCTGAGGGTCGATATTGCATTGCCCCCAATGCTTGCGGCCGGTCTTGCATAGAGGTCTATTATCAGATCTATGTTGGTTCTTCTTGAACCCAAAATTTCCCTTTTTCTTAAACCTTTGAGAGTTATCATCCTCCCGTTTCTTTTCATGTCAGTCTCGGTCTTGACTGACTTTTGCCTCACCAAATCAAAGCTTAGGGAGAGAGATAGGTCAACAACAGACCCATATGAGCAACCTTTTTTCCATTCCCTTTATTTCGAGCGCTAACCCATTAATAAACGCGCGATGCCTTTGGGTTTCGGGTAATCAAATAGGAAACTAACCTAGATAGGGAATTGAAATCGGAAACATACTTCCGACAATCTAGGTTCTTCATGGTGAGAGTTAGCAAGTCTGACTCTATCTTTACCACCTCATGGGGTGGGCAGTGGGTTTCCTTAACAAGGTCCATAAACTTGGACCATCCCAAATTACACAGGTATACTTTACCTGTAGATTGGATCATAGCCTTCTACCAAATTAAGGCATCACCTTTGAAAGATTGTGATACATACTTTACCACATCTTTTTTCAGCACAACCGCTGATATCTACAATCGTTTCCATCTCATCAAGCCAGTTCAAGGCTTTTATAGCTCCTTTCTCCCCATTAAAGTCTTGTGGCTTACAGGAGACGAAGTATTTGTAGGTACATCCGTCTTTAGGAGAACGGGTCCTATCAGCAAATTCAAGTTTCTTTAGTTTACTCTTCGCATTTGAAAAGTGAAATGAGCTCTCCTATGAGCTGAGGATAGTGGAATTGATAAAGGTTTGGAGCGAGTAGTGCTCGACTCCCTAAGTTTTTCAATAGCCTCTTCCATAGCCTTTCCAACAGCTGCATCAATACGAGCTTGGAAATCCTCATTATTGATGGCTATATTTTATGTGTTATTAGAGTTAACATCCCGGTGGCTACTTTGCGCCTCATCCGAGTTAGCCATTCTTTAAGCTTTTGTTCTAAACACCAAATTAAATTTCTTTTAGCTATGGTATTAATAACCATATTGGCTGTAAACATTAGATATGACAATCCATCGCCTAATCAAGCTAGTGTGAATAACATCACAACTCTTAGGCTTATTATATCTATTTTTGGCCTAGGTCTCAAAAGGACCATCAAAGGCAAATTACAATTTGGACATAGTCCATATATTATTAGACAGTAGATCGTAATATCACAACTGTCATTGCATTAGGCAATTATAATTAGCTCATAGGCTTGTCACGAAGGACATTAAAATATGACACATTGGCTTGTCGCTAATGGACATAAAATATGGCACATTAGCCTTTCACTAATAGAGATAAATTATGGCACATTGGCCTGTCACTAATGGACATAAATTATGGCACATTGGCCTTTGTGTTGGGCTTATACTAGTAAAGGTTTACACATTAGAGCAACATTTGGGCTTTTGGGGGGTTTTGGGCTTCTTAGTGCCTGGGGGCCTAGGGCTGTAACTATTGGGCTTAGTGAGTAGTATAAATATATTCTTAGGTCAAGGTTTAGGGGTTAGAGAGTTGTCACTAGAAAACTTGTATCAGACACTTTTCTAGTGTATGCAGGTTGCTTTTAATTCAAGAGATTGGTCTTATTCCTAATCATTATTTCTGCTACTGATTAGGTTTTTTATACCTGTTAGATCCGATTTCGGGACTTACAATTGAAGAGCTGATCGGAAGTGGAGTTGCTGCTGTTCATCTGGATTACTGTTCAGTATCGAAGAATTGTTGTGCTTGTTCAGAATTGCTACTGTTCCGAAGAACTCGAAGAAGATTTGAAGATTTCGGATCAACTACTATTACGAATTCTGAAGAACTCGAAGAAGCTTCAAGGATTTTGGATATGTTACTGTTGAAGATCCCAAAGAACACGAAGGAGATCATCCATCTCGGATTAATCCCAGACTACTGTTCAATCCAGATTGCTACCATTTCGGATCCGAGACACGGTTGGTGGTTATCAGTTGCTTGGAATTCGGATTATTGTTGCTTAGAATTCAGACCACTGTTGCATTCATATAAGGATAAGATTCCAGACTGATTTCATTCCAGATCCAGTCTCATTCCGGATTATTCCTGATTCGGATTCATTTCTGACTAGTTTTTTTTCCAGATTCTCTTTCATTACGGATTAACATCATTCCAGATTTCTTATTTCGGATACACACTACCTTCGGATCATCATTTCGGATTTTTCAATTTCGGATTATCCATCTCGGATCAACATCATTCCGGATCAACCATCTCGGATTCATCCATCTCGGATTTGTCGATGTCGTATATGACCATCTCGGACTGATTTCGGATCTGCCCATCTCAGAGTTGACTATTCCGGACTGATTTCAGACTGATCATTGTTCATATTATAAAATTTGAAATTAATTGAATTTAAATTTACTTGGTAATTTTAATAAAGTTATCCATGATGAACAGCTACATGACAACTTAGGATTTAACCAATGCCACTTTGGCTGCACTGCAATCACAGACTCTGGCCCTCCATCAAAAATTGGATCAAGTGATTGGCACTTCTACTAAAGTGCCCCGTCTGTTGTATGGAGATGAGTATTATGAATGGAAGTTCAGATTCGAGCAATATTGCAAGGCCAAAGGGCCTGGAGTGTGGAGGTGTATAATGAATGGTTCGCGAACGATTGTTTCCAGTACTGATCAAGATCCGGATAAAAAGATTTCAAAGCCTAGTCACTTGTGGACTCTAGAAGATGTTAAAATCATTAAGGAAGATGAAAAGGCCTTAGCTGTACTAACAATAGCACTTGGACCCGACATTTCAATGCGGTCAGAAATTGCAAGACCGCTAAAGAAGTACGGAGTGAATTGCAAAATCTCTATGAGGGAAATGCGGACATGAAGGCCAGCAGAGTAAATCAGCTGAATCAACAATTCAGCTCATTTAATCACATTTATGTGGAAACAATTGAGAACCAGATTCGGAGATATGTAAAGCTCGTTTCCCAGATGATATCAACTGAGGTTACTAGTAGTGCTATGAACAGACAGTTGTTAAATTCATTACCGAAGAGTTGGGATGCTGATGTTGGAATGATCAAGAAGATGAAGAATCTGAATGATGTCACTCTCACAGAAATGATAGCTACTATTAAATCGTGTGAGATCGATAATAAGCAGAGAGACATCAATCATCAGAGTAGTTTAATGGCCGCCGGTATTACAAGGCAAAATGCAGCATTGATGTCGCAAAATATGGTCTACAGCCCTCTTCAAGGAAATTCACAAACACCGGGTAGCTCAAACGTGGTTTACAGTCCTCTTGCCACGCCACAGAAGACTCAGTATGTCTATGGTCTTCAGTCTCAGACTCCCACTATGATTTATGCTGCCCAAGTTCAGACACAGTACCTTGCTCAGTATCCTAACATGGTTTTCAGTCCTACCATTCCTCAAGCAGTTCAACAAGGCGACCTTCCTCAATCTGTTGCTCCAGCACCGACACCTGCTCAAGCTGTGCCCAATTATGCTTTTCTCACTAATGAAAATGAAGAGAAATTGGCCATAGCTGCTTCAATGATCAACAGCTTGAACGCCTTTTTAGCAGGTGATCTGACTCCCCCCCTCCATTCTTCCAACTGAAGTAGATCAAACAATGGAGGAGGATCTGGACGAGATTGATGTGTGTAGGAATCTTGCAATGGCTGCCTTTCATGTCAACAAGTTTCATTGTCAAATCTGAAGACTGGTCTTACAAAGGATAAACTCAGGCGCTACAGATGTCACGAGCCATGACATTTTTCCATGGAGTGCAAGAAGCCACCATCTGGATATGTGTCATCCAGAGTGGCAGTTATACAGAGCAGCGACAGACAGCTGGTGCCAGTCTCTCCCTCAAAGTCTACTACGAGTCCCTCAAGCAGCTCGGGCAGGAAATCAACGGCGTTGGTGGCACAACAACACGAAGGATTCAACTGGGCAGATGCTGCAGCTCAGATGGAGACATTGAATCTTTCTAAGAACAGCAACCACTGCATGATGGTGCAGACAACTGAGACACCAGATCTTTCAAAAACGGTAAATCGAATTCTTTATTCTGATAGTTGTCATTTTAAATTATCACAAATGCGCGCCCATAATTCAACTCTTGTAGCTGAATACCAGCAAGCTGCATCACAGAACATCGCCCTTAAACATAAGAACAAGCTTCTTATGGAAAAGGTCGAAGCTCAAAAACAAGATATACCTCAGCTAAAGCTAGACATGAACTAACAACAATGTTGGGTATACGACTATAAGCTAAAATTAGCTGAAAAGGATGTAGAACTTCAAGCAGCCTTAGCCAAGCTAAATTCCTTGACAGGGAAGTTTCACGAAAATGAAATAAACATTAAAAAAAACTGAAACTTTCAGCAAGCTGGTCAAGGTCTTGTGTGATCTACAACTTAATTACCAGAAAAATTTCACAAAAGGTCTTGGGTATAATAGGGCTCCTCCACCATATAATCATAACTATACAAGAATGCCTGAATCTGAGACTGATCTTGAAAATGCAGAAAATATGATGTATGGTAAACCTTCAGATTATCTTTCTAAACCATGGAAGCCCTATTACCCAAAATTCTCTAAACCAATTGAACTAAAGAGGGATGATGTTTTCATTACTTCCACACCACTTTCACATGAATCTGGTGACCATCCATCTTGTAGTACAGATGATTTAGAGAAAGTGATGCCTGAGGCAGAGGCAACAACACCCTCCATAGAACCTAAAGGAGAAAAGTCTTCTAAAGCTGAAACTGAATTAGTGAATGATACTAACGTTTCTACCTCATGTGCAGAAGAAATATTAGTTGAGGATATTACAGATGGTCATCAAGAGGAATGTCTGAATGCAAATTCAGACAATTCGGCTGCTGATTATGAATTTTATAAACCTGCTTTTGACATTTTGAATTAATTTCTTGCTGAACAATTTAAATTCTCAAACAGTGTTGGTTGTGTTGATAACACAGACATTTTTAATTATGGTTTTTCATTGAATGCTGCATTTTGCCCTGTAATAGCCGTCAGTACCCGCTAGCAAGAAACTGACAGACAAATTGCCTAGAATTTCCCAAGCTGAAAGGACTGTTTTCTTCTAGAAGAGGCAGACCTATTTCAACTGTGGATTTCCCGAGCATATTGCACGCAATTGTCAAAAGGCTTTTACACCATTTAAAACATTATACTCAAAATATCAGAAGGCTATGCCCAATCGCCTACCTCAGGCTCGATTTGCTATGGCTAAGTCATCTGATTAAGACTGGAACATGGCCAAGAAACAAACTCACAAATCTACAAGACCTACATGTCACACCCTCAATTTCCACTTGCGGAGTTTTGCCGCGAGGCGTGTGAACAAACCAGAATCTGAAACACTAGTACGTCGAACGACTCTATATGATTTGATAATACGTTTTCAAAAATCATTTATCATAGATTTTATATTGTCTTGATTAGTTACCAATATTTAGCAGAAGCATCAGTTTTTAAAGTTTGAGCGGAAGCATAAATAAGTAGTGAAGCGGGCGCCAACACAAACGCCAAAACAAATGAAAAACCCCAAAACAATATTGATAAATAAGACTCGATAAAAGATGTCTTGTTCAATGCATGTGCGTGCACCCAGAGCTCCTAGCGTCCCGAGAAACATGTAAAGAAACAAGTGTCAACATTAAAGATGAGTGAGTTCACAGGTTTTCATAAATTCGTTTGTTCGGTTATAGTTTGTTTTCCCCCGTTATCCCTAACCCGGGATAATGTATTGGTTCCATTATTCCAACCCGGAATAATAAGTTGTTGCTTCCATTATCCTCAACCCGGGATAATATAGTTGTTGTTTCCATTATTCCAAACCCGGAATAATAAGTTGTTGTTTCCATTATCCCCAACCCGGGATAATATAGTTGTTTCGTAATTAAGTTCAATGTTAACATATATAGGTAGCTAGCCTAAAGTCATGTCACGTAAGAGTTCGCGATCGAAGCTGACTGTTGTGCCTCCATGTTGCCAGGCCTATCATTGACCATGGCGAAGTTAGGCCGAATTATTCACCCGTTGACCATACCCGGTCGGCTAGCGCGACTAGCTCGGATGGGGCTTGTCAGGCCCAGTAGTACTACTTATAACTCCCCCGCTATTAAACCCAATACTAACGATCCGAGAGATTGACGAGGACTTAAGTGATAAAGCTGCTTAGTGACCATAACATTACATTAACATTAACTTAGTTACCGAATAGTTATGTGACGTTAAATTCGTATAACGTAAAGAGATTGAGTCTGAAGAGTGTATACATGTTTCTCCCCCTGTTGTTTAAAAACTGGATAAAGTTAGGGGCCGTGAACTCACCTTTATTTGCTCGGTTAGTGTAGCAAAGAAGTTGTAAAGGATGGGACCGCTAATTGCGTCCTAACAAACCAATTGATTTCACGTCAGTGTGTGAACACACCAATACAAATTCTACACTTAATTTACGCACAAAGTGATACACACAAACAACATATCTAACACTCAAACATGCATGCAAGTATCCTCATGTGAACCTAGTGATCAAAACAACTTATCATAAACATAAACCAATCCATGCCACAATTTGGTGCATACAATCACAAGTTATCAAATTTCAGCTTAACACTCATATTTCAGCTGTTTTCTAGGATTTTTATAAAATAGTTCCAACGTTCCAAAAATTCCAATATTTTTACAGTAGGTGAAATTTATACTATAGAAATTTATATAAATTTTCCAAGTCCTAAATCTTTACCAATTAACCATAAATATTAATACACTAGGCTGCAGTCAGATTTATCGCTTTCTGACTGCAGTCCACGGAAGAATTTATTTAAAAATCACTGATCGTCCAATTAACAAAATTCCAGTTGGAGTTGGCCGGAAATTTCAATACCTAGTTGCTGTACAAAAATCCTGACTCAACTCCCTACTGATTTTAAAATCCAACTCGATAAACAACTAACAAAATTTCCGGATTTTCACAGTTTTAGTTACTGAACTTATTTGGCCCTTTAAAAATATCAAACGACTTCAGAAAATTATGAATCCAGCGCCATTAGATTCGTTATTCAAATCTCTACGTTCTAGACATCAGAAAATCCGTTTTTTCGACTACTAATGACCGAGTTACAGCCAGATGAAGTCGGCTGTAACTATTACTCAGCAACTGTTTTCAGCATATTGTTACCATTAATTCGCACAATCCGTCAATATTATTAACCTAGGCGATCAAGAACCGGTTTTTCTAATCATAATTCAATACCTATAACATATCCATGCAACTCTAATTCACACCTCTAGTTTTTTATAAACAAAACACAGCCTATAATACTCAGCTTTCAAACAACGTTACTTGCAATCTAGTATTAACAAATCCGCAAACAATCATTCATCTCATACCATCATGCAAATCCGAGAACAACAAAGTTAAAACACATGTATTCCGAATATGATATGATAAATTCAATTCTTTTAACGATAAGGTAAACGAACCGTGAGTACGATAAGGGACCGGTGATCAAAGATTGCTTGCAACCGAGAGGATGATGATGGAGTAGGCTGTTTTGTTGATCGAATAGAGGTGAACAAGGGCTGATCTCGCGACTGAATGGAGGTGAACAAGGGCTGTTTGCGGTTGAATGGAATGAACGTGGGCTGATCAGATCGAGATGAAGGCTGCTCGCGATCAATGGGACAAGAGTGAGGCAGTTTGCGGTCGAAGAAGATGAAGGACTTGGCTGCCGACGGCTGTTTTGCCTTTTAGGGTTTTGTGTTTTTGATGGATGCATGCATGGTTAGTATATATAGGCAAAGAGGGAGATGAGGGTTACGGTTTGGATACGCATTCGTGGCCGAGGAACTTGGGTTGGTTCGGTGGGTTTGGGCTTGATCTCGCGGCCAATGACTTGGGTTGGTTTGGTTTGATCTTGCGGCCGAGTAGTTAGAGTTTAAGGTTTAGGTTTGATCTTGGTTTGGGTTTGCGGTTTGGGTTGCACACGGCCGAGAATGGTTTGAGTTCTAAACTTGGTTAATTCCTAGAGTCACAAGGAATCAAAGTTGGTTCGTGTCGCGGTTCGGTTCGTGCACATATTTATTATATACACATATATTTTGTAACTAAAACAATTCACGTAATCACACATCACGTATTCATTAACTCGTACACGTTTAATACCTAGCATATACTTTATTCGACAAGTGTCGCGTTTAAGTTATCCGAAAAACCCGGGATGTCACATTATCCTCATGTTGAAAGAATTTTCGTCCCGAAAATTGAGTAAACGCGGTTTAGAATGTAGCGTACATGTTTAGAGTGCCACGCACAAAGAGTTAGTTCGTTAATGATGGTACGTGAAGTTACAAGAAGTTCCCAAGGGCCATACACAAAGATTTCCAAGTGCCATGCACAAGAATTTAGTCAACAATAGTACACGAAAGTATGAGAAGTTTCCAGGTCGTCACATCATCCCCATGTTGAAAGAATTTTCGTCCCGAAAATTTAGTTACTGGTATCGTTAGTTTGCTGCTCAGTTGCGAAGAGGTGTGGGTATTTACTTTTCATTTGGTCCTCTCTTTCCCACGTGAACTCCGGTCCACGCTTAGAGTCCCAACGAACCTTAACAATCGGAATCTTGCTGTGCCTTCGAGTCTTGATCTCACGATCCATGATCTCGATAGGCTGTTCCACGAAGTGTAGTTGTTCATCCACTTGGATCTCATCCAATGGAATGACTAGAGTTTCATCTGATAGACACTTCTTTAGATTTGACACGTGAAATACGTTGTGAACTCCACTGAGTTCGGCAGGAAGGTCTAATTGATAAGCTACGGGTCCAATACGTTTCAAGATTACAAACGGGCCTACGTACCGTGGGTTTAGTTTGCCCCGTTTTCCAAAGCGGACTACACCCTTCCAGGGTGACACCTTTAGTAGGACGCGGTCGCCTACTTAAAATCGAGCGGTTTGCGTCGTTGATCAGCGTAGCTTTTCTGTCGATCTCGTGCCGCCGCCATGCGGTTTCTGATTTGTACAATCTTTTCGGTAGCCTCAAGTATTAACTCAGAGCCTGTGAGTTGACTGTCACCGACTTCTGCCCAGCAGACCGGTGATCTACATCTACGACCGTATAATGCCTCAAACGGTGCTGCCGAAATACTCGTATGATAACTGTTGTTATATGAGAATTCCACTAAAGGCAAGTGAATTTCCCAACTATTTCCGAAGTCTACGACGCATGCTCTAAGCATGTCTTCCAAGGTCTGTATGGTCCTTTCGCTTTGACCATCAGTCTGAGGGTGATAGGCTGTGCTCATATCCAAGCGTGTTCCCAACGCTTTCTGGAGTGACTGCCAGAAGTTTGACGTGAAGCGAGCATCTCTGTCTGAGATGATGGATGTTGGCACTCCGTGCCGAGAAACTACTTCCTTAATGTAGATGCGAGTCAACTTCTCCATCTTATCTGTTTCTTTAATAGCTAGGAAGTGTGCGGACTTAGTTAAACGATCCACGATCACCCAGATGGTATCGCAACCACCCAAGGTTCGCGGGAGTTTAGTGATGAAATCCATTGAGATCTGATCCCATTTCCACACTGGGATCTCAGGTTGTTGGAGTAGCCCCGATGGCTTTTGATACTCCACCTTGACTTTTGCACAAGTCAAACATTTACTCACGTAGGTGGCTATATCGGCTTTCATGTTGGGCCACCAATAGGCAGCTTTAAGGCCTTGATACATCTTATCCGAACCCGGATGGACAGAGTATCGAGATTTGTGAGCTTCGTCCATGACTAGCTCTCGGAGGTTTCCGTAGAGGGGTATCCATATGCGATTCATGAAATACCGGGCTCCATTGGGTTTTACTTCCCAATCGCGTTCCATTTTTCCCACCGATTCGGCTTTGATGTTTTCCTCCTTAACTGCTTCTAACTGGGCGTCGCGTATTTGTTCCGGTAGCCCCGAATGAATAGTGAGTTGTAATGCTCGTACACGACGTGGTTTCAAGTGTTCCTTACTACTGAGGGCATCAGCTACCACGTTAGCTTTACCCGGGTGATACCGAATGGCACACTCATAATTGTTCAAGAGTTCGACCCAGCGACGCAGTCGCATGTTCAACTCCTTCTGATCAAAGATGTGTTGGAGGCTCTTGTGGTCAGTAAAGATTGTGCACTTCGTTCCATAGAGGTAGTGTCTCCAAATCTTAAGTGCAAACACTACTGCTCCCAATTCCAGGTCATGCGTCGTGTAGTTTTTCTCGTGAACCTTCAGTTGTCGCGACGCGTACGCGATGACCTTATCACGTTGCATGAGTACGCATCCCAATCCCTGAATGGAAGCATCACAATACACTACAAAGTCATCTGTCCCCTCCGGCAAAGACAGAATGGGTGCACTGCAAAGTTTCTGTTTCAGCAATTGAAATGCTGCTTCTTGCTTTTCACCCCAAGTATACTTGATGCCTTTCTGGGTGAGGGTAGTAAGCGGTTGTGCTATCTTTGAAAACCCCTCGATGAAACGTCTGTAGTAACCAGCCAATCCCAAAAATTCGCGGATCTCCGTCGGTGTCTTAGGTGCTTCCCAGTTTTTGATGGCTTCAATCTTGGCAGGGTCTATGTGGATACCCTTTTCATTCACGATATGCCCGAGAAACTGAACTTCCCGAATCCAGAAATCACACTTCGAAAGCTTGGCATATAGTTTTTCCTGTTGGAGTAATCCTAACAGTAATCGTAGATGTTCAGCATGTTCTTCTTCACTTTTGTAGTAGATGAGTATGTCATCGATGAACACAATGACAAACTTGTCGAGGTATGGTTTACATACGCGGTTCATGAGGTCTATGAACACCGCAGGTGCGTTGGTGAGACCGAAGGGCATGACCAAGAACTCATAATGGCCATACCGAGTGCGAAATGCCGTCTTAGCGATATCCTCCTCCCTGACGCGTAGCTGGTGGTAACCGGACCGTAAATCAATCTTAGAGTAGTAGCTTGACCCTTGAAGTTGGTCGAAGTGATCGTCGATGCGAGGTAACGGGTATCGGTTCTTGACAGTAACCTTGTTGAGTTCCCTGTAGTCGATGCACATGCGGAAAGTCCCGTCCTTCTTCTTGACAAAAAGGACTGGAGCTCCCCATGGCGAAACGCTTGGTCGGATAAATCCTTTTTCTAATAGCTCCTGAAGTTGGGTAGACAGCTCCTGCAGCTCGGCTGGAGCTAGGCGGTATGGAGCCTTGGCTATAGGAGTTGCATTGTTCGCCAATTGGATTTCAAACTCCAATTGTCGATGGGGTGGAAGACCAGGTAGTTCTTCTGGGAATACATCGGAAAATTCACGGACGACAGGGATGTCTTCTATGCGTTTCTCGTCCTTAGGCTGTTCAGTAATCAGTGCGAATAAAGCGAAGGAGTTCTTTCTCCGAAGATACTTCTGCGCTTGTATGTAAGAGATGATGTTGGTGACGGCGCTTGCCTTATCGCCTTGTACCGTCAGGATTTCGTCGTTAGAGAGCGGAATACGGATAGATTTTTCGAAGCAGAGAACTTCAGCCCGGACGTCGGATAGCCAGTCCATTCCGACTACCACGTCAAAACTACCCAGGGTAGTTGTCATCAGATCAATGGTAAAAGTGTGACCCGCGAGTTTGAGTTGACAGCCGGATACTATTTGGGTCACATCTACAGATTTACCATCGGCTAATTCTATAACATAAGGGGTCTCTAATGGTTTAAGCGTGAGATTTAGGTTCTTCCTAAAAGACTCAGATATGAAGCTCCTATCCGCACCCGTATCAAAAAGCACAGAAGCAAAATGTTCATTAAGGGGAAACTTACCGGTGACCACGTTCGAGTCGTTTCTGGCCCCTCCGCGGCCCAATGTAAATGCGCGACCTTTGGCACCTCCGGTGCCACCGTTCCCATTATTGTTGTTGTTGTTGTGGTTATTGTGGTTGTGGTTGTTTCCACCATTATTGTTGTTGTTACGCAACTGTGGGCAGTCTCTTCTGAAATGAGCAGTGCTACCACACTGATAGCATCCCCGGTTAATACCCTGCTGCTGACCCTGGGTTGATTTTGATTTTGTCGGGACGTGATTTCCCCACGACAATCCTTCGCCGCATGTCCCATCTTGCCACATCGTTGGCAGCGATTTCCGGCACAAGGGCCGTTATGATGGAGATTACAGCGGTTGCACTGCGGCTTTCGACCTGCATAGCCGCTTGCGTTCTGGTTGTTGTTGTTATTGGCAGGCTGATTTTGGTGACCCCGGTGGCTGTTGAAATGATTGAACCGTTTCTGGTTCCCCTGTTGCGGCTGAGATGACGAAGACTGTCGAGCAGACGAGTCTTCAAACTTTCTTTTGTTATCCGGGGCAACTTCAGTTGTACCCTGTGCTGCACCTTCTTTTGTTCCACCGCCTTATCGGTGAGTTTGTGAGCCAATCGGATTGCTTGATGTTCAGTTACGGGGTTACTAGCCATTACCATACCCTGAATTTCCGGAACCAGACCCCCAAGATAGAACTCGAGTCTTTTCTCCACAGTGTTGGCCAAATCGGGACACAGAAATACCAAGTCATGATGTTTTGCGGTGTAAGCTTCAATTTCCGATCCCACCATCTTGTGGTTCCATAAGGCTTGCTCTAACTGTTGCACTCTATCTCGGGGACAGTACTCTTCTTTGATTAGGGCCTTGAACTCAGCCCAGGCCATTGCATTGGCAGCAATAAGTCCACGCGTTTGGACTTGTGCATTCCACCATGTCAGTGCCCCATCTTCCAGTGTTGAGGCTGCGTACTTGACCTTGTTGGCCTCTAGACAGTTGCACATTTCAAAAACGGATTCAGATTTTTCGATCCAGCGGACCAGTCCAATGGGTCCTTCCGCTCCCGAGAATTTGCTTGGTTTCGCGTCAAGGAACATCTTGTAGGGGTTAAAGCCTCCTCCTGCTGACAGAGAATAGGTAGTCAGCAAGGAATTTTTACTAGCCTCACTATTAGATTTTCACACGAAAATTTAATAATGGTTACCTGCCGGTTGGTTCTGAACACCCGCTAAAGCTGCGTTCACGTGCTCTTGAATCATGGCAGCTAGCTCTTCGGGCGTCAAGTTAAGGTTTCCACGTCTTCCAGTTGCCATTTAGATCTTCACAACACAAACACACCCCGATAAGTCTATATATCCAATATAGTTATCCTACTTCGTACTTTAATAATTATTAAGTTATGTCAACTCAATATGTTAAATAGTCAAAAGAAATACTTGATTAACTGAAATTTCAACGTCTTACAAAAGTGCAAATCAAACATATGAATTCACTATAAAGTCTCAAGTTTAAACACAAGTGGGAAAATAAATAGACTGAAGGAAAATAAATAAAATAAGCGAGACGTGTCAGTCGTCTACGTCTCCATCCCCCATGTCACTGTCGTTGCCGTCATCCTGCGCGGCGTTTCCAGCTTCTACAGCTGGGTCCTCCTCCGGATCCTCTTCTGGATCCTCCTCAGGGTCCTCCTCTGGATCCTCTTCCGGATCCTCCTCTACCGGCACTGGAGGGGCCGGTGCTGGTGCAAGTGCTTGATTTTGTAGTTCCTGAATGTTCCAACTATTTTCCAGGACTCTGTCCTCAAGCCAGTCGGCTCTTATCTGCTCAGCACGCAGATCTCTGGCTATGGTGTTACGAGCTATCTTACTCGTATGATGCTCTTCCTCGAGCGAGTCGGTTTTACCAGTCAATTGGCGGATCATCCATCCTTGTGCTAGGATGGTTTCCTGCATTCTTTCTATCTGTGCTTGTTGTTTATGTAATATGATTCTAAGTAGGTCAATTCCTACTTCTACAGGGTTAACCGGTTCAACCGGCATAGCAATAGTTGGGCGTGATGACGACTCCTCCCCCAGAGCGAGCCTTTTCCTCGCAGCTGAGCGTGTCTCCACGCCATAAGATGGTATGGGTTCCACCATCGATGCCTTTCCTGGTGCCCTTGGTGGCGTAGGTTTGTCGGATGATGATGACGATGAGGATGATGACATTGCCTGTTAGGTCGTGTAGTTAGTTACGAGTTGTTTTCATTCCTTATTATGAAGGCATAATCTACATATCACAGTTGTGGTATATTGCATAACAAGATATAATAGTTCGGTGCCAAACTAAGTCTGGTGTCGTGAATTCAGCTATAGTTTAGGTCTACTTCTAATGCAAACCTGGTTCTCTATAGCTAGTGGCTCTGATACCAATCTGTCACACCCTCAATTTCCACTTGCGGAGTTTTACCGCGAGGCGTGTGAACAAACCAGAATCTGAAACACTATTACGTCGAACGACTCTATATGATTTGATAATACGTTTTCAAAAATCATTTATCGTAGATTTTATATTGTCTTGATTAGTTACCAATATTTAGCAGAAGCATCAGTTTTTAAAGTTTGAGCGGAAGCATAAATAAGTAGTGAAGCGGGCGCCAACACAAACGCCAAAACAAATGAGAAACCCCAAAACAATATTGATAAATAAGACTCGATAAAAGATGTCTTGTTCAATGCATGTGCGTGCACCCAGAGCTCCTAGCGTCCCGAGAAACATGTAAAGAAACAAGTGTCAACATTAAAGATGAGTGAGTTCACAGGTTTTCATAAATTCGTTTGTTCGGTTATAGTTTGTTTTCCCCCGTTATCCCTAACCCGGGATAATGTATTGGTTCCATTATTCCAACCCGGAATAATAAGTTGTTGCTTCCATTATCCTCAACCCGGGATAATATAGTTGTTGTTTCCATTATTCCAAACCCGGAATAATAAGTTGTTGTTTCCATTATCCCCAACCCGGGATAATATAGTTGTTTCGTAATTAAGTTCAATGTTAACATATATAGGTAGCTAGCCTAAAGTCATGTCACGTAAGAGTTCGCGATCGAAGCTGACTGTTGTGCCTCCATGTTGCCAGGCCTATCATTGACCATGGCGAAGTTAGGCCGAATTATTCACCCGTTGACCATACCCGGTCGGCTAGCGCGACTAGCTCGGATGGGGCTTGTCAGGCCCAGTAGTACTACTTATAACTCCCCCGCTATTAAACCCAATACTAACGATCCGAGAGATTGACGAGGACTTAAGTGATAAAGCTGCTTAGTGACCATAACATTACATTAACATTAACTTAGTTACCGAATAGTTATGTGACGTTAAATTCGTATAACGTAAAGAGATTGAGTCTGAAGAGTGTATACATGTTTCTCCCCCTGTTGTTTAAAAACTGGATAAAGTTAGGGGCCGTGAACTCACCTTTATTTGCTCGGTTAGTGTAGCAAAGAAGTTGTAAAGGATGGGACCGCTAATTGCGTCCTAACAAACCAATTGATTTCACGTCAGTGTGTGAACACACCAATACAAATTCTACACTTAATTTACGCACAAAGTGATACACACAAACAACATATCTAACACTCAAACATGCATGCAAGTATCCTCATGTGAACCTAGTGATCAAAACAACTTATCATAAACATAAACCAATCCATGCCACAATTTGGTGCATACAATCACAAGTTATCAAATTTCAGCTTAACACTCATATTTCAGCTGTTTTCTAGGATTTTTATAAAATAGTTCCAACGTTCCAAAAATTCCAATATTTTTACAGTAGGTGAAATTTATACTATAGAAATTTATATAAATTTTCCAAGTCCTAAATCTTTACCAATTAACCATAAATATTAATACACTAGGCTGCAGTCAGATTTATCGCTTTCTGACTGCAGTCCACGGAAGAATTTATTTAAAAATCACTGATCGTCCAATTAACAAAATTCCAGTTGGAGTTGGCCGGAAATTTCAATACCTAGTTGCTGTACAAAAATCCTGACTCAACTCCCTACTGATTTTAAAATCCAACTCGATAAACAACTAACAAAATTTCCGGATTTTCACAGTTTTAGTTACTGAACTTATTTGGCCCTTTAAAAATATCAAACGACTTCAGAAAATTATGAATCCAGCGCCATTAGATTCGTTATTCAAATCTCTACGTTCTAGACATCAGAAAATCCGTTTTTCGACTACTAATGACCGAGTTACAGCCAGATGAAGTCGGCTGTAACTATTACTCAGCAACTGTTTTCAGCATATTGTTACCATTAATTCGCACAATCCGTCAATATTATTAACCTAGGCGATCAAGAACCGGTTTTTCTAATCATAATTCAATACCTATAACATATCCATGCAACTCTAATTCACACCTCTAGTTTTTTATAAACAAAACACAGCCTATAATACTCAGCTTTCAAACAACGTTACTTGCAATCTAGTATTAACAAATCCGCAAACAATCATTCATCTCATACCATCATGCAAATCCGAGAACAACAAAGTTAAAACACATGTATTCCGAATATGATATGATAAATTCAATTCTTTTAACGATAAGGTAAACGAACCGTGAGTACGATAAGGGACCGGTGATCAAAGATTGCTTGCAACCGAGAGGATGATGATGGAGTAGGCTGTTTTGTTGATCGAATAGAGGTGAACAAGGGCTGATCTCGCGACTGAATGGAGGTGAACAAGGGCTGTTTGCGGTTGAATGGAATGAACGTGGGCTGATCAGATCGAGATGAAGGCTGCTCGCGATCAATGGGACAAGAGTGAGGCAGTTTGCGGTCGAAGAAGATGAAGGACTTGGCTGCCGACGGCTGTTTTGCCTTTTAGGGTTTTGTGTTTTTGATGGATGCATGCATGGTTAGTATATATAGGCAAAGAGGGAGATGAGGGTTACGGTTTGGATACGCATTCGTGGCCGAGGAACTTGGGTTGGTTCGGTGGGTTTGGGCTTGATCTCGCGGCCAATGACTTGGGTTGGTTTGGTTTGATCTTGCGGCCGAGTAGTTAGAGTTTAAGGTTTAGGTTTGATCTTGGTTTGGGTTTGCGGTTTGGGTTGCACACGGCCGAGAATGGTTTGAGTTCTAAACTTGGTTAATTCCTAGAGTCACAAGGAATCAAAGTTGGTTCGTGTCGCGGTTCGGTTCGTGCACATATTTATTATATACACATATATTTTGTAACTAAAACAATTCACGTAATCACACATCACGTATTCATTAACTCGTACACGTTTAATACCTAGCATATACTTTATTCGACAAGTGTCGCGTTTAAGTTATCCGAAAAACCCGGGATGTCACATTATCCTCATGTTGAAAGAATTTTCGTCCCGAAAATTGAGTAAACGCGGTTTAGAATGTAGCGTACATGTTTAGAGTGCCACGCACAAAGAGTTAGTTCGTTAATGATGGTACGTGAAGTTACAAGAAGTTCCCAAGGGCCATACACAAAGATTTCCAAGTGCCATGCACAAGAATTTAGTCAACAATAGTACACGAAAGTATGAGAAGTTTCCAGGTCGTCACATCATCCCCATGTTGAAAGAATTTTCGTCCCGAAAATTTAGTTACTGGTATCGTTAGTTTGCTGCTCAGTTGCGAAGAGGTGTGGGTATTTACTTTTCATTTGGTCCTCTCTTTCCCACGTGAACTCCGGTCCACGCTTAGAGTCCCAACGAACCTTAACAATCGGAATCTTGCTGTGCCTTCGAGTCTTGATCTCACGATCCATGATCTCGATAGGCTGTTCCACGAAGTGTAGTTGTTCATCCACTTGGATCTCATCCAATGGAATGACTAGAGTTTCATCTGATAGACACTTCTTTAGATTTGACACGTGAAATACGTTGTGAACTCCACTGAGTTCGGCAGGAAGGTCTAATTGATAAGCTACGGGTCCAATACGTTTCAAGATTACAAACGGGCCTACGTACCGTGGGTTTAGTTTGCCCCGTTTTCCAAAGCGGACTACACCCTTCCAGGGTGACACCTTTAGTAGGACGCGGTCGCCTACTTAAAATCGAGCGGTTTGCGTCGTTGATCAGCGTAGCTTTTCTGTCGATCTCGTGCCGCCGCCATGCGGTTTCTGATTTGTACAATCTTTTCGGTAGCCTCAAGTATTAACTCAGAGCCTGTGAGTTGACTGTCACCGACTTCTGCCCAGCAGACCGGTGATCTACATCTACGACCGTATAATGCCTCAAACGGTGCTGCCGAAATACTCGTATGATAACTGTTGTTATATGAGAATTCCACTAAAGGCAAGTGAATTTCCCAACTATTTCCGAAGTCTACGACGCATGCTCTAAGCATGTCTTCCAAGGTCTGTATGGTCCTTTCGCTTTGACCATCAGTCTGAGGGTGATAGGCTGTGCTCATATCCAAGCGTGTTCCCAACGCTTTCTGGAGTGACTGCCAGAAGTTTGACGTGAAGCGAGCATCTCTGTCTGAGATGATGGATGTTGGCACTCCGTGCCGAGAAACTACTTCCTTAATGTAGATGCGAGTCAACTTCTCCATCTTATCTGTTTCTTTAATAGCTAGGAAGTGTGCGGACTTAGTTAAACGATCCACGATCACCCAGATGGTATCGCAACCACCCAAGGTTCGCGGGAGTTTAGTGATGAAATCCATTGAGATCTGATCCCATTTCCACACTGGGATCTCAGGTTGTTGGAGTAGCCCCGATGGCTTTTGATACTCCACCTTGACATTTGCACAAGTCAAACATTTACTCACGTAGGTGGCTATATCGGCTTTCATGTTGGGCCACCAATAGGCAGCTTTAAGGTCTTGATACATCTTATCCGAACCCGGATGGACAGAGTATCGAGATTTGTGAGCTTCGTCCATGACTAGCTCTCGGAGGTTTCCGTAGAGGGGTATCCATATGCGATTCATGAAATACCGGGCTCCATTGGGTTTTACTTCCCAATCGCGTTCCATTTTTCCCACCGATTCGGCTTTGATGTTTTCCTCCTTAACTGCTTCTAACTGGGCGTCGCGTATTTGTTCCGGTAGCCCCGAATGAATAGTGAGTTGTAATGCTCGTACACGACGTGGTTTCAAGTGTTCCTTACTACTGAGGGCATCAGCTACCACGTTAGCTTTACCCGGGTGATACCGAATGGCACACTCATAATTGTTCAAGAGTTCGACCCAGCGACGCAGTCGCATGTTCAACTCCTTCTGATCAAAGATGTGTTGGAGGCTCTTGTGGTCAGTAAAGATTGTGCACTTCGTTCCATAGAGGTAGTGTCTCCAAATCTTAAGTGCAAACACTACTGCTCCCAATTCCAGGTCATGCGTCGTGTAGTTTTTCTCGTGAACCTTCAGTTGTCGCGACGCGTACGCGATGACCTTATCACGTTGCATGAGTACGCATCCCAATCCCTGAATGGAAGCATCACAATACACTACAAAGTCATCTGTCCCCTCCGGCAAAGACAGAATGGGTGCACTGCAAAGTTTCTGTTTCAGCAATTGAAATGCTGCTTCTTGCTTTTCACCCCAAGTATACTTGATGCCTTTCTGGGTGAGGGTAGTAAGCGGTTGTGCTATCTTTGAAAACCCCTCGATGAAACGTCTGTAGTAACCAGCCAATCCCAAAAATTCGCGGATCTCCGTCGGTGTCTTAGGTGCTTCCCAGTTTTTGATGGCTTCAATCTTGGCAGGGTCTATGTGGATACCCTTTTCATTCACGATATGCCCGAGAAACTGAACTTCCCGAATCCAGAAATCACACTTCGAAAGCTTGGCATATAGTTTTTCCTGTTGGAGTAATCCTAACAGTAATCGTAGATGTTCAGCATGTTCTTCTTCACTTTTGTAGTAGATGAGTATGTCATCGATGAACACAATGACAAACTTGTCGAGGTATGGTTTACATACGCGGTTCATGAGGTCTATGAACACCGCAGGTGCGTTGGTGAGACCGAAGGGCATGACCAAGAACTCATAATGGCCATACCGAGTGCGAAATGCCGTCTTAGCGATATCCTCCTCCCTGACGCGTAGCTGGTGGTAACCGGACCGTAAATCAATCTTAGAGTAGTAGCTTGACCCTTGAAGTTGGTCGAAGTGATCGTCGATGCGAGGTAACGGGTATCGGTTCTTGACAGTAACCTTGTTGAGTTCCCTGTAGTCGATGCACATGCGGAAAGTCCCGTCCTTCTTCTTGACAAAAAGGACTGGAGCTCCCCATGGCGAAACGCTTGGTCGGATAAATCCTTTTTCTAATAGCTCCTGAAGTTGGGTAGACAGCTCCTGCAGCTCGGCTGGAGCTAGGCGGTATGGAGCCTTGGCTATAGGAGTTGCATTGTTCGCCAATTGGATTTCAAACTCCAATTGTCGATGGGGTGGAAGACCAGGTAGTTCTTCTGGGAATACATCGGAAAATTCACGGACGACAGGGATGTCTTCTATGCGTTTCTCGTCCTTAGGCTGTTCAGTAATCAGTGCGAATAAAGCGAAGGAGTTCTTTCTCCGAAGATACTTCTGCGCTTGTATGTAAGAGATGATGTTGGTGACGGCGCTTGCCTTATCGCCTTGTACCGTCAGGATTTCGTCGTTAGAGAGCGGAATACGGATAGATTTTTCGAAGCAGAGAACTTCAGCCCGGACGTCGGATAGCCAGTCCATTCCGACTACCACGTCAAAACTACCCAGGGTAGTTGTCATCAGATCAATGGTAAAAGTGTGACCCGCGAGTTTGAGTTGACAGCCGGATACTATTTGGGTCACATCTACAGATTTACCATCGGCTAATTCTATAACATAAGGGGTCTCTAATGGTTTAAGCGTGAGATTTAGGTTCTTCCTAAAAGACTCAGATATGAAGCTCCTATCCGCACCCGTATCAAAAAGCACAGAAGCAAAATGTTCATTAAGGGGAAACTTACCGGTGACCACGTTCGAGTCGTTTCTGGCCCCTCCGCGGCCCAATGTAAATGCGCGACCTTTGGCACCTCCGGTGCCACCGTTCCCATTATTGTTGTTGTTGTTGTGGTTATTGTGGTTGTGGTTGTTTCCACCATTATTGTTGTTGTTACGCAACTGTGGGCAGTCTCTTCTGAAATGAGCAGTGCTACCACACTGATAGCATCCCCGGTTAATACCCTGCTGCTGACCCTGGGGTTGATTTTGATTTTGTCGGGACGTGATTTCCCCACGACAATCCTTCGCCGCATGTCCCATCTTGCCACATCGTTGGCAGCGATTTCCGGCACAAGGGCCGTTATGATGGAGATTACAGCGGTTGCACTGCGGCTTTCGACCTGCATAGCCGCTTGCGTTCTGGTTGTTGTTGTTATTGGCAGGCTGATTTTGGTGACCCCGGTGGCTGTTGAAATGATTGAACCGTTTCTGGTTCCCCTGTTGCGGCTGAGATGACGAAGACTGTCGAGCAGACGAGTCTTCAAACTTTCTTTTGTTATCCGGGGCAACTTCAGTTGTACCCTGTGCTGCACCTTCTTTTGTTCCACCGCCTTATCGGTGAGTTTGTGAGCCAATCGGATTGCTTGATGTTCAGTTACGGGGTTACTAGCCATTACCATACCCTGAATTTCCGGAACCAGACCCCCAAGATAGAACTCGAGTCTTTTCTCCACAGTGTTGGCCAAATCGGGACACAGAAATACCAAGTCATGATGTTTTGCGGTGTAAGCTTCAATTTCCGATCCCACCATCTTGTGGTTCCATAAGGCTTGCTCTAACTGTTGCACTCTATCTCGGGGACAGTACTCTTCTTTGATTAGGGCCTTGAACTCAGCCCAGGCCATTGCATTGGCAGCAATAAGTCCACGCGTTTGGACTTGTGCATTCCACCATGTCAGTGCCCCATCTTCCAGTGTTGAGGCTGCGTACTTGACCTTGTTGGCCTCTAGACAGTTGCACATTTCAAAAACGGATTCAGATTTTTCGATCCAGCGGACCAGTCCAATGGGTCCTTCCGCTCCCGAGAATTTGCTTGGTTTCGCGTCAAGGAACATCTTGTAGGGGTTAAAGCCTCCTCCTGCTGACAGAGAATAGGTAGTCAGCAAGGAATTTTTACTAGCCTCACTATTAGATTTTCACACGAAAATTTAATAATGGTTACCTGCCGGTTGGTTCTGAACACCCGCTAAAGCTGCGTTCACGTGCTCTTGAATCATGGCAGCTAGCTCTTCGGGCGTCAAGTTAAGGTTTCCACGTCTTCCAGTTGCCATTTAGATCTTCACAACACAAACACACCCCGATAAGTCTATATATCCAATATAGTTATCCTACTTCGTACTTTAATAATTATTAAGTTATGTCAACTCAATATGTTAAATAGTCAAAAGAAATACTTGATTAACTGAAATTTCAACGTCTTACAAAAGTGCAAATCAAACATATGAATTCACTATAAAGTCTCAAGTTTAAACACAAGTGGGAAAATAAATAGACTGAAGGAAAATAAATAAAATAAGCGAGACGTGTCAGTCGTCTACGTCTCCATCCCCCATGTCACTGTCGTTGCCGTCATCCTGCGCGGCGTTTCCAGCTTCTACAGCTGGGTCCTCCTCCGGATCCTCTTCTGGATCCTCCTCAGGGTCCTCCTCTGGATCCTCTTCCGGATCCTCCTCTACCGGCACTGGAGGGGCCGGTGCTGGTGCAAGTGCTTGATTTTGTAGTTCCTGAATGTTCCAACTATTTTCCAGGACTCTGTCCTCAAGCCAGTCGGCTCTTATCTGCTCAGCACGCAGATCTCTGGCTATGGTGTTACGAGCTATCTTACTCGTATGATGCTCTTCCTCGAGCGAGTCGGTTTTACCAGTCAATTGGCGGATCATCCATCCTTGTGCTAGGATGGTTTCCTGCATTCTTTCTATCTGTGCTTGTTGTTTATGTAATATGATTCTAAGTAGGTCAATTCCTACTTCTACAGGGTTAACCGGTTCAACCGGCATAGCAATAGTTGGGCGTGATGACGACTCCTCCCCCAGAGCGAGCCTTTTCCTCGCAGCTGAGCGTGTCTCCACGCCATAAGATGGTATGGGTTCCACCATCGATGCCTTTCCTGGTGCCCTTGGTGGCGTAGGTTTGTCGGATGATGATGACGATGAGGATGATGACATTGCCTGTTAGGTCGTGTAGTTAGTTACGAGTTGTTTTCATTCCTTATTATGAAGGCATAATCTACATATCACAGTTGTGGTATATTGCATAACAAGATATAATAGTTCGGTGCCAAACTAAGTCTGGTGTCGTGAATTCAGCTATAGTTTAGGTCTACTTCTAATGCAAACCTGGTTCTCTATAGCTAGTGGCTCTGATACCAATCTGTCACACCCTCAATTTCCACTTGCGGAGTTTTACCGCGAGGCGTGTGAACAAACCAGAATCTGAAACACTATTACGTCGAACGACTCTATATGATTTGATAATACGTTTTCAAAAATCATTTATCGTAGATTTTATATTGTCTTGATTAGTTACCAATATTTAGCAGAAGCATCAGTTTTTAAAGTTTGAGCGGAAGCATAAATAAGTAGTGAAGCGGGCGCCAACACAAACGCCAAAACAAATGAGAAACCCCAAAACAATATTGATAAATAAGACTCGATAAAAGATGTCTTGTTCAATGCATGTGCGTGCACCCAGAGCTCCTAGCGTCCCGAGAAACATGTAAAGAAACAAGTGTCAACATTAAAGATGAGTGAGTTCACAGGTTTTCATAAATTCGTTTGTTCGGTTATAGTTTGTTTTCCCCCGTTATCCCTAACCCGGGATAATGTATTGGTTCCATTATTCCAACCCGGAATAATAAGTTGTTGCTTCCATTATCCTCAACCCGGGATAATATAGTTGTTGTTTCCATTATTCCAAACCCGGAATAATAAGTTGTTGTTTCCATTATCCCCAACCCGGGATAATATAGTTGTTTCGTAATTAAGTTCAATGTTAACATATATAGGTAGCTAGCCTAAAGTCATGTCACGTAAGAGTTCGCGATCGAAGCTGACTGTTGTGCCTCCGTGTTGCCAAGTTAGGCCGAATTATTCACCCGTTGACCATACCCGGTCGGCTAGCGCGACTAGCTCGGATGGGGCTTGTCGGGCCCAGTAGTACTACTTATAACTCCCCCGCTATTAAACCCAATACTAACGATCCGAGAGATTGACGAGGACTTAAGTGATAAAGCTGCTTAGTGACCATAACATTACATTAACATTAACTTAGTTACCGAATAGGTATGTGACGTTAAATTCGTATAACGTAAAGAGATTGAGTTTGAAGAGTGTATACATGTTTCTCCCCCTGTTGTTTAAAAACTGGATAAGGTTAGGGGCCGTGAACTCACCTTTATTTGCTCGGTTAGTGTAGCAAAGAAGTTGTAAAGGATGGGACCACTAATTGCGTCCTAACAAACCAATTGATTTCACGTCAGTGTGTGAACACACCAATACAAATTCTACACTTAATTTACGCACAAAGTGATACACACAAACAACGTATCTAACACTCAAACATGCATGCAAGTATCCTCATGTGAACCTAGTGATCAAAACAACTTATCATAAACATAAACCAATCCATGCCACAATTTGGTGCACACAATCACAAGTTATCAAATTTCAGCTTAACACTCATATTTCAGCTGTTTTCTAGGATTTTTATAAAATAGTTCCAACGTTCCAAAAATTCCAATATTTTTACAGTAGGTGAAATTTATACTATAGAAATTTATATAAATTTTCCAAGTCCTAAATCTTTACCAATTAACCATAAATATTAATACACTAGGCTGCAGTCAGATTTATCGCTTTCTGACTGCAGTCCACGGAAGAATTTATTTAAAAATCACTGATCGTCCAATTAACAAAATTCCAGTTGGAGTTGCCCGAAAATTTCCATACCTAGTTGCTGTACAAAAATCATGACTCAACTCCATACTGATTTTAAAATCCAACTCGATAAACAACTAACAAAATTTCCGGATTTTCACAGTTTTAGTTACTGAACTTATTTGGCCCTTTAAAAATATCAAACGACTTCAGAAAATTATGAATCCAGCGCCATTAGATTCGTTATTCAAATCTCTACGTTCTAGACATCAGAAAATCCGTTTTTTCGACTACTAATGACCGAGTTACAGCCAGATGAAGTCGGCTGTAACTATTACTCAGCAACTGTTTTCAGCATATTGTTACCATTAATTCGCACAATCCGTCAATATTATTAACCTAGGCGATCAAGAACCGGTTTTTCTAATCATAATTCAATACCTATAACATATCCATGCAACTCTAATTCACACCTCTAGTTTTTTATAAACAAAACACAGCCTATAATACTCAGCTTTCAAACAACGTTACTTGCAATCTAGTATTAACAAATCCGCAAACAATCATTCATGTCATACCATCATGCAAATCCGAGAACAACAAAGTTAAAACACATGTATTCCGAATATGATATGATAAATTCAATTCTTTTAACGATAAGGTAAACGAACCGTGAGTACGATAAGGGACCGGTGATCAAAGATTGCTTGCAACCGAGAGGATGATGATGGAGTAGGCTGTTTTGTTGATCGAATAGAGGTGAACAAGGGCTGATCTCGCGACTGAATGGAGGTGAACAAGGGCTGTTTGCGGTTGAATGGAATGAACGTGGGCTGATCAGATCGAGATGAAGGCTGCTCGCGATCAATGGGACAAGAGTGAGGCAGTTTGCGGTCGAAGAAGATGAAGGACTTGGCTGCCGACGACTGTTTTGCCTTTTAGGGTTTTGTGTTTTTGATGGATGCATGCATGGTTAGTATATATAGGCAAAGAGGGAGATGAGGGTTACGGTTTGGATACGCATTCGTGGCCGAGGAACTTGGGTTGGTTCGGTGGGTTTGGGCTTGATCTCGCGGCCAATGACTTGGGTTGGTTTGGTTTAATCTTGTGGCCGAGTAGTTAGAGTTTAAGGTTTAGGTTTGATCTCGGTTTGGGTTGCACACGGCCGAGAATGGTTTGAGTTCTAAACTTGGTTAATTCCTATAGTCACAAGGAATCAAAGTTGGTTTGTGTCGCGGTTCGGTTCGTGCACATATTTATTATATACACATATATTTTGTAACTAAAACAATTCACGTAATCACACATCACGTATTCATTAACTCGTACACGTTTAATACCTAGCATATACTTTATTCGACAAGTGTCGCGTTTAAGTTATCCGAAAAACCCGGGATGTCACACTTCAGGTTTCCTAAATCCTTGTAGCACTCCAAGGACTGTGTAGAAGTCTGATTCGTTAACCTGGAGGCCTAAGATCTTGACCAAGATTCAGTCTTCGGCCCCTACATCAAACAAATCAAAAGCATCATCAACCTCATCCTCAACTAATTTAATTTTCTGTGAGGTTACTTATGTTGATGCAAATGGCACGCCCAGATCTTCAATGGCCTGGGTTGCAGCCTCTAACTAAAACCTGTTGAAATGTGCAGGAACAACTCTGGCGAACTCTTGTCAGACTCTTGTATATTGACATTGGCTGTTCCAGGCACATGACTGGGGACATCTCGCGGTTGAATGACATTCAATTTTTCGATGGTGGGTTTGTCTCCTTCGCAGGTGGTTAGACCGGGAAGATCACTATGACAGGAACAGTAGCAATGGAGCCCTCACCTTTAAGAATGTGAACTACGTACAAGAATTAAAGCATAGTCTTTTGAGTATGTCTCAGCTCTCTGACAATCATTTGGATGTTCTCTTTACCAAGAAAGGCTCTTATGTACTGAAACCATGTCTTATTATTCCAGATGATTGGATTCTTCTTAAAGCCGCCGAAAAGGAAATGCATATGTCATCAACGTGAACAAGGCTCCCTCTGACAAGCTCACTTGCTTATTCTCGTCGACAGCTGAGCATGATGCAATGTTGTGGTATAGTAGACTAGGACACATCAACTTGAAGAACTTAAATCGACTTGCAAATGGTGGTTTAGTCAGAGAACTACCAGTTCGCAATTTTATGGTATAGTAGACTAGGACACATCAACATCCGCATAAATCTAAAACCGCCCCTTCCACGTCTCAAGTCTTAGAATTGCTTCATATGGATTTTTTGGTCCGATAGATATTCTGAGCATTGGCGGGAAGGCATACTGTCTGGTCCTTATTGATGACTACTCACGATTCACCTGGCTTTTTTTCTTACACATAAAAGTGAAACCGCTGAGTTAGTTAAACAGCTCGTCACGCTTATGGAGAACCAGACAGACACCACCATGAAGGTTATTCGTTGTGATAACGGGACAAAATTTAAGGATGTTACCTGAAATTCTTTCTGCTCTTCCAAGGGTATTGACCGACAGTTCAGTGCAGCCATAACTCCACAACAAAATGGGGTTGCAGAACAAAGAAATCGAACGCTGATTGAAGTTGTACGTACTATGCTGGTTGAATCCGAGCTACCTCTTATTTTCTGGGCAGATGCAATCAATGCCGCCTGTTATATTCAGAATCATGCCCTGATCAATAAACGACACATGAAAACTTCATATGAAGTGGTTGAAGGTCGCAAACCTTCAGTCAAGCATTTCCACAAGTTCGGATGCCCTTGTGTTCTCCTGATCATGGTTGCTAAAGGGAAATTGGAATCACGCAGGGATCCATGCATCTTCGTTGGATATTCCAAAAATACTTCATATCGTGTCTATAATAAGATCAGGAAAATGGTAGTTGAAACCTACAATGTGGGGTGGCTGGAGGAAAATCCCAAGGACACACGCATTGGTCCTGACTGGCTGTATGATTATTCCACCTTGTTTAACCATGTTTATGTTCCTTCGAGTGTGTCTGCAGGTACAAGCCAAATTTCCTACCTTCTAACGATGCCCATCTCACCTGAAGATGATTCCGATGCTGCATAACTACGTGAGACATTAAAGAAGTTGAGTGTAGATCCACCTAGATTTAATGAGGCTATATCTAATCCTTCACCAGTACCGCGACATCCAAAAACTGCATCTGATCAGACTCCTCTGGATGATTCCCTTGAAGTTAAGGATTCAAACACAGAGCCTCCTACGACAAATGAAGAGTCTGCTCCTCCCGATGTCTTGGGTTCATCTCTGTTTCCTGAGCCTACACTGCCAGACTATTCTGTTGATTCATCAGTCAATACTTCTAATAGTGCAACTAATGAGGGGGAGTCATCTGGAGTTGCTTCAGCGAGTGTTACCAACTTGCAAATGGATCTTCTTGTTCCTGCTACGCCAATACCGCAACGTCTACAGCTTGATCATCCAATTGAAAATATTATTTGTCCTGTTACTGCTGTTGTTCGAACCCGCACTCAATCAGGGGATATCAATACTTGTCTTTACTCTTGCTTTATCTCACAAATTAAACCTAAAAGTATTGATGTCGCTTTGCAGGAACAAGGCTGGGTGGATGCTATGCATGAAGAACTCAATCAATTTGAGAAGCTTGGGGTTTGGCAATTGGTGAAGCTTCCTCAAGGAAAACGTGCTCTTGGAACTCGCTGGGTTTTTCGCAACAAACAGCATGACACTAGAGTCATTATTCGGAATAAAGCTTGACTGGTGGTTCAGGGTTTTCGTCAGATTGAAGTATTAGATTACGAAGAGGTCTACGCACCGGTCGCTCGTTTGGAGGCTACTCGCATTTTCTTGGCATATGCATCTTACATGGATTTCACTGTCTATCAAATGGATGTCATGTCACACCCCAACCGATGGCGGAAACATCGGAGTGAGACGAAATAGATTGCTCAATGCATCAGAACGCTATTTGCGACAATATTTAAATAAAAAATTCATTTCATTTCATAAATCAAATTGTCAATTACATCATAACAAATTTAACAAAAATTACAACATAAAAAACCTAACATTCTAGGTGCGTTTCTATGTCGTCTCTACCTGATTCGTCATATTCAACATCTTTAACCTACAACAGGTTAAAAGTATAGTTCAATACAAAAAGTATTGGCGAGTACACAAGTTTGATATAGCATAAGTACAAAAAGATTTAAACGATCCACATGTTATGCTAGCATACAAGATTTATGTAAACATGGCATGCAATCTATAAGTCAACCCTCGCGTGTCACCGCAAAATATAATAAACTTAACATGACCTCAAGAATACGGGCGATGCGTTACTCATATAGCGCTATACATGTTAAGGTGGAGGCTTTAGCCAAAGTTAATGACGAATAGTATCACATAAGAATGTTCCAAGTATACAAATCATGTATCAAGTAACTATAACATGTATGATGGATTGTTTGTGTGATTGCATAAAGTATAAGTGTGATTACGTGTATTTTGGTAGGTTAACATATTGCACCCAAAAGTGTAAAGCGTAAAAAGGGTGTTCGAGTGTACTCACGGTTTTACAAGATTTCACTTGTTACTTTGCAAAGGGTTTGGAGGGTTGGAGGAACACCAAGCTATCTTTTGAAAGTCTTGAACTTTCTTGATTCAGAGAGAGCTTTAAAGAGAGAGAGAAGTGTTTGAGGTGTGAAATGAGTGAGGGAGGAGGTGGGTATTTATAGTTGAGGTTTGGGGGTTGAGTTAGGTGAGTACTAAATGCAAGAAACACAATCCAACAAACACACTTTTGCCCAATCCATGAGATAGAAACAACTTTCTCCGGATTATTCTATTTTTAGTCCTTAAACTTAGGTTATCTTTCATTTCATGGTAAAACTTGATATTTTCGAATGTTTTCAAGTGTATAATGTATATGTAAGTATATTTTAGGTATCAAATATGAACGTATGAGTATTTTCACGTATAACAAGTATTGGTTTGTATGTAAACACGTATTTAACAATTAAATGCATGTAAGACAAGTATGTATCAGGTATGAATTTTATTACGATAAAAGTCTCGGTTTATAAGATTGGGAAATGAAATACGAATGCGATACGAATACAAGTTTCCATAAATAGAAATACGATTACACTTTCTAATTAAGGAAAGTACAAAAAAATGAGGTGTTACAGTCTCCCCTCCTTTAGGAAATTTCATCCCTAAATTTATATCAAAAGGAAGACTTTGGAAAAGATGTCATTTTGGTGAAAATGTTTGGCCAAAATCAAGATTTTGAAGTTTAAAGTTTTTGCGGAGTTCATGTATAAGTGTGTCAATATGTATAGAAATCTTGAAGGATAAAAATGGTAGGTTCCATGAAACTAATTTGTTTGACTATGGTGTTTTTGAGACACAATCATAAACGTGTATAAGGATAAGTAAAAACGTGTATGTGTATGTAAGCAAGTGAGTTTGACCGGGGCTGGACAATTCATTGGAAGGAATATTTTAAAAGAGTGTGACCTAAGAGGAAGGTTTTAGTATGACTAAGGATGTATTTTGATTAAAATTAGTGGTCCGCACTGGTAGGTGTAAGAAAAGTTTTGTTAGTTCTAAGGTATATTAGTAAAATCACTTGTTGTAGAAAATATTTATTGGAGAGAACTAGGATGGTAAGTATTTACGGTTTCTTAAAGGTTTTGGCGGTAATAGACCAACTGGTTAAAGTTTGCGCGCCGATAAGAGTAAAAGATAGTTTTAAAAGAAAAGGAACATTTTGACCAAATTGAGCCGATGGGGACGTTTATAAAAATGGATTAAACGTTTTAGGCTGATTTGATGTAAATAAAGTTTGGATGAAAGGTTAAGGGAAGAATTGGGAATATCGTTGTATGGTAGTGAACGGTTCGGTAGGTGTATGCGAGGGTAAAAATGGTATCAATATCGGATAAAATGCGAACATGGAATGTTGAGAGATGCTAGTGATAGGTGTGGCGGTTAAAGCTAACGCTTTTGAGAATGAAGCTTTGTTAGGGTAATCGAATACTAATCACTTCGAAGTGGGGTCACCAAAGTTTGTTATGCATCAAATGCATTTAACAAGGTCCGGGAAAACACCGAACGTCTCATGGCACGTTTTATGAAAGTTTGGTAACATGGTAGGGACACTTATATATAGGAAGTACCAGCGGCGTATCCACCATGTTCACACCATGTTACGTTGTTTCGCCATTCGGGGATATCTTGGATGCCATTTTGTTGCATCCAGATTATATGCGAACCTAGGCACATTCAGGATATCTTTTAAAAGAGCCAAAATAGAAGGGCCAAAACCTAAAAGAACGGAAATTTCTTCATGAGAATATTCCATAAGTTCCTACGTACCACATAAGGTATTTGCCTAACCCTCATCAGATACTATTGGTCACTCTGCTGTACGAAAGTACTGACCTGTTCACCAATAGCCTGACATTGTAAAAGATAAAGCATGACCTCAGTATACTCACCTGCTACGATTAATTGTTGTGCTTACCTTGATCGTGGGGGTATGTCATGGTATGGGACCCACAATACTACCTTAAGCATATCATGAAGCTAGAACTGGAGGGTTGAGTTTTAGATTTAGATGGAAAAGTATATTGGCAATCGCTTAGCCTAGTCTGACCCTGCTCATACTGAAAAGTGTTCCTTAGTCGACCTTTGAAACGATTTGATCCCTTAGCAAGACTGTGTTTATGTTTGTGTTTGTGCTAAAATGTCTTATTTTTGTAGTCGGTAAAAGGTGGTTGAATTTTGGTTAGTCAAACTGCTGATATTTAGTTAGATGGTTTCTCTCAAGGGACCTTTGACTGGTCTGATGAGTTTCAAAGTTGGGCCAATCCAGTTGAATTTCTGAAAGTCTTTAAAATTGAAAATTTAGGATTCATAAGATACTATTCCAAATTGGGATTTCAAACACTTTCCAGATAGGCCCTCTTAGTTGTCACTGTTCCGGATTGGGCCTGACAAAAGCCCAATCCGGATCCTTTGGAATTCGGATTCCGAATTGTGTTGGGCCCAAAATATGTTAGGCCCAAGCCCATTCCGGAAAGTACTTAGGTGAATCAGAGATGTCATTTCGGATTATTCACATATTTCCGAAACCTCTGATCCTCTTTGATTTTCTCTCTGATTTCTCACTGTTCATTTCAGAATTTGTATCTCGAATTTCATCCGGATTAGGTAAATTATGCTTTAAAATCATAAAATCCGGATGATAATCTTCATGTTCCATGCACTTCGGACAGCATTTCGGATTGGCCTTCAAAGGAACTTGCATTTCGGATCTCATTCCTGATGGATATTTAACCGAGTTGATGAACTCGGATTTCATCTCGGATAATATTCATCCGGATTGATGAAAGGTTCATCCGGATTACTGTTGACCTGTTAGTGAATCCGGATTCTAGGTTTGAACCTTTGAACTCTTATGTTGGTAGAGGAGCAGTTCCATGGTAAGGCTGGATACCTATCGGATCCACCAGCTTAATTTTATCAAGAGTTCCAATCGATGATAGCGGGTATGAACGTGTGCAAGACTGCTTATGCACTTCGTGCTAATCCAGTTATATACAGAGATCTGGTGCACTTGTTTTGGAAGAGAGCTCGATTCCACCAGAGAGAAGCTGATGGGAGACCGTATATTAGTTCTCAGATACAGGGGAAGGAGATCTTAGTAAATGAAGCCTGAGTTCGAGAGGTTTTACAGATTGCTGATTCTACAAGTGACCCGACTGTGTACGCGAAGGAGAAAGTGTTGCCGATACTTGCAGAGATGAGTTATGAAGGGTTATATCCGCCGTTACTCATGAAGATGTTTCCTGTCTACTGGTTATTACTGGTACATATGTTTATGTAGTGGATTTCAGAGAACAATGGAGGCCTAGATCAACCGAATCAAACCCAGACTTCTGCGATCGTGGCTCTCATTATGGTCTGGAAGTATAACTTCTCAGGTTATATTTTCGAAAACATGAAGAAGATTTAGAGCAGTCCAAGAAGAAGATGTTTCTGTTATATCCACGTTTCGTACAGCTGATTTGGATGCTCGATATCCTGACTTGGCCAAAGATGCTTCGGATGCGAATTTGCTAAATATGAAGCTTATGGGACCAACTATCTTTAGCATAATGAAGAAAAACTGTTCGACATCGAAGACCTTATTTGTTGGTCGTTTCCAGTTAAAGAAGTTTGGAAGTTTGCTGAGGTTATCAGACAGGATATCCCAGCTCCTACAACGGTCAATGCTATTGTTGCTGAAGAGCATGACGTGCTTGCCAAAGAGAAAGAGGTCGAGATTGAAGATCTGGTTACAGATGAGGATACTGACGCGGAACTAGCTTTCTTAGATGATCTTACTGAGCTTAATTGCTCATCTGAAAGAAATTCAAGAATGACAGGGTGATAACTCTGGCAATCCCTTTTGTTAAGGTTCCGGTAGATGTGGTTGAAGATGATGAAGAGGATGAAGAGGACGAAGTACCTTTGATCAAGAGACGGAAAACAGAGCCTGTTGTTCAACCAAGTAAGTCAGAAGCTCATGTTGTTAGCATTGCTGAAGAGTCTACACTTGTGACATTTGCTCCTACTTTATCTTCCGTTACTGTATCTGTGACGGACGCTTCGATGGTTAATCCTCCTATTTCATCTGAACCAACAACTGCTCACATTGCTATGCATTCCATAATTGTTTCTATTCTGGCAGACTCGGTATTACATATTATGGATTTTGGCGGAAGTTTGATGGGTGCTGAGGGGTTTGGCGCAGGTGGAAGTGGTATAGGTAGTGCTGAGGATGATGCTACGGTATACTTGCAGAGATCTAAGAAGCGTGCGTTTGAGTTTCGTGGTTTGGAGAGTGATGATGAAGATGTAGAAGTTGATGTTGTGGATTTGAAGAAGCGAGTGGTTGTGTTATAGCAAGAGCTTATACTTAAGGATGCTCAGATTTCATCATTGCAGACACGCTTAGACGTGAGAGACCAAACGATAGATCAACTGCAAGGAGACGTCACTATGCGGATAACTATGGTGTTTGATTTGAAAGCTAAATTGGAGAACAAGTTTGGGAGGGAATTCTCTAACCCTACTGATGATCCGATTAACATAGAACACAGATAGAGCAGTGAGCGGCAGAGGAAAGTGAAGCAGACAGGTTAGCAGCAGAACAGTTTGCTTCCGAACGACAAGCTGGGTTAGATGACTATCTGTGTGATCCAAGAAAGAAGTATACTCCAAGTGAGAAGCGTCCAGCGACCCAAAAGAAGAAACAGTTGGTGTTAATGAAAAACGTTGATGTCAATCCGCTTGAAACCAGTAGTAACGGTATGTCATAGAGCTTGGCTCAAGCTACTACAACAAGGTTGGAAATAAATCGAAGGTGTTGAGCTGGATTTACGACCATGTCAAGAAAATGTGGACCATTGTTAGACAGGACGGGACTCGGGAGTATTATTCTAAGTAGTCTCAGTTTGAAACATGGACGAAGTTTGCTCTGACTGATTTATTATTTGCTCCGTACTCTGACGATGATACAACTGAACGAGGTCCAGGCTGGAGATTTTTCAAGAAATTGGAACAAGAGGTGAAAAATGGATTCAAGACGATGAAAACAGCTGAACCATACCTGCGGGATGCGAAAGGAGTACGTGATGCGAAAACCGGGAGGAGGTTTAAGCCGGTGATGTGGCCCCCAACGGATAAGGAACTAGTTATACCGGTCGCTCCAACCTGTCCACAAGGGATTTTGAAGAACTTTAATTTCTGGCTGTGTGATCCCAAGGTTCGTAGTGTGGCTATTGTGACGAAAGAGAAGGCGTTTAGGGTGAACGATGTGGTTGACTTAGTGAGCTTTCACGATGAAGATCTGCAGGCTGTTGCTTCACACCAAATTCAAACAATAGAGTTGTATGGGGTATGCGCTAAAGATTGGACAGTTGTTGTGGCTAGTATTATTGCTGGACGATTGGGAGTGGAAGCACAACCTAGAGACTAAACGGCCTAATGTTGTAAACCTAGGGGGGATTGTTAGGCTTATACTAGTAAAGGTTACACATTAGAGCTACATTTGGGCTTTTGGGGGTTTTGGGCTTCCAGTGCCTTGTGGTCCTAGGGTTGTAAACGTTGGGCTTAGTGAGTATTATAAATATATGTCTTAGGTCAAGGTTTATGGGTTAGAGAGTTGTAACTGGAAAACTTGTATCAATCACTTTTCTAGTGTATGCAGGTTGTTTTTAATTCAAGAGATTGTTCTTCTTCCTAATCATTATTTCCGCTACTAATTAGGTTTGTGATGCCTTTTAGATCCGATTTCGGGACTTAGACTGTCACTAATGGACATAAAATATGGCACATTGGCCTGTCACTAATGGACATAAAATATGGTACATTGGCCTGTCACTAATGGAAATAAAATATGGCACATTGACCTGTCACTAATTGACATAAAATATGACACATTGGCCTGCATCTCTAATGGATGTCAATTATTATCATCGATGATATTAACCAAGATCACATTGATCACATAGGTTATAAATAGGTTTTAGGACATAGTCCATTTACCTAGACGGCAAGTGTGGTTCCTCAAGTCACACTACCAAGAGTATGAACATTCCTGAATGTTAACATAACAGTACCTTAATGGTTGATTGATAGTCCCGGTCACATTTGACGTTAACGACTTGGAGGCATGAACTTAGTCCACCACCCTTGGATAGAAGGCTAACTTCCCTTAACTATCAGGGGATAGAAGGCCCTTTCATCCTTAACTATCATTTAAGCTGGCCAAATATGTGGTCTGTGCCACTTGGCTAATCAAAACCATTAAGATCTTTTTGAAATTATATCACAGAGCACAAATTTCAAGTAAAATCGAGACGTTTGCTTTAAAGAGGATGAATACATATATAATTCCAAAAATACTTCATTAAAAGTCAATAAAAGTTACATTAATTGAAATAAATAAATAAAACTAACTGTCCATGCAAGGACTAAAAGAAATAAAAATGACCACGCAGGGACTAAGGAAATAACAATGTCCTCGCAGGGACAATATATTTAGAAAAGGACTTCACTCGTCCTTCCTTCCCTTAACCAACTTGAAGAGTTTCTTGAAGAACTTGTTCGTCTTCTTCTCCGTTTTCTCGGCTTGTTATTGCATTTCTTTTATTCGTTCTAAGGCCTCATTGATGGCCTCGAGTCGCAGCGGAGGTTGTGGTTGTGGCTGTGGCACCATCGGATACTGGTACCCATAACTTGGATATCCAGTAGGTGGATAAGCAGGTTGGAAAGGAGACGAGTAAAGTGCATTATGCATGATCACTTGCATGTAAGGGTCATGCGACAATGCTTGGTAATCAACTGGTGTAGATGGGTTAAAAGGATCATATCCAGTATTATCTGGATATGTTGGGATAGGGTTATTTTAACCTGATGGTGGTTGTTGAACTGCGGGTGATGGCGTTGGTTCCACCACAGGTGAGGCATTAGAGGGTCCACCCATTTGTGGGATCCTCTTGAATGGTGGGGTAGGGTTTGGGCAATGGTGGTAGCGAACCCGACCGTTGACATGCATGTACTGACATACGTGCTCCACGTTTCCTCCTCGGTGGCTCAAGGTGGCGGCTAATGATGTTCCACTGGTTCCATGTGAACATCTTCTTGTATAGGAGGTGGTTGAGAGTGATGGGAAGGAGTGTTGGCAAAGGTAAATTGGTTCCAATATTGGTCCTACTCATTAGGGCCTTGATATGGCGATCCGGCATAATAGTTTGAATCGCTCGATATCTCAATGGGATGCGCATTTGAACCTGATGGCGGCATCTCCGGATCGGAGACCTCGTCCATTAGGTTTGAGTATGAGAAGGTGAATGTTGCGACAATGGCCATGAATCCCCCGAATCTTCATAGGGGTTCAGTGATGGGGATGTGAAGGGTTATGTCCTGAAGGTCCTCCCCTCATTGGTCCTTTTCCTCTTCCTCTTACTCTTGGCGGCATTTTTCCTATTAAAAATCAATTAAAAACAATACTAATAACTTAATAATGAGATGAGTAAATCCTAGGTCAAAGCGTAGACTCGGAAGTCTAAGGAATGTCCTTGTGTAAGTTTGAGATTAAACACAAGAAGGTTAGTGTTTAATTCTCTTAAACGTTGGCTCTGATACCAACCTATCACACCCCGATTTTCAACCAAACACCAGCGGGCCCAGGTGGGGAATATCGTGACGTAAGTTGATATCATCATAGTCAATTAAACATATCACAATGGAAGTCTTGGATTTAAATTACTATTACAAACCAAATGTTCGAAGTACAAAATAATATACAGGCTCGTAATAGAATATCCACAGGCGGATCATAAATTGTACAAAGAAAGAATGTAAAACAGACTTTGGGCAGATCTAGGATTTGCAAGATCCTCTTATCACTACCGAGCACTTCCTGCCTATTTTCGTATTGTACCTGGAAGCTTAGTCTTTTAAAAATACGTCAGCTTTCGCTGTTAAATACACCCAAATAACTTATTATGAAAACATTTAAATAAAATGTTTTAAGTGCGTATCAGCACAAAATCTTTTATAACTTGGGAAAGCTGACCTTGCAACCTTGTTAACAGATTCACATGTTTGTCCATACATACAGGGCCCAGTACAAAAAGCGAGACATGATTAACATACACACCGCTTAAGAACTCATGAAGGAGTTATCCCCAACAAGTGTGGGTAAATACATTTGAGCGTCTGTCAGGTGTATACCTACACCCCGCGCTAAAGTCGTGGTCATTATCTAATGTAATGAGCCGAGGATATCTAGGACACGGTAGTAACCCCCAATGTTTAAGTTATCAAACAAAACTAACTAAAACGGAATATGCGTATTTACTAGCCACAATCCGGCATTCGATTGATCCCATTTCCGACCAAGCAATAATAATTTACCGTATCCCAAGCCCGTATAGGGAAAATAAGTCGAGAGTATTTACCTGAGTTAGTCTTGATTTAAAAATGCAATATTTAATATCTCAGTCGTATCCAAAATGAACTAAGTGCAGATAGCATTTACCGGAAGGCTCTAGTCTTGATTTTGGCATAAGCTAACCAATTAAATACTAACGGTCTTTAATTAAGTCATAGACTTAGGCCGAGTAGTGTACATGATCAAAACGTATAACGCTTGATTAAACGATGATCAGATAGAATGTAGTTTATACCCGACAAGTACTTTGACTTGCATAATATGGGTAAACTATAAACATTCTGGATTTTGAAACTTAAATGACAAGGTTAGACCCGTTTCGGCTAATTTCTGTAAACTATTTACACATACTTAAGCAACTTTAGATTCTGATTATGATCATGTAATATAACCTCAGAGGGTTATACTACATTATATTATGATCATAATGCAAATCCAGATCAGTAGTTAACTAATCTAAATCGGGTCAGAATCGAAAGTCAAAGCAGAAGTCAAACTTCGCGACTTTCGGTTGTGAACCGACCCTAGGACTGAAATTGACGAGTCGAACATGTTCTTACATGTTCTAATAATTATTACCAACTTGTTTAAGTGTCAAAACAGGTTTCATAACATATATAAGATCAAATTATAACATTTCCGAAAAATGGTTTGTTTGACTTTTTAATATAATAACTTTGACCCGTAAATTTGTCTAGCAAACGTGATCTTCAGGGGGTGCCCTTTATAGCGACTAACACCCACCTTATTACAATAACTTAGCCATGTTCGTTATGAACAATGGCTGGACCATAACAGTCTTAACCGAAAATCAAGGCATTTTCAGTAAAACACTTGACTTTTGGCTATAAAAGCATATAAACGAAAATGCAACAGGAAGGAACACTTACAAGTCGTTCCTAGGATGCAATAGAACTAAGTTGGATGCTCCTTTCAGTTAGGAACTTCCAGAGGAGGGAGATAGAGTTACGAATGAGAAAGGTGCAAGTTCAAATGGTGAACCTTGGCACCTATTTATAGTTTGAGAGCTTGAAGGAGGTGATGCCAGGTGTTAAGGGGTGTAAGAGGAAGCTTACAAGTGTCCTAAAACGTGGCATAGAAGTTTGGAAAGCCATGGTTTCGAATCAATGGTTTTTGGCAATTTGTGTGCAGGCCAAGGCAATTTTCTGTAGACACAAGCCTCTCACGCCCCACGAGAGACCTAGGCCGGGTCCCTTGTACCCCGCAAGCGCCTCATGACCAGAATCAAAGTTTAACACTTTTAGCCCCTCAACTTATAAAACCTCCTAAAACACCATTCTTGCATATTTAACCCTCTGTAACCAATATTTGGTGTACCCAGGAGTATGCCTGGACATTATCGAGCTCTCGATTCGTTAAAAGGCCACTCAGAGGTATAAATTAACATGTTGACACTTTTAACCCCTCCATTGTCCAACTTTTATATAATTATGGATTTGATCTTTCTTGTCCAACAAATAGGACATATGAGAGTTAGGACTTTGTTAAGGATCACTCAAAGGCTCATTATAAGCATGTTGACCTCGATATCACTCAGAGGTTGGGAATGTTGACACAACGGTCATTCAGAGGCCAAGTTTTAGCATGTTGACACCGATGGTCACTCAGAGGCTATGTTTTAAGCATGTTGACACTAATGGTTACTTAGAGGCTTGGTTTATGCATGTTGACATCAGAAGATCACTCAGAGACTTAGTTTGAGCATGTTGACGCTTTTAGTCCCTGTTAGTCTTTAATAGACTTAAAATAAAAATACGAGACGTGTCGCTATATTATTGGACACGATTTTACAGGGTGTTACAATATGAAGCCTCTCTAGTGGTAATTTGATAGAATTCAGAAGTTTCCTCTAGTGTGATTTCTTATGCTGCTTCCCCTTTTTGCAACTAAGATAATCGTCATTCAGATGGAAACTTTTGAGATTGACACCCTCCACTAGACTGTTGTGCACCAGATAATTCATTTTCTCAAATGGATAGGCCCCACCTTTCAATGCCATAAGATTGATTCTTTCTCATTTGCTTTCGAGACAAAACATTATGCCGACTTCGATGTAGTGGATGCGACACACATGTCTAGAACATATTGATATTCCCTCGTGGAGCGCACATGAGAATCCACTCCTCAGGAATTTTGAATCCCGGCTTTAGAATTAATCATTTTTTATCATTGAAGTGCGTTGTAAACTTCTTATCACAAATCTGTGAAATGCTTAGTAAATTATTCTCTGATTTAGCAATGTAGTTCACTTTGTCGAATGAGACCACTCCATTGGAAAGTTTTCCTTCTCCGATAATCCTTCCACCTTGATTTCCAGCGAATCCTACGTAGCCTCCACAAATAGAATTAACATCATAGAGTAAGGCCAACATTCATGTCATGTGGCGAGAAGCTCCACTGTCCATTATCCATTTTGATATGATAGACCTTGGGAGCCCCTGCACATGTAATTAAGCATTTACTTAAATAGTGAAACCTAAGCCTTCTCGGTCTTGGGTGGGTTCGGAATATCAAACATTGGAACTTTGACATTAACATCCTATTTAACTTTAGATTTAACAGGTGTTTTGATTTCTACAGAAGATGTTTTGTTTTTAACCGCCCAAGTTTGTGTTTTTAGAATTGCCTTTTTCTAATAAAATTTTCAATCCTTTTGTTCGGTTTTGGTTGAAGTTTCACCAATTTCAGATTTTGAAACATTTAGAATTATTGGTTTCACAATTTTGTGGGATTTATTATTTCTTTTTAAGATCTGTTTTGGAACAAACTCAGGTTTCTTCTGTCTTACATCTTCTATGGATTTCTTTGCATTGTAAATAGATTTCGAATTGCTTTGAGTACAATGTCGTGCAATATGCCCAACTTTGTTACATTTCCAACATGTTCTACTATCACAATCAGTTAATGAACTCAAATTCTGCTCACGATGTTTCTTTTTGCATGGAACTCGTCGTTTGATTGTTCCTTTCTCAACCTTTCTTTTTCACTTACCGTGCTTGAACCAAACACAAAGTTTACTTTCTTTTTAAAATTTGATTTTTGAAACTTATCATTTTTTTCTTCTTAACATACCCCAACCCTTTATGTTTCTTTTCAGGATAATGTTTACCTTTGCGATCATTTTTCCAAAAACTTTTGGGTTTAGAGTAGTGAGACTTATTCAAATTTTCCACTTCAGAAAGACTGATTTATGTTAGCTTAAACACTTGTTCTAGTTTCTCAAGATTCACATTCTGAATCAGAAATTCTTGATCATAATACAGTTTATCCAATCCTTTCATGGTAGAAGTAACCAATGTAGGATCATCATCCGAACTAGAATCTGATTTTTCAAGATAATTCTTGTGAAAGCTCTCCTCATTTTCAGAAGGTAAACTTGAGCTAGTTTTCTCCAAGTCTGACTCAGCACCTTCATACTCTGTGCTATCACTTTCACTTCCTAAAACCTTTTCAACCACTGTTTTAACCACATCAGATTCACAGTCTTTGTCTGATTTAGTGTATGTTACATCAATGTTCTCAGGCAACTCATTTTTCAGTTTTCAAATTCAGATTGACCGTCTTCTCAACCCCTGATGGTTTCTTTCTAGCATAGCTTTCCCACATGGGTGTGGAACACGGTTGTAACCAACACTTTTGTTTTACTGTTCTTATCATTTTCTTCCTTTTCAATTTTCGGAAGAATATAATCAATGACATATGAACTGGTGGAATAACTGATTAACAATTTGTTAACCCATTCCGTTTCAATTTTCATTTTTAAGCTCATTTTTCAGTTCCGCAATTTCATTAAGATGAATGTTAATTGCCATTTGTTTGTCCATAATAGTTGTTTTAAGCATCGACAAAGTTGCACTATCTTCATTGTTAACCTTTTCATATTGTTTAATTGCTTTAGATAATTTATCATAAACTTGTTTAGTTTCGTTATAATCACTTGACAAATTATCTGAATGTTTTTTCAGTTTAGAATAGTTTTTATCTTTCTCAACACATTCCTTGCAAGGTTCTTGAGATCTCATGCATGGTTTTTCAACCTCAACAACCCGAAATTTGACAACCTCCCTTACCGACTCTTTGACACATTCAGAAACTATGTCTTTAAGGTTTGCCATCATTGCTTTGTTTGCAATCTTTATCAAATTCTCGGTATTCATCTCTTTCTTCACATCTATCAATTCCTCACATTCAGACTTTGATCCTCTTCTGCTTGCACTTTCTAACTTGAATCAAAATATCTTGTAAAAGATGGAAACAAATTATGTGGAATCAGATTTCTAAAAGCATTATGGAATATATTCTCTTCTTCAGCACGTTGTTCATGAATATATCCTTCAAAAACAACTTCCTCAAGAGCTTCATCGAAAACTACTTCAGAATAATCTTCAAGTTTAGGCTCTTCAATTATCTCTGCGAGAAGGCAAGACTTTCATTTTTAGAAATAATACTTGCTCTAGTTAAATCCTTTGTCTTCTTGGGCGACTACTAAAGCTTTGTCTTTAGCATCAGATGAACTGTCTTCTATTTGAATCATCCTTGAATTTGATTGTGGTGGTGATGGTTTATGATAGATAGCTTTCTTGTAGTAATCATTACCAAAAGGACTTTGATTACTGTTGACTTCTTGTTTAGTACATTCCCGTTTGAAATGTCCTTTCTCTCTGCATCTGAAACATGTAACTTTTGATTTGTCAAATCTAAGCTTCCTATCCAAACTTCCCAAACTATTTCTGCCTGTAGTCTCCATAAATTTCTAAGTTCTTTGTACTATAGAAGCCATGCACCATTTGATGTCAATAAGCACTAATTCTTCTAAATCTATCAAATCATAATCTTCCTTGGTCATATCTGGATTTCCTATCTTCCCAGCAACCAGGTTTTCGTAAGATTCAAGAACAGATGTGAGCAACGACATGTGCTACTTGGGTTTGATTGACCAGATTGTTGACTTTGAAACTGTTTGAGCTCTGTGAAGACTTAGAAATTTTGGGTGAATTTGGTTCAAAGCTAGAAAATGATTGAAAATCGGATTGATTAGAAGATGGGCTTGCAAAACTATCAGCACTGAAGGCGGTTTGTACTTTCGGACATTGAATACCAACAGAACTACCTTTAAAGTAAAGGATTACATCTTGTTGCAATTGAGCACCATTTGATTTGGCCATTTTCTGCATTTCTAGTTCATGACCTTCAAGTTTTCCTATGAAATTTTGATAAGCTGCAACCACCACCCTGTACACCATTTTTCAGTATCGTCAAACATGTAGTCCACTCTCCCTCAGGTAAAGCATCTGCCAACTTGTCAACTAATTCCTCATTATTTTCTAAATTCCCAACCTCTTCATTTGAACACCTAGATGACAATAACGCTCGATCAACTGCTTCATAGTTTTGCATTTCAAGAGTTGTAAAATATCGAACTCTTTTCTAAGCAGTGGCTTTTTGCTCTTCCTCATTTGTGACCTTCCCTGGAACTTCAAGCTTAATGCATTCATCATCATGTTGCAGCAATGCTAAGATATCTTCTTTGATTGATTGTTATAGTATGCTCATCATTTTCTTCTCATTGACGAATTTTTCTTTTTCAGCTGGTGTGAACTGAGTCAATGTCTTGTCCAATTCATTTTCCCCAACTGGTGTAGTATATTTTTCTTCTATTGCAAACCAACAATTAAAATAGTTCGCTTGCACCCAATTAACAAACCATTCACTCCAACTTTCATAATCCTCCAAATTCATCGACTTTGGGGGTTTCACCATTTTCCCCATTTCGTTCTCCAAATTCAGATTCTGTGCGGCTGCAGCTGATACATTAACATTTGGCATAGCAAATGTATTGTAAAATTTGTTCTCCATTTTACCAGCCTGAAACCACGTTAAATGCTAAAACGATTAAGATTTCGGTTAGAGTGAAGTAAAAATGTCAAAACTTGATTTATCTTCGTGCGAAGGTGAATAATTTTAAACTTTTGCAAATTTTTATCTTCGTGCGAAGGTAGTTCACCTTCGTGCAAAAGTAAGTTCAAAACTTTGACATTTTTTGCAATTTTCAACATGAATTTGTTTATTTTCAGCTTTGATTTTCTCAAGGGTTTATCTAAACATGTTTTTACGTATTATAATTGAAAATCAGTTTATTTTGACAATGGATTCATTTGAAAAAGTGAAGAATGAGTAGAACAAGAAGTCTTCTAGGCTGAATCTTGAACATTTGTCTTCAAATCAGGCTCCCTGAGCTATGATACCACTTGTAGGATCGTTCTGTCCAACAGCAAAGGTCCTAATTTGAGTATCTAGTCCATATGAGCGGAATTCATACGAATTAGTGAAAATTAACAAGATTATTTCCTCAATTAATTGATTTCATTCAATGTTTAACAGTTACAAATGATTAGGAAATCCGATAGAGCTTTGCCGTTTCAGTTGCAAAAGTTCTACGCACTAACACCTCACACTAGCTATATACACACATGCTACCTTCGTACGGGGGTAGTTTATCTTCGCACGAAGGTAATACCGTCGTGCGAAGGTAGACTCTTCCTTCGTGCGAAGTTAAATACAAACAATATAAAATCTAACATTTTCTCCCTATTACACAATACATACACAACCCTAAGACGTAGGCAACAGACAGTATACACCAACAAAATCAAACAAAATTCTCGGTATAGATTCAATCAAACACACATTCCTCATGTAAGTTTATTAACAAATTCATTATTATTACATTTTATGCATATTTACCAAGTTCTTGCATACAGTTTCATCTACAATTGTCGCTTAGGCATTTCATCAAACACTTGGTGTGGGTATCACAAAGAAGGCACAATGTAGACGTATTTCATGCTCATCTCCTACCTCTTACTTTCATTCATCAATAACAACTAAAAACACATTACTTCCATACCATACACAATCTAACTAACAAGAATCATTCACCTATCACATAATACATCAAATTAAGTAGAAACAATCATGGTTTCATCCTTATTTTGAAAACCACACTTCACCCTATATGAGGTTTTTCACATATAACAAGCACAAATACAATCTTCTACACATACTATCATCCATATAGTGATTCTAAATGTAATTCCTACCTTAATTCATGTCATACATATCAAAACTCTTGTTAATTTGATGCTTTCAAGTTTCTCATCATGCTAAACTTTACCAAAAGACTAATTGTAATTTACCTAGTGTTTAGTAGGCTTAGATGGTCATGAATCAAGACTCATGAATGATCAAGATCATCAATTTCCTTCCCAATTTGTTGAATTTGGTTATTTAACCTTCAGGAGAGCATGCCTTCTCTTTCTCTCCTTCTGAACTCGTTACACACACACACACACACACTTACACATTATTTTTTTGTTTTTCTTTCTTTTATAATTTTATCTTTCTAGGTGTGCATTTCCAACCCCTATAGTCTTATTAGTTAACTTGTTTACCACTACTACATACTTTCTATTATAATGATGAGATTACATTTAACTAGGTTAAGTGTCCCTAGTTACCCAACATCATGCTAAACTATTTAAATACACATAATGGCCAAAAATAGGGATTTGGGGTTTAAATAGCTTAGTCATTTTATTTCATACTACAACACATAGAAACATACTAGCGAATCTAAAAATTTGAATTTTGGTGTGTTATAGAGCACCTCTAACGCAGGAGTCTTTCGCATAGAGGACCAAAGCCTAAATATAGGTCCATTAGTGCGCATGAGCTCATAAGTTTGATTTTGGTGCTTTTGTAAAAGGAGAGCTTGTGATCACAAAGTGCTGCCAAAATCTATACAAATCAAGTCTTATTTGAGTATGATCATTACATAACATTGTCGTAGATATTCGTTGTGCACATTTCAAGTATTTATCTAGTTGACTGCACTACAAGTCCGGGCTTACAAGTGGTATCGGAGCTACAAAGAGGATAACTACTTGTGTAAGTGCTTAGAATTGAAGATGTTGGTTAAAACGCTCTGTTTTCATCATTTGAAGAGATTAAGGGTCAAAAAGCTTCGAATTTCTTCTTGGACTTTTCTTTTTCATTTTAGAACAACATATCAGAAGATTACACCTAAATTCATCCATTTTCACGTCCAAATCATCAAAATTCTTGCAAAAATAGTTCTGAGCGCTCGAGTCGTGCTCACGTGAGAGTCTAACGTAGTAGCTCATACGCTTGCAGGAGTGCCAAGCGCAAGATTCCTACGCTTCATCATTTCTATATTTGAAGAGTCCTACGTTTGAAGTTTCCTACGCGTGAGAGTGAAACACCCCATGTTTAAAACAAATTATTGCATTTTAATTAAACAAGCGTAAATCTTATTTTTTACATGGTAACTTAGTTTCACCATCTAGGTATCAACTTATGCGATTTACAAAACATTAGATTTTATTTAAAAACTTTCTCATTAAATTACTTTCATCAAGACTTTTACAGAATATAAATCCGACATAGTGATGTGTGCTTAATAATGGTTCCAAGCACTTGATCTTCACACGATCGACTTTAATCTCTAACTTATCCATTGTTTCAAACTATGGCATAAAACATGATGTTAGTATTAATATCATACTATAATATGGATATACATAATGAATTAAAACTATTATCAAATCCTCAAATCCCAAAACCAAATAAAGATGACTAAAGCTACATTAGGCCAAGTGTAGCTTACGCTGACTTGGCGTTGGCTATTGGCGTAAAGGTAACATGACATAGAGCAACTTTGTCATATAACTTAGGCTACAACGTACCCTACACTAGAAACAACGTAGCTTATGCCACTTGCAAGACAATTTCACTATTATGCAACTTTCTCGAATATATGTATCACGTTCAACCTGTTAACACCTCATTCTCAACGTTAGCAACAATCTTTAAAGATATTAGAGTCCTAATCCCACATTTTGAACATGATTCACGCCTGTTGATGTATGATTCATTTATAGACCATAAGGAAAAAAATCCAACATTCACCGTGTCATGTCCTTTTACTACTACACCTTATATACGAATTACTTGATACACTTCATAAGGTAGTAATCACTATATCAACAGGTTATATTTTCCATTATCATTTGCCATGTCATATGTACACTTTCGACCCATTATGAGATCAAACGTTCAACTGTCCACCACTATGTTATTGACAAACCATTCGTAAAACCACATCAAAGAACTTTAGAAACATCTATAAGAATTACATACTAATTTATGAAGTTATATATCTTCTTATCAAAAAGTATGCCAAAATAAAATGATTTAGACCTTCAAAACAAGCTCTCTAAGTGACAAACCTGTTTGCTGTCAACATCTTATTATCAACGAATTACTCGCAAAACCACATCAAACGGTTTTATAAAAATCTAAAAAAATACATAAATTTATTTATGATCTTAAACAACTTCTGACCAAAAATCATGCCAAAATAACATGGTTAATAACTCAAACAGGCTGTGCAAACGACATACTTGTTTGCTATCAACATCTATATTATCGATGAATTACTGACAAAACCACATCAAATGGTTTTTGAAAAGTAAATAAAAATTACATAAAGTATTTTATGATCTTAAACATCTTCTGACCAAAAATCATGCCAAAATAATATGGTCAAGATTTTTGATACATATGTCTGTTGCCTGCGTCAACGAGTCGTGTCAATAACTATAATAGGCTAAATGTTAGAGTTTGATATTGTAATGTTTTACTTCGTATGATGGTATTTAATGTTACTTCGTATGAAGGTGATAGTTGTTAGTTTGTCCAAAGGAGCCTAGACTTAGTCCTCACGAAGTTAAGTATACTATAAATAGGTGTGTGTGGTCATTGAGTCTGTATTGGTTTTGTGAACGACATGGCGAAGCCCTTACAAGTTGTTTCTGGATTCTAATCGTTTACATTATTAATGAAATAGTAATTGTAAAGTAATCTTGTTATATATACTTGTCATCTAATCTAAAATGAATTCCGCACGTTTTAGACTAGGTTAAACAGATTAGACCTGAGCTTATCGGATTGAAAGCAGATCCTCACAAGTAACATAGCCTGGTATCAGAGAATGGGGGCCTAATCTGAAGACAAACAACAAGATTCAACAATCTCATACTTCTCTTCTACTCATTTCTTCTCATTTTTATCATTTGTCACGAATTTGACCGTCGAAATGGACTGAATTTTCCAAGAAATACTTAAAATCTGTTTCTAACAAAACCTTGAGAAAATTGGACCTAAAATCTACAGAATCATGATAAAATCAATGAAAAACCAGAAAACCTGAAAAACCATATTCGCACGAAGTAGCTTCTTTCGTACAAACTAATACCTCCGTATGGACGTAACTCTTTCAAAATCAATATTCTACCTTCGTATGAAGATAGATTTTAGAATCCTTGTTATTGTTCCCCTTGTACGAACTACACTTTAATTTGTTGTTTTTGTGATTAGTTAGCACGAAGATACCCTCGCACAAATATATCTTCGCACAAAGGTTCCTTCGCACAAAAGTATCTTCACATAAAGCTTAACTCATTCAAAATTTACGACGAAATGGAGAATGAGTTCTACAATGCTTTAACCACAATAGCCACAACGTCAGTCATTCAAAATTTAAGTCTTGATAATGAAATGGGAAAGATCACGAAACCGCCTAAACAAATGAATCTAGAAGAATATAAAGGCTGGCATGAATGTATTGAGAACTGGGTTCAATCGATTTACTTAAGTGTTGGTATGCAATCAAAGAAGGATATATTGCTCCCACAGGAGATAATGGTCTTGAGAAAAGTATCATGCAGTCTACTCAACTAGAAATGCAAAAGTTTACATGGTAATAGAAGATGTTAAACATTTTATGACAGGCAATTAAAGAAGACATTTTCACACTGTTACAACATTAGGGAGATGCGCAATCGATAGGTAATGCGTTGAAAGTGAAATTTCAAGGAAGTACACAAATGATTAAGAGTAAACATGCCTTGACTAATAAAGGCAAATTGATGAAGCAGCTCATTGAAAGATATTGCCATTTGGTTGTAGAAATGAAGAGGTTGGGTATTTAGAAGGAGAACGAAGAATTAGTTGAAAAGTTAGTCGACGCATTACTGGAGGGCGAATGGTCTACTTACTTAATGATCTTAAAGAATAGTTAATAGTACAATAGTAATATGAGTCTGGCAAAGTTCATTGAAAAACTGGAAGGACATGAGCTAGAACACTAGAAAATGGCTTAAACAAGAAAAGCACCTACCCAACAAGATGTGAATCTATCTTCAAAGGAAGAACGATAGCCAACAATCAGAGCACGAAGATTCAGCCTACATTCAGTATAGACAATTCATTAAGTGTTGCTTCAAACCATTCAAACAGTGGTAGTGGATTTCCCTCATTTCCAAGTTTTGATCCAAAGATCCCAAAATAGACGCCTCAATCTTCCTAGAGTTTGAACAGTTACAACAGCCAAAAAGCAAGAAAAGTTAGAACAACTCCAATCAACGAATTTTGCAGTGCAACATAGTAGTGAACCTTGAAAACACTTATCGATATTAAGTGGTGAACCTTGAATATAAATATGACAAAGGAAGATTATAACTAGATCGATCGAGAGGAGTTAGAACTTATCGATATTAAGTGGTGTATGGCTAGTTGTTCGTGGAGCTCAAAGATTTATGAAAGTAACTAGGAGAAACAGTCTAGGTTGTCCGGAAACGAAACTGGGATTTGACAAATCAAAGGTTTCTTGTTTCAAGTGCGGAGAGAAAGGCCATTTTAAAAGAGAGTGTCTGAACCGAGAAGTACATGGGAAACATAATCCATTCAGTGACGATTACTACAAGAAGGCAATTTATCACTGAACTTCTCAACAACCTCAGAGTAAAACAAAGCTTATTCAAATTGAGGATGGTTCGGCAAAATCGAAAGACAAAGCTTTTATGGTCACTCAAGAAGACGAAGGCTTCAATTGGAACAACTACATTCCAAAGACCGAAAGTCTTGCACTTCTAGTAGAAATCATTGAAGAACCTGAACTGACAGTTGAAGAACTTACACGCGAAGATTATGCTAAAGTCGCTTTTAATGAGACTCCAGATGAAAATTCTGATGAATATCACTATGAACAGAGTGCTGAAGAAGATATTTTTTATATTGATTTTAAATCAGTCATACCACTTAACGTGTATAAACCTTTTGTAGGTTTCTTTGGAGGATCAAGCCATTATCAAAGCACACAAAATTTATGAAGAATCAAAGTAGCCTGTAGAAGAAATTATCGATGTCACCAAAGAGATGAATGCTAAAAACCTCAAAGAGATTGTCGATAAATCTATGATGGCACAATTACAAGAGGTAGTCTCTAAGAAAGTTCAGGAGGTTATGATTGAGTCAGTCAAAGAGGAGGGTAAGAGTGAGAAGAAAGAAACAGAAAAAAAAATGCATGGAGTGCTTAGACCCATGAAAAGATTGTTTTGAGAAGGGTGAGAAGTATAAAGAACTTAAAAACACACTCTAAAATATAAAAAAAGAAGCTTATGAAAAACCAAGAAAAGCTATTAACCAATACCGAGATGCTAACAGGAAATATAACTCTACATTTTCTATGCTCAAAGCGTTGGTCATGGATAAACAAATTGCAATAAACATTCACATTGACACGATTGCAATTAAAAAAGGAGCTAGAAACAGTCAGGATCAAATCAGAATGGGTTAATAAGAAATTGGTCAGTTATTCAATAGCGTCTTACGTGCTGGATCACATCCAGCTCCGTAAACCAATTGGAAAAGACGAAACAAGAGAGGATGTGTACGGCTATCAGAATAAAGGTCTAGGTTATCATCGAGTTCAACACCCTATGTGGAATAGTTATTCAAAAAAAAAATCCAACAGGGTGGAAGGCGCTTAATTTGAAATTAAGAACTGAAAAAAAGATAATTGCCTGAAAACATTGATATAACCTATACCATGAGAAAAATGATTGTGAGTCAGAGTTGGTTAAAAATGTCGTTGAAAAGGCTTTAGAAAATGGCAGTGAAAGTAATGAATTTGAAAGTGCTCAAGCTTGTTAGTATCTAAATTTGAAAGTAATGAATTTGATATTGTTGTGATTGTTTAAGATGGAAATCAATGAAAGAAGATAAATAGTAATGAAATAGTGCAGCGGGAATAATAAACTTTCAAATCACAACAATGAAGTCATTGTTTTCATGAACATGCTTTTGTAGACTTTGGTTCACATATGCATGCAAATATTACAACTTCCGCTCAACCTAAGATCTCTTAATTTGTTCGTACAGAATGTTAGAAGGAAAGTCATGAATAAAATAGTACATGCACTGTTCTATTTATAGTACAATTCAAAACAATGTGGCACCTAGGCTGACATCACCTTGATAGTGACATCTAACGACCTAACAAACTCTAACATCTGCTAAAACTAAAACACTGTTACATTAATATAATAATTCTGTTGATCTAACACCTGTTGGTTGAAACTCTGATGAGCTTTAATCTTAGTTGGTCCAACAGACCTTTGCTTAACAGTTCTTTAATTCTTCAATAACAGAGGTTCTCTTAAGTAAACTTTTGACTTTGAGTAGATCTTGTATGACAGACTTTAGCTTCAACAGACCTTTGAGTAGAAGATGTTGATATATTTGTCTTTGGAGGAGTTAAACATTCAAAGTACGATTTATTGTTGATCAGATATAGAGAATTTTAGCTTTTCAATCATCGGTTCTTCTATAGCGCTCAATAGATCCAACAATCCCCCCGAGAACAGATGATGCCAAAACTCTTCTTTATTTCTGATCTTTATTTCTCATCAACATTTCCCTGATTTGCCCTTTGAACTGCAGTTCAAAGTTCAAGGAAATCATGTCTTCAAAATCCCTTTGTAATTCAAGGTTCAATAGATCTTGGAGGTCATCAGCATTCAGACCATATGCATCCTCCATTTTCAACCTTTGAATCTCACCATCTAATCTAAGCAAAGTCAATTCATGGGTGTCTGAGGATGACTTTCATTTTAGCATTCTTGAATCAGTTGGTTTTCTTGGGTGAAGATTTATTTCTGATGAGTTTGGTGAAAGTGGCCTACTGACAGGATTCTTCATAGTTTCTCTATGTTTGCCACTTGTAGGATTAGTGTGAAAGAGTAGTTGTTTCTTGATTCTCACTTTTCAATGTTCTTCAAACATTTTCTCATCATCCTCAACCATCTTCTTTTGCCTTTTTGCTTGATTTAAGGCGAGTATGGATAAGACAATGGTTGAAGAATGTTTTTAGAGTTTGGGTCTGTTGAGGGACAGTTGTTGGATAGACTTGCTTTCTAGGAACTGAGGGATCTTTCTTTCTAAGCTCTTCCAGTTTCTAGTATGTATCTACAATTCTGGACTCAGACCATCTTGCAACAAATCTTGCTGAGCCATAATTAGAAGTAACCAGCTCTTCTTTTATTCTTTAATGCTTTAAAGCCTTGTTTGGTTCTACTTGTTTGAACTTTTTCCAGTCAGGTGGAGTTGGCTTGTGTAAAGGATCTTTGAGCATTTCCAGGATTCTATCAATTTCTTCGTTGAAAGCATTTGATGACAAATCTTTGAACTGTGCTCTTGTTGCTTTGTAAGGCTTGTGCTGCATTATGTGGTTTACATAATCATATTTCAGTTCCTCATCTAGCTCAACATTTATAGGCCTTTCTGAAATGGATTTAGTCATATCTTTGGCAAAATCTTCAATTTTTCTTACTTTGCTAAGTTCACGAGATAAGTTACTTTGAGTAGCCCTTGTCATCTTTCCCTTTGCTCATCTCTTTAGCAATGCTCTCAGCCTGTCTAGCTTTCAACTTAAGATATTCATCTAAGATTCTTGGCTTCTTGTGTCTAAAGAGAGATGGGAAATGTAGTTTTGAAGTATCCTCTTCTACAAAAAATGATTCAATGTCTTTTTGAATATCAAGAATTTCTAGAGGATATCTAGTGGCCAGTGGGATGTCAGATGGTAGTTGGTACATGGTTGGTAGTAAAGTGGTTTTGGATGGAACTGATGAGAGTGGTGATGATGTAAGGGTTTTGATAATAAAGGGTTGGTGATGGAATCTCTTCATCATCATCATCAACAACAAAAGTTTTTCTTTTGTGTTGGTTTTTTATCTTTGGTGATGGTGGCCGTGTTGGTATTTTTGGTGGTGTGGATAATGGTTGGGTTAAAGTTAGAAAAGTGATCATGCAAGAGGTTTGGTTAACATCTGTTTGAACATCTGTTGTACAGCATCCGTTGGCACATCAGTTGTACTAACATCTGTTGGCTTCGTTTTTGGTAATAGTTTCTTTGGTGGTGATTTGGTTTTTGTCTTGACAGGGGATACACTTTTTGTTGCCTTAGCAGTGGTTTTAGAAGGGGTGGGAATTGGCTGTCTAACTTTTCTAGTTGACTTTCTTTTTCTTGTAGTGCCAATATCTTGTTTTTCCATTTGCTTGGCTTGTTCTTCTTCAATCAATTTGGAAGCCTTGCTTTCAAGTGTATTTTGTCTCTTCTGTTTTTCCAAAGCAATCTCTTCTGCTTCTTTGTTTAGTGTCTCAACAATCCCTTTTTGAACTCCTGCGTCTGATGCTTTAATAGAGGTTTGGTCTGGCTTTTATTGCACCTTTGCTTTTGCATTGGAAGAAGGCTGCAACTTTCTCAATCGATCTTTCTCCCCCTTTTTGGCATCATCCTCAACTTCTTCTTGAAGAACTATTGTTGGGGCAGAGCCAGTTGTCTTGATCAAATGTGCTCTAGTTGCCTTGATGTTTGCTTAAGTAACTTTATAACTGGCCTCAACCATATTTCTGATCAGTTCTATGTGAGTGTTATGATTGATACCAGCTAAATTCCTCTGAGCTTGAATGACGGGTCGCACAGATTTCCATAGCTCATTGGCATTTTGCTGTGTAGAAGGCTGGCTTTGAGAATGTTGTAACATCTACTTCATCATATCTTTCATTTCACCAATTGAACACTCTAGTGATGTCATTCTCTCCGTCAATTGAATCCAACTCACTAAAAGAAGAATAGGATGAATTAGTGCTTGAACATATGATGAATCTGTCATTGGATCGCCTTAAACAGTATCTCTATCAGAATACCGTTCATGTGGGCAAGAAATTCCTCGGGTTTATAAAAGATGAAAATTATATTCCGCTACTAAAAGATAGATGGAAAAAGGATGGTAGTAATTTTGACAACGATGAAGAAGCACGTTTAGCATAATACATGCTAAAGAGAAGTAAATAGTATGAGAAAGATGATAAGAAACAGAAGCAGATACGTAAAAGAAAAAGAGCATCAAAAAAGGCTCCTACTATGTTGGTGGATGAGGATACTGATGAAAAATTTCATGTTGAAGAGAATGTGGAAACTGAAGTGTTTTCGGCGACTTCAAAATCATGAAGAAGGTCAAAAGATTGCAGCTGATACAATAAGTATTTGAAGGTGGAAGTGATGTTGATTCTGATAAGACTAAAAGTGATAACGATAATCCATTCACTAAAAGAGCTTTACATGATCATAGAGAGACGGCTAGAGAGATGGCTGAGAAAAAGCTACTAAGAGAAAGAAAAAGGCAATTGAAGATGATTATGAGCCGTATGTACCACCAAAGAAGATTAAAATAGTTAAAACCAAGCCTTATGATGTTAGCAAAAAGAAAACAGGGTCTCCACTAACACAGAAAGCAAGAAGGAAGTATTTGAAAATTGCAATAGAAACAACCACTAGGGCTGATTCAGTGGTTCAAGAAAAGGAAAAACCTACGGTTGAAGCTGAGAGTAAAAATGTTATTCCAACTTAAACACCACCATCACCACAATTACTATAACCACTATAGGTCCCCTAGTCCTTATGGATCTTCACAGAATCGTCTATCCAATCTAGAGCGCGGAATTCCCTAGATCAGATTTCACATAAACAAGAACACAAACAAGAACAATTTCCTTCAAGCTGTCTTCTATTGATTATCTAACACAAAATGTTTACAATCCATTCAAGACTCTCTCTGAACAACTAAACCAGCAACACGATCAACAAAACCGGCAGCCTAAACCCTAATGCAAATCTCCCTTTATATAGAGATAGGTTATGCAACTGGGCTAGGGTTTCCCTACTGGACTGCTAATGGGTTTAAGGCCCAATTCGCCTACCATGTGCTATTTAGTGTCTAGTTCAGCCCAATTACTTCTAATTAACTATTACAAAACTAAACCCGCTAACTGTTTATCATTTTACTAATTACAAGATATCCAAAGACCAAATCTAAGTTGTTGTCACAAATATGCACCAACAAACTCCCCCTTGACAATAGCTTCATAAAATAACTTAGTCTTCTGACTTCTTGCAATCTTCAACATCTTTGAATAACGTTGTTGGTCTTTGGATAGCTTCAGCTTTAATAGCTTCTGTCAGCAACAGACTCCTCCTAAGCTGATGTATCCAATCAGCAAATCTTCTAAATCGTTAGCGTTTGAGTAAACTCAAGTTTAGTCCTTGCATAGCAATCATCAAAACTCTTCAACTTTGTCTGCAATGTAGAAAGGAGGTTCTACCATGCATCCAAGCAAACTCCTCTTCACCAAACTTCTCAGCAACACACTGCTACAATATGTATAATATAAAACAAACATCTCAAGAAACCATAAGAATTTTTCAACACAAGTTAATCAAATTATTATCATTCAAGAGATAGTAAAATGGTATCACAAATTAAGCACTTCTCAACTCAAACCACATACTTAAAATTTTTAAACACCATGAACCTGCAAGATCTTAAAAAAATTTGAACTCATCTTTTAACACTGTCTCCCCCTATCGGTAACAACTCTTCCATGAACAACTAATAATCCCGTACATTAAGAATTTACAAGAAAATGAAAGATTTTTGGATTTTTATATTTCCTGAAAGCAAATAAATAACTAAATAATAACAGTCTGTTTTTGTGAGAATCACCGGTAAGAAGATCATATCAGCAACACCAAACTGTTTTCACACGATTTGATAATTCTATATGCAATATTCAAGAAAACAGTTCAAGACTATTACCATTATTGTTTATCCACTTAAACAAAATACATGAACATTTCAAGTACCATTACCTAGAGATCTGTTTAGATAATTTATACTGATATACTAGTGTGTCTCACTTCAGGACATACCCCCACGATCAAGGTATGCACAAAAATGCATCATAGTAGGTGAGTATACCGAAATTCATCTTTTTTGATTTACAACTTAGATAATTGGTGATCAGGTCAGTACTTCCGTACAACAAAGAGACCAATATCCAATGACGGTTAGGACAAATACCAAATGTTGGTACGAATAATGCAATTTTGCACATTTGAATGACTCTCTAGGAGAGCTTTTTCAGTTTTTGGGATTTGGAATTTTAGCACTTTTAAGGTATCCTGGTTGTGCCTAGGTCAGCATATATCTAGATGCAGCAGAAGGACAACCTTGATACCCTGGATGAAATAACGATATAAAGACCTAAAACCTTAGATTTTGGCAATCTATCAATGTAAGATTTAAGGTTATAAAACCATACGACACTGATATGTTACCCATTCATACACAGTTTATTATATTTGTATCACAAATGTAAGTTGATTATTTCATGTTTTTTGCCTACTGGTACGTCATATGATGAAGCTGCTATCACACTTGAGCAATTTAGTTTTAAATATGAGTGTGACAGTCTAACTTGCCGATGTACTATCATTTCTTCTTTTCCACATAGTAAAAACTCATTTTTGATTTTCTTTTTTTTATCTTTTTTATTTTTGAAAAACAGGGAATTATTTACACACTATTTTTATGGAAAAATGGTTATTCAGGATTCCTCATCCCGTTGAGTTCCACTAAATGTTCAAAACGAGCCCTGTCAAATGCTTTTGTTTAAAGATCTGCCAGGTTATCAAGTGTGTCAACTTGATGTAGTTCAATTAATTTCTTTTCAGCACAATCTCGTATAAAATGATGAAGAATGTCAATATGTTTTGTGTGACTGTGTTTTACGGGATTGTTGGTGATTGATATAGTGGCATTATTGTCTATCATAATAGGAGTATGAGTGAAATTCAAAACGTAAACGCGCATCTGCTGTTGGATCCAGAGAACCTGAGAGCAACAGTTACCCGCAACAATATATTCAGCTTTGCCATGACACTAGCCTCCCTCCTAAGAACTGACAACCACCTGTGGTAGACTTCCTTGTAGATTTGCATCCTCCAAAATCTGAATCAGTGAAAGAAACAAACTTCAAATCACTAGCAGCTGGACACCATAACCCAAAGTAACGAAGAATCCGCTTCACCGCTTTCATGTGTGACTCCTTTGGATTCGCTTGATATCTGGTACAAAGACATACTGCGAACATGATGTCGGGTCTTTAAGCAATCAAGTACATTAGAGAAACAATCATTGCCCTGTATTGAGTTGGATCAACATCCTCCACACTCTCATGATCTGGAGCAAGATTGTGATTCTCACAGTTAGGTGTATTGAAAGTAGCGTAATCTTCCATTTTGAAACGAGACAAAATGTCATACACATACTTCATCTGATGTATAAACATCCCATACTTCTTATGTTCAACTTGTAAACCCCAAAAGTAGGATAATTAACCCATCTCACTCATCTCAAACTTGCTCTTCATCACCTCCTCAAAATCATGACACATGTTCTCATCTGATGACCCTAAAATGATGTCATCGATGTATACCTGTACCAGCAAAAAGTCTTCCTTCTTCCTTTTAATGAAAAGTGTACTGTGAATCTATCCTCTTTTGAAACCATTCTTTAACAAATGTGCTGACAGTGTCTCATACAATGCCCTAGGTGCCTGATGCAATCCATACAATGCCTTATCAAGTCGATAGACTCGATCTGGATAGTCTGGATCAGTAAACCCATCTGGTTGTGAGACATACACCACTTCTTGGACTTTCCCGTAAAGAAACGCACTCTTCACGTCAAGTTGGTAAACTTTGAAGCCCTTGAATGAAGCAAAAGCTAGGAACAAACAAATTGGCTCCAACCTTGCTACTAGTGCAAACACTTCATTGTAATCAATCCCCTCTTACTGATTGAAACCTTTCAGCACCAACCGAGCCTTATTCCTTATCACGATCCCTCGGTTGTCTTTCTTGCACTTGAACACACAATTGGTGCCTATTTCCTTCTGTCATTCAGGCAAGTCCACTAGCTCCCAACTTTCAACTTCTTGAACTAAGCTAGTTCTTCTTGCATAGCTTCAACCCAACAATTGTCTTTTAGAGCCATGTGAACATTCTTCGGCTCCTCTTGGGCAATAAAGCAGCTATACAAACACTCATGAATCAACCCAGTCTTCTGAATCGAAGTAAACGAACAGGAACCTTCAAGCACACCTCTTCTCGTCTGAACACCTGCAGCAGCATCACCTATGATGTTTTCAACTTGATGATCTATATTTACACGTGTGGTAGCAATGGTGTCAACAACTAGATTATATCCCAGATTAGATCCAACCTCCTCCTGATTGGTAGTATTAGCAAACGGATTAGTGAATTCCTCCCCCTGAATATGTTCAAACTCACTATCACTGGAGTGCTCTGGAGCTGCACTAGAAGAAGTTTCTGGAGCATCTGTCATCGATATACTCGATCTAGGCATGAAGTCATACTCTCCATATTCACTGATCACATATTGGATCACTTGAGTCTCATTTGCATTAGAGAAATCAGGAATATTAAATGATTTAAAAACACTGTCATAATCATATAATATTGGAGGACCACTCGTTGATTGTTGAGGTGAATAACTAGTGATTTCCATGTTAAACATAAACTCAATTTTGCCAGTTTTTAGATTAAAAACCCTTTTATTCGGTGTTCCAGGCATATAGCCTAGAAAGTAACCCTCATCAGCTACCTCACCGAATTTTTGCTTATCTTTGTTTCGCACAATGGTGCATGGAAATCCAAATGGTTCAAAGCCTTTTAGGTTTGGTTTTCGGTTAAACAATAGTTCCTGACACATTTTGTTAAACCATTTAACCGTCAAAAGTTTTATTAGGACACAACAAGCTGTGTTCACAGCTTCTCCCCAGAAAAGAACTGGAAGCTTTGAATCAGATAGCATAGTCCTTGCGGCTTCAATCAACGTCCTGTTCTTCCTCTCAGCGACTCCATTCTGTTGAGGTGTATAAGGGGTAGAAAATTGATGTTCAATTCCTTTGCGAAGACAATAGAGATCCGGAATCTGATTCTTGAACTCCATGCCATTAGCACTCTTTATCCTCTTGATCCGTGCATCATGGACATTTTCCAGTTTTGTAAAAAGATCTATCAGCATCTCCGCTGTCTCATATTTTATACGTAACAAGATAACCCATGAATACCGTGAGTAATCATCTGTGACAACTAAACAATAATACTTCCTACCTATGCTCCTTATGTTCACCAGACCAAATAGATCCATATGAAGTAATTCATAAGCGACATCTATGGATTTTACTGTTTTAGACTTGTGAGGTTTCTTATGTTGTGTTCCCTTTTGACGTGGAAGACATTTATCTTCCACGTGAAACCTCTGCACTGGCACCCCTTCCACTAAGCCATTTTTAATAATATAATTCATTTTTCTATAGTGGATGTTGGCCATGCATCTGTGCCACAACAATGACTCAGCCTAAGATTTTGATAGTAAACACTCCACCATAGTGGAAGAACCTAGGTTTCAACACCAAAGCTTCAGACTTAGTAAAGTGGACCGAGTGACCCTTGTCGCAGACTTGAAACACGCTCATAAGATTGTGCTCAGCTGCTCAACATAGGTTCAGTTTTTCAAGTGTGATCTTCTCGTTAGTCACTTTTCCTCAACCTGTAATGTGCCCTCCTTTAGCACCTGCAAAATTCACATAACCACAACCTATATTCTCAAACTTAGTCAGCAACCTCGCATCCCCCGTCATGTGCCTGCACAACCCAACAACATTAGTTAGATTGGTGGACCCAAGCCTTAATGGTCTTGGGTCTTCCAGATTCATCAACCACAGGAACATCCAACCAGTATCCATCACTCCTAACAGGAGTCTTGGATCTTAGACATGTTGATGGAAATGGTTTTTGATTTCCACTAGGTCTGTGATCCTGAGGTTTCCTAACCATGTTTGGACTTTGCGACCTTTGGAAATTATGATTTTGGTTCCATGAATTTTGATGATAATAATTTCTAAAGCCATCATTATAAAAATTTCGACTGCCAACAATCTGGTATCGAGTTTGATATTGACCTTGACTTCTGAAATTACTTGATTGACCATTAAAGTTATTCATTCATGGTGAACTACTTCTAGGTCTAACATGTCTGCCTTATGTAGATTCAGGCTGAAATCTTTGTTGATTTCTTTGGAAACAAGGAACTTGGTGAGTTCCTTTTTTAGCCTTATCTACACCAGTAGCCTGGTAGCAGATATCTTTGGTGAGTTAACCTTCTTCTCACCATCACCACTTTTTGCTGATTTTTCTCTCTGTTTCTCACTTACCTGTGCTTCACTCTTTTTGTTAGGACAGCAGCTAGCTACATGTCCCTTTTCATGACATTTGAAGCACGATTTTCTAGCCGAAGACTTCTTAACTGAAGCCTCTTTCTTAGATTCATCAGTCGATGATGATGATGATGCTTTAGAAGGATCTTGTTTAGTTTGCTTAAATTCTGATTTTTCTTTGTTTTTGTTCTTACCAAACTGCACATTAGACTCTTTTGTAATAACAGTGACCTCTTCATTCATACCACTCCCATTAACAAAATCAACCTTTTTAACAAAAACTTGCTTTTGATTCTTAGGGTGTGTATTCTTTGTTTTCAAAATGGTGTCTCTTTTATTATCTTTCTTGGCATTCTCAGTGCCATCAACATCCTCTGATGTGGAACTACCAGGTGTAGTTAACACAAAGTGTGTAAGCTCTTCTTCATCTAGCAAGAAAGAAGAGTCATGACCAAGAGGTGGTGGAACTTCATTCAAACCTTTGAATCCCTTAAATGTCTTGTCATTACTCTTCTTCAAGCCATTCATCATGTGTTTCACGACAAAAGATGAATCTCTGAATTGATTTAGTTTCTTTTCAAGTTCACAAATTTTAAGTTGTGCTTCAGACAACTCTTTGCATTTTTCAGAAGTTTCTTTTGTTTTCTCACTCATCGTATCATGAGCTAAGTCAATAACTTGAAATTTTTCATTAAGCTTACAGGTTAGAATATTTATTTCTTCTTCATAACCTTTAATTTTCTTCAAGTATAATGACTCATTTCGTTTTATGAAAAAAATTGATTCTTTTAGGTTTGAGAGCTCATTAACCAGACTTTGGTTTTGCTTTGTTAACGTGTCAACTTCACTTTGCAGTTCACGACATTTTAAGCAAACAGAACTACCAGAGTTAGAATGTACCTCTTCTGTTGATTTGCTTAGATCGGCCATAAAAGCAGCAAAATCAGCAGCCAACTTCTTCTCTGTAGCAGTATGTTCTCCATCAGCTTTTTCAGCTACCTTCTCCTGCTCTACCTCAGCATCTGCTTTCACTTCTTCATCAACAACTGGAGCTATCTTAGCCATGAACGCATATGAGGCATTGTTATCAACCTCAAGATGAACACTCTAATATAAAAACCCTCTCTAGCAGTAGAAATCAAGGCCTTTGATCCAGTGTTGGTTGATGCATTCCTGTTGCTTGAAACATGACAAGGAGAATCTTGAAAGGATGAATTAGAACGAGATTCAGTTTTTGGTCGTTGACATTCTCTAGCAAAATGTCCATAGTTTTGACAATTGTAACACTTTAATTTCAACTTGTCAAAGCCCACACTCTTTCCAACGAACTTTCTGCCCGTTCTGTTCATGAACCTCTTTACTCTTCTAGAAATCATGGCCATCTACCATCGTAAATCCATCTCCTCTAGGTCATCAGGGTCGATATGATCATAATCTTCATCAAGCGTAGCAGGATCAGATATTTTTCCTTGAATGCAGTTCTCGTAGGAAGCAACAAAAGAAGCAAGCAATGCCAGGTGATCTTCAGCACTTTTGACACTCAGAGGCATAGACCTAGTACCGTGGTTACTATTACTTGATTGTTGTCTCTTTGCCCCTTACGAGCCTCCTGAAGCAGCAACAAAACATACTTCACCTTCAGCATTTGTCATGATCTGCTCATTCTCAAAAGAAAGAAACGCAGTTGCAGTATCACTAGAAGCATTGTTGGAAGATGAAGGTGTAAGCCCTTTGTATATCCCCGGATCTTGAACCTGATCATAACCCGTTTCCTTCTTCTTCATATTGAGCTCATAAGCTCTCAATTTTCCAACAACTTCTTCTAAGTCTTTAGTTTCGTAGTCAGCTTTACCCTTTATCATCAAAGTATAAATATCCCACTTAGCAGGTAAAGCATCCATCAACTTGTCGTTTATCTCCACATCCTTGTATCCCTCTATGTCATAATTGTCCATTTCTGACATCAGATTATAGTATCTCGTGATAATATCTGCTAGGGATTCATTCCTCATCCCTTTTAACATAGCAAATTGTTTCTTCAGTAGATCCCTTGTTCTTCTTCACATCAGTATTGCCCTCATACCTCTTCTCTAGGGCATCCCACATCTCCTTCGACGTAGTATAACACTTGAATGTATGTTTGATGCCATCAGGTAATGACATCTTTGTAGCGGCTAAGGCTTTCTTCTCAGACTCATACATCCTTTCCTCAGCTTCAGACATATTCACATAAGTAGTAACACGCTGTCTGTCCTCATATTCATGCGTTGGGTTAGCGTATCCATCTTGAATACAGATCCACATCCGTGTGTCCTAATATTCAATAAACGACTAAAACCTATCCTTCTAAGTAAGATAGTTCTCTAACTTCGGCATCTTTGGAGGTTCATTAGTTGTGCGAGCCTCGTGCTCCATTCTTAACAGTTCATTTAGGTTAGAAATTTCGACATTTTTACCGAACCGACTCGTTAAAAACATTAAAACTTGTCCGAAATGAGTAGTTACCAAATTATATTGTTAGACTCGTCTCGACGATTCGATTCTAATGATGTATATTGTCCGATTATGATTTTTGGAATTTTCATGCTTTTTTTTTGTCCTAAAAATCACACGAACCTAACCGTGCAACCGGTTTGTCAAGATTTTTTGTGAATCAAATTCTATGTCCGAAAACGTTTAACTCCAGGTACATCAGCTAGTTAACTTTCCACCTTTTTGTATAGAACTCGGAACAGTACCAAATCCGGAACAGTAACTTGGATAATCAATCCGAGATAGAAATCCGGAACAGTAATCCAAATTGGTAATCCGAAATGGTGATTCGGAATAGTGATCCGAGATGAAATCCGTAATGCACTATTCTGGTCCGAAATAGAATCCGGAATAGACTATTCTTATCCGAGATGGAATCCGGAATAGACTATTCTGATCCGAGATGACATCCGAAAAACACTGCTGATCCGAAATTCAATGCGAGATGGAATCCGAGATGGGCTTTTCTAATCCGAAATGCAAGTCTTCCAGATCCGAATTGCAAGTCTGATAATCCGAAATGCAGAATCTGATCCGAAATACTTTGCTTTTTGATCCAGAATGCAAGTCTTCAATCTGAAATGCCTGCTGTTAATCCAAAATCACTGCAGAAACCCTAAAACAGTCACCGAAACCCTAATTTAGCCGTCACAAACTTCAAGAACAGCCTCCAAAACGTCCAAAAACCCAAACTTTTTCTGTTGTTACGATTCTGAATCAAGCAAAATCAAGAGCCGAATGCTCTGATACCAATTGTAGGTCCCCTAATCCTTATGGATCTTCACATAATCGTCTATCCAATCTAGAGTGCGGAATCCCCAAGATCAGATTTCCCAGAAACAAGAACACGAACAAGAACAATTTCCTTCAAACTGTCTTTTATTGACTATCTAACATAATGTGTTTACAATCAATTCAAGACTCACTCTTAACTATCTCCGAACAACTAAACCAGCAACACCATCAACAGAACCAGCAACCTAAACCCTAATGCAAATCTCTCTTTATATAGAGATAGGTTATGCAACTGGGCTAGGGTTTCCCTACATGGAATGCTAATGGGTTTAACGCCCAATTCGCCTACCATGTGCTATTTAGTGTCTAGTTCAGCCCAATTACTTCTAATTAACTATTACAAAACTAAACGCACTAACCGTTTAGCATTTTACAAATTACAAGATATCCAAAGACCAAATCTAAGTTTTCTCACAAATATGCACCAACAACCACCATCACCTAAACAACAACCATTACCACCAAATCAACCATCACCACCAAAACAGCCAACACCACCAAGGCAATCACAATCAACTCCACAATCCTCTTAACAAAGACAATCTCATCTGAAAGGTCCGACTAATAGAAAAGCTGGTAGTATCTTTGATGATAATTTCATTTTTCCAAACATAGAGTCTATGGGAACAATGGATTTTGATTTTCTCGATGGAGCCAATGACTAGAAGATAAAAGATTTAGAAAACAAAGTGAAGTTTCTGGAAGTTGATCGTAAACACATGGAAGATGTGATTGCAAGCCTCATATCAGAGAATGAAAGAATTCGTATAAAACTTAGTGAAATGGAAGCTGAAAAAGTTGCCAAACATAGAAAGTTTGATATGTTCTAAAAAGTATTGCAAAAGAAGTTGGGTATAGACTTTGAGGAAGAATTCAATCAGATAGAAATTGATGAACAAGGAAAGAGGGGCTGATTGGGCAAGAAGGCTGAAGCTGAAGTTGCATCAGCAAGTAAAGGCAAAGAAAAAATTGATGATGTTGATTATTACGCTTGAGCCATAGAAAGAATCAGAACCACTGGTTAATTATGTTCTTATCGGTGATGTTATTGATATTCCGTATCATGTTGAAAGAAAAAAAAGCCGTAGAAAGAACAAGAGAAAGAGGTTGAGAAAGAAGTTGATGATGAAGAAGACGAAGAACATTTGGATGTTGATGGTGATGATAATGATGATGATTATGACAAGGGTGATGATGATGATAATACGTAAGGTGGTACTGGGTTGGTGGTTTATGAAGCGAAGATTAATGATTGATTTGATATGGTAACTTCTTAGATGATAATGTGAATCAAGAAGATGGTGCTGGAAGAAAGGGGGAGCAGATGGATCCTGAAATGATGAAGAGAATTCAGGAATCTTCAAAGACGTTACCCTAGTAACGGTTGTTCCTACAATTTCTCATAGAACAATGTATCTTCAACATGATGTTGAGGAGGGAGAGTTTGTACATAACTATTTAAAGAAAGAGATTGCAGAAATGATGGCCGTTGATGAAAATACATTTGAATTCGATTTCAAGGAAGAACTAAACAACATAAATGTGGCAAAAGTAGAAGATTATATATTTGGACATGTTGAAGAGGCTGACAATTAAATGATGTTGTCGTGGAGGATGATTCGGACGACAAAACAGTAAAATATTTAGGTGAAGGAACCAATGACTTGCCAACATTTCCAGAAATGTTTGATGATGAGACGAACGAGCTTTTAAAGCGAAAGATTGATGAAACAGTGAAAGATGGAGCGTCTCTAATGGTTGATAGACACGAGACTAAAAGAGCCAGGGGGTCATAGTTTAAAAACATTTCTAATAAAGGAAAATTCCGACGACCGTTAGCGTTTTTCATGATAAATCAAGACAAGTCGCTGGGAGATATTATTAGTTAGGGTTGGATTTTGGAATTGAATGTATGGGAATCAAAAGAGAGTATGGCGTGCAATACTTTAAGTACTTACAAGATGTTAGCACACTACCATGTGGGATGTTCTAGAGTTTTGCCATACAAAACTTATTAATTTTCAAATGAAGCCTGGAGATCAGAAACTGTGGACGCTGATTAGAGTTGAAGCTCATCACGATTTTCCAAACTGGAAGCCTCATTATCCTATGAAGATTACTAAGATAGATCCTGTTTCGGGATTTCCTGATGTTACTTTGATTATTAAAAGATCGCGATCAATGAAACACATGCCCCTGATGAAGTTAGAACAAGATTTTTATAACGACTTCAGATGGTGGGAATTAGATTCTCAAACAGGGGAAAGATTGTATTGAAAACTGAAAGTCTATGGAGAGCAATCAGGATACTAGACCCGATATTCCTAGTGAATTTATTAGAAAAAGATGTTGAAAAACTGTTTCACAACAAGATCGTATATCAAGTGCAAGATTCAGTTCAAGCATTGCAGTATCAGAATGTGATCAGAGTTTTTTAGGCATATGAGATCAATTCTGGAAGGATGTGGAATACCAAATGGAGAGATTGAAAGAGTCGAATTTTGGAAAGATATAAAAAGGAAGAAATGACTAAAAAAACGAAAAAGGCATTGATTGCAAGATACCAGTTTGTGAAGCTACCAAAGACTGACCAAACACCAATGTCTATTTTTGAGCTGAAGAAGCAGAAAGAGTCAGGAAACAATTCTTCGGGCGTTGAAGTTAATGTTATTAAGTTTTGAAGACTAAAAACGATCAAGACTGTGGCAACATCCAGGGGGGGTTTGTTGATACATATGTCTGATGCCTGCGTCTACAAGTCGTGTCAATGTTTGTAATAGGCTAAATGTTAGAGTTTGATATTGTAATCTTTTACTTCGTACGAAGGTGTGTTGTTTAGTTCGTAAGAAGGAATTTAATGTTACTTCGTACAGAGGTGATAGCTGTTAGTTCGTACAAAAGAGCCTAGACTTAGTCCACATGAAGGTAAAGTATACTACAAATAGGTGTGTGTGGTCGCTGAGTCTGTATTGTTTTTGCAAACGATACGACGAAGCCCTGAAAAATTGTTTCTGGGTTGTAATTTTTTACAATATTAATGAAACAGTAATTGTGAAGTAATCTTGTGATACTTGTCATCTAATCTAAAATGAATTCCAGGCATTTTGGACTAGGTTAAACATATTAGACTCGAGCTTTGGATTGAAAGAAGATCCTCAGAAAGATTTCGAAGCATGCTCTACAAATGCCAGATTGTTTTCTGTCAAAATATGTGAATCGGTTTTGCAAGAATGAAATCCTTTTATTTAAACACATTTTGACTTGAAAGCTTCCGTAGGACTTAAAAATTTTGTTGGGAATAATAAGACTAAATTTCGCTTAAAAACGAAACTCTTTGTTACTTGAAATAGATCTCTACCAGTAACTATGCACTTTGGAATGTAACATGTTTTTCCACCAACTAATCCCAAGAAATTTTGTAAAAATACATGTGTGAAAGGATTCCAATAGAACATAACAATATGAAATGGTTAAGTCAATATATGAGGCATGGAGGACTTTCCTTATTGCTCATCCTCTTGTAGGTCTTAACTCTTTGATCATGTCTTAAAGTTCCATATGCCATTCTTGTCCCTTGTCATCAATCATGAGTCCTATGACATCAACCATAATGTATTATATGGGTCAATCACATATATAAACATTTTAATAACCCAATCGCCTCCAAACTTGTTTAGGCTCATTAATGTAACCCATCATATTCAACATACAAAGATCAATATCACATGATACTTATTTTGACCTAATACCTAATTTCTTACCTCGTATTCATATATATTAGATTATTTTGTTAGTAAATCCGACCCAACATGCTTAGTATTCTTGAAATCCCCTCTAATTAAATAGTTAAAAGTGAAACTAAGCATAATTCATAACCCTACTTGGTCGGGACATTCGATCGAACACCTAGTGGACTTATATACTAAGTTATTTGTTATCCTAACATCATCTAATAAGAATTTTCCACACCATAAAGAATTACAAAAATCAACTTTGCATATCAGATATGAATCCACCAAGATGAGTTTAAAAACCTAAACCTGAGCTTTGGTTAAATTCCTTTAAGTATAAAGATGATAATTATAAATCCAAGAGATTAATACAACATATCATTATCAATAAGTCCATAGAATTCAGTTGCATGTCGAGTACATTTATCTGGTCCTATAACCCCAAATCGAGTTACATCTAATCTACCCATAACAATGGGGTTTAATAATAAAGAGCATGAATTAGGTCATCTGTAACAATAAACAAGCAAGAACTACTATTTCATTCATCATTACTTGATTAATTCAAGAAGACATCAACAATTTAGGGTTAGATGTTCATACCTAGCTTCATCTTATAAGAAACAATGCAAGTCTCTTACTTTTTACTAAATCTTACCCATGTAGTAGATGAATATAGAAATTGAAACATGATTTTCGTACCCCATTTTCCTTACCCATTGATAATAACCAGAACTACATACCATCTATGCATTTTGTGAGAAGAAAACGTGGGCTATGCCCACAATATCTTTTTTCAAATTTTTATCTAAAAGGTTAATTGCAATTTAACCCTCCAACTATTCAAGTTGGTAACTTTATATTAAAGTTTATATAACTTTTTGCCAACAATACTTCTATATTATAATTCTTAATGCATGTGGATATTTATATATTACATAATATAGTGTTTTCTAAAAAAATCCCAAAATTGGGATGTTACAGAGAGTGTCATACGCTCAAGTGGTCCTACGTTCACAAAGTTGTGTTTTGTTTTTGAAAATTGTTAAGTGTTCAACATGGATTCAGGAGACATGAATGCATTTGCAGTAGAAAGTTCTACACCTCTTGTACTGAATCTAAGCCTAGAAAAAATGATGGGTACTATGAACAAACCTCTAAAGTTGTTTCACATGGAAGACTATCAAGGTTAGGCAGAAAGATTTGAGACGTACGTTCAAGAAAATCATTTGGAAGCATGGATGGTGATAGAGGATAAATACACGGTTCCTAGAAATGAAAATAGAGAAAAGGTCAAAATATGTCAGATCCCACAAATGAAAGACCCTTTTATGAGAGAGAAAAGAAAATGTTTAGTCTACTTCAAGAATCATTGAAAGACGACATTCCACATTTGTTACAAGAACATGAAACATCATAATCTCTTTGGTTGACATTGGGAAACAAATATAGAGGAAATCTAGACTTTCAAAGAAGCAAAGCCGACCTCATCAAAAAGGAGTTTGATATATTTACTGTTGCGAGAGGGGAAAGTTTCCAACAACAAATCAAAGAGATAAAGTTGAAAAGTTGGCTGATGCCCTTCCTGATAAGGAGTGGAGAATGTTTATGATGATTCTTAAATCAAAGCCAACAGAATACTCAGGATTGATACTAAGAGAATTTATTGAAAAACTTGAAGCTCATGATTTAGAATTGAGGAAAAAAGCTAGGATGACAGCTCATTCAGCTCCACAAGACATTGATTTATATTTCAAGAATACTGAAATAGTTGGTCCAAAGATTCAGACAGCTTTCAGTCATGATGCATCACTATTCAAATACATAGCAATTCCGGATGGAAGAGGTGGTTTATAAAATCAATGGTACCTCTTGAAGAAAAAGTAGTTGGGAATGGTAATGCATTTGTCGGGAGCAATATGGGTGTAGGTCCCCTAATCCTTATGGATGTTGACAGAATCGTCTATCTAATCTAGAGTGCGGAATCCCCTAGATCAGATCTCACAGAAATAATAAGAACACGAACACAAAGAATTCCTTCAAACTGTCTTCTATTGATTATGCAACATGAATGCTTACAATCAATTAAAGACTCTCTAGAAATCTCTCAGCCACTCTCTGTAGATTTCTCACACTCCTCTCTTTCTCTGTTCCAACTGTCTTAACTTTAAAACCCTAATGCACAACATGTATATATACTACATGTCTGCATACTAGGCTTTATACTGGGCTAGGCCATTCTCCAAGCCCATTACTACTCTAAACAAACTAAACACAAATGCTAAGCCCAATACAAAATATCCAAAGACTAAACTATTAAACTATTAAGCTGTTGTCCCAAATATGCACCAACAATGGGGAATTTTTCATCACCGAGTTAAAATCAATAGTCGAGCTATGTGTCACACCCTGGTCGTAGCGAAAGCGCAATCGTGTGACTATGAGGTAATCATTACATCCAATCATGTAAACAAGTGTAAATCAACAACGATGCCATACTTATATTAATTTGAAACCAAATTTACAAGTTTCCAAAAGTAAAATCATAGTTTTCAATGGTTTCACATTGTCATAAAAAATATGGTTTTAAGTATTTACACCATAATAAAAGATAGTTTTCATTGTAAAAGCATGTTGAGATTTTGACTACTATATATTCATACGAGGTTGGGATATAAGAGGCAAATCCTCCAAAAGGTGTCATTCGTTGTCATGGCATTTCCCATATCCCGAAATGTTTCACCAGCTCAATTCTTCCGTCCTGAAATACATGTAATTTTAAATGGTCAACAAAAGTTGGCGAGTTCATGTAGTTAATGTTTTCGTATAAAATGTCATCCTTGTAATCCAGTATGAAATCTGAGTATGTTATTAGCATTCGTGGAGTTTAAGGATCTATTAGGGTGTCGCGGGCACCCTGACATATGTGTCATAAGTAAGCAACCAAACCAAGACAACTTTGACATCATTGGGATCACAAAAGCACTCCTAAAGGTTTACCACCAGGAGTCGAGTGCGCCTCAAACTCAATAGATCTATATCTTTTGCACCTTGTTCATTAATTAATCAATGGTTACTATTGTCATCATCCTACTTATGCACATTTGATCGTGTTATGATCTAAACCCATAGCTAACATATTGTTTGTTATGAAATGTATTTCCCCCGATGGTTTTTGAACAAAACTTTGAAATAATTGAAAGGAGGGATATGAACTCACAGTTTTGTGTTCTGTAAGTCGTACTTATTGGAATTCGAGTGTCCGTACACGTGTGTAATCTACATGTGTATTAACTTCATAGATACCTAGGTCTCGTTGGACCTCGTACAAGTTGTTCATCTTGAATCCTTGTTATGCATTTATTTATCATTTAGACCAACTTTATTTTTATTATAGTATTGGTAGCTCGCTTGTTCGATTATTATTTATATACACATATTTCACACACACACACATATATATATTGTCATTATTAGATTGTGTGAACGGGCCTCGCCCTTCACATGTCCTCGTGCCTTGCACGCATGTCATTTGGCCTAGCCGATGTGATGTATGTCATTAGGCATAGCCCATGTCTTTATGTGATTGGGCCTAGCCCATGTAGTTATGTCATTGGGCATAGCCCATGCATTTATGTGATTGGACCTAGCCCATTGAATTATGTGATTGGGCCTAGCCCATGCCTTTATGTGATTGGGCCTAGCCCATGTAATTATGTGATTCGGCCTAGCCCATGAAATTATGTGATTTATGTATTTGAGCCTTGCCCATGTCTTTTATATAATGGGCCTAGCCCAACTTAACCTCATGAGTCTGTAATATTTATCATATTACACTTGGTAATTTTTACTAAGTTTAGACTTTTAAGTATCTTCATATACTTAGATGAAATCAATTAGTAATTTTTATACATCTTAACTTTCCGGAATTTTCTTATCGTTAATATATATTTTTCCGCGCCGTGAGTCACCCAAGTGTTGTATTAGCTCCTCATGATGTCGATATGTTCGTTGATCGATGGTGAAACGGTGTATTATATAAGTTTGACCATTTTCCGAATAGTCCGTTCGTCCGATCATTTGTTTCAAGAATTGCGTAAAAGTGTATGTGTTCATGCAATTTCTACTTGGTAACTTTCAAGGATTTGGTGTATTGTATTAGTTGGGTTTTTTGTATTGTATACCCTAGACTTTCTAGATACATAGACATACATACACATGTATTTAACACATTGGTGACAAAGTATATACATATATTTTTATTCCCAAATATGTGTATACATGTGTAATAAATAATACCCATTTTTAACTTGTAAAAATATATATATAAGTAAATCCTTGGAAGGTTAGGGTTTAACCCTTGTCACTGAAACTTCCTTAATGACGGTTTAGGTCACTAATCGCGTTTAGCCACGTTAATTATCCCGTTAATTATACTTTAATCGCGGTTAGATTTTTAGAAAATTTTGCCATAGTTTCCCCTAAATGGTATTTTCAGTGTTTCAAAAATGTATTTAATCCATGTTTAACCCATAAACACAAATAAACTTCAAATCAAGTTTCAATATACCATACTTGCTTGCGTGATTTATTCATATTATCCCTCATTTCCATGAATTTATGTAAATATATACATTTTAACAACTTACTTAAAATAATGAAATCTTCACACATGTTTATTAGAGCATGAAAACATCCATGTTATTATACTTTCTAATCAAGATCTCCACTTTAAACCACAATTTTTTACCAAACTTTTAAGATGATCATAATGGAAATCATGGTGTTTATTCTTTATAAAAATCACATATACATAATAAGTCATTTTTAAGTTGTAAAGTTCATGGATCATGAGGTTGATGATCTTGTTTAGATTTAAACATCACAATGTTTAAATCATCATTTTTAACCTTAATCATACAAGATCACACACTTGAACAGCTCCCCTTTAACATAATCAACATAATCTTGTTAACTAGCAATCACTAATACTCGAAAGCAACACATAATATATATAATTTTTATAGACTTTTTAAGTGTTGATTAGGGTTTTTAAGCTTTGTTTCTTTGATGATCAAGATGATTAACTTGTACTTTTAATAATCTACATATAATGAGAATAATAAATCATAAACAAGTGAACTTACAACTAGCACTAGGCTAGGGTAGATTCAAGAACAAGATGATGATAGGAAGATGAAGATTAAGATAGTGATAAAGCGCCAAAAAAAGCCCTAATGCTCCTCCATTCTTGCAAACCTCATAGGTGACCTTGTGGTGGCTTGAAAGTGAGTATAATATGGTTTTTTAGGGTGTTGAATGGTGGTCTTATGGTGGTGTATGTGAGCTAAGAATGGGGAGGAGTTGGGAGGTGTTTGTATATTTTTTTTTTGTAAAATACTAATGTTGAAGTATGGTGATGATTATATAAGATTCTAGTCAAGACCACATCTTCATACCATACTTAAATCTTCATGATTTCAACACAAATCAAGTGGGTGGGGGCGCACTTGAATCTGCCAACTTGAAGGGGGGGGCTAAGTGTAAATTATTTTGTGACATGTGGTAATTTATTAGATATTTAGGTGTTTAAATAAGTATGGTAATTAAGGATTGGTCTTGCATCATTAGGGAGTAATTAAGGTTTAGGATGTTAGGTAAAGTTAATTAGTTCGCTTGACTAATTGGTATTAGTTTTTGGATGGTAAATATACCACTAGTTCGCTCATCGGTTCGATACCGGTCGATATACGAAAATTATTGTTTGGTACCGGAAGCTTTGGTTTTTGCTTACCATAAGTGCTATAGCGTTTATTTAGGACACTTCGGACATCAAAATATAGTTAACTAGTTCACTAGTTGAGTAGATGTTGAGTTCAAGTGGTCGAAGCACTTTTCTTTTCGTTAAGCTTTCGATAAAGGCACTTTTATTTTATACCGACGGACAATTTCACGAGTTGGAATTCCGCAACTATGAGATGTATGAAGGGGTTATGGATCTCGAATAAAGCTTAACTGGCTCTCTAGATTAATGTATGAGGCTATCGGATGTTGAAACCTTCGTCGGTTCGACAATCGTTCGCTTTCCGGTCAAGTTGTGCACTGCTTGTCGTAATACCGGAAACGATGTCTTTATGTATTTCTGATATCCTCATATTGTTTTAAGGTGTTTGTCATTGTTCCGTTATAACCCTGGAATCCTGGAAATGACGAATTAATGTTGCAGACGAATTGAACTTGTCACCTTTTTAGTCGAAACGGACAATTTTTTATTTAGGGGTTGTAACGGAAGGTTATGTATTATTACAAGATGTGTTTCCACATTAGTGTTTTCATGTATATATGGACTCAGTTATGTCATTCTTATGCCGTTATTAATCGTTCTGTTTAGTTTCAGCAGTTTTGCTTTGCTGACATGAATATTGTAACCATGAATAGTGCGCCAACACTTTCTACCAATACTTTTAGGAGATAGTTTGATTTGTTTCGCGTTGTAACGGAAACCAATATATGTTATAGCATGATTCACTTGTCCTAACACTTGTGATATGACGTACGACTCATTTACGTAATTAAATTAAGATTAAATGCATGACATTACATAATGGAAATGGGGATTAGATTGTACGGAATTACCTGTTATTTGCCGTTTGTCACATACTCCCCCTGTTAAAATGAATTTCATCCTGAAATTCACTTTGAGATATCCTCTGAAGGAATCTTCTTGAATAGGTGGGGGGTACTTTGTCTTGATTTGATGTTCACTTTCCCACGTATACTCGGGTCAGTGACGTGAGTTCCAACAAACTTTGACTAGTTTGATTCGACTTCTCCTTATCTTTTGAACCTTCCAGTCCATAACCTCAACGGGTTCCTCGGTAAACTGGAGCTTGTCATCAATATGGATTTCATCTGCTAGGATGATAATTGCGTCATTAGTCGGGCTTTTCTTTAGGTTAGACACATGAATTGTGTCGTGTACGTTGTTGAGTTCTTCTAGCAGTCTTAGCTTGTAAGCCGCTGTCCCAACCTTTGCAAAAATTTCAAAAGGCCCAATGTATCTCGGGTTTAGCTTTCTGCATTTACCGAATCTAGCACGCCTTTACAAGGCGAGACTTTTAGTAACACTTTGTCTCCAACCTCGAAGGATAATGGTTGAGGCTCATGGATTTTGATCTGCGTAGCTCTTCCATGACCACCTTGATATGCTCATGGATTTTGAATATTTTGTCTGTGGTCTCTTGGACTAGTTTGGGACCAATGAGCTGTTTGTCACCGACTTCCACCCAACATAGCCGAGATCGACACTTCCGTCCGTAAAGTGCTTAGAACGACGCGGCCTTGATATTTGTGTGATAACTATTGTTGTCAGAAAACTCTACCAATGGTATATGAGTATCCCTGTTTCCACCCAAATCCATCACACAAGCACGAAGCATGTCTTCCAACGTTTGGATTGTTTGCTCGCTTTAACCATAAGTATGCGGATGAAAAGTCATCCTTAAATATAAGCGAGAACCAAACGAAGCTTGAATTGATTGCCAAATCTGTGACACAAAGCGACTATCTCTATATGAGATTACCGATATTGGCACTCCATGACGTGCCATGATTTCCTTAAAATAAAGTTCAGCTAACTTCTGTGTACTGTCTTTCTCATGTATTGGTAAGAAGTGAGCTGACTTGGTTAACCAATCAATGATAACCCATATCATGTCATGACCTCGAGGTCTGCAGTAGTTTTGTAATAAAATCCATTGAGATTTGTTCCCATTTCCAAATAAGGATCTTAGGTTATTGTAATAGACCCAATGGTTTTAAGTATTCGGCCTTGACCTTTTCACAAGTTAGGCATTTCCCAACTTAGGTCATTTACAATATCTCCCTTGAGATTAGGCCACCAATAATACTCCTTTAAATCTTGATACATTTTATCAGATCCTGGGTGTGTCGAGTATTTTGACTTGTGTGCTTGGTCCAGCACCAAGCCTCGTAGATCATGAAAACAGGGAATCCAGCTCCTTCCCATGAAAAATAAAGTTACATCCTTATTTGGTTCCATTTGTTTCTCCATTCCCCGAATGATTCTTCTTGGATGTTATCCGGTTTTAGAGCTTCTTGTTGTGCATCGTGCACTCGAGTCGTAAAGTTCGTCTGAATCGTCATATCTAAAGTCGTACTCATAAAGTTTTGACTTGTTCCTTCCAGCTCAAGGCATCTGCGACTACATTTGTCTTGCCTGGTTGATACTTGATATCACAATCATAATAATTCACCAATTCCACCCAACGTCATTGGCGCATATTCAGTTCCTTTTGATTTAATATGTGTTGTAGGCTTTTATGATCTGTGAATATGGTACACTTACTGCCATATAAATAATGACGCCAGATTTGTAACGCAAATACCACCGCACCTAATTCTAGGTCATGAGTGTTATAGTTCTTTTCATTAACTTTAATTGACGTGACGCGTACGCGATGACTTTTTCATGTTGCATTAACATGCAACCCAAGTCTTGATGTGATGTGTCACAATATACCACAAAGTCATTGGTACCGTCCGGAAGTGATAATATCGGCGCCTTACATAATTTTTCCTTTAGTAGTTGAAATGTCGATTCTTGTTTTTCTCCGCAATCAAACTTTTTATCCTTTTCACACTTTGAGCTTTGGTGGATCTTGATCGTTTTGTAAGGAATTGCTATCCAATTGTGAATGAAACTTTGAAGTATGAGATCTTGATCCTTCTTTCATCATTATTGAACAATATACTAAGAGCTCATGTCAAAAATCATACATTTGCAATGAAATTATGCCAAAATTTATCAAAAACCATGTTTAAATATATGAACAAAACCCTAAGCGCATGTACATATACGCGCATGTGTGCCATATACGTATAAAAATCAAGCGCATAAGCTCTCAAGTGCGCGTGTGAGACTCATATGTTCAGGCTCATTCATTTCAAACTAGTTCATATGCTTAATTGGTTCATCCGTTTGGTATTCATTCGCTTGATATATTCATACTCAACTTAGCCTCATCCGTGTGATACCTTCATACGCATATTATTTCTCTCATTCGTTCAGGTAGCTTCAGGCGTTGGATATTTCTCATAGGTGGATTGCTCATATGCGTGTTACTCATACGTGGTTAAGACACGTACATGTGGACTTATATTATTGAAAGATTGAATTTTTTTCTAAGTATGGAACATGAGTTGTTTAATACTTGTGTTGCTGGTGGGAGTTCATCAAATTTTATTCAAACAATGAATCTCGACAATGAGATAGGAACCACTAATAAGCCTCCTAGACTGTTGAAGATGGAGAATTACTTGAGGGGGGCTGGAAATTTTGAAAACTACGTTTAAGCTAATAATTTTAGAGGTAGATTACTAAAATCCAATATCTAAATCTGGAGAGAACTTATGGGGTCACAAATCCCAGAAGCTGAGAAAGCTACATATATAAAAGAGAACAAAATGATGAATTTACTTCAATAGTCCATCAAAGCCGAGATATTTGATTTGAAACAACATACTAGTTCTTCTTACTCAATCTAGGAGGCTCTCCGAAATAAACATCGAGCGAATAGTGACATGAAGAGAGCAAGAGGGCATTATTAATAAAAGATTTCGATTTATTTACCACAATCAAAGCGAGACCCTACAACAGCTTGTTGAAAGATATTGCTTTCTTGTAGCTGAAATGAAGAGATTGAATATTGATAAGATGAAGAGGACTTTACGGAAAAGTTGTTGGATACTTTACCGAGTGCTGAGTGGGGAACACTCATGTTGATTCTTAAGTCAAATTGGAAAGAGTATTCAAAATTGAATTTGGAAACGTTGATAGAGAAATTGGAAGCACATGAATTGGAGCTAAAGAAATTTGAAAGATGAAATCTGCCAATATTCCTAAGGATGTAAGACTTTACTACAAAGCACATACCAATTATTACCACAAGTTAGAAAATTCAGGCTACCTTTAGTGTGGAGGCCGGAAATGGGAATCGTTTTGTTAGTAGAGGGAATGGCTACCTTTAGATATTCACAGTCACCACAATTGTTTTACAATAGTGGAAGTTCAAACAATACACCGCACAAACTCTACAACAATCCCTAAACCAAACTTATCAGAACTCAAACCAATCATCTGAATCCTTACAATGTAATATTGTAGTAAACTTTCAGAACACACAAGGTCTGTTAGCTGCCAACGTGAAAGAACACATAACGTTTTTGGCTTCAGTACTAGAATCGTATGAAGGGTTTTTCGCTGGGAGAATTGGTAACTACAACATAATAAAGGAAGACTACGACCAAATCGACGTAAAGGAAATGAAGCTAATCGACATTCGTTGGTGCATGGCTAGCGTGATAAGAAGAGTCCACGGTTTGACGGAGATAACGAGAAAGAACTGTATGGGGTTTCAGATGCAAAATTGGGATTTGATAAATGGAAGGTTCTATGCTTTACGTGTAAGGAACGTGGTCACTTTAAACGAGAATGTACAAATAGAGAAGTGAAAGCCGGCAATAAGAATCCATTCGGGAGAGACTACTACCAGAGGGCAATTCACCACAATAATTCTCAAAATAGCCCATTCCAACCAAATATGAGAGTAATTCCAATCGAAGAAGGTTCAACGTCGAAAGCTAAGCATAAAGCATTGGTTGTGGCATAGAGTGTGAAGGTGTCTGTAAGTCCCGATAATCCGGATCTAACACTGATATCACACAATCACCAAGGATGGGCGGAATCCAAACTTGGTGATCTTCAAGAAAACCGAAAACAATGAAGAACAATACGAATTCACTTTAACACCTTGCACACGATTCTATTACTTGAACAAGCAAAACCGTCTGGTACAAGATGAAGGTTCTCCAGAGAAAACCTAAGAGTCTCCAAAAGTCTAACCCTAGGAATTGACATAAGCTTAGCTTATATACCTAGGGTAAGGCATAACCCTAATGGGCTTGCCTATGGGCTTGCCTGGCCCACATGGCCTATGGCATGCCCAAATGACCTATAAAGGTCCAAAACTAATACAAACTAACCTAGTTAAACCCAGTTAACTACCATAGACCGTTACATATATTTGTTGCTTCAGTTTCATAGTTCTAGGACCTAACAATCTCCCCCTAGACCGGTGCATCAAATTATCTTCAGAGTGCAAATTCAGCAACGTCTTCAACAGAGACTATGGTTGTCGCTGTGCCGTAAGTGTTATGGAAGTCAGTTTTTAGAACCTCACTCTTTAACTAACTCTCTGCACTGGGTCTCTTTCTTCTGCTCTTGTGGTTAGCTTCATATTAGGATCTCGATCAGCTTTGCTTGAAACAACTTTGTCAAAAGAATATGAGAAGAGGAAACTCAGCAACTTTTTTCTTCTTCAATTCTTCTCTTTCAAGCAAGCAGGTTCACAGGTACTTCTTCAAATGTACTATCACTGTCAAACGATGACTGGAATATGATTCTTCTGACTTAGGTACACTTTGTTGTTGTGATGCTTCATGCTTTGTCGGTACTAACAGCATCTCAATGTTCAGCAATCCCTGTTTCTTGATCTAAATCAAGATCTGTATAATTCTCAGAAATTTATAAGCAAAACATTCTTATGCAACAGGGAGAGTACCGCATGAACACTTGGTACATCCAAGTACTTGTACTTGGATCGGAATTCAAATTTCTTTCATCCATTGACGATTAGTCAAATCTTCAAGAACGGTTAATAATATTTAATAAAACAAATAAAGCACTCTATTTTTGGATTTTTCAATTTTCTATTTTAATTTTTAAAATATAAGAATATAAAAAGAAACATAAATAAACAAGAAACTAACTCAATAGTTACAACTATGATCAAAATCGTTTTTAGGCAGACCAAGGAACACTTTTCATTGCGAACTTATTCAGATTGGTCTAAGTGATTGCCAATATGTTTGTCCACTTAAACTTTAACGCTCAACTTTCATTTTCAACTTTGTGATATGCTTAAGGTAGTATTATACTATAATACCCATGTGTCCCATACCATGACATACCCCCACGATCAAGGTAAGCACAACGATTCATCATAGCAGGTGAGTATACTCAGATCATCCTTTATCTTTTACAACGTCAGACTATTGGTAAACAGGTCAGTACTTCCGTACAGCAGAGTGACCAATAGTGACTGACGAGGGTTAGGCAAATACCTTATTTGGTATGTTTGAATTCATGGAATTTTCTCATGATGAGATTTCCTTTCTTTTAAGGTTTCGGCCTATTTTGGTTCTTTTAAAGATATCCTGACTGTGCCTAGGTCTGCATATAATCTGTATGCAACAGAAGGGCATCCAAGATATCCTCGAATGTTTCAACAACATAAAGACCCAAAACCTCAGATGTTGGCTATCTATCAACACAGGGTTTAAGACCATGAAATCATACGCCGATGGTATATTACCCACATGATACATAGTTCGTTATGTTTATATCACTCAGTATCTTTTAATCACTTTGAGCGTAAGCCTACCGACATATCACATTAGATCCTAGTTTTTTCAGCTATGACACCTTACATGTGTCAGTCACGCCCTTTATCATGAATATTCATTTCATTTCCCATGACTTTTTATTTTTGTAACTTTATGTTTTTGTATTTTTCTAATTTTCTCCCCTCAAACAATACATATATACATATATCGCTCTCTTCCCCCTAAATTTGTGCACCATACTTTATGCACAAATTTACCTAATAAAGAAAATATATGTACACAGTTTAAAACAAAAAGAAAAGGAAAATATTTTTGTTGTTTTTGCTTAACCGTTCCGTCATTAGATTAAAAACTAATCAATTTCAAAATTAAAGCATGAAATTCAAATTTGTACATTTCCGCAGATCTTTTCTTACCTCATCTCCTACAAGGAAACATCACAATCGTAAAAATTTGAACCTTTTTACAACAGTGAGATGTTATCCTTCATGTCCCTGGAACAACCGCTACCAACATTCTAGAGATTGTCAACACCTCCTTGGTTATTCCTGAAAAATAAGGAGATTAGTAAGACAGTGCGACCCATGCCATCGTGGTACTGGGTTTCCCTGAAGCATCAAAATAAGACACTTCTTTTAAACACAAATCCCCTTTTGTTTCAAGGATTGGTGATGTTGTTGCCAATTTGGATTTGGGTTTCCAAATCTGTTTCGATTTAACAAACGCGGTTGTTGCCTTTGATTGAGCAACTTTGGCTGTTTCAGGTTTAGTCGTTTTAGAAAGAGATTTTTATTTCTGAACAGCCTTGCGTTTTTTTTGGCAACATTCCAATCCCCATCAGATGGTTTAACCTTGGAATTCACATTCTTCATTGCCTTAGGTGATGTTACCTTCATCGGCTTGGAATGATTTTTATTCTTTGGTGTAACCTTCTGATTTTTAGCATGACACGGAACCCCTGGACCACGTGTACAGTTTCGAACAATGTGACCAGGAATGCTGCAATTGAAGCACGTTTGTCTCTTCAGATGTAAAGCATTCTGATCAGCTTGATTTGCTCGTGCAGGCCTGGAGGGATGAACTGATCCCTTCTGTGCTTGATATCCTTGCACGTTTTTTGCAGACGAAGATGAATGTGGATGTTTGTGCTTGTCGTTTGCAAGGGCCTTCTTCTGTTGTGGAGATTTCTTTGGATTCTTCTTCTTTTGTTTAGACTGCAAGTCTTGTTCAGAAATCTCCCCAACCTTTCCAAAAGCTTTGTTAGCACGGTCAAAAGCATATTTTCGCATTTACCATTAAAGACCGGCTTAACAAAAGAATTTTTCACAACATTAGCCTTTTGAGGGCTATTGCTGCCTACTGATAATTTTGGAGAGCGTGATTATTCTTGACGTTTGGACTTCTACTTTCTTCGTCTCCCATTTGTTCTTTTCTGCTCTTTTAGCTTGCTCTGAACCTTTTCACCAGTAGTAGAAGGTTCATATTATTCAGTTTGCGCACTTGGAGCCTTGTTCACGTCAGCTCGCTCTTCATCAGCTGAATCATTTGAAGAGTCAACAACACCATATGGTTCCCGGGAGTCTGGCGTATAATCACTAGGTTTGTCGTACACCATATATTGTGCTTTCTCAATATCTCTGTAGGTTTCAGGCATTGTTGTGTAGTTGTGATTATACGGTGGAGCAACCTGATTGAATCCCAAACCCTTCCCTTTGTTCCCCTTATATGCCAGCTGCACATTGCACACGTCTTGAACAAGCTTGCTGGATGTATCAAACTTCTTTATAATAACCTCGTTTTGTTGATATTTTCCAGTAAGAAGTCCCAACTCAACTCTTACCAAGTCGCATTCCATGGTTTTTTATTCTAATCTGGTTTTGTAATCATGGACCCAACATTTCTGTTGATTTACGTCCAGGTGGAGCTGAGCTATATCTTTCTTTTGTGCTTCAACCTTTTCTTTAAGTAACTTATTGCTTTCTCGAAGGCTGATGTCTGAGCCATTGCATTGTTATATTCATCGGTCATTTTGGAATTAAGAGCCCAGACTTGAGCAACCCTATTCCTGCAAGGTTCAGTGCACAAAAGATAGTTGACTGTGTCAATGGACGAGCTAGATTTGTCAGCGTTAGTTTGGGCTTGAGGTCGAGGTGGGGTATTGGGTTGTTGATTGTTGCTTGCTGGGCTATTGATTTCTGTTCAGACACTTCTTCAGGATGAGACTCTGTTGATTTGCGTATAGATCTTGGAGATCTTGGTTTGATTGTAAACGATCCCATAACCAAGATACAACAGAGTCTTTTTCATCACCCAAAAAGCTATTCAAATCATTCCTTACATCCTCTTTTTGCCTTCCACGGTCAAGCAAACGCGTCACATAGTCAGCAACCGGATCAACATTGTAGTCTCCGATAAGCTCATTCAGCTTTTCCTTCACTTCATCCCGTAGGCTCGGGTTTTTAATTTATGTTGGACTAAGAACTATGTTTGAGTGCTAAGCTTTGGCTACAAACATATTCGGATAATCGAAAACCGGACCGGTAAATACAATAAAAAATGTCCGAAAACTGTTTTTACCAAAAGTACCTTTATACTCGTCTCGACAATACGATTCCAATGATATATAATGTCCGATGGTGATTTTTTTTGCCCTAAAAATCACACCAGTCTAACTATGCAACCAGTTTGTTAAAATTGTCTAAGGATCAAATTCTGTGTATGAAAACGTTTAGCTCCGGAGAGAGTCAGCTGGTTAACTTTCCACCTTTTTGGGTACAACTCGGAACAGTACCGAATTCGGAACAGTAACTCGGATTAACAATCCGAGATGGAATCCAGAATCAGTGATCCGAGATGGTAATTCGGAACAGTGATCTGAGATGCAATCCGAGATGAGAGAATCCGAAATAGTGAATCTTGTCTGGAATGAAACCCTGATCCGGAATGAAGACCAAATCCAGAATGAATATCAAATCCGGAACAGTAATCCGGAATGCAATCAGATGCACAGCAACAGTGAGAATCCGGAACAGTAATCCGGAATGGATGATCTTCTTCGTGATCTTCAACGAATTCGGATTCGAAATGCAAAATTTTAATTCGAAATACAGAAGATTAATCCGAAATCAATCCGAAATGCAGGATTTTTAATCCGAAATACAAAAGATTAATACGAAACCAATCCGAAATGCAGCCAGAAAATTCGAAATCCACGAATATTGATCCGAAATGCTTGAATCTTCTTCATGTTCTTCGTGTTCTTCAGCAGAAACAGAACAGAATCGTGGAATATTAGATATGAGCCTGGAAAACAGGTTCAACAGGCTCTGATACTACTTGTAAGTCCCGATTATCCGGATCTAACACTGATATAACACAATCACCAAGGATGGACGGAATCCAAACTTGGTGATCTTCAAGAAAACCGAAAACAATGAAGAACAATACAAATTCACTTTAACACCTTGCACACGATTCTATTACTTGAACAAGCAAAACCGTCTGGTACAAGATGAAGGTTCTACAGAAAAAACATAAAAGTATCCAAAAGTCTAACCCTAGGAAATGACATAAGCTTAGCTTATATACCTAGGGTAAGACATAACCCTAATGGGCTTGCCTATGGGCTTGCCTTGGCCCACATGGCCTATGGCATGCCCAAATGATCTATAAAGGTCCAAAACTAATACAAACTAACCTAGTTAAACCTAGTTAACTACCATAGACTGTTACATATTTTTGATGCTTCAGTCTCACAGTTCTAGGACCTAACAGTGTCAATTGGAATGTAGTTATCTTGAAGAATGGTTGGTTAGCACTTATAGATAAGATACAAGAGATTGAGGAAACTAGTAAGAAGGCTGAGAATGATAAAATTGTTGCTGACTTGATCGAGAAAGAAAAGATTGTTGCTGAAACAGTTGACGAAATAGAAGCTGTTGCTGAGATTAGATTTGATGAGGAAGTTTCAATCAAAACTGATTCTCAAGCAATCCGGACAGACAATGTCAAAGAGGAGAAGATTTATTCTAATCCTAATGATGTTTTTAAATCCATATTTCCACTTGAAGTGTTTAATAGTTTTGCAGGTTTCTTTGTAATGAAGCGGCATTTAAAATCTACACTATGATGTAGAAACAAATGATTATGTTGAAGGGATCAATGTAAATGAAGAGATGAATGCTGAAGCTTTGGAAAAGATTGCGTAAAAGGCAATGATGGCCAATTTAGAAGAGGTGAATTTAGATGTTTGTTTAACAATTTTGAAACAAAAAATCAACAAGTCTCCACTTATTTTAATTTTTTTTTCTCCAAAGCAATTTTCTACGAAAGCGCATGTCAATTTATATTGGACGAATGGCTCATACACGCGTATGACCACATACGTGCGTATAGTCATCCACACAATGTTCATCTGCTTAAACCACTCATGCGTTTGAAATTGTCTCACATGCTAAATACTATCTTCATGTGTTTGAGAATGTTCATGCGATTGTGATCAATTATATATTTCATTTTCATTTTCAGTCAAATTCACACGTTTGTTCAACCAAGTCCAAGTTCATGACCTTGGGTTAAAATTTTCGTCCTTTCACTTTCTGATTTTTCACAAAAAATTTCAATTTCCAAGTCCAAATTAATGACCTTGGCTTTAAGTTAAAAGTCCAAAAATTAAACATTTTGAACAAGTTAAGGATGTTGTTGGTTTATCTAAAGACGATCCATTTAATTGTCAAAGATGAAAGTAAAAACGAAGTTAAAAGTGAGTTGGTAAGTGATGCAATTGAAAATGCACCCAAGACTGTGAAGGCTTGGGTTTCCCTGTTTAAGTAATCGGTTTGTGCATGTGTAGGGGTTCCATAGGTTCTCTAAGTTGAATATCGACAGTGGAGCCTCTAGGCACATGACCGGTATGCTTGCCTTACTCTATGATGTACGACCAATTCGAGACAGGTATGTTGGATTTGTAGGAAATTAGGGAGGTAGAATTATTGGCGAAGGTACTCCTTGAAATGGAACCGTATCTTTCAACAAGGTGAACTATATAGCTGAGTTAGAGAACACTTTTCTATATGTTTCACAAATTTGCAACAAAAAGTTTATAGTTCATTTCATAGATAGAGAGTGCATCATCTTGAAACCAGGGTTTATTATTCCATAGGAGTGGATATTAATGCGAGCATCGAGGGCGAACGATCTAGATGTCTTAGATATGTGCACAACTACCACGACTATGAAGACCACACAATGTTTTGTTACAAAAGCTACTGAGAAGGAATCCATTCTGTGGCAAAATGAATTATCTAGTGCGTAACAAACTGGTTGAGGTGGTACGTCAAGAGTTTTCATATGACTAATGATTGTGTTAGACGCAAAAAGGGTAAACAACACAAGAAGTCGTATCCAAAGAAATTGTTAAATTCTATCAAGTTACCTCTTGAAAGGCTACATATGGATCTGTTTGGTCCAATCAACATGAAAAGTGTTACTAGAGATCTATATTGCTTTATGCTTACTAACGATTTCTCATACTTTTCTTGGCTAATGTTCTTGGAGTCTAAAGACGAAACATTTGATTCACTTATGATTATGTTCAAAAAGTTGGAGAATCTATACCATTTTCCTATCCGTAGAGTTTGAAGTGATAATGGGACAGAGTTCAAAAATAACCAAATGCTTGATTATTGCAACGAAAAAGGGATTTTCCATGAGTTTAACGCACATAGCAAAATGGAGTGGTAGAGAGTCAGAATTGTACCTTGATTGAGACAACACGTACAATGTTAGCCAGTTCTAAGCTACCAATTTGTTTCTAGAATAAAGGGGTACCATTTTCTCGTTACACCTTGAATCGCATTTTAACAATGAAGAAGTACGGACAGACATGCTTTGAGCTACTGAACAGATGAAAGCCCAATCTTCAATGGTTAGAACGATTTAGGTTGCTTTGTACAACAATTGATGCTGAAGGTAAATCTGTAGAAAAATTAATAGAGGGTTTCTTTGTGGGATATGCCAGTCCGTTACGATGTGTTCATCTGCCAAACATTAACCACATTGTGCAAGCTCAGCATGTAGACTGTCAAAAATACACTTCCCTGACTCATAATCTTGGAGTTAACTGGATATTCGACTATGAGAGTCTTGGGAAATCTTTTAATCTTCCTGACAAACCAAATGAAGGGGAGCTTGCTTTTTATATCAACTTCAACAAGCTTTCTCTCAAGATCAAATTCCAAGACCCGTAGTCATAACAACTCAACAGTCTTGAGATGTGGTTGCAGAAGAAGGTCAGTCAGTCAAAATGAACGAGGAACCAGTAATTCAGAAGCACCAATTGTGAATGATGTTATTCCAAACTTTGATCAATCAGATGATGATTCAGAACTCGGAAGCAACATATGATGAAGATGGTGTTTGAACATCCGGTGATGAAATTAGTTTTCAACCGGAGGCTCAACAACAAAATTATGGTGTTCCAGATTTTACTTCCATTGTCTTGCAAAATGAAGCTGATCAATTTAACCAATTTGGAGACCGAAGCAAGTGTTTCTAATGAAGTTATGCCTAGATCTTTGTCATGTCATCCTTCTTAGAATATCATCGGTGAATTACAAAGTGGAGTGAAGACGAGAAGTCAATTAACCAGGTTTTGAGTTATTTTTACACTCAATTGACTCCGTTACAAAAACGGTTTCTCTTCAATGCTATATTTCTCAAATAGAACGTAGAATTAGAAAGAGGCACTAACTGAGGATAGCTGAGTAAATGCCATGCAGGAAGAGTTGCTATAATTCGAGAAACTGGGAGTCTAGAAGCTTGTCGATTAACCCGATAATCGTAAAAAGATGAACACCAAATGGGTATTTAAATGCAAACGAGTAGATAGAGGAGTGATAGTCTGGAACAAAGCTAGGTTGGTTGGGTTTTGATTTAAGAGAAGTTTACACTCCAGTAGCGTGGCTTGAAGCTATTAGAATATTTTTAGCTTTCGCTTCATAGAAAGGATTCAAGGTACATAAGTTGGATGTCAAATCTGCATTTTTATATGGGAAGGTTAAAGAGGAAGTCTATGTGAGACAACTGACAGGGTTCGTCGATCCACACAATAAAGAGAAAGTGTATCTTCTGGACAAAGCTTTATATAGATTGCATCAAGCACCTCGTGCTTGGTACGAAACATTGTCTCAGCACCTACTAGCCAATAACTTTATCAGAGGAACAACTGATTGCACTCTCTTTACATGAGAGACAAACGGTAACATACTGAATTACAAATATATGTGGATGACATTATATTCGGTTCAACAAACGATGCGTTATGCAAAGAGTTCGAGGCCGTTATGCGCACGAATTCGAGATGAGTTCAATGGGCGGAATTAAATTCTTTCTAGGTTGCAAATGGATCAACTACCAATGGGTATTTTTATTCACCAAACGAAGTATGTCAGTGATATTCTCATGATGTTCAAGATGAAGAAAACATCAACCGCTAGTACCCCATTACCTTACTACCACAACATTAACCCTGGTCCAACGGGAGAGAAGGTTGATGTCACAGAATATCGCAATATGATCAGATCTCGAATGTACCTCATCTCTTCACGTCTAGATATAATGTATCCCACATGTCTGTGTGCAGGATATCAGTCAAGTCCTCGTGCTTCTCATCTAATAGTTGTGAAACAGATTCTTTGTTATCTGAAGGGATGTCCTAGAAAGGATTTTGGTATCAAAAAGACTATGATTTCGTATTGCAGGGTTGTTTAGCTGGAAACTTAATGTTAAATTAACATAGTCGGATGTCAGTTCTTTGGTAGTCGGTTGGTGACATGACAGTGAAAGAGAAAGACGACCATTTTTCTTTCCACATGTGAAGTAGAATATGTGGAAACCACCAGTTGTTGCTCACAGGTTTTGTGGATACAAAAGTAGATGAGAACCTATGGTTTTGCAGTTTCTTACTACTCCTATTCATGTTGATAACGAAGTAGCTATTTCCATTACTAAAAATTCGGTAAACCACTCTAAAACCAAACACATATAAATTAGATATCACTTCATTCGTGACTGCTACAAAAAGAAGTTGATACAAGTGGTTAAAATTCAAGCCGACCTACAAAAAGCAGATGTTTTTACCAAAGCATTTGAAAAAACTACATTTGAGTATTTACTCAAAATAAATGGTATAGAAGAACTTAAATTAGGGGTGAATTAGAGGGTACCAAGATTTTTGAATCTTCAAACAAGTAGACCACATCGGGAATCATCTTTATTATATATTTTTCTTTTGTTCTTTTCTTTCTTAAAATTAAAATATGTTTTTGATTTAGGGTAAGAATAGTCTGGTAAAATACAAAAACATCGGAAAATGATAAAGACAAAAACAGTAAAAAGACAAAATGAGTTTTGGTTGCTAAAATAGAGGAAATGATAGTACATTAGTAGACTATCAGGATATGCTAAATAATTGAAAAGTATTAAAGTGGATAACAGTCTTACTAATTGATGTATTAGTAGGCTCATTGTTAATCAAAAGGGTTGCATAAATGATACAACCATAACGAAACAATTAACTAAGTGTGATTAACATTTCATTGGCATATGGTCTTAGTACCTTAATCTCGTTTGACAAAATTGCCAAGATACTGATACCAGGTCTTTATATTAGTTTATCATCTGGGGTATTATACAACTTCTTTTGTCTACACGGTGATGTTAACCTAGAACTTCCATAATACTTTATAAACAATGCTTAAAGCATAAACCCTCAAAAAAATAAATGATTATCGAAAGATAAGAATTTGTGCTCAAAAAGATACCTATGAGGTACACTACTCTTAAAAGTCAACTTCATACTCTTTGTATGTACGGTGGTACTAACCTGAGTCACGGAAGCTTTCTCATTCCCCTACAGATGTAAACATGTAAACTGAAATATTCACCTGTATGATGATATTCTTGTGCATATCTGGATATGTGAGTATGTCCTGTAATGGGAACCACTCGTAAATTTGTTATAATATTACCTAAGCGTATCATATTAAGCAATAACTGAGATATAAACAAGTTTGAGTTTAAGTGGATGAACAATACTAATAACCAACGTGAATTGTTTGATACTTAGTATGTATTAAAGCTTAATGGTGCTGCTGATATGTCTCAAAGAAACTAATATGATCCTCTAATCACAATCTCACAAAAATATGTCTACTTTTAAATAGTTTACAGTTTACATTTACAAAACCAAAAACCTTTATTAGTGTGTTTTAACTTAAAGTTGTAAAAAGATTTTATAATATTATTTATTTTGATAACCACTGATGGGATACTAAATCTTTCCTCAAACTGATGGATGGGCTTTTGCACAACTGGCTAGGGGCTAATCATAAGTGGTTGGGTAAACTACATTATACAACAGAGATAAACCAAGGTCATTAATTTGAACTTAAAGCCAAGGTCATTAATTTGGACTTGGAAATTGATTTTTTTTGTGAAAAATCATAAAGTGAAAAGACCAAATTTTTAAACCAAGGTTATTAACTTGGACTGGGTTGAACAAATTGTGAATTTGACTAAAAATGAAAACGAAATATATAATGGATCACAAGCGCATGAACATTCTCAAACTCATAAAGATAATATTAAGCGTGTGAGACAATTTCACACGAACGAGTGGTTTCAAGCGGTTGAACATTGTGTGGATGACTCAGACGCACGTATGAGCCATTCGTCCAATATAAATTGACATGCGCATTCGCAAAAAATCGCTTTGGAGAAAAATTTTTAAATCAGTGGAGACTTGTTGATTTTTTGTATCAAAGTTGCAAACACATTATTGTGAACATTTCCGTGTAAAAATCAAGGTCTAACATCCATTAAATCATATTGAAACTATGATTATTTGAACAGAACCCTAACAGTTGAATCTAGAACATCCTTCATGGTTAAAATACGAAATAGAATTAGGGGTCATGAAAATCGGTGTTATATGATGCTTTGTGTGTATCTTGTTTTATAAAATCATTCAGATTTGAGTTGATGATTGTTAGGCAGGTTAGGTTCAACGTACGAAGCTTCATACGCGCATATGTAGCTCATACGTGTGATAAAAGGATCCTCATACGTGTCTAGATCTTCATCCATTCAAAATTGGTTCATGCGTTCATATATCCACATCCGTTCTAATATGCTCATATGGTCATTTGTTCACATACATTCAAATTGTACATATGTTTATTTGGTCTCATACGTGACATGTGTCCTCATACGTCTATATGTCTCATAAATTGAAATGTGTTCATACGTGCAAAGTATTTTATGATTGTGATATATTTCTAAGGGTGAAAATTTGCAAAATTTGTCAAATTTATGCTTATATGTAATTATGCAAATGGTGAAACCCGAGAAAGAAAAGGATCATGATCAGAAGCACAGCATAATTGCACTGTTAGATGAAACGCTCGAAAAAGCTAAACCATTCGCACATATAATGCTTTTCTTGAAGGAGTCAAGAATCTTTAAAGTGATCACAGAAGTGCGAGCACCAGATGAGAAAATTATACAGGAATTCTGGAAGAATGCGAGAATGGAAGGCACTGAATTACATTCAGAAGTGTAGAAGAAAAAGATTGTGATAACCGAAGCGTTGATTCGTGAAGTATATGAATTCAAAGACGCACCTACTGATCCAGAGTTGTTAGATGAGAAGCAAGTGAAGGGTTTCTTTTTAAGGATGAGTTATGAAGGCTTTATAAAGGCTACGAGCTATGCTAAGAGTTGTTTACCAAAGCCGTACAAATTCTTGATGCATGTGGTGGTTATGTGTTTGGGACATAAAAAGGTGGATACGACGTAGCAACTGATTATCAAATGAGTGTGATTGCTGCTTTGATGTTGAATCTAAAGTTTCATTTCTTGGCCATGATCTACAACAACATGAAAGGAATTTAAAGATACGAAATTGATTATGTATCCAAGATTTCTACAAATATTGATTGACTTTCAAGCACCAGATATTGTTTGAGAAGACAGAGATATTATGAAGTTAGAACACATGAACAGTGCAACGTTTGAATGTTTGGGTGCTTGTAGAGGAAGGAAATATTTTCCTAAGTTTCGTGGTTTGTTTGGAGTTCTGAATAATAGAGATTATATTACTCCATAAAACGGTAAATGGTGATGAGACAATAGTGATTCTGATGGCGAAGCAGCGAATGAGATCGAAAAGATGAAAAAGTTTTAGTATTCAAGAACTAAACATATCAAGAAGGAAGATGTTGGTGAAAGGGGTTCTCAATCTAAACATAAAAGATCACGAGCTAAGAAATTTATTGATGTTGAAGAACGAGTTGCTGAAGAAGAGGTAGTTGTATCTGCTACATCAGAAAAAGACATAGATGAAAAGAACACTAGTGATGAAGCAACTGAGTCTGAGAAGGATTTTCCACACAAAATTGAAGGACCTAAGAAAAGGAAAACTGAGATTAAACAAGATGCAGATTATGTACCAGAAGTTCCAGTAGTTAAGAAGAAAAAGGGTGGTCGAAAGAAAAGTAAAGCTAGACCAAATTTCAAAACGATAGGAACACCTGAAGCTAAGAAAAGGAAAATTGATGGTTTGAAACTTGTAGAGGAACCCGAAGTTGATGAAACAAATAAAGAAAAACCTACTAAGATGTGGATATGTTGGTGAAGACTGGAACTCCTGTTGTTGAAGATGGAGAAAGATGAAGATTATGTTCCTGAAATTCCGATTGAGAAACCAAAGACTGGTGGTGGCAAGAAAAGCAAATCAAGGCGTATTTTCAAGAAATCGGGAACACCTAAATCTAAGAGAAGAAGAACGTCTAGTTCGAAACTTGTTGATGAACCAGAAGTTGATAAAATAGTTAAAGATAAATGATGTGCCAATATCAGTGAAGACTAGAACTCCTGTTGTTGAGGAAATAGTTGATATTTGAACAACATAGAGTGTGCAAGTTAAAATGCCAATTTCTCAGCCACGGAAGAAACTAGAACAAGGTAGATTTATTGCTCCACACAAACAAACTCCAAGGCTTGATGATTTAGATTTGGATTATGATTTTCTCAATGAGCCAAACAATGAGAAGATAGAGGTTTTGGAAAAGAAAATTGAAGAATTGAATGTTAAAGTTAAGAGCTTGGTTGAAGAGAACAAGAGACTAAGAGCTTAGAATGTGAAATTACAAGCTCAGAATGCAAAACGATAAGCTCAAATTGATCAAAATTCTGAACGAAGAGGGCACCATGAAAGTTTATTAATCAAGTACGTGAACTATTTCAAGGTGTTGGAGAACCAATTACATATGAACTTTTATGATGAAGTTGAATCAATGAAAAGTTTAGAAAAGGAAACCATTCAAGAAGCTAAAGTAGTTGAGTCTGGTAAGATGAAAACTGATGGAGAGAAGCCTATTGATGGTGCCGCTGAAGTTGTTGCTGAATCTCCAAAAGAGACAACACCTGTTGATAAAAAGAAGCAGAAGTTAATGTTAAGAACCTGAAGTTGTAATTATGCCAGAAGCTGAAACAGGGAAATCAGTTAAATCGGAAGTTGTATGTGGGCCAAAGAATAAAGTTCAACAAGAATATGATGAGTTAGAGAATGAAGATGACGAATAGATGTTGGTGCATAATGTCTATTGCCTATGTCTAGGATGTATCTGTAATGTTTATAAAGTTTACAAGTTAATGTTTAAATGAGAAAATGTAAGGTTTATATGTTTTTACACTGTGATCCGCATGAAACAGATGTGTGTTTCGTACGAGTGAGTCACTCGTACGAAATACTATTTCATACGAATCATAGATGTTTGTTAGTGTACGCACTTTGTACGAGTCATGTCGACCTATAAATAGGGAAGTGTTGTGTTAGAGCAAAAACGAATTTTTCATTTCATACGGTGAAGCTCTGTCAGTTTGTTTACTTGCATCTGTAACTTGAACGTTTTTAATAGATCAGAAGCAGTTTAACAGTAAGTTCTGTCTGGTTTGTCATATCTACCTCTCTAGCAATGAATTCCGCCTCTGCTAGTTGAGTGAGATCAGATCAATTGCTCATTTCGAGAGATCGATCCCCGTCCACAAGTGGTATCAGAGCCTTGAGATCTGATCTATAGATAGATAATAAGTAGTTACTGTTCAGACTTGGACATATCTTCATCTTCATCATTTTTCTGACCTTTGCTGGATTTTTGGATAAATTTCAGACAAATTCATGGACAAAATGGACTAGGATTTTAGTAATTCAAGTTAATCTTCAATCTAATCAATCCATACCATATTCGGACATAAAATTGAACTAAATCATGTTGAAATCGATAAAATTTGATCAGTTTGAAGTTTGAATCAGTTTTCGTACAAGTTTGGCATGAAATTCAGTTGTTTTGAGTTGGTACGAATCAATTTAGAATTCATACGAATCAGTTTAAAGTTCATACAGAATCTTGAGAAATTTTTCAGAATTTCAAATTGTTTCGTACTGAATGATTTGAATCGTACAAAATCTCAATCGTACCAGAATTTACTCAGATAAAAAAAAACTTGATTCGTACAAAATGACTTGATCCGTACCAAATTCATTCACACAAAATTTTACTTAGTAAAAAAACACTTGTTTCGCACAAAATTGAATTGATTCGTACGAAAATTTAGTGTTTGTGATAAAACTTGAATCGTACAAAAATTCTGTTTTGTGTAAAATTCTTATTTCGTACAAAACCACTTGATCGCGTAAAAAATCTGTCTAATCTGATCTTTTTATTTTCGAGAAGTGTGTTCTGACTTTTAACAGAAAAATGTCTGAGGAATTTTACAATGCGTTTGCCACATCGGTTGTCACTACTGCAGCAGCTCAGAACATCAATTTAGAGAATGAAATGGGAATAATGACTAAACCTCCAAAGCTTATGAATTTGGAAGACTTTGATAGTTGGAGCGAGAGGTTTATGAACTGGGTGCAAGTTAATGATTTTACTTGCTGGTTTGCAATCGAGGCAAAATACATCGCACTAGTTGGTGAAAGTGGGCTTGAAAAGACCCTTGCCCAATTCTCTGATGTTGAACGAGAAAGATTTATCAATGAAAAGAAGATGATGAATATTCTTCAGCAATCAATCAAAGAAGACATCTTGGCTTTATTGCAGCATGATGATGATGCACAATCTTTATGGAATGCTCTTCGACTTAAATTTCAAGGTAGTGCTCAACTCCGCAAAAGCAAAAGGGCATTATTAAGAAAAGAGTTTGATGTATTCACATTGATCAAAGGAGAAACGGTTAAGCAGCTAATTGAGCGATACTAACTGATTCTCTGCCACAAGGTGAATGGTCGACTTACTTAACCATTTTGAAGAATGGGGTTGAATACAGCAATTTCTCGTTGCCTCGCTTTATCGAGAGATTGGAAGGTCATGAATTAGAGATGCAAAAGATGGCCAAAAACAAAACTGTTCAAATGCAACAAGATGTTAATCTTAATTTCAAAAACAGTTCTGCTGCTCAAATCCAAGTGCCAAAGATTCAAACTGCATTCAGTGCATATAGCTCACCAAGCACACCTCAAACTCAGTCAAGTGTTTTTCAATCATACCCAACAGTTGATCCAAATACACCTTCTAGTCAACAGTCTTCTTTCGGATCAAATCAATCTCAGAACAATCAAGCCACTCCATCATCTAATGCAAGTCAAAGAATTCTGCAATGCAACATTGTCGTTGACTTTCTGAACGCATAAAATTTTGATGAAAAGACGGCAAAACAACATATGTCTCTACTTGCTTAAGTTCTTGAGTCATATGATAGTCGTGTTGCTGGAAAGATTGGTAATTTTGAAATGACACGAGAAGACTACGATCAAATTGATCCAGTTGAAATGGAGTTGATAGATATAAAATGGTGCATGGCTTTGATCGTTCGACGAGCATAGCAATTTATGGAAATTACTGGTAAAGAAAATTTGGGAGGTTTGGATGGGAAACTTGGATTTGATAAATCTAAAGTTACTTGTTTCAAGTGTCGAGAGAAAGGTCACTTTAAAAGAGAATGTCAAAACCGAGAGGTTCAAGGGAATCAGAATCCTTTCCAAGGTGACTATTACAAAAGCGCGATCTATCACCGACCACAACCGAGAACAAGAATCGTGCCGATTGAAGACAAGCAACCTGAAACTAAAGAAAAGGCTTTGGTTGTTACACAAGAAGACAAAGGGTTTAATCGGAACAAGTTTATTTCGAAAGGAGAAAGTTTGCCATTGGTGGCTGAAATTATTGATGAACTGGAAGAAGAATCGGAGGCATCGTTTGATGAAGGACCTGAGGATGATGATTATTACTATCATATTTCATCAGAGGAAGAGGAGCTGTTGAATGGTCCATTCAAACATCTTTTGCCTAACGATGTTTTAAAAACTTTTTCAGGATATTTCGCACCTACTCAACATTCAACAGATGAAGTGCAAAAGAAACCGGTTGAAGATGTCAAAGTAGATGAGAAAAAGGAATTGCTGAAAGAAGACATCACTAAAGCGTGCATGGCAAATGGAAATAAGGTAAACAAGTCATCTGAGAATGAAAAATCTTGTTCAAAGTGTGATGAACCATGTGGTGAGTGTCTTGTGAAAGACAAAGATTTGCAGAATTGCAAAGTTTAACAGACAATTTGTCAAGCGATTACAAAACAACAAAGGAACCATATGATAAATTGAGTGCGTCTGTTAAACAATATAATAAAGCACTCAGAGAAAATGACGCAACACTTATGATGCTTAAAGAAACAGTGATGGATAAACAAATGGCAATTAATATTCATCTAAACACTATTGCTGAGCTCAAAAGTGAGCTTGAGAAAATGAGAATTGAAACCGAACGAGTTAACAAACTGTTAATTAGTTATTCCACAAGCTCATACGTCATAGATCACATTTTACCAAAAATTGAAAATACTGAGGAATCTAAAAATGGTTAAACAAAGAGTGGAAGTTATGATCGAGTTCCTCCACCCATGTGGAACAGTTATGCTTGCAAAAATCCATCTAGGGTGTAAAAGGCGCTAAATCTTAAATTGAAAACCAAAAAGTTGCCTCAGGATATTGATATAACTTACACTAAAAATGATGGTGAATGTGATTCTTAAGTGATAGAAAATGTGATTGAAAAAGTGTTAACAAATGAATCTGAAGTGGCTGAGTCTGAAAAGTCTGAGAAGTCAAAATTTGATGACAAATCAGAAAATAGTTTAAATGATGATCCTAATGTCATAGTTTATAAAATGAAAGGATCTGATAAATTATTTTCGGATGAGGATTTTCCCATCAAGAATGTGAAAAGAGGTTGTATTGATAAAATGTTCAAGCTGATGGAGGTAAGTCATGATGATTTAGATAAACATGATTCATCTTTCTATTCTAAATAAAAAGCTGACAACCGAACTGACTATCGAAAAATGGAGAATATCCAGAAAACAAGCGTGCAAGGTTGGGTTTTCAGAAGCAACATAAAACCAACAGGTCCCAAAAATTGGATTTTACAAAGAAAATTAATTTTGTATTTGGGACAACAACCGAGAAGGAAAAGGAAATCATTGGTACCCAATCAAATGACGATTTTCTTAAAGAAAAAGAGAAACAAAAACAGAAACAAGTTTTGAATACCTCTTTTCATAAGGACAGCAGGACATGCTTTAAATGCAAGAAAGTTGGAGATATCGCACGATATTGTTCACAAGAAAGTTCAAAATCAGTTTCTTCTCCGAAAAAGTTCACCAAGGATGAAATGCAAAAAGCACCCATGGTTATACCGAAACAAATTGTTAAAAGAAAAACTGAATCTCATCAAAATGTTAAACCAATTATTATACCTCAACCTAAATTTAAAATTGGTGAAACATCACAAAATGTTCAACAAAAAGATTCAAAATTTTATGTTAAACAGGCTAAATCACAAACACAGAAATGGGTTGCTAAAATTGTTAACACCAAATCATCCAAGGTTGAACTCAAACCTTCTGTTCCAAACAACATTGAGCTTAAAAAGATTGAAAAGAACAAAGTGGGTCCAAAGTTTGACTTTCCAAACCTACCCAAGACCAAACAGGCTTGGGTCTCTTTGTTTAAATAAATTTGGTTAATCATGTGTGCAGGGGCTCCAACGTTCGATATTGTCAAAATGGATCATGGATAGTGGAGCGTCTCGCCACATGACAGGAATGCTTGCATTGCTCAATGATGTTAGAGCTATTCGAGGAGGATATGTTGGATTTGCTGGAATGCAGGGAGGTAGGGTTGTCGGAGAAGGGATTCTCTAAAACGGTGTTGTATCGTTTGATAAAGTGAACTATATTGCTGAACTTGAGAACAATCTGCTTAGTATCTCCCAAATTTGTGACAAGAAGTTCACGACACATTTCAATGACAAAGAATGTCTAATTCTAAAACCCGGTTTCAAGATTCCTGAAGAATGGATTCTGATGCGAGCTCCGCGAGAAAATGATTTATATGTTCTTGATATGAGCATCGCTTCTACCACGTCAAAGAAAGTTCAATGCTTTGTTTCCAAAGCTACCGAAAAAGAGACAATTTTATGGCACAGAAAAATGGGGCACATTCATTTTCGAAAGATGAATTTCTTGTGCATAACGACTTAGTGGAGGGTGTCAATTTAAAAAGTTTTCATTTATCAGATGATTGTCTTAGCTGCAAAAAGGGAAGCAGCATAAGAAATCACACCTGGGAAAGCTGTTGAATTCGATAAAGCTACCACTAGAAAGACTACACATGGATCTCTTTGGACCAGTCAATGTTAAAAGCATTTCCAGAGATCTATACTGTCTTGTCGTTACAGATGATTATTCTCGATTTTCATGGGTGTTCTTTCTGGAAAGTAAGGATGATATGTTTGAAACTCTTATGATCCTTTCAGAAAGCTCGAGAATTTATATCATTTGCCCAGTAAGAGAACCCGCAGTGATAATGGAACGGAGTTCAAGACCAAGAAGATGCAAGATTTCTGCAATGAAAAGGGGATTCTTCATGAATTCAGCGCCCCCTATACTCCACAACAAAACAGAGTAGCTGAACGAAAGAATCGCACGTTGATAGAAACTGCTAGAACAATGTTAGCTGATTCGAAATTACCGAACAGTTTCTGGAGTGAAGCAGTAGCATCAGCATGCTATACCCTAAATCGTGTGTTGATAGTTAAGCCTCACAAAAAGACATGTTTTGAGTTACTAAATCAACGAAAGCCTAACTTAGCTTTTTTGGAACCTTATGGATCACCGTGTACCGTCTTGGACCCGGCTGGTAAATTTGGAGCCAAATCTTTGGAGGGTTTCTTTGTTGGTTATGCTACTCCTCAAAAACGTGTTTTCTTGCCGAGTCTGAACCAGATAGTTCTAGCACAGCACGTAGATTGTCAAAGATATACAACGCCTACGAAGAAGCCTGGGGATTCATGGCTGTTTAATTACGATGGATTGTGGGATTCGTTTGATCTTCCAAATGTGCCAACTGAAGAAGAACTTGTTATATTATTTCAACAAAATCAGTTATCTAATCAAGAACAAGTTCCTCAACCTTTGGTGATTTCTACATCTTTACCAGTTAACACATCTGATGTTGGTCAAAGCTCTTCTGTTTTAAATCCGGTTCCTGCTACAAATGTCAATGCTGCAAAATCTTCTGTCCAGCCAAATGAAGATGATGACTCTAATCGGGAACGAACTTTAAACGATGGAGGATCCAGCTCTGATAAAGGATCTGGACAGATTGAAGACTTTCTGAACCAACAGGCTGATCAGTCTAATGCTAGGAATAAAGCTTTTTCATCTGTACCAGTTGTCGATGAAAATATCTCAAATTTGCAATCACAAGTAGATGTTCCAACTGAAGTGATGCTTAGGACACTTTCATATCATCCGTTAGAGAACATTATAGGCATCTTACAATCAGGAGTGCAAACTCGCAATCAGATTAATAAAGATCTAAGTTGTTTCTATTCTAGTATTGCTCCACTTCAAGTCCGATTTTCTCACAGTTGTTTTGTTTCTCATGTTGAACCGGGAAACTGGAAAGACGCGTTGAAAGAAGAAAGTTGGGTGGATGCGATGCAAGAAGAGTTATTTCAATTCCAGAAACTTTGCGTCTGGACGCTTATTGACCTGCCAGATCATCACAAAAAGATTAATACAAGATGGGTCTTCAAGTGTAAAAGAGATGATAGAGGAGTTGTGGTGCGCAACAAAGCTCGACTTGTGGTTCAAGGTTTTCATCTGCAAGAAGGGATAGACTATACTGAAGTCTACGCCCCAGTTGCACGAATTAAAGCAATTCGCATATTCTTGGCTTTTGCCTCGTGGAAAGGGTTTAAGGTGTACCAATTGGATGTTAAATCTGCTTTTCTTTATGGAAAAGTGAAAGAGGAGGTGTACATCGGCCAACCACTGGGGTTCGTTGATCCAGTGCACAAAGATAAAGTCTACCTCTTGAATAAAGCCTTATATGGTCTTCATCAAGCCCCCAGAGCTTGGTATGAAACATTATCGAATCATCTTTTGGATAATGGCTTTATCAGGGGAACATTAGACTCAACTCTCTTCACGAAGGAAGTAGATGGACATCTAATTATCGTACAGATATATGTGGATGATATTATTTTTGGATCGACAAATGACAAGCTGTGTAAAGACTTTGAAGAAGTCATGAAGCGCAAATTCGAAATGAGCGCAATGGGGGAGATGAAGTTCTTTCTAGGACTTCAGGTTGATCAGTTGCATGATGGTATCTTCATTCATCAGACGAAATATGTTCATGACATATTGGAGAAATTCAAATATGACAGGGACTAAACTAGCATCGACCCCGTTAGCTCCAAATCACGGCATCTGTCCAGATCTTAACGGCGAAAAAGTTGATGAAACTTTATATCGCTCCATGATCGGATCCTTGATGTATCTTACTGCTTCTCGAACAGATATCATGTATCCAACGTGCCTCTGCTCCCGTTATCAGTCTAATCCAAAAGAGTCACACCTGCTTATCATTAACGCATAATGAGATATCCGAAGGGTTTTTTAAGCACCGGCTTGTGGTACCCTAGACATGATGATTTTAATCTTGCAGGTTACTCGGATCTGATTTCGGATGCTGCAAACTGAATACAAAATCTACAACGGCCGGCTGCCAGTTCTTCGGAACCCGTTTGGTAACGTGGCAATGCAAGAAACAAACCGCGGTCACTCTGTCTACCTGTGAGGCTGAATACGTTTCGGCATCCAGTTGTTGTGCTAAGATTCTTTGGATATAGCAACAGATGAGAGATTTCGGTTTGCAATTTCTTGATACGCCTATATATGTAGATAATCAGGCCGCAATCGATATCAACAAAAACTCGTGTCAACACTCACGTACTAAACATATCGAGATTCGACACCACTTTATCCATGATTGTTACGAGAAAAAGTTTGTACGAATTGAGAAAATCCACACTGATGACCAAAAAGCAGATTTTTATACCAAAGCTTTTGATAAAACAAAGTTTAAAAATTTGTTAAAGCTAAATGGTTTAAAAAATATGATCTCAGGGGATGTGTTTGAGGTTGAGTTTGAGGATGATGACGACTTGATGTGAATTTGTCATCGGTTAAACGTTTTATGTACATTCTTTCTTCTAATTTCTTAAAAATCCAAAAATATGTTTTTGATTTTAGGGGGAGAATATTTGAGGAAAATACAAAAACATTTAAAAAATTAAAAAGAGTTTTGTGTAAAAAGAGTGATCATAGTAAATCAAAAATGATAGTCACGGTATGCTAAAGAATTGTATTGTTTAATAGTGTTTAAGCAAGTCTTACTATGGATATGCCAATAGACTTCACTCGTTCAGTAGATTGTTATCGAGATATAAACCTAAAACACAAAAACTGATTAACTTGTTGGTTAACATCTCTCGGATATATGGACTTAGTACTCCGAAATTTCGTTTTAGAGAATGCCAGATTCTGCGATACTAGGTCTTTATATTTGATTGATATCGGGGTATTATTCGAGTTCTTCTGATTTTGCGGAAGCAATGGCCTAGAACTCATATAATACTTTCGCATTATTTCCCGAAAGCTGCATAAAAATGATTATGTCTTAAGCAATTATGACATTTGCAGTACAAAAGATTCTTTAATGGAACACCACCTTAAGACGAGCCTTCATAGTCTGTACGGTAGTACTAACCTAAGCTCTCAAGGTCTCGCATTCACCCTATAAACAGATATCAATTCGATATATTCACCTGTAATATGACATTCAGGGAGTCTCGATACGGGAGTATATTCTGAGATGGGAAACACAGTTATTTTATGTTTCTATAATACCTTAAAATATCTTGAAACAGTTGAGAAATGAGAAGAGGTTTAAATGGATAAATATATTGGCAATCTAGGTAAATTTGTTTAAAAGCTTAAAAGGTGTTTCTAGACTTATGGTACTGATGACTTATATGAATGCTTGAAATGATCCTCTGAAAACGTAAAATTCACAAAAAATGTTGTTATTCTTTTAAAAAATTTCCTTAAAAAACCCAAAAAGATTTTTAGTTTTCTTAGCTTAATAGTTTTATTTGTGTTTACCGATGATAAAAACACTGATGGTTGGATTCATAGCAACACCTTGCTGAAGAAAGCTTGGAATCATGGGTTGGGAGCTAATTTTTAGCAACAAAGTTTACTCAAAAGTCAAGAAAGTTCATTAATTTGAAACTTTACATGTTAAATAAATATGTTTGGTCAAACATGGTCAACCAAGGTCATTAACTTGGACTTGGAAGGCAAATTGGATAACCAGGGTCATTAACTTGAACTTGGTTAGTCAAGTGGATTTTTGAAACAGATAAAATTATTGAAAATAAAAAATAAAAATAAAATTTGGAATCGAAGAAAACTGAAGAAAAAGAAGCTTGGATCGCTGAATGTTCAAGAATAGCATCTTTGAGGAGCTTTCAGTTTTTAAAGTGACGTCCTCTGACTGATCAAATGCCTATTGCTTCTGAGGAACGTCGAAAGCCGTTAAAGATATTCTTTGGGTGTTAAAGTCAAATCAAATTGAAGTTTTGAAGATTATCCAGACTACGGCAACATCCAAGGGGGAGTTTGTTGGTGCATAATGTCTATTGCCTACGTCTAGAATATATCTGTAATGTTAATAAAGTTTACAAGTTAATGTTTAAATGAGAAAATGTAAAGTTTATATGTTTTTACACTGTGATTCGCACGAAACAGATGTGTGTTTCGTACGAGTGAGTCACGCGTACGAAATACTATTTCGTACGACTCATAGATGTTTGTTAGTGCACGCACTTCGGTACGAGTCATGTCGACCTATAAATAGGGAAGTGTTGTGTTAGAGCAAAAACGGATTTGTCATTTCATACGGCGAAGAACTGTCAGTTTGTTTACTTGCATCTGTAACTTGAACGTTTTTAATAGATCAGAAGCAGTTAAACAGTAAGTTCTGTGTTGTTTGTCATATCTACCTCTCTAGCAATGAATTCTGCCTCTGCTAGTTGAGCGAGATCAGATCAATTGCTCATTTCGGGAGCTTGATCCCCGTCCACAATAGAAAGTGGATTTTGGTGATTCTGAAGATAACAATGACGATGATGATTCTAATGATGAAGTCACGGTGGTGCTTGTATTACAACAACTGAAACAAAAATAGCTGAACCAGAGGTACCTGAGACTCAAACTGAAACACATACTGAAGATGTTATAACTGAAGATGTATCTGATGTCACACCCTGGTCTTAGCGGAAGCGCAAACGTGTGAATATGAGGTAATCATTGCATCCAATCAAGTAAACAAGTATAAATCAACAACAATTGCATACTGATATAATTTTGCATTCCAACGTTTACAACTTACCAAAAGTAAATTTCATAGTTTCCACTGGTTTCACGTTGTCATGAAAAACATAGTTTGAAATACATTACTTCAAAATAAAATAGTGTTTTCATCATAAATGCATAATGAGGTTTTGACTTATATATGCCCACACGATGTTGGGATATATGAGGCATATCCTCCAAAAGGTGACATTCGTTGTCATGGCATTTCCCATATCCCAAAATGTATCACCAGCTCATGTCATGCGTCCTGAGATACATGTAATTTTAAAAGTAAACAAAAGTTGGTGAGTTCATGTAGTTATTGTTTTTCTTATAAAATGTCATCCTTGTAATCCAGTAATGAAATTTGAGTATGTTATTAGCATTCATGTAGTTTAAGAATCTATCAGTGTATTGCGAGCATCCTGACATATGTGCCACAAGTAAGCAACCAAACCGAGACAACTTTGACATCATTGGGATCACAAAAGCACTCCTAAAAGTTTACCAACCAGGAGTGGAGTGCGCCTCAAACTCAATAGATCTATATCTTTTGCACCTTGGTCATTACGTGATTAATGGTTACTATTGTCATCATCCTACTTACACACATTTGATTGTGTTATCATCTAAACCCGTAGCTAACATACTGTTTGTTATGACATGTATTTCCCCTTGATAGTTTTAAAACAAAACTTTGAAATAATTGAAAGGAAGGACATGAACTCACAGTTTTGCGTTCCGTAAGTCGTACTTATCGAATTCGTGTGTTCATACACGTATGTAACCTACATGTGTATTAACTTCATTAGACACCTAGGTCTCGTTGGACCTCGTACAAGTTGTTCATCTTGAATTCTTATTGTGTATATATTTATAACATTAGAACAACTATCGTAGTGTTGGTAGTTTGTTCGTTGAATTAATATTTTTATACATATATTTCTCAAATATATATATATATATTATATATATATATTGTCATTCTTAGATCGTGTGTGAACGGGCCTAACCCTTCACATGTCCTTGTGCTTTGCACGTGTGTCATTGGGCCTAACCCATGTCTTCCTATGATTGGGCCTAGCCCATGTAATTTATGTCATTGGCCCTAGCCATGTCTTTATGTGATTGGGCCTAGCCCATGTAATTTATGTCATTGGGCCTAGCCCATGTCTTTAGGTGATTAGGCCTAGCCCATGTAATTTATCTGTTTGGGCCTAGCCCATGGAGTTGTGTGACTGGGCCTAGCCCATGAAATTATATGTTTGGTGTTATTGGGTCTTGCCCATGTCTTTTATATAATGTGCCTAGCCCAACTTAATTTTCATGAGCCCAAATGCTTATCATTTCACACTTGGTAATTTTACTATGTATAGGTTTTGAAGTATGTTCATATACTTTTATAAAATCACTTAGTAATTTTTATACATCTTAACTTTCCGGATTTTGTCATCGATATAACGTTAAGTGTATAAAATATATCATTTTTAGACGTGCCATCCTTGTCGTTTCATATATATATTTTCGCGTCGAAAATCGCCCAACATCGTAGTAGCTCTTCATGTTGGCGATTTGTTCGTTGATCGACGACGCGACGGTGTATTGTGTAAATTCGAGCATTGTCCGGATTACTCCGTTTGTCCGATTATTGTTTCAAGCGTATTGTAAAAGTGTTTGTGTTCATGTTATATACACATGGAAATTCTTCAAGTGTTTGAGGTGTTTGTATAAGTTGGTATTTTGTGGTGTATACCCTAAACTTTCTAGATACATACACATACTTACACATGTATTTACACATAAACTTTTAGTGACCACACATATATATGTATATGCTTTTGTTCCCACAAGTGTATATATATACTTGTTAAACTACTCCAAGGTTAGGGTTTAACCCTTGTCATTAAAACTTCCTTAATGACGGTTTAGGTCACTAATCACGTTTAATCCTATTAATCACCCCGTCAATTACTCTTTAAAGGCGATTAGATTATTAGAAAATTTCGCCATAGTTTCCCCAAAACTATGGTGTTTTCCGCGTTTCAAAAACGTATTTAAATCATGTTTAAACCAAAAACCAAGATCAATCTTCAACTCAAGTTAACATATCACTTCTGTATGCTTCATTTGTAAACTTTTTCATCCTAATTTCCATGATCCTTTGTAAACATATATTTAACTACTTTACTTAAAAATAATTGGATCTCATGTATTTATTAAAACATTTAAGACACCACTTTTGTTATATCTTTAAATCAAGATTTCCACTTTAAACACTTTGTTTACTACACTTTTTAAGATGATCATCACTTAAATCATGGTGTTTACTCTTTATTAAAATCACACATATGTAGTAATTCATTTTTAAGTTGTAGTAATCTTCATGGATCATGAGGTTGATGATCTTGTTTAGATTTAAACATCACCATGTTTAAATCATCATTTATATTTTTGTTCATACAAGATCATCCACTTTAAACATCTTACTTTAACATAATCAACATAATCATGCTAACTAGTTAACACTAATACACATAATAAACTATATTTAGTAGATTATTAAGGTGAGGTTAGGGTTTTAGATTGGATTTTTCTTTACTTTCAAGATGATCAAACAAGTACTTTCATAAACTAGACATCATAAGGAGCTTAAATATGATGAAAGATTATCTTACAAAGTTGCACAAGATTATGTGAGATTAAGGAGAAGATGAAGCTCCAAAGAAAGCCCTAATGACCCTCCATCCTTGCAAACACCTTGGGTGATCTTGTAATGGCCTAACTAAGATTGATTTTGGTATCTAATGATCCATACTTATTATCACAACAAAATCAAGCTTTGGGTCTAGTGGGACCCACCATAGCCTTGAACTAGAGAGGGCGGTTAAGTGTAATATTTTTTTATAACATGTGTTAAATGGTGAGATATTTAGGTGATTAAACTTAAGTATGAGGATTAGGGATTGATTTTGTATCATAGCAAGTAATTAGGGTTTAGGGTGTTAATCAATAATAATTAGTCCCCTTGACTAATTGGTATATGTGTTGGATGACAAAAACACCACTAATTCGCTCATCGGTACGATATCGGTTAGTATACGAACTTCATTGTTTCGTACCAGAAGCTTTGGTTTTCGACTATCATAAGTGCCATGGCGTTTATTTAGGGCACTTCCGACCCCGAAATATGATTAGCTAGTTCGCTAGTCGAGTATATGTTGAGTTTGGATGGCCGAAACATTTTCCGTCTTGTTATTCGTTCGATATTGACACTTATATATTTTGTTGTCGAACATTTTCAGGAGTTATATCTCCATGACCTCAAGACATTTGAAGGGATTTTGAATCCCAAATGAAGCTTAGCTAGCTCTCTAGATTAATGTATGAGGCTATCGGCCATTGAAATCTTTGTCAGTTCGACAATTGGTCGCCTTTCGGTCAAGTTGTGCACTGCTTGTTGTATGACCGGAAATGATGTCTTTTATGTATTTATGCTATTGTCATATTGTTTTAGGGTGTTAAACAGTGTTCTGTTATAATTCTGGAATCCGGAAAATACCGAATTAATGTTGCAAACGAACTGAAATTGTCACCTTTTTAGTAGAAACATACAATTTTGGGATTTAGGCGTCGTACCGGAAAGTTATGCATTATTCCAAGATGTGTTCCCATATTAGTGTTTTCATGTATATATGGACAAATTTATGGCATTAGCATAACGTTAGTCATTGTTCTGTTTCATTTTAGCGGTTTTGCTGACATGAATAGTGCAACCGCGAATAGTACGCCCAACACATTCTACCAACACTTTGAGGGCAATATTTGATTTGTTTCACGTCGTAACGGAAACAAGTATATGTTATGATTTGATTTACTTCTCCTAATACTTGTGATATGACGTACGACTCAGTTAGGAAATCAAATTACGATAACATGCATGAGATTATGTACTAAAAATAGTGATTAGATTGTACGGAATTACCGGTTGTTTGCCATTTGTCACATACTTCCCCTGTTAAAAAGAATTTCATCCGAAATCCACTTTGAGGCATCCTCTGAAGGATTCTTCTTGAACAGGTGGGGGTACTTTGTCTTGATTTGATCTTCACGTTCCCACGTGTACTCGGGTCCGTGACGTGAGTTCCAGCGAACTTTTACTAGTATGATTTGACTTCTCCTTGTCTTTTGAACTTTCCAGTCCATAACCTCAATGGGTTCCTCTGTAAACTGGAGCTTGTCATCAATATGAATTTCATCCGTGGGATGATAACCGTGTCATTAGTCGGACTTTTCTTTAGATTAGACACATGAAATGTGTCGTGTACGTTGTAGAGTTCTTCTAGCAGTTTTAACTTGTAAGCCACTATAATGACCCTTGCGAGAATTTCAAAAGGCCCAATGTATCTCGGGTTTAGCTTTCCGCGCTTCCTGAATCTAGCTACGCCCTTCCAAGGCGAGACTTTTAGTAGCACTTTGTCTCCAACCTCGAAGGATAATGGTTTGCGTCTCCGATCTGCATAGCTCTTTTTTCTATCCCAGGTCGCTTTGATACGCTCGCAGATTTTGAATATCTTGTCTGTGGTCTCTTGGACTAGTTAGGGACCAATGAGTTGTTTGTCATCGACTTCCTCCCAGCATAGCAGAGATCGGCACTTTCGTCCATAAAGTGCTCGAATGGCGCGACCTTGATACTGGTGTGATAACTGTTATTGTAGGAAAACTCTACCAATGGTAAATGGGTATACCAGTTTCTGCCCAAATCCATCACATAGGCCCAAAGCATGTCTTCCAACGTTTGGATGGTTCGCTCGCTTTGACCATCGGTCTGCGGGTGAAAAACTGTGCTTAAATTTAATGAGAACCAAATGAAGTTTGAAATGATTGCCAGATCCGCGACACAAGATTATCGAGATTGGCACTCCATGAGGTGCTACGATTTCCTTAAGATATAGTTTAGCTAACTCTCAGTAATGTCTTTCTCACGGATAGGTAAGAAGTGAGCTGATTTGGTTAACTGATCAATGATAACCCAGATCAAGTCATGACCACGTGAGGTCTGTGGTAGTTTTGTAATAAAATCAATTGAGATTTTTTCCCACTTCCAAACAGGGATCTCAGGTCGTTGTAATAGGCAAGACGGTTTTTGGTATTTGGCCTTGACCTTTGCACAAGTTAGGCATTTCCCAACATAGGTCGCAATATCTCTCTTAAGATTAGGCCACCAGTAATACTCCTTTAAATCTTGATACATTTTATCAGATCCTGGGTGTACATAGTATTTGGACATGTGCGCTTCGTCCAACACCAAGTCTCATAGATCGTCAAAATAGGGAATCCAGATCCTTCCCTTGAAATATAAAGTTCCATCCTTGTTTGGTTCCATTTGTTTCTCCATTCCCCGTAATGATTCTTCTTGAATGTTTTCCGGTTTAGAGCTTCTTGTTGTGCATCGTGCACTCGAGTTGTAAGGTTCGTCTGGATCGTTATTTCTAAAGCTCGTACTCGTAACATTTTGACTTGTTCCTTCCGGTTCAAAGCATCTGCTACTACATTTGCCTTGCCCGGGTGATACTTGATCTCACAGTCATAATCATTCAATAATTCCACCCAACATCGTTGGCGCATATTCAGTTCCTTTTGGTTGAATATATGTTGAAGACTTTTATTATCTGTAAATACGGTACACTTGGTGCCATATAAATAATGACACCAGATTTTAAAGCAATACCACTGCGCCTAGTTCTAGGTTATGAGTGGTATAATTCTTTCCGTGAACTTTCAACTGATGTGACGCGTACGTGATGACTTTTTCACGTTGCATTAACACGCAACCCAAGCCTTAATGCGATGCATCATAATACACCACAAAGTCATCGGTACCATCCGGAAGTGATAATATCGGCGCCTTACATAATTTTTCCTTTAATGACTGAAATGTCAATTCTTGTTTTTCTCCCCATTCGAACTTTGTATCCTTTTGTGTAAGCGAGGTTAGGTCTGAGAAACTTTTGAGAAGTTCTCAATAAATCTCCGGTAATATCCCTCTAAACCTAGAAATTGTCATATTTCCGTGGGGGTTCTTGGCGTGGTCCAATTCTTTATAGCCTCGATTTTTGAGGGGTCAACGTGTATCCCGTTCTCGTTCACCACGTGACCGAGAAACTGTACTTCGCGAATCCAAAATTCATATTTCGAGAACTTAGCATATAATTGCTCCGTCTTTAGCAACTCTAGTATAGTTCTCAAGTGTTGTTCGTGTTCTTCCTCGGTTCGCGAGTATATCAATATGTCATCGATAAATACGATCACGAACTTGTCGAGGTATGGCTTACATACCCAGTTCATCAAATCCATAAATACTGCAGTGGCATTTGTTAAACCAAAAGGCATAACAAAGAACTCGTAATGACTGTAACGAGTCCTAAACGCCGTCTTAGGAAAACTTTCCTCTTGGATTCTTAACTGATTAACCCGGATCTTAAATCAATCTTCGAGTAAAAACTCGACCCTAGCAATTGATCGAATAGATCATCAATCCTCAGTAATGGGTACCGATTCTTGATGGTTAACTTGTTTAGTTCCCGGTAGTCGATGTACATTCGGAAGGTTTCGTCCTTCTTTTTCACAAACACACAGGAGATCCCCAAGGCGAGAATGTCGGTCTTATGAATCCTTTGTCAAGCAACTCCTGAAGTTGGGTAGATAATTCGGGCATCTCAGAGGGTGCTAATCGATATGGGGCTTTCGCCGTAGGTGCCACTCCTAGCACTAGGTCGATACGGAACTCGACTTTTCGTTGTGGAGGTAGCCCCAGAAAGTCTTCCAGAAAGACCTCGGGGTATTCCTTTACTACAGGTATGTCCTCCAGCTTGCGCTCCTCGGCCTTCTTATCCACCACATGGGCAAGAAAGGCGATGCATTCTTTCCTCAAAAATTTTTGAGCCTTCATGCAATTAATGATTCATAGTGGCGTGTCATGTTTCTCACCGTGAACCATCAAACATTCTCCGTCGGGTAGGGGAATGCGAATGATTTTCTCGTGATATATGACTTCGGCTCGATTATCGGATAGCCAATCCATACCAATAACGACATTAAAACTACCTAGTTGAACTAGTAATAAATCTATATCATACTTTTGTTTGCCCAATTATAAGGTACACTTCTTTATAATTTCCCCCGACTCTATCAATTTCCCATTAGCTAGTTCGATCGAATATGGAACATCTAATTTACTTGACTCTACCCCAAGTATATCTCTAAATTCTTTAGAAATAAAACTAAAATTTGCCCCAGTATCAAAAAGAATAGATGCGAAGTGATCGTTGATAGGAAACATACCGGTGACCACATTCGGGTCCTTGCGAGCATCCTTAGCTCCAATCACGAAAGCTCTTCCCCGAGCTTGGTTTTCTTTCGGGCAATCTTTCTTGAAATGCCCTTTGTCTCCACATCCAAAACAACCTGGATCTTTAACATTTGTTCCCCGGTACGCATCGGTGCGATGCCCAAACCTACAACATTTGCCACACTTGCGGCCTCGGATTCCCCGTAGTGGTGGAAGGGGCATTTGGGGCATTTGTGGCATTTTGGTGCACCCCCAGTATAAGACTTCTTCACGACATTGTTTGTAGTAGTGGTAACATATGCCTTCGTTTCTTTGACTTCCTTCGTGGCTTGCTTTTTGTTACTGTTGTTATTACCTCGTGAGCCTTTCTTGAAATGGGAGAATTTCTTTTTATTGGAGTCTGTAGTATCCTCAGTAGTTTCCTTTTTGTTCACACCAATCTTAGGTAACTTTCCTTGACGTGCAGCCTCCTCAGTAAGGCTGACAACTAAATCAATTGTTTCTCTGATTTCAGTGGGTTTTGAGGAGGTAACCAAACTTAGAATTTTGGGGGCAAGTCCCCAGATGTATCTCTAAATCCTCTTAAATTCAGGTTCCCCCAAGTATGGCACCACTCGAGACATATCATTAAATCGCTGCGTGTACCCGGCGATATGTGAACCAACCATCTTTAAATTCCAGAACTCTGTTTCCAAATTCTTAATTTCTGACCTTGAGCAATACTTTTTCCTCATCAGTTCCTTAAGTTCCTCCCAGGTCAGGGCGTACGCAACATCATCACCCTTAGTTTGGACATGGAGGTTCCACCAAGATAGTGCTCCATCTACGAAGAGTCTAGTGACATAAGTGACTCTTTGCTCAGCAGGGCACTTGCTCACCTGAATGACCGAGTCAGTTTTCTTAGTCCAACGTACGAAGGCGACGACACCTCCAATACCGTCAAAATTAAGGGGTTTGCAGTCAAGGAACTGCTTATAAGTGCAGCCTGAAATCATAGTATGCACCATTTAACTCTGAGTAAACCAAAAGCACGAATAGAATAATTGAGAGTATTGTACGGTTTTACGAATAACCAAGTATTACTAGCTGGAGGGTTACCTCCGATTGAACCTCTGGTGCCACCACTATGTTCTGAGTGGTTGGCTTCATACTGCGTGATTGCCTAAGAGATGCGTTCGTCTAACTCCTCTTGTGTTGTCGGTAGTGCGTGAGTGCAGGAACTCCTTCGGCGGGGCGACATCGTCTTCTGGTATAAAATATCGCTCACAGTTAGCTGAATTATTTATATGTATATATATATATACATTATATATATATATATATGTATAATCTAATCAAGCATATATGTATAAACACATTGGGTATATAATAAGTAAGAAAAAAATATATATGTATATGACGTAAGTACACCAATCATCACCATAATCATGTAACTCAACGTGTAGATAATCACCACATCATAAGACATCTATCGTAATATCACCACTTCATAATAATTACAATCACAGAATAAAAGAGATACAATGTGAAATAAAGCACTTTTATACAATGACAACTTGTTACATTTTGTTCATGAAGATCAAAAGGACTTAGGGATACATAACCCTAGTCAGTACAAGTTTTACAGTATAAAAGTAAGATTTTCTTCTACATTGTTTCTTCATGTCCTGAAGTTGTCTTCAAAAGTCGGGATCTTCAAAGCTGGGTCTTCGTGAGCTAGATCGTCAACAGCAGGTCTGATCCACAAAAGATAATAATAAACATACTACTGCGGTGGAGGGGATGGTGATCGATGGAGCAAACCCGTTGGTAAGCCACCTCCTCCTTTAGGCCAAAGATGCGCCTAGTAGCGATAGTCTGGAAGTGCTCCAACTCACACACTCGCGCCTCAGATGGGTCGGACGAGTGGTTAAACGGATAGTGGAATGGTGGGGTCGGTGGTGGTGACAATGGTAGTGGTGGTGGTGATGGTGGTGTGTATGATGGCGGTGGTGGTAGTGGTGATGATGGTAATGGGGGTGTGGCTCTAGCAGCGGTACGGGCAGCATGTTAGGTATCCAGCTCCTAGATCCTCCAAAAAATCACAGAGAGGTGAAGGTCGTGCGATGTCACCCTCTCCTCCACATGAGTCGGAGGGAGGTGTGAGGGAGGGTAGGGGTCAGACGGGCTCGTGGCCGGTGGGGGTAGAGGGGTTTGTATACCGGCAGTAGGTGATATGGGACGGGTGGCATACATGGGAGGTGGTCCAGCTGAGAATGAAGGTCCAGCCATATGAGAGGGTCCAACTGCAAATGGATCGTGTATAGATGATAAGTGGACCTCTCAGGGAAAAACAAGGGTAGCTGCTCAGGGAAATGTGGGGTACCACTCAAAGAGTAGTGTCGTGTGGGTCCAGTATATGGAGCAGGTCCATGAGTAGTGGTACCAGTAGGAAAGGGGCTGACACGAACATGTGCGGCTGTAGGGGGTGAGTGCATCGGTATAGGTGAAGCTGGAGCAGCGGGGAAGAGGCATCATCCACTACATGCTCACTCCCGGTGGCGATTGAAGATGATGAGATATCGACAACTGATATGACAGGGGAGGATATCTCAAGTATGGCTATGTCATCGAAAACCTTGCCGTCTCCGAGCTCATCCTCCATATGGTCGACATGGAATACAGGGATGTCATCATCATCATCATCATCTAGGTCGATAAAGGGAGGGACAATAGCTAGAGGTATGGCTAGATGTACTATCGCGTGCTCTCCCTCCGGGTGACCATAAACAATCACGTCATGTGGAGGCTATTAGATGTCCAACACATCATCTCCTTGTGGGGCATCGTCCGCCACAGGGTCAAGAAAGGCAATGGCTAAAAATCGGCAAGGTCCTCATCGTCAAGGACCTCGTGGTCGGTTGCGTCCTCATGGGGTATGGCCTCAGCGTCCATATCCATCATCGGACACCTACTCCATCAGATCCTCCTCATAGCTCGACGAAGAAGATATAGTCCTGGCAAATATTCCGTACAATGCATATATATACATGTTAGTAATTTATTATTACTTATGATATATTTTATATTAATCACCACTTCTCATGCAACATTTGTTCTTTGTTTTCACGGTAATCTTAATGTTTCGTGTCTATCCATTATAGACTAATCATGTATTGATCCTTGTTCGTTACTTATGGTTGAGCTTGTGTGATAGATCCTCATGTTATCATGACACACGAAAAACCTTTTGTCATTTTTGTCATAATTTCGAAAAAAATTTTGTTATGTTTTAAACTTTGTTTTTATGTGAGAGCCCTTAGTGATTGTAGATCAAACTTTAATAAAAGTTTTTCTTCGGTTCACTACATCGGAGCTTTGATACCAATCTGTCACACCCTAGTCGTAGCGGAAGCACAAATGTGTGACTATGAGGTAATCATTGCATCCAATCAAGTAAACAAGTATAAACCAACAACGATGCCATACTGAAATAAATTTGCATTCCAACATTTACAACTTACCAAAAGTAAATTTCATAGTTTTCACTGGCTTCACATTGTCATCAAACACATAGTATGAAATACATTACTTCAAAATAAAATAATGTTTTCATCGAAAATGCATATTGAGGTTTTGACTCATATATGCCTATACGAGGTTGGGATATAAGAGGAAAATCCTCCAAAAGGTGGCATTCATTGTCATGCCATTTCCCATATCCCGAAATGTATCACCAGCTCATGTCTTTCGTCCTGAAATACATGTAATTTTAAAAATCAACAAAAGTTGGCGAGTTCATGTAGTTGTTGTTTTTCTTATAAAATGTCATCCTTGTAATCCAGTAATTAAATCTAAGTATGTTATTAGCACTCATGGAGTTTAAGGATCTATCAGTGTGTCGCGAGTACCCTAGCATATGTGCCATAAGTAAGCAACCAAACCGAGACAACTATGACATCATTGGAATCACAAAAGCACTCCTAAAGGTTTACCAACCGGGGTGGAGGGCACCTCAAACTCAATAGATCTATATCTTTTACACCTTGGTCACTACGTGATTAGTGGTTACTATTTTATTATCCTACTTACGCACATTTGATCGTGTTATCATCTAAACCCATAGCTAACATACTGTTTGTTATGACATGTATTTCCCCTCGATAGTTTTAAAACAAAACTTGGAAATAATTGAAAGGAGGGCCATGAACTCACAATTTTACGTTTCGTAAGTCGTACTTATCGAATTCGGGTGTCCTTATTGTGTGTAACCTACATGTGTATTAACTTCATTAGACGCCAAGGTTTCGTTGGACCTTATACAAGTTGATCATCTTGAATTCTTGTTGTGTATATATTTATCACATTAGAACAACTTTAACGTTATCGTAGTGTTGGTAGTTATTTTGTTCGATAAATATTTTTATACATATATTTCTCAAATATATATTGTCATTCTTAGATCGTGTGTGAACAGGCCTCGCCCTTCACATGTCCTCGTGCCTTGCACGCATATCATTGGGCCTAGACCATATCTTCCTATGATTGGGCCTAGCCCATGTAATTTATGTCATTGGGCCTAGCCCATGTCTTTATGTGATTGGGCCTAGCCCATGTAATTTATGTCATCGGGCTAGCCCATGTCTTTATGTGATTGCGCCTAGCCCATGTAATTTATGTCATTGGGCTAGCCCATGTATTTAGGTGATTGGGCCTAGCCCATGTAATTTATGTCATTGGGCCTCACCCATTTCTTTAGGTGCTTGGGCCTAGCCCATGTAATTTATGTGTTTGGGCCTAGCACATGAATTTTTGTGACTGGACCTAGCCAATGAAATTATATGTATGGTGTAATTGGGCCTTGCCCATGTCTTTTATATAATGGGCCTAGCCCAACTTAATTTTCATGAGCCCAAATGCTTATCATTTCACACTTGGTAATTTTACTATGTATAATGTTTATATTTTTTTGTAAAATCACTTAGTAATTTTTATACATCTTAACTTTCTAGATTTTGTCATCGATAAATACATATATTCATTAAGTGTCTAAAATATATCATTTTTAGATGCGTCGTCGTTTTTGTTTAATATATATATTTTCGCGTCAATCGCTCAACGTCATAGTAGCTCTTTATGTTGGCGATTTGCTCGTTGATCGACGATGCGATGGTGTGTTGCATAAATTCGACCATTGTCCACATTACTCCGTTCGTCTGATTATTGTTTTAAGTGTATTGTAAAAGTGTATGTTCATGTTATTTACACTTGGAAATTCTTCAAGTGTTTGAGGTGTTTGTATAAGTTAGGTATTTTGTGGTGTATACCACATATGTATATACATATATATATATACATACATATATATATATATATATATATATGTTTTTGTTCCCACAAGTGTATATATATATACTTGTTAAACTCCTAGAAGGTTAGGGTTTAACCCTTGTCATTAAAACTTCCTTAATGACGGTTTAGGTCACTAATCACGTTTAGTACCGTTAATCACCCCGTTAATTCCTCTTTAAACGCGATTAGATTTTTAGAAAATTTCGTCATAGTTTCCCCAAAACTATGGTGTTTTCCACGTTTCAAAAATGTATTTAAGTCTTGTTTAAACACAAAATTAAGATCAATCTTCAACTCAAGTTAACATATCACTTTTGTATGCTTCATTTGTAAACTTTTTCATCCTCATTTCCATGATCCTTTGTAAACATATATTTAACCACTTTACTTAAAAATTATTGGATCTCACATATTCATTAAAACATTTAAGACACCACTTTTGTTATATCTTTAAATCAAGATTTCCACTTTAAACACTTTGTTTACTACACTTTTTAAGATGATCATCACTTAAATCATGGTGTTTACTCTTTATAAAAATCACACATATGTAGTAATTCATTTTTAAGTTGTAGTTATCTTCATGGATCATGAGGTTGATGATCTTATTTAGATTTAAACATCACCATGTTTAAATCATCATTTATATTTTTATTCATACAAGATCATCCACTTTGAACATCTTACTTTAACATAGTCAACATATTCATGCTAACTAGTTAACACTAATACACATAATCAACATATAATAAACTATATTTAGTAGAATATTAAGGTGAGATTAGGGTTTTTAATTTTGATTTTTCTTTAATTTCAAGATGATCAAAAAGTACTTTCATAAACTAGACATCATAAGAAGATTAAGTATGATGAAAGATTATCTTACAAAGTTGCACAAGATTAAGTGAGATTAAGGAGAACATGAAGCTCCAAAGAAAGCCCTAATGACCCTCCATCCGTGCAAACACCTTGGGTGATCTTGTAATGGCCTAACTAAACTTGATTTTGGTATTTTAATGTTGAAGAAAAGGAGGATGATGGTGGTGGTGTTGAGTTGTGAATGAGGGAGAGTAAGGAGGTTCTTTATGTTTTTTTTAAATGGTAAGTGATAAGTATGAGGATGTATGGTCCTTTTGTAATTGCAATCTTTCAAAGTGTCAACATAAAATCTATTGATCCATGCTTATTATGACAACAAAATCAAGCAAGGTTTGGGTCTAGTGGGACCCACCATAGCCATGAACTAGAGAGGGGGGGTTAAGTGTAATATTTTTTATAACATGTGTTAAATGGTGGGATATTTAGGTGATTAAACTTAAGTATGAGGATTAGGGATTGATCTTGTATCATTAGCGAGTAATTAGGGTTTAGGGTGTTAATCAATATTAATTAGTCCCCTTGACTAATTGGTATTAGTTTTGGATGACAAAAACACCACTAGTTCGCTCATCGGTACGATATCGGTTAGTACACGAACTTCATTGTTTTGTACCAGAAGCTTTGGTTTTCGACTACCATAAGTGTCATGGCGTTTATTTAGGGCACTTCCGACCCCGAAATATGATTAGCTAGTTCGCTAGTCGAGTATATGTTGAGTTTGGATGGCCGAAACTTTTTTCCGTCTAATTATTCGTTCGATATCGGCACTTATATATTTTGTTGTTGAAAATTTTCATGAGTTATGTCTCCGTGACCTCAAGATAGTTGAAGGGATTTCAGATCCTAAATGAAGCTTAGCTAGCTCTCTAGATTAATGTATGAGCCTATCGGCCATTGAAATCTTTGTCGGTTCGACAATTGGTCGCCTTCCGGTCAAGTTGTGCACCGCTTGTCGTACGACAGGAAACGATGTCTTTTATGTATTTCTACTATTCTCATATTGTTTTGGGTGTTTAAAATTGTTCTGTTATAATTCTGGAATCCAAAAAATACCGAATTAATGTTGCGGACGACCTGAAATTGTCACCCTTTTAGTTGAAACGGACAATTTTGGGATTTAGGCGTTGTACCGGAAAGTTATGCATTATTGCAAGATATATTCTCACATTAGTGTTTTCATGTATATATGGACTCACTTATAGCATTAGCATGCTGTTAGTCATTGTTTTTCGTTTTAGCGTTTTTGCAACCGTGACTAGTGCGTCCAACACTTTCTACCAACAGTTTTAGGGCATTGTTTGATTTGTTTCATGTCGTAACGGAAACCAATATATGTTATGATCTGATTTACTTGTCCTAATACTTGTGATATGACGTATGACTCAGCTACGAAATCAAATTACGATAAAATGCATGAGATTATATACTAAAAATAGTGATTAGTTTGTATGGAATTACCGGTTATTTGCCATTGGTCACATCTGAAGTTAACGGGAGTTGGGTGAAGGTTTGAAGGATGCTGGTGAGGATACTATAATAATCATCATGGACGTAGTATCAATCACGTTGGTTCCTGCTAGTCTAAGATACAACTAGTTTATTGACAACGACTATGATATTGAAGAGGGAGAGTTTGTTCATAATTACTCGAAAGAAGAAATTGCCAGGTTCTGTGAAGTTGATGAAAAGGAGTTTTTGTTTGATTTGAAGATGAATTGTTGAATAGTGAAAATGACGACAAATAGGAAGCTTACGTATACGAACCAGTTGCAGATGCTGATGATTTTGATCATGTTGAAATTGAAGATGACTTTGATGACGCAACGGTTCGTTATGCTAATTATGTGAATGAAGAATTTCCTAGTTTTACCAAAATGTTTGCTAAAGGAGTAGATGGTATTGTGAGAATAAAGATGGCAGAAAAATCTAAGAAAGGAAAATCTCTGAGAATTGACCAGAAATAGACAGTGTCTGAAAGACAGAAATGCTTTAGGAATGTTCCAGTGGAAAGAAATTTTAGAAGATCGTTATCGTTCTTTACAAGAAACAAAGATATATCTTTGGGAGATATCATAAGCTGGTGTTGGATTCCTAAACCGAAGGTGATCGCTATACTCAGGAAAAACAGTGTGAAGTAGTTCAGGATTATTTATCATATTAAAAGCTTTTTGTGGTGGGATGTGATGGAGTTATGCATAACAAGGTTGATTAATGATGAGCTTAGAAAGTATAATCAAAAGGTTCTGAGGTTTATCAAAAAACAAGCAAAGAATCATTTCAAGTGGTGGAAGCCAAAGGAACCAAAACGTGTATTGTCAAAGACTAAGATCGATCCAGATACAGGAAAATCTAAGGTTACTTTAAATTAAAAACAACCAAAGGCTATCAGAAACATATCATTCATAAAGATGGAACAATATTTTCATGTTGAATTTAGATGGTGGCATCATAATGAGAAAACTGGAGAAGAAGTTATTGTGATATGCAAAGAGGGAAACTAGAGATCGATCATGTGGAATGTGAATATGTTAGTAAAAGATATTGTAATGCGGTTTTATAACAAGATATTCTTTTTGAAGGTTGATTGTGATCAAGCATTGCCATATCCGAGGGTAGTAAAGGTTTATTATGCATACGATATACATTCTAGTAGAATCTTGGATACTAAATGGAGAACTATGAGAAGAAGGAAGATACTAAAGAAAAGAAAAGAGAACAAATAATTGAAGATAGAAGAAAGAAAGCTGATGTTTCAGGATATCAATATATGAACCACCGATTAAATGATTTGAGAGACGAAGACAAAATTACAAGAAGAGGTTCTTTGGTAGCAAAGGATAAAGACCAACAAAGACAAGACTCCGACATCATCCAAGGGGAAGTTTGTTATACATAATGTTTAGTGCCTACATCTCAGTTGTGTCTAGTATTAATGTATAGGTCAGTGATTCAGTATGTTTAGGAGTTTGAGATTGAGATTTAACGTAAAATAGGCTCATACGTGCATATGAGCACATATGCATGTATGAGGGCCTGCTCATAGCGCATGAGGTCACACACATGTGGGTTCCTATAAGTAGAACACCCTCATGCACATGTAGTAACCTTTTAATACTTTGAGTGTTTGGAGATCTTGATCAAGTTGTAAGCAATTATTGTCTAATTGTGAATGAAACTTTGAATTATGATACAAGGTCAGCCTAAAAGGCAAATATGGTTTGCACACTCGATCCAAATATGGTTTGCACACTCGGTTCAGTAAGTCCATAAAGAGTGTTGGTGCATTGGTCAGCCTAAAAGGCATAACCATGAACTTGTATTGCCCGTATCAAGTACGAAACACGGTTTTAGGCATGTCTTCCTCACGAACTCTAAGTTAATGGTAACTAGAATGTAAATCGATTTTCGAGAAACAAGTAGCCCCTAGAGTTGATCTAAAAGTTTTTTATGGTCAACCTATTGAACTTGCTATAATCAATACACATACAAAAGGAACTGTGTTTCTTCTTGACGAATAAGATTGGTGCACCCCATGGAGATGAACAAGAGCGAATGAACCCTTTGTCCGTTAACTTTGGAAGTTGACTTGTCAATTCTTGCATTTTCGATTGTGCGAGTTGATAGGGAGATTTTGCAATAAGAGTTCCACCTAGAACTAGATCGATTCCGAATTCAACTTCTCGCACTTGAGGAAGTCCAGATACATTTTCAAGGAATACTTGAGGAAAATCACAAACAATCGGAATATCTTGCAACTCCTTATCCTTGTATTTCTTCTCCAATTTATGGGCCAAAAAGCCACATATTCCTTTCGAATATACTTTTGGGCTTGAATACATGACATTAACTTAAGCCCCTTATAGGAAGTTTCACTAGAGATACCAAAGAACTTGACCGTAAACAAGTGGAATACGAATGTATTTTTCGAAACAAACGATCTCAACATGGCGTATGGCTAGCCAGTCCATGCCAATGATAATGTCGAAACTACCCAATTTCATTGAAATGAGATCAATAGGGAAGTCATGTTCTTTCAAAGTAAGAGTACACATGATGTATTGCAAAATACATTTATTTCTTGTGTATTTATAATTTTTTATTCGTTTTGTGTTGTTTTGTTATTGGTTTTGCAAGATACTTAGTCATTTGTGTTTTGCAGGGGTCTAGAGGAAAAAGGAAATGAAAAGGAGCAACAATGGAGAAAACCAAGCTTCCTGATGCATCACAAGTGATCAACAAAACAAAAAAAATGTTGAAAAGACACCCTGTCGCGTGATGCGACAAGGTTTGGAAGATCCCTTCTGTGATGCTAGGGGGGAAAAGACCCTACATGTTTTATTCATCGTCGCGCTACGCGAGAGAGGGAAGAAATGCCATCACGTGACGGGCCTTTATGTTGTGAAAAGTTGTTTTGGACTTATGGTTGTGATATAAAAACCTAAACAACAAACTTTAAACATTTTTTCTACAATATTTGGACAAACCAGAGCTGCTGGAGGGCGATTTCGAGACAAGGAATCATAGGATTAAAGATTTTAAGCGTATTAAGGAACTTTTTGGGTGCTATCATTCTTTGTTTCTTTGTTTTCTTGATTCATACCATGTTTTGTGAACTTGAATTGAGTATTGTTTATGTTTCCAAGATGATTATTGGCTAAACTTATAGAACTACCTAGGTCGTGATGAATACTATTATTTGACATGTGATTTCATGGATTTTGGAACAATGTTTTTGTTAAATTTTGACGCAAAAGACATGGTTTTTCCTGATCTTATGTGTGTGCGTATTTAGCTTTGCTCATTGCATGATTATCAAACTCTACATGTGCTTTGTTAAATCTCTTTAAGTTATACGTGCATGCAAGATCGTTTACTATGTGTTCTCGATTGTTGAGATGTTTGCTAGATGTAGTAACCCATAAGAGTGATATTCATGAGTTGACTAGGTCTAGGTATTCAACCAATCTTATTAGCCATGAGGTGAGAGATTGTCGGCTTGTCTTGGTTGTTAGGTTTCTTAGTGTAAAGCCTTTGTGAGAAGATTTCCCTAGTTTGCATGCCATTCCGTACCTAATGAGTCTCATTAGGATGCGTATAGTTACCCCTTCCACATCTTCATGTATTGAGACTTTCGCACTGTGAGGTAGACTATCTAGCGGGTACTTCATTATTAGAGTTGGAAAGCCCTTAAAGGAATCCATATAACCGTTAATTTAACAGCTTTAGGGAATCCTCTAGATGATACCTTGAGAAGCGTCGAGGTTCTTAGATTATCCTTTGAGTTTAGTATATTCAGACCCGACTTCCACAATAGTTCCATTACCGAGAGAGAGAGAGAGCTTGCCACTCATTTGTAGGAGGATTCTGACCTAGGTAGTGCTTTTATCATCATCTGATCTAATCTGTAATAATCATTCACTTCTTAGTTAGCTTTAGTTAACCTTTTTATTAATTGCATCAGGGTTGTTAGAAACCCCCTCAAAACAACAAAAACTATTAAATCAAGTTAGTGTAGGTAAGTGGTCGAGTCTAGTTCACGTTTTCAACAGGAGTCTCGTGGGTTTGATATTGGGACTTACATTAGCTTTACTAGGTGGATAGGTTCTCTTGCCTGTCAGTAGTTTAGTTTTTCGAGAGTTTAGAGTATTACATAGTGTCTAATTAGGGTTAATTTAGTTAATTTAGTTGAACGACTCTGAGCACATCAAGTTTTTGGCGCCATTGCAGGGGACTCTTAGGTGATTGTGTTTTTAGCTTTGAATACATTTATCTGCCATATTTGTGCTACTTGTCTAGTGTTTTCTTTTTGTGTCAGTCTAGCCCATTCTCTCACATTCTTGTGTTTGATTTGAAGTTTATGCCACATCTTCGCTCTATAGGACCACCACTAGTTGATCATCTCACGCTTGTTGTGTTCAAACCAAAGGTTAGTACCTCTTCCTCAAGCACGCCCAATTCTGACCCTTCTCCACAATCTAAACCACCCACTTTTGACTTTATTCCACATTCTTCTCCATCACCCACTCATCCGTAAATGGCAGCCCATCGTAGCATTCACCAACAATCCACAGAGAGTTTCATGATAGTAAATTCTCCTATCACCTGTCCACCTTTCACCAATGAAAACTGTTGGCAAATACCCTCATACATGATGACCACCATTGCTAACTCATGTTAGTTCCATGTTCGTGATAACGAGGACGCTCCTGCACACATTGCCCGCCTTACTCACATTAGCGACACTTTCAATTTTGAGGTGCCAATGATGATTCCATCTTCCTTCAATAGTTACCATTTTCTCTTGCTGGACGTGCCGCCACTTGGCTCGATTCATAGCATGTTGGAACTTTAACCATATAGGCAACTCTTCGTGAAGGATTCCTCAACAAATACTTTCCACCTCCTAAAGCCTCTCGTCTGCATGACCAAATCCACTTGTTCCATATGGAACCCGATGAGCCTTACTACCTTTCTTTGGAGCGTTTTCCGTAATCTGCTTAGCAGATGCTCTCAACATGGTCTCTCTGATTGGGCCCTTGTAGAGAAATTCTACAAGGGTCTTACTTATGAGACAAAGGCTCATTTTAACACTTCTGCACGAGGTCACCTCATGGGAAAGAATAGTGTGGCCAAATGCAATGACCTTTATAAGAGTTTCGCCTAGTCTGAGCATGAACAACGCTCAACTAATAGGAATTTCATTTATGCACCGAGTGCACCTTCATCTATAGGAGGTGTTCACCAAGTCACCTTGGATACTTAGGTAGTTCCTGCTCTTGAGAACTTAATGAGGGAGATAAAGGATTTGAAAGAGAAAGTGAATAAATGTGAGATGAGTCCAGGGGGTCATGGTACGTTAGAATGCCCTTTGATGGGTCAGCAGTAGGTAGAGTTCATAGGAGGTCAAAAGTAAGGTCCCACGAACCAGTTTGGAAGTTTGTATAACTCCGGTTAGAGAAATAATAATAATAATAATAATAATAATAATAATAATAATAATAATAATAATAATAATAATAATAATAATAATTGGCGATCTTCCGGTATCCTCTGGTTTCCATTCGAATCAAAATCAAGAGTTTGGGAATAACTTGGATGGGGATAGTAGTAGTGACTTGAGTAAGATTGAAGGTTTGTTGAGACCTTTAGTTTCTAAGGATTCCGTTACTCAAAAGACTCTAGTGAAACATGACATCGCTCTTAAGAATCAATTTTCCGCATTCTTAGATCTTCAGCATGTGGTAGGTGGATATTGCTAGGCGTTTAAATGAACGAGCATTGGGATAGTTTTCAAGAAATACTCAAACTAACTCGGCGGCACAACTGAAAGCAATCTTAACTTGTAGTGGTAGGGTAAGAGAGATAGCTAGGTCACCGGTTCAGGAAGAGGAAGAAGAACCGGTTAACGAAGAGATAGAGATGGAGAATCATGTTAGGGTGCATTCAAGGCTAGTCCTAGTAAGTACCGCACTGAACAGTGAGTCTCAGTTAGAGAAGAGCATAGGTAAGAAGCCAAATGATAGTAGACCTACTCTAGAAATTGATCATTCTCGTGTTCCATATCCAGCTCACCTGAAGCATCAAAAATATGCTAAGGAATATGGACACTTTCTCGACATGTTCAAACAACTTGAAATTAATTTTCCATTCATCGAAGCCCTCCAGCATATGCCCAAATATGCCAAGTTTCTGAAAGATCTTCCGAAATGAAAGGATAAACTGCGGGAGCTCTTGAATGTTGCTTTTAATGGAGAGTATTCTACAGTGGTCATGAATAAACTATCAGAGAAACTGTCGGATCCTAGAGTTTTCACAATCTCGTGTTTGTTTAGTAGTGACATTCAGGGCCACGCATTTGGAGACTTAGGTCCTAGCATCAATTTGATGACCTACTCTATCTTTGAGAAGCTAGGCCTAAGTGAGTTGAACCTAACATCCATGGGAAATTGCGGAGAACTTGCTAGTAAAAGTTGACAATTTTTTTCCCGTGGACTTCGTTTTCCTAGACATGGAGACTGATGATAATGTGTCTTTCATCCTGGGATGTTCGTTTCTTGGTACTACAAAGGCAATCATTGATGTCTTTAACTAAAAGATCACTCTTCGCTTAGGAGACGAGAACGTCACATTCAATGTCGCAAAGTCTATTAGGAAGTCGAGTAGTCAGGGTGGTTCAGTTTTCTCTATTGATACTTCTAAATCTCTTATGGAGTGCCATCCTGACCATCTCTGTGAAGCTGAAAAGGTGAAAGAGGTTTTGGAAGAAGAGCATGTGTCATGGTGAGAGGATGAATTTCCTAGAGAGTTAGAAGGGTTGCTAGTTTATGATGAAGTAGGAGAGTTTGATCCTCAGGGTGATATTGCATACTTAGAGGCCTTGCTTGAAGGTATATCGATGAAGGTAATTGAGCATACACTAAACGAGTGGGGATCATCTTGTGGAAGTAGAAGTGGAGGAGACAGATTTGTTTGGTCGTAGCCTGGAAGTTGTGCAACTTGCAACGTGTGGGGATCGTCTTGTGGTATGTAATTCATGTTTTAGATATCCGATGAATGAGAGTAAGTCAAGTGAAAAAGATGATGAGATTCTGAGTGAGAAGAGTTGTGATTTGAGTGATTTTGTTGAAGACGGAAGTGGTATTCTCATGGGTGAGTTGGATCTTAATGATCCCCCATAAGTGAAGTTGAGGGATAGAGGTTTTGGGTTAGAACCTTAGAGTTTGTATAGGTTTGAGTCGTAGTCCTAGTTTTTAGTTTTTCGTTTTTTTCAGTAGTTTTTTTAGTTTATTAGTTTGTGTTTTGAGTCTTTTTGTAGGGATTCGTAACTATTACAGAGTGGAGAACATCGAGAATGAAGTTCTAGGTAAGTCCCACTGAAACGTTTGCTAAAAAGGGATTCTGGACGAGTTTTGGTTGAAATTTTCCAAGGCATGGAGGCTGAAAGATTGAGAAACTTTCTATACAAAGGGTGGTCTCGCGCTGTGTGAGAGGTGGGAGTTTTTGATGTCGCACGACGCAACGTTGCCAAATAAGACCAGTCAAATAATCTCCCTCACGTCACGTGACATCATCTCCAATGCCCGTCGCATGACGCGACGGGGTGTTAGAACTGGTTCAGTTCATCTTTCGTCTGGTTTTTCGAGTTTTTCGCACCCGTAATAATTAGGGTATGCGTTTCCTTGTATTCTGAGTCATGTTTTCTATATTTTTAGTCTAAGTTAGCAGTTTTGAGTCTGTTTTTTTATTTTAGAGTCGGTATTATGTTGGTGTTTGCTTGGTTTTGATTGTGCAGGTTTAGATTATATCGTTCGTACTCAATCTCCATTCGAACGGGAGTCTTCGAGCATATATGGAGATGTAGGGGGAAACCCGGTGTACTAGTTTATAATCGCGAATGGAATGCTATATGACCATTTGTTGGCTTAAAGACACGTACAACTGACACTGATGTTCATCATAACTGGCTAAGTCTTTTCTAACTCTCTTTTGGTACATTAATATGTTTAGATTTTCTTTCTTATTTATTTTTTGTTGTTTTCCATCCACATTAAGGACAATGTGTGACTTAAGTGTGAGGATGGGGAACTATATTTTATGTTAGTTTGAGTCGATTTTTTTTAAAGACAAAAAAAAATTGAAAAAATCAAAAATGTTCTGAAAGGAAAATTTTGCAAATAAATGGAAAATGATAAAAAAAATTTGGGATTATCTAGTTTTCAAAATATTATATATATATACACACACACATACACATATAGATGAGATAAAGTAGATGAAAGACATATTTTCCGGGATGTATTGGTAGGCGCAACCAACTTGAAAGGTTCCCTAGATTATTTTAATATACCTTAATTTTAAATCATGAAGTCTTGTGGGTTCTCATCTTAGGGGATACAGAAAAAACTGAAACTGTTAAGGGTAAAACAAAAGGAGTCATTATAAGTAAATAACCTATAAGTGTTTTAAATTAAATTGGCACACCTTAACCTTTTTTATGAGAATAAATCCGGATTCGGGTGGCGACTGAAAAAAAATTACATCATTAATTCATTTGAGTTATTTTAGGAACAAACTGAATCTTATGGTATTAACCACTGGGATGGTGACTTAGTGGGGTGCACCCGCTAGGTGGAAATTAAAGAAGAATGTGAAGCTAATGGTGTTTCCAACCGGGATAGCGACTTGGTGATAATGCACCCTTAGTTGATCATGAAAAAACTGCTAAAGCTCTTTATCATCATCCAGCATTCCATCAACAAATTTAATTTTAAAATACAAAGGGGTTATTTAATAAGATGGTAGATTTTAGTCTTTACTTATAAGCTTGATATGGGATTAGGTGGATTTGTGGACCGTAAGTGTGAGATTCTTAGATGAAACGTTAACTTGAACCTAATGATAGCGTGAAATGGGTTTGATGAGTCGGTGGTTGATTTTAGGTGGAAAGCAATACCGAAAATCGTGGTTAAACGTTTTTGAGTCTTTTCAATTAAAAAATTTCAAGTTTTTGAAACCAATGATCCTAGTTCTGATTCAATTGAAGAGTTTTTCATGGACGAATGAAAGGTAAGTGTGGGGATATTTGATATATTGCAAAATACATCTTTTTCCCGTGTATACTTTGTTTAATTTTCGATTCTTTTTATGTCATTATGTTATTGGTTTTTCAAGATACTTAGCAATTTGTGTTTTGTAGGGGTCTTGAGGAAAAAGGAAGTGAAAAGGAGCGAAAATGGAAAAACCGGGCTTCCGGATGCATTGCGAGTGATCGAGTGATCAACAACATGAAATATGGTGATATTAAAACCCTAAAATGAACTTTAAATATTTTTTCTACAAACTTTGGATGAACCAGAGCAGATAGAGGGTATTTTTCAAGACAAGGAATCATATGATTGAAAATTTGAAGCGTTTGGATCTAGGATTTTCGGGTACTATTGTTTCAAATTTGATTTCTCGATTTTTTGAACAATGTTTGTGGTCAAATTTTGAAGGAAAAGACTTGGTTTTTCCGGATCTTATGTGTACACGCATTTAGCTTTGTTCACTGCATGATTATTAAACTCCACATCTACTTTGTTCAATGTCTTTTAGTTATAAGTGAATGCTTGATCGTTTACTGTGTGTTCTTGATTCTTGAGTGGTTTGCTAGACGTAGTAATCCATAAGAGTGATATTCGTGAATTGGTCTAGGCATTCAACCAGGTGTGAGGTGAGAGATTGTTGGTTTGTCTTGGTTGTTAGCTATCTAGGTGTAAATCCTTGAGAATATTTCCCTTGTTTGCATGCCATTCCGTGCCTAATGAGTCTCATTAGGTTGCCTATAGTTACCCCTTCCACATCTTCGTGTAGTGAGACTTTCGCGTTGTGAGGTAGACTGTCTAGCGGGTACTTCATTATTAGAGTTGGAAAGACCGTTAGGGAATCCATATAACCGATAATTTAACAGCTTTTAGGAACCCTCTAAGTGATACCTTGTGAAGAATCGAGGTCCTTAGGTTATCTTGTGAGTTTAGTATATTCGGATCCCGGTTCTACAATAGTTTCATTACCGAGAGAGAGCTTGTCACTCATGTGTAGGATTTTGACCTAGGTAGTGCTTTTACCATCATCTGATCTTGTGTGTAGTAATCGTTCCTGTCTAGTTAGATTTAGTTAACCTTTTATTAGTTACATTCGGATTGTTAAAAACACCTTCAAAACAACAAAAACAATTAAATCAAGTTAGTGTAGATAAGTGATCGAGTCTAGTTCATGTTTTCAATAGGTGTCTCGTGAGTTCAATATCCGGAATTACATTAGCTTTACTAGGTTGAGAGGTTCTCTTGCCTGTCAGTAGTCTAGGTTTTAGGGAGTTTAGAGTATTACTTAGTGTCTAATTAGGGTTAATTTAGTTAAACTACTCTAAGCACATCGACCGACGAATAACATAATCTATGGTAACGGGCTTTCCATCTGCTACTTCCACAATAAAGGAAACGACTACACTATTTCGAGGAATACCAAGCACAAACTCGAACTCAAAAGACACAAAACTCTTATCCGCTCCAATATCAAATAGTATAAATGCATAACGACCATTAATTTGAAACGTACCATTCACCATGTTGTTATGACCCTTGCCTCGTTCGCATTGATATTAAAAATTCTACCCCTTGTTGCCTGGTTCACTGGATTCGCTTCAGCTTGGGAATTGATGATATTAGGGTTGTTCAAAATGCCTATGGATCGAGGCTCACTCGAAAAAAAGTTTGAAAAAAGCTTGGTTCAAAGTCAGCTCGGTCCAGGCCAAGGTCGGTTCGATCTGTGACTCGCTTGTTAGTTGGCTCGTTGGCTCACTTGTTTGTCTCTGGTAAAATAGACACCAAATTATATATGTGTGTTTGTATTCTAATTATTTAAGAAATGTTGTTTAATTAGTAACATGGTTATTTTTTTTATCGAAAGAAATACATTGTTAAGCTATAGTCTTGATTAGTAATTTTGATTTAAAAATATATATACTAAGGTAAGTAACATAGAATCCTTTCTTGTTCGTTTTATTTATAGTTTGCCCAAAATCACTATTCTATTAGCCTAAATAATGTTTTATTTATTGTTTTTATGTATATCATGATGTTTTAAAAATATAAACTTTTTTTAAACAAACTAGCCGTCTCGACGAGCCACAAGCTGGCTCGAGCTTTTGACGAGGCACACCCAACTTTCCAGCTCGCTAAGAAAAATGAGCCGGCTTGGCTCGATTCGATTTTTAAACAAGCCGAGTCTAAGCCCACCGTGGTTCGGTTCGGCTCAGCTCATTTACAACCCTATATGATATTTACGAGTTTGGGGCAAGCATTTCGGAAGTGGTTAGGATCCTCACAATTAAAGCATACCCTGGCATATGGCACCATAAGATACTTAAGCTGGTAGTCTGGTTGAACCATGGTTTGGACAAGTTGTTGGATCAGTTGTTGGACAAGAGGTGGAGCCATGATTTTTGATGGTTGATAAAAAGGTGGACCCATGAGTTGGGTATTAGGTTGGGTTCTGTGTTGGTTAAGTACTTGCCTGTGAGTGGTGCGACACGCTTAGATCATGTGAGCATAATGTCCACAGCCAGTGCACTATCGATAAGGAGTTGTGACTAGGTTGTGGTAGGTACAGCAGTTGCATAAGGGATAAGGACTAGTGTATGGCTTTTTGTTTGGTTTAGTTGGGTGCGACTTGGTTTATAGGAGTGGCTTGTATGGGAGGTTTAGTTATGGTTACAATGTAGTTCTTGTTGCTGCCCTTTCACTTCCTTTTGGAGCTAAAATGAGAAGATGATTCAGTATTTGTTTCTTATGTATCCTTTGACTCCTCAGCTAAAGCTTTGTCAATTGAACTCTTGTACCCTTTCCTCTAAGATCACCTGACTTCACACGGTTATCGGTGGGTTGAGCAGCTAACGTATAGTAGCTTTAACGTATAGTAGGGTCTCGATTATCACTAAAATGACTCTCATATACTTTTCTACAAGTCTTGAAAGTGGAGTATACAAATAAAGGATGAACTGTCTCAACTCATGAAAACGCTTATTATAGGCTTTGTTCTCACCACTATCCTTCTTCAAATTCCAAAACTCATCCTCCAAGTCCTTGATTTCATTACATGGCTAGAATTCTTGAGTCATGATTTCCCTTAGTTGTTCCAAAGTCAAGGCTACTGCCGCTTCAGTCCCACGAGTGTTCTTTCTGCCATTCCACCAAGTTAACGCATTGCCTAACAAACGACCAATTACGTAATGCCTTTGCAGTCGTTAGGAAAATCGCAGTTCAGAAAGGGCTTTCCATTTCCTCGAACCAACGAAGCGGGTCACATGCGTTAAATTGTTTGTAGGTACACCTAGGTGGGTTTGGACCACCCGGATTCGCTTGATCGCCAGCTCATTGATTGGTTAGAGCTTGTTGAACTTGAACCACATTGTTGGGTATGACGGCAGCCATTGTTGGGTATAAATAGCGATGTGACGACTAGAGTTTCCAATGCATTTTCCAATGTGGTGACGTCTAGGGACATCTATAGAGATCAACGTAAATAATTCGTGAACTGATTGATAAATTGAATAAAGAATCTCCACCAAAAATTATGTAACTTATGATAAAATGAAAATCCAAAACGTGACATCGCATGAACTTTAAAAATCCAAACTTTAAACCACATGAATTACGATAATATGATAAAACTTATCATAAATGATATTTCAAACATGAAATATTGAAAATTCCTAGGTGTGTCACATCATAGAGTTTAGTATGACTTCCATGCGTCGTTTTCGTAATTACGTTGGCCCCGCAATTAGTGAGCTCTAACGTGGTCCACATATGTTTATCAAGTGACCTACACTTAACCAGAAGAAAAAATCAGCAAATGACGAATGACTCGAGTTGGGGTGATATGATAAGATGTTTCAATGGTGTCCATGAATTAACATGGACATGTTGACTCATCGAAGTGTTGTTAGTTCACCTGACATTTGGTGTGACATGCTTTGGCCTAATAGGCTATTATACTCTTATCGTTAGTCCCTAGGTAGGCAAGCTAGTCTGTTAGTTGATTGGATTAATATGAATGTCAGCCTAGACAGCACGTCCCGACTACCGGTACTTAACCCCTCCAGTTACTACATGTCCATCACAGAAACTTACTTTGACGAGATTGAAAACTCAGATGAAAATCAAAAACTCAAAATAAAATGAAAGGAAAAATCAAGAATAAACAAAATCCATTGAAAATTAAAAGGACTAAAAACTTATAGAAATAGGAATGAAAATGAAATAACTAAGAGATTTAATGTGTATATAGTATGGTGTGTAAAAGGGTGACATTTTAAAACAAACCATATAATAGTAGTAAATCACATAATAACATGTAAGCACATAATATTTAAAATGCATAACAACTAAAAGTGTTCTCATGAATATGTGTATGGCATTAGTAATTTTATACATATGAAATTAAATAATAGGCTAGGACAACAATGAAGCACATAGGACACCTACTTAAGCTATAATCTAGGTTTAAGGGTAGAAGTCTAGTAACATAAATCTAGGATAGCCATTAATCTGTCACACCCCGACCCCTAGCGAATTATCGGTCGGAGCAAGATGATTGTCCAAAGCTTATGTCACTATTAAATGTTTAAAGATTTATTCATATCATGATTAAAATGTCACACTAAACATAAAAAAATCTCAAATAATCCAAACATAATTCATAACATAAAACATAACAATAATCCCATTAATTTAGTTCTAGGGCAATCTTACATGTCTTCATCCTTGCTTCATCAAATCTGGTTTCCTATACTATGTGTAAAATATTTTTGGGTCAACTAGAAAGAAGTTGGTGAGTAAATCTATGTTTAAATAAAATAATTTATTTAAAAATGTTCACATGAAAATCATGTGTAAGTGAGACAAACACAACCAATAAACAACAACAATTAATAAATAAATAAATAAACACAACCCAAATATGATATGTGAGTCTCAATCCCTGAAAAGTGAGACTAGTCTCAAGCCCCGAAGAGCGAACTTGAATGATGATGGCGATACCAATTCACCCATTGTCGGGGGAAACTTGTTACCCAGTGGATCCACAATGCGACGTGCTAGCATACAATTGACTGAAACTTAACACTAAATAAATACACAAGCAACAAATACACATAACCACACATTGATTTTGCATGCTTTGATATTTGAATTTAATTGAATTTGTGATTTTTGCGCGACAAATGATATACCTTAAAACTTTTAAAATAAAAAGAGGAAAAGAGCTCTACTTACTGTTTGCGTAGCTTGATCCATGAGAAATGTCGCACAGAATAACGAGAGTAGTCCAAAAAAGTAACAATCACTCTAAAAATATAAAATAAACATCCTAAACAAAACCGAACAATATGAACATGACTATGAAACCGGGTCCTATTATTTGAGGGCTTTATATAACTAAATTATATATAATAATTTCAACACACCTAACAAATCAATATTTGTAATAAATGAATAACTTGATTATATATGATAATAACAATTTACTATGTTATTATGCGTTGTAAATACTAGTTTTAAATCAATTAGTAATAATTTATCTAATAAATTTATCAATCAAAATTTATCATTATCTTTTATTTTTATCAACAATAATTAAATTTTTAATAAGACTTAATTTGTTTATAACTAAAATAATTTACCGAGAGTTATAAAATTTCTTGTCTTGTATATTTTCAGGAAAATCGGTAATAATATTTTTGAGATTTTAAACTACAATAAATCCAAATAATGTCTAATATTTCCCAAAAATTACACAAACTAATCTAGCATGATAATGAACAATAACATAGCTTCAATTTCACTAAGATATGTGTCTAAGATCAAAAGCCTCAAATTCTGATGTCTAAGAACCCTAAAATAACAAGATGTTAAATTCGGATTCGTATGGCGTTCCATCACAGAAATAGATAGAAGCATTTTGTAGCGCATGAAAAATTAAAGGTAGCAGGCTCAAGAATCACCGGAATAATAACCGTGTTTTAACATGTGTAAGTATTTGGTTTTCAGTGTTTTATCACAAAACATGGTTACTTTGAGTTTGATTTGATTTACAAGTACCTGTAGCTTAACGAGTAGCTTTTGGAGCTTAACGGGAGGTTTTCGGGAAGCATTATGAAGGACTGAAAGCTTACACGCAACATAGAGGTTGAAAACGCAAAAAGGGAAAGAATCCAATGGCTAGCGCAAGGTGGTGCTGATTTGGTGCAACCTTATGCCAAACTAGCGCAATACATATGTTTCCTAGCTCTCGGCGCAACCCTGCGCTGGGAGGGGCGCAACCTTGCGTTGGGATACAGTTTCCAAACTTAGTTTTTATCAATCTTCCATGGAATCAAGATCCAAAACAACCCTAGAAGATCAAATCATGATGATGAGTGGCTAGAATCTTTTGTGGCCACCTCTGGGTGGATGGTTCATGTATGTGAAACTCAAACCTTGTTTATTTAGTTTTTAGATTGTTTTTCATTATCTAGAGATACTTGTGGTTTATTTTATTTAAAAAAATTGCGTATGTTGTAATTATTCATATTTTATCATTTGCATTTGGTTTTCTTGCATCGTAAGTAGTTTGTTTATTAGGAGAGTTCTTGGAACTTATGATTTGTTATTGAATTGCATGAGTTATTATTAACAAGACATTGTGGTAGCTATCTAATTAAACAGGTTTGGGTGAATCGTTGAACCGAAAATCCAGAGGGGGTTATTTTTCTTTAATATTTGATAACTTTCTTAATCATAATCAATAAAAAACAATATTTTTTTTCTTAGTATTTAGTTAATTTATGTTTTACAATCAAACTCTAACCACGTATTTCCTGTGGAGATGACCCTACTTGTCTTTGCTAGTAGAGATACCTAGGACTAATTTTTAAACTTGTTTTTGACTGACCTTTTGACATGGGTCAATAGCTCAACAAACATTGAAGGGGAAGTGAAAGTTCGAGGTTAAAGGTCATAGTTCTCAAGTTCGAATCCGATCCCAGCCAGGTTTTACTACATCGGACCTTCGGGTGGTAGGCTTATTTGGCTACTCAACGTTGCGATTCTGGACGTATGAGATCGCCTTTTTCCATTGGATAGGCTTTTATTTGTTGGCCTTTAAAAAGATACTTATAACAAAACGTTGATACATTATTAATTGGTCTTCATAGAATTAATAAAACACATGCAAAGTCTTTCTGTTTTTGTCTATACAGTTTAACCTTAATTAAGCCATAATTATTTTAGGGTGCTCAATAGTAGACATTTGGTCATGTGGTTTCTCAGGAAAAGATTTTCGGGTACTAATTGCATAGGAGTTTGAGCCAGCAAGGCTGCAAATGGTGCTATCAACCAGGCAATAAGATTCTAGAAAAGAGGAGAACCGATACCGCTAGGAATTGCAGAGATCAGGATATTACATCAATACCACCTTTTTCATGATTCATCGTTGCTATCAAGCCAATTCACGGTTGTCCCCACAACCCTTTTTTAATAAAACTATTTTCAGTTAGTTATTTCTTCAACTTAATTTACATCATTTGTATGTTAAGTATTTTTGTTCACTTGTGATCTGAAGATCACACACTAGAGTGGCAATAATCACGTCCTTAGTAAATGCTTGAAACCATAGGCCCAGCTTAACGCCCTCTGTAGTGGGGCTTCATATCATGCCAAAGTCATCTATTGCGCCCCATAGCGCCCGGCTACACCATTACGGCCAGCGCAATGGGGTAATTTTTTCCCACCCTATTATGTACATCACGGCGTTACCATTCTTTCCCCACTCATACACATATATATACATACATATATATAAAACCCATACATGTATAACCCCACTACACACTCAAGTTATATAAAGCCCCATAAAACCACTCTCTTACACAATCCGTCACTTGTCGCATAACGCCCCACAAGGGGCTTTATGACTACACATGGCCTAAGTACGGTGGGAGGGGGCGGCTGACCCCCCGAACTTTTCCCTAAGCAGTGGAGAGTATGTAGTTTTTGTATAGAAATATTTGGGTATATACATTTACGACCCCATGATTTTATAGAAATTTTTAGGCCCGATTACTCCCCCCCTCTCCCGGTTTGAAATCTAAAGCTTCATCAGTGCATGAAATTAAACCCAAATCAAGAGTTCAAATTATGTAGTAAATTTTAGTTAGCAAATGGACAAACCATAGAGTAAGGGTAAGGTTGCTGTAACGTGACTTAAAGGTCATGGGCTATACGTATAGATTTAGTACAAATTTGGGACCAGCTGACAACGAAGGTTCTACTATGTGGACAAATAATTGACGAGTCGGTCGATTTTTTATTTTGTGTGGTAATGATTGCAACCGTAGAGAGGCCATAGCCGACAACGAAGGTGCTACTATGTGGGTTGAGTCGTAGAAACAGTTTTTAGCAAGACAATTATACATACACCAAGCTCAACTTGGTCTGGCGCTCCTTGGTAGGGATGACAATGGCATCGGTTTGGGGCAACTATTGGTAATCCTAGTCCAATACACAGTCATAAAAGTGTCCATACCTGGTTGAAAACTGTTTCCCATATTTATTATTCTGGTATTGGGCATACCCGTGGTTATCTGGTATAGAGAATAGCTTGTTAAAAATACATATTGGGATTTCTAAATACATATTTTTCTTGGTGTCCAGGCTTTTTTTAGTATTTTAACAACAATAAACTGAAATATGATAAACTACCTACATATCATTATCACAAAAATAGTTTGAAATAGGCACCCAGGGACAAGGAAGTGCATCATAGTAAGTGACAAAATGATTTGGAGAGTTGAAAATAAGGATAAAAGTTGATACTTCATTTCAATAAAATTTCTATAAAGTTCTTTTTACGTAAAGAAACAACTAGAATGAACCGTTACTAGATTAAGATTAATGAAAAATAGAAATGAAAACTAATTTTTTTTGTGTAAACCAATTAATGTTTTAGGTAATAGGGTATGTATCACATAATCCCAAAACCATCACGTACACAGGTTAGTTTTGAAACTAATGTTGTACCGGGTCTCACATCTAAGTACTCATTGCATTATTGGTTCCAAATATTTTGGGTTTTGGATTAGCCAATCAACTTCAGATTTGATTGCCATTCCTACCCCTTATACCCATCATGCACCGGATATCCCCTTTAAATTTCCTTCAACACTACAGTTTTTATACTACTGTTGTTATGATTGATCTAAACCCACCGGGGCGGACCTAGATGGTCTCGACAAGGTCGCCACACCCTATGAAAGTCTTTTTAGTGTGTATATATATACACATGATCTAGTACTGTTTGACTACCAAGAAATTTTGACACCAAACCTTAAAATCGACATGATTGAAACAGGTCGGATGTGGACCGAAGCGACGATATCAACAACGACTAGAGATGGATAGGAAGAGAGATAATTATTATAGAGGCCGATGCTTTAGTGATGGTGCAGCTATCAACGACTTTCGAAGGAAATTATTATGCACGTAAAGGATGCCTGTAAAGAAAAATTGAGGGATAGAAAAGGATTTGAAAATTTTATTTAAAAACATAGTAAACATGATTTGTTTTACATTTTCTTTTTCGTTTGTTTTATTTTGTTTTGAATATTTTAATTTATTATATGCTTTTTAAGCTATTATAAATATTGTCTGTTTCTTAAAAAACGGTACAACCGGTTCGATAAGTAACCATTTGACTATGTGATTTATTACAATGTTAGCTTGGTTATGAAGATTGAGTATTTTAATTTTGTATTTACCATTTAATATTTTTTTTATTTTTAATTTTTTATTATGCTCCTTGACCGACAACAAATTTAATATTTATAGATAGAAATTTAATATTTATTGATAGACTATCATCATATAATATTTATCCGTAGACAAACGACAAGAAAGTCTGCCTTTGCTTACCACTGATTGTGTTTGTTATCTACAATGGAGAGAAAGAAAGTAGTGATGGAAAATGCTCTGCCAAATCATGCACTAGCACACAGTTTTTCGTATTCAATTCCTCCAGAAAGTAGGATGTGTGCGTGACCACAACACCATGGGAGACTGAAAGTGAGAAGTGTGTGTGTGTATATATATATTTATATATATGATGGTAGCAATTTATTGATTGATGGATGCAACAAATAAAAGGAGAATGGAATATATAAAGGAGTTATTGCATCTTGTGGTGGTGTAAGTTGATGAGAGATCGCCAACGCTCCAACAGGACCACTACTTGGTTCTGATGATTTATCACTGAACTTTGCTTATATTCCCCAATCCTTGAAAACTTAGCATTGGTCCATTTGATCTCCTTTTCATGTGATATGTAATCTTTGTTCAATGTATCAACTTGTATGATTGTTAACTACAATGATATGCACATCGTGAAGCACTCGGCTAAGGTGATGGTGGGTTTGATCAAGCGTTGGTGTTAATCTTGTGACGTAACCATTGTGAAATGGTAGATTTGGATTGAAACTAAACATTTTGCCAAAAACACCCTAACGTAATCATGAAATTGATTAAATTTTGCTGGTGACTTCAAATCTCTTGAAGGAAACATGATTTTCAAATTATGGTATCTAATACTTAATTTGATTATTTTAGGGTGATAATTATGATAACTTATTAACAATTATTTGATATATATTTTTTATGTGAATAATATGAGTGCCCATTCATTAAACATGGTTGTGTATATTTTCGACTCTAAAAACTTTACAAATTAGGATTTTATATGATCATTCCAGATACAAGGATATATAAACATAGATTCATAACACACACATATATATATATATATGAAATAAATCATTAGAAAACTTAAATGATACTAGAACTTTGAGAAAACCACTTTTGGAAAAGATTTTTTTTAATTTTATTTTTTCATTCTTTTGATATGTTATTACCATTCATGGAAATTAAAAAGAAAATAAAACATAAATGTAGATTGATGAGCGGTGATATATATATATATATTATATATATATATATATATATATATATATATATATATATATATATATATAAAAGAATGATCTGTTGAAAACCACCCTTTATTGCAAGAATCGCAAAACCTAATGTGAATACAACCAAAAATACCTAAAAAATTAAAAAACACACAAAAAAATTTAATATTTTTTAAAAAAATCGTTATATTTCGATACAAAAAAATACTAAAAAAATTCGAGTAATAATTATCTCTGCACATGTGCATGTGTATCATTTCGTAGACAAATTCCATATACATTACTAATATTAGACAATTGCACTTTCATTTACACTAACATCCATAATACAATACTTTTTACATTAAAAGTATTATAAATGCACATGTGCATCTATATGTATAAACATGTTATAACGTGTTTTGGTACACTACTTTGAATACCCTTTCGCTTTCATCTATCATACCATCCATAATACACTACTATTGCCTCCAACCATCCATAATACAATACCATTACCTCCTACCATCCATCATACAATACCGTTACAAATATATCACTTTATTACATGTACATCAACACCCAATATACCTTCCGAAACAACATATTACATCATAAAGTGACAAATATAATCAAAACATCAACCACTAAATATAACTAACCAAAAAACATGTATATGGGCCTACTTTATCATTCAAAATAAAAAAAATTGTTTACCAAAATACATTATATCATGGTTATAAATAATGATATACATGTGCATTTTTAATATTAATACCATCATTCAAAATCAAAAACTTTTTTATACCAAAACACGTTATATCATGGTTATACATAATGATGTACATGTGCATTTTTAATATTGTTAATGTAAAAGAGTAAATGAACGTGCAATTGTCTACTACTGGTAATGTATTGCGGAATTTGTCCAAGAAATGATACATATGCACATGTGCATCGATAATCGTTACTCGAAATTTTTTCTAGCGATTTTTTTTAAATATAAAAATACCAAAAACATTTACCAAACATAGAAAAAAAATTTTAACCGCGAGAACCAATGTAAGCACAGAAAAAATATTTTTAATATTTTTTTTAAAAAATCGTTATATTTCGTCAAAAAAAAATTCGAGTAACAATTATCGATGCACATGTGCATTTGTATCATTTCTTATACAAATTTTGTCATACATTACAAGTAGTAGACAACTGCAATATCATTTACACTACTATCCGTATTGCACTACTTTTTACATTAGCAATATTAAAAATGCACATGTGTATCATTATGTATAACTATGATATAACGTGTTTTGATACAAAAAGTTTGTAATTTTGAATGATGAAGTAGGCCCATATACATGTTTTTTGATTAGTTATATCTAGTAGTTAATGGTTTGGTTATATTTGTCACTTTATGATTAATATGTTGTTTGGATAGTATAAAGGGTGTTGATATACATGTATTAATGTGAAATATTTGTAATGATATTGTATCATGGCTGGTAGGAGGTAATGGTTTTGTATTATGGATGGTAAGAGGTAATGGTAGTTGATTTTGGATGATATGATAGATGCAATGGAAAGTGTATTTAAAGTAGTGTACCAAAACACGTTATATCACGTTCATACGTATAGATGCACATGTGCATTTCTAATATTGTTAATGTAAAAAGTAATGTATTATGGCCGGTAGTGTAAATGAAAGTTCAATTGTCTAATATTGGTAATGTATTAAGGAATTTATCAAGGCACATGTGCGTGGATAATTGTTACTCGAATTTTTTTAGTGACGAAATATAGCGATTTCTTCAAAAAAATTGTGTGTCTTTTTTTATTTTTTTTTAGATATTTTTTGTTGTGCTTACATTAGTTCTCACGATCTTGCAATAAAGGGTGGTTCTTAACGGATCTTTCTCATATATATATATATATATCATAGTGGTTGGGTTCAAATGAAAAGATATTCTTTGTAAGAGAAAAAAAAGTAAAAATATTCAACCAATAGGAATGCTACATTGGCTTCATTTAATATTATTGTAAGGGTAATTTACTTGCATCATTAATTTGTAATCATTCTTTTTAATATCTAATTACATTAAATTTATAATTTATTTTTAAAATATATATTTAAAAAAATAATTTAGAGTGTAGGATAATTTTTTATGTATGTAGACAAAAAAAATGGTATGCAGAATGATAGTATTTATTTAATAATTAATTAGTCAAATATAATAATAAATAAGTTAAGAAAAAAATTGTTTACCAAGTGGAATGATCTGATCATATCCATTCTCACTAGGCTATAATGCATATACACCAATTTAGAAGAAAACCAATAAATATGAGAAAACTTAAGAATCTAACTCAAAACCTAATGGTCTCTAACTAAACCTTATCCCACCCTAAATATGCTATTAGGCCAATGGTCCATATTCAATAAGAGTTATTCGAGTAAACACATTATTTTTTATTTATTTTTGTTCTTCGTGACATATAATTATAAGTAATCAACTTCTCAATTTCTTTGAACATTTATAACTGATTATTTATACTATATGCATAGTATATGTTGTTTTTTATACAATATTTCCATAATATAAATTAGCAACATTTTATTGCTATATGTTGTTATACTATATGCATAGGGAGTATTTAAAAAAAATTGATTTTTCAATTTTAACTTAGATTTTTTATATTTTGCATTTTTACCTTTTTGATTTTTTTATATTTCAGCTTTTCTCATCTTATTTTTCCCATTTAACAGGCTCATCGCAACGCGTCTGTGTTTCTCTATTTGACCTGTTTGTCATAACGTGAATGTCACACCCCGACACGCAGCGGAATAAAAGTTGGGGCATAATTGGGTTATCACCAAAGCTCATGATATTTACTAATATGTTTCATATTTATTAAAGTCAAAATTACATTCCAAATAATCCAAACATGTCCATACAATACAAAGAAAATAACCAAAGAAAATAATTCCAAGCTCTAATTCATTTTATTCTTCTAGTCCAATCCTATGTGTTTCTAGCTGCAGCGGGTTCACCTGTATCATGTGTAAAAATGAGGGTTTTTGGGTCAACATAAGTTGGCGAGTGAACCTTGTTAGATAAACATTTATTTTTAATTTACTTGTTAGTTTATCAATGAAAAATTGTGCATAATCATAAAAGAGCAAATGTAAATAATCAAGCAGTAGCAATAGCAATCACAACTATAACATACAATAACATATGATAGCATACATTAACATACCAACATCATACGATAAATAACATGAATGAAACTGTGCGATCAAGGCTCAATCAAACGGAGCCGATCGTATTGCATGTACTGAAAATGATAAATGTCTGTGCGATCAAGGCTTAATCAAACGGAGCCGATCGTATGTTGGCACGCCAGGTTCTCGCTCATAATGTAATGGGGAACTTACTCAACGCTCATAATGTAATGGGGAGCGGCGGCCTATGAAATTGCATGTACTGAAAATAATAAATTAAATCTAACAATAACCACACAAACAGTTGAAACAAACTGAATACACATGTTCATGATATGATGTATGCACAATGATTTAAATATAATATATTGCAAGACACATGATACACCCCAAAACGTGATTAAAACTGGGAATTTGTAAAGATTCACTCACATTGGGTGCGTTTGATTGGAGATGGTGAGATGCGCACGAGTTGTAAGAGCGGAACAACGAGAATTAACTAACCTAAATAATAACGGAAAATATAGTAAATGAATGGATTTTATTAAGGATTTTAATAGAATTTTTAGATATATTTTTACGAGTTTAAGGCTATTTCCTATCTTTAAAACATTATTTTTAAGTATTTTTAATTGATTTTTAAATTAAATTAAATAATAAAAAATATAAAAATATGTTGACTTTTGACCGTTGACTTTTTGACTTTGACTGTTTGACCGGTTTATTGTGTGACTGAAATGCGCTGGGTGAGGCTCGAACTCGTGACCTCCCGTACGCGTGCACGCAGCTCTACCAACTGAGCTACGTGTCTAACCCGAAATAATTCTGTTTTTAATTATACTTATATATTAACTCAATTTATCCAAAATCCTTTTATTTTCAAAAACATTTTAATTCGTCGAACCGGTGCCACTAACAGGTCTCGAACCCGGGACCTGTGCTTTAACGTTACACACAGTCCACCGCTGGACTGTGTGTCTAACTTGGCTCTAGCCTGATTAGCGTTGATATTGAAAGCTCTTCCTCTTGCAGGTGGAGGGGCTTGGTTCGCTTGATTCACCGGGTTGGCTTGGGCCTGAGCATGAATAATGTTTACCAACCTTGGACAAGTGTTTCTGAAATGGCTTGGGTCTCCGCAATTGTAGCAAGCCCGCATAGGTTGACCCATAGGATAATGGGTTGGTAATATGTTTGGGCTAAATGTTGGGCGGGTGGATATAGTAGGGTTGTTGGGCTTGACCCATTATTTGCTGGTGGGTTTGGGTTGAAGGCTGGTGGCGGTTCGTTCGCTGAGGCATGCGGCAGGTTTGAACAGTATGACCTGCGCGACCACAGCCGGTGCAATGTTGGCAAGGATAATCAAGAGAATGGTGATATTGGAAACGGTTGCATTTTGGTAACGGGCCAGAGTATGGTCTTTTGTATGGTGCAGGTGAAGGGACAACTTGGGTAATGGGTGCAGCAGGAATAGGGGAGTTGGTTTGTGTAACAGAGAAGTTTCTGGTGTTGCGCTTCCTCTTGTTAGCAAACTTAGAGGAGGAGATAGAATGGTTTGAAGTTTGACCCTCAACAGGAGCTTTCTTTTTCTCTTCTTTAAACTTCCCGTTGCGAATTCGATTCTCGGTCAGTTCAGTCGCTAGCTCCATAGCAGCTTCAAGTGTTACCGGTGAAATGCTGAGAACTGAATCTTGAATTTTCAAGGGAAGTCCTCGAATATAATGCTCGATCAAACGATAAGTTGGGGTGAACAAGTTAGGGACCATTTGGTTCAACTCTAAGAACCTCTTGTTATAGGTGGTATAATCTCCCTCCTTCTGCTTTAAAGAATGAAATTCGTCCTCCAACTTTTTTATTTCACTCCTAGGACAGAAACGCCTAGTCGTGATTTCCCTTAATTCCTCCCAAGTTAAGGCCATTGCATCATCAATTCCCCTCTTCCCCTTTTCAGTATTCCACCAGGTGAGAGCTACTCTAAATAGTCTCCCGGTGGCGTATCGAACCTTGCGTCAGGACAATCGCAGTTGAGGAAGGTGTTTTCCATTTCCTCAAACCAATGGAGGAGAGCAGTGACACCTTCGGTCCCTTCAAATTTAGGAGGATCACAAGACTTGAAATGTTTGTATGAGCACTTGCTGGTAGGAGGGTTGCCGATGTTCTGGTCATTCTGTTGGGGAGGATTAGTGGGATTTGTGACGAGAGCTTGTTGTACTTGAACCACAATGTCAGGCAGTATCGTGGCCATTTGTTTCGCGATTTGTGTGGGCAAGCGTTCGTGAGACCTTCCTGATCTTTTACCCCCTCGTTGTTGTCTGGACGACATCTACAGGAACATACATAAGAAGATTGTGAGTTTATGGTGTCTTTTTAGGTGTCATGTGTCTTTAAGAAAATGAAAATGAAAATAACATAAATATCAATAATGCAACTACATCCATAGGATGTCTTGGGTTTGCTCATGTTGGGCCTCAAATGTCCCCCATAACTTCACCTGTATAGTCATGTGGGCCCCCATGACTATTGGCTTGGTAGGATTCACATTAGTATTGGCGATTTAACACTCGCATCACCCAAATGCAAACCACAAAATATGTTCACGAGATGTATGGTCGGAATGTGTCCAGGTATAGACACAATGACAACTCAAAGTGGGGTTAGCTCACACGACGTTTGGTATAGCATGCTTTGGCCTAATAGGTACTTCGTACTCTCATCGTTAGTCCCCAGGTAGGCAAACTGGTCCTTTATTTTGGATTTATACGAATGCCAGCCTAGACAGGACGTTCCGACTACCGGTACTGGTACCCTTCCAGTTACTACATGCCCGTGATGAGAACTCACTTTGATGAGATTTGAAAACACAAAAATCGTTGTAAAAGCAATCATGAAAATGATGTGGTGTGTGCTTTCATGAATATGATATGCTATGAGATTATGATTTAGGATAGGCATTATATGATAATATATACTTATGAACATGCTTGCATAACATTGAATGTAACATTTAACATAAAACATATAAACATCATGAAATTTGGCATGTAACACACAAAAATCTTAAAAATTTCTAATCAACTATAGTATAGGCTCTAAGAGTCTAATAATCTATCCTATATCCCTATAGTCATGGCTCTGATACCAATCTGTCACACCCCGACCCGCAGCGGAATAAAAGTCGGGGCATAATTGGGTTATCACCAAAGCTCATGATATTTACTAATATGTTTCATATTTATTAAAGTCAAAATTACATTCCAAATAATCCAAACATGTCCATACAATACCAAGAAAATAACCAAACAAAATAATTCCAAGCTCTAATTCATTTTATTCTTCTAGTCCAATCCTATGTGTTTCTGGCTGCAGCGGGTTCACGTGTATCATGTGTAAAAATGGGGGTTTTTTGGTCAACATAAGTTGGCGAGTGAACCTTGTTAGATAAACATTTATTTTTGATTTACTTGTTAGTTTATCAATGAAAAATTGTGCATAATCATAAAAGAGCAAATGTAAATAATCAAGCAGTAGCAATAGCAATCACAACTATAACATACAATAACATATGATAGCATACATTAACATACCAACATCATTCGATAAATAACATGAATGAAACTGTGCGATCAAGGCTCAATCAAACGGAGCCGATCGTATTGCATGTACTGAAAATGATAAATGTATGTGCGATCAAGGCTCAATCAAATGGAGAATTAACTAACCTAAATAATAACGGAAAATATAGTAAATGAATGGATTTTATTAAGGATTTTAATAGAATTTTTAGATATATTTTTACGAGTTTAAGGCTATTTCCTATCTTTAAAACATTATTTTTAAGTATTTTTAATTGATTTTTAAATTAAATTAAATAATTAAAAATATAAAAATATGTTAACTTTTTGGGTTGACCGTTGACTTTTTGACTTTGACTGTTTGACCGGTTTATTGTGTGACTGAAATGCGCTGAGTGAGGCTCGAACTCGTGACCTCCCGTACGCGTGCACGCAGCTCTACCAACTGAGCTACGTGTCTAACCCGAAATAATTCTGTTTTTAATTATAATTATATATTAACTCAATTTATCCAAAATCCTTTTATTTTCAAAAACATTTTAATTCGTCGAACCGGTGCCACTAACAGGTCTCGAACCCGGGACCTGTGCTTTAACGTTACACACAGTCCACCACTGGACTGTGTGTCTAACTTGGTTAATATACAAATTTTATTATACTTAACAACTAACGGAGTTAACCCGGTTCAGTTTTAAACAAAAAGGCATTTTATTACATAGAGGGTGCGTGTATCAGGGATCGAACTCGGGACGTATGCGTGTTTTTGTTCGCACACAGTCCACCGCTGGACTGTGTGTCTAACCCGTTCAAAATACCAATTTTAATTATTCTTATATTGTTAGCGCAGTTCGTCTTCTTCGTTGGTTTTTACAGACCGCAGATTACACCATTATATCTTGTTAATTCGATTGTTAAACATTGCACAAACTAATGTGAGATAGCAGAGATGATAATTAGAAGTAAACATACCGGTGAACGATTTATTACAGAATTCCGGCAAGGCGTCGGTCTCTATTTTTATGAACTTCAACTGAGCAAATCAATTAATCGTTTTGATTAGCTAATCAGGGAATTGAAGTGCTAAACAAACGTTAACAGTGTGTTTGAAGGTCCTTACCGTTTCACAGACGAAAATAAAGATTTCCAGAAATTTTCCGGCGAACTGGAATTATCCGATAACAGCGTCTGAATTCGATTTCAAGTGAAAGGTTTTAGTTAGAAATAGCTTAACAAATTGTTAGACTACGACGGTATTGAAGGACTTACCGTTTTGATGAAAAATACGGTTTTCTGGCGAACTTGCAAAAATTTCCGACGAATAAAATAAACTTCTCCGGTGAACTGTAAAGTGTGCGGAAATGTAATTGGAGGTTTGTGGAATGTTTCTGAGTCGCGAGAAAGATGTTTGATTGCAGTAATTCGGATTATTGGATAACTTCGGTTATAAAACCCATCATCATCAGAATTCAAGTCAATTCAAGTCTGAATTGATTAGAATTGTCGGTGCATCGGTTATAAACCTGAATTCGCGATTATTCAAACGTTTTAGACGGTTGAATAGCCGATTTCGGTTATCAGTTGGCGCAACTGGTTCATCTAGGTTTGTATATAAGACTTATTTGTTTCCTAGAGTTGACAGAAAACAAACAAGTGGCGGAGTGGTTATGCGTGTGAGTGTTAAATCTTTGATGTTACAACCCGGCTGACCCGGGTTCGAGTCCCGGCAGCCCCAATTTATTTTTAATCACTTTATTTATACTTTTTATCAATTATAACTTTTATGGTTTAGTTTGTTTATTAATTATGTATCATTAAAAATTAAAATAAGCATAAATAGGCAACGAACATTTATAACTGAATATTCGATTACAAACGGAGCGGGTTTGGTAAAACCCGTTTTCGAAAAATGTTACAGTATCCCCTACTTTTAGGAATTTCGTCCCGAAATTTAAGTAGTAGAAGTAGTAGGAAAAAGATGCGGGTATTTTTCACGCATTGAGTCTTCACGTTCCCAAGTAAACTCAGGTCCCCGTTTCGACTCCCAGCGTACCCTAACAATTGGAATGCGACTTCGTCGTAGACGTTTTTCTCCGAAGTCCATGATCTCTACTGGTCTTTCAATAAAATGCATAGATTCATCAATCTGAATATCTTCCAGAGGAATGTGGAGGTTTTCATCAACGAGGCACTTCTTCAAGTTTGATACGTGGAATGTGGGATGAATCTTGTTGAGTTCTTCTGCTAGATCAAGCTTGTATGCTACAGGTCCTACTCTTTCGAGTATCTTGAAAGGTCCTACGTAGCGTGGTGCTAGCTTGCCTTTTTGACCAAAACGAACTACTCCCTTCCACGGTGATACTTTTAGAAGTACATGATCACCAATGTTAAACTCTAAAGGCTTCCGTCGTTTATCTGCATAACTCTTTTGACGACTCTGAGCCGCTAGAAGATTGTTTCGAATTTGATGGATCTTGTCTGTGGTTTCTTGAATCAATTCCGGACCCGTGATTTGAGCTTCCCCAATTTCGTGCCAACATACTGGAGATCGGCACTTACGACCATATAAGGCTTCAAAAGGTGCCATGCCGATGCTTGAATGATAGCTTTTGTTGTACAAAAATTAAACTAATGGGAGATGAGCGTCCCAATTTCCCTTGAAGTCTATGACACATGCTCGAAGAATATCTTCAAGATTTTGAATGGTGCGTTCAGATTGACCATCAGTTTGAGGGTGATAGGCGGTACTGAGATCTATTCGCGTACCCATAGCGGCTTGTACTGCTTTCCATGTTCGTGAAGTGAAACGACCATCACGATCAGAAATAATGCTTAACGGTACTCCATGTCGGCTTATGATTTCGCTGATATAAATACGAGCTAGCTTTTCGTTCTTGAAATCTTCGCGGATAGGAATAAAGTGAGCTGACTTTGTAAGTCGGTCAATTATTACCCATATAGTGTCATACCCACCAGAAGTGCGAGGTAACCCGGTAATGAAGTCCATGGTTATATTTTCCCACTTCCATACAGGTATTTCAGGTTGGACCAGAAGTCCTGAGGGTCTTTGGTGTTCAGCTTTCACTTTGGAACATGTAAGGCACTTAGAAACAAAAACAGCAATATCCTTTTTCATTCCAGGCCACCAATAGGTATATCGTAGGTCTTGATACATCTTCGGCTCCTGGGTGTATAGAGTATCGCGTTTTGTGAGCTTCATTCATAAGAATTTCACGAAGATTGTTGTGGTCAGGAATCCAGATACGATCTAGGTAGTACAGAATACCGTCAGATTTAGTTTCAATTTTAAGTTCAGCTCCACAGGACATCTCCTTTCGCACATCATCTTCTGTTACTGAAACATGTTGGGCTTCTCGAATTTGATCTTTAACGTCAGTTATGATTTGCGAACATAGAAGACGAATGGAGTTCGAATACCCCTTTCGACTAAGTGCATCAGCCACCACATTTGCTTTGCCAGGGTGGTACCGAATTTCACAGTCGTAGTCATTTAGAAGTTCGACCCATCTTCGTTGCCTCATGTTTAACTCCTTTTGATTGAAGATATGTTGAAGACTCTTGTGGTCAGTGTATATTTCACACTTAGTACCATAGAGATAATGTCTCCATATCTTAAGAGCGAACACAACGGCTCCAAGTTCCAGGTCATGGGTGGTGTAGTTCTTCTCATGCGTCTTGAGTTGTCTCGAAGCATAAGCTATAACTTATCCTCTTTGCATCAAAACGCAGCCTAATCCTTGCCCTGACGCGTCGCAATAGACCACAAAATCATCACAACCTTCAGGAAGAGTGAGGATTGGTGCATCACAGAGTTTTTGTTTAAGGGTTTGGAAGGCTTCTTCTTGCTTGGGTCCCCATATGAAAGGTTTTCCCTTATGAGTTAAAGCCGTGAGTGGTACAGCAATGCGTGAGAAGTTTGAAATGAATCGATGATAATAACCAGCCAAACCAAGAAAAGATCTTACTTCAGTTGGTGTACGTGGCGCTTGCCATTCTTGTACCGCTTTGATCTTTGAGGGGTCGACATGTATTCCCTTGTCATTGACTACATGTCCGAGGAATTGCACCTCTTTTAACCAGAATTCGCATTTGGAGAATTTGGCGTAAAGCTTTTCATTCTCTAGAAGTGTAAGGATGAGTCGAAGATGAGGCTCATGATCAGTTTTAGATTTTGAATAAATAAGAATGTCGTCGCTGAAGACTATAACAAATCGATCAAGATAAGGTTTGCAGACTCTGTTCATTAGGTCCATGAAGACTGCTGGAGCGTTGGTTAAACCAAATGGCATGACCATGAATTCATAATGACCATAACGAGTTCGGAATGCGGTCTTTGGGACGTCTTCTTCATGTACTCTAAGTTGATGATAACCAGATCGAAGGTCGATTTTTGAAACGCAGCTGGCACCTTGAAGTTGGTCAAGAAGATCATCAATGCGAGGTAATGGATAGCGATTCTTGATTGTTAATTTGTTGAGCTCTCTGTAGTCGATGCACATACGAAACGATCCATCTTTCTTCTTTACAAAAAGGACAGGTGCACCCCAAGGCGATGAGCTAGGACGTATGAATCCCTTGTCAGTCAACTCTTGTAATTGACTGGCTAGCTCTTGCATTTCAGAGGGGGCTAACCTATAAGGAGACTTTGCAACTGGTGTAGCACCAGGTATAAGATCAATACGGAATTCTACTTCTCTAACTGGAGGAAGTCCTGAAATGTCGTCAGGAAAAACTTGTGGGAAATCTTTTACTATTGGAATGACTTCAAGTTTCTTCTCCATGGTTCCCTTTTTGATGATATGAGCTAAAAACGCGACATAATTCTTGCGAAGATATTTTTGAGCTTGAAGACAAGACATTAAGCTGAGCCCTTTCGACGAGGTTTCTCCAAAGATTCGAAGAGTCTGACCGTTTGAAAGAGGAATACGATAAACTTTTCGCGACATATAACTTCTGCCTGATGTTGACTAAGCCAGTCCATACCGATTATGATATCAAAACTTCTCAACTTCATAGGAATAAGGTCAACTAGAAAATTATGGTCGTTTAGAGTAAGAGTGCAATTACGTATAATAGAGTTCAATGAGACGGTTTCCCGTCTGCAACTTCTACCGTTATGGATTCCATGAGCTTATCACGATTTTGGTTTAGGATAGGTTCAAATTCTAAGGATACAAAACTTTTATCCGCGCCAGTATCAAACAACATGGATGCATATCTACCATTTATAAGGAACGTATCGTTAACCACATTGTCGTCAGCTCTAGCCTGATTAGCGTTGATATTGAAAGCTCTTCCTCTTGTAGGTGGAGGAGCTTGGTTCGCTTGATTCACCGGGTTGGCTTGGGCCTGAGCATGAATAATGTTTACCAACCTTGGACAAGTGTTTCTGAAATGGCTTGGATCTCCGCAATTGTAGCAAGCCCGCATAGGTTGACCCATAGGATAATTGGGTTGGTAATATATTTGGGCTAAATGTTGGGCGGGTGGATATAGTAGGGGTTGTTGGGCTTGACCCATTATTTGCTGGTGGGTTTGGGTTGAAGGCTGGTGGCGGTTCGTTCGCTGAGGCATGCGGCAGGTTTGAACAGTATGACCTGCGTGACCACAGCCGGTGCAATGTTGGAAAGGATAATCAGGAGATTGGTGATATTGGCAACGGTTGCATTTTGGTAACGGGCCAGAGTATGGTCTTTTGTATGGTGCAGGTGAAGGGACAACTTGGGTAATGGGTGCAGCAGGAATAGGGGAGTTGGTTTGTGTAACCGCGAAGTTTCTGGTGTTGCGCTTCCTCTTGTTAGCAAACTTAGAGGAGGAGATGGAATGGTTTGAAGTTTGACCCTCAACAGGGGCTTTCTTTTTCTCTTCTTTAAACTTCCCGTTGCGAATTCGATTCTCGGTCAGTTCAGTCGCTAGCTCCATAGCAGCTTCAAGTGTTACCGGTGAAATGCTGAGAACTGAATCTTGAATTTTCGAGGGAAGTCCTCGAATATAATGCTCGATCAAACGATAAGTTGGGATGAACAAGTTAGGGACCATTTGGTTCAACTCTAAGAACCTCTTGTTATAGGTGGTATGATCTCCCTCCTTCTGCTTTAAAGAATGAAATTCGTCCTCCAACTTTTTAATTTCACTCCTTGGACAGAAACGCCTAGTCATGATTTCCCTTAATTCCTCCCAAGTTAAGGCCATTGCATCATCAATTCCCCTCTTCCCCTTTTCAGTATTCCACCAGGTGAGAGCTACCCCAAATAGTCTCCCGGTGGCGTATCGAACCTTGCGTCAGGACAATCGCAGTTGAGGAAGGTGTTTTCCATTTCCTCAAACCAATGGAGGAGAGCAGTGACACCTTCGGTCCCTTCAAATTTAGGAGGATCACAAGACTTGAAATGTTTGTATGAGCACTTGCTGGTAGGAGGGTTGCCGATGTTCTGGTCATTCTGTTGGGGAGGATTAGTGGGATTTGTGGCGAGAGCTTGTTGTACTTGAACCACAATGTCAGGCAGTATCGTGGCCATTTGTTTCGCGATTTGTGTGGGCAAGCGTTCGTGAGACCTTCCTGATCTTTTACCCCCTCGTTGTTGTCTGGACGACATCTACAGGAACATACATAAGAAGATTGTGAGTTTATGGTGTCTTTTTAGGTGTCATGTGTCTTTAAGAAAATGAAAATAACATAAATATCAATAATGCAACTACATCCATAGGATGTCTTGGGTTTGCTCATGTTGGGCCTCAAATGTCCCCCATAACTTCACCTGTATAGTCATGTGGGCCCCCATGACTATTGGCTTGGTAGGATTCACATTAGTATTGGCGATTTAACACTCGCATCACCCGAATGCAAACTACAAAATATGTTCACGAGATGTATGGTCGGAATGTGTCCAGGTATAGACAAAATGACAACTCAAAGTGGGGTTAGCTCACACGACGTTTGGTATAGCATGCTTGGGCCTAATAGGTACTTCGTACTCTCATCGTTAGTCCCCAGGTAGGCAAACTGGTCCTTTATTTTGGATTTATACGAATGCCAGCCTAGACAGGACGTTCCGACTACCGGTACTGGTACCCTTCCAGTTACTACATGCCCGTCATGAGAACTCACTTTGATGAGATTTGAAAACACAAAAATCGTTGTAAAAGCAATCATGAAAATGATGTGGGTGTGCTTTCATGAATGTGATATGTTTTGAGATTATGATTTAGGACAGGCATTATGATAATATATACTTATGAACATGCTTGCATAACATTGAATGTAACATTTAACATAAAACATATAAACATCATGAAATTTGGCATGTAACACACAAAAATCTTAAAACTTTCTAATAAACTATAGTATAGGCTCTAAGGGTCTAATAACCTATCCTATATCCCTATAGTAATGGCTCTGATACCAATCTGTCACACCCCGACCCGCAGCGGAATAAAAGTCGGGGCATAATTGGGTTATCACCAAAGCTCATGATATTTACTAATATGTTTCATATTTATTAAAGTCAAAATTACATTCCAAATAATCCAAACATGTCCATACAATACAAAGAAAATAACCAAACAAAATAATTCCAAGCTCTAATTCATTTTATTCTTCTAGTCCAATCCTATGTGTTTCTGGTTGCAGCGGGTTCACCTGTATCAGGTGTAAAAATGGGGGTTTTTGGGTCAACATAAGTTGGCGAGTGAACCTTGTTAGATAAACATTTATTTTTGATTTACTTGTTAGTTTATCAATAAAAATTGTGCATAATCATAAAAGAGCAAATGTAAATAATCAAGCAGTAGCAATAGCAATCACAACTATAACATACATTAACATATGATAGCATACATTAACATACCAACATCATACGATAAATAACATGAATGAAACTGTGCGATCAAGGCTCAATCAAACGGAGCCGATCGTATTGCATGTACTGAAAATGATAAATGTATGTGCGATCAAGGCTCAATCAAATGGAGCCGATCGTATGTTGGCACGCCAGGTTCTCGCTCATAATGTAATGGGGAACTTGCTCAACGCTCATAATGTAATGGGGAGCGGCGGCCTATGAAATTGCATGTACTGAAAATAATAAATTGAATCTAACAATAACCACACAAGCAGTTGAAACAAACTGAATACACATGTTCATGATATGATGTATGCACAATGATTTAAATATAATATATAGCAAGACACATGATACACCCCAAAACGTGATTAAAACGAGGAATTTGTAAAGATTCACTCACATTGGGTGCGTTTGATTGGAGATGGTGAGATGCGCACGAGTTGTAAGAGCGGAACAACGAGAATTAACTAACCTAAATAATAACGGAAAATATAGTAAATGAATGGATTTTATTAAGGATTTTAATAGAATTTTTAGATATATTTTTACGAGTTTAAGGCTATTTCCTATCTTTAAAACATTATTTTTAAGTATTTTTAATTGATTTTTAAATTAAATTAAATAATTAAAAATATAAAAATATGTTAACTTTTTGGGTTGACCGTTGACTTTTTGACTTTGACTGTTTGACCGGTTTATTGTGTGACTGAAATGCGCTGAGTGAGGCTCGAACTCGTGACCTCCCGTACGCGTGCACGCAGCTCTACCAACTGAGCTACGTGTCTAACCCGAAATAATTCTGTTTTTAATTATAATTATATATTAACTCAATTTATCCAAAATCCTTTTATTTTCAAAAACATTTTAATTCGTCGAACCGGTGCCACTAACAGGTCTCGAACCGGGACCTGTGCTTTAACGTTACACACAGTCCACCACTGGACTGTGTGTCTAACTTGGTTAATATACAAATTTTATTATACTTAACAACTAATGGAGTTAACCCGGTTCAGTTTTAAACAAAAAGACATTTTATTACATAGAGGGTGCGTGTATCAGGGATCGAACTCGGGACGTATGCGTGTTTTTGTTCGCACACAGTCCACCGCTGGACTGTGTGTGTAACCCGTTCAAAATACCAATTTTAATTATTCTTATATTGTTAGCGCAGTTCCTCTTCTTCGTTGGTTTTTACAGACCGCAGATTACACCATTATATCTTGTTAATTCGATTGTTAAACATTGCACAGACTAATGTGAGATAGCAGAGATGATAATTAGAAGTAAACATACCGGTGAACGATTTATTACAGAATTCCGGCAAGGCGTCGGTCTCTGTTCTTATGAACTTCAACTGAGCAAATCAATTAATCGTTTTGATTAGCTAATCATGGAATTGAAGTGCTAAACAAACGTTAACAGTGTGTTTGAAGGTCCTTACCGTTTCACAGACGAAAATAAAGATTTCCAGAAATTTTTCGGCGAACTGGAATTATCCGATAACGGCGTCTGAATTCGATTTCAAGTGAAAGGTTTTAGTTAGAAATAGCTTAACAAATTGTTAGACTACGACGGTATTGAAGGACTTAGCGTTTTGATGAAGAATACGGTTTTCCGGCGAACTTGCAGAAATTTCCGGTGAATAAAATAAACTTCTCCGGTGAACTGTAAAGTGTGCGGAAATGTAATTGGAGGCTTGTGGAATGTTTCTGAGTCGCGAGAAAGATGTTTGATTGCAGTAATTCGGATTATTGGATAACTTCGGTTATAAAACCCATCAACATCAGAATTCAAGTCAATTCAAGTCTGAATTGATTAGAATTGTCGGTGCATCGGTTATAAACCTGAATTCGCGATTATTCAAACGTTTTAGACGGTTGAATAGCCGATTTCGGTTTTTAGTTGGCGCAACCGGTTCATCTAGGTTTGTATATAAGACTTATTTGTTTCCTAGAGTTGACAGAAAACAAACAAGTGGCGGAGTGGTTATGCATGTGAGTGTTAAATCTTTGATGTTACAACCCGGCTGACCCGGGTTCGAGTCCCGGCAGCCCCAATTTATTTTTAATCACTTTATTTATACTTTTTATCAATTATAACTTTTATGGTTTAGTTTGTTTATTAATTATGTATCATTAAAAATTAAAATAAGCATATATAGGCAACGAACATTTATAACTGAATATTCGATTACAAACGGAGCGGGTTTGGTAAAACCCGTTTTCGACAAATGTTACAGTGAAGGTCCTAGATCGACTTAGTTATTACTTTCTGTGAGAGGGGATCGGCTCTCCTCTATGAGCACCAGACCGATTTGACTCAGTTAATAGAGGCGGAATTCATTGCTAGCGAGTTGGACAAACAAACAATCAAGTACGCTGCTTAAACGCCTTTACTTCGTATATTAATAAACGTGAAAGTTAGAGACGAGTAAACAACTGGACAGGGCTTCGCCGTAGTCACCTACCAACATATATTACACACAACACTCAAGCTCCAATATTTATAGGCCAACATGGCTCACACAAGAGTGAGGTTGTTGGCTCGTGCGAGTGGTTCCTCGTACGAGTGATAAGATTTCACTCGTACGAGCCACAACAGTCACTCGTACAAGCCATACAAAATACATAAACATATGACAATCTAAGCCCTATTTACATAACTAACATATCCTAGACGTAGGCGATAGACATTATACACCAACAAACTCCCCCTTGGATGTTGCCGCACTCTTGGATAGTCTTCAAAAATTTCTTCAAAAATCTACAAAAATCGTTTGACCTTTATGGTCCAAAGAAATGTTTCGGTGGCCTGCGACGCTCTTCAGAAGATATCGGCGGTTGGTTTGTAGGAGGAGGCCGATTGTAAGTATTCCCAAACTGAAAGCTTCTTAATGATGTGACTCTAGCTCTCTCAGCAATTCTTTCAACATTCTTTTCCTTCTTCCGCTACTCCTTCTCTTCCAGCTTTCTCCATGAAGTGTTCTATGTGTTCCTGAATGTATATCGTTAGCAAAACAACCATTAACAATCTTCTAGAATTGCAGCGCTTGATCTTTATCTCTCTCCTCATAACTGATCTTACTGTAGAATAAACATGTGATATCCTTCTGTGAGCCGTTGACTAGCCACATCGGGTCTAGTATTCGAATACCGCGACATACACCATATATATGTTTGTGCACAATGACGGATTCGGATAGTTCTTCAGTAATCTTCCAAGAATCTTCATCCGGTTAGACACAAATAACAACTTCACATGTGCATGAATCATAGTGTCACCATTTGTATATCTTGTAGAAATCTTGCTCCGTTTTAATCAGAGTGTTGGTGCATTATGTCTATTGCCTACCTCTAGGATGTCTCGATATTGTACGTTGGGCTTAAACGTCATTTATATAAATGTTTTTAATTGTTTTATATGTTTTGTAAGTTGACTCGTACGAGTGAGTCAATTGGCTCGTACGAGTGACTCTCTGTCACTCGTACGAAGCAACCAGTCGCACGAGTCACAGCTTCTGTTTCACTCACTCCATTACGAGTCATGTCGACCTATAAATAGAGGAGTGTTGTGTGAGAGTTAAGCAGAGTTAGTTCAGTTGGTATGGCAAAGCCCTGGTGATTTGTTTACTCGCGTATGTACTTTGCACGTCTTTCAATACAATTCAGAGCAGTTAAAAAGTATCCCTCTCTTGTTCGTTTGTCATCCTTTCTAGCAATGAATTCCGCCTCTGCTAGTTGAGTTAGATCAGACTAGTAGCTCATCAGAGGAGCTGATCCCCCGTTCACAAGTGGTATCAGAGCCTTGAGGCCTGATCTACTGACAAACGTCAAGTTTCTACAGGCTACCAACTGTTTCAGATCAGATTTACTGTTGCAGCTTTCTACTTCTACATTTCTCCCAAACACATTTTGGATTTGGAGGAAATTATGGACAAATTGGAAAAGGATTCTAGGATATCACGTTATAGTCCATTATAAACAATCCTTAACAATTTCAGATCTAAAATCGAGTTTAATCATGTTAAAATCGGTAAAATTCATCCGTTTGGAGACTTCGTTGTTTCGGAACTGACCATACGATTTAGGCCATTCGTACGAACAAGTAATCAGAATTTCTTAAAAACTTACAAGTTTCAAAATTTACAAGTGTGATTCACACGAGTTACACGTTCGTACGAGCATCTCATTCGTACGAGTGAAATTTCTCTTCTGTACGAGTGACTTTCTAGTTCGCACGAGTTACTTGTTTTTGTCATCTTGTCCGTACAAATTTCTAGTTCGTATGAACGGATCTTAATCGCACAAATTGTTTTGTTATCTGCACGAAAGAATTTTTCCAGACTAATCAGTTTGTTCAAAAAGTGTGTGTCTAAAGTTTTACAGGAAAAATGGCCGAATAATTTTACAACGCATTCGCTACATTTGCAGTCACGACCACAGCGGCTCAAAACATGAATCTCGAAAATGAGATGGGTACAGTGACCAAACCGCCGAAGTTAATTAACCTAGAAGACTTCGACAGCTGGAGCGAACGGTTCATGAATTGGGTCCAGGCAAATCACTTTACTTGCTGGTTCGCAATCGAAGTTAAATATCAAGCTCCTGTAGGTGAAAATGGTCTCGAAAAGACTCTAGCTCAACTCACGGATGTTGAAAGGGAAAGGTTCATAAACGAAAAGTAAATGATGAACATGCTGCAACAATCAATCAAAGAAGATATTCTGGCGTTGTTACAACACGATGATGATGCTCAATCATTATGGAATGCTCTTCGTTTGATGTTCCAGGGAGGTGCTCAGCTACGTAAGAGTAAACGCTCGTTGTTAAGTAAATAGTTTGTTATCTTTACGTTGATTAAAGGAGAGACAGTAACACAATTGATCGAAAGATACTTTCATTTGGTGGTGCAAATGAAGAGAATGGGAATCATAAAGAACAACGAAGAACTTATTGATAAGTTGGCTGATTCTCTACCGCAAGGCGAATGGCCTACTTATTTGACCATCTTGAAGAATGGAACCGAGTATGGTAATTTTTCATTACCACGTTCCATTGAAAGACTGGATGCACATGAACTTGAAATGCAAAAGATGGCAAAGAAAAAACCGTCCAAGTTCAACAAGATGTTAATCTATACTTCAAGAATAGTTCTGCTACTCAAATTCAGTCTCCAAAGATCCAGATTGCCTTCAGTGCTTACAGCTCGCCAAGTTCACCATCAAACAGTGGCTTTCAATCAGTTGCTATAGTTAATCCTCACACATCTCAAAGCCCACAGTCATCACATGGATCAAGCACTCCTCAAATCAACTAGAACAGTCAGTCAAATCCTACTCAAAGGGTTCACCAGTGTAATATCGTAGTGGATTTCCAGAATGCACAAAACTTCGATGAGAAAACCGCAAAGCAACACATGTCTCCATTAGCATCGGTTCTCGAATCCTATGATAGTCTTGTAACAGGAAGGATTGGAAATTCTGAAATGACCAGAGAGGACTACTATCAGATAGATACGGTTGAAATGGAGTGAATTGACATCAAGTGGTGTATGGCATCTATTGTTCGACGCGCACAACGTTTCATGGAAATTACGGGAAAAGAGAACTTGGGAGGTTTAGATGGAAAACTGGGATTCAACAAATCTAAAGTTACTTGTTTTAAGTGTCGGGAAAAAGGTCACTTTAAGCGTGAATGCCCAAATAGAGAAGCTCAAGGGAACCAGAAACCCATTTGCCGATGAGTGTTACAAAAAGGCTATTTACCACTGTCCTCAACCAAGAACTCGCATGGTGCAGATCAAAGATAAACAACCGAAGACCAAAGACAAAGCTCTAGTGGTTACTCAAGAAGATGAGGGCTTTAACTGGAACAAATATATTTCCAAGAATGAAAGTTTGGCTTTGGTTGTTGAGTTAATCGAAGAACCTGAAGAAGACTCGGAGGCAGCTTTTGATGAGGCAACAAAATATGATTATTACTATCATACATCATCAAAAGAGGAGGAACTTTTGAACAGTGCATTTAAACATCTCCTGCCTAACAATATGTTGAAAACTTTTGCAGGTTATTTTGCACCAAGTCATCAATCATCTTGCGAAGAACAAAAGAAGCCGTTGTTGAAGAGAGAGTTGATGAAAAGATGGAGAAGTTGTCGGATGACATCAGCAAGGCATGCATGGCAAACATCAATGAGATAAATGATTCTAAAAGTGAGTCTGTGGTAGAAACACCGTGTCTGAAATGTGCTGAGCCATGCAATGAATGTGTTGTAAAAGACACACGATATACTGAGCTCAAAAGTTTAACAAATAATTTGTCAAGTGATTAAAAATCAACTAAAGAAGCATACGAAAAATTAAGTAACTCTGTTAAACAATACACAAAAGCACTCAGAGAAAATGACGCAACACTCTTGATGCTTAAGGCGACAGTAATGGACAAGCAAATGGCCATTAATATTCACTTAAACACTATTGTTGAGCTTAAGAGTGAGCTTGAAAAGGTAAGAATCAAAAGTGAACGAGTTAACAAACTGTTAATCAATTATTCAACAAGCTCTTACGTCATTGATCACATTTTACCGAAAATTGAAAATAAAGAAGAATAAGAAAGGGATAAAAACAAGAGTGTGAGTTACGATCGAGTTCCACCCCCTATGTGGAATAGTTATGCATGTAAAAGCCAGCAGGGGTGGAAAAGGCACTCAGTCTAAAACTAAAAAACTGAACAATCAAATGAGTTGCCTACAAACATCGACGTAACTTACACAACCTCTGAAAGTGAATGTGACTTTGAGGTGGTTAAAACCGTGGTAGAAAATGTTTTAAAAAGTGAATCCAAAAAATCTGAGTCTGATGCTGAAACATCAGAAAATAGTTTGACTAATGATCCAAATGTCATAGTTTATAAAATGCAAGTATCAAATTAACTATTTTCTGATGAGGACTTTCCCATCCGGAACGTGAATCTAGATCGTGTTAATAAATTGTTCAAGCTTGTGGAGGTAAGTCATGCTGATTTAGATAAACATAATGCATCATTCTACTCTAAATTAAGATGTGACAACCGATCATACTATCATAAAAACAGAGATTATCCTGAAAATAAAAGGGCAGGGTTGGGTTTCCAAAAGCAACGAATGAACAAGTCTCAAAAACTTAATTTTACCAAGAAAATCAACTTTGTTTTTGGTACAACAACAGAGAAGGAGAAGGATATCATCGGAACACAATCAAATGATGATTTTAAGAAAGAGAAAGAGAATAGGAAACAAGTTTTGGAATCTTCTGTTTGAAAGGACAGTAGAATTTGTAACAAATGTCAAAATGTTGGGCACATTGCAAGATATTATTCACAAGAATCTCCAAAACATGTTTCTCATTCTTAAAAGTTCACCAAGGACGAGAAACAAAAGGCACCTATGGTTGCGCCAAAGCAAATCTTGAAAAGAACAAATAAATCTTACAAAAATGTTAAACAAAGTCTTCAACGTCATTCAAAATTTGAAATTGGTGAAACATCAACTAAATATCGACCAATGGATTCTAAATTTTATGCTAAAAAGGCAAATCTGAAAACTCAAACATGGGTGGCAAAAGTGAAACTAACCAAGCTAGAACCGACACCTTCTAATCCAAACAAAATGAAGCCTAAAAAGAATGTTAAAAGCAAAGTAGGTCTGAAATTTGACATTCCGAACCCACCCAAGACCAAACAGGCTTGGGTTTCTTTGTTTAAATAGTTTCTTCCGCTTGTGTGCAGGGACTCTCATGATCGATAATGTCTAAATGGATAATGGATAGTGGAGCTTCCAGGCACATGAAAGGGATGCTTGCGTTGTGACACGAAGTTAAAGCTATCCGCAGAGGGTATCTAGGTTTTGCAGGAATGCAAGGAGGAAGGATTGTCGGTGAAGGAATTCTCACGAATGGAGTTGTATCGTTTGATAAAGTGAACTACATCGCAGAACTTGAGAACAATCTACTCAGCATTTCGCAGATTTGTGACAAGAAATTCACAACGCACTTCGATGATAAAGAATGCTTGATCTTAAAACCGGGTTTCAAAATTCCAGAGGAATGGATCCTGATGCTTGCACCGAGAGAAAATGATCTTTATGTTTTAGACATGAGTGTCACATCAACAACATCGAAGAAAGTTCAATGCTTTGTTTCCAAAGCTACCGAAAAAGAGTCGATACTATGGCATAGAAAGATGGGGCACATTCATCTACGAAAGATGAATTATCTTGTGCATAGCGACCTAGTGGAGGGTGTTAATGTGAAGAATTTTCAATTATCCGATGATTCCTTGAGCTGTAAAAAGGGGAAGCAGCACAAGAAATCACACCTCTGAAAGCTGTTGAATTCTATCAAGCTACCACTAGAAAGGCTTCATATGGATCTTTTCGGACCAGTAAATATCAAAAGCATATCTGGTGATCTATATTGCCTTGTCGTTACAGATGATTATTCAAGATTCTCATGGGTTTTCTTTCTGGAGAGCAAAGATGAAACATTTGAAACTCTAATGATTCTCTTCAGAAAACTCAAAAACCTGTATCACTTGCCGATCAAGAGAATGCGCAGTGACAATGGTACAGAGTTCAAAAACAAGAGGATGCTCGAATTCTGCAATGAAAAGGGGATTCTTCATGAATTCAGTGCTCCTTATACTCCACAGCAAAATGGAGTTGCTGAACGAAAGAATCGCACACTGATCGAGACTGCCAGGACTATGCTAGCCGATTCAAAATTGCCAATCAGTTTCTGGAGTGAAGAAGTCGCATCAGTGTGTTACACCTTGAATCGTGTGTTAACAGTTAAACCTCATAACAAGACGTGTTTCGAGTTACTGAATCAGCGAAAGCCCAACCTTGCATTTATGGAGCCATTTGGATCACCGTGTACTGTATTGGACCCGGTTGGTAAAGTTGGTGCCAAATCCTTGTAAGGATTCTTCATGGGTTATGCGACTCCTCAAAAACGTGTCTTCTTGTCAAGTCTGAACCAGGTTATTCTTGCGCAGCATGTTGTCTGTAAAAAATATACTATGCCAACGCATAAACCTGGGGATCCGTGGTTGTTTAACTACGATGGATAGTGGAATTCTTTCAACCTGCCAGATGTGCCATCCGAAGAAGAACTTGTTTTGCTCTTTCAACAGCATCAAATATCTAATCAAGAGCAAGTTACCAGACCGTTAGTGATTTCCCCATCACTTCCTGTGTCTAACACGTCTGATGTAGGACCGAGCTCTACTCTTCAAGACTCTGTTCCTGTACCCATTGTCAACACTGCCAAATTATCTGCCCAGCAACAGCGAAACGCTGACTCTGATCGGGAACCAACTTTTAACGATAATAGATCCAGTTCCGATGACGGATCCGAGCAGATTGAAAGCTTCTTGAACACACAGGCTGATCAATCATATGTCAGGAATAAAGCTTCATCGTCTGTACCGGTTGTGGATGAAGTCATTACAAATCTTCAAACACAAGTAGATGTTCCTAGCGAAGTGATGCCAAGGACGCTTTCGTATCATCCTTCGAAGAATATTATAGGAAGCTTACAAACGGGAGTGCAAACTCGCAATCGGATCAACAAGGATCTAAGTTGTTTCTATACTCGTATTGCTCCACTTCAAACCAGACTTTCTAATAGTTGTTTTGTTTCTCAGGTTGAGCCCGAGAACAGGAAAGACGCGTTAAAGGAAGAGAGCTGGGTGGACGCGATGCAAGAGGAGTTGCATCAATTCCAGAAACTGGGAGTCTGGAAGCTTGTTGACCTACCTGATCATCACAAAAAGATAAACACTAGATGGATCTTCAAGTGCAAGCGTGATGATAGAGGGATTGTAGTGCGCAACAAAGCTCGACTTGTGGTTCAGGGTTTCCATCAGCAGGAAGGGAGAGATTACACCGAAGTCTATGCCCCGGTCGCCCATCTTGAAGCAATCCACATATTCTTGGCCTTTGCCTCGTGGAAAGGGTTCAAGGTGTACCAGTTAGATGTCAAATCTGCTTTCTTATACAGAAAAGTCAAAGAGGAGGTTATGTCGGCCAACCACCGGGGTTCGTCGATCCAATGCACAAAGACAAAGTCTACCTTCTGAACAAAGCCTTGTATGGTCTACATCAAGCCCCGAGAACTTGGTACGAAATGCTGTCACAACATCTTACAGACAACGGCTTTATCAGAGGAACGGTAGATTCTACCCTCTTTACGAAGGAAGTGGATGGGCATTTGATTATTGTGCAGATATATGTGGATGATATCATCTTCGGATCAAGAATGACAAGCTGTGTAAAGACTTTGAAGAAGTCATGAAGCGCAAATTTGAAATGAGCGCGATGGGGGAGATGAAGTTCTTTCTAGGACTTCAGGTCGATCAGTTGCCTGATGGTATTTCATCCATCAGATGAAATATGTTCATGACATATTGGAGAAATCTGATATGGCAGGAGCTAAACCAGCACCAACCCCATTAGCTCGTAATTACGGCATATGTCTAGATCTTATTGGAGTCAAAGTTGATGAAGTTTTATACCGCTCCACGATCGGATCCTTGATGTATCTTACTACTTCTCGACCAGATATCATGTATCCAACATGCCTGTGCGGCCGTTATCAGTCCAATCCAAGAGATTCGCACTTGCTCGCCGTAAAACATATCATGAGATATCTAAAGGGATTTCCAAGCACCGGCTTGTGGTACCCTAGACACGACGACTTCAATCTTGAGGGTTACTCAGATTCTGATTTTGGTTGCTGCAAACTTAACACCAAATCTACAACGGCTGGTTGCTAGTTCTTCGGAACCCGTTTGGTAACATGGCAATGCAAGAAACAGACCGCGGTCGCTCTCTTTACTTGTGAGGCTGGATATGTTTTAGCATCCAGCTATTGTTCTCAGATTCTCTGGATTCAACAGTAGATGAGAGACTTCGGACCACAATTTCTTGATACGCCTATATATGTAGATAACATGGTTGCGATCGATATCACTAAAAACTCATGTCAACATTCTCGAACCAAACATATTGATATTCGACACCACTTTATCCGTGATTGCTAAGAGAAAAAGTTGGCTAGAATTCAAAAAATCCACACTGATAACCAAAAAGCAGATTTTTATACTAAAGCCTTTGATCATACAAGATTTAACAATATTTTAAAATTAAATGGTTTACGAAATCTGACATCAGGGGATATACACGAGGTTGAGTTTGAGGATGATGATGACTTGACGTGATAACTCATCGGTTTGATGAATTTTCTGTACATTATTTCTTAAAATCTCTAAAAATCCAAAAATATGTTTTTGATTTTAGGGGGAGAAATTTTGAGAAAATACAAAAACATTATAAAAGTCAAAAAGAGTTTTTGTGAAAAAGGGAGATCATATTATATCAATATGACAGTCACAGTATGATAAAGAATTGGAATGATTAAACAAGTAATTAAACAGGTCTTACTGAGGATGAGCCAATAGGCTTTACTCATTCAGTAAAATGTTTTCAAGATATAAAACTAAAAGAAAAACTGAATAACTTGTGGATTAACATCTCTCGGATATATGGACTTAGTACTCCGAAATTTCGTTTGAGAGAATGCCAAATTCTGTGATACTAGGTCTTTATATCTAATCGATATCTAGGGTATTACCCGAGTTCTTCTGATTTTGTGTCAGCAATGGCCTAGAACTTATATAATACTTTACGCATTATTCGCCTATATAAGCTGCATAAAAAATGATTATATCACAAACTTTGTGACATCTGCAGTTCAAAAGATTCCTTTATGGAACACCACCTAAAGACGAGCCTTCATCTCTTTTTCTGTACGGTAGTACTAACCTGAGCTCTCAAGGTCTCGCAATTCACCCCTTTACAGATATCAGTTTGATATATTCACATGTGAAATGAAATTCTGGAAATCTCGATACGGGAGTATATTCTGAGATGGGACATAGTTATTTCATGTTCTTAATATTACCTAACATATCTTGAAATAGTTGAGAAACGAGAAGAGGTTTAAATGGATAAGAATATTGGCAATCTAGGTAAATCTGGTTAAAAGCTTAATGAGTATACCAAGATCAATGGTACTGATGATTTGTTAAACACTTGATATGATTCTCTTAAACACAAAACTCACAAAAATATGTATCTTTGTATGTTATTTCTTTTTCGAAAAATTCCAAAACCCAAAAAGATTTCAATTTCCTTAGCTTTTTAGTTTTTTCTAGTCTACCAATTATGTAAACGCAGATAGTTGAAGTCATGGCGACATCTAGCTGAGGGAAATCTGAAGACCATGGGTTGGGAGCTAATCTTAAACGAAAATTATCTGAACGTCAATAAACTTCATTAATTTAAAACTTTACAAGTTAAAATAAATTTGTTTTGGTCAAAAATGGTCAACCAAGGTCATTAACTTGGACTTGGTAGGCAAATCAGGTAACCAGGGTCATTAACTTGGACTTGGTTAACTGAGTGGGTATTAAACAGATAAAAATTTCATAAAAAGTTCACAAAGTTTTATAAGTTTCAGAACTGATTCGTACGAGTCTCACTAACTCGTACCATTGATGTTTATTGTTCGTTCGCACGAATCGTAGGTTCGTACGAACGAACCTAACTAGCATAAAAGGTCACTTCATTCGCACGAATCAATGTTATGCTACTGTGCGAACTGAGAGAACTTTTGTGCCAATATGTTCTAAACTTCGAATTTCTTGACATTTATCGAGTACTATTACATTGGGAAGGTTGATCCGCACACCTCTTTCAATGGAAAGGTACTTTTTCTCAATCTTAGCCGTCATAATGCCGGATTTGAACCTAACAGACTTAAAACATAGATTTAGGGAGATTGGACCGGTGAAACTTAAAATTGACCTTAAAAACGTTAATATCGGCCCTAATAGCCTATAAATCGACTATCAATTTGTTAAAAACAACATGTTTTAGGTTCGGATTAAACATGGTGTTTTTGGAATAGTTCATGATTCGTACGAATGAGATGTTCGTACGAACTAAGTTTTCAAAATGTTATACCCTTTCATTTGTATGAATGAAGTGTTCATACGAACTAACATCCTTAAAAGTTAAATGAAAATTTGTTAAGGGTTATTGATTCGTACGAATCATCATACGTACGAAGCAACGTGATGAAATTCTTGAAATATTCCTAAGTTTTAGTCACTCGTATGAATTAGTGACTCGTACGAGTGATACTGTTTTGATTCAAACTTGTAAAATTTCCTAAGTATTGACTCGTATGGACGTATGGCTCCATTTGAAAGTTGAAAATTTTGAAAATTTCTCTTAAGGTTTGAGTTCTTTTTGTACAGGTCAAGAAAACGTCATTTTCTCCGTTTCATAACATTTGTTGTCTACTTGACGAGACTGTACCGGAGATTGCTTCTTACAGAGATGTGTTATATTTTTTGGGTAGGATTCCGATTACAAAAGCGCTCACCGATCGACATATCGTTTATAGATCTCATGTCGAATTTTCTGGACCGCAGCAGAGTATGATTCTGAAGAAAATGCGATAGTTTCGGCGGTGAAGATTGATGATGAGGATATCCAGGTTAAGATAACGAAAGATTTGATCCGAATAGTTTTGGATTTCAAGGATAATGCAGACGATCCTACTGGGTTTTCGGAGTACATGGTGAAGGGTTGTTTTTACAGGATGGGATATGCTGTTTTTCTAAATGCCGCGCCATTCAAGATAGGAAATCTCAGTGCGCTATTCCGTTATATTGCTCATGTTGTTGCTCACGCTTTGAGTCATTAAAAAGGGGGTTTGATGATTTGGTAGATCACCAAATGTGTATGATTACTTCACTGGTCCTAAATCTGCCATATAACTTCTCTAATGTTATATTTACACAGATGGTGCAAAACATACAGAGGGAAAAGTTTTTGCAATACCCTCGGTTTGTACAGATGTTGTTAGATCATTTGCACCCGAACTTGAAGCAGAAGAAGGACAATGTGTTAAAGTTAGAGTAGATGGATGTTTCTACATTGAAGAAAATGAATCTACATTTGAAGACATTTCGGAATGCTAAACTCGTTTTTGGTGCTATTGTAGACAAAGATTACATTTCTCTGGCTCCGGGTAAATGGAGGAAAGAAGACAGTGGAGATGAAAGTGAGGAGTTGACTGTGCTTGAAAGTTTTGTTGATAAGCGTAGTTCGTGGTTTGTGAAATATGGAGACAAAGGTTCAAAATGAAAAGCAACATACTACATCTTCTACGTCTGCACCGCAAAAGAAAAAGTCAACAGCTGAAACTTATGGGCTTAGAGATGAACCAGATGTTGAAGAAAATATTGAAGACGTCGCTGAAGATATCGAGAGACAAGCATTTAGTGGAGAGAAAGACGTTGAAGCCGCATCGTCTTCGAGCACTAATTCTGATGAGAGACGCGTTGGTGAACGTAAAAGAGCCAAAAAGATATAGGCAAAACGTTTGGCTGAGAAAAAAAGAAAAGCAGAAGAGCGAAAGCGCAAAGCGGCAAGAGAAGATGATACAATGTATGTACCTTCAGGTTCAGATACAGATACTCCTGTGCGTACACTAGTGAAGAAAAAGGCACGAAGGTTTAAGCGCCAAGCAGCTAGAAGCCCCGAGTCTCCAACTGTTAGATCTAAAGAGATTGTGCAAGAGCAAATAATTGAAGAAGAGATTAGTGTTGAACCAGCTCAACAAATTCCAACATCACCACCTCGTCAGACAACACCACAACAGGCAACACCACAATCGCCACCACGTCACTCTACTCCATCTCATCCTCCTCCACAGCCAATACCATCACAAGCAACACCACAGCCGCCACCACACACTTCACAGCCCCAATCTCAGTTTATTTTGACTTTGACTTTGGAGATATTCTAGGGGTGAAGATTTTTCATTCAACGACCCGTGTGTGGATGAGTTACAAAAACAGGTCTTGTTGAATACTGTGAAGATAGCGGAGTTGCAGGAACATATTAATGTGTTGAATGAAGAAAAACAGGAGTTGCATGAGCAGATCAATGTATTGAATGAAGATAAACAACAGTTAGAAGCCATGCTCCCAGGTACTATGTCTGAGAATGATCGTCTACGACTCAGAATGGCTGAATATGAGGAGTAAAGGCTCAGAAGTGATCATAGAATGAATCTGTTAGAGAAGATTTTGATGAAAAAGCTGGGAGTGAATATAGCCGCGGAGATTGATGAGATAGAACGCGCAGAGGCAAGTGAACGAGTTGCTGAAAGGGAACGTCTTGCTAAAGAGTTATCCGATGCGCAAGGCAAAGGAAAAATGAAGGTTGTATAGGATCCTGTGAATGTTGAAACTGAGCCAGAAGCTGAATTTGCGACTGTTACTATTAAAGATATCGTTGTGTATCAAGCGCCGAACAAGTTTATATTAATCGGGAAGCCTAAGGATGGGGAGATTGATATGTAAAATTTATCTGTGAGACACCGTGAATGGCTTTTGAAGAAAAAGTTAGAAAAAGAAATTGAGAAAACTGCTAAAGAGTTTGAGGAAGATGCTGAAAAAGAAGATGAAGATTTAGATGTTGATGGTGATTCTGATTCGAGTTCTAATAACAGTGATAATGATGATGATAATATAGGAGGTCATGGTATGCATGTAACTGATTCTAATGTGAATAAAGAGATTGGTTATTCAGTGTACCTCGATGATTCTGCAAACAAAACTACTGAAGAAGGTGTTAAAGACAAAACAGAAGGTTCTTTAGATACTCAGCAGGCAGGAATTCTCTCGGTAATTGATTCATCTATCGTTCCTGTCGTGCCGAAACCTAAGACTTTCTATCTTGAGCACGATGTCGAGGAAGGCAAATTCATTCACAACTATTCTAAAGAAGAGATCGCAAAAATGTTAGGCGTGGATGAAGAGAATTTTGAGTTTGACTTTGAAGATGAGCTGAACGAGATTAGTGCGTTCGAGCCAAATGATTATGTTTTTTAACAGGTTGAAGAAGCGAATGAGTATGATCGAGTTGTCGTGGAGGTTGATTCTGATGACGATGCTAATATTGCCGATCAAGGTACAGAGGACTCCCCAACTTTTACCAAACTATTTGCAGCAGAGAATGCAGATGTGTTGAAACGTAAAGTTGAAGAGGCTGCAAAGCAAGGCTCTATTCCTCAATAGTTAAACAATGCTGAGGTTGCCAAGATGAGGAAGAAGTGGTTCAAGAATGCATCAGCAGAGAGTAAATGCAAACGTCCTCTAGCATTTTTTACTCGTGACGCTGATATTTCTCTAGGGGACATCATAAGATGGGGTTGGAATGAAGAGCTTAACGTCTATGCGATCGAAAAGGAGTTTGGTATTCAGTACTTCCAATATCTGAGTGACATCAAGTCCTTGCCTTACTCGGATATTAAAGAGTTGGTGCAAACAAAGATGATCAATCTCAAGATGAAATTTCATGACCAAAGGCTTTGGAAGTTGATTAAGCTTGAAGCTTTACATGGATTTACACACTGGAAACCTCACTTTACAAGACGCATTACAAAGATTGATCCAGTGACTAAGGAGAAGGATGTGACGCTCATCGTAAAAAGGATGAAAGTAATGAAGAATATTCCTATGTTACAGATGGAGCAGGATTCCTACAAGATCTTCAAATGGTGGCATTATGATTCAAACACAGGAGAGGCTGTTATTTGCGTGCACCCAGATGAAGACTCGTGGAAGACAACTGAAGAGCTAACCGAAGCCGTCATCGATCACAAACGCATATACGGGCTATGGCGTGGCATTCGAGTACTAGACCCGATGTGGCTAGTCAATTGCACGAATAAGGATATTGATTGCTTGTTATATAGCAAAATCAGTTATGAAGAAAAAGATAAAGAGCAAGCACTCTAGTTTCAGAAGATTGTTAATGTCTGCTTTGCAAATGATATACATTCAGGATCGACATGGAACACTTCTTGGAGGAAGCTAGAGGAGACTGAGTAGAAGAAGAAAGAAAAGAAGGAAGCTAGAATAGTTGAGCGTGCTCGCATAGCATCGCTAAGAAGTTTTCGGTTTGGCAATATAGTGAACCGACCTCCTCCAACAGATCAAACGCCAATAGCATTTGAGGAGCGTCGCAAGCCACCGAAGAGATTTTTTGGTCGTTAAGCGTCAATTCTTTTGAAGACTTTTTGAAGACTATCCAGACTGCGGCAACATCCAAGGGGGAGTTAGTTGGTGCATTATGTCTATTACCTACGTCTAGGACGTGTCAATATTGTATATAGGGCTTAAACATCATTTGTATAAATGTTTTTAATTGTTTTATATGTTTTGTAAGTTGGCTCGTACGAGTGACTCTCTGTCACTCGTACGAAGCAACCACTCGCACGAGTCACTGCTTCTGTTCCACTCACTCTAGTGTGAGTCATGTCGACCTATAAATAGAGGAGTGTTGTGTCAGAGCTAAGCAGAGTAAGTTCAGTTGGTACGGCGAAGCCCTGCTGATTTGTTTACTCGCGTCTGTACTTTACACGTCTTTCAATACAATTCAGAGAAGTTAAACAGTATCTTTCTCTTGTCGTTTGTCATCCTCTCTAGCAATGAATTCCACCTCTGCTAGTTGAGTTAGATCAGACCTGTAGCTCATCGAAGGAGCTGATCCCCCGTTCACATAGAGGCATGTTCTTTATCACTCGAGGCCTCTTAACAATCACTGTCACATCTTTCTCTTTGGTAACTTGATCTATCTCCGTGACTCTTTTGGGGATATGTGGCTTCCAGCGTTTAAAACCATGAGTAGCTTCAAGCTTTATCAGTTTCCACAGCCGCCGATCATGAAATTTCATCTTTAGATTAATCATCTTCGTTTGTACCAATTCTTTTATATCCCAGAACAGCAGGGTCCTTATATCGCTCAAGTGTTGGAAGTCTTGGAGCCCATACTCCCTCTTTATCGCATATACGTCTAGATCCTCGATCCATCCCTAGCTAATAATGTCCCCTAGAGAAATATCAACATCACGAGTGAAGAATGCTTTGGGACGTTTGAACGCTCCTCTAGTAACACCTTAAACCCTAATTTCCTCATCTCAGCTATCTCTTCCTTGGATAATCGTTTAGGCACCGTTCCCTATTTCACAACCTCTTCTACTTTACATTTCAACAAATCATCGCTTTCAGCTGTGAACAATTCGCTAAAGGTTGGGAAGTCATCCGTACCCTCACCGACAATATTTGTAGTATCATCGTCATCAGAATCATCCTCCACGACAACCTTATTGTAATCATGTGCTTTAGAAAAGTATTCGAAGAGATAATTTTTAGGCTGGGTAGCACTGATGTTGTTTAGCTCATCTTTGAAGTCAAATTCAAACGTCTCTTCATCCACTCATAACATTCTCGCCTTGTGATTAAATTCACCTTCTTCCACATCATGTTCCAAATAGAAAATCTTCAGTTTAGGCATGACAGAAACAACTGACAGAGCAGTCACTGGGAGAATTCCTGCCTACTGCGAATCCTTCGAGCCATCATACGACTCCCCCTGACCTTGTTCGTCAGCAAATTGGTTGGCCGAATCATTCAAGTACATAGAAAAATTAGTTTCATCAGTCAAACCAGATTTTGTTACAAGAATTCCCGAACCACCCTTATCACTATCATCATCCTTTCTATCACTATCAGACTTTTTCTTCGATGCGTCATCAGTTTCGTCTAAGTCTTCATCTTTTTCCTCAAGATTTTCAGCAAAAGAATATATCTCTTCATCAATCTCCTTCAACATCTTTCTTTTCCTCAGCAACTCCTGATGTTTCGCAGAAAGATTTGACATGTCAATATCCACATCTCTCGACTTCCTATCAACACAAACTTCTTCGTTTGCACATACACCACCAACTCTGAAGATACTCCTCTCCAACATTTTCTTTCCCCTTTTCTTGTGTGTCAATTAATTCTTTAGCAATACGTTCACGTTCTGCCACCCTTTATCTTGCTTCTTCCTTCTCAATCTCAATAGATTTCTGCAGCAAGATTAATCATGAGCTTTTTGATAAGGATTTTCTAGAACAAGCTCATCTGTCATTGAATCCTTAGGCGTTCTTCGTCATTCTGCCATCGCTTCTTCAGTCTTTCGTTTTCTGACACGATACTTGCTAAAATAGCCTCGAGATGCTGCCGATCTTCTTTTAAACCCTTAATCTGCTCCTGCAACTTGGCAATCTTAACACTGTTCAGCATGACTTGATTCTCTAACTCTGCAATCCGTGAGTCATTGAACATATCTGCCGTGAATTCTTCGCCCCAGAAATATCTCCAAAATCAAAGTCAAATTGATCTTCTAGTCTGGAGCCTGTTGAAAATTGGGGTTGAGATTGAGTTGGATTAGGTTGAGGGTGGGTTATGGTGGTGGTTGAGGTGATGGTTATGGAGCCGTTTATGGTGATGGTTGTGGAGGTGGTTGTGGTGATGGTGATGTTTGTCGAGTAGGCTCAACATTCGGTGCTATATCAGCTTTCTTCTGCACCTTACACTTAGATCGAGCTTTCAGAGAGTCTGTTTTTCAAGCTGCTGGCCTCTTCAAACGTTTTGATGTTGGCCTCTTTGATGTCTTGAGAACAGGAGTATCGCTATCAGACTCAGATGGTACATAAGTAGTATCGTCTTCTCCTGTCTCTTTTCTTTTCCTCTCCTCAACCTTTCGTTGTTCTTCCGCTAAACATTTTAACTCTTTTTCTTTGGCTCTTTCTTTTTCTCCGGCAATCCTATCCTCTTCATAAGTACTAGAGGAGGATGCCTCTTCATCTCTACCGACTTCACTGGCAAACGCTTGTTGCTTTATATCAGCTGCAACGGTCTCAACATTCTCTTAAGGCTCTGGCTCATCAATCAAACTCGTGCCAACATATGCACATTTCTTTTGCTAAGGGGCAGTAGAGGAAGATGTGGCAGCTTGTTTTCATTTTATCCCTTACCCCCTTTTTTTCCTCTTTTGTGAACCACACGCTTATCTCGATACAAAACCATCCAACGCTTCAATCTCTTCAGCCTCATCCACACTGTCATCCTTTCTCCACTTCCCCATGGGTGGTGCCACATAGTCTTTATCTGTAATAGCCCCAAAAACAGGCTTGGCATTTGGGAAAGCCTTTAAGTGAAGATTCATCTTTTTCAAAGTAGACACATCCATATATGTTGGAGTCTGAGAATATCTTCTTTTCTTCCTTCAGATTGTGGTGAAGATGATCTAGCAGCATTTGCACAAACCTCAGAATAAGGAATTTTCTCACTGAATGTTCTATACCATCTGCATAAATATGAGCCTCTAAAAGTTGTACGATGGATTGAGGATAAGTGTTGTAATCATGCACATCTGGTAATCAATCAGATCATCAAAACCGCCCTTTTTGTGACTTAGGGTGTGTATAATACAGTGTGCGATATATCAAAAAGGAGCATTGAGATTTCCTTCTTAAAAGGTGTTGTGTTGATGAATCCTGCGTATCCCATTCAATAGAAGCACCCCTTGACCATGTATACCAGATATCCAGTAGGGTCTTCTTCACGATCCTTAAACTCTAACACCGTTCGGATTATATCTTCAGTGACTTTGTCTAGAAAATCTTCATTAATACTCACTGCAGACAAAATAGCGTTCTCTTCTTCATACTCAGTGGCATCCAAAAAATCTTCGACGTGTGATCGGTAAGTTGTATATCTGTCGTTAAGAGCCTTGGTAATTGGCAGTCAGCTCAAAAAATCTAGCACTTCTCTATACGCTGCGATCTCTGGAATGTTCTCATCTAATAAACAACAGATGTTGTGGAATGGCGAGAATGAAGACTTCTTGATCTATATACACAAACATTTCAAACACTTAGAACAATTTCAAAATTTCAAATCTTTGACACCCATATAGGTCACCATTCGTACGAGTCAAATAGTTACTTAACAGTTTAGGTTTAACCAGACTCGCTCGTACGAGTAGTGCCTCATACGAGTCAAAGAGTTTTTTAAAAAAACATTAAGGAAATGCCTGTACGAACGATCACTCGTATGAGTGAAGATAATAATCTGACTTTTAAAAAGCTTACTCGTAAAAGCGCAATTCATACGACTTATGAATCGCACAAAATAACACCTTTTCAAACCGAACTTACAACCTGTAAATTTTAACAAATTAAATGATGATTTAGAGGCTAATAGAGCTGATTTGTATGAATTTGAGTTCAATTTTATATTTTATCAGTCCAATTATCCTAAATCTACGTTTTATGTCCTCATGGTCCAGTTTTGGCATTATAATGGCTCAAAAGTTGAATTAGTACCTTTCCCATCGTGAGAGGTGTGTAAATCAACCTTCCTGAAGTATAAGATACGTATTATGATCAATAATATGTGAAGTAGGAACTGGGTCGCACACAGAGTATTTCCAATCGCACAGAGTCACTTATGTGACTCGTGCAAGTTAGAGCCCCTTTTATACTCTCCAAGGTCATTCGTAAGAGTGATGCCTCGTACGAATAAGGCCTTTTATCACTCGTATGAGTCAGATAGTCACTTGTACGAGCCAGTTCCTTTCACTTGTTATTCTTTTTTATTTTTGTGGAATTATCTGTTTTTACTTCCCACTCAATTGACCGAGTCCAAGTTAATGACCCCGGTTAACCTTTTTGCCTAACAAGTCCAAGTTAATGACCTTGGTTGACCATTGATTAACCAAAACAGATTTTCTCTTAAAAAATTTAAAGTTTCACGTTAATGAACTTTTTGACGTTTCAGGGCTATCTTCTTTTTAGATTAGCTCCCAGCCCGTGATCTTCAGCTATCCTTCCGCAACTGTCGCTTTGACTTGGACTAACGGCGTTTTCATCATCGATAGACTAAAAACTAAGATAGAAATTAAATCTTTTTTGTTTTTTTCAAAGTTTTACTAAAAGGAAACTGAAAATCTTTTTGGGTTCTTTCTGAAAGAAAGATAAAGTAAATGAAGATGTATTTAAAGACATATTTTTGTGAGTTTTGTGTTAGAGGATCACATCAGTCATTTAGATAAATCACCAGTACCAATGATCTTGGTAATAACATTAAGGTCTTAAACATATTTACTTAGATTGCCAATATACTAATCTATTTAAACCTCTATACGTTTCTCAATTTTTTTCAAGATATTATAACATCCCATTTTGGGATTTACATTAAATAGGAAAATGGAAGTTGTAGTTCCGGTCTATAATGTCAAAAACCAAATTATAAGGATTATTTGTATGATTTAACCCCTTTGGTTACATGCCTATGTGAATGCGAAGGTGCACTTGTAATACGGTTAGTGGGAAACTAACAATGTAAGCAAGTTGTAAGAAAAGTGAAAGTTTTGGCAAATAGTGGAAAATACCTAACTACGGGGACTTAAATTGTAACTATACCTAACTTAGTAGATTCCCACAACTTTATGTTGAAAGGATATGGTTTGTCACATGGTAGGATTACATGGGTTAAATAGGGGTGAAAAGTGAAAGTATGGTAGCAAATAACCAAAAACCCAAAATAGAGGGACCAAAGGTGCATATGAGTAAAGTTTATTTATAATTCAGCTTTTAATAGGGGAGAGGAGAAAGGAAAATAGGAGAAATCCAACAATTAAATAAATTGATAAATGATCTTCATTGCATGTTTGAGGATTTCTACCATCTACTGATATCTACAGCTAAGGTATGTTAATTGGGTTTTAATTTGTTTGTATAAACTTCTAAGAACCAAGTATATACTATGTGGATCCATGTAGAAATTGTGTTATAATGACAATACTAACTTGAATAGATGTGGAATTCATGAAATTTGGTGATTTGGTTGAATGAATGTTAGATTATGTTATGTTGAAGATAATGACTGAATGATACTTGAACTTAGTAAGAGAACAGGGTGTTTGATTCTTTGAATTAGGAAAATTAAGCATGAATATGTTGTACATTGTGCTTACACTGTTGTATGCACACGAAGTGTTTGATTAAATGCCTAGACCAATACGAATGTTAATATATGATTAAATGAGAGTAAAGACTTGAATATTTACAACACGGTCTGTCAAACTGAGTTAGGATGCTTAGTTTAGCCTATAAACATGGTTAGATGACTTAAAGTTGAGTTTGCTCCATGATTTAAAAGATTTACAAAGCTGAATTGTGTCACTTTTATAAGATGTCCTGATTTTATATAAATCATATATAAAATCATAGAAAAATTGTGTGTTAGTGTATTTTATATGCTTGGAAAGCTGTTTGAATTTTCTACGATTTTTTTTGAACATAAAAGACTAGAGTACAGCAACTCAGTTTTCAGCAATGCTGATAGAAAGGAATTATACTTTTGATCTGTTTTAAAAAAATCATATAAAATCAACCGTAGCTCGGTTTAAGGCGTAAGATATATGGTTGGAAAGCTATCAGAATGTGTGGTGTTTTATACTTGAACAGGTCCAACCAAATCGGAATGTACAAGGGTAAAAATGTGTCGAGAACAGCTGCTGCACAAAAAGCACAGCGATAAAAAGAATGTGTTTTATGAACTTAACATTAGTGATTTTCTAGTCACCCATTGCTATAACACTAAATCTTGTTTTCGATGAATCGTTACAATTGTTATGGAGTGTTTAAAGTGTTTATATGCATAAAAATGGACTATGTAAGCGTTCACTTATATAGGTCAAACGGGGTGACTATAAAGTCATTAATCTAGTGGATCTGATTATAACTCGCGTGAACAAATGTACTAGATGTATTATACACGTGAAAGAACGTAACTAATTCAAAGCTAAGTCCATAGGTGGTTAGTTTTCTGTGCGGGATTAAGTATGGTAATTGAATATTAATAACTGAACATATCTTGTATGTAAGTATGTACACATGGTATTATAATGAGTGTAAGTAGTGTGAACTTGCATGTGCGGCGTACGAAGAGGACACGTAAATAATTAAATGAATATATGGAAGTGCATACACGTATTGTTATCAAATGAATGTAAACCAATGGTAAGTGTTTGTGTGAAAAATGTGGGATTTCAATATGTCAAGATTATGAGTTGCTAATCGTATTGCTCGAGTATAAAATGGAACTCCAGGTATAAGAACGATGGTCTCTCGAAGAGTTAAGGGCGGATTCAAGTGAATGATGTTGAAAGAGTAATCAAATGAAATAGCTTACGTAGTTAGAATGTGTTATGGTCGTTTAATTATATATGTATATATAAAATGCAGCCATTTACTAATGGGTCGATTGTTTATCGTGACCGCAGGTTACACGGATCATTACCATTTATCATGAAGGACAAGGGGGCTAAGATCGAGTTATTGAACATGTATTATACGAAGGGTTGTCACTTAGTTTGTATTCGCATGTTATATTTGGCACATTAATTAAAGATGAATGATGTAATTCTTTTCAAGGAATCGTTCTAAATGGTTTTCAAGTTGTAGGTCCACTTGGGGGATCAAGATAACCTACTTCCTTGTTATTTAACACACATACGAGTGCGAAATCCACGTAAGTATGCAAACCAAAGCAAAGTAACACAAACACAAAGTAACCAAAGATTCACTATCTTGATTAACTGAAGAGAGCTAGTACAAACACATACACACAATGTTCATACAAACTCAGGTTATTCTCTTTGTGCTCTCTTACTCTCTTGAGTGCTCTCTTGCTGAAACTGTGAGGTGCATGTCTATTTATATAGGCCCAACATCCATAACATTCACGAAGAATGTCACAGTGCCACCAAGAAGGGCAAGGCCAATGAATAACAGGTTCTTTGTGGCCTCTCCCACGAACAACTGATAGGTCCACGAAGAAGGGTTCTTCGTGGACTATTCTCACGAACAACCAGTTGTAATGAAGAACTGTTCTTCGTGAATGGACACTCGTACGAACAAGCAAATGGTTCTTCTTAAATGGTCAGTCATACGAACAGGCAACTGGTTCTTCTTGAATGGTCACTCGTACGAACAAGCAACTAGCTCGCATGAACAAGCAACTGGCTCGCACGAAGAACAATTTACTCGTACGAAGGACAATTCACTCGCACGAAGAAGTGGTTCTTCGGGGAACCCTGCTAACAGACATACTGCACAGACATCAAGATTAGAAACACGAAACTTAATAGTATGCACACATGCAACTGTTTTACAACACAAACAAACTAAACGTCGTATGATAGGAGGATATCTTGATTTGGTCAACACGACCAAAACTTTACAGACGCAACAAACAAAGACTGTATAATTACTAACATAACTAAGAACAAGTGACAGACACAAAAGTGTATTCGCAAACTCCCCCTTGACTGTTGCTTGGTCTGCGGTCTTCATTTCTAATGGCATGCTTCACCCACATTCACTGAAACACTTTCAACCAATGTTGACTGAAGACCAATGTCTTCAACACTCTCCAAAACATCAAACCTTACCAGTTCCTCTTGAGTACCACCCGAGGAAACTGGATCGGCCACGATCTGCTATGCACTAGACCCTACCACTGGAGTTGCAGCAGATTCCTCTGGTTGCGCAGATGAAGCTGGAGCATCAGGATTACCAGGGTCTTCACTATCATGATCAGGCTTACGTTGGATTTCTTGTGCTTTGCATCTATCATTCCACAGAATGTTCACCCACTTTCTGCTCATTTCAAATCCGTCTTTAATACTATTAAAGCCTTCAACAAGTGTAGTATTCTGAGAATGATACCATTCTCTCATGTCGTCATGTTTAGCGGCTAGAGTTTCAGTAGATCGTTGTACAACTGCACTACGTTCTTTCAGCCTGTTCATTTCAATCCCACGAGAGTTATCAACTGCTCACAGCTGTTGTAACTGAGCTGCCCTTTCAGCATCCGCCCTCAACTGTTCATTCTCCTCTCTTAACTCCGTAATCTCAGCAGCTTGTTTTCCAACAGTTTCCTTCATAGAATTTATCTCCAACTGTTGCTTAATAACTGCTTTCCGATTTGAAGACATAAACTCTGAGTGCCTGTTGATCTGAGTTTCTGCAACTTGCAGCTGTGAGAACAAAAAATCCACCTTCTCATCCTGTTCCATTTCAGAGAATAAACGACTGCATCGTTCTTTTGTTGGTGAGTTGCGGACCGGGATTGTTGAGCTGAAGAAGTAGTGGGTTGTGGTTGAACAGGAGTAGTCTCAATTGAAGGTGTTTAAGCTGCTGTGGTAGCTGTAGGTTTTGTTTGATTCAGAGGTTGTAGGGGGGTTATCATTAAAGCTTCAACCTCCTCTGTCGTGAAGGCAAGCTTCTACACTTGGTTACGGTATGGTTTCTTGTTGTGTGGTTGTAGGTTGTGTGGTTTCAGGTTGTATTGATGAGGTTCCCATAGAATTTTTGCTCTTTTTCTTTCTATGAACCGCAACTTTCTTTTTGCGTGCTCATTTAGTCTTCGTATCGGATGGAACATAATCAACATCTGGATCTGTTGGAATCTGTCTAATCTGCCTAACCCCACGCTCATTAACATAGTGTTCATACCTAGGTTCAAGTGGATTATCATCAAAATCCGATTCTTCATCCGGTTATTTACCCTTATCACCACCTCTAGTACCCACACCACTCGCACCACCATCACCACCTTGATCATCACCGTCATCATCACTCTCATCATCACTGTCATCATCATCACCTTTATCCTTTTGCTTTCGGCGACCAAACTTATCTTCGATCATCTTCTCCAAAGTTGGTTCTTCATCATCCGACTAACTATCATCATGGCCCCACTTATCGTTTTCTGGTGCAACATATTCATCATTAGCCAGAAAACGAAACAACTCCCGAGGAGATATGCTTTCCTTGTAACGTTTTGCTGCCACGCCTCTAAAGATCTTCAACGAATGCTCCCCCATCACATCAACTTTTAGAACCTCGTTGTCGTTCTTTGGAAGATTTGGATGTTGTACATTCAAGATCATCTTGAGAAAACGAGGATACATCCAAAACTTGTTTCCACCAACTCCGGTTCTTTTAAGGTTTTCCTTCATGTTCACAAAAATATACTTTGAAACACTGCACGGTTTGTTCAATATCAAAGCTACCATCATCCCAACTAAGTCGTTATTCTCCATGTCATAACCACTTCGTCTGTTGCTTAAACACTGAGTTAAAACATGTAGAAAGAACTTGTATCGGAGTGGCAACTAAGTCGTTATTCGCCATGTTGATACCTCGAATCAAAATACCCAATTTGTTTTGTTTTTATTTCAACATCCACGTAACTGTCAATTTTGGTTGCGTCTCAAACTTCAAACTAAGACATAGATAAACAAATCAGCCTTTAAACATGTACTTTTCATTCATTTGAAACCTATTTGGATGATTTTTAAGAACAACATTACTATTATTTAACACATGGTTAGTCAAAATAACTATCACAAACAGTAGTGAACTGGGTTTCTTTGTTCAAAGGTGATAACCAAACCAAGACTCATCAGTCGGTTAATGTTCAATCTGTTTATCTTCAAGATATCCCAACATTGTCAAACATACCTCAAAGATATCACAAACAAATAAACTAAAAAGATTAAAAGGTTGGACAGGTGAGGTTTCTTCTCAGTGAAGAAGAAGAGAAGATGAATAGTGAGAGGATAAAGTTAGTGAAAGCGAAGTTGCTGAAGAACTACTTCACCTTTTATACACCTTACCTCGCACAAAGAACCTCTAGTTCGCACGAAAAATCGCCAGTCGCACGAAGAACCACAACTTCAGACGAAGAACTGTCTTGTACGAAAAACCACTGACTCATTCACATGAAGAACTGTCTTATACGAATAACATGTGGTTCATTCGCACGAAGAACTGTCTTGTACGAAGAACCAATGGTTCATTCACACCAAGAACTACCATCCATAGGAGGAACCACTGATTCGTACAAGGAACTACTTATTCGTACGAATCCAGGTTCTTCTTGATAGAACATTAGTTCTTCGTGGACCTTAGGTTTTTCGTTGACCTATCTAGTTCTTCGCACATGTCCACAGAGATCACAAGTTAGAAAATTTGTAGATTGAACACATTTTGCTCTTTGTTATGAGTTTACCCAGTTGCAAAAAGATACTTTATGAAGTTATGATAGCAAAACAATTGGTTTCTTGGGCGTATCTTGGTAGAAAACATTCGAGCTTCAACTTTGGCTAATCAAAAATAATTTAAAACAGAGTAAACTAAAAAGATACTAACAGATAAGAACAAACTGTACATTAACTAGTAATCTTTTTCTGAGTTTCAAGTTAAGAGAATCATACCAGCTTTTAATCTTGCCAAAAATGATTTTTGTTAAAAATTTAAATTAAATAAATATTCTACCCCAATTATCGGTATTGTTGTCCACATAAGCTCAGCTTATCAGAAGTAGTCATAAATAGGAGATACAATTAATATATGAATTTTACTTACTAGCCGGTGTTCATCCACTTCACGACACATTCCCGTATCAAGACATGCACATGTGATTAAATTATGCACATGTGAGAAAATCTTACCGGTGAGTATACAGCTTATCATCTGCTTTGACGTATAGATTGTGAGATACTCACTTATTTTTTTATGAAAACAAGCCCTATGTGATTAAATCACTTATTGATAAGGAACTTGATTTTCATATGCATGCAGGGCACAGGAGTAAGTCCATGAACAGGTTAGTACCAACGTACCGATTAAGAAACGAACTTAACTTCGCATAAAGTTGTGATATATTATCACTTATTTATTGGGTGGATGTGATATATTTATCACTTATTGATGGTCGTATGAAGTATTTACACGTATGTATGGTATCATGGAAGTTCTAGACTTGCATCCCCGTTATTTTTCGGTAAAAGATTCAACCATGATACCCAGATGATAAACAAGCATAAAGACCGCATATCTCAGAACCTCAGCATACTATCAAAGGAAATTTTGGTACCAAGACCATATACCAGTGAATGGTTCCCACCTGGCTTTCAGTCCATTATGTTTATATCAACCTGCAAATTTTAATCTGACTGTGAGCCTACCGATACATCATTAGTAGAGCTACTTATCATTTTTCGTTTTATGTTTATGACCGTATTTCATCATCTTCTCTTATCTTTCCAAGAAACTCATTTTTGATTTTTTGGTTTTCTATTGTCTTTGTATTTTTCTGAAATTCTCCCTTTAAATGCAAAAAGTAAATAAATAAAGACATAAATAAATAAAAGACATATTTTTGTATTTTTGCATTTTTCTCATATTTTTGTATTTTCATGAAATTTTCTCCTCCTAAAATGTAAAAAGTAAAAAAAATGGAAAATCTTTTTGTATTTTTAGTTTTGAAGAAAATATTTACAAAAACAATTAGCCAATGATGATTTACTCGGGTTTCACCTTGATGCCATTGACCAAAAGAAGATAATCAAAATGTGATTTATTAAAAGCTTTTGTAAACAGGTCGGGACGTTGGTGATCGGTGTGGATTTTAACAACACTGATAAGTTTCTTTTCATAACAATCTCGTATGAAATGATACTTAATCTCAATGTGTTTGGTCTTTGAGTGCTATACAGGATTACGAGTGATTTGTAAAGCAGCTTCATTATCAACATAAACAGGACTAGTTAGAAATTCAAAATCGTAGTCGTGCATTTGTTGTTGGATCCATAAAACATGAGAACAGCAACTAGAAGCCGAAATATACTCAGCCTCACATGTTGAAGTAGCTACACAAGTCTGCTTTTTTGAACTGCCACATGACTAGGCCATTTCCCAAGAACTGACATCCTGCTGTGTTGACTTTGCATTGATCTTGCAGCCACCATGATCAGAATCACTGAATGCTGTCAAATCAAACCTATCATCCTTAGGGTACCAGAGACAAGTGTCCAGGCGACCCTTCAAATAACGAAAGATTCTTTTACAGCCATCAAATGAGAAACTTTTAAACTTGACTGGTAGCGAGCTAGAAGAAATGTTAGATACATTATGTCGGGTCTTGAAGTAGTAAGATACATAAGAGATCTGGTCATAGCACGTTGGTTCCACATGTTCACCCATTCCATCAGGAGTAATCCCATGATTTTGAGCTAATGGAATTCCCGAAGGCGAGTCTTTAATTTGAAATCGTTTGAGAATATCCCCAACATACTTGGTTTGATGAATGAAAATCCCTTCCTTAGATTGATGAACCTGCAAACTAAAAAGGAAGTCATTTCTCTAATGGCGCTCATCTCGAACTTCTCTTGCATCACCCGCTCGAATTCTTTGCACAATTCGTCATCTGTAGACCCAAAAATAATATCGTCAACATACACTTGTACCAGCAACAAATCCTCATTCTTTTCTTTGATGAAGTGAGTACAGTCGATTAACCCATATTGAAAACCATTCTTGAGCAGATAGGAAGACAACGGTTCATACCAAGCCCGTGGAGCTTGATGAAGACCATATAACACCTTATTGAGAAGCCACAGCTTGTCAGGATCAGTTGCTCAACATATACTTCTTCTTCGACCACAACATGAAGAAATGCACTTTCACATCCATTTGATAAACATTAAACTTCTTATAGGACGCATAAGCCAAGAAAATTCTTATTGCCCCAAGACGTACTACTAGTGCATAAATTTCATTATAATCAATACCTTCTACCTGATTAAAGCCCTTGACAGCCACTCTTGCTTTGTTTCTCATAACAAATCCTCGGTCATCCTTCTTGCACTTGTAAACCCATCTAGTACCAATCTTCTTGTAGTTATCGGGCCTGTCAACCAATTTCCACACGCCCAATTTCTGAAACAGCTGAAGTTCCTCTTGCATTGCTTCAACCCATGAATCTTCTTTCATTGCCTCCTTCCAAGATTTTGGTTCAACTTGGAAAACATAGAAGGCAAAAGACCAATCATTCTGTTCCCCGGATTCTCTAATTGCCGTATACAAACTAGCATTCTGGTTGTTTCTTAGCTGATTACGTGTTAGGCAGGCACGACGTTCATTTTTAGAGAAGATGGTAGGGTGTCGTGTTCCCTGTTCCGGGCTCGGGGAGTCGTATGCTTGGTGGATCCAAGCATCCCAAGGTACCTGTAAGCTCAAATACACCACAACAACAACAAAAAGTTACGAAAATTGAAATCCTACATTACGACTATTTAATTGTTCCATCATCCATCACAACCACAAAACATAAAAATAAAAAACACAAAGTAAATTGTTTGGAAAGTAAATTGTTCAAAACGGGTCGCAGCCTGCAAACCATCAAAGTGTCATAAAAGAAGGAGAGATTATCCTGTAAGCCACCTTCTTGACATCACCTTTGCCACAACCACTTAGTGTGAATCCATATCCTCTTCTCCTCCTCCTCGCCACGGTACACCATGTGCTCCCGCATTTAGGAAATGCCAGTATGCATGGAGGCTATGTTCCTCTTGATCCAGCCAACACGGGTGTTGATGCCTTGGCCCGTGGTGAGGGCATTGTAGAAAAGTTTGAGTGATGCCTACATAAGATTGTAAATGTTGTGTAAGTTAGAAAAATCACCACGCCCTTGAGAGGAGGAACCTAGAGGACGGTTCGGTTGTCTTCGATTGGAGGATCTGGTCGGGGTCATTCGGGTTCCAAACCCTTCCCTTTTTACCTTTCAATCGCAGGAGCCATTGCCACAGTCGGCAATGAGGTTCAGGCTGTGGCAAAGTGAAATGTTAGCCCGGGTGACGCTTACCCGTTTGAGAAGCTTCGTGGGACGCGTCCAGCATAGGCCCTATAGACCCGGGCTATCCAACCACCGAAGAATATGGGAATTGGAGCTGTAGCTCTTGCATTAGTGGCCATATTCTTCAATAGCATCAAGGCAAAATTCAGAGGCTGATGGTTCAGGATGCAATATATGCAAGTTAGCTCCCGAAGATTTACCACGCCTCCACTATCTCTCCTCTGGCACAAAGTACCGCTTAGGACCCGATGAATGTGGCGAATTAGTGGCTCCCAAATCTTGGTGTTGTTGGTACTGCTTGGATTGTAAACCCCATCTCCTATGGTTTCCCAAAATGTGTTGTGTGAGTTTGCAGGCAACTCAAAAATATCGTCGTAGAAGATAGGCTCGGAAAGCTCATCCTCGGTATAGAGCCCCACATCCATACCAAAATTTGTAACAGAATCCCGTACCACTTACCACCGCATCGGAATGTCACACATTCACTATCATACATATCCTCGGTATCTTTCTTGAGGGTGAAAGTGCTTAAGAATTCAAGATTGAATTCATAAACAGACTACAGAGGTGCCTCAAGAAATAACCGAATAGGTCCCATGACGAGGCTGTCATAACAGTCTCTCTTGTTAACCGTGTCTAAGGTGTCATAGCAGACTTGTCTTGGTGGCTCTTTCATACGGGTCTTGAGAATTTCCATTCGTTCCGCGCAATTAGTGTACTCCATTGTGAATCTGAGCCATTTGTGAGGTGCAATTTCCTGCATAGAACAAACATTTAAACAACTAAGCTTGATTAAAAAGGTGAAAAGATGATAAATAGAGGATTGGGCACGGCCCTATGTCTACAAGACACGACCCCGTGCTACAGATAATCAAGGGACACGACCCGTGTCTTGGAGACACGGCCCCCTGGTCGATTACTGTTTTGACCAATTTTTCAACTTTTCATGTCGGCTTTGAAAAATCCAAAATTTTTGGTCCCCTGTGTGCGGCATACCCCGAAAAACAAACCCCAAGTATCGATTTCCACTTACCAACTCGTTTTATCCTTTAAATTTTAGTTTTTCCAGTTATGAACAAGGGTTTGGTGAAACAGGTTGCAAATGCCCGATTTTTCAACAATCGTTCACTGATTTACTTACCAAAACACTAGTACTAACTACTACTACTACTATTAAGATTTATGAAAAATTTTCGGATCTTTGGACCGACACGAGTCTAGTTCAAGAAGCCAAGATTTTTCCCCAAATCTAGATGTTATATAACATGCAAAGTGTAAATCTGACAAATCTAGATGTTAGTAACATACCTTGTTGGTAGATTTTGGAAGGGAAGTGTGAAAAGTAATAGAGAACCGGTGGGTGCAAAGAAATGGGGCGTGGCAGTTATGAAAAAGAAAAGACTGCAGTAAGGGTTTTATCCCGTCTACACACATGCACGGCCCCGTGCGTCAGAGGGACGACCCCGTGTCTAATGTTTTTTTACTACGCCCTTGTTTCTTTGTCCTCTAGGTTCTTGTTTACCTGATTTGTGGACTTTTCGTGTGTTATACGCTTCCGACATATACCTACAAGATGGATTATTCAAATATATACAAGTTGTTGGTGTTTCTCGTGTTACTTACCTACCTCCTCCAAAGTTATTTTAGTCTCTTCTTCCTCGAGGAATCCTTCATAGAATTTAAGCCTCTGTCCGTTTACTTTAAATGATTCTCCATTCAGAGGCTTAATATCTATAGCACCATGGGGGGTAAATTTTTGTAGTGGTGAAAGGTCTGGACCATCGAGACTTAAGTTTTGCCAGAAAAAGACGTAACCTTGAGTTAAAGAGAAGCACTTGATCTCCTTCCCCGAATTCTTTAGGTCCGCTTATATATTTATCATGAATTCTTTTGAGCATTCCTTATAGATTTCAGAGTTAGAATATGTTTGAATTCTTAATTCATCTAGTTCATTTAACTGTTGTAGGCGATCTTTTCCTAAGATTTCTTGGTCCAAGTTTACATTTTTAATGCCCAATATGCTTTGTGGTCAATTCCTACTGGAAGGTGATAATTTTTTCCATAAACTAACTTAGGTTGTGTGGTCCCTATTGGTGTTTTATAAGCTATTCGTAATGCCCATAAAGTGTCGTCTAATTTGTCTGACCATTCTTTTCGATTTTGACCCACAATTTTTTCAAGGATTCTTTTAGACCTCGATTTGTTACTTCAGCTTGACCATTGGTTTGATGGTGATATGCTGTCGAGAGGCGGTGATAAACCCCATAATATGTTAGAGCTTTTTCCATTTTAATGTTACAAAAGTGGGTACCTCTTCATTGATTAGGGCTTTTGGAGTTCCGAAACGTGAGAATATCTTTTTCAGGTTTTTTACTACAACTCTTCTGTCGTTGGTTGGAAGAGCTTCAGCTTCGGCCCATTTAGAAACGTAGTCGACAGCCACCAAAATATACTTGTTACCTCTTGAAGGTGGGAATGGTCCCATAAAGTCCAATCCCCATACATCGAAGATTTCACAAATAAGAATGCTATTTTGTGGCATTTCGTTTTTTCTTGATATGTTGCCTGCCCGTTGGCGTGTATCACATGTTTTGACCAATATAAAAGCATCCATATATTGTGGGCCAGTAAAAAGCTGCATCGTACACCTTTCGTGCGGTGCTGGCTATTCCATGATGTCCTCCACATGGTCCTTCGTGACAATGGTGAAGAATTTGCTTGGCTTCATGACCATGGACGCATCGTCGAATGAATTGATCTACATAAATTCTGAAAAGCATCCTTATATATAGTGTTGTACATCTGCGAAAAATTTATTTCGCTGATGATAAGATAACCCTTTGATGATAGTTCCACTAGATAAGAAATTAGCAAAATCTGCGTACCGAGGTTATTCTTTGAACTCTACCGTTTCTAAGGATTCCATGGGGAATTTTTCGTTGATGAGTTCTTCTCAAGTTTCTTCCAAGGCAGGGTCTTCAAGATAAGAAAGGTGGTCAGCAGTAGTGTTTTCTACACCTCTTTTATCTTTGATTTTTATATCGAAATCTTGAAGGAGAAGAATCCATCGTATGAGACGTGGCTTTGCGTCTTGTTTTTTGAAAAGGTATTGAATGGTAGCATGACCTGTATAGACTAAAGTTTTTGAAAGAACGAGATAGGAGCATAATTTATCACATGCAAATACTACAGCTAGTAATTCGTTTTCAGTTATTGTATAATTTTCTTGAGCATCATTAAGAGTATATATTGGATGAAAATATTTTTTCTTTTCATTGACCTAAGACTGCTCCAGCTGTATAATCTCTCGCATTGCACATGATTTCAAAGGGTAATTTGAAGTTTGGTGCAATCATGATTGGTGCTTTAACTAGCATATCTTTAAGGGTACCGTGCAACCCTTGTTAAAGATAAATGGGGCATCTTTTTCAAGTAGCTTAGTTAGAGATCGAGAGATTTTGGAAAATTCTTTGCTGAATCACCTATAGAATCGACATGTCCTAGTAAACTTCGAATGGCTCAAACGGATGAAGGTGGAGGAAGTTGAGAAATTGTATCAATTTAGCGTGATAGACTTCCATTCTGGCGTTAGAGATTTTGTGACCGAGAACTATCCCCTTGGTGACCATAAAATGTCATTTTTCCCAATTAAGGGCGATGTAGTCTCTTCACATCTTAATAGCATTCGTTCAAGGTTGTCGAGGCATTGGTCAAATAAGCCGCCAAAGATAGAAAAATCGTCCATGAAGACTTCAATGGTCTTTTCTATCATGTCATGAAAAATAGCTACCATGCATCGTTGGAACGTTGTAGGTGCGTTGCATAGACCAAATGGCATGCGTCGATATGCAAAATTTTTGTAGGGACAAGTGAAGGTAGCTTTTTCTTAGTTTTCGGGGGAAATGGGGATTTGAAAATACCCCGAAAAAACCATCTAAAAAACAGTAAAATTTATGACCGGATAACGTTCTAACATTTGGTCAATGAAGGGTAAAGGAAAATGTCTTTCCTTGTAGCTTCATTGAGTTTTCTATAGTCAATACAAACTCTGTATCCGGTGACGGTTTGTGTTGGTATGAGTTCGATCTTTTCGTTGGTTATGACCGTCATTCCACCTTTCTTTGGCACGACTTGGACAATGCTAACCCATGGACTATCGGAAATTGGATAGATGAGTCTGGCGTCTAAGAGTTTTATTACTTCCTTTTTTACAACTTCTTGGACGTTAGGATTAACTCTTGTTTGTGGTTGGATTACCGCTTTGTAGTCATCTTCCATTAAAATTTTGTGGGTGTACATGGAAGGATTTATTTGTCACACCCTGGTCGTGGCGGAAGCGCAAACGTGTGACTATGAGGTAACCATTGCATTCAATCAAGTAAACAAGTATAAATCAACAACGATGCCATACTTATAAAAATATTTCATTCCAGCAATTATAAGTTACCAAAAGTAATTTTCATAGTTTTCACTTTGTCATCAGAAACATAGTTTGACATACATTACTTCAAAATAAAATATTGTTCTCAAGGTAAATGCATAATGAGGTTTTGACCCCTGTATACCCTACGAGGTTGGGATGTAAGTGGCAAATCCTCCAAATGATGGCATTCTTGTCTTGTCATTTCCCATATCCCGAATGCATCACCAGCTCATGCCTTGCATCCTGAAATACAATTAATTTTAAAAAGTCAACAAAAGTTGGTGAGTTCATGTAGTTAATGTTTTCGTATAAAATGTCATCCTTGTAATCCAGTATGAAATTTGAGTATATTATTAGCAATCATGGGGTTCAAGGATCTATCAGTGCGTCGCGAGCACCCTGACATATGTGCCATAAGTAAGCAACCAAACCGAGACAACTTTGACATCATTGGGATCACAAAAGAACTCGTAAGGGTTTACCAACCAGGATTGGAGCGCGCCTCAAACTCAATAGATCTATATCTTTTGCACCTTGGTCACTACGTGATTTATGGTTACTATTGTCATCATCTTACTTACGCACATTTGATCATGTTATCATCTAAACCCATAGCTAACATACTGTTTGTTATGACATGTACTTCCCCTCGATAGTTTTAAAATAAAACTTTGAAATAATAGAAAGAGGGACATGAACTCACAGTTTTGCATTCCGTAAGTCGTACTTATCAAATACGGTGTCTGTACACATGTGTAACCTACATGTGTATTAACTCCATTAGACACCTAGGTCTCGTTGGACCACGTACCAGTTGTTCATCTTGAATTCTTGTTGTGTATATACTTATCACGTTAGAACAACTTTAATGTTATCATAGTGTTGGTAGTTCGTTTGTTCGATTAATATATATATATATATATATATATATATATATATATATATATATATTGTTATTCTTAAATCATGTGTGAACGGGCCTCGCCCTTCACATGTCCTCGTGCCTTGCACGCGGGTCATTGGGCCTAGCCCATGTAATTTATGTCATTGGCCCTAGCCCATGTCTTTATGTGATTGGGCCTAGCCCACGTAATTTATGTCATTGGCCCTATCTAATGTCTTTATGTGATTGGGCCTAGCCCATGTAATTTATGTGTTTGGGCGTAGCCCATGAAATTTATGTGTTTAGGCCTAGCCCATGAAATTATACGTTTTTGGGGCTTAGCCCATGCATCTTATGTCTTTAGGCTTAGCCCATGTTGTTACATGTTTTTTTACTGGGCCTTGCCCATGTCTTTTATGTAAACCTTAATTTATTTTCAAGAGTCCAAATGTTTATAAATCTTACACTTATTAATTTTTACTAGTATAGACTTTTAAGTATATTTATATACTTTCATAAAATCACTTAGTAATTCTTATACATTTTAACTTTCTGGCTTTTGATATCGTTAATATATATATGTATATATATGTATATGTATATCTGTATATATATATATATATATGTATATGTATATATACATATGTATATGTATATGTATATACATATATACATATATATATACATATACATATATGTATATATATATGTATATATGTATATACATATACATATACATATGTACATATACATATACATATGTATATATACATATACATATGTATATATACATATACACATATGTATATATATACATATATGTATGTTTATATATACATATATACATATATATATGTATATATATGTGTATATATATATATCTATATATATGTTAAGTGTCTATAATACATCATTTTTAAACGTGTCGTTGTTGTCATTATATATATATCCACGTGGATTTGTTCGTTGGGCCTATTTTTTAGACGTGTCATCGTAGTAACTCTTAATGTTGGTGATTTGTTCGTTGGTCGACGACGCAAGGGTGTATCGTGTGAATTCACCCATCTTCCGCATTACTCCGTCCGTCCGATTATTGATTCAAACACATTGTAAAAGTGTATGTGCTTTATGTCGTTTACACTTGGTAATTCTTCATATGTTTGAGGTATTTGTATAAGTTGGGTATTTTGTGGTGTATACCCTAAATTGATAGATACATACACATACATACAAATGTATTCATACATAACTTTCGGTGACAAAATATGTATTTATATGTTTTTATTCCCACAAGTATATATATATATGAAATAAATACTTACTTTTAACTTGTGAAATATATATACACACACACACACACACACTTGTTAAACTCTTGGAAGGTTGGGGTTTAACCCTTGTCATCAAACTTCCTTAATGACGGTTTAGGTCACTAATCACGTTTAGTCCCGTTAATCACCATTTTAATCATACTTTAATCACGATTAGATTTTTAGAAAATTTCGCCATAGTTTCCCCTAAACTATGGCATTTCCACGTTTCAAAAACGTATTTAAATCAAGTTTAAACCCTTAATCAAGATCCATCATCAACTCAAGATTACATATCACTTTCTTATGCTTTATTTACAACTTGTGCATCCTCATTTTCCATGATCTTTGTAAATATATATTTTTTACTACTTTACTTAAAAACAAAAAGATCTTTATATATTTATTAGAACCTTTAAGACACCATTTTAGTTACATCTTCAAATCATTATTTCCACTTTAATCTCCTTTGTCTACTACACTTTTTAAGATGATTATAACTTAAATCATGGTGTTTATTTCTTATAAAAATCACACATATGTAGGTAATCATTTAGTTGTAGTAATCTTCATGGATCATGAGGTTGATGATCTTGTTTAGATTTAAGCATCACCAAGTTTAAATCATCATTTATATTGTTATTCATACAAGATCATCCACTTTAAACACCTTACTTTATCATAATCAACATAATCATGCTCACTAGTTAACACTAAAGCACATAATCAACACATAATAAGCTTTATTTAGTGAATTATGATGGTGAGATTAGGGTTTTTAAGTGGTATTTCTTTACTTTCAAGATGATCAACAAGTACTTTCATAAACTAGTCATTATAAGAAGATTAAAAATGATGAAATATTATCTTACAAAGTTGCTCAAGATTAGTGAAGATTAAGAAGAAGATGAAGCTCCAAGAAAGCCGTAATGACCCTCCATCCTTGCAAGCACTTTAGGTGATCTTGAAATTGCCTAACTAAGCTTGATTTTGGTACTTTAATGTTGAAGAATGGTGGATGATGGTGGTGGTGCTTGAACTATGGGTAGAGAGGGAAAGATGGGAGGTTGTGTGTGTTTTGAAAGGTGTAAATTATGATGAGAATGGTGATGTGGTTGTTATAAAGATCATGCATCACAAATCTTCCAACCATCACGTAAGATCTATAAACCATGCTTAGTTCTACACATTTTCAACACAAATCAAGTGGGTGTGGGACCCACTTGAATCCGCCAAAATAGGGGGGTTAAGTGTAATTATTTTTTATAACATGTGATAAATTGTTAGGGGTTGATCTTGTATCATTAGCGAGTAATTAGGGTTTAGGGTGTTAAACTATGTTAATTAGTCCTCTTGACTAATTGGTATTAGTTTTGGATAACAAAAAGGTCACTAGTTTGCTCATTACGATATCGGCTAGTATACGAACTTTATTATTTTGTACGGGAAGCTTTGGTTTTCGACTACCATAAGTGCCATGGCATTTATTTATGGCACTTCTGACCTAGAAATATGCTTAACTAGTTCGCTAGCCGAATATATGTTGAGTTAGGATGGCCGAATAGCTTTCCGTTTAATTGTTCGCTCGATAACGGCACTTATATATTTTGCCATCGAACATTTACGGGAGTTGTGTTTCCATGACCTCAAGATAGTTGAAAGGACTTCGAGTCCCAAATGAAGCTTAACTAGTTCTATAAACGAATGTACGAGGCTGTCGGCCAATAAAATCTTCGTCGGTTCGACGCTCAATCGCTTTCGGGTCAAGTTGGGCTCTGTTTTCCGTACGACCGGAAGCGATGTCTTTTATGTATTTCTACCATTCTTATATTGTTTTAAGGTGTTTATTATTGTTCTGACATAATCCTGGAATCCGAAAAAATACCGAATTAATGTTGCAGACAAGCTGAAATTGTCACCTTTTTGGTCAAAACGGACAATTGTGTAATTTAGGCGTTGTACCGGAAAGTTATGTATTTTTTAAAAATATGTTCTCACATTAGTGTTTTCATGTATATATGGACTCATTTAGGTCATTAGCATGCCGTTATTCGTTGTTCTGTTTTATTTTAGTGGTTTTGCTGACCTCAATTGTGCAACCGCGAACAGTGCGCTCAACATTTTGTACGAACACTTTTAGGGCATTGTTTGATTTGTTTCGGGTCGTAACGGAAACCAGTATATGTTATGATCTGATTTACTTGTCCTAATACTTGTGATATGATGTACGACTCAGTTACGAAATCAAATTAAGATAAAATGCATGAGATTATGTAATAAAAATATTGATTAGATCGTACGGAATTACCGGTTATTTACCATTTGTCACATTATTCCCTTTATGTTCATCAACTTCTATGCAATTGCTTTTTTATGTTTTTTTAAGTAAACTAAGTATTTTTTTTCTTTTTCGTGAGGGGTGAGATACGAGGAAATGATTACCGGAAGTTTACCTTGGTTGTCGAGGAATGCATATTCTCAACCTTTTGGAAGCTCTTTAAGTTCTAAAGAAGGCAGTTCGTCAATAGATGGCTTAGTTTTGGTTCGTCGTCGCGTCAATGGACGAAACAGTCTGATTGGTTGTGACTTCCTCATCAACAAATTGATCATCTTGTTCCTCCATATCGGGTGCTCAACTTTATCTTCCAACAAGGGGTCGTCATTACCGATTGGGTATTTCATTGATTTATTTATGTTAAAACTCTTTTTGTCGACCCCAACTTTAGTGGGAAGATCTTGGCGTTTTTTGTTTGAGCAAAGCTTGATGGGTTTTAAGAAAAGGTTGTCCCAACACGAGCGGAGCATCATCTAAGATGATGATGTCGGTTGGAATAATCATTTGTTTTGTTTGAATGAGAACGTCCTCAACCACTCCCTAAGCATGTTCAATTTTACTATTAGCAAAAATGATAGGAATTTTGATCGGAAGAAAATCACCAATACTTAATCTTTAAAAAATATAACTTTGCATTATGTTAACGCAAATATATTTTTTGATTAAGATGTTACTAATATAGATGTTTTGAATAAAACACGTTACCGGTTTTATGTTTAATCCAAATTGTTCATCTTGTATTAGTGAAGTTTGACCTTTAGTTAAGTTGACGGTTGCTCTTTCTTTGATGTTAAGATTAGTGGCAACTTCTTTTAAAAACTTAGCATGAGAAGGAACCAAGTTATGATTTTCGAAGAAAGGTTGTAGGATGTGTATTTCTTGGAGGTCTTTTTGTTCCTCTTTGAAATTTACCTTTGATTACTTACCTTTCAAATGATTTGGTTCGGATTTTTCATCCTCATGGGTTGGTTTATCTTCAAGTGATTCTTCCTTCGTTGGCTCTTGAGGTTTACCTCTTCTATTATTACCTCCTTGGTACAAATGGTCTCTTCTTTTGCACGAGATTGCTTGATCAAGAATTCTAGGTTCTTGAGACTTTGTATGAGGCTTTCTGCTTCAGGTACGATTGTAGGCGGTATCTCGTACGTTTCAAATGTTGGGGTGTCCCAATCAAAGCTTGATTTGTGAAGCTTAGACTTTGGTTCCCCAAATGTTATGTATGAGGTTGATGGTTGAAAAGGTAACAATTTTGTATTGAATGGGATTCACCGCATATGGTACAATATGGTTCCTCATAATCATCATCATAGTAGTAGTCATAATCTCCCAGGCAATAATCAATTGGTAGGATGGTACCCTAAAGATTACGGCTCTCGGAAACAGAAAGGTTTTGTAAAAATAGAAGGTTGGCACGACCCCGTGTTAAAGAAACACAACCTCGTGTTTAGGATTGTGATTAATTTGGTACTAGGAGTTTTTTACGCGACCCCGTGTCGAATTTAACACGGCCCCGTGTGAGTCTTCTACAAAAAGTTTTTTTCCTTAATTTCAACTACTGTAGGGTTGTCACGGCCACGTGTTGATACAACACGGCCCCGTGTTAAGTTAGTGTAACTGAGATATTTGAAAAAATGAACAGATATTTAAACAGAAAACTAAAGAAAATGATTAGATCATTGATTTTAAGCTTTCTTAAAATCCTTGTGTCCCCAGCAACGGTGCCAAAAACTTAACGTGAGCGAGGTGTATAATTTTTAGAACTATTTTTAGTACTTTTCACTCGTTTATTCAAGCTTTATATTTGTAAAAACACGATATAACGCTACCACTCTCTACTACACGCTAAGGAAAGTGCACCCATCGTTGATGTAGTATAGTAATGGTAAGATACCGAGGTTGTCCAAACACAAGAGCTTTTAATACCAGATTAAAGTCAACGTCTAATTAACCCAAACTTTGAGGATATATTTTGACATATAAATTAAAATATGGAAAAGTAAATAAAGAAAACAAATAAACAAGATAGAATCACTTGGTTCCGATCATCTTTTACGTATCTTTTAATGATTTTCACACTTTGGGTTTTATAAGAGATTATCTTGATTAAAGTGGCATATCCCTATTTTGCAGGCAACAATACCCTCAACCATACAATCCCGCAAGGCCGATTTAAAGTTTTAATATTAGTTTATAGATAAGGCGTTCAAGCCATTCTTACTTCCCCGATTTAATGTGATTTGCCTCAAAAGAAGTCCTAATAAGCTTGAACCGACTCTCGCAAGATCTATACAATCAACAAGGTAAGAGTATTACCCAAACCACCCTTCTAACCCTCTTCCAGGTAGTTAACGCGTTTTATATAGACCGTAAAGACACGAATGAGTGAAAAAACAAAACATGAAAGAATGATATGATAAAACGCACTTTCAATAAAAAGAAACTGGTTATTAAAGTCATTAATACAAACCCAATTAAAAAGTTAACCAAGGATTGGAAATCAAAAGTAATACATGAAAGATTTTGTCTTCACCAAGTGATGTAAGAGATTAGCCAAGCATGGGCATAGTTTGACAAAGGCTCTTATGATCAATCTTGGATCCCGAGACTACTACACACTCTAAACTCTAATAACTGTGGTGGAAGATGATTGTGGAGTGGTGGCAAGGTTGAGAGAAATGGTTTGCCAAGGGATGAGTTGAAATGAAACCAACCACCCTTATTTATAGCTTGAACAGACTACTCACACGGCCCTATGCCAAACTTCTGATTTATTGTTTTTGTTCTTGGGGTGAAACTTGGGGGTTTGGTAAAGTGTGTTGTCTTCCCTTCTTTCATAATCATGCTGGATTTTGTCGTTAATTTGTTCCTTTTGTTTGTTTAAGCTCTTTTAATCCTTAAAATCAAAAGTACACAAAGAAACACACTTTTTCAAACATTAGTATTAAAAATGGTCGATTTTATACGTTATTTTATACAATTTATATGCTGCATTTGACGCATATCACAAGTACCAAGCTAATCCGAAGGAATCACATTTGAAAGCCATTATATGGAGTAATTGCTATTTGAAAGGCATACGAAAGCCTGGAATGTGGTATCCGGTCGAGGGTGGCTTTGACTTGATAGCGTACGCAGATGCGGATTTTGACGGGTGCCCAATTAACAAGAAATCAACCTCAGGAGGTAGTCAGCTGCTTGGAATATGTTTGATATCCTTGTAGTTCAAGAAGCAGCTTGCTATGTCGTTGTCCACTTGTGAAGCAGAATACATCTTTTCTTCGAGCTGTTGTGCTCAAGTTTTGTGGACACAACAACAATTGCGGGATTACAGATTGAATTTTACACAAACTCTCATTATGGTGAATAACAATTCAGCTATTTCCATAACAAATAACCTAGTGCATAGCTAACGTACAAAACACATAGATGTTAGGTATCATTTTATACGTGACTGTGCTGAAAAGGGGTTAACAAAAGTAGTTAGGGTTGACAATTTACACAACTATGCGAACCTTTTCACTAAGACATTCGATCCGGCTAGATTAGAGGATCTGGTCTGAATGATCAGAATGATAAACCCTGAGTAGGATGGTTAGATAAGCCCTCATGGAAACTTTGTTTTCGTTTTTAAATTTGTACAGTTTTTGTTTTTTAATTTGTACAGTTTCCGTTTTTCATTAAAGAAAAAATCCAAAAAGATTTTACTTCGTTGTAGGATATTTTTATAAAATCCAAATAACATGTGAAAATGAAAAATTGAAAGCGTGTTGATTTTGAGAAGAAATGATAGTACATCGGCAATCAGATCGTTTGGATGGTATCTTACTAAAATAAAACCTAAACTGTTGACAACTTCATCACATGTTGTAACGGTAGGTTTTACGCGTAGATAAGAACCTATTTTGGTATATAAATATAACAAACTTCGTAATGTGTCTGTAACATCTCTCGGATATATGGTCTTAGTACCGTAATTTCGTTTGAGAGATTACCAAAATTCTGAGATATTAGGTCTCTATTTCGGATTATTATCTGGGGTATTATACTTGGTCTTCTGATTTTGCTCGGCAATGGCCTAGACCTCGTATAATATTTTGCTAAGCACTTTGTTTTTGCGCAAACCCCCAGGTGGATTTCTTTTCTCGCTAACAATCATCACCAGATGATTTATTCTAAACATTGTCACCATCGGTGTGAACAATTGAATATCTATGATACCACCTGGTACATGGAATAAAATTACACCAAAATGTAGAAAAAGATACCAAACCGTTGGTTCACCACCTTAAAGTGGAGCCTTCATCTCTTTGTCAGTGCGGTGGCACTAACCTGAGCTCTCAAGGTTTCGCAATTTAGTAGGATACAGATAATAGTTATATATATTCACCTATAAGACGTAATTTTTGGTAGTCTTGTTACAAGAGTATATTCTGAGGTGGGGAACACAGTTGCATCCAGTTAGTAATACACTTAATTGCATACCTCAAAAATAACACCGTTAAAACATCTCCAACATTATCATTCTAAGTGCTTAAATTGAAAATGGATACTAACTATGATAGATATCGATAGATAAGCTGACATGATCTTTTTGTCCATGCCTTCACAAAAATACCTTGCTTGTAAATATTTATTTACGATTATCTGTAAGTATTTTCTTATTGCTTCAAATATTAAAAAATCATAAAAAGATTTTCAATGTGTTTTAATATAAAATTCGAAAAATACAAAAAGATTTTATTTGTTGTTTCCATGTGTGGGCTTAATCATTTTAACGATACTCAATGGGGTTTACAATTTTGAAAACGGGTTAGAAAATCTGGAGAGGTAATTTATAAAATAAGTCTTTTAATAAACATCGGTCTTGTAAAGTTTGTCAAAATGTGGAAACCGTGTGGGAGATTGTGTCACTTATTCCAGGTTGTGAGAAATAATTTTCATGTATGGGTTACTTAGAAAAATTCTAAATGGTTACATGTTTGGGCCTTAGATTTTAATATGTTTAAAATCTATTTGGGCTTTGAATTTAATGTAGGGCTTAAGTTTATTTTGCTTAAATTGTTTGGGTTTCATAAAACTGTTTTGGGCCTATGTTTGAGTAATATAGATACAAATTGGGTCTAAGTTTATTGAAAATGGGTGTAAATGATTAGATATCATCTTCCGGACTTAAGTGGTTCGTCCAAATTTGGGATTTTACCATTCAAATTTCTCCGTAACTAACATTAAGTACGAGTTTACCTATTTTATTAAGGGTTTTCGGGTTTACCAACATGTTTCTTCAAGATTAGTGAGTTACTGTTTGTGTCCGAGTTTTTTGGATCTGTTATCCATCCAAACTTGAGAAGGATCCTGCGAGTTTGGGAGATTATAAAAGAGGGTTTTCCGAATTTGTTCTTACACTTTGAAATACCTAGTTCTTAAACCCAGTCGACCTCCTCTCATCACCCTTGTTTCTTGTGATTAATAATTTTCTTGATTTCTTCGTAAAAGTTAGCGTGTTCTACTCTCTCAGGTATGTTTTCTACATATAATCATCATCATCTTCATCTTCCATAGCTTGTGTTTATTGCTTATTTCTAGGGCTTGAATTTGGGTTTTTTATTGATATTCCTTGAACATAGTGTTCTTGAAGATTATCAATGTTCTTAGGATATTGTAGTTTGTGAGTGAGTGATTGTGTTTAGATGATAACATTTTGTGTTAAAAACTTGTTTTGGTTCGGGTTAAGTTTTTGGGTTCATGTTTTGGGGTTGTTGCTAAACTTCAAAAACTTTGTGTTCTTGAAAAATTTTGAATATTTTGAATGATTTAGGATAATGTTGCTATGATTACATGTTTATTTGCTTGGGTTTTGTTAATTTCTTGTTGTAATGGTTTGTTTAGGATATTGAATGCGGGAATTGGGTTAAAGATTAAATTTGAATGTTGGGTGTTATAGTTGGTTTTTGAAAAAGGCCAAAAACAATTTTAGGTGGAGTGTATCTAATAGGTTTATGGGTTTATTATTTAACTGAATGGGTTCTGATTTTAAAAATGTATGGATTTAATCGTTTAGTTTAAATGATTTCCAGATTTATTTAAATGTTAATAATTCCGGGTTTAACAAAGTTTAATATATAATTTCAGGGATTTATCTATTCCAGACTTAAAATTATGTCCTAACGTAATGTCTAATTATGAAAATTATTATATGTTAACATTTTGGTCCGGATTTAACATCATAAAACAATCATTCCAGATTTGTTTGTACCTGAGTTGCTTTTCCAGATTTGTATGATAAGTTTGTGTAACCTTACTCATTGTGTGACTATGGTATTTGCTAAGTGTTCATACCTGTAGACTATGACTTGTATTCTAATTGCTTTCAAACTTACTTGTGTTGAGTATTTATCTCAGAAATGGCCGAACCACAGGATCAACCACATCTGAAGCAACCACAAGCTCCAGAACGCCCATTCATACCGAAACATAATCAAGTCGCGATTTTGAATGAAGGATTACGCGACATTAAGGACTACGTGGAAATTATTCGTTTTCTTAGAAGTTCTCGAATTGTAGAAGCTTATATGCGAGATTTTTGGACGACCGCACGTGAATACAATTGAGGCAACTGTCAACGGTCATCAATTGGTCATTACGGAGGAAGTCGTTCGGGATGCCTTGCATTTAGGGGCACTCAATTTCGGTGAAGTCTGCTATGTAGCTCCAATTCGAGAATGTATTGTTCTTAGTTTTGGGTACTCGGGAACACTGCCGTCTAGACAAATCTATAAAGGAATGCTTCGTGAAAAGTGGCATTTCTTTTATTACGTTATCATGCAGTTCTTCGCTCCAAGGAAATCAGGGATGGACAGCATGGGTCACAATCTTTTAACGGCTATGATTGGGCTAACATTCAATCCGCCGTATAATTTTGCACGGTTATGATTTTCCAGGCACCTAGGCCCATATTGATTATGAAGATGGTGATGTTCGGTTGATGATGTTATATCCTAGATTTCTTATGATTATTTTCGACTTCTCATTCCTGATCTTCCTATCCACGATGGTTTGGCTCCGCTTGTTCTAATCGCTATGGGAAGACGTATTTTAGGTGATTGTCAAAACGTAAAGCGATCGATTCACTCTCCTAGACTTCCTGAACATCGACTTATGCTTTGTGCTATTTTAGTCAAACATTACAATCCAATGAATGATCAGACTTGGAGAGATAGTTATGCAAGAGTAAATCAGATATTTAGTGCAGGTGAAGATGAAGATGGTGGATACCTATTGTTCCTCAACAGCCGACAGTTGTTCAACCTCAAATTGATCCTCAACAACCACCGACGGTTATTGAGGAACCAGGGGTTCATGAGCCTGTTGTGGCTGAAGCAGTTGTCATTGAGCAAGGTGTTGTTGAGTCGGTCACTGAACCGATGAATGAACCATCACAAGGTATAGAGATGGAAGATGTTTTGCAAGATATCATTTTTGAACAACCTGACCCGATTCCTGTTGATGTTTGTTTTGATAGAGAACTTCTTGCTTTAGATGCTGCTTTGGAGGCTGGTGCTCCTTCAACAAGTTCATCTAAGGGTAAAGGAATTCTGATCAAAGATTATATAGAGATGCTTACCGAAAGGAAATACTTGAGTACGGTTCGTAAAGATTTCTTAGGAGGTTGTCAAGAAAAGATCAAGAAAGCTTAAAACTTTTCAAAATAAGGTTAATTCACTCGGTCCCTCTTCCGAGTGGGCCTTAAGATTGTCGATATGGATTGAAAAGATGTTAGATGTGAACAATTTGCTTGAGGATTCTTCTAATAGTGACAGTGGTGGTGATAGTGATAGAAGACCAGTTGTTGTTCTGGTCACTTATTCATGGCCTGTCATGACATATAAGAGAAGAAGATTGGGTGAAGGGTCGAGTTCTTCTCCTAGATTTAATGAAGCCAAGGTTGTTTCGTCTATTGAAGTTTCAGCTGCAGTTATAACTACAGTCACATGTGGCTTATCGATTTTGGGTGTGCTTGTTTCGATACCAACAGTATCTACCACAATGCGAATTCCTCACTCGACAGATGCTGTATCTATCTCAAGTGCTTCAAGTCAAGCTCAATCCTCCAGCGCAGCTGTCCTGGTTATTACTTTAGGAGTGTCGACAGCTCCTTTTTTACCACATTTTTGCCTCTTCCTGGTTCTGGTAATTTGTTTGCCACATCAGTTGGAGTCAGTTCGTCTTTGCCTCCAATATTTTTAGCCATTCCTCCAGGATCGACTCAGAGTTTTGTTCGTTCGAGTGATGCTAGACCTTCTTGTCCTCGGTTGAAGAAACCTTCTACATCAAAGTCTACACCAATATCGTCTTGAAAGGTTTGACCGAAAGTTGCATTTGGTCCGCGACTTCCTTCTAGATTGGTTTCTCCTAGACCTTCGGCTCCAACTTCAGTTCCAAGACCTAGGAGTACATCAGGCAGTGGTGAAGCAATTCTGTTCCCAGATTTCGTCCGCAATCAGTTTGCGGATGTTCATCGAGCAATGTCAAGGCAAATCAAGATCATTAATGACAACAAGGATCACATAAAGAAAAAATCGATCGAAATTAGTGAGCTAAGGAAAAAGTAAGCAATTCAAGATCAACAAATTATGGGATTAGTTGCTCAAGCGAAACGACAAGCCCTACATATGAGTATTCTTATTAAAAGGGATCTCGCTTCAACTACCAGACACCAGTCTCTTACTATGGCGAATGAATAGATCTGCTGTATTGTCATTGACCTTGTGGAACTATTTGTTGCTCAGGGGGAGAATACGCTGCTAGAAGTCCAAGCTAGGTGCAAGTTGGACGAATGTGGGAGGATCGGCTGAAAGCACAGGACCTGACTTGAGCTAATTAAATTGCGCGGAATTCATCATTAACTAGTTGACAATGATAAGATATATTGTTTAAATGCTCTACTTCATTAATCATGATAAACGTGTACAGATCAGAGACAAAACTGACAGGGCTTCGCCTTACAATCAGAAAAACAACCAAGGACTTAAGACGCCTGCTCAGCTATTTATAGACATGACAGCTTCGCACAAGGGGTATCCTGCCACTTCGTCCGAAATGCACTTCATACGAAGTGGCCCAAAACAATACAAAACAATATTAAATCTAACATTTAAGCCCTGTTACATAGTCGACATGACCCTAAGACGTAGGCTATAAACATTCTGCACCAACAAACTCCCCCTTGGATATTGCCGAAGTCTTGGTCAGTCTTCAAAAACTTCAAAAGCTCTAACAGTTATCGGTCTTCGATGCCCCTTTGATGAAATAGGCATTTGATCTGTGGTAGGAGGTCTGTTGTAGGTGTCACCAAACTAAAACCTTCTCAAAGATGCCTTTTTCACAACTTCAGTAATTCTTGCTTCTTTTATCTGTTGCTTTCGTTGTTCTTTGCCTTCAAGCTTTCTCAAGTTTGAGTTCCATATCTTTCCTGAATTAATAACGTTAGCATAACAAACATTGATAACCTATTAGAACTACAACGCCTGGACTTTGTCTTTCTCTTCATAGCTTAGCTTGCTGTAGAATAGACATTCAATATCCTTCTTCGAGCAGTTAACTAGCCACATTGGGTCTAGTATTCGAATTCCCCTCCATAAGCCATATATTCTTTTGTGTGCAATCACTACTTCAGTCAGTTCTTCAGTGATTTTCTAGGAATCATTATTTTGTACATAAATCACAGCTTCTCCTGTTTCAGGGTCATAATGCCACCACTTGAATATTGTATGAAAATTTTGTTCAATCTTCATCAACGACATATTCTTCATAGCACGTGGCCGTTTCACAATGAGTGTAACATCTTTTGTTTTGTTACTAGATCAAACTTGTTAATTCTTCTTGGAATATGTAGCTTCCAGTATTTAAAACCATGTGCAGCTTCAAACTTTATCAATTTCCACAGACATTAATCATGAAACTTCATCTTGAGATTAATACTTTTCGTCTGAACTAACTCATCAACATCCCAAAATGGCAACGTCTTGATGTCATTAAAGTACCTGAAGTACGGAACACCGAATTCTCTCTTTATCGCATAAACATTCAACTCTTCTATCCATCCCCAACTTGGTATATCCCCCAAGGATTTGTTAGGATCATGTGTAAAGAAAGCTAATGGACATTTGAACTTTCTTTCTTGTGGCATCTCCTTGAACCATAGCTTCTTTGCTGCAGATATCTCTTCTTTAGATAAGCATTTAGGCACATTTCCTTCTTTCACAGTTTCCTCGGCCTTTCTTCCCACTAAATCATTAGTTGCTTCAGAAAACAACTCTACAAAGGTTGGGAAGCCATCTATTCCTTCACCAAGATATTTAGTAGTAGCATCATCTATTCCTCCACGATAACCTTGTCATCATCATCATCTTCTGACACATACTTATAAATATAACCATTAGGCTATGAAGCACTAATGTTGTGTAATTCATCTTCAAAATCAAATACAAAGGATTCCTCGTCTACACCTAACATTTTGGCAATTTCTTCCTTCGTGTAATATGAACGAATTTTCCTTCTTCAACATCATGCTACAAATAGAAAACTCTTGGTGTTTGCACATCAGGAACAGCCAATACAGGAATAGTTATGAGGATTCCTTACTACTCAGCTTCATTCACACGGTCCTTCGTCTCCCCCTGTCTTTGGGCATCATCTTCTAGTTCACCCATTAGGAACAAGCGATATAGGAAAGCTGTTTTATGGTAGCATCATGTTCTTTGATCTGGTTCTCTAGTTCACCAATCTTTGCATTATCATCCACCAACACAGTAATCAATGCTTCCAACCTCTGTTTATCTTCTTCCAGAAACTTGATTCTGCTTTTAAACTCCTTCATCTTGGTCTCTATCTCATTAACCTTGTCATCATTGAACATATCTGCATCCAACCCTTCTAAAAATAGAATATCACCATAATCATCTGGAAATTTATCAGCCAAAGAACATCTTGGACCAGATTGTGGTGTAGAACGTTGTTGAATAGAGGTTGTAGGCTGCTTTGGTGGTGATGGTTGTGGAGATGTGATTTGTTGGGGTGATAGAGGCTGTGGTGGTGATTGAGGGGGAATAACAGGTGGTTGTACATATGATGGAGGTTGCGAGGGTGTTATGATGGGTGATGGTGGTGGTGGTTGCTGTTCAACAGTAGGTACAACTACTTCAACTTCAGGTATTCTCTTTCTTCCATACTTCTTTCTCTCCTTCTTTGCAGCCGGAGAACTAGTGGACTTAGCAATATCAGAAGCTTTACTTTTCATATGTTAAACTGGTTTCCTGCTGGCTTAGTGACCACAAATTCTTCGTCAGAATTAGAAGGTATATATGACTCATCATCAACCCCCAGAACTTTTCTCTTCTTTAATTCTTGTTTCTAAGCTGCACCTTCTGCTTCTGGATCGATGCTATCATCAGACGATCCTTCATCATCACCATCATTTCCTTCAACACCTGTAGACGCTTGTTTCTCTATGTCAGCTGCCGTACTTTCAAAATTCTTTCCCTTCACTATATCATGTTCAGACGTAGCTGAATAAACATCATCATGCACATTCTCAGTTATATTCACATAAGCTTGAACCTCTACATTCACATGCTCATTAATTTGTACTTCTTCAACCTCTGGTTCATAAATAAGCGTTGTTCAAACTATTGCACGCTTTCTTTATTGTGTTGATGATGAGGTTCCAGCAGCTTGCTTCTTTGGAGTTCCTCGTCTTTATCTCTTAGTTTCTACCTTCTCGTACCAACTACTTCTTTTTGGAATAAACCCTTCCAGACAAGCACTTCATCCTTATCATCTCCACTCATATCTTTCCTCCATTTACCCTCTAGAGGTGCAACATAGTCTTTATCCTTAATAGCTCCAAAGACTAGTTTTGCAATAGGCCCAGATTCCTGCTTCAAATATAGATTCAATCGGAGCAACATCTCTCTATACATATGCTCCAACACAAGCTCATCATCTCATTCCTTTGCCAAGTTAGGGAACAGATCATCTAGCATCATCTTCAAAAATCTCGGATACTGCAGAAACTTTTCCCTTTTGATCAAAAATTAACTTCGTGAAGTTGTATGGCAAGTTTATTACGAGAGTTGTGATCATGCACATATGATAATCAACAATGTCGTCAAAACCTCCTGTTCTATGACTGATCGCGTGTATAACTGAGAGCATGAAGAATTTGTAAGTCCTGTCAAGGTTTGCTTTCTTGAAATTTGTGGCATTTCCGTAGCATTTGTAGCCCATGCGATAAAAACATCCCTTGACCATTCTTTATGGGTAGCCCGTTGGATCACCTTCTTTGTCTTTGAAGTCTAGCACTCTACGTATCAACTCCTCTTTGATTTTGACTTCAAACTCTTCATCGCCGATCTTTACTGCATAAACAATAGCTTTTGGATTTTCCTCATATCTAGCAGCACCCCAAAAACGTTCAATATGTGATTGGTAGGCTTTGTGTTGATGAGTTAATGCCTTTGTCACCGGTAATCGTCCCATAAACTCTAGTATATATTTGAAAGGAGTGATTTCTGGGATCTTATCGTCAAGAAGACAGCAAATGTTATGAATAGGCTCGAACGACGTCTTCTTTTCTAGTAAACACAACGATATCAACACTTAGAAAATTTTCGACAAGATTACACAACATTATAGTACGAGTTGTACTTGGTCCGGAGTGTACATTTTCATTTCGTACAAAGTGGTACATACTAACATAACAATTCAAACCAAGGCACTTCGTACGAAGTGGTCTTTTAAAGATTCTTCACATTTCACTTCGTACGAAGTGGCTCACTCCGCACAAAAACGATTGTTATGAACCTCAAAGTTTAAACTTGTGATTTTTTATTAAATTGATGTTTCATTAAGGTAGTATAAGTGCCGATTAACATAAATGTATGTTCAATTTTTTATTTGGCTAGTTAGTTTTTCGTAGATCTACGTTTTTAAGTCCGATTTGCCAAAAAAATAAGATTTGACGGTTAAATCTCGGTCATCTACCTTAACCATTGTAAGAGGTGTGTAGATCAACCTCCCCAAGGTGTAAGAGGTGTGTGGATCAATCTCTTTGTGTGATGTGGACTTCCAACTTTCAACCTTTAACTTTTTCGAACATCTTTCAGTAATAATAACCCACTCAGTTGACCAAGTACAAGTTAATGACCCCGGTTAACTGATTTGTCTACCAAGTCCAAGTTAATGATCTTGGTTGACCACTTTATGACCAAACTAATGTTTTTCGTCAATTTTAAGTTTCAAATTAATGAACTTTTCATCATTTCAGAACATTTTCTCTTTCCAGGTTAGCACCCAACCCGTAGTTTCTCAGCTTTCATTTAGCAACTGTCGCTTCGGACATTGAAGACAAATTTTCGATCATCGGAGTCGAAAACTTAAGATAAAAACAAAATCTTTTTGTATTTTCCAAAGTTTGTAACACATATAAAATCTTTTTGGGTTTTTTCTAAAATGAATTGTAAACTCTGTACATATATATTTAAAAACATATTTTTGTGAGTTGGTATTAGAGAATCATATCAGTTTTTTAGACATATCACTAGTATCGTTGATCTTTGATAAAACTTTAAGTTCTTAATAGATTTACTTAGATTATAAGTATACTGATCCACTTAAACCTCTACACATTTCTCAGCTGTTTCAAGATATGTTAGGGAATTTTAGGAACATGACTTAACTGTGTTTCCCACCTCAGAATATATTCTTGTATCGAGATTCCCTAGATTTCATCTCACGTGTGAATATACTAACTGATATTTGTATTTAGGTAATGTAAGACCTTGAGAGCTCAGGCTAGTACCACCATACAGATAAAGAGATAAAGGCTCGACTTATAGGTGGTGTTCCAAATTTGGAATCTTTTGTACTGCAAATGTCGTATCTTTTGATATTTTCAATTTTGATGCAGCTTTAGGGTTTTAATGCAAAAGAATTATACAAGTTCTAGGCCACTGCTGACGCAAAATCAGAAGAACTTATATAATACCACAGATATCAATTAAATATAAAGACCTAGTAGAATCTTGCATTCTCTCAAACAAAATTTCGGAGTACTAAATCGATATAACCGAGAGACGTTAAGCCATAGATTAATTAGTTATTATTTTTAAGTTTGTATCTCGAAAACAATTTATTAAATGTGCAAAGCCTACTAACACATCATTAGTAAGATCTATTTAACCACTTTTTAACTTTACATTTCTTTAGTATACTGTGATAGTCCACTATGTACTATCATTTCCTCTTTTTACACGAAAACTCTTTTTGTCTTTTTTTCATGTTTTTGTACTTTTTGAATTTTTAAATGTTTTTGTATTTTTTCACAATTATTTCTCCCCTTAAAATCAAAAACATATTTTTGGATATATGTTTTTAAAGAAAGAAAATTTTAAAAATTTAAAACTAATAAAGACACACCGATGAGGATAACGTCAAGTCATCGCCCATCTCGAATTCAACTTCATTTTCATCCCCTAATGTCAGATTTTTTAAACCATTTAGTTTCAACAACTATTGAATTTTGCTCTATCAAAAGCTTTAGTGTAAAAATCTGCCTTTTGGTCATCAGTGTGGATCTTTTCAATTCAAACCAACTTTTTCTCGTAGCAATCACGGATAAAGTGGTATCGAATTTCTATATGTTTTTAGTTTTTGAGTGTTAAACCGGATTTTTTCTTATATCAATGGCTGCCTTGTTATCTACGTATGTAGGCGTATCAAGAAATTGGAGTCCAAAGTCTCTCATCTGTTGTATCCACAAATTTTGGGAACAACAACTTGATGCTAAAACGTATTCAGCTTCGCAAGTAGAGAGCGACCGCGATCTGTTTTTTTGCATTGCCACGTTACTAATCGAGTTCCGAAGAACTAGCAACCAGCCGTTGTAGATTTGGCGTTATGCTTGAAGCAACTTAAATCAAAATAGAGTATCCCGCAATATTGAAGTTGTCGTCACGTGGATGCCACAAGCCGGTGCTTCGGCAACCCTTCAGATAGCGCATTATCCTTTTGAAGATCAGCAAATGTGCATCCCTGGGATTTGATTGATATCGGGCGCAAAGGCATGTAGGATACATGATATCCGGCCTCGAAGCTCTAAGAACATCAATGATCCGATCATAGAGCGATATAATGTTTTGTCGAATTTCACTCCATGAGTATCCTGACAAATGCCATGATTGATGGTCAATGGGGTTGAACCTGACATGTCGAATTTCTCCAATACATGGTGAACATACTTCGTCTGATGAATAAAGATACCATCAGGCAGCTGATCGACCTGAAGTCCCAAGAAGAACTTCATCTCTCCCATTGCACTCATCTTGAATTTCTTTTTCATGACTTCTTCAAAGTCTTTAGACAACGATTCATTTGTTAAACCAAAGATTTTATCATCCACATAGAATTATATGATAATTAGATGTCCATCCACTTCTCTAGTAAAGAGGGTACTGTCTTCTGTTCCTCTGGTGAAACCGTTTCCCTGAAGGTGTTAAGAAATCATCTCGTATCAGGCTCTGGGGGCCTGGTGTAAACCGTAGAGCACCTTATCCAGTAGGTAAACCTTATCTTTGTGTATCAGATCGACAAACCCCGGTGGTTGGACAACATACACTTGCTCTTTAACTTTTCAGTACAGAAAGGCGTATTTCACATCCAACTGGTACACCTTAAACCCTTTCCATGACGCAAAGGCCAGGAATATGCGGAAAGCTTCTAAAGGTGTGACAGGAGCATAGACCTCAGTGTCGTTTATCCCTTTTGCTGATGAAAACCTTGGACTACGAGCCGAGCTTTGTTTCTGACTACAATCCCCCTATCGTATCGTTTGTACTTGAAAACCCACCGCGTATTGATTTTCTTATGATTATCGGGTAGATCAACAAGCTTCCAGACTCCAAGCTTTTCAAATTGTAACAACTCATCCTGCATAGCTTCTAACCAACTTTCCTCCTGAAGAGCTTCTTTATATGTCTTTGTTGTGTAAAAACAAACTTAGATCCTTATTGATCTGATTTCGCGTTTTTACTAAAGTCTACAAATCTCCGATGATATTTTCCAACAGATAGTATGAATACGTCCTCGGCATCACTTCATTAGAGACATTCACTTCACTTTCCAGATTCGTAACATTGTGTTCAGCAACCTGTTCTGTAGTAGCAACATCATTCCTAGCACTTCATTCACCAGCTTGACTGTTTAGAAGACTTTGAATCTATTCTGATCCCTCATTGATAAGTATGCTCTCCATTAGAATCTGAATCATCTGACTGATCGAAAGAAGGTGTTGTGTTGTTTACAACTGGTTCGACGACGGGTTCTTGTTGAGAATTGCTTGGACCTGCTTCAGATGCATTTGTGCCGTCTTGAGGTTGTGAAATCACCAACAGTCTAGGAACTTGCTCTTGATTAGATGCTTGATGTTGTCGATATAACAACACAAGTTCTTATCGCAAATCTGTGAAATGCTCTGCAAATTGTTCTCTAATTCTGCGATGTAGTTGACTTTATAAAAAGAAACCATGCCATTCGTGAGAATTCCTTCTCCGACTATATGACCTCCTTGAGTACCCGCAAACCCTACATAGCCTCCTCGAATAGCTTTTACATCATATAATAATGCTAGCATTCCTATTACGTGCCGAGATGCTCCACTGTCCATTATCCACTTTGGAATGATTGACCTCGGAAGCCCATGCACATGCAATCAAACAAATTACTTGAATAGCGAAACCCAAGCCATATTGGTCTTGGGTGGGTTTGGGATATCAAATTTGGTTCACTAATGATTTTAATTTCTTTCTTGACTTCAACACCCTGTCCAACCTTTGACTCAATTTTATCTTTTGTTTTGCTTGGCATAGTGGATGTCTTCTCAACTGAAGAAGATGGTTTGGATTTAAGTACTCCAGTTTATGCCTTTAAAGATGCCCTTTTTGGGTAAAATTTGAATCTTTTTGTTTGTTTTGGTTGATGATTCACCAACATCAAAGTTTGAAAAGTTTGCAAATTGTTGGCTTCACATTTTTATGGATTCATCATTTCTTTTTAAGATATGTGTTGGCACAAACTTAGGGCCTTTTTGTTTCACATCTTCTGTAGACTTTCTTATACCATAAACAAGTTTTGGATTGTTTTGAGAACATTGTCCTACAATATGTCTGACTTTATTGCATTTGTAGCATTTTCTAATGTCGTTTCCAACAGAGGTATCCAAGGCATGTTCATGGCATTCCTTTTCCCTTTTAAATTCATCATTTGATTGTTTACCTAGACTCTCTTTCTCGTTTACAGTGCTTGTTCCAAAAACTAAATCAATTTTCTTTTTATAATTTGGTTTTTGAAATCTTTTTTTCATTTTTCTTCTTTGCTTACACCAGACCTTTCTTCTTGTTCTCAGGATAATCCTTTCCCTTCTGATAATAATTATTTATAATTTGGTTTGAAATAAAATGAAGCATCTTATTTTTCAAGATAAAATGACTAACTTCAACCAGTTTGAAAATTTTATCAACACGACCAAGATTTACAATCTGAATTGGGAATTCTTCATCAGAATACAGTTTATCTGATCCATTCATTTTGTAAATAACCACATTTGGATCATCACTTAAATTGTTTTCTGATGATGAAACATAATTCTTATGAAAGCTTTCTTCATTGTCAGAATGTGAACTTGATTCAGACTTTTCAAGATTTGACTCAGCACTATCAAAATCAATGCTATCAGATTCATTACCCAACTCATTTTTGTCAACATTTTTCACAACATCTAATTAGCATTCATAGGTTATATCAATGTTTTTCGGCAGCTTATTTTTCTTTTGTTCAGTTTTAAGCTTTAGATTAAGCGCCTTTTTCCACCGCATCTGGATATTTCTTAGCATAATTATTGTAACGCCTCGCTTTTTGTACTTTCCTTAATTAGAAAGTGTAATAATGTTTCAATTTATGGGAACTTGTATTCGTATCACATTTTGTAATTCAAGACTTTGGTCATAATAAAAATTAATACTTGACATATAATTGTCTTACATGCATTCAATCGTTAAATACGTGCTTACAAACAAACTGATGCTTGTAATACGTGCAAATACTCATACATTCATCCTTGATACATAAAATATACTTAAATATACTTTATACAATTAGAAACATGCAAAAATATCAAGTTATAGTATGAAATGAAAAAAAAAACCAAGTTTAGGGTCATAATCGGAGAAAGTGGTTTCTAGCCCATGGATTGGTCCAATTTGTTTTTTCTGCCTTAATGCACCCAACTAACAACCCCCCTAACCTCAACTATAAATACCCACCTTCTCCCACTCTTATTTCACACCTCAAACATTTCTCTTCTTCTCTCTAAAGCTCTCTCCCCATCTGAAAGTTCAAGACTTTCAAAAGTGAGTTCTAACTCACCCATACCTACCTTCTTTGATCATTCTTCCTTTCTTAACACTTGAATCAGCTTTAGGAATATTTCCATAGGTTCTCCATGGAAAAACAACTTGGAACATCACCATATTTGAGGTCTTAAGTGTAAGAGCTTTTCTTTTTAATAGGGTTTAAACCCACAAGTGTCGTATCCTTCCAAGCTTGTTCTTGAAATAAGACTTGAGTTGGTAGTGTGTGATTACTTGGAAGCCTTGGCTATCCTACCTTCAATCCACCACCTCACTTGATGATTTGGATTATTTTTCGTCTTTTACTTTTATGCTTAACTTATTCATGACAATCTTTGTCGTCCTTGTGACGACTTGTGCATTAGTGAACTATAGAAATAGGTTAAAGGAAGGTTATCCACCTACCTCCATGCATGACTTCTATGAACTTCCATGATGTTTATGATCTACTTATTATGTATACTAATATATATATATATATATATATATATATATATATATCCCCTCACCAAACCCTTGATGATAATCGAATGATTGTCCGTCATGGTACTAGGTTACATCACCTAAGTACTTAATCTCTCGTTACGATTCTAATAGGTATCCGAACCCATACTTTAGTGTATTTAATATCTAAATCCTTCATTATCATTCGAATACTTACCAACCTATGTTTTCCTCTTGTAGGATAACTCGTGCTCCATCCTCCAACTCCCCCAACACTTTACGGAAATACCAAGTGGAAGCTTGCAAAACCGTGAGTACACTCGAACACCCTTTTTACGCTTTACACATTTGGGTGCAACATGTTAGTCTATCAAAAATACTCGCAATCACACTTATACTTTTATGTAATCACACAAACAATCCATCATACATGCTATAGTTACGTGATACACGATTTGTATACTTGGAACATTCTTATGTGATACTATTTATCATTAACTACGTACGAGCGTCCCCCTTAACATGTACAGTGCTAAAGGAGTAACGCACCGCACCTATTCTTGAGGTCATGTTAAGTTCATTCTATTTTACGGTAACACGCGAGGGTTGACTTATAGATCGCGTGCCATGTTTACATTAATCTAGTATGCTAACTTAACATTTGGTTCGTTTAATTTTTTCGTACTTATGTTATATCAAAGTTGTGTACTCGCTAATACTTTTTATATTGAACTATACTTTTAACATGTTGCAGGTTAAAGATGTTGAACATGACGAATCTAGTAGGGACGACATAGAAACGCACCTAGAATGTTAGGCTTTTTATGTTGTAATTTTTGTTGAATTTGTTATGTTGTAATTGACTCTTTGATTTATGTAATGAAATGAATTTTTGATTTAACTATTGTCGCAAATCATGTTATGATGCCTTGAGCAATCTATTTCGTCTCACTCCGATGTTTCCACAATCGGTTGGGGTGTGACAGATTGGTATCAGAGCCATAACTATAGAATATTAGGTAGAATTGCTATGTTCGACCTAGTCTATAGCTTAAGTGACCAAACTTGACCATTCTTGATTCTTGCTTAAATGTTAATTCTTCCTACTTTGCTTCTTCTTGTTCCTTATGGTCTTAATATATACAATATGTCTTTTGTAAGACATTTACACAATATACACACTTGAAGACTTGAAGACACTCATACTACAAAGGAGACGATCTCACCAAAATAGGGGTGAAACCCGCACTTTGATGATCACTCTTAATCCGTGTATTCGATTTTTCACGAAATGACGCTATCAAGTTAGGAGTGATATCCATACCTTGATGGAAAATTTCCATTTCATACTCTAGTGGACCCTTACCAGCTAGTCGGAATTTGCTCCTCGTTTGGTAAGTACCAACCACGTTTAAGGAACGAAATTATCAAGTTAGGAGTGATACCCACATCTTGATAACTAGCCTCATTCCTCGATATTCAATTCTCGCCAAAGTTTGATTTTTCGATCAGTTAGAGACATGTAGTATCTGGAAGGGAAAATGTCGTTAATCGCCTCTCGACGAGAGCATTTTACCTATAGGCCAAAGCACATTCCTCTAATTTGAAAGGATCTTCGATTCACTTTGGAATAATCGACGCTTTTCAACCCAAAGCACTCCAATATTTTACTAAGCCTATCTTTTATGCTATATCAATTTCTATGTGTTTTAATACTCGTTACCTCGTTCATTTGGAACCCGATGCACAATTCGCACGCTTTTTGCAATAAAAAACAATAATAATTCTCGTAAACCAACTACATTTATACTCCTTAAGCAATCATATGTGTTTATACTTTTGAATACTTGTTGTGCTTATGTCGCCTATGTGAACTCATACGTGTTATACAATACTTACATGCTCAAACGTGATTTTTATTGTCGATCACCTACAAGTGCTTCTTCACAAAACTCAAGTGGGAGAAATGAGTCGAAGTCCAATCCAACTCGACTATTTTCATAACAATCACTATATCAAAACTTAAACCTAAACCTTTTATCATTGTTTCAAATTTTTCTCATTTATGTATAAATCTCGAACCTTATTATTTTATCCAAATGATTTCTCACCCTACAATTTTTTTACGTAAATTACATACACAAAACCCCTAATGATACTTTAAACGTGTCTTTCACAATTTTTCAAAAACTTTAAGAAATCCTACCTATCAACTTAGTCGGTCAAACGAACCTCTTGCCCTCGATTTTCATAACTCGTCCAATAGCAAAAACACACTCACTTTATACTACCAGTCTAACGACATTTTATTTACAACAAGAAACCAACGAAAACTTTCTCCCACATACATACAAGTACGTTTTACAAAAAAAAATTCCTTTCAAAAATCAAAGTTTATCCACGAAATTTTCAAACACAACTTTCCTTATTTCGATATAAGACACCTTCAATGAAGCAAGTTCATTGTTTTAAAGACTTTTTCAAAGAATGTTAATACGCAATTCTAACTCTAAATACGTGGGCATGGAAGACTCATTAGGTCGGACAATCTTTGACATACTCAAATCCTAATTTTTAAAACCAAAGTAACATTTCTTTTACAAACCACATCTTACATCAAAAGTTAATCCTCTTCTCAATATTCACCCGACATTCACAATTTTGGTCCTTCATTCCTGACAAACCCGACTTATTTATTTCAACCAACTCAATGTTTTGGCTCAAACAACCATACACATGCATATCATCATCATACACGATTCAATTTACGCAGTCAATATTTCATAGCAATCCTACACGTATCATTGTTACTTTTTTTATTTATACACTCAAACTATATACTAGAATTATATGAGCTTAATGCCATGTAAATTTCAACTTATACATTCTACACTACATGCTAATTTTATGCGTATTTGTCATCAATCATACACAAAACTCATACATTCGAACTACTCGGTAGTAATACTTGAGACCTATAAGTGGGCATAACCCGAGTGGTTTCACCTACGTTAGACACACTCACATTTAAATGCAATCATGCTTACATGCTTAATTTTTATACGCTATCTTACACACCTTTTGCTTGTAATACTAGATGTAACCTGACTCGTACACTACTAGTACCAACCATGCGGATCATGCACAAACCAAAATAATCGTGGGTGGACACGGGATTATATTTGTAGGTGCATGAAAACCATAGTGGGTTCTATTGTGTATCGCAACACAGAACGTAACATGACACCGAATAGCGAATGATGTAACATGGTGTGAACATGGTGGATATGCCGCTCGTACATCTTCTATATAAATGTCCCTACCATGTTACCAAACTTTCGTAAACGTGCCATGAGAAATTCAGTGTTTTCCTGGACCTTATTAAATACATTTGATTCATAAGAAAACTTTGGTGACCCCACTTCGAAATGATTAGTACTCGATTATCCATGACAAAGCTTTATTCTCAAAATCGTTAGTTTTAACCACTACAACTATCACTAGCATCTCTCAACGTTCCAGGTTCGCATTTTATCTGATATTCATACCATTTTTACCCCTCGCATACACCTACCGAATCGTTCACTATCATACCATGATAGTCCCAACTCTTCCAAACTTCATTTACAGTAAGTCAGCCTAAACGTTCAATCCATTTTTATAAACGTCCCCACCGGCTCGATCTTGTCAAAATGTTCCTTTTCTTTTAAAACTATCTTTCACTCTTATCTACACGCAAACTTCAACTAGTCGGTCTATTACCGCCAAAACCTTTTAGAAACCATAAATAATTACCATCTTAGCTCTCTCCAATAAACATTTTCTCAACAAATGATTTTATGCTTATGGTGTGGACCGCTCACATTTATCAAATTACATCCTTAGTCATACTAAAACACTCCCCTTAGGTCACACTCTTTTAAAATATTTATTCCAATGATGTCCAAGCTCAGTAAAGCTCCTTGATTACACACACACATGCACATTTTTACTTATTCCTATACACACTTACGATTGGCGTCACAAAACACCTTAGTCAAAACAAAGTACTTTCACGAACCTGCCGTTTCTATCCTTCAAAATTTCGATACGTATTTGCACATTTATAAACTTTAAACTTCAAAATTTTGATTTTTTTTGGCCAAACGTTTTCACTAAAATGACATCTTTTCCAAAGTCTTCCTCTTAAAAAAATTTCGGGATGAAATTTTCTAAAGGAGGGAACACGATAACGCATCACTTTTTCGTACTTTCCTTAATTTGAATTGTAATCATATTTCTATTTATGGAAACTTGTATTCATATCGCATGCATATTTAATTTCCCAATCTTGTAATTCAATACTTTGATCGTAATAAAAATTCATACTTGACATATACTTGTCTTACATGCATTCAATCGTTAAATACGTGCTTACAAACAAACTGATGCTTGTAATACGTGCAATACTCATACGTTCATACTTGATACCTAAAATATACTTACATCTACTTTATACACTAAAAACATGCAAAAATATAAAGTTATAGCATGAAATGAAAGAAAAACCAAGTTCGGGGCATAATCCGGAGAAAGTGGTTTCTAGCCCATGGATTGGTCCAATTTGTGTTTTCTGCATTAAATGCACCCAACTAACAACCCACTAACCTCAACTATAAATACCCACCTCCTCCCACTCTTATTTCATACCTCAAACACTTCTCTTCTTCTCTCTAAAGCTCTCTCTCCATCTGAAAGTTCAAGGTTTTCAGAAGTGAGTTCTAACTCACCCTTACCTCCCTTCTTTAATCTTTCTCCCTTTCTTAACACTTAAATCACCTTTAGGAATGTTTCCATAGGTTCCCCATGGAAAACCAACTTGGAATATCACCATATTTGAGGTCTCAAGTGTAAGAGCTTTTCGTTTTAATAGAGTTTTAACCCACAAGTGTTGTATCCTTCCAAGCTTGTTCTTGAAACATGACTTGAGTTGGTACTGTGTGATAACTTGGAAGCCTTGGATATCCTACCTTCAATCCACCACCTCACTTGATGATTTTGATTATTTTTTGTCTTTTACTTTTATACTTAAATTATTCATGACTATCCTTGTCATCCTTGTGACGACTTGTCCATTGGTGAACTATACGAAAGAGGTTAAAGGAAGGTTATCCTCCTACATCCATGCATGAGTTCTATGAACTTCCATGATGTTTATGATCTACTTATTATGTATAATATATATATATATCCACTAACCGAACCCTTGATGAAAATCGAATGATTATCCATCTGTCATGGTACTAGGTCACATCACCTAAGTACTTAATCTCTCATTACAATTATAGTGGGTATCCTAACCCATGAAAACACATCAACCCGAATGGGTATTGTAGTGTCAAGAACGAGTATAAAGTCTAGATGATTATTTTCCTGTATACATACTTTAGTGTATTTAATTTCCAAATCCTTTGTTATCATTCGAATACTTACCAACCTATGTTTTCCTCTTGTAGGATAACTCGGTGCTCCATCCTCCAAACTCCCCCAACACTTTAAGGAAATACCAAGTGGAAGCTTGCAAAACCGACTCGAACACCCTTTTTACGCTTTACACCTTTGGGTGCAACATGTTAGTCTATCAAAAAATACACGCAATCACACTTATACTTTTATGCAATCACACAAACAATCCATCATACATGCTATAGTTATGTGATACATGATTTGTATACTTGGAACATTCTTATGTATACTTGGAACATTCTTATGTGATACTATTTGTCATTAACTATGTACGAGCCTCCCCCTTAACATGTATAGCGATATAGGAGTAACGCACCACCCGTATTCTTGAGGTCATGTAATTTTTATTCTATTTTGTGGTGATACATGAGGGTTGACTTATAGATTGCATGCCATGTTTACATTAATCTAGTATGCTAGCTTAACATGTGGATTTGTTTAATTCTTTCCGTACTTATGCTATATCAAATTTGTGTACTCGCCAGTACTTTGGTATTGAACTATACTTTTAATATGTTGCAGGTTAAAGATGTTGAACACGACGAATCTAGTAGGGACGACATAGAAACGCACCTAGAATGTTAGGCTTTTTATGTTGTAATTTTTGTTGAATTTTGTTATGTTGTAATTGACTCTTTGATTTATGAAATGAAATGAATTTTGATTTATTTATAGTCGCAAATGGTGTTATGATGCCTTGAGCAATCTATTTCATCTCACTCCGATGTTTCCACCATCGGTTGGGGTGTGACAATTATTCCACATAGGGGGTGCACATTGATTATAACCTAGAGCTTTGTTTTGTTTGTCAGGTTCAGTTTCTTTATGTTTGGTTTTCTCAAGTTGTTATGGAAGAATATGATCAATTACATAAGAGGAAGTTGAGTAACTAATCAACAATTTGTTTACTCGTTCAGACTTAATCTTTATGGACTCAAGTTCAGTTTTTAGCTTAGCAATGGTATCTATATGAATATTAATCGCCATTTGTTTGTATATTACTGTAGCTTTTAACATTGATTATATTGCCATGTCCTCTCTATTGACTTCTTGAAATTGTTTAATTTATCTGCGTAATTTGTCATAAGCAGCTTTTGTGTCTTTCATGTCACTTGAAAGATTGTAAGTGCACCTTTTATGATAAGTGCTGGTTTCTACACTTGAAGATTGTTCAGGGTCTAAAGTGTAACTTGTAAAGTTTTTGATATTTCCGAGTTTGTTTAAAGAGACTTGTCCGTATTTGTTATAAGCTTTTGTCCCAATTTAGTTGATAAATTCGGAGGTCTTATGGTTGTTTATTATGTCTGAATTTGTCAAGATTGGTTGTAATAGGTTTGTCAGAACTTGTCATAAGTTGGGATATAGTGTTTTGTCTGGACTTGTTGTGTCCGAGTTTGTATATCTTGAATCCGGAACTGTTATTCCGGATTTTGTCAATGTGTATAATTTTAAATGAATGCAATGACAGAAAGTTTTTTGGGAAAACTTTCTGTGCAAGACTTGTTCTAGAGAGAGAAACAAACCCCACTATTGTGTGTGTCACTATGTGTAATTATTCAGGTGTGTGGTCTGTGAATACTCAGTGTATTCACAGTTGTTCGGTTCTCTTATCCTTTACTCCATCTATACGAGATCTACGGAGCGGTACGAGTCACGCGATGGTTTCCGCACATCGCGTGTGTGTCGAGCAGTCCAGGTTCGTGTGTCCGAGGTGCGTTAGGCGGCCTTACATATGCTTATATATATTTTGTAGATATGGCAACTTCTACCCATTTTGTTATGAACGGGTCGATTTGGGTTATGTTTTATATTATTTTTAGTGGATCAAACGGTTGAAAATTATATAAATCGTCTAAAATGAGAAGGTGGATCAGTTGAAAGTCACCATAATTTGAAGTTTAATGTAAATAAATACATTTAAATTGTTATATTATAGTCATAATAATATGATTTTTTACTCATATTTAATAGTATGCTAAACGTAATAAATAAGTAACTGGTTGCGTTACGTGTCACAATTTTTGTGCCTAATGCTCCTGTCTTATTTATTTAATATTTCCTTTCTCAACTATTTCCTTTGTTTTTTTACACTTATTAATAACTATATAATATTTTATTGATCGAAACCCGTCTAATATGTAAGTTTCTAACCTAGGTATTGTTTGGTATGCAAGAATGAGAGTTGGAATGAAATGGATCATCATGAAGTATTGGTCAATGAAATAGAATCACCCATTATACAAGGAATCTCATTCCATCTAAACACCCCCAAAATCATTCCATCTACCCCCCCCCCTTCATTTCGTTCTCACTTTCACCCTTCATCGTCGCCGCCGCCACCATTCACCACCGCCCTGATGACCTACCACCATCACCTCCATTGTCGTCACCCACCAGGAAACAAACAGATCATTGGTCCTGAATTAGTCCAGGAGACCACAGACAAAATATTTCAAATACGAGACCATATCAAGGTGGCTCGTGAGACAAAAGAGCTATGCCGACAAGCGACTAAAACCACTACCTTTTGAAGTCGGAGACAAAGTACTATTGAAAGTCTCGCCTTGGAAATGCATAGCGAGATTTGGTAAGCGTGGAAAGTTGAACCCACGCTACATTGGACCCTTCGAAATCTTGGAAAAGATTGGAACCGTAGCTTATAAGTTAAAGTTACCGGACGAGCTCAGTAGCGTACACGACACATTCCATGTGTCTAATCTCAAGAAGAGTCCTACACAAGAACCGGTTATCATTCCAGCGGATGAGATTCACATCGAGGAAAAACTCCATTTTACTGAAGAAGCCATTGAGGTTACGGACTGGAAGGTCCACAAGACACGGAGAAGTCGTATTAAACTGGTTAAAGTTCGTTGGAACTCACATCACGGCCCCGCGTATACGTGGGAACGTGAGGATCAAATCAGATCCAAGTACCCGCATTTGTTCCAAGGATCCACTACAAATAATAACACAGGTTGAATTTCGGGACGAAATTCTTTTAACGGGGGGAGAATGTGACAACCGGCAAAATATTGGTAAATTTCGTACAACTTAACAACTTGATTATACAAATTACTGCGTTCGTTATGACTAAATTAATGCATGATTAGCTTGTGTAAAGTCTAGCAATCATAGGATATGGTTAATTATACCAAACAACAACGTCACATACTTCACATTGCAAGAAAACAACAAACTATGTCCAAATATGTTGGCAAAATGCTGAAAACACTATTCACCGGAACACACTATTCGTGCCAGCAAGTTTCTGAAAACTGTCGGAACGAGCAACAAATGGCACGAATGCATTTTATGGTTGATATAAAATAAAAATCCCTAAATAGGGACATTAAATGCAAAAACACTTTAACTTTCTGGAAAATACATATCGTTACAATTCGCCTCACGTTAAAATATAACAAAGTAAATTGTCTGAAATGCCAAAACTCAACACTTTAAGGGACATAGGGCTCGTATAAAATGCTACACACCCTATATAAGCTTGGGGGTAATAATGGAATATCCTAAACATAAGCTTCCGACGATACGCCATAGCGGCCATAACTTGTCCGATGCCGATCTGACGAACTAATAGGAAGCATCCTCACCATCCTAACACCTAAACGGATCATCCAGTGAACTAGTTAATAGTATTTCATGTCTGAAACGACATTGGTGGTGCCATATAATAATCCGAGATGACATTTCCGGTACTAAAGCACACTTTCCATATATTGCCCGAAAGTGACCAAACGGCCGATCTAATAATATTTTACCACCCCAAACTAACACCAGCTAATCAAGGGGATCAATTTATACTAAATAACATCTAAAGCCCCTAATTACTCCCTGATGATGCAAGACCAATCACTAATCAATATCCTTAATTAAATTACCTAAATATCTAACATATATATACACATGTTAAAAAAAGTTATATTTAACCCCCCCCCCCTTCAAGAAATCGGTAACAAGTGGGTCCCACCCACTTGTTTCTTTGGTGAAAAATGAAAGATTGCAAGAAACTAAGTATGGTGAAGTAGATTTTGTTGATGATGATCATGGGTTATGAAGATAAAGACCATTTCCTTTCATTATCATTCATAAAAATAACAACAACACTCCTTGCTTCTTCCTCACCTCACGCCACCATCAACACCACCATTTCTCCACCACTAAACACCTTAGATTAAACCACTTCAAGACCCCTTAAGAAGGTGCAAGCATGGAAGGTCTTTAGGAGCTTATTCTTGTCATCTTGGAAGTCTTATTTCCTTCATCAACTTCATCATATCTTGCAAAATTGTTAGACTTTATTTCACTAAATCTAAGCTTGCTATAATATGTAGATTATTAAAGTACATGTTGATCATCTTGAATCTCAAAGAAAATAAAAGCTTAAAACCCTAATAATAACATAAAAAGTCTACTGATGTGATGTATTTTGTGTTGATCATGTTGCTTAGTGCTAGTTAGCTTATATATTCTTGATGACTATGTTAAAGTAAGTTGTTTAGCTTGATGATCTTGTATAGAACTTGATTAAAATGGTGATTAAACAACTTGATGTTTAAATCTTAACAAGATCATCATCCACATAATACATGAACTTTACTACAAAAATAAACGTGATTTTTAACAATTTATAACTTTCATGCAAATTAAAAATCATGAATTAAACTAAGATGGTTTTAAAAGTGTGTTATTCAAAGTTGTTTAAATAGAAGGACAAGATTAGTGTGTTAAATATGATGGTTTAAATAATGTTGCTAAAAGAACTAAAAGTGTCATCATTTTTAATGTGTGGTTAAAATATATGAAGTTCAAGGATTATGAGGATAATTATGTGTGAAATCGTTACATGCAAAAGTTGGGGTTTGAAACTTGATTGGAAATTGATTGAGATTAAGGAATTTAAACATGCTTAAAATACGTTTTAAAAACGTGGAAAACGCTATAGTTTAGGGGAAACTATGGCGAAAATTTTCTAAAATCTTATCACGATTAAAGTACGATTAAAAGGGTGATTAATGGGACTAAACGCGATTAGTGACCTTAATCAGTAATTAAGAAAGTTTAATAAAAAGGGTTAAACCCTAATCTTATAAGAACTTCTATAAACACTTATATATAATTATAAGCTAAAAAGAGTTATAAAAAGGTGAAATGGAAATTTTATAAGTATAAATATATTCCAACACTTAAAATTCTAGAATGTATAAAACGAAGAGTCACACATACCCATGTAAAAGTAAATACGTATGAATACAATATAAATACCAAATAATACGGTATACAAATACGTATAAATACAGTATAAATAACAAATAATACGGTATACAAATACGTATGAATACAGCATAAATACAATAATACGGTATAAAAATACGCATAAATACTTATACCAAAACAGTTAGTAATACACAAGATTATAAGTAGTGTACATGCACAACATATACGTGCAAATGCATACAACAAAACAATTTGCATATACAATGCAATATTTGCATATCCATGGAACGAGGACATACAAAAGATCAATTTGCATATACAAAGAAACATATACTTATACATATGAACGAGGTTCACTAAGCTTAAAATATGTATTGGAAGAATATACAAAACACGTCACGAACTTATACCGTGCGCAACACGGAGACTCTCATGGGTTAGGCCCACTCATGCCATGTAGATCACGGAGACTCTCATGGGATAGGCCCACTCATACCGTGTGGATCACGGAGACTCAAATGGGCTAGGCCCATTCTCACTTGTGCGAGGCACAAAGACTCTTATGGGCTAGCCCACTTATACTCGTGCGAGGCACGAAGGCTCGTGAAGGGCAACGCCCGTTCGTACACTTGATGGATACGATATATATATATATATATATATATATATATATCAAAACAAAAATACAAAACAAATGCCAATATATTTAAAATACGTAAGGGAACCAAATACTTCACTTATACAAAAACGGTCAAGATGAACACCGTGTACGCATTTAACATTAACTCAAGTGTCTAATGAGTTAGAGCACTTGTAGGTTGATACGCTCTTTGGGATACTCGAATTGCTAGCATAAATATATGGATGCAAATCAGTGAGTTCATGTCCCCCTTTTTCTCTTAAATGTTTTTGATTTATAACTCTCCGGGGAAAATACATGTTTTCGATTGTATGGTTTAGCTATGGAATGAAATATTAGATCTTGTGCGAGTATGGTATCTCTTAAGTGCCATTAATCTTTTATAAGACCGAGGAACAAGAGTGGTAGATCTATCGGGTGTAGCGAGCCCCACTCATGGGTCCTTGTGTGGCCGCATGTAGTGCTTTTGTTGACCCAGCCGGGTGGACTGGAAGAAATCGTCTAGGGTTGAGTACTTCCTGTGTCGGCACACATATTAATATCCTTACAAAACATTAATGATCATCAAGTTAATTAACGCTTTATATAACACATATTTTCATATATGAACTCTCAAATGTTTTTAGGATTCATTAGGGCGCACACAAAACGCATAACGTTTGTTGATGTTTTTAAACTTACATGTATTTCAGGAAATTGAAGTGGATCTTGGCGCAGTCGTTTACGAAGTTTTCAAGGTTACTAGCAGTCGGTGTCATCCGTATTTTGGGAGGGTTTGGTCTATATATTCCGTCTTCGAAAGAAATATAGGATGCTAAGCCTTAATGTTTTAAAAGTTATCTTGAACAAGCCTTTTTGTAAAGTGTGTATCACCTATGATGTCTTTTATCTCCAAACAACTTTTGGCTTGTAATGTTTATATATGGTGAATGTATGAACATCGTAATGCTTTTATTTCATATGGTTGTTTACTCATATTGTATGCGATGCAAACTAATCAAGTTCACATCGTGAGCTTCCGCTTATGAACGGGTGTGACAGATTGGTATCAGAGCTTTGATTGTAGTGAACCAGGATTCCTTCTCGAGTCTAGTCTACAATCATTAGTATCCTCTCATGAAAACATTTTGATTTTGAAAACGGTTTTCATTGCATATACAGAAACGCAAGATCCACTAATAAAACTCCTTTCAAACAAATAATGTAAGGATATTAGTTGGGGCATAGTCTGTACGGGATAGACTTGCAAAACTAGATTTACTCGCACAAACCAATGTGATTACACCTTATATGATTGCATACTTATATACTTAATAAGTAATAATATTATTTATTGATATATATATATATACACATGTTGTACGAAATATTTTGCCAGGGTATGATGGCATCTTCGGCTAGTAACGGCATCTATGTTGACGCATCAGACGATGATTACCCACCTGCTATTGAGATCATATCTTCTTTAGATGAGTCGGACCCTGAGGAGGACCCCGACTACGCCTCCAACGATGCTATGATGGATGACGCTCCGGTAGTGGACGACGTGTTAGCTGTGGGGCCATAGCTAAATGACTTTGTGATTGTGGGACATCCTGACGGTGCCCACATCGTCGAATACATTCCGCTAGATGTCATACCTATTGCTATCATTGCACCTCTCTTTATTGTGTCCGATGACGAGGATGAGGTCCCAATCTTTCATGTAGACCACCTGGACGATGATATCGGTGATGGCAAGGTCATTGACATTGCTATCCTAAAGGTTTCCTCACCTGTTGTTTCTATTGTAGCCATCTCTTCATCTGATGCACACTACAGTGCATCCTCCTCTGCTATACGCCACGCGGGACTGCGGGCGAATGCGAAGGTTAGCAGTTTTGATACCATTCCCATTGCTACCCTTGTTCCTAGACCGATCCTTACTTCCACCACTACCCCACCAGCTACTCCTATATCACGATACACTCTTGGCATCCCTGTCCCTCCTCACGCCACGGACATACCTGCTCCTCTTGTCGACACCCCACCGCCCAGCAACCTTTATTCATTGAGACCCCTTCCTCATACCGGTGCATATGTCATTTTCACTCACGAGATCCCAGCACCACGTCCTAGAGAGGGATCTTCACGCCAGCCGTTTCAGTCACAGCCTCATATGTCCACATCAGACCCTTACCATCCCAGTCACCACCCTACCTACACTAGGGACGATCTCGTTCAGTCCCTACAGCTGCAGATCTAGCTCATGTCCCGTAAGGTCTGGAAGTTGGATCGTTTCTATGACACCATGCAATACTCTCCTTTATTCTATTCGTGCTTTTGACATTGCTCATTCTTGATTTGTCTATGCAAATGTTTCAGGTTATTCATATAAGCAGTTCTAGGCTGCAAACCTCTAAACTTTGATGGCACTGGAGGTGCTGTGGTATTTGTCCGTTGGATGGAAAAAACTGATTCGGTCATAAGAATGAGCAAGTGTCCTCCTGACCTAAGGGTTACATATGTTACTGGGTTGTTTGTGGATGGGGCATTGTCATGGTGGAACCTCCAAGTCCAAACCAAAGGGGAAGAAGCTGCTTATGCTATTACGTGGGGGAGTTGATAAGAAAGAAATATTGTTCAAGTGCTGAAATTCAAAAACTTGTGACTGAGCTTGGAATTTGAAGATGATCAGGGCTGATGTTGCTAGGTATAACAACGTTTCCATGACTTGTTAAGGGTTGTTCCATATCCGCTGGAACCAGAGTTCAAGAGAATCGAGCGATACATTTGGGGACTTGCTCGTGAGATCTTGAGCATGGTTACTTCTTCTAAGCCTACTAATATTAGTGAGGCAATTGATTTGGCTGTTAGTCTCACTAAGGAGTCTGTTCGTTTAGGAAAGTTATCAAGAGCTGGTTCTAACAAGAAGAAAACTCATGTGGAGTCCACGAGTGAGGGAAAATGAAAGTTCACCAACTTTAAGAAAGGCACCCGAGCAAACAACAACCAACCTAACAAGCGAAAGGAAATGAACACAGCTAGGGAAGCTAAGTCCTTTGAAGTAACTAATGCAAGTGGTGGTAGATGATACACACGTTTCTTACCAAAATGTGATAAGTGTAAGTATCATCACTTGGCCCCTTGCAGAAATACCAAGTGTGACAAATGCGGTAAGACCAGGTACAGCAAAGAGACTTGTTGGGTGGGTGCTAGACATGGAAATAGAAACCAAGGTGGTAATAGAAATAACAAGCAAGGTGGAAACGGGAATGGCAAAGGTCAAGTATGCTATAAGTGTGGAGAAAAAGGGCATTATCGGAAGGATTGCCTAAAAGAAAACCAGTCTCGAGGAAGAGCTTTTGTGATAGGAGCGAAGGCTGCACGCCAAGACCCGAACGTGGTTACGGGTACGTTTCCTATAAACCAACACTTTGTATCCGTTCTATTTGATACAGGCGCTGACTTTAGTTTTATATCTATAGAGTTTAAAAATATACTTGGCCTAGAGTCGAGTAAACTAGACATTCCATATTCTATAGAATTAGCAAACGGCAAACTTGTGGAAATGGGAGAAATTATTAGAGGTTGCACACTCGAAGTTGGAGCACGAAAATTCTCTATCGATCTTTTACCCATCGACTTGGGTAGCTTTGACATGGTCGTCGGAATGGATTGGTTGTCCGACAACCGAGAGAAAGTGGTTTGCCATGAGAAAACCATCCGCATTCCCTTACCAGATGAAGAAACACTCGTTGTACATGGAGAAAAACGTGAGACGTCCTTACGGATTATTAATTGCATGAAGGCGCAAAAGTGTCTACGAAAAGGTTGTATAGCCTTCCTCGCTCATGTAGTAGAGAAAGAAACTAAGGAGCCGAAGTTATAAGACATTTCGGTCGTGAAGGAATTTCTAGAAGTCTTTCTGGAAGACTTGTGGGACTGCCTCCTCAACGCCAAGTGGAGTTGCGCATCGACTTGGTGCCAGGAGCGGCACCAGTGGCGAAGTCCCCTTACCGACTAGCTTCATCCGAGATGCAGGAGCTATCCACTCAACTTCAAAAATTGTTGGATAAAGGATTCATTAGGCCGAGTTTCTCACCTTGGGAAGCTCTGGTATTATTCGTAAAAAGAAGGATGGGAGCTTGCTTATGTGTATAGACTATCGGGAGTTGCACAAACTTACTATCAAGAACCGATACCCCTTACCTAGAATTGACAACTTGTTCATTCAGTTACAAGGCTCAAGCTTCTATTCAAAGAACGATCTGCGATCGGGATACCATCAGTTGAGGATTCAAGAAGAAAGCATACCCAAAACGGCTTTTCGAACTTGTTACGGTCACTACGAGTTCCATGTGATGCCATTCGGCTTAACAAATGCATCGATGATGTTCATGGATCTCATGAACCGCGTGTGCAAGCCGTATTTCGATAAGTTTATGATCGTCTTTATTGATGACATATTAATATATTCGCGATCGAAGGATGAACATGAGCAACATTTACGAACTATCTTGGAACTTCTGAAGAATGAACAGTTTTATGCAAAGTTTTCCAAATGCGAATTTTGGATTCACGAGGTACAGTTTCTCGGACACGTGGTGAACAAGAAAGGAATTCATGTCGATCCTTCCAAGATTGAAGCAATAAAGAATTGGGACGCGCCTAAGACTTCGATAGAAGTGCGACAATTTTTGGGATTAGCGGGTTATTACTGACGATTTATAGAGAATTTTTCAAAGATTGCCCAACCACTAAGGTCCCTGACTCAAAAGGGTAAAAAGTTTGATTGGGGCAACAAACAAGAAGCTGCATTCCAACTGTTAAAGGATAAACTCTTTAATGCGCCAATCTTATCTCTACCAGACGATACCGACGACTTTGTCGTATATTGTGATGTGTCGCATCAAGGTCTCGGTTGCGTGCTAATGCAACGAGATAAAGTCATCGTGTACGCATCTCGACAACTTAAGGTGCACGAGAAAAACTGTACCACGCACGACCTCGAACTAGGTGTGGTGGTATTCACGTTAAAAATTTGGTGCCATTACTTATATGGTACTCGTTGTACAATCTATACGGATCACAAGAGCCTTCAACACATATTTAATTAGAACGAATTAAATATGCGGCAAAGACGATGGGTGGAGTTATTGAACGATTACGACTATGAAATCAAATATCACCCGGGCAAGGCGAACGTAGTGGCGGATGCCTTGAGTCGCAAAGAACGAGTAAAACCTTTAAGGGTTCGAACCTTAGAAATGACCATACAAAATAACTTTACCCCTCAAATTCGGGATGCGCAGCAAGAAGCACTTAAACCTGAGAACATACCAGCTGAATCATTGCGCGAATGGAAAAGCAGTTGATACCAAAGGAGGATGGAACATTATACTTTATGGGACGAATTTGGGTTCCATACTTAGGCGATCTACAGATAATCATTCTAGATGAAGCACACAAGTTGAAGTACTCTACATCCTAGATCAGATAAGATGTATCAGGATTTAAAGAAATTCTACTGGTGGCCTAAAATTAAGGGCGACTGTTGGTGCATATTTGTTACAACAGCTTAGATTTAGTCTTTGGATATAGTAAAATGATAAACGGTTAGCGGGTTTAGTTTTGTAATAGTTAATTAGAAGTATTTGGGCTGAACTAGACACTAAATAGAACATGGTAGGCGAATTAGGCTTTAAACCCATTAGAAGTCCATGTAGGAAACCCTAGCCAAGTTGCATAACATGTCTCTATATAAAGGAGGTTGTGATTAGGGTTGAGGTTGCTCAGTTAGTTGTTTAGTTGTCTAGAGAATTACTTCAGAAAGAGTTGAGAGAGAGTCTTGAATTGTTTGTAAACACTTTGTGTTAGATAATCAATAGAAGACAGTTTGAAGGTGATTGTGTTCGTGTTTGTGTTCTTGTTTCTGTGAAATCTGATCTAGGGGATTCCGCACTCTAGATTAGATAGACAATTCTGTGAAGATCCATACGGACTAGGGACCTACAATTGGTATCAGAGCATTCGGCTATTGATTTTGCTTAGTTCAGAATCGTAACAGTAGAAAAAGTCAGGTTTTTGGACGTTTTGGGGGCTGTTTTTTGAAGTTTGTGACGGTTTTTCTAGGGTTTTGGCGGCTGTTCTAGGGTTTTCCAACGATTTTGGATTAACAGCTAGGCATTTCGGATTGAAGGAAGGCATCTCGGATCAAAAGTGAAGCATTTCGGATTGTAGACTTGAATTTCGGATCATCAATCTGCATTTCGGATCATCAGACTTGCAATTGGGATCTGAAAAACGCATTTCGGATCAGGAAAGTGCAATTCGAATCAGAAAAGCCCATCTCGGATTCCATTTTGGATTGGATTTTGGATCAGCAGTGTATTCCGGATTCCATCTTGGATCAGAATAGTCTATTCCGGATTCCATCTCGGATCAAAATAGTCTATTCCGGATTCCATTTCGGATCAGAACAGTGCATTCTGGATTTCATCTCGGATTACTATTCCGAATCACCATTTCGGATTAGCAATTTGGATTACTGTTCCAGATTTCCATCTCGGATTGATTATCCGAGTTACTGTTCTAGATTTGGTACTGTTCCGGGTTCTATACAAAAAGGTGGAAAGTTAACCAGCTGGCGTAACCGAAGTTAAACATTTTCGGACATAGAATTTGATTCACAAACAATCTTGACAAACCGGTTGCACGGTTAGGCTCGTGTGATTTTTAGGACAAAAAAGATCACTCATTTCCAAAAATCATAATCGGACAATATACATCATTAGAATCGTATTGTCGAGACGAGTCTAACAGTATAATTTGGTAACCACTCATTTCGAACAAGTTTTAACGTTTTTAACGATCCGGTTTGGTAAAAATGTCGAATATGTCTAACCTAAATGAACTGTTAAGAATGGAGCATGAGGCTGGCACGAATAATAAACCTTCAAAGATGCTAAAGGTAGAGAACTATCTTACTTGGAAGGATAGGTTTCAATCATTTATTGAATACCAGGACACACGGATGTGGATCTGTATTCAAGATGGCTACGCTAATCCAACGCATGACTTTGAGGGCAGACAACGAGTTACTGCTTATGTGAGCATGTCAGAAGCTGAGAAAAGGATGTATGAGTCTGAGAAGAAAGCCTTAGCTGCTATAAAGATGTCATTACCTGATGGCATCAAACATACATTCAAGCGTTATACTACGTCAAAGGAGATGTGGGATGCCCTAGAGAAGTGGTATGACGGCAATACTGATGTGAAGAAGAACATGGAGATCTGCTGAAGAAACAATTTACTGTGTTCAAAGGCATGAAGAATGAATCCCTAGAAGATATTATCACGAGATACTATCATCTGATGTCAGAAATGGATAATGTTGACATAGAGGGATACACGGATGTGGAGATAAACGACCAATTGCTGGATGCTTTACCTGCTAAGTGGGATATTTATACTTTGATGATAAAGGGTGAAGCTGACTATGAAACTAAAGACTTAGAAGAAGTTGTTGGAAAATTGAGAGCTTATGAGCTCATTATGAAGAAGAAGGAAACAGGTTATGATCAGGTTTAAGATCCGGGGATATATAAAGAGCTTACAGCTTCATCTTCCAACAATGCTTCTAGTGATACTGCAACTACGTTTCTTTCATGTGAGAATGAGCAGATCATGACAAATGCTGAGGGTGAAGTATGTTTTGTTGCTGCTTTAGTAACAGCAGTACTAGGTCTATGCATTTGAGTGTCAAAAGTGCTGAAGATCACCTGGCATTGCTTGCTTCTTCTGTTGCTTCCTACGAGAACTACATTCAAGGTAAAATATTTGATCCTGCTACATTTGATGAAGATTATGATCGGATCGACCCTGATGACCTAAAGGAGATGGATTTACAATGGCAGATGGCCATGATTTCTAGAAGAGTAAAGAGGTTCATGAACAGAACGGGCAGGAAGTTCGTTGGAAAGAGTGTGGGCTTTGACAAGTCGAAAGTGAAGTGTTACGATTGTCAAAACTATGGACCTTTTGCTAGAGAATGTCAACGACCAAAAACTGAATCTCGTTCTAACTCATCCTTTCAAGATTCTCCAGGTCATGGTTCAAGCAACAAGAATGCGTCAAGCAACACTGGATCAAAGGCCCTGATTCTACTGCTAGAGAGGGTTCTTATGATTGGAGTTCATCTGGAGGGTGATAACAATGCCTCACAGGCCTTCATGGCTGAGATAGCTCCAGTTGTTGATGAAGAAGTGAAAGTAGATGCTAAGGTAGAGCAGGAGAAGGTAGCTGAAAAAGCTGATGGAGAACAGACTGCTGCAGAGAAGAAGATGGCTACTGATTTTGCTGCTTTCGTGGCTGATCTAATCAAGTCAACGGAGAGGTACATTCTAACTCTGGTAGTTCTGTTTGTTTAAAATGTCGTGCACTGCAAAGTGAGGTTGACAGATTAACCAGTCAAAACCAAAGTCTGGTAAATGAGATCTCGAACCTAAAAGAATCAAACTTTTTCGTAAAATGAAATGAGTCATTATACTTGAAGAAAATTAAAGGTTATGAAGAAGAAATCAATATTCTAACCTGTAAGCTTAATGAAAAACTTCAAGTTATTGATTTAGCTCATGATACGATGAGTGAGAAAACAAAAGAGGTTTCTGAAAAATGCAAAAAGTTGTCGGAAGCACAACTTAAAATTTGTGAACTTGAAAAGAAATTAAATCAATTCAAAGATTCTTCTTTTCTCATGAAACACGTGATGAATGGCTTGAAGAAGAGTAATGACAAGACATGTGTGGGATTCAAAGGTTTAACTGAAGTTCCACCACCTCTTGGTCACCACTATTCTTTCTTGCCAGATGAAGAAGAGCTTACAGATTTTTGGTCAACTACACCTGGTAGTTCCACATCAGGTAATGTTGATGTGACTGAGAATGCCAAGAAGGATAATAACAGGGAACTAGTTCTGAAAACAAAGAATACACACCCTAAGAATCAAAAACATTTTTTTGTTAAAAAGGTTGGTTTTGTTAAGTGGAGTGATATGATGGAAGAGGTCACTGTTATTACAAAAGAGTCAAATGTGCATTTTGCTAAGAACAAAAACAAAGAAAAATTAGATGTTAAGCAAACCAAACAAGATCCTTCAAAGGCATCATCATCATCATCGACTGATGAATCTAAGCAAGAGGCTTCAATTAAGAAGTTTTCGGCTAGAAAATCGTGTTTCAAATGTCACAAAAAGGGACATGTTGTTAGCAGCTGTCCTAATAAGAAGAGTGAAGCACAGGTAAGTCAGAGACAAAGAGAAAAATCACCAGCAAAAAGTGGTGATGGTGAGAAGAAGGTTAACTCACCAAAGATATCTGCTACCAGGAAACAAAGTGTTGCTACTGGTGTAGATAAGGCTGAAAAAGGAACTCACCAAGTTCCTCGTTTTCAAAGAAATCAACAAAGATTTCAGCCTGAATCTACATCAGGCAGATATGAAAGAACTAGAAGTAGTTCACCACGAATGAATAACTTTGATGGTCGATCAAGTAATTTCAGATTTCAAGGTCATATCTAACTCGATACCAGAATGTTGGTAGTCGAAATTTTTATAACGATGACTTTAGAAATTATCATCATCAAAATTCATGGAACCAAAACCATAATTTCCAAAGGTCGCAAAGTATAAACATGTTTAGGAATCCTCAGGACCAAAGACCTAGCGGAAATCAAAAACCATTTCCATCAACAGGTCTAAGATCCAATACTTATTAGGAGTGATGGATACTGGATGGATGTTCCTGTGGTTGATGAATCTAGAAGACCCAAGACCATTAAGGCTTGGGTCCCCCAATCTAACTAATTTTTGTTGGGTTGTGCAGGAGCTGCTAAGGAGGATTATCAACTTGTGGTATGTTGATAGTGGCTGCTCCAGGCACATGACGGGGGATGCGAGGTTGCTGACTGAGTTTGAGAATATAGATGGTGGATATGTGAATTTTGGAGGTCCTAAAGGAGGGCACATTACCAGTCAAGGAAAAGTGACTAACAGGAAGATCACACTGGACAAAGTGAACTATGTTGAGCAACTAAAGCACAATCTGATGAGCGTGTCTCAAATCTGCGACAAGGGTCACTCGATCCACTTTACAAAGTCTGAAGCTTTGGTGTTGAAACCTGGTTTGGTGATACCGGATGATTGGATAGTGATGAGAGCGCCAAGGAGAAATGACACTTATGTCATGGACATGGGTGCTAAGGACTCTTCCATGGTGGTGGTGTGTTTACTATCAAAGCATCTGAGGCTGAGTCATTGTTGTGGCACAGACGCATGGCCCACATCCACTACCGAAAAATGAATTATATTATTAAAAATGGCTTAGTGGAAGGGGTGCCAGTGCAGAGGTTTCACGTGGAAGATAAATGTCTTCCATGTCAAAAGGGAAAACAACATAAGAAACCTCACAAGTCTAAAACAGTAAATTCCATAGATGCCCCTTATGAATTACTTCATATGGATCTATTCGGTCCGGTGAACGTAGTTGTCACAGATGATTACTCACGATATTCATGGGTTTTCTTTTTAGGTACAAAGGATGAGACAGCGGAGATGCTGATAGATCTTTTTACAAAATTGGAAAATGTCCATGATGCATGGATCAAGAGGATAAGGAGTGATAATGGCACGGAGTTCAAGAATCAGATTCTGGATCTCTGTTGTCTTCGCAAAGGAATTGAACATAAATGTTATGCTCCTTATACACGTCAACAGAATGGAGTCGCTCAGAAGAAAAACAGGACGTTGATTGAAGCCGCAAGGACTATGCTTTCTGATTCAAAGCTTCAAGTTCTTTTCTGGGGAGAAGCTGTGAACATAGCTTGTTATGTCCTGAACAAAGTTTTGACGGTTAAACGGTTTAATAAAACATGTCACGAACTATTGTTTAACCGAAAACCAAACTTAAAAGGCTTTGAACCATTTGGATTACCCTGCACCATTATGCGAAACAAAGATAAGCACAAATCAGTGAGGTAGCTGATGAGGGTTACTTCTAGGCTATATTCCTGGAACATCGAATTAAAGGGTTTTTAATCTAAAAACTTGTAAAATTGAGGTGGTGTTTAACATGGAAATCACTAGTTATTCACCTTAACAATCAACGAGTGGTCCTCCTATATTATATGATTATGACAGTGTTTTTAAATCATTTAATATTCATGATTTTTCAAATGCAGATGAGTCTCAAGTGATCCAATTTGTTATCAGTGAGGATGGAGAGTGTGACTTCATGCCTAGATCGAGTATTTCAATGACAGATACTCCAGAAACTTCTTCTAGTGCAGCTCCACAAGACTCCAGTGATAGTGAGTCTGAACCTATTCAAGGGGAGGATCTCACTAATCCGTTTGCTAATTCTAACATTCAGGGAGAGGTTGGATCTTATATGGGAGATAATATGGTTGTTGACACCATTGCTACCACACGTGTACACAGAGATCATCCAGTTGAAAACTTCATAGGTGATGCTGCTGCGGGTGTTCAGACAAGAAGAGGTGTACTCGAAGGTTCCAGTTTGTTTACTTCGATTCAGAAGACTGGGTTGATTCATGAGTGTTTGTATAGTTGCTTCATTGCCCAAGAGGAGCCGAAGAATATTCATATGGCTCTAAAAGATAATTGTTGGGTTGAAGCTATGCAAGAGGAACTAGCTCAGTTCAAGAAGTTGAAAGTTTGGGAGCTAGTTGACTTGCCTGAAGGAGAGAAGGAAATAGGCACCAAGTGGGTGTTTAAGTGCAAGAAAGACGACTGAGGGATCGTGATAATGAATAAGGCTCGGTTGGTTGTGAAAGGGTTCAATCAGTAAGAGGGGATTGATTACAATGAAGTGTTTGCACCAGTAGCAAGGTTGGAAGCAATTCGTTTGTTCCTAGTTTTTGCTTCATTCAAGGACTTCAAAGTTTACCAACTTGATGTGAAGAGTGCGTTTCTTTACGGGAAAGTCCAAGAAGTGGTGTGTGTCTCACAACCAGATGGGTTTACTGATCCAGACTATCCAGATTGAGTCTATCGACTTGATAAGGCATTGTATGGATTGCATCAGGCACCTAGGCGTGGTATGAGACACTGTCAGCACATCTGTTAAAACATGGTTTCGAAAGAGGACAGATTGACAGTACACTTTTCATCAAAGGAAGAAGGAAGAATTTCTGCTGGTACAAGTATATGTAGATGACATCATTTTTGGGTCATTTGATGAGAACATGTGTCATGATTTCGAGGAGTAATGAAGAGCAAGTTTGAGATGAGTGTGATGGGTGAATTATACTACTTTTTGGGTTTACAAGTTGAAAGAAGAAGGATGGGATGTTTATACATCAGACGAAGTATGTGTATGACATTTTGTCTCGTTTCAAAATGGAAGATTGCGCTACTTTCAATACACCTATCTGTGAGAATCACAATCTTGATCCAGATCATGAGAGTGTGGAGGATGTCGATCCAACTCAATACAGGGCAATGATTGGTTCTCTGATGTACTTGACTGCTTCAAGACCCGACATCATGTTCGTCGTATGCCTTTGTGCCAGATATCAAGCAAATCCAAAAGAGTCCCACATGAAAGCGGTGAAGCGGATTCTTTGTTACTTGAAGGGGAAACCTAAAATTGGGTTATGGTATCCAGCTGCTAGTGATTTGAAGTTTGTTGCTTTCACTGATTCGGACTTTGGAGGATGCAAATCAAAAAGGAAGTCTACCACAGGTGGTTGTCAGTTCTTAGGAGGGAGGCTAGTGTCATGGCAATGCAAGAAGCAGTCTTGTGTGTCTACCTCGACATGTAAAGCTGAATATATTGTTGCTGGTAGCTGTTGCTCTCAAGTTCTCTGGATCCAACAGCAGATGCACGATTACGGTTTGAATTTCACTCGTACTCCTATTATGATAGACAATAATGCCACTATTTCAATCACCAACAATCCCATAAAACACAGTCTCACAAAACATATTGACATTCGTCATCATTTTATACGGGATTGTGCTGAAAAGAAATTAATTGAACTGCATCGAGTCGACACACTTGATAACCTGGCAGATCTTTACACAAAAGCTTTTGACAGGGCTCGTTTTGAACATTTAGTCGAACTCAACGGGATGAGGAATCCTGAATAACCATTTTTCCATAAAACTTATTTTGTAAATAATTTACTACTTTTCAAAAATCAAAAACAAAAAAATAGAAAATCAAAAATGAGTTTTCAGTGTGTGAAAAAGAAGAAATGATAGTACATCAGCAAGTTAGACTGTCACACTGAAATTAAAACTAAAATTGTTTAAGTGTGATAGCAGTTTCATCATATGATGTACCAGTAGGCAAAAGGCATGAAAAAATCAACTTACCTTTGTGATACAAATATAATAAACTGTGTATGAGTGGGTAACATATAAGGGGCGTATGGTTTTATAACCTTAAATCTTGCATTGATAGATTGCCAAAATCTGAGGTTTTAGGTCTTTATATCGTTATTTCATCCGGGGTATCTAGGTTATGCTTCTGCTGCATCCAGATATATGCTGACCTAGGCACAACCAGATATCTTATAAGAGCTAAAATGCCAAATCCCAAAAATTGAAGAAGCTCTCCAAGAGAGTCATTCAAATGTGCAAATTGCATTATGCGTACCAAAATTGGTATTAGTCCTAACCCTAGTTGGATATTGGTCTCTTTGCTGTACAGAAGTACTGACCAGATCACCAATTATCTAACGTTGTAAAACAAAAAAGATTGAATTTCGGTATACTCACCTACTACGAGGAATTTTTGTGCATACCTTGATCGTGGGGGTATGTCCTGAAGTGGGACACACGGTATATCAGTATAAATTATCTAAATTTATCACTAGGTAATGTTACTTGAAATGATCATGTATTTTGTTTAGGTGGATAAACAATACTTGTAATCGTCTTGAATTGATTTTCATGAATATTGCATATAGAATTATCAGATAGTGTGCAAACAGTTTGATGTTGCTCATATGATCTTCTTAACGGTGATACTCACAAAAATAGACTGTTTATTATTTTTTTATTTATTTGCTTTCAGAAAATATAAAACCCAAAAATATTTCATTGTCTTGTAAATTCTTAATGTACGGGATATTGGTTGTTCATGAAGGAGTTGTTACCGATAGGGGGAGACGATGTTAGAAGATGAGTTCAAAATTTTTACGATCTTGCAGGTTCTGTGTGCTTAAAAATTTTGAGTATGTGGTTTGAGTTTAGAAGTGCTAATTCTGTGATACAGTTTAACTATCTCTTGAATAATAATAATTTGTTTAACTTGTGTTGAAAAATTCTTATGGTTTCTCGAGATGTTTGTTTTATAGTATACAGATTGTAGTTGTGTGTTGCTGAGAAGTTTGGTGAAGAGGAGTTTGATTGGTTGCATGGTAGAACCTCCTTTCTACATTGCAGACACAATTGAAGAGTTTTGAAGATTGCTATGCAAGGACTAAATTGGAGTTTACTCAAAAGCTAACGCTTTAGAAGATTTGGTGATTGGATACATCAGCTTAGGGGAGTATGTTGCTGACAGAAGTTGTTAAAGCTGAAGCTATCCAAAGACAAACATTTTTCAAAGATGTTGAAGATTGCAAGAAGACTGAAGACTAAGTTATTTATGAAGCTATTGTCAAGGGGGAGTTTGTTGGTGCATATTTGTGACAACAGCTTAGATTTGGTCTTTGGATATCTTGTAATTAGTAAAATGATAAACGGTTAGCGGGTTTAGTTTTATAATAGTTAATTAGAAGTATTTGGGCTGGACTAGACACTAAATGAACATGGTAGGTGAATTGGGCTTTAAACCCATTAACAGTCCATGTAGGAAACCCTAGCCGAGTTACATAACTTGTCTCTATATAAAGGGAGGTTGTGATTAGGGTTGAGGTTGCTCAGTTAGTTGTTTAGTTGTTTAGAGAATTACTTTAGAGAGAGTTGAGAGAGAGTCTTGAATTGATTGTAAACACTTTGTGTTAGATAATCAATAGAAGGCAATTTGAAGGTGATTGTGTTCGTGTTCCTGTTCTTGTTTCTGTGTAATCTGATCTAGCGGATTCCGCACTCTAGATTAGATAGACTATTCTGTGAAGATCCATACGGAATAAGGGACATACATCGACATTGCTAATTATGTCGGCAAATGCCTTACCTGCGCCAAGGTTAAGGCGGAATATCAAAGCCTTCGAGACTACTGCAACAACCTGAAATTCCCGTATGGAAATGGGAACATATTTTAATGGATTTTATTATTAAGTTACCCAAGACCTCGAGAGGTCATGACATGATTTAGGTTATTGTTGACCGACTTACAAAGTCTGCACACTTCTTACCTATCCATGAGAAGGATAGCACAGAGAAATTGGTGGAATTATACCTCAAAGAAATCGTAGCACGCATGGACTGCCTATTTCTATCATATCAGATCGATACGGTCGATTCATGTCGAGGATTTGGTAATCATTCCAAAAGGCCTTTGGATCGCGATTGGACCTTAGTACGGCCTTTCACCCTCAAACGGACGGCAAAAGTGAACGGAGATACAAACTTTGGAGGATATGTTACGTGCTTGTGTGATGGATTTGGGTAGAAATTGGGATACTCACCTGCCCTTAGTGGAGTTCTCATATAATAACAGCTATCACACTAGCATCAGGCCTCCCCGTTTGAAGCTTTATATGGACGAAAATGTCGGTCACCACTAAGTTAGGCGGAGACCGGAGAAAAACAGCTCATTGGTCCTGAATTAGTCCAGGAGACTACAGACAAAATATCTCAAATACGAGACCGTATCAAGGCGGCTTGTGACCGACAAAAGAGCTATGCCGACAAGCGACAAAAACCACTACCTTTTGAAGATGGAGACAAAGTACTATTGAAAGTCTCACCTTGGAAAGGCGTAGCGAGATTTGGTAAGCGTGGAAATTTGAACCCACGCAACATTTGACCCTTCGAAATCTTGGAAAAGATTGGAATCGTAGCTTATAAGTTAAAGTTACCGGACGAGCTCAGTAGCGTACATGAGACATTCCATGTGTCTAATCTCAAGAAAAGTCCTACACAAGAACCAGTTATCATTCCAGCGGATGAGATTCACATTGACGACAAACTCCATTTTACTGAAGAACCCGTTTGTGTGATGGATTTGGGTAGAAATTGGGATACTCACCTGCCCTTAGTGGAGTTCTCATATAATAACAGCTATCACACTAGCATTCAGGCCGCCCCGTTTGAAGCTTTATATGGACGAAAATGTCGGTCACCACTAAGTTAGGCGGAGACCGGAGAAAAACAGCTCATTGGTCCTGAATTAGTCCAGGAGACTACAGACAAAATATCTCAAATATGAGACCGTATCAAGGCGGCTTGTGACCGACAAAAGAGCTATGCTGACAAGCGATAAAAACCACTACCTTTTGAAGATGGAGACAAAGTACTATTGAAAGTCTCACCTTGGAAAGGCGTAGCGAGATTTGGTAAGCGTGGAAATTTGAAACCACGCAACATTTGACCCTTCGAAATCTTGGAAAAGATTGGAACCGTAGCTTATAAGTTAAAGTTACCGGACGAGCTCAGTAGCGTACATGAGACATTCCATGTGTCTAATCTCAAGAAGAGTCCTACACAAGAACCGGTTATCATTCCAGTGGATGAGATTCACATTGACGACAAACTCCATTTTACTGAAGAACCCGTTGAGGTTACGGACTGGAAGGTCCACAAGACACGGAGAAGTCGTATTAAACTGGTTAAAGTTCGTTGGAACTCACGTCACGGCCCCGAGTGTACGTGGGAACGTGAGGATCAAATCAGATCCAAGTACCCGCATTTGTTCCAAGGCTCCAATACAAATAATAACACAGCTTGAATTTCGGGATGAAATTCTTTTAACGGGGGAGAATATGACAACCGGCAAAATATTGGTAAATTTCGTACAACTTAACAACTTGATTATACAAATTATTGTGTTCGTTATGACTAAATTAGTGCATGATTAGGTCATGTAAAGTCTAGCAATCATAGGACATGGTTAATTATTCTAAAAAACATCATTACATTCTTCACGTTGCGAGAAAACAACAAACTATGTCCAAATATGTTGGCAAAATACCGGAACACACTATTCATGCCAGCAAGTTTCTGAAAACTGACGGAACGAGCAACGAATGGCACGAAAGCATTTTATGGTTGAAATAAAAATAAAAATCCCTAATTAGGGACATTAAATGCAAAAACACTTTAACTTTCCAGAAAATACATATCATTACAATTCGCCCGAATCGCGTTAAAATATAACAAAGTAAATTGTCCGAAACGCCAAAATTCAACATTTTAAGGGACATAGGGCTCGTATATAATGTTATACACCCTAAATAAGCTTGGGGATATCAATGGAATATCCTAAACATAAGCTTCTGACGATACGCCATAGCGGGCACAACTTGTCCGATACCGATCCGACGAACTAATAGGAAGCATCCTCACCATCCTAACACCTAAACGGATCATCCAGTGAACTAGTTAAGAGTATTTCATGTCCGAAACGACATTGGTGGTGCCATGTAATAAGCCGAGATGACGTTTTCGGTACTAAAGCACACTTTCCATATATTGCCCGAAAGTGACCCGACGACCGATCTAATAATATTTTTACCACCCAAAACTAACACCAACTAGTCAAGGGATTAATTTATACTAAATAACATCTAAAGCCCCTAATTACTCCCTTCTGATGCAAGACCAATCACTAATCAATATCCTTAATTAAATTACCTAAATATCTAATATATATACACATGTTAAAAAAAAGTTATATTTAACCCCCCCCCCCCCTCAAGAAATCGGTTAACAAGTGGGTCCCAGCCACTTGTTTCTTTGGTGAAAAATAAAAGATTGCAAGAAAGTAAGTATGGTGAAGTAGATTTTGTTGATGATGATCATGGAAGATAAAGACCATTTCCTTTCATTATCATTCAAAAAAAGAACAACAACAACAACACTCCTTCCTTCTTCCTCACCTCACGCCATCATCAACACCACCATACACCACCATTTCTCCACCACTAAACACCTTAGATTAAACCACTTCAAGACCCCTCAAGAAGGTGCAAGCATGGAAGGTCTTTAGGGCCTTATTCTTGTCATCTTGGAAGTCTTATTTCCTTCATCATCTTCATCATAATCTTGCAAAAATTGTAAGACTTTATTTCACTAAATCTAAGCTTGTTATAATATGTAGATTAGTAAAGTACATGTTGATCATCTTGAATCTCAAAGAAAATAAAAGCTTAAAACCCTAATCATAACATAAAAAGTCTACTAATGTGATGTATTTTGTGTTGATCATGTTGTTTAATGCTAGTTAGCTTATATATTCTTGATGATTATGTTAAAGTAAGTTGTTTAGCTTGAAGATCTTGTATGGAATTTGATTAAAAATGGTGATTTAAACAACTTGATGTTTAAATCTTAACAAGATCATCATCCACATAATACATGAACTTTACTACAAAAATAAAAGTGATTTTTAACATTTTTAACTATCATGCAAATTAAAAATCATGAATTACACTAAGATGGTTTTAAAAGTGTGTTATTCAAAGTTGTTTAAATAGAAGGACAAGATTAGTGGGTTAAATATGATGGTTTAAATAATCTTGCTAAAAGAATTAAAAGTGTCATCATTTTTAAAGTGTGGTTAAAAATATATAAAGTTCAAGGATTATGAGGATAATAAACTGTTGCATGTAGAAGTTGGGGTTTGAAACTTGATTGGAAATTGATTGAGATTAAGGAATTTAAACATGCTTAAAATACGTTTAAAAACGTGGAAAACGTTATAGTTTAGGGGAAACTATGGCAAAATTTTTCTAAAATCTAATCGTGATTAAAGTACGATTAACGGGATGATTAATCAGACTAAACGCGATTAGTGACCTTAATCAGAAATTAAGAAAGTTTAATGAAAAGGGTTAAGCCCTAATCTTATAAGAACTTCTACAAACACTTATATACAATTATAAGTTAGAAAGAGTTATAAAAAGGTGTAATGCAAATTTTATAAGTATAAATATATTTTTAAATAAAATATATACATGTTTAAAAATACACCAACTTATGTGTATAAATGCTTGTGTACGATTATGTGTATGTATTAGAAGTTACGAAGAATACTAACTAAAATACAAATACACTACACAAACAATCTCCAAATACGCAACGACGAATGAGTATAAAAACACGTAAGGAAGTAAATACATGAACAAAGTTATATTACACTTTAGCACGAAACGCGGACGACGAACAACCAGACATCGGACAAATCGTTACATAACCTTATATTACGGACAAAATATACATATACTTACAACCAAAAGCCGACATGTATATTCAAATAAACGACCCAACGAAGTAAATGTGTAGCTATCCGCAATGGTCGCCACATCATTACAATACGGGAAGGATACCTATCAGGGGCGATGCTTGGGCGTTTCGACAACAACAAGTTATACGACGAACTCTAAAAATAATATACTTTTGGTTAAAAATCAACATATATTCCAACACTTAAAATTCGGAATATATAAAACGAAGAGTCACATATTATACCCATGTAAAAGTAAATACGTATGAATATAATATAAATACCAAATAATACAGTATACAAATACGTATAAATACAGTATAAATACCAAATAATACGGTATACAAATAAGTATAAATATAGTATAAATACCAAATAATACGGGATACAAATACGTATGAATACAGTATAAGTACCAAATAATACGGTATAAAAATACGTATAAATACTTATACCAAAACACTTAGTAACACACAAGAATTATAAGTAGTGTACCTGCACAACATATACGTGCAAATGCATACAACAAAACAATTTGCATATACAATGCAATATTTGCATATACCATGGAACAAATACATACATCAAAATAATTTGCATATACAAAGTAACAGTTGCATATATAATGGTGCAAAAGCATACAACAAAACAATTTGCATATACAATGCAATATTTGCATATACCATGGAATGAGGACATACAAAAGATCAATTTGCATATACAAAGGAACATATACTTATACATGTGAACGAAGTTCACAATGCTTAAATTATATATTGGAAGAATACACAAAACACGTAACGAACTTATACCGTGCGCGGCACGGAGACTCTCATGGGTTAGGCCCACTCATACCGTATAGATCACGGAGACTCTCATGGGCTAGGCCCACTCACATCATGTGGATCACGGAGACTCAAATGGGCTAAGCCCATTCTCACTTGTGCGAGGCACAAAGACTCTTATGGGCTAGGCCCACTTATACTCAAGCGAGGCACGAAGGCTCATGAAGGGCAAGGCCCGTTCGTACACTTGATGATATGATATATATATATATATATATATATATATATATATATATATATATATATATATATAAGAAGTGTGTGTGTATATATATATAAATATGAAACAAATGCCAACAGATTTAAAATACGTAAGGGATCCAAATACTTAACTTATACAATAACGTTCAAGATGAACAACGTGTACGCATTTAATATTAATCAAGTGTCTAATGAGTTAGAGCACTTGTAGGTTGATACGCTCTTTGGGATACCCGAATTTCTAGTATAAATATACAGACGCAAATTAGTGAGTTCATGCCCCCCTTTTTCTCTTAAATATTTTCGGTTTATAACTCTTGGGGGGAAATACATGTTTTCGATTGTATGGTTTAGCTATGGAATGAAATATTAGATCTTGTGCGAGTAGGGTATCTCTTAAGTGCCATTAATCTTTTTTAAGACCGAGGAACAAGAGTGGTAGATCTATCGGGTGTAGCGAGCCCCACTCATGGGTCCTTTTGTGGCCGCATGTAGTGCTTTTGTTGTCCCAGTCGGGTAGACCGGAAGAAATCGTCTAGGTTTGAGTACTTCCTGTGTGGGCACACATATTAATGTCCTTACAAAACATTAATGATCATCAAGTTCATTGACGCTTTACATACCACATATTTTCATATATGAACTCTCAAATGTTTTTAAGATTCATTTGGTGCGCACACAAAACGCATGAACTCGCCAACGTTTGTTGATATTTTTAAAATTACATGTATTTCAGGAAATTGAAGTAGATCTTGGCGTAGTCGTTTACGAAGATTTCAAGGTTACTAGTAGTCAATGTCATCCGCATTTTGGGAGGGTTTGGTCTATATATTCCGTCTTCAAACGGAATATAGGATGCAAAGCCTAAATGTTTTAAAAGTTATTTTGAACAAGCCTTTTTGTAAACTGTAAATCACCTATGATGTCTTTTATCTCCAAACAACTTGTGGTTTGTAATGTTTATATATGGTGAATGGATGAACATCGTACATGCTTTTATTTCATATAGTTGTTTACTCATATTGTACGCGATGAAAACTAATCAAGTTCACACCGCGCGCTTTCACCTATGAACGGGTGTGGCATAACAAACAACAAAACGTAATAATTAATATCATTCATTTGTTCATTCTATTTCCACATATATTCTATTACCCTATACCAAACAAATCGTTAAGTATAATATATGTGAGTGCAACCACGTAGCAAGGTATATTTACTCTATAAAATAGCAGTTTAGTAAATTCAGTGAATTATTCAAATTATGAAACTATAGTTGTTGCAGTAACTTGCTAATTGAACATTCAAATTTCAGGTTACCAAGTGAATCAAATAAATGATTTAATTAGTTTTTTTACCAAAATAATTAAAACATTATAACATACTTATTGAAAAGTGAAAAAAAATAATTACTGTTAAACACTAAAAAATACAAGGCAAGATGGGTCATTAGCTACTCGGTTCGATTCGCACAATGAGGTTTTTTCCTATATTTATTGGGTTTGCTCATAGAGCCTAGTGAAGATAGATACGATCAAGTGGTTTTGCTAGTGACATGATGATACTCTAGTATTCCGTCAATAATCCAAATTTATTGTAAAAAAGATCGAATTTAATTCCCACCCATATCTGCAATATTTATCTTTATATGTGATATCTTTATGAACCATTTAAATAAAATATTTAATTAAGAATATTAAGTTAATTAGTTGTGAAAAATCATTTTGCTCTTGTTTCATCGGGGCATATAACATTATAAACATTAAACTTAAGATATAAGTAAGATAAGTAGAGAAAATGATAAATGCTGCTAAGTATCTTTTCGTAACTACAAATTAACCTATATATTAAAATTATTTAATAAATGGTCATATTTTACAAGACGAATCAGAATTAAGGAGATATTTATATTTCTTTGAAGTAGTTATTTTTTTTCTTTGGATCTATCAAATCAAGATATTATTGTTGTAGGTGTTGTTATTTGCATATAGAGAAACATATGAATCAGGAATGAGTAGGTAATGTTCTATAGCTTTTTTTGAAATTCGATGTGTTGTAGATCCTATGGAGACGACACTTGTCTTTTTGATTCCTCTCTATCTCTCTTCTCATGCAACTATTCCACCCCACCGTACTCAACCCTACCTGCATCTACCCCTAAAAATCGTGACTATAAAAGCAATGCATGAGTTTGGTTTGATAGAAAGAAGCAATCGCTAAAGGAAAGAAGTGTAGCAAATCATTTCTTTACTAAAGATGGAACAGAATCACACGAGAGGCAGATTAACGTCACCAGAAATTCCCTCTTTGAACAGGTTACATTACGTGTATTTATGTTATTTTTCTGAGTTCAATGGTTTACACATGGTTGTAAAACAAGGTATTAGAGGTCGAGTACTCACCGAGTACTCACTACAAAGTAGGCTGCCGAGTCCCGAGTACTCATCGTATAGGCCGAATACTCCCCTAGTACCCTCCGCCTAATCCGAGTACTTCCCGAGTACTTTCAAATCCGACTAGGAAACGCCTTGCGACTTTTACAACCATGGGTTTACATAACCAAAATATAAATTATACTCTTTTGGCTTCTTCGATCTCTATTTCTATAGTTCTTTTAAAGTGCAAAATAATGAAGAATGAAAGAAAGATAATATAACAATGAAACCTTAATTGTTGCATGCATAAGTGGACTATATATAAGATTATTTATATAATCCAACATTGATTTCGGAAGTTTTTGTGTAATTCTAAATTTCTACTGCAACGTATTATTGGAAGTCTTGTTATAAATTTCTAATGTAATTCCATTATTTTTATTTAGCTTCTAGTTGTTTTTTGTTAAAAAAAATCAAAAGATTCTTTTTATATCAGTTTTCTGTTATTGGAAATCCTACTTTGTTTCTTTCTTATAAATCTTCAAATTTACTACATTCAATTGCCACGATCCGGACCTCTCATTAAATGTTTCTCTTATTCCACTTCATTACCCTCTCACTCGACTACCACCTCGAATGGGCTCGTCTTGACTCGTTTTGGTCTCTAATCTACGTTGAATCGGCTCTCCTCTACCTCCTCATCTCACTCAGCCATTACCGAGCCATTTTTCATGTCTTCTACAACAAGTCAAATTTCATTTCATTGAAGTTTGACTCTATAGTTTAACAACAACAATCTAATCTACCCTTAATAAACTTTATCCTATGCAGGACTCGAACAATAGACCTCTTGTAAAGGAGCACTATTTTATAAATTTGAATAACAAACTAAACGTACTATAATCTCACTCATAAAATAATTAGTAAGGTATGGGTTTAGAAAAGTAGTAACACTAAAACATCACCAAAGGAAATAGCTGAAAGCCGTTAAGCTAAATTCCCTTTAATGATGTTGAGTGTAAGTAGGTGCAAGTATCACTTTTCCTTTTTATTGGTTCAGTGGATGCCTTTTCATGCATATTCCTACATATGTTGATTTCAATTGGGTTATTTTTATTCTATTATCAATATATCACTTTTCATCCCAGAAAAATCTAAGCTCATAGAATCATTGTTAATACATCACATGCCTACTCTCTCTCTCTCTCTCTCTCTCTCTCTCTCTCTCTCTCTCTTTCTCCTATAATTTCTAGCTAGCATGTTGCTTGGTGCTCTATAAATCATATCTTTCTCGTTTGAAAAGAAATGATAAACCATGTTTGGTTTAAGGGTTAGATAAATTTTTGTTGGATTTACATAAAATAATATGTGATTTCTTTCTTCAGGATTATTTGGATGAACAGTTCACCCAACTTGAGGATTTGCAAGATGATGCAAACCCTAACTTTGTTGAAGAAATTGTCACTTTGTTTTTCTCTGATTCAACGCGGTTAATTCGAAATGTTGAGACTGCACTGTAAGTAGCCAACAGACATATATCAACCTGTTACCTACTCTTGTGCCTTTTGTGATCAACAAAACTTGATTGCTATTTATTGATCATCTAATTCTTGGTCCGGAAATATATATTTGCAGATATTTTGTACTAATTTAGTGAAGTTTCTATCACAGGGAGAATTATCCTTTGGATTTTTGCAAGCTCGATGATTATATGCATCAATTCATGGGTAGCAGCTCAAGGTATACCATAGTAAAATTATTGTGATTTTTGATTTTTGGATGTAAATCCGGAAGGATTTATTATACTATAGAATTTTAAGTTGTGTCTAGGGGGAAAAAACCACTAAAAACCGATAGTTTAATGATATCATTACTAAAACATAAAATTAACTTATAACTTAACAACTTAACGTGATATGAGGGTGAGGGATTGTATTCAATTAGCAAAACCATTAGAGTTAAGGTGTAATTTTATTTGAAGTTAAGGGTTTGAGCTCTGAGAAGACAACTTTTAGTGTAGTTTAAACGGTTAAAAAAAATATATGAGTAATTATATAAATTGAATACATCGTTTAATGATTATTATTATTATTGAATCTAACATTTATTACAATAGATAAACAATATAAAAGTTGATCAAAATATCGAGTATTATATTGGAATGTTAAAAGTAAAGGTTAATTACTGAATTTGGAATGTTAACAGTAAAGGTTAATTTCTGAATAAAGTTTAATACTAAATTAAAGTAAAGTAATAATTATAAATATTAATTATTTAATAAAAATGATTATTGGATTATTAAATGATAACAAAATTTAGTTGTAAAATTATTTAATAAAAAATGCTTATTTGATTATTAAATGATAACAAAATTTAGATGTAAATGTTAAATATAAATATTAATGTTAACTATTTAAATAATAAAGTTAAATATTAAACACTTAATTAAATATCATTTTTTAAATATTAAATAATTAATAATAAACGTTTATATATAATTATTTATATTTAAAAACATCAGTTATTTAGTAATTATTAAGTTTTAAATATGTAAATACTAAACGTATATAGTTAAATAATATATACAAAAATTATAAGTATTAAATTAACACGTATATTTTGGAAGGATTTTGCAATTTGCTGATGTTACTATACGTAGAATTTCATATTGGAATTCATTTGCTTTATACATATTAATTCTAATTCTAAATTCTATAAAATCCAACCAACAAAAATCTCTTAAATACAACTGTTTGATGTGATATTTTCTCTTTCTCATGAGTTCCGCCTTTTTCTTGAACTTACAACTAAAACTAATTTATTTGACATGTAGCATTGGTGCAAAAAAGGTGAGAAACGAATGCACACAGTTTCAAGAATGCTGCAAAGCCAGGAATGATGATGGGTAATATTTTATAGTTCAATAATTCATACTTAAACACGTAATTGAACCTTATCAAATTTGTTGTTTATATCATGATTACAGGTGCATAAGGGCATTTCAACGTGTGAAACAAGAGCACGCCACTCTAAAGAGAAAACTTGAGGCATACTTTCAGGTTTCTCTTTGAAGTTATTCATACTAAAACACAAAGTACAAACAAGCATGGGTTTGGAATTTCAACGCGTGAAACAAGAGCACGCCACTCTAAAGAGAAAACTTGAGGCATACTTTCAGGTTTCTCTTTGAAGTTATTCATACTAAAACACAAAGTACAAACAAGCATGGGTTTGGAATACTAGTTAACTATATCTAATATGTCCAGAGATCGTGACTTCCATCTTATCTCTTTTAGATTATTGCTTGATTATGTATATAACTTTATTATATAATATTTATATGTTAAAGGACAGCCAAATAAGCTTTCACAAAACATAAACACAAATAGATTGTTGAATGCTGAAAACGTAGATTCAGATCTTGAGGCAAGGTGCATGAACTTCTAGAGTTGAATGACAGCAAAATGGATGAATCAATTCATACAAGTGGAAGAAGAATAAAGGACTATGACGTATGGATATAAATATAGATATATATGCAGGTGCGTTAAGTATATCTTTATTGTGGTTCTCAGCTTTCGTTTTTTTCTGTCGAATGTAGCATCCAACTGTGGATGCACAAAGATTACATATATATCAAGAACTACTAAGGCATTGAACTATACGGATGTACAAATAAATTGTGATGCTTCATATTATATTATGTTTTAGTTATAATAATTGTGTTTGGCATATTAGCTTGATCATAATAATTGTATTTGGAACAGTTATTAGGGTCAGGATATACTAAAAAGTTTATTTTAATAGAAAGACTAGTAAGTTATTTTAGCCATCTATTAAATAATCAACGACTAAGATTAAATGGGTGAAGTTGAACAAAAAAAGAGGCGCGTGAGTTAATTTGAGGGTATTCTAGTCCATTCAAATTAATAGTTTCTCGTTTCTCCAATTCCCCATCGTTTTTAAAACATTATTAACTTTTTCATACGATAATATATTTTTATAAAAATTGCACCATAAAAACGAGCTTTTTTTATCTTTAAAACGAACACACTATTATTATACTTTTGAAAAAAAAAATGAAAACCCAGATGCGTAAAACGCAATGGATAGAACAACATACTATAACTCAGGTTCTAAAACGCAATCGGATTTTAGATGGTCGTGTTTATGTTTTAACATGATCATGCCTCTATTCTAACATGATCATGTTTATGTTTTAGCATGCTCATGTTATTTGTACTCAAATTATGAAAACGTACACTCCAGGTCTAAAACGCAATGGGTTTCACATTGTCATATTTCTCTTTTAACATGGTCATGCATTTGTTTTAACATGGTCATGTTTCTCTTTTAATATGGCCATGCCTTTGTTATAACATGGTTATGCCTCTGTTCCAATGGTTCTAAAATGCTGTGGATTTTAACATGATCATGTTTATGTTTTAACACGGTCATGTCTTTGTTCCAACATGATTATACTTCCCTTTTAACAGGATCATGTTCTTTGATGTTCTTTTACACTCCAGTTCTAAAACGCAATGAAACTCAAAATCAAGATTTTGCACTACTAATTCTAAAAAGCAATTTTAACATGGCCATGTTTATGTTTTAACATGGTCATGTTTTTGTTCTAACATGACCATGCTTCTATTTTAGCATGATCATGTTCTTTGCACTCCAGGTTGTAAAACATAATGTAACCCATTTTTAATATTTTGCACCACACGTTCTAAAAAGCAATGGAGTCTTAGCATGGTCATGTTTATGTTTTAACATGGCCATGCTTTTGTTCCAACATGACCATGCTTCTATTTTAGCATGGTAATGTTCTTTGCTTGTAAAACGCAATGAAACCAAAAATCAATATTTTGCACTATAAATTCTAAAAAGCAATGGAGTTTTAACATGGTCATGCTTTTATTCCAACATGACCATGCTTCTATTTTAGCATGATCATGTTCTTTAAACTTCAGCTTGTAAGACGCAATGAAACCCAAAATCAATATTTTGCACTTCAGTTTTTAAAAAAGCAATGGAGTTTTAACATAGGTTTTAAAAAAGCAATCTAGTTTTAACATGGGTATGCATTAGTTCCAACACTATCATGCCTCTGTCTTAGCATGATCATGTTCTTTGCATTACAAGTTCTAAAACGCAGTGGGTTTTAATGTGGTCATGCATTTGTTCCAACATGATCATGCTTCTATTTTAGCATGGTCATGCCTCTGCTTTAACATACAGAAGAACAAAACTGAAACGAACTCTAACTAAAACATAATTAGGTGATAACCTAAAACACAATGAAAATAAAAAATAACACAACTTACAAAAGAACTCTGATTAATGATGGTAGATGGAGAAAGAACTCCGTACACCGTGGGGAAACTTATTGCGGTGGTAATGGGCGGTGAAGCGTTGGCGGTGGATGGTGGAATGGTGATTTCAGATCTGAAAAAATCCCAACAGGTGGTTGAAGGTGGTGGTGGTTTCAAATCTAGTTTCCGGCAAGATGGTGGCGATCGTAGGTGGCAGTGGTGGAGGTGGTGGTGGCTATGATGTGTTAGTTTATGGTATTGAAAATGGTGGATTTGAGTATACTAGGAAGAGAAATGAATTGAAGATGTTGGGTTTTTTTGAAGATGGTGAGTTAACTAAAATGCCTCTCATGTTTTTTCATCTTTGCCACATATCCTCCTCTTATGCTTCCTTTTCTTTCTACCCAAACTAAACTTTCTATTTGATCTTTTCCTTAGCTTTAATCCAATTGTACAAGTGGGTATTTAGTTATTGAACTTAATTAGCGGTTCTTGTATTTGCTTGTACTCTATTATAGTTCATCAATAATTTAAATTTGTTAATTTACTTTAGTTCGTTAATTGATGTTGGTATAATTATACATAAAAGTTATAGAAGTGTAGGAGATAAACTAACTCATGCCTACTATGTAAATGTTTTACTAAGACAAACTATAATCAACTATTGAATATCTTCTTCACGCTTTTTAAACAACCATAACTTACTCATACGTTAATATAAAGAAATTGTACTGTACAATTGGCCTTAACATACGAGTGTATGCGATGAGTATTCCGCATGTTATAAAACCTCAAAATCATAAATCTGCATGTTGGAATTTGTCCAAAGTTTGTGACCCTCATTATGGAAGTGGCCCAGTTTGTGAAACCGCATGTTGTAGGCTTTCGAGTTTGTGAACCGCATGTTGGAATCTTCCGAGTTTGTGAAGTCCGCATGTTGGAATCGTCCGGTTTATGAAGTTAGCATGGTGAATCTTCTAGGTTTGTGAGTTTTCCGAGTTTGTATATTAAAATCCACATGTTATATGTTCGTCACGTACTCAACGTGCATAAAGGCCAATTATACTTAAACTAACCCCGTTAATATATATATGCACTATGTTATAACACAGTGTGTTATACAAGTTGAATAAATGAATTTTATAACCTAAATAATAAAACTATATATATATATATATGCACTATGTTATAACACAGTGTGTTATACAAGTTGAATAAATTAATTTTAATAAAACTATATATATATATATGCACTAGGTTATAACACCGTGTGTTACACAAGTTGAATTAATGAATTTTATAAACTAAATAATAAAATAATATATCTTTAAAAATCTCTTTTATCGCACGGGTTGAATAAATATAATTTTATATACCAAATTATAAAAAAAAAAGTTATATCTTTAAAAACCCTCATGTATTACACGTCTTGAATAAATATGATTTTATATACTAAATAATAAGAAAATTATATTTAGAAAAACTAATGGATATATTCGGTCCATGATATATTTGGCGATTGCGGATATAATTATTGAAAAGAAGACACGGTGGTCCAACATGTTATTCAAAGACCAAATAAGCAGCCATATGATGGATAAAATATAAATTATATTTTTTAAAAAACTTAATTAATTAATATATATATAAAGTATATTGAAATTGTTAAATTTGTTTAAAAATTATGTAATAAAATAGATATAATAAATTTTTTTAATAATGAAAATAAAAATAAAGAATATATTAATACAAAGTTTGGCTTTGGTGATAAATAATTTGGTTATTTAAAAATATCTTAAATTAACAGTTTAAATTTAAGGATAATATTTTATTAGAAAAATAAAATATTATGTTTGACATTTAAAGTAGGATAAAATTTAATATTAATTTTTATTTATATAGTAATATAAGATAGAAAAAATACTAGTTGAGAGTTTGTATGATGATAAATGCGTTAACTGTATTATAATATCATATGTTTTTAGTTATATATTTTTTGAATTATTTAAAAAATTAAGACTTTGTTATTATTAGTAAAATTAATGATTTTATATTTGTAATTTTATTTGGTATTATTTTATTAAATACATATTATACATATGATTATATTATGTCTTAAGTTATTGATGCCATTCAAAATGTTTTTCGGTTTTATGTCTAGCACTATATATACTATCGTAAACGTTTAAAGTTTATCAGAGATAATTACATCATCGAAAAGAATAAAAATAAATTTGTATACTACAAATAAAAAAATTGCATTAAATTCAAACTAAACAATAATTATCTAAAGTTAAATAGAAGAGATTGAACAAAATTATATTTAGATGAGAGTTATCTATATTTAGTTAGAAAAGATTAAACTAAATAATAATTATCCATAAGATATTAAACTACATAATGTAGCAAGAGGATTTTCTATAATTAGTTAGAAGAGATTAAACTAAAATAATAATTATTCATAAGACATGGCCTAATATGATGACAAGTATCCATCAAATGGTTTCTTTTATTATATAGTATAGATAGGGATAGGTTCATTTGTAAACAAACCCCTTAATTGTGAACACTAGTGAACTAATCCTAGCCCTTGTAAATCAATGGCATGATGAAAATACACTGATGTATTTTACAATTTGATTATGTAAATCAATGGCCAGGATTTGTTCACCCAGTTCACAAATACACTAGTGCTCACGCTAATTGAGAAACTTGAGAAGCATTCTGGACCACACATTTTTCCTAAGTTTTTAAAAAATATACACATATGTATAGTTTAAAATTCACTATATACAATATATATTGTCAATTCTTGAATTATAGACATATGTATATAGTCAATTTTAAACTATACATATGTGTATATTACGAAAAACTTAGAAAAATGTGTGGTCCATAATGGTTCTCAAGTTTCTCAATTAGGGTGGACTTCTCTTAGTATCCGTACCCTATGTATATATATATACATGTATATATATATATACATATATATGTGTGTGTATATATATATATAATATATATATGTGTGTGTGTATGTATACTAGCTTATTACCCGTGCGATGCGGCGGCAGAGGCGATTTACAATAGGATACTCATTTACCGTTAGTTTATCAGTCATTTGGTGATATATTGTAGGGATGACCACGGTTTGGTTTCAAATCGTAAACCGCCAAAACCGGTTTTCAGTTTGGTTTCGTGATCACTTTCTTTCTTTAACTTTTGGCTTGTCAGTTTCAAAATCTTCAAATCAAACCAGACCGTTTATCTTTAACCACGATCAAAATTTTCAAAACGTAGCGAATTGTTTTATTTTCGTGATATGTTGGTACTCGTTTTTCTATTAGTTTATCGATTCTTTGGTGATATACTTTTATTGATTTTTTTAGCTGTTAGTTTATCAATCTTTCCATCAAATCAATCATAAATACATAATGCTTTAACCATAATTTATTAATCGATACAAATACGAAATGCAATATGCTGAACATTACAAATTTGCTAACAAAATTACAATGATAAACATTAATTGATAAAAAATAAACATTATAAATTTGTAACAATAATTACAACGATTTGTTTATGAAGATCTATCATGATAATGTTTTTTTATAATTTTTCTTTGCTTTATAGGAGGAAGATGAGTACTTCTCTCCATAGGGCATACAAGACACATTATTGGCGAGAGCCCGTCATATTTAACGTGTAAAGTTTTTTAATACGTTAAATATGGTGGGTTGCGACCAATCTTGTATGCCCTAGAAGAGAAGCACCTATCTTCCGCCTACAAAGATGAAACGTGTGGCCTGTAAAGGGTTACTTGCAGGTTTCGTAAGTCATTTGCTACAGTATACTGATCTACGGGCTTCCCCCTCAAGATGATTTTGAAGTTGTTGACCTTTCTAAGGTACAACATAGAAGCGTATGCCTGAAAAGAATCGTTATATATTGTGATTACATGTAACACCCTGTAAAATCGTGTCCACTAATATAGGACACGTGTCGTATTTTTATGTTTAAGTCTATTAAAGACTAACAGGGACTAAAAGCGTCAACATGCTCAAACTAAGTCTCTGAGTGATCTTCTGATGAAAACATGCATAAACCTAGCCTCTGAGTGACCATTAGTGTCAACATGCTAAAACTTGGCCTCTGAGTGACCGTTGTGTCAACATGCCCAGCCTCTGAGTGGCATCGGAATCAACAGGCTTATAATGAGCCTCCGAGTGATCTTTTACGAAGTCCTAACTCTCAAATGTCCCATATGTTGGACAAAAGGGTTCAATTCTGTAAATATGTGAAAGTTGGATAATGGAGGGGTTAAAAGTGTCAACATGTTAATTTATACCTCTGAGTGACCTTTTAACGAACCGAGAGCTTGACAATGTCCGGGCATACTCCCGGATATGCTGAATATTGGTTACGGAGGACTAAATATGCTAAAAAGGTGTTTTAGAGGGTTTTATAAGTTAAGGGGCTAAAAGTGTCAAAATGTAAAAGTGGCCTAGAGGCGCTCACGGGGCGCGAGAGGCAAGGCTTGCGCCTCTCGCGGCCCGCCAGAGGACTACTTCTGCAAAAAGTTTGCCTTGGCCACCACACAAATTGCCAAAAACCATTTTCTCGAAACTATGGTCTTCCAAACAGCTATGCCATGTTTTAGGACACTTGTAAGCTTTCTCTTACACCCTTAGCACCTGGCATCACCTCCTTCAAGCTCTCCAACTATAAATAGGTGCCAAGGTTCACCATTTGAACTTGCACCTTTCTCATTCGTAACTTAATCTCCCTCCTCTGGAAGTTCCTAACTGAAAGGAGCATCCAACTTAGTTCTATTGCATCTTAGGAACCACTTGTGAGTGTTCCTTCCTCTTGCATTTTAGTTTATAGGCTTTTATACCCAAAAGTCAAGCGTTTTACGGAAAACGCATTGACTTTCGGTTAAAACCATTATGGTCTAGCCATTGTTCGTAATGAACATGGCTAAGTGATCGTAATAAGGTAGGTGTTAGTCCCTATAAAGGCCACCTCCTGAAGATCACGTTTGCTAGACCAATTGACGGGTCAAAGTTATGATATTAAAAAGTCAAACAGGCCATTTTTGGAACAATCATAAATTGATCTTATATATGTTATGAAACCTGTGTTGACACTTAAACAAGTTGGTAATAATTATTAGAACATGTAAGAACATGTTCGGCCCGTCAATCTCAGTTATAGGGTCGGTTCGCAACCGAAAGTCGCGAAGTTTGACTTCTGCTTTGACTTTCGATTCTGACCCGATTTAGATTAGTTAGCTATTGATCTAAACTTGCATTATGATCGCAATATAATGTAGTATAACCCTCTGAGGTTATATTACATGATCATAATCAGAATCTAAGTTGATGCACAAGTTCCATAATTATGCCATTTTGACTAAAATGGCCTTTTTGCATAAGATAAGGTTTAAAAGATAAGGAACTTGAAAATAAGTTTTCTACTGATGTTATATTTTAGGTAGGATTATTTGGGATGTTAAATCAGATTATAAATTGAGTTTATGAACAAGTCCTTGTGATATGTCGGTAAATGACGATAAATCCCTTATGGCTTATAAAATGGTTTTAATTGTATCTTTTCAAGGTAAATCTTTTACCTACTGATGTATTATATAAATAACATATATAAGACATTTTAATCCAACCTTAACATCAGTTTTCATTAAACATCACACAAATCGTCATTTTACGACATTAGCGTCGTTTCGGCGCATAGTATGGTTTTAAACCATATTTATCAACCAAGACTTGTTACCTACTGATTTCAAAACTTATTCTAAAGTTTTTACAGTAAGTATATGATATGAACACAGAATCCCAAATAATTTATAAAGTATGTGCAAAATGACCAAAATACCCCTTCGGTGCATAGTTTGGTCATAAAATATAAATTACACATATAAAAAATATCCTACTGATATTATATCATAAATTAATTATTTTTCCAGAATAATTATAGTTATAACATTAAATTATATTGAAGTTCCTTTGTATACAGTATGAAATTATCGAAACGCCCTTATGAGGCGTAGTTTCACTTTATAACCATAACGGGCATAAACGTTGATATCCTACTCATATTACAACTTATTTAAAATATATGACTTATAGAATTTGTCCATGACTTATTCGGTTACCCGATATCGCTAATATGCGTACGGTTAAGCATATGTAACTAGTTTACGAAAATTAATCTAAACGGGTCTAACCTTGTCTTTTAGGTCTCAAAATCCAGAATGTTTATAGTTTACCCATATTATACAAGTCAAAGTACTTGTCGAGTTTAAACTACATTCTATCCGATCATCGTTTAATCAAGCGATATACGTTTTGATCATGTACACTACTCGTTCTAAGTCTATGACTTAAATAAGACCGTTAGTATTTAATTGGTTAGCTTATGCCATAATTCAGACTAGAGACTTGCTGGTAAATGCTATCTACACCTAGTACTTTTGTGTACGGCTGAGTTATTAAATTAAAAGAAGACTAGCTCAGGTAAATACTCTCGACTTATTTCCCTTATACGGGCTTGGGGTATGGTAAATTATTACCGCTTGGTCGGAAATGGGATCAATCATTGTCAATTAGTGGCTAGTAAATCCGCATATTCCGTTTTAATAAGTTTTGTTTAACTTAAACATCAGGGGTTAACTACCGTGTCCTAGATATCCTCGGCTCATTACATTAGATAATGGCCATGACCTTAGCGCGGGGTGTAGGCATACACCTAACAGTCGCTCAAATGCAACTACCCACACTGGTTAGGGATAACTCCTTCGGGAGTTCATAAGTGGTGTGTACGTTAATCATGTCTCGGTTTTTGTAATGCGCCCTGTATGTATGGACAAACATGTGAATCTGTTAACAAGGTTGCAAAGTCAACTTTCCCAAGTTATAAAAGATTTTGTGCCTTTTGGGCACTAAAAAAATATTTTCAAATATTTTCAAAATGAGTCAGTTGGGTGTATTTACCAGCGAAAGCTTATGTATTTTCAAAAGACTAAGTTTGCAGGTACAATACGAAAATAGGTTGGAAGCTCGGTAGTGATAAGAGGATCTTGCAAATCCTAGATCTGCCCAAAGTCTATTTTACATTCTTTCTTTGTACAATTTATGATCCTTCTATGGATCTTCTATTATGAGCCTGTAATTATTTTGTATTTCGAACATTTGGTTTGTAATAGTAATTTAAATTCAAGACTTCCGCTGTGCTGTGTTTAATTGACTATGATGATATCAACTTTACGTCACGATATTCCCCACCCGGGCCCACCGGTGTATGGATTTGTTGGAAATTCGGGGTGTGATAGGTTGGTATCAGAGCCAACGTTTGAGAGAATTAAACACTAGTCTGCTATGTTTAATCTCAAACTTACACAAGCACATCCTTAGACTTCCAAGTCTAGGCATTAACCTAGGATTACTCAATTCATTATTCAGTTATTAGTATTATTTTTGATTGATTTTTAACAGGAAAATGTTGTCACGTGTACAAGGAAGAGGCAAAGGACTAATGAGGGGAGGACCGTCAGGACATATCCCTTCATAACCACATCACCCGAACCCATACGAAGATTCGGGGGATTCATGGCCACTACCACAACACACCTTCCCATACCCAAAATTCTTATCACTCTTACCATTCACATCATTCACACCACACTCACCATTCCCATCATTCTTATCAGGATGAATTTAACCCCAACTAATATGTTAACACACCCCCAGCTGATCAGAATCAGTTGGATCAGCCAAACCCAATGGACGAGGAGTCCGATCCGGAGATGCCGCCGTCAGGTTCAAATGCGCACCCCATTGAGATATCGAGCGATTCAAACTCTTATGCCGGATTGCCATATCAAGGTCCTAATGAGTAGGACCAATATTGGAACCAATTTAACTTTGCCAACACTCCTTCCCATCACTCTCAATCACCTCCTATACAAGAAGATGTTCACATGGAATCAGTGGAACATCATCAGCCGCCACCTGAGCCACCGAGGAGGAAACGTGGAGCACGTATGTCGGTACGTGCATGTCAACGACCGGGTTTGCTACCACCATTGCCTAAACCCTACCCCACCATTCAAGAGGAACCACAAATGGGTGGACCCTCTAATGCGTCACCTGTGGTGGAACCAACGCCATCACCCGCAGTTCAACCACCACCATCGGGTTATAATAACCCTATCCCAACATATCCGGATACGTCTGGATATGATCCTTTTAACCCAACTACACCTGTTGATTATCAAGCATTGTCGCAAGACCCTTACATGCAAGCGATCATGCATAACGCACTTTACTCGTCCCATTTACAACCTGCTTATCCACCTACTGGATATCCAAGTTATGGGTACCAGTATCCTATTTTGCCACAACCACAACCTCCGCCACCACTAGAGGCCATTAACGAGGCCTTAGAACTAATGAAAGAAATGCAACAACAAGCGGAGAAAACAGAGAAGAAGACGAACAAGTTCTTCAAGAAACTCTCCAAATTGGTTAAGGGAAAGAAGGACGAGTGAAGTCCTTTCTAATAATATATGTTAGTCCCTGTGATTGTTATTTCTTTAGTCCCTGCGTGGACAATTTTATTTCTTTAGTCTTTGCATGGACAATTTATTTCGTTGTTTGTAGTATTGTAACTTCTATTGGAATTTAATGAAGTATTTTGGAATTATATATATGTATTCATCCTTTTCAAAGCGACCATCTCGATTTTATTCAAAAATTTTACTCTGCTAAATAATCCAAAAAGAATCTTAATGGTTTTGATTAGCCAAGTGGCACAGACCACATATTTGGCCAATTTATAAATGACAGTTAAGGATGAAAGGGCCTTCTATCATGATACTTAAGGGAAGTTATCCTTCTAGGTGGTGGACTAAGTTCAAGCCTCCAAGTCTTTAAGGTCGATGTGACCGGGACTATTAATCAACCATTAAGGTACTCTTATGTTAACATTCAGGAATGTTCATACTCCTGGTAGCGTGGCTTGAGGAACCACACTAGCCGTCTAGGTAAATGGACTATGTCCTAAAACCTATTTATAGCCTATGTTATCAATGTGATCCCGACTAATATCATCAATGAGATTATAGTAATTGACATCCATTAGAGATGCAGGCCAATGTGCCATATTTTATGTCCATTAGTGACAGGCCAATGTGCCATATTTTATGTCCATTAGTGACAGGCCAATATGCCATATTTTATGTCCATTAGTGACAGGCCTATGTGCCATAATCATATGTCCATTAGCGACAGGCCTATGAGCCATATTTTAAATGTCCTTTGTGACGAGCCTATGGGCTATATATAATTGTCTATATGATAATGACAGTTGTGACATTACGATCCACTGTCCAATAATATATGGACTATGTCCAAATTGTAATTTGCCTTTGATGGTCCTTTTGAGACCTAGGCCAAATATAGATATCATGAGCCTAAGAGTTGTGATGTTATTCACACTAGTTTGATTGGGCGATTTATATCCAATGTTTAAAGCCAATGTGGTTGTTGTACCATGGCTAAAAGAAGTTTATTTGATGATTAGAACCAAAGCTGCAAAATGGTAAACTCGGACGAGGCACAAAGTAGCCACCGGGATGTTAACTCTAATAACGCAGAAAATGCCATTAATAATGAAGATTTCCAAGCTCGCATAGACGCATCTGTGGGAAAAGCCATGGAAAAGGCCATAGAAAAACTTAGGGAGTCGAGTGCTACTCGCTCCAGACCATTATCAATCGCACCATCCTCAACTTTTAAAGAGAGCTCAATTCACTCTTCAAATGCGAAGAGTGAACCAAAGAAAATAGAATTTGCTAATAGGTCCCGTTCTTCTAAAAATGGTTGTGCCTACAAATATTTCGTCTCCTGCAAACCCTGAGACTTTAATGTGGAGAAAGGAGCTGTAAAAGCCTTAAAATGGCTCGATGAGATGGAAACGATTGTAGATATCAGCGGTTGTGCTGATAAGGATGTGGTCAAGTATGTATCACAGTCCTTTAAGGGCGATGCCCTGATTTGGTGGAAGGCCATGATTCAATACACAGGTAAAGTACACCTGTACAACTTATGATGGCCTAAGTTTGTCGATCTAGTCAATGAAACATACTGCCCACCTCATGAGGTGGAGAAGTTAGAGACAGACTTTCTGAATCTCACAACGAAGAACCTAGATTGTCGGAAATATATTTCCGATTTCAATTCTCTATCTAGGTTAGTTTCCTATCTGATTACCCCTGAAACCAAACGCATTGCGCGTTTTATTAATGGGTTACCCGAGATAAAGGGGATGGTAAAGGCTGCTAAGCCCACTACCTATAGGTCTGTTGTTGACCTATCTCTCTCCCTCACCTTAGATTTGGTGTGGCAAAGGTCAGTCAAGATCGAGACTGACGGGAAAAGAAAATGGGAGGATGATAACTCCCAAAGGTCTAAGAAGAAAGGAAATTTTGGGTTCAAGAAGAACCATCATAGTTCTGATGATAGACCTCTATGCAAGACCTGTAGCACAGGCATTGGGGCAATGCAATACCAACCCTCAGATTAAACCCAGTGGTATTTTCAAAAGAAAAGGGCATAAGACCCACGAATGCAAAAATCTTAAAGATGTCGTCTGTTATGGTTGTAATGAGAAGGGGATCTTAAGCCCAATTGCCCTAAGAACCCCACAAATAATGATGCAAAGCCTGGAGAGGCTAAGAAAGGGAATGCTCGCGCTTTCCAAATAAATGCTAGGGAGGCCATTAATGACAACAACGTCATTACAGGTACTTTCCTCATCAACGATATATATGCTAGAGTTCTTTTTTATTCAGGTGCAGATAAGTCTTTTGTAGACCATAAGTTTAGTAAACTATTAAACTTACCCATAAGAACTCTAGACAAAACTTATGAGATAGAACTTGCTGATGGAACTTTAGAAATAGCATCTTCTATTCTTGATGGATGCTTTATATTCATTAAGAATCATTCCATTCCTATCTCTCTGTTGCCAATGAAATTGGCGGGGTTCGATGTAGTTTTAGGCATGGATTGTTTATCCCATAACCAAGCCCGCATTGCCGGCGATAAGAAACTCATCGAAATTAAAACCCCATCTGGTGAAATGATCACCATCCCTAGAGACTCACACTATGGATTGCCAGACAAGGTGTCGTTATTTAAGGCATCCAAGTGTTTGAGGAAAGGTTGTGTCATTTACATGGCACAAGTTACTATTAATGAGCCTAAGCCAAATATTGAAGACCTACCAGTTATCTTGGAGTATTCCGATGTTTTCCCCAAGGAATTACCTGGCCTACCTCCAGATAGGCAAGTGAAGTTTAGAATTGATATCATACATGGATCAGCACCCGTAGCTAGGGCCCCATATCGCCTAGCTACAACAGAAATGAAGGAATTGAGGATGCAATTAGATGAACTCTTAGAGAAGGGCTTTATTCAGCCTAGTTCTTCGCTTTGGGGAGCTCCAATTCTTTTTGTTAAAAGAAAGACGGTTCAATGCGAATGTGCATTGATTACCGTGAGCCAAATAAGTTAACAATCAAGAATCGATATCCTCTACCCAGGATCGATGATTTATTCGACCAACTTCAAGAGGCTAGTTATTTCTCCAAGATTGATCTGAGATCTGGATATCATCAGCTGAAGGTTAGGAGTGAGGATGTTCCTAAGACTGCCTTCAGGACCTGATGTGGTCACTATGAATTTTTGGTAATGCCTTTTGCGCTCACAAATGCACCTGCAGCATTCATGGATCTCATGAATAGAGTTTGCAAGCCACATTTGGATAAGTTTGTTATTGTCTTCATAGACGACATACTTATCTACTCTCGTAATCAAGTTGATCACGAGAATCATCTTCGTGCATTTTAGAACTGCTAAGGCAAGAGAAGCTTTATGCTAAGTTCTCTAAGTTTGATTTTTGGCTTAGAGAAGTCCAATTCCTTAGACACATTGTAAGTGAGTGTGGTATCCAAGTGGATCCTGCCAAAATTAAGGCCATAATGAATTGGGAAGTACCCAAAACCCCGTCAGAAATTCGTAGCTTCTTAGGATTGGCTGGTTACTATAGAAGGTTCATTGAGAACTTTTCAAGAATAGCCACTCCTTTGACTACCTTAACCCGTAAGAATGCCATACTTGTTTGGGGTCTGAAACAACAAGAATCCTTTGAAATTCTAAAACAAAAGTTGAGCAATACTCCTGTATTATCTCTACCTGAGGGTATTGAGGATTTTGTAGTCTACTGTGATGCTCCGCACACTGGCATGGGTTGTGTGCTAATGCAAAAAGGCAAGGTAATTGCTTATGCATCACGACAGTTGAAGGTGCACGAAAAGAACTACACCACCCATGACTTAAAATTGGGTGTCTTTGTATTTGCACTTAAGTTATGGAGACATTACTTGTATGGCACAAAGTGTATTATATACACTGACCATAAGAGCCTCCAACATCTGTTCAATCAGAAAGAATTGAACATGCGACAACGTTGTTGGATGGAAACACTTAATGATTATGATTGCGAAATTCGCTACCATCCGGTAAAGCAAGTAGTTGCTGATGGCTTAAGTCGCAAAGAACAGGTTAAGCCTATAAGGATTAACGCCAAGAACATTGAGCTCAGAAATAGCTTAAATGAGAAGCTATTAGATGCAGAAAAATAAGCTCTATTAGAGGCTAATGCTCCTAATGAAGGATTAGGCGTAACTGTTGATCAGTTAGTGTCTGGAAAGGATGGAATCCTTAGGTTTAATGATAGAATCTTGGTTCCAATTTTGGGAGGACTTAGAGATCTAATCCTCCACGAAGCACATAATTCAAGATACTCAGTTCACCCGGGTGGTGACAAGATGTATCAAGATTTGAAAAAGAACTATTGGTGGATAGGTTTAAAGAAATCCATAGCCACTTATGTAGCTAAGTGTCTGACATGCTCGCAAGTTAAGGCCGAACATCAGAAACCGTCAGGACTTCTACAACAATTGGAAATTCCCACATGGAAATGGGAAATGGTAACTATGGACTTAATTACCAAGTTACCTAAGACCAAAAGTAGAAATGACACTATTTGGGTGATTGTGGATAGGCTGACTAAGTCAGCACATTTCTTGCCAATCAAGGAAACATTTAATTCAGATAAATTGGCTAAGTTATATGTGGACAAGATTGTGCCCCTATATGGTGTGACGGTATCTATTGTATCTGACAGAGATACTAGATATACCTCTCATTTTTGGAAAATTTTCCAACAATCTTTAGGCACAAAATTAAATTTTAGTACGGCTTACCATCCACAGATTGATGGTCAAAGTGAGCGTACTATCCAGACATTGGAAGACATGCTTAGGGCATGTGTGATTGATCTAGGTGGAAGTTGGGATGACCACTTTCCCCTAATAGAATTCTCCTATAATAATAGTTATCATACGAGCATCAAGGATGCTCCTTATGAGGCCTTGTATGGGAGTAAGTGCCGAACGCCCGTGTGCTGGGCAGAAGTTGGGGAAGCCCAACTATCAGGACCTGAGATCGTCCTGGAGACCACAGATAAGATTGTGCAAATCCGTGATCATCTCAAGGCTGGCCGTGATAGGCAGAAGAGTTATGCAGACAAGAAGCAAAAACCTCTTAAGTTCCAAATAGGGGACAAAGTATTATTGAAGGTATCACCCTGGAAAAGTGTGATGCGCTTCGAAAAGAAGGGCAAGTTAAGCCTGAGATATATTGGTCCATTCAAGGTAATCAAATGTGTCAGTTCTGTGGCTTATAAGCTTAGGCTACCCGAGGAGCTAAGTGGAATTCATGATGTGTTCCACATCAGTAACCTTAAGAAATGTCTAGCCGATGAATCGCTAGCAATGTCACATAAAGATGTGCAAATAGATGAAAACCTGAGGTTCTTGAGAAACCAATTTCGATCGAAGATCGACAGGTTAAGAAGCTCCGAAGGAAATTTATACCTATAGTAAAGGTTAAATGGGATGCCCTTAGAGGTCCCGAGTTTACATGGGAGGTTGAGTCCACCATGCGACAAAAGTACCCCCATCTTTTTTAATACAATCTCGAGGTTGAGATTTCTTTTAAGGGAGTGAGGATGTAACACCCTGTAAAATGGTGTCCAATAATATAGCAACACGTGTCGTATTTTTTATTTTTAAGTCTATTAAAGACTAACAGGGACTAAAAGCGTCAACATGCTCAAACTAAGTCTCTAAGTGATCTTCTGATGAAAACATGCATAAACCTAGCCTCTGAGTGACCATTCGTGTCAACATGCTTAAAATACAGCCTCTGAGAGACCATTAGTGTCAACATGCTTAAAACATAGCCTCTGAGTGACCATTAGTGTCAACATGCTAAAACTTGTTCTCTAAGTGACCGTTGTGTCAACATGCCCAGCCTCTGACTGACATCGGAGTCGACATGCTTATAATGAGTCTCTGAGTGATCTTTTACGAAGTCCTAACTCTCATATCTCCCATCTATTGGACAAAAGGGTTCAATTCTGTAAATATGTGAAAGTTGGATAATGGAGGGGTTAAAAGTGTCAACATGTTAATTTATACCTCTGAGTGACCTTTTAACGAAGCGAGAGCTCGACAATGTCCGGCATACTCCCGGATATGCCGAATATTGGTTACAGATGACTAAATATGCTAAAAAGGTGTTTTAGAAGATTTTAGAGGGTTTTATAAGTTAAGGGGCTAAAAGTGTCAAAATGTAAAAGTAGCCTAGAGGCGCTCGCGGGGCGCGAGAGGCAAGACCTGCGCCTCTCGCGGCCCGCCAGAGGACTGCTTCTGCAGAAAGTTTGCCTTGGCCACCACACAAATTGCCAAAAACCATTTTCTCGAAACTATGGTCTTCCAAACAGCTATGCCACGTTTTAGGACACTTGTAAGCTTCTTCTTACACCCCTTAGCACCTGGCATCACCTCCTTCAAGCTCTCCAACTATAAATAGGTGCCAAGGTTCACCATTTGAACTTGCACCTTTCTCATTCACAACTCTATCTCCCTCCTCTGGAAGTTCCTAACTGAAAGGAGCATCCAACTTAGTTCTATTGCATCTTAGGAACCACTTGTGAGTGTTCCTTCCTCTTGCATTTTCGTTTATAGGCTTTTATACCCAAAAGTTAAGCGTTTTACAGAAAACGCCTTGACTTTCGGTTAAGACCATTATGGTCTAGCCATTGTTCGTAATGAACATGGCTAAGTGATCGTAATAAGGTAGGTGTTGGTCCCTATAAAGGTCACCTCCTGAAGATCACGTTTTCTAGACCAATTGATGGGTCAAAGTTATGAGATTAAAAAGTCAAATAGGCCATTTTTTGGAAAAATCATAAATTGATCTTATATATGTTATGAAACCTGTGTTGACACTTAAACAAGTTGGTAATAATTATTAGAACATGTAAGAACATGTTCGGCCTGTCAATCTCAGTTATAGGGTCAGTTTGCAACCGGAAGTCGCGAAGTTTGACTTCTGCTTTGACTTTCGATTCTGATTCGATTTAGATTAGTTAGCTATGGATCTAAACTTGCATTATTATCGTAATATAATGTAGTATAACCCTCTGAGGTTATATTACATGATCATAATCAGAATCTAAGTTATGCACAAGTTCCATAATTATGCCATTTTGACTAAAATGTCATTTTTGCATAAGATAAGTTTTAAAAGATAAGGAACTTGAAAATAAGTTTTCTACTGATTTTATATTATAAGTAGGATTATGTGGGATGTTAAATCAGATTATAAACTGAGTTTATGAACAAGTCCTTGTGATATATCGGTAAATGACGATAAAGCCCTTATGGCTTATAAAATGGTTTTAATTGTATCTTTTCAAGGTAAATATTTTACCTACGGATGTGTTATATTAAATAACATATCTAAGACATTTTAATCCAACCTTAACTTCAGTTTTCATTAAACATCACACAAATCGTCATTTTACGACATAAGCGTCGTTTCGGCGCATAGTATGGTTTTAAACCATATTTATCAACCAAGACTTGTTACCTCCTGATTTCAAAACTTATTCTAAACACTTTTGTATTAAGTATAGAATATGAACTCAGAATCCCAAATATTTTATAAACTATGTGCAAAATGACCAAAATACCCCTTCGGTGCATAGTTTGGTCATAAAATAAAAATTACGCATATAATTAATATCCTACTGATATTATATCATAAATTAATTATTTTTCTAGAATACTAATAGTTATAAAATAAATTATATTCAAGTTCCTTTTTATACGGTATGAAATTACCGAAACGCCCTTATGAGGCGTAATTTCACTTTATAACCATAACGGGCATAAAAGTTGATATCCTACTGATATTATTAACTTATTTAAAATATAATGGCATATAGAATTTGTCCATGACTTATCCGGTTACCCGTTATCGCTAATATGCATACGGTTAAGCATATATAACTAGTTTACGAAAATTAATCGAAACGGGTCTAACCTTGTCATTTAAGTCTCAAAATCCAGAATGTTTATAGTTTATCCATATTATACAAGTCAAAGTACTTGTCGGATTTAAACTACATTCTATCTGATCATCTAATCAAGCGATATACGTTTTGATCATGTACACTACTTAGTCTAAGTCTATGACTTAAATAAGACGTTAGTATTTAATTGGTTAGCTTATGCCATAATCCAGACTAGAGACTTCCCGGTAGATGCTATCTGCACTTAGTATTTTTGTGTACGGCTGAGTTATTAAATTAAAATAAGACTAGCTCAGGTAAATACTCTCGACTTATATCCCCTATTCGGGCTTGAGATACGGTAAATTATTACAACTTAGTCAGAAATGGGATCAATTATTGTCGATTAGTGGCTAGTAAATCCGCATATTCCGTTTTAATCAGTTTTGTTTGATAACTTAAACATCGGGGGTTAACTACCATGTCCTGGATATCCTCGGCTCATTACATTAGATAATGGCCATGACTTTAGCGCGGGGTGTAGGCATACACCTGACAGACGCTCAAATGCAACTACCCACACTGATTGGGGATAACTCCTTCTTGAGTTCATAAGTGGTGTGTACTTAATCATGTCTCGGTTTTTGTACTGGGCCCTATATGTATGGACAAACATGTGAATCTGTTAACAAGGTTGCAAAGTCAACTTTCCCAAGTTATAAAAGATTTTGTGCCTTTTGTGCACAAAAAAATCATTTTCAAATATTTTTAAAATGAGTCAGTTGGGTGTATTTACCAGCAAAATCTTACATATTTTCAAAAGACTAAGTTTACAGGTACAATACGAAAATAGGCTGGAAGTGCTCGATAGTGATAAGAGGATCTTGCAAATCCTAGATCTGCCCAAAGTCTGTTTTACATTCTTTATTTGTACAATTTATGATCCGCCTGTGGATCTTCTATTACGAGCCTGTATATTATTTTGTATTTCGAACATTTGGTTTGTAATAGTAATTTAAATTCAAGACTTCCGTTGTGATGTGCTTAATTGACTATGATGATATCAACTTTATGTCACGATATTCCCACCCGGGCCCACTGGTGTATGGATTTGGTTTGAAATCCGGGGTGTGACATTACACCAAATTAAAAACTTGTTGAACATATGTAAGTTTTGAGAAAAAAATAATCACCCTTAACGAATGAAGAAGGCGGTATGAAGAAGGCCTTCGTCATTGAGCCATAAGTTGTATATGATTATCTTTGTCCCGTGTGAACTGATGTCTTCAAACTGAAAATACAAGCAAACAAGTGTTGCATAGAAAGTTGATACAGTATACGTCATCGAAAAAATTCAGTATAGAATGGAAACAAACCTGTAGGATCAGGTCATCTATTAAAGCAAGTGGTGACCATTCAAGAATTGTCTTTAAGTTAGACAACCAGTCTTCTTGAGCACCGTATGTTATAGGATCTGGCCGGTTCTTCGAGATATCAAAATCAATCTACAATAAAGATTCCACATAAGAATAAAAAAATATATAAAGTAATGTATAAAATAGGCAAACATAAACATAAGGAAAAGATCACATATTTACCATTGGGACAATAACATCATCCAGTCCAGTTTTGCGTCGAAGAATTAAACAACATTAAGACAACACCCATTCCGAGATGAACGGCTGAAAACCATCTCTGCGGATGCTCTCGTTTTCAGTCATTCATCTCGGAATGGGTGATGTTTTAATGCTCTCCGGTTCTTCTACGCAGAACCTGACAGGATGATGTTATTTTTTATTATTATCTTGCGGTTGCGCTCGCTGTGGCTCCAATAGTTCCAGCACTTCCACCATGATAAGCGTTTCTCAAAGCAACCATCGCAAGATTACCACTATACAGTCGTGTCATCAGCATAGCCAACTCATTTGCTTCAGTAACCAAGGTGCGGGTATCACCCCTAATTTGACAATGATGTATAAGAATTTATACATCTTTTAAATGTCAAATATTCCCCACTAATGCGGAAATTCTTTGTGTTTTCATTGATCTTGATACTCATTTGAGTTATTTGTGAAAATGCAGGTCCGGGCTTCGGCCCGGTGAAGAAACAAAGGCTTTTGGAGCACATTGGAGCACAAATGGAACATTTCTGCCAAACTGCCAGATATGGCACGACCGTGCCAAGCATCCAGAAGTCGGCACTATCACCAGCACTATCATCAGACTGGACAATCCGAGCCAATCCAACACTTGGCACGATCGTGCCAACCCCAAGCACGACCGTGCTCGTGCAATCACAGGCCCTGATCAGCTAGTTTCCGATATCAACTTAGTCACTTCCGAGTACGATTTCGATAAGCACGACCGTGCCAAAAGGTAGCACGGTCGTGCCACCTCGGGGAAATTTTAGCAGGATCTTTCTGGATTTGGCATCAAACTTGGTCAACAACTCAGAAAGGCACCTGCCACTTACCAAGCACGACCGTGCCAAAAGGTGGCACGGTCGTGCCAAATGCCCAGTAGCTTATATACGTGCCAAATGCCCAGTTGCTTTTTATGATCAAACATTCAAGAATAATAACTTTAAACATGAACATGCATTCCAAGAAACTTGAATAAATACCATCATGGAGATTAACATACAATAATCACCACATCTATTTCCATATTGTCAAGTGTTCATTAGCTTCAACGAAATTCAAACAACACAATTGTTTAGCCTAGAAGGCTCATAATGACTAAGACAAATACAAAGTAATATGGATTGTGCATGAATAACAAGTGAAATACTAGTGTTTAAGACAAGGTAATTAGCAAAATGAGTTAGATTATCAAGTGATACAACCTCCTAAAGGCTCCTTCTTCAATCTCGAACCTTCCAAGATCAGCTTCTTGAGAGAGATATCCACCCAAATGCTCCAACTCTCCTTCAAATGAGCTGAATTCACGTATTTAAGCTACTGGGCATTTGGCACGACCGTGCCACCTTTTGGCACGGTCGTGCTTGGTAAGTGGCAGGTGCTTTTCTGAGTTGTTGACCAAGTTTGATGCCAAATCCGGAAAGATTCCGTTAAAATTTCCTCGAGGTGACACGACCGTGCTACCTTTTGGCATGGTCGTGCTTATCAAAATCGTACTCGGAAGTGACTAAGTTGATCTCGGAAACTAGCTGATCAAGGCCTGTGATTGCACGAGCACGGTCGTGCTTAGGGTTGGCACGATCGTGCCAAGTGTTGGATTGGCTCGGATTATGCAGTCTGATGATAGTGCCGACTTCTGGATGCTTGGAACGGTCGTGCCAAGGGTTGGCACGGCCGTGCCATATCAGGCAGTTTGGCAGAAATGTTCCTTTTTTGCTCCAATTTGCTCCAAAAGCCTTCGTTTCTTCACCAAGCCGAAGCCCGGACCTGCATTTTCACAAATAACTCAAATGAGTATCAAGATCAATGAAAACACAATGAATTTCTGCATCAATGGGGAATATTTGACGTTTAAAAGATGTATAAATTCTTATACATCAAACATCCCCACACTTGAACTTTCGTTGTCCTCAAACAAACTAAAGTAAACAAAATTCTATCTTGCCAATCATCTCAACTAGCGTTATATAAGCACAAATAAATAACTTGGGCAAAACAAAACGGATTACTCGATATAAAAGGAAAAACCAAAAAGTACAGGAAATATGGTTATGAGCAATGATCCATCTCGACATCCCTACAAGCTCACCTTACGTCCTCGCAATGTTCACAATCACTCGGCTAAAATATAGGAGACATACAATTCAATGAGTATGTTTAGAACACTCGATGCCAAGACAATGACTACGCGATATCATAAGCTTGTCTAAGGATCAAATCTAAACACTTAACCAACACATATCAAAAATCAAGAGGTCTTGTATGGGTTGTAATTTGGCTAGGGTAAAGGGTGTGGAAATGGATTTATAAAAGTGGCTAAAACGGCTAAAGACCGAAGGCTCGACTAACTTGAAGTGAAGAAAGATAAAACTATCCAAATAACTAACCGAGGCTCGGCTTTTTTTTCACCACTTTAGAGGGAACTAAGTACATCTACTTAGATAAAAACTCCAAGCTATGCTGTTATGACTAATGAATTGATAAACTATACAAGAAAGCTTACAAGTTAGTCTTAACCGGATCAGGCTTTAAACCAAAAATGTGGGTTCAAAAAGAAAAGGCTAAATTGGCTGATTGGTGATATTTAGTGGTTTATATGAAATGAAAGGGGAAGGCTCAGATTGGTTTAACTAAGGGTGTGATTTGGGTGTAAGGATAATTAAAATTGGTTAAAAATAAAAGGTTTCCTACTGCCTCAATCATTTTTATGTTATGTGCTTGCTTTGTGTTCTCGAAATGCATGCCTAACACAAGTTCTAAATCGCAAAAGTCATCCCGCGCACTCAATCTTTGCCCGCAAAACATGAGCAAAAATAATTCTAAAGATATAAGGCTCAAAAATAACTCACGGAAACAGGCGTATTGGGTAACTATGCAAGGCAAACAGGTAGGAATTTTGCTTGATTTCTCACGCTCAATTTTATAAAAAAAAAAAAAAAGATTACTAAATGGTAACTTTTATTCGAGCAAATCCTTTTTCGTTCACCTTTGTGAATTTATCAAAAAAAATTAGATTTATATAAAACTTGTGTTGAGTTGATTATTCAAGAGAGTTTTGTTATTATTATTATTAATTTAATTTAATTTTTTTTGGACAACCATAAACAAGCTTAACCACCTCCCCACACTTGAATTGTACATCGCCCATGATGTACAACAAAAAAATGTGCATAATGCAATGCAATAGTATAGCAGTGGAGGAAGCGGGAATACGAAAACTCCCATGGGTTGCAAAGGCTAGAAATGGAGCGAAAGAAGGTAATATGAAATATTCCAACGCACCACTGCACCATCCAGTGACTAGCATATCATCAACACTGCACACTTGCAAACATGATCAAGATTACCATAAACAACCCAACCCAACAATCCCTTATCATTGTTCAAAAATTAAACCACTAAATAAAAATAAAAATGTACGAAATTTAAAGCAACAACAGGGGAGTGTACGGATAATGCAAAATGGTACACCCCTCAAACATAGAATGCAAATAAAAGTACGACATGAGCTGGAAGATCAGGATCGGCCGCCAGATCCTGAAGGACCGGCATTGTCCCGGCGGTCAAACCGGGATCTCCTAGTGAAGTGCGGCGGCGGCTGTGTGTACGGATGACCGAGCGAGCTTGCTAGATGCTGCTGAGACCCGAATAACCAGTAGAAGCTACGCCTACTTTGCTCGTACATATCTTCCATAAAATTACCCTGTATATGCTGCTCAGCGTGGATCAAGTCCACGCGTGTCGTACAGCCTGCTGATCCACGCTAACCCATCCATTCTTCTCCAAAGATGCACAGTAGACGGCTCATGCGGACCGTATGCACCCTGTTCGTAACCACCACCAAACAAGTGCTCCCAACTTGGGCGTCCAAAGCCTTGGCCTATTTCACCCATCTGAAGATGAGGGTCTGCTCCCCCAGCAGCCTCACCTGGCCCGAATCCTGGAGCATCCTGCATGTGGATGTCCTCGGCTCCACCAACATCGCCCTCGTCTGGATCACTTTCTCCCTCAGGAAGTGGGTCCTAAATCCTACCCAATCGATCCACTAACTTCGGGATACCATTTACTTTGCGAATCATATGCATGGCAGTCAGCTGTACCACATCAAGCAATCCATAATCACAAGCTACGGTAAGATCATCCAACCCCTGTAGTGCCTAGCTAACCTGGTGGCGAATGCACCACCATAGATCCTCGATGTGGGGGTCGACCCAATACCCCTTTGGATGGACTCTGCAACACTAACTGCAACATTGCAGTTGGACCCCGAAATGATGCAATAGAGGTGGAAGAGGTCGCAGGTGGTGATGTTTCCAGTGCTATCACCCCGACCGCCGATTACGTGAAAGATGGCGCGCTCTATGATGCAGTGCAGCAGGTCAAGGATCCATGTGGCCTTGGCTCGGCTTGGAACCCAGGCCCGGCTTGGTACAGTGATCTGAGCCCAGAATGCTGCTTTATCCGTATCAGCCTCCCATTCCTGCAGACTACTATGAAATAACTCGGAGTCGATCTCATCTTCCTCATATAACCCAAGTATCTGTCGAAACCTGCTGATCGATTGATGATGCCACTTCCGTCCCAGACGGTAACTAACACCAACTTGTTTCTCATAAACATCAGGGCAGGGGAAGATAAACCTCAACGAGACAAAAAAACTCGATGACTAGTTCGACATATTGGGGCTCCGCCATTGCGCATAGGCGGGTCCAAGGAGGGATCATAAGCTCCTCAAATCTTTCAGTCTAACCGAGTAGGTTGAGATCGACCGTTTGAAGCGTCCTCATAGGCTCGATTAAGTGCCTCCGAGCCCACAGCCTTTCAACCTTCGCAATACAATGCCCTTCCCTGGCATTGTCGCTGAAACGAAGAAATGGATGATTCATCTGCAAGAAAAGAACAAAATCAGCAATTACAATGCGGAAATTCAACAAAAACTGGGTTACATACGGGCTCGCACGACCGTGCCATATATTGGCACGACCGTGCGTGCTTATTTCAGCAAGCTTTATGAAGATGTGAATTTTATGAAGTTTTCTAGGTTTGTTCTTCATGAAGCACGATCGTGCCACACTCAAGCACTATCGTGCAAGACCGAATCTGGGTGATTTGGGGAAAAACTAGAAATATTTATGAAGGGCATGACCGTGCCATATGTCGGCACGATCGTGCTTGTTGAATTTCTAGGCAGGATTTCCAGATTCATCAAAAATTTATGAAGGGCATGACCGTGCTTGATGATGGCACCATCGTGCTTAATGATTTTCTGGGTTTCAGATGCAGTCCATTACCAACTTATGGAGAGCACGGTCGTGCCAACAGTTGGCACGATCGTGCGTGACAGAACTGCAGCCTGCAAAATACCCCAATACGCACCCAAACCTGGATTTTTTAACACTTTTGCTTGGGGGTTTTGTAGATCGGTCAAGAGTGAAGCACAACAACATAAAATACATGAAAAACGGGCTTGAATCGGACGATTTAGACCAAGCCCTAAAAACTTTAAAGAAAACCTAACTTGAAGAACAAACCCCAAATATTCAACAACTACAAAGAAAGTGGAAAGATTCGTACCTGGAACGAAGCTTGGGATGAAAAGAATACAGATTTCTCGAGAGAAGGAAGGAGGTGTGGAGGATTCTTGAGTGAGTTTGTGAGATTCAAGTGGGGTTTTGAAGATTTTAAAGAAAATTTGGTTATGGGCTTTTTCTGCAATTGGACCTGCACTATCAGATCTGACAGTGCCAGAAAACATTGTTGATAGTGCCGGTTTTTCGGATTTTTTTTTATTTTTGAAATTGTTTTCCCTTTAAGTTTATTTATTTAAGTTCAATAAAACCCAATTACAAATGTCACTTGGATCTGGATCACTCATGAAACACCTCCTACCAAGAAAAGAATCGAACTAACATACCTGAAGATCGGCAATGTGTTCCAACATCCTCCGCGTCCAAGACGAACCGCAACCTGAAAAGAAACTAAGCAACCAAACAGAAAAACAACTAAAACCCCAAAAACCTGCTAAGTTTATTTACGAGTCTTCAGCTAGACTCACCACCCCGAATTCATTTGTTCTTGGGGTGGAGGGTGACAACCTCCTCACTCCTATCCACTGGGCCACCAACATACGACTTCAGTCTGTGCCCATTTACCTTGAACAAGCGGCCATCCTCATGGCCTATTTCCACTGTTCCGTAAGGAAACACCGACCGCACCGTGTAAGGACCTGACCAACGAGACTTAAGCTAGCCAGGGAACAGCTTGAGACGCGAGTTGTATAATAATACCCGATCACCCACCCGGAATTCCTTCTTGTCCTTCAGGCGGGAGTCGTGGAGCGTCTTAGTATGTTCCTTATACAGCTTGGAGCTCTCATATGCATCATTTCGGAGCTATTCGATCTCATGGATCTGCAAAAACATGTTTTCGCTCGCAGCTGCCATGTCGAGGTTAACTGTTTTCAAGGCCCAGTATGCCTTGTGCTTGAGCTCAATGGGGAGATGACAAGACTTCCCATAGACTAACTTAAATGGAGTAGTGCCTATAGGAGTCTTGTAGGCCGTTCGGAAGGCCCACAGTGCATCATCCAGTCTTTCAGACCAGTCCTTACGGCTGGCGTTTATCGTCTTCTCCAATATGCACTTAATGCCCCGGTTTGTGACCTCAACTTGCCCACTAGTCTGTGGGTGGTATGGTGTAGAAAACCGATGTTGCACACCATATCGGGACAATGCTTTTTCCAATTGAGCATTACAGAAGTGTGTCCCCCGGTCACTGATTAACGCTTTAGGAGCACCAAAGCGCGCGAACAGCTTCTTCGGAAATTTGACCACCACCCTAGCATCGTTGGTGGGCAGAGCTTTCGGTTCCACCCACTTTGAAACATAGTCGACCGTGACTAGGATGTATCGGTTTCCGAAGGAAGTCAGATAAAGTCTAGACCCCAAACGTCAAAAACTTCGCAGACTTGAATGCCATTTTGCAGCATCTCGTCGGGTGCAGAAATATTGCTTGCCCTTTGACAGGCGTCCAAAAATTTCACGAACTCATGGGCGTCCTTAAAGATGGAAGGCCAAAAGAATCCAGCATCAAACACCTTTTTGGCGGTATTATTTGCCCCACGGTAACCTCCCGTAGGTCTCTTGTGGCAGTGGCGAAGGATGTCCCTCACCTCATTGCCGTGCACGCAGCGCCGGATCATCTGATCCGCGCCAACCCTGAATAGATAGGGGTCATCCCATAGGTAGTACTTGACATCCACAAAACATTTTCTCTTCTGCTGAAAGGTCATCCCTTTGATCAGGATGTCGCTGGCTAAGTAGTTTGCGATGTCAGCAAACCATGGGGAGTCGTCATTTGTCTCGATCCTCATAAGAAACTCGTGGGGAAAATTGTCATTGATGTTGGCCCCACGAACTTCTTTTCCCTCGCGATGCTCAAGACGGGACCAATGATCAGCCGCCAGATTTTCGGCCTCTTTCTTATCACGGATCTCGATGTCGAACTCCTGTAGCAAAAGAATCCATCGCATCAGTCTAGGTTTCGTATCTTGCTTGCCAAATAGATACCGCAAAGTTGCACGGTCCGTGTAAACTATGGTCTTGGAGAGGATGAGATAAGATCAAAACTTGTCGAAGGCGAAGACCACTGCTAGGAGCTCTTTTTCAGTCGTGGTGTAATGCTCCTGAGCATCGTTTAAGGTCTTGCTCGCATAGTAAATCGGGTGAAAATGCTTATCTCTCCTCTGACCCAAGACGGCCCCAACTGTGAAGTCACTCGCATCGCATATCAACTCAAATGGTAATTCCAGTCGGGGGCTACAATGATTGGGCATTCACCAACTTCTCCTTTAACAGCTCGAATGCCTTCAGGCATTCATCAGAAAAAACAAACTGGTCATCCTTCTCTAGAAGCTGGGTCATCGGACGGGCGATTTTGGAAAAATCCTTTATGAATCGCCGGTAGAAACCTGCATGACCAAGAAAGCTTCTAATAGATTTCACGAATGTGGGCGGCGGGAGCTTAGAAATAGTCTCAACTTTGGCCCGATCAACCTCGAGCCCCGCCTGTGAAATCTTGTGCCCAAGTACAATGCCCACCAGATTGGCCTCCTCACATCGGGCCAACATCCTTTTCAGATTCCCGAGACAATGATCGAAAGAACTCCTGAAAACAGAAAAATCATCCATGAAGACCTCCATGGAATCCTCGATCATGTCATGAAAAATAGCCACTATGCATCTTTGAAACGTGGCTGGGGTATTGCACAGTCCAAAGGGCATTCGCTGGTAGGCAAATGTGCCATAGGGACATGTGAATGTCGTCTTCTCCTGATCCTCAGGAGAGATGGGAATCTGAAAATAGCCAGAGAAACCGTCAAGGAAACAATAAAACATCCTCCCTGAAAGCCTCTCTAACATCTGATAAATGAAAGGAAGAGGAAAATGATCTTTCCTCGTGGCATCATTGAGTTTGCGATAATCAATGCAAACTCTCCACCCGGTGACAGTACGAGTGGGAATCAACTCGTTCTTCTCATTGGTCACCACCGTCATCCCTCCTTTCTTTAGGACCACCTGCACAGGACTAACCCAAGGCGAATCAGAAATCGAGTATATCAAACCTGCATCAAGCAATTTGATGACCTCCTTCTTCACAACATCCTGCATGTTTGGATTTAAACGCCTCCGATGCTGCACTACGGGTTTGAAGTCCTCCTCCATCAAGATCTTGTACGTGGCGCTTGCCATTCTTGTACCGCTTTGATCTTTGAGGGGTCGACATGTATTCCCTTGTCATTGACCACATGTCCAAGGAATTGTACCTCTTTTAACCAGAATTCGCATTTGGAGAATTTGGCGTAAAGCTTTTCATTCTCTAGAAGTGTAAGGATGAGTCGAAGATGTCGTTCATGATCAGACTTAGACTTTGAATAAATGAGGATGTCGTCGATGAAGACTATAACAAAACGATCGAGATATGGTTTGCAGACTCTGTTCATTAAATCCATAAAAACAGCTGGAGCGTTGGTTAAACCAAATGGCATGACCAGGAATTCATAATGACCATAACGAGTTCGGAAAGCGGTCTTTGGGACGTCTTCTTCATGTACTCTGAGTTGATGATAACCAGATCGAAGGTCGATTTTTGAAAAACAGCTGGCACCTTGAAGTTGGTCAAGAAGATCATTAATGCGAGGTAATGGATAACGATTCTTGATCGTTAACTTGTTGAGTTCTCTGTAGTCGATGCACATGCGAAACGATCCATCTTTCTTCTTCACAAAAAGGACAGGTGCACCCCAAGGCGAGGAGCTAGGGCGTATGAACCCTTTGTCAGTCAACTCTTGCAATTAACTGGCTAGCTCTTGCATTTCAGAGGGGGCTAACCTATAAGGAGACTTTGCAACTGGTGTAGCACCAGGTATAAGATCAATGCGGAATTCGACTTCTCTTACGGGAGGAAGTCCTGAAATGTCGTCAGGAAAAACTTGCGGGAAATCTTTTACTACAGGAATGTCTTCAAGTTTCTTCTCCATGGTTCCCTTTTTGACGACATGAGCTAAAAACGCGACATAATTCTTGCGAAGATATTTTTGAGCTTGAAGACAGGACATTAATCTGAGCCCTTTCGACAAGGTTTCTCCAAAGATTCGTAGAGTCTGACCGTTTGAAAGAGGAATGCGTATAAACTTTTCGCGACATACAACTTCAGCCTGATGTTGGCTGAGCCAGTCCATACCAATTATAATGTCAAAGCTTCCCAACTTCATTGGAATGAGGTCAACTAGAAAATTGTGATCGTTTAAAGTGAGAGTACAATTGCGTATAATAGAGTTTAATGAGACCGGTTTCCCGTCAGCAACTTCTACTGTTATGGATTCCATGAGCTTATCACGATTTTGGTTTAGGATGGGTTCGAACTCTAAGGACACAACACTTTTATCCGCGCCAGTATCAAACAACATGGATGCATAACTACCATTGATAAGGAACGTACCGTTAACCACATTGCCGTCAGTTCTAGCCTGATTAGCGTTGATGTTGAAAGCTCTTCCTCTTGCAGGTGGAGGAGCTTGGTTAGCTTGATTCACCGGGTTGGCTTGGGCTTGAGCATGAATAATGTTCACCAACCTTGGACAAGTGTTTCTAAAGTGGCTTGGGTCTCCACAATTGTAGCAAGCTCGCATAGGTCGTACCATGGGATAGTTGGATTGGTAGTATGATTGGGCTAAATGTTGGGTAGGTGGTAATAGTAGGGGTTGTTGGGCTTGACCCATTATTTGTTGGTGGGTTTGGGTTGAAGGCTGGTGGCAGTTCGTTCGCTGAGGTATGCGACAGGTTTGAACAGTATGACCTGCGAGACCACAGCCGGTGCAATGTTGGCAGGGATGATCAGGAAAGTGGTGGTATTGGCAATGGTTGCATTTTGGTAATGGGCCAGAGTATGGCCTTTTGTATGGTGCAGGTGAAGGAGCAACTTGGGTAATGGGTGCAGCAGGGATAGGGAAATTGGTTTGTGTGACAGCGAAGTTTCTAGTGTTACGTTTCCTCTTGTTAGCAAACTTAGAGGAGGAGGTGGAATGGTTTGAAGTTTGGCCCTCAACGGGGACTTTCTTTTTTTCCTCTTTAAACTTACCGTTGCGAATTCGATTCTCGGTCAGTTCAGTAGCTAGTTCCATAGCAGCTTCAAGTGTTGCTGGCGAAGTGCTGAGAACTGAATCTTGAATTTTCGAGGGAAGACCTCGAATATAATGCTCGATTAAGCGATAAACTGGGGTAAACAAGTTAGGGACCATTTGGTTCAACTCTAAGAACCTCTTGTTGTAGGAAGTATGATCTCCCTCCTTTTGCTTCAAAGAATGAAATTCGTCCTCCAACTTTTTAATCTCACTCCTAAGACAGAACCGCCTCATCATGATTTCCCTTAACTCCTCCCACGTTAAGGCCATTGCATCATCAATTCCCCTCTTCCCCTTTTCAGTATTCCACCAGGTAAGAGCTACCCCAAATAGTCTCCCGGTTGCGTATCGTACCTTGCGATCCTCGGGACAATCGCAGTTTAGGAAGGTGTTTTCCATTTCCTCAAACCAGTGGAGGGGAGCAGTGACACCTTCGGTCCCTTCAAATTTAGGAGGATTGCAAGACTTGAAATGTTTATATGAGCACTTGATGGTAGGAGGGTTGCCGATGTTCTGGTCATCTTGCTGGGGAGGATTAGTGGGATTTGTGGCGAGAGCTTGTTGTACTTGAACCACAATATCAGGAAGCACCGCGGCCATTTGTTTCGCGATTTGTGTGGCCAAGCGTTCGTGAGACCTTCCTGATCTTTTACCCCCTCGTTGTTGTCTAGCCGACATCTACAGGAACATACATAAGAAGATTGTGAGTTTATGGAGTCTTTTTAGGTGTCATGTGTCTTAAAGAAAATGAAAATAACATAAATATCAATAATGCAACTACATCCATAGGATGTCTTGGGTTTGCTCATGTTGGGCCTCAAATGTCCCCCATACCTTCACATGTATAGTCATGTGGGCCCCCATGACTATTGGCTTGGTAGGATTCACATTAGTATTGGCGATTTAACACTCGCATCACCCGAATGAAAACCACAAAATATGTTTACGAGATGTATGGTCGGAATGTGTCCAGGTGTAGACACAATGACAACTCAAAGTGGGGTTAGCTCACACGACGTTTGGTATAGCATGCTTTGGCCTAATAGGTACTTCGTACTCTCATCGTTAGTCCCCTGGTGGGCAAACTGGTCCTTTATTTTGGATTTATACGAATGCCAAGCCTAGACAGGACGTTCCGACTACCGGTACTCTTACCCTTCCAGTTACTACATGCCCGTCATGAGAACTCACTTTGATGAGATTTGAAAATACAAAGATCATTGTAAAAACAATCATGAAAATGATGTGATGTGTGCTTTCATGGTTATGATATGTTATGAGAATATGATTCATGATAGGCATTATATGTTAACATATACTTATGAACATGCTTGCATAACATTGAAGGTAACATTTAACATAAAACATATAAACATCATGAAATTTGGCATGTAACACACAAAAATCTTAAAAATTTCTAATCAACTATAGTATAGGCTCTAAAGGTCTAATAACCTATCCTATATCCCTATAGTCATGGCTCTGATACCAATCTGTCACACCCCGACCCGCAGCGGAATAAGAGTCGGGGCATAATTGGGTTATCACCAAAGCTCATGATATTTACTAATATGTTTCATATTTATTAAAGTCAAAATTACATTCTCAATAATCCAAACATGTCCATACAAATACAAAGGAAAATAACCAACTAAACAATCTAAGCTCTAAACCAGTTTATTCTTCTAAGCCAATCCTATGTGTTTCTTGTTGCAGCTGGTTCACCTGTATCATATGTAAAAATGGGGGTTTTTGGGTCAACATAAGTTGGCGAGTGAACCTTGTTAGACAAACATTTATTATTGATTTCTTGTTATTTTTATCAAGGAAAAATTGTGCAATAGTCATATGTGAGCAAATGTAAATAATCAAACAATAGCAATAACCACCACAAACTATAACATACAATAACATACCATAACATACAATAACATGTGAACTTGCATGAATGTATAACATGAATGAAACTGTATATGTTGGCAACATCACGTTCACGCTCATAATGTAATGGGGAACGGACGGCCTATGATAAATGTATGTACTGAAAATGATAAATGTCTGTGCGATCAAGGCTTAATCAAACGGAGCCGATCGTATGTTGGCACGCCAGGTTCACGCTCATAATGTAATGGGGAACTGCTCAACGCTCATAATGTAATGGGGAGCGGCGGCCTATGAAATTGCATGTACTGACGTAATAAATTAAATCTAAATAATAACCACACAACAGTTGATACAAGCTGAATACACATTTGTTCATGATATGATGTATGCACAATGATTCAAATATAATAATTGGTAAGACACATGATACACCCCAAAAACGTGATTAAAACGGGGAATTTGTAGAGATTCACTCACATTGGGTGCGGTTGGTTGGAGATGATGAGATGCGCACGAGTTTGAAGGATTGAACAATGAGGATTAACTAACCTAAATAATAACGGAAAGTATAGTTAAAGAGTGGATTTTCTTAATAATTTTAATAAGATTTTTAGATATATTTTTGTGAGTTTAAGGCTATTTCCCATCTTTAAAAACATTATTTTTAAGTATTTTTAATTGATTTTTAAATTAAATTAAATAAATAAAATATAAAATATCAAGTTATAAATGTCTCGTTGCGTATTTATGTCCATTTAAATTAAATTAAATAAATAAACATTATTTTTAAGTATCACACACACACATAACCACTCCGCCACTTGTTGTTTTATGAGGCTGCAAAAGTCAACATATTTTTATATTTTATTGATTTTTAAATTAAATTAAACCCGGCTGACCCGGGTTCGAGTCCCGGCAGCCTCATTTTCTTTTTAATTATTTTATTTTTACTTTTTATCAATTATAACTTTTATAGTTTAGTTTGTTTATTAATTATGCATCATTAAAAATTAAAATGGACATAAATACGCAACGAGACATTTATAACTTGATATTCAATTACAAACGGAGCGGGTTTGGAAAACCCGTTTTTGACAAATGTTACAATGATCACTCACATATGTGTCAATAGTCTCGATAAAGTAGAGTGTATCATCATGACTCTGTGAGTGCTGCATGGATTTCCCTATATCAAAGGTCACCTCTTCATCATCCACCCTAAGAGTAAGTCTGCCGGTGCAGACATCGATCTATGCTCAAGCAGTGGCAAGGAATGGTCTACCTAAGATGAGAGGAACAGTTTTGTCCTCATCCATGTCCAAGATCACAAAGTCAACAGGAAAGACAAACTTGTCGATTTTCACTAGCATATTCTCAACTATACCTCGAGGGTACTTTACTGAACGATCGGCTAGCTGAATGCTCATGCGAGTGGGTTTTGGCTCTCCCAAGTCCAGCTTAGCAAAAACCGCATAAGGCATGAGGTTTATGCTGGCTCCAAGATCAGCTAGTGCATTGCTGACCGACAAACTACCAATCAAGCATGAGATAGTAAAACTCCCGGGATCACTCATTTTCTGTGGTAGTTTGTTCTGAAGAACTGCTGAACACTCCTCGTTCAAGGTCACATGCGAAAGCTCCTCAAATTTCTTTTTGTTAGATAGAATATTTCAGAAACTTGGCATACTTAGGCATTTGAGCAAGTACCTCGACAAACGGTAGATTTATATGAGTTGCTTGAAAAGCTCAAGGAATTTACCGTAGTGTTCTTCCATCCTCTGCTTCTTCAACCTCCCCGGATATGGAACGGGAGGGACATACTCTCTCACTGGCTCCTTGGGATGTGCTGTACTTGCTGGGTCTCGCCTCAGTTGCACCTCTCCCAGAGACTCAGTCTCAATTTCCTCAACAATCTCGTCATCAACCGGCTTACTCGGAACAGCCAAAGTGACGGGCTCAGCGATCTTGCCGCTTCTCAACGTGATGGCCCTTGCAGTAGCTTTAGAATTTGGCTCTGTGTTACTTGGAAGACCCCCTTGCTGTCTCTCGGACAACATCTTCGCAATCTGACCAACTTGGTTTTCAATGGTCTGCATGGAAGCCTTTTGGCTTCTCAACTCACTCTCATGCCTCGTGAAACGACCGTCATACTCCTTGAAGCGCTTTTCATTTTCGACTCTTTGAGAATTTTGACCAGCTAAGAGTTGACTAAACATGTCCTTCACACTACGTTCATTAGTGGAAGGCATCTGCTGAGGCCGAGGTGCACCATATCCTCCAGGAGCTGGGGGGCGTGGAGCGAATCCTGGTGGATGCTGATTTGACGCTTCAGACTTCCAACTGAAATTTGGGTGATTCTTCCACCCCGGATTGTATGTATTGATGTAGGGATTATGCTGAGGACGGTACTGGTTTCCCATAAAATCTACATGCTCGTGTGAAACCTCTCCAGTCGGGAAATCGCCTACATGATCTGCTCCCCCACTCGAGGAACCACTCGAGTGGATCTCCATCACTCGATCAAACTTTGAAGATAAGGCATCCATTTGTGTTGTGATGGCGGTGAATCGTTCACATGAGGAACTCCCTGTCTAGAACTCTTCCCTCTCGATGGCTGTTGTATCCGATTCTTCAAGGTGCATTCTCTAAGATCTCAAATGCCTCGTTGGCATTTTTCGTGCCTATGTCTCCGCCTGAATATGTATCGACCATCATCTGCCCTTGACCATCCAAACCGTGGTAGAAGATCTGACATTGTTGCCACTTGGGCAACCCGTGGTGTGGGACTTTTCTCATGAGCTCTTTAAACCGCTCCCATGCCTCATATAGGGGCTCATCATCGTCCTGACGGAAGTTAAGAATATTGGTTCATAACTGAACAGATTCTCTGGGGGAAAATATTTCTGAAGGAACTTCTCAGCTAATTGATTCCATGTAGTGATAGAACCAACTGGAAGTGAAATAAGCCACTCCTTAGCTCCATCTCGTAAAGAGAACGGAAAGAGCCAAAGACGTATTGCATCCGATGATGCATCACGAATGGTGAATGTGGCACAAACCTCCAGAAACTCTGCGATATGGACACTAGGATCCTCGTGATCCTTGCCATAAAACTGAACCGCATTCTGCAGCATCGAAATGGTACCAGATTTGATCTCAAAATTATTATATTTATTGTAGGTGCATTGATGCTCGCATGTAAACCCTCAAGTGAAGGTTTTCCTATGTCGTTTAAGACCCTCGTTTCCTCTTCGTCTGCCATTTCTACGTAAACCTCGTGAAGTGTGTCGTCTCCCAATGCGTCTACCTCGATTTGGCGGCCACCCTGCGGGCCCGCTCCCGCAGTCTTCGATGAAAATTGCGCTTCGGCTCCGATGAAGGCTCAACAACTTCAGCAACTGGGGTTGAGGACATGCACAACCTGTAAGGAAAAAGAAGGAACACAATACCCTATGTATACACAAAGATAAAAAGAAATAATTAATTCCTTAAAATATTTTTTTTAATTAATCAATTAAGACAAACAAAAATAACTAGACAAAATTTTTGTACACTTTTCACAATGACTTAACAAGTGACTCCGACCATTCTCAAGAAGACCGAGTCCCCGGCAACGGCGCCAAAAACTTGATGTGCGTGAATTAAATATATTTTTATCATTATAATTTTCGTTCACACAGATTAGGTTGTAAAATAGTTTTTTACTTAAAACCAACTACACACACATAGGGCAAGTGTACCCGTCAGGTGGTAGTATAGTTCGCTGGTAAGAACCGGATATCAATCCGTGGACTCGGTGGCTCAGTAACTTTTAAACCTGTTTCGATCAGTGAATTGATTTCTTGATTTGTTTTTAAACTATCATGTAAGGGTAAAAATTAACTAAATGAATTAACAAGAATAATATTTAAGAAAGGTTGCTTGAATTAAGTATCCACTAATAAACATATGACAACTTTTAAGGAAAACTAATGGTGATGCAAGTCTTAGAATCAACTAAGTTTCCAATCAAGGTTCCCTAGTTTTATAAATCTTAGTTGATTAAAATGTTGTTCATTATAATTTTCCCAAGATTTATAAAACTAGGGACCTTGATTGGAAACTTAGTTGATTCTAAGACTTGCATCACCATTAGTTTTCCTTAAAAGTTGTCATATGTTTATTAGTGGATACTTAATTCAAGCAACATTTCTTAAATATTGTTCTTGTTAATTCATTTAGTTAATTTTTACCCTTACATGATAGTTTAAAAACAAATCAAGAAATCAATTCACTGATCGAAACAGGTTTAAAAGTAATGAAGATTTAGTACTGAGACACCGAGTCCACGGATTGATATCCGGTTCTTACCAGCGAACTATACTACCATCTGACGGGTACACTTGCCCTATGTGTGTGTAGTTGGTTTTAAGTAAAAAACTATTTTAAAACCTAATCTGTGTGAACGAAAATTATAATGATAAAAATATATTTAATTCACGCACATCAGACAACGTCATTCCCTAAGTGTGGTTGATACTTACCAAACGAGGTAAGGACTTAAATCTGACTTGTTGGTAAGGGTCCACTACAATAAGCATGGCGAAATTTCATCAAGGTGAGGATGTCACTCCTAACTAAATGTATAATTTCAGGGAAATCGAGAATGCGAATTGAGAGTCTTTCACCAAAGTGAGGGTTTCACTCCTATTTTGATGAAATCGTCTCGTTTGTATAATGCGAGTGTGTTCACATCCTCATTTGTGTATGGTAAATCATTGTAGGAAGGACATACGAAATTTTAAGACAAAAGATGAGAAAGAAGCAAATAGGGAGAATTTGAGTATATGAAGCATGAAATCAAGAATGGTCAAGTATGGGTACTTAGACTATAGACTAGGTCAAATCATGGAAATTTTACTAATTCCCTATAGTTATGGCTTTGATACCAATCTCTCACACCCCAACCGACGGCGGAAACATCGGGGCAGACGTAAATAGATTGCTCGAGACATCATAACACAATTTGTGACAATATAAAATTCAAACCCCGTTTCATTTCATTGATCAAATAGTCAATTACAACATAAATCCAAATACAATAAGTTCAACAATATTATAACATAAAACCTAGCATTCTAGATGCGTTTCTATGTCGTCCATACTAAGTTTTCGTCATGTTCAACATCCTTAACCTGCAACATGTTAAAAGTATACTTCAACATAAAAGCATTGGCGAGTACACAAGTTTAATTATAGCATAAGTAATAAATCGTTTAAAGAAAACCACATGTTAAGCTAGCATACTAGATTAATGTAAACATGGAATGCGATCTACATGTCAACCTCGCGTGTCAACGCCAAAACACAATAATCTTAATGTGACCTCAAGAATACGGGCGGTGCGTTACTCCTATAGCTATATACATGTTAAGGGGAGGTTCGTATGAAGTTAATGACATTTAATATCACATAAGAATATTCCAAGTAAACAAATCGGGTATCACATAACTATAGCATGTATGATGGATTATTTGTGTGTTTGCATAAAATTAAAGTGTGACTTAGTGTGTTTTTGATAGATTAACATAGTGCACCCAAAAGTGTAAAGCGTAAAAGGGTGTCGAGTGTACTCACATTTTGCAAAGAAATTTTCACTTAGTGGGTTTGATGAGTCTTGAGTTGATGGAATACCGAAGTTACCAATTTTGGTTCTTGAACTTTTTGCCTAAAGTTGAAAATCTTGGAGATTTGAGAGAGTTTGGAAGTGATTTAGAGGTGGTGCAAGTGTTTGGAAGGTGTTAGGGTTGGTATTTATAAGAGGGTTAAGTGGTTGGGGTTTAAATGAAGGTGGAAGGTGGTTGAGGACAAAGGAGGTGGAAAAGGGTGAAATCTAATTGGCTAAAGAATGGTGAAAGGTGATTGGAGGAGAAAAGAGGTGGAAAAAGGTGAAATCTAATTGGCTAAAGAATGGTGAAAGGTGATTGGAGGAGAAAAGATATGGAAAATAGTGAAATCTAATTAGCTAAAGAAGGGTGGAAGATGATTGGAGGAGAAAAAAGGGAAAATGGTGAAATCTAATTGGCTAAAACAGGGTGGAAGGTGATTGGAGGAGAAAGGATGGAAAAGCTTTTGGTTTTGTTTACTTTTTGTCCCTGCACTTTGTAACTAGGTTATTTTATGGAGTTTCTTGTATTTTTATTTTTTTAGGTATCCAAAGTGTATTTTAAGTCTCGTTTTACGTATATACACGCATTTAAAGATTGATTGCGTACATAATACAAATATGAAAGGTAACACGTATATGTATTAAAATGAATTTCATTATGATTAGCGCCTCGAATTGTAAGATTGAAATTGAAATACAAATGTAAGGTTTCTAAAAAATAGAATGCGAATACAAACTTTCTAAAAATAAGAATACAGAAATACGAGGCGTTGCAAAAACCACCATCGACCTAAATCATAATCGATAGGTCAGATCTGCTGATTAGGGTTTGTTGACTGTTTAAATCGAAAACGGTTATATCGAGAGGTCAGATCTTACCACCAATAGCCTTGAATTTGAACGTAGAGGTCAGATTTAACATAGATCTGGTGAAATCTTCATCAATAGCCATGAACATCTAGAATCGCCAGAGAGAGAGAGAAAGCAATGGGGGCGGAAATGAATTATGAAATGAGAAAATGTGATAATAAGAGAAACCCTAATCAACAGTACGGAACGCGTGTTTTTATTAAAGAGGTGTACATGTGCTTTAAAGACTTGTACAACATGCATTAAATGAATTTTAAGTAAAGTGGCAAATTACTTAAGTTGTCCTTTGGATATGCTTATATATATATATATATATATATATATATATATATATATACATATATATATATATACATATATATATATATATATATGTATATATATATATATGTATATATATATATATGTGTATATATATATATATGTGTATATATATATATATATGTATATATATATGAGTAAATTACAAGTTTTTTCCTTTATGTTTACAACATTTTGCAGGCGGTGTCCTTTAGCGCAAAAGCTGACAAGGTTTGTACTTAATGTTTCAAAATCTTACACGTAATCCTTTAGGCCAAACCCAGTTAATTTTTTTGCTTAAATATGGTCATGTATCTTGCACATGAGTACATTCTTGTCATTTGACATTCCCAGAGGCTATTTTGTAAATACCTTCTATCTCTTCTCGCTCTCAATCAGGTTCAAATCTGGGTTGAATTGAAGGAAGACGGATGTATGGTGATGAAATCTATACAATTAATTAACATTTAACCGTACCAACTATACGATCAATCTGAAAAATTACACACCCACCTATCAATTTTGACTAGTCAAATGTGTGTGTGCAGGTTTTACCAAGATGCAAGCTGCAATTAAAACACCATAAATCAGTAACAGACTAATAATACCAATAGCACACTCAATCTGCTTTAGTTTTAAACAAGCATTGGTCAACCTGAGTTAAAATATCTAAAATCCTATCAGAAACAACCATTCTTGTGAGATAAAAGTGCTTACCAGTAAATCTTCAAGTGGTACACCAGGTTACAAAAAAATATAAACTTGTGGGTTCAATTAGCAAATGCAGGCATTTGAATATAAAAAAGATTGAATCTTTTACCTTTTTTCAAGCTTTTATGGTGGAAACCGGAAGTTTGTTCGCCAAGAGAAAGATTTGAAAGGGATTTGTAGTGTTGACGATTTATGGTGTTTTAATTGCACTCACCGTCACCACCGCACCTATCGTCACCAACGCACCCACTGTCACCACCCACCCAACACCTCATCGCAGTGCAAATCACCATCATCCCACAACCACCACTGCACCTGAACCCCATCCACCTAACCATCACCACCGCACCCACCGTTACCACCCACCCACCACCTCATCGTAGTGCAAATCACCATCATCCCACAACCACCACCGTACTTGAAACCCATCCACCTTAATTTCAGATCTGCGAAGAGAGAGTGAAGAGAGAGAGAGACTGGGAGAGAAAGACTAAAGAGAGGGTGAAGAGAGAGACTAAAAAGAGAGTTTTTTGGGTTTATATATGTTTTTTTAATCAACATATGTTTTTAATTAAATGTGTTAAATTACACAATTACTCTCATATCTTTACTAAAATTATAAAAATACCCTGATTTAATTGAAAATTTTAACTGGGTTTGACCTAGAGTATAGAACGTACAAGATTTTATAACATCAAATAATGAACTTGTCAACTTTTCCACTAAAGGACACTGCCTGCAAAACGTTGTAAACATAAAGGACAAACCTTGTCATTTACTCTCTCTCTCTCTCTCTCTATATATATATATATATACTAGCTTTCTACCTGCGAGATGCTGCAGCGGAGGCAATTTACAATAGGATACTCGTTTATCGTTAGTTTATCAATCGTGTTAGGATCTGAGTTTTAAAGTGTTTATGAAACTTCTGAAAATGGTAAATGAAAGAAGATAAATCAGAAGAACTTGCAGCGGAAAGATGAACTTTAATTCATAACAATCGAGAGATTTTTTTCGATTATAATGGTTTTAGTGAATTGTAATCACAAGCATATAATTCACAATCTCCCCCTCAGCCTAAGATCACTGATTTGTTCATACAGAATGTAAGAAAGATATGTTAGATTGATAATTGATGAAAGTGATCAAATAGAACAGTATAGGCATTGTTCTATTTATACTACAATCCTAACCACTGAGCATCTTATTATGATGTTAGCATGAAAGTGACACTTAACAAAAATAACAAACTAATAACAATTGCTAAGCTAACTACTGCTATATACTAAACATTACAAGAACTGTTAGAAAACACTGATGATACATCCTCTGTTGGTCTTCAGCAGAGCTTTGTCTTGGCAGACCTTTTAGCTTTAGTCTTTAGTAGAGATTTGCCTTGACAGAGCTTTTGAAATTTGAAATCTTGAGAATGTCCTTTCATTTTCATGTGATTTAAAGACTTGTACAACATGCATTAAAGGTGTTTTAAGTAAAGTGGCAAATTATCTTAAGTTATCCTTTAGATATGCTTATTATATACAGTATATATATATAGAGAGAGAGAGAGAGGAGGGTTATCTTGAGAACATGGATTTTTGTGAGAACACTAAGAACCATTTTCATCCATAGCTCATCCTCAATTTAGGGCCTAGATTAAATGGGTGTTTAAATGAGAAGGGGACCATAAGATAAGACTCAAAAGGGCAACATCGTAAATTACATTTCAATAACCCAAATCACATCTTCTAGAATTCATCTTCTTCCTCAGGAAATCAAATCGCATCTTCAAAAATCCTAAATCCACTATCTTCCTCATGAAATCAAACTGCAGATCAAAGGTTATCCAAGGCTTTGTGGAAGAAGATGGAAGAATGATTGACAAGCAAACTGACGGTGAACGTAAAGAGGCCACTGAGCCTTATGCTCTTGATCCGGTATGATTTTATTTCGTATATTGATATTAGTTAATCTAGGTTTTTCAGGTTTCGAATTTGTTGTTAATCAACTACGAAAAAAGTTGATTTTAAAAGGTGATTGTTGATCAATTATGTGTCATCCTTTGTTCACCTGACAAAGTAGGGTTAAAGTTGTAAAGACTGAATTTGTTTGTGTTTTTAGGACTGTTAGGGTTTTAGCGTAATTTGAGTTTTTGTTTGAAATTGAGAGATAAAATAAAGGATTTTGAAGTGTGATTAATTTCTGGTGTCATAACTTGCAGTTCATGAGTCAAAAACTAAAAACAAATTAGGATACGACAACTATTGAACTCATTACGTTGGAATTGTGCTGGCAGTGATTCAGAGATGTTTGTTATTATGCATGATTGGTATGGGGTAAGTGTTTACCAGTTGAGTAATTTGAAAAATCATTTTATTTTTTAGGGTTTAGAATCACATCCAGCAACCACAACTGCAAATAACATGAAAATCTAAACACCCATATCAGAAAGAAGAAATGTGCAGTGAATGCAAGTGTGAAACATAGTGTTAGAGAAGATGAATATGGAAAACAAAGAAATCTTGATTGATAGATGCATGTTATTATGTATGATTAGTATTTGGTAAGTTTTCACCAATTGAGTAATTTCAAAGATCAAACTTTTTTGTGTTTCTCATCAAAGTTATTAACATTTACACATGTGTAAATCATAACAGTTCTAAAAAATAAACATATATGAAGGTTTACACATGTGTAAATCATAATTGTTTAAAAAAACTAGGCATAGATATGAAGTTTTACACATGTGTAAATCATAATAGCTTAAAAAAAGAATAAACGAAGGTTTACACATGTGTAAATCATTGTAGTTAAAAGAATAAGCTTGGATATGAAAGTTTACACATGTGTAAATCATAATAGGTTAAAAAAAGAATAGATGCGAAGGTTTACACATGTGTAAAACATTATAGTTAAAAAAATCAACATAGTTTCAAAGATTTACACATGTGTAGATGATAATAGTTAAAAAATAAGCATAAGTATGAAGGTTTACACATGTGTTAATTATACTAGTTAAAGAAAATAACCATATCACATTTATACCTTTGAATCTAGCATAGATCTATTCGGTTCCAACCACCAGTTTTGCGTTTGAAATATAAGTATGATTGAATAGGTGTAATTATGCAATTTACACACGTGTAAATCTGTTTTTTACACATGTGTAAATGACTAGTTTTGCTCATTTACACTTGTTTAAGTGATCCGATTATTTGTTTAGAGTTCCTAGTAAAAAACGGTTTAATGGTATTGTACTTTTGTCACTTTGATTAGGCACATTTCAGAAAAATGGTACATTCTAGTCGGATTGAAAATGACAAAGAGAACTTTGAGTATCAATTGTATAAGCCAAGAAAATGACACGAAGATTGTACTTTGGAAATCCAGTATTCACCGAGAAGATGTGATCAAGAAAGCAATGGAGATTGAGACAGACAAAAAAAAGACTAGATGATATTATGGATTATGACTTATTTCTATGTTACCGTGTTTAGGGCATATCAATGTTACGACTTTTGTTTTATGTAATCGTGGTTACTATATGCGAAGGATTATAACTTTTAATGTGTAAATCATCTTGTTCGACAATTTACATCCGGTGTTTGAAATGCTCGTATTTACATAAATTTTGGCTTTGAAAGTTATAGACTTTGTGTATTAATTTTGTCTTTATAATGTTATATTACCTATGTGTGTATTTAAAGTATTGTATATATGTATAATATTGTACATGTGTATTACAACATGTGAACTATGGCAAATAACATTATACGTGACGCTAAACAATTTACACATGTGTAAATAACCTGCATGTATTTAAAACAAGCACAAATATGTAACATTGAACACTTTAAACGTGTAATTGAGCTACAGGTATGTAAAATAGATACGAATATGTAATAAAGCACTGTTTAGACATGTGTAATTCAACTGCTCATATGTAAAACATACATAGACATGTGACACTAACAGATTACACATGTCTAAATTAGCTGCACAAATGGATTTTAATTGACATGACTTAAAACAAACTTGTACATATAAAATACAAAAGGATGTGAAATCCACCAACAGAACAAACAAAATATGTAAGAAGTAACTGAATCGAATTAATGACGTGTACATATAGTTTTTTTCTCATATTCATCAAAGGAACACCAAGATTCAAATCGGCTTATACGTCACTATGTTTAGTTGCTTGATTGGTGGTATTGCTAGGCTTCATCTTCATCTTTATCGCCATCTAAATTTGAAAACTGGTAACTAAGAGTTGACCCGCTGAAGTCACCATGTGACACTTGTTGCTAGTGTTAATACTTCAACCGTTGGTTTTCTTCTTATTTTACTTTCGTTGTCGGTGTTGTAAACAATGGGAACACCAATGGTATCTCAAAGTCGGTCCTGTTTTTTCACTCCTAATCGCGTCGCCACAACTTCGTAAGCACTTGTCGCCTCTTCGCATTATCAAACGTCGCCAACTAGCGCGTGCACTAGCATATCCTGGACATTGATTGAACACTACACATGTGTAAGACAAACGAACAGAACAAACATATGGTCAATTAAGTCTCAAATGAACAAACCAAATTGCACAAGTAGAATCAACTTTTTATCAACTAATCAAGTAACACATATTATAATCAGTCTTTCCCACACATTTACTTATGGTCAGTCACAAACAAAATGACAAGTGTTAATTAAAAAGGGAGGACAAATTATAACCATTTTAAGAATAACAAAATCCCTTGAAACATTGACATTAAAGCTTTTATAGCAATAGCATAAATACACATACTAAACTAAATAAATAAAAGCTTTTTTTAACTAGCAGCCACATAAAATATGTACGTTTATTGGCATATCACAACAAAATATCACACATCAATTTGAAATTCTTTCAAAAAACAATTCTGTCGTATGAAAATTATATCCTATAGAGACTCATCCCATTCAACAGGTTACACACTTCCAAAATGCACACAAACTTAAGTAAATTCATACACCAAAGTTCAATAACTCACTAAAACCTGCAATTTGTGACAATTTCAATTGTAGCCAGTTAAACAAACAATAAGAAGAAGCAAATAATTGTTTTTTAATCAGTTATCATACCATACATATTTTGTGCAAGGGATGTTTGTAACCTGTAACCAATCGATTGTCTACAATTACTATGTAACACAGGCTATAGCATTGCTACAATCGAACGAATCTCCTCTACAATGCTCTCTAATTTAACCAGCCCTACAAACCCTAACAATGGCAATTTCAAAATATGAAAGAGAAAATAGTAAATTGACTTGGATTAAGAACATATGGAATCGACCTGGCTTCAGAGCACTTGGAGTTGCACAAATTGTAATTGAGTCAAGAGCAGATTGGGGTTAATGTCGCATGGAGCTTTCAAAATTGGAGAAGGTGTCGTGAATGAATTGGAAGGTTGTATGATTACCAGGTTAACCTTTTCATTTAAATAACAGAAAATAAAATTGATTGGCTGAGATTTGTTCTTAGTGTTCTCACAAAAGATGGGTGTTCTTATTTAAACTCTCCCCTATATATATATATATATATATATATATATATATATATATATATAAATGAAAAGTGCATGAAGAATAAGGTTGAAAATTAAGCACCCGTGTGTTACACGGGTGGCTAACAAATATGAAAAAATTACAACTCGTTGAAGATCTCCTTATAAACCACATTAGTTGTTTTATTTGTAGATTTGCCGTCTTTGTCATGTATTAGTAGTTTGACTCCATCTCGTGTTTTAACCCTTCATAAATTGATATATAATTGACCATGTGTGAAAACAAGTTGCCTCAAATACAAAATAACTCTAGATTGTGACTTCCCTTAGCTTTTGTTATTGTAATCGCGAAACAACCAGCTCTTTGAAATTGCCGCCTTTGAAACACAAAAGAAATATTTCTATCCATTAATGTAACAAAAAATACTTTACCAAATCTTCTAAACTTTTATGTTATAACATTCTTTTTATTTTTTAAGTTTGTTTGACTTTATAAATTATGATATTAAAAAATATAACATTACATACATGGAGCGTATAATGCCTTCTAATATATGTGAATCAACTTAATTACCTAAATGACATTCCGAAATTTAAGGTCAATACATTTAATACTGATTTATGTAAGGAATAATTTTTTTGTTATACTATTAAAACTATCTATATAAATATTTAAAATTTAAAAAAATATATAAATGACAGGTAAAAAATTTTAAAAAATACTGGTGCTTAATTCTGAATTATAAATCATGGTGTCAAAAAGCTAAACAATAGAAAGATTACTCTAGCGGTGAAATTAGTTTTAATAAAAATAATACATAAAGTGTAACAAATTAAGAAAGTTGATTAAGAGAAGACTTAATCAAATCATTTCGTTTGTATGCATGAATAAAGAACCAAACATCATGCGATATCTATGATATAGTGACATGGATGTACCAGGGGCTGAAAAATCAGTCCCAAATAGCCATATTTTTTGTAGGGCCTTCATAAACTGTATCAATTATCAACCCCCGTCAGAGTACCAAATATAAAATCGGTTGTTCTTCGTCTGCAATAAACAATTGTCTGATGAGAATGAAAATCAATCCACGCAGATATATGACACGAAAAGTAAGAATCAAGTTCAGTTAGATAAAAGGGACTCAAAATAACACCAAATCGATAAGAAAAGGAACCTACTTACAATCAACTGGATGAACTAAAGAAGACTCGAGATAACACCAAATCTATGGAAAACGAACCTGCTTTCAATCGATTGGAAGAACTATCAGCTCTCTAAAGGACCTGTTGTCTACAAAGACATCACAATTTTAAGGATTCAAATAGAGAATGATGGATGAAACATTGTCTAAGCGTAAACAATAATCTGTACTATAACCTTTCTGGTATGCCAAATCATCACTCTCAATTGTTGAACTGTAACAGTGTCAGCAAACAACGTCACCTCTTAACAACTGCTCAAAATCTACTTCAATAAGTGAATTTAATCGGAAAACCTAACAGATCATATGTTTTCAAATTCTTTGAACACTCACCTGATATGATCGAAAGAGAACTCAATCGATGAATTTCTAATACAAAAGAGCCAAAACATATCAGATAGTGATATCAGAAGGAATAAACTGAAAAAAATAAAATAAAAAGATGACACAATGTCTCCTCCACCGGAACTCACCTTTGTCCGATTTCACCGGTTCCAGATCGAGAGAAAGAGAGAGAGAAGGAAGAGAGAGGCGTGATTTGAATTTCAAAACCCTAGGTTTCACATGCTTTGAAATAATTTTTTGGCTGCCCAAAAGATTCCAGGGTGTTTGAAATTTGAAATCCCGCTTAATCTCCTTTCATTTTCATGTGCTTTAAAGACTTGTACAACATGCATTAAAGGAGTTTTAAGTAAAGTGGCAAATTACCTTATATTGCCCTTTGGATGTGCTTATTATATATAGCATAGATAAGACACTTTGGGCAACATTCAACCCTAAGCTACTTTTTTAATTTATCCATGTGACCTTTTAAAAATATAATATAACTCAGATCAACCAAGACTTAGGGCAGGAACCCTCACCTTTCCACAGCGCAAGCACAACCTCAATGCCAATTAAGGTGCTGCTGGAACATATGAAAGTGCCTCAATTGTCTGAAAAAAAAACTACATAAGGGTAAATAATTTAACGTAATAATTTAACAATTGTATCATGTCCCTTTCTTCTCTGCAAGGAGAATCACACCCTAACCGTTTAACTACGTATTAAAAAACATGGAAACCAAGCTATATCACTAAACACTCATGTAACAATTACATCATTCACCTATGTTAACTGACCCAGATCAGCCATCTTCCATTGAACACCAGCTCGTTCCTTGCCAACCACACTGACCAAAGTCGCTAGTGCCACCAAATGAATAACTTTGGAATGTTTTATGTAATAGGCATAGTAAAAACATAATACGGATAATGTTGTGCATACCACTCGTCCATTAGATGTTGATAGGTAACCTAGGAGTTCTGACTCTAGCCTGCGAACAAAAAAGCGTGTATCATCACCATCAAAATTATATAGTTCATACCAATACATATCAAAACATGTTCACCTTAAAACAAGCAGTTTATCCGTACAACCCAGAATGAACTGGGCAGGGTCTTACAGGTAGTTAATGCATTAATAGCAATTATAAATATACATGGAATTTTGAATGAATAAATATATTTTAGCCAGCAACTGGAACACCGTCACCGCCTCTGATTCGCCTTAAAACCACCAAACCATCAAAACTATATAGTTCGCCTCAGCAAATTCTCATATTTTAAGTTACCAAAAATAGAAAGCATTACATAAAATACAAAAGTAAAATAATATTTTAAGTTACCAAAAATAGAAAGCATAACATGAGGAATTTAGTTAGTATTATTATTTTTATAAGATATATTATTTTTTAATTCCGCCGCGCGCTTACGCCTCAGTTCGTCTCGAAGCTTACGCCTTGTGAGGTGAATGGAAAACGCCTCGAAACTCGTTTCCGTTCTTTTAAACCTTGACTACAAGTAGTCAAAATAATTATAACAAAAAGTATGGAAACATTAAAAATAGTTTTCTAAAAAATATACCCACATCAGCAAGTACTAAAATTACGTTGGTAATTACCAAAAAAACCATTCCAATACGAAAAAAAATCCGCTAAATATATTCAAGTTATGTTTAACCTCTGACGAGTCAAATGAGTAACCTCTAACGGTCAACTATTAAGTTCTATAAAAAGGTGGGTTTGGTGTTCATACCTGAGACATCCTAGGTTTCAAATGTAAGTTGCATTTGATGCACAATGAAGCACAATGTGACATGCAACGAACCTCTGCCTCAGAGTAACTGTCTCTGAGCCGCGGGTGAATCAACTAAGTAATAACACACTCTTCAAGCAACGGTTGTGAATGGGGGATCGGCTCTCCTCCGATGAGCACTGGACCGATCTGACTCAACTAACAGAGGCGGAATTCATTGTTAGTGAGGTTGACAAACAAACAAGTTAGATCTACAGCTTAAATGCTTTGAATGTATTGATTGACGTGAACAAGTACAATGCAAGTAAACAGTTAAGCAGGGCTTCGCCACACCAACAGGATTACTAACTCTAACACAACACTCCTCTATTTATAGGTCGACATGACTCGCACAGGAGAGTGTGAAACACAGTGTGTGTCTCGTGCGAGTGGTTGCCTCATAGAGTGACAGAGTGTCACTCGTACGAGTCATGTGACTCACTCGTACGAGTCAACTACTAAACAAATAAATCATACATTAACAAATACAAACTGACGTTCTAAGCCTTATATATACAATCAACATATCCTAGACGCACGCAATAGACATTATGCACCAACAACGGTCTAGTCTGCTCATCAAAGTACATAGCACTTAAAAGCAAAATGGGCTAGGTGTGTTTCTAAATCCATGGGCATGGGTGAACTTTTAGCATGGGTTGTGCGCGTCTCACCAACCAAAGCCTAAGTTTATTACTGGTAATCTAACTTTTTAAACAAAACTGATAAACTTTGGGTAACTTTTGACCAATTTGACCTCTTTCTACTTTGATAAATTTTCAATAAGTTATCAATTTAACCCGTCACAAATAAAATAAAACTGATAATGATTACTCATTTACATATAAGCAAGTCAAAGTGGTCCATTTAGTAATGCTAAACGCCTAAACCCACCAAAACATGAAAACAAGACCATCCGGGTTTTAAAACTCATACCCATCCAGTGAGATATTGTACGCCCTTTGACCTTATCACAACACAAATAATATAACAGACATACCAGGTTTGGACTTGAAGAAGCCCAGCCAATAGCAGCAGACAAAATGGCCATAACCTTGAGATTAGAAAATCAATGTTTTAAGAACTCAGATATTGGAGTTAGTATCCACAATTATGATGAGAAAACTGGGAAAATGGCTAAGAATAAACTTTACACTCAAATCTGAAAGACAGCCTACGAAAACAGTCCGTTATTTACAAGAAGGCTGTAGTTCAGCTTTGATTGTTTTTATTACTACCAAAATAATGCTTCTTAAAGCTTAAACAAACAAAGTATACTTCTTGGTATTTTAATAATGAACAGGCTAAACTCCCCTACCAGTACCTTCAAGTAATTTTGAGCTTAAAAGAAACATATTACACTAAACACATGGTAAATCTAGTTATATGACATTATAATGGAACATAAATGACAACAAACTATTAAAAACACATCAAACAACAAACACCAGGTGAGTAGAGCATATATAAAAAAATTTAAACAGTTGACCTAACACCTCAAAATCTTTAAAACTATTATATAGTAACATAACATTTAGACCCTAACACCTCAAAATCATGTCATTTTTCACCTGTTGTAAGCCCTGATTCAGTCTATCCCTATCTAAAACAATCACCAAAATATATAACAAATATATTCGGAAAAAAGCCTAATAAAAAAGTAACAAAAATAAAAAAAGAAAACAAAAACCACGCACACACCTGAAAGGCGCTACCTAGGGTTTCGTAACGCATCACGAAGATGAGAGCATCCCGGGAAGTTGTGAGAATTCTCATCTCGCTTAGAAGAGAGCATCAGCTGGCTCATGGCCGGGTCTAGGTCCGCAACCTCCGATGGATCCGTAGGAGATGGTTCAAGTTCATTGTTTTTCTCTCATTTTGTCGTCACCATGCCCTAGATATACCAAGATAATGAAGAAACAATTGATTAGTAAGAAAATAAAGGTGTAAATGGGTGAAATCGGTACCTTGATGGATCTGGATTTTGTCTCTGCAGAGTATCTAGGGCTCTTTGAGAGAGATGAGAGAGGACGGCGGCCAGATTTAGATACTTTGATTTTGAATTTTGAATCTCTCCCTTGAAAGAGAATGAGCAGCCAAATACATAATGGGAAGGTTTGGAAGGTATTTAATTTGTATGCTTTATGAGTTGTATGTAATTCATGCATTAAGGTTTGTACTTTTTAAGTAAGTAACAAATGCTCAAAGTTACACCTCCGATATGCATATTATATATATATATATATATGTATGTATATATACTAGTGGATAACCTGCGTGATGCGACGGCAACTATAATTTCCAACACGATATCCTTTTCAATTAGTTTATAAATCCTCTAGTGATACGGTGTATTATATGTGTGTTAGGTCTCGTATATGTAGCATCGGTGTAGTTTATCTATGTCATGAACTTTTCAAAACTCAGTTCAATAATAACGAACATACAAATAAAATATATATCACTCATTAACTTGTTAAATATCATATACGTATATTCAATCCATTTTAACACATTTTATAAAACAATAATTTATTGTACCACCATCATAGCGTTAAATTTTTAAAAGTCTATAACTCCATTTTTGCCTTATGATGGTATTAAAAATACTGGTGGTTCTTTAAAAATGTCTACTTATATGTGATGTGTATTCCAAAGTTAATTTGACTGACAAAATGTTTTTTTCAATTCGTTCAATTTATAGGTTTTCACTCATTAGTTTATAGCCTCTTCATTTTTATTTTTATTATTATCTTTTTTTTGGTTTAATGTTTTTTTTAACTATGAGTAAAATATTTTTTTTTATACAAACTCTAATGGCTAAAGAAGGTATCACCATAACCTGTTAGAAAGGAATTATGAAATGATTTAAAACACTTCAATGTTTGTTAATTCAACACAGTTTTCAAGTTAATTAAACGTAGTATTTAAGTTATAAGTTTAGTGGAAACACTTAAGAAAACAACTCACTTGTTAAGTTGTAAAGTTTAACTACATGGTGATTATATTATAGATATGCAAAACAAAAAAAAGTGTTGTCTGATCCAACAGAACTACCGGATACTCTCCGGCTAGTTCTATACACAAAAGGTTACTATCCGTTTCTTCCCCTTTAACATAATTGAATCAAAGTTCCATGATAATTACAAGTAAGAAAAAACCAAAGAATACACTTGTTCATATACAAAGTATACTAGCTTATATCCGTGTGACACACGGGTTTAAAAAAGTAAATTTAAAACATATTAATAAATACGATGTATGATTTTTTAAAAATCAAAATAACATGCAACCAAGTAATTCGAAATAATAATGTTTTGACACTTGTCAGTTCCATTTTCTATTTTATGAACACAAGTATCAGTTTAGTAAGTTGTTCAGGAAATATATGTTGACATCTCTATTTTTTAAAATGTTCCTATAAAATGTTTATATAGAGCATGAAGTAACAAAAATTAATGCTAATCTAAATAAAATAATAAAATATAAGTAAATAACTCACAAACTAAGTAATTTGACATGAAAGTGTAAAAAAAATATAAAACTACATTACAAATTTCTAAAAACTTCTTTGTATACAACATTTGATGTTGTATTTGAAAGATTACCATCACTATCTAGAATAACAACTTTGAGGCTATCTCGTCTTGTAACTCTTGATTATGCGACATACAATTGACCATGTGTAAAAACTGGTTTTTTCAAAAAACAAACCAACTCTGGAGAGTGATTGTCCTTGACTCTTGTTTATGGTCATTGCAAAAGATACGGCATGCAGGAATTGTCTTCTTTGTAACTTAATGTGAAGTTTTTTGTCTGTAGGCATCAACGTAATTCTAGGAATATAATGACGATCTCCAATGTGACTTCCAGATATAATCTCTACCTGTATAACACGCTTACCCAAATAGCCCCACTTTAATCGAGTTCCGTTACACAATCCACTTTTTTTATCAATATTTCTAAGAAGCATAACCGGAACATCTACCTTCAACACTAACCTATGGTTTGGCAAACCTGAAGCTTTAATTCCATTAAGAATATCAGGTGAGCATAAACTGTCATCTAAATTCTCATTAACCATTTCTGTTGGGCATATACTATCTGAACTTAGATATTGCTTTTCATCTCCAGAAAAAATTGAGAGCAACCGATCATTAATTTCTTGAACCACATCATTTTTTGGAGCTAGAATTGCTCTTTGATGGAAGAAATTTTGATCATTGAAATGATCTAGAAGAGACGGATATACAAACTCTATCAACTCAGAAATGGGATCTGATGAATCTTTGATGAGAAGATCTTCGGGTATTTGTATTTTTGCATCACCATCATTGATATCACCAACATTACCTTCCCCTATATCCAAAATCCATTTTGCAAAGTTCCTAGTTTTCTCTATTTCAAATGAATCATTTGAGGTACTCAACCTCAAGTTTTTGTCAATTTAAGGACCTTGCAATTTCTCCATATGTAAGACGAACTTAAAAAAGCATTTACAATTTGTTGTCTACTTCCACCTAGGACCAACGGCAGTATTTGTCGGAAATCTCCTCCAAAAACTATAACTTTTCCACCAAATGGTAATTCTGATGTTGCTCCAGATGCAGATCTGAAAATGTCTTTTAACGATCTGTCCAAAGCTTCAAATCCATGTTTATGTACCATTGGTGCTTCATCCCAGATAATAAGTGATGTTTCTTGTAATAAACGTGCAAGATCGTTGTCTGGCTTTATGAAGCAAAAAGAATCCTCATCTAAATTTATAGGAATATGAAATCGGGAGTGAGCAGTCCTCCCTCCTGATAGCAAAAGAGATGCAATTCCACTTGAAGCAACACTTAAAACAATTTTGCCTTTAGATCTTATAAATGCACATAAGGTCTTCCAAAGATATGTTTTTTCCAGTCCCACCGTAACCATAAACGAAAAACACGCTTCCTTTGTTGTCAGCAACCGCCGTGATGATTTCTTGATATATAACACGTTGTTCATCAGTTAGTGAAGAAAAAAGGTTATGAAACTCTTCAGCTAATATCTCCTTGTCGTAAGCGAACTCTTCACTAAGTAAAAGATTGTTTGCAGAAGATATACAATCAGGATTAGGAAAAGGCATTGTTGAAAACCTTTTTAGAGTCGAATTTTTTCTAAGTAGAAACTTTTCAATCTCAAATAATGTTAGGTTTTTAATTTGATCTTCATTAAGTACTAAACCTGTAAAAAAATAAAAATAATGTTAAAATGATATAAATTACATTAACTATAACATTTGTATATAAAATAATAATATAATGGATAATACCTGGATGTTTTAAAATAAGACATTGGTTGTACAGAATGTCATCTGACAAGTAAGTGAGTGTTCTTTCCCATACAAATTCAGGTCTAGACATACTCTCGGACATTAACATTGTACAAAATAAACTTCGTAAGTAATAACCCGAGCCTGTGAAACTTGCTTCTACAATTGCTTCAACATATTCATTGTCATCATCCAAAAGGCCATATGCATAACATGCATCTCTAAAAGTAGGATATTCAACATCATTTACTGTTCTAATATCCTCGAATGTTTTTGGGCCTTTCACCTTGTTCAACAAAATTCTTAAATAATAAGCTTCCCCTATAGAAGGAGAAACTGGATGAATTCTGCCAATTGAAAACCCTATTTTCCTTTGTTTCCACATACGTTTGTTGTTTTTCCAAACAAATTTTGTAGGGAATTCGACATAAGTTAGCTGACATGCTTATGGGTAACTTTGATTGCAATGAAACCACTCTAAAAACATTGAAGCAGCCACTGAAGGTTTATCTAAGACATCTTCTATTTCTACACTTTCCTCGTATATAACATGTTGTTGTCCTGGAAGATGTAAAGGAAGCCTAATGACCGAAGGATTCCTATAATGTATATCATAAGAAAAAATCCGCCAAGCCAAGATGCTTCACAAGCAGATATGTATCTACAACTATAGTAGTCTTTGATTTCATCAACCTTATTTTCATGGTTATTTGGTTCATTAGTTGGTACAAAACAAATTGATGCCCTATCATGACCTGTGTTTATATATTTAAACAAATATTTGATTGAACCAGCCTGATTGCACCACTCAATATTGATGTGTGCTTGATATATTTGTAAAAGTATTTTGTTGTATGGCACAACGCTTCGATTATCTAGCTTAACATTTGACTTGTCAACAAACAAACCATTGTTGCGTCTTTTATAAATAGGAAAACCATCACCATCTATGCATGTCGAATCACGAAATTTCTTTGGAAATTTTTTAGAACACTTTCCATCAATCATGCATGACAAGTCATATTTGCAACGCCACAAGGACCATCAATCATGAACTCACTTACAAGAGAATATAACCCTGGATCTTTGTCTTTGTCTGGTATTTCGGCAGAAATGAATGGATCGATATAATCTACAGTTGGAAGTTTGTGGTCGGCATGCATAAATAAGCACAAATGAGCATGAGGCAAGCCACGATTTTGAAACTCCACCGTATATACAGCTAAAATGATGAAAAAATAGAAAATTGTGTCATATAATTAATTTATAATGTTTGGTAACGTTTAGTGAGTTCATAGGCATATATAACATAGTTTATTAGAAATGTAATAACAATGTAGAAACATCTGAAGAATAAAATAATGATATGAAATACCTGCTTGAAGCTTTCCAAGAATTGCATGATCCCTTAAGTCTTTAATAATGGAATCCAACTTCATTTTAAATAATCGACATAAAATGTCAGGTCTGTCTTCCGGGTTAAGAGTCGTGTCTTTAAGAAACCTCTTCACTTCAGGCCATTTTGGGTTACATGTTATTGTTATGAAAAAATCTGGATATTCATACCATTTACAAAGGGACATGGCATCTAAATAATTTTGAAACAGTACCGTGCACTACCAGTAAAAGAGGAAGGTAATATAACACGCTGACCAATTTTGGAGACATCACTTTTGCCTTGATTTTTAACAAAACATAAATTCTCATAAGTCTCGCGTCTTAATTTCTTTTGTTGAGTATGTATGTATAAGAGCCTTTCACTTTCAATCATAGTATATGCATCAACCAAAAATTGTTGAAAAAGCCTTCTAGAATTAAGAATAAAAAAAGTATTCAATCTGTCTTGGATTCTATAACAAAAGTATTCTCTCATTGTGCATGTATGTCTTTTACTGATGGTTGAAGTAGAAACATCACGATGAAGGATATCAATTCTATAACCATCATCACCATACACAAAAAGTAGGGGATATTGAAGAGCTAAATAAGAAGGATGTAGTTCACTAATACGTTGGAGGTAGGGTTCAAATGAAGTGTCAATATCTCCAACTATTAAAGCAGCAACTTCAAAAGCAGTTGGCAAGTTATATGTCCTACCATCTTGATTCATTTTTGCAATAAGACGTATCTTTAGATTTTCATGAGGATTGCTTTGAAAACAATATCGGGCCATTCTATAAGACTTAACCAACTCATTGTGTGAATCTAACATTGCCTTCAAATCTTGAATAATTTCAACATCCAAATTTTTTGTACTTGATGTGGAGACTTTTTTGGTTTGCCTAATTAGAATAAATACAATATAAAGTAAATAAGGTTTGATAAAATAAGGTATTTTAGCTAAATGAAATTTTATAAATGATTTAGGTAACATACCCTAGAGCGCCTTGTCTGTTTGCAACCTCATTCTCAGTGTCACATATATATAACTGAGAGAATTTAGGCTTTGATCCATCCGTTGGTAGAAGACTTCCAATAGTATGATAATTTTCACCACTAAGTCTGAATACAAAAGGAGAATTACCTTTGTTAATGGAGGAATCTACTTTTCCACCCATGGAAGTAAAAGAAAACATTAAGTTGTAACGACGAATGTTTTTCAAAAAATGTTTGCTTTTCGAATCCAAAGAAGTATAAAGACTTTATAATCAGATGGGGGGTCCTTGAAATCTGGAAGTTTGACTTTGCTGTAACCACAACATAGAGAAAAGCTTGATTTAGTCTTTCTCTGGTAACTTCTTAAGACTTCATCCTTCCATAATTTTGCATGACATGTTTCACGTATATGACTTTGATCACCATGATCCAAGTAATCTGTAATGGTATTGTTTAATATGATTAGTATATAATTATAATATAGTATATTGTAAATCGAATATTACCTTTTGATTTTCCACAAAATATGTTTGTAATAATTTCTCCATCAAGATGGTGTTCTTCTCACAAATTGTCGGATGAAGATGCTTGAATATTGTTATTTGACGTAGATGTACATGAAAAATGAATTCATATTAACATTTATTCATATAATATAAAAACAGGTAATGTATAATAATCTGCAATTATATTTTGTAATTAAAAATATATGAGTACCTAGTATACTTGCAAATAATTTAGATGTTTGTGTAGTTGTACTTTGAAAGTTTATAGATGTGGATTTAATGGTTGATTTTTTGCTACTGATATTGCTTTCTGATGCTCCGACAAAACTTGGGGCTAGTATAATCATCATTGGTGATTGAAGCTGTGACACATAAAATGTTGTATATAAAGACAAAAACCAAATGGAAATATGTAGTTTTTAAAACGATTGATTAAATAGAAAATATATTTCTATATACCATTTGTAATATCTGATACCGGGGCTATATAATAGATATTTGAAGAAGTAACAATGGTATGTTGATTTGGAATTGATTGATAAGGAATAACCACTTCCTTCTCATAAGCAAGACTTCTGTTATTTGGTGATTTGTTAGAACTAAGTTGGATATTTTGCAAACCTGCTTTATCATATCAAACATTGAGTATTGTAATAATAATGTACAAATATTATTTATATAAATTAAAAATGTTAATTATACATTTAAAATATATGTTGTTATTAACAAAAAACACTTGTAAACATATATATTACCTTTTAAATTGTTGTTGGATTTTTTTAGCCATCTCTTCTTTTCTCATTAGTCTTCTTTCCTTACAGTCTATAATGACTTCAGACATTTAAGATACGATTGAATAAGTAATAAATAGATAAATCAAATTTATAACCATTTGTAATGTTAGATAGCCGACTTTGAATTTGTATGTCTAAATACAAAAAATAAGATGCAATTTTCATTAGTTTCAAATAACTGATTTATAAATAGTAAAATTAAATATTGAATGTCATATGTTAATGAAATATGAGAATGTATTAAAATATGACCTTTGATTGTGTAACGAAAATCAAATACTTGTCCTCTTTTGGCTGCCATATGTAATTTTCTTTTCTTTCGCATAAGCTTTTCTTCAAAAGATCGATCATTTTGATCTGTGGAATAAGTGTGAAAATAATAAATTTAGTTGAGAGTAAAACATGAAACATATTGGCGAGAAATCTAAAAACAACTTATTGAGTTATTACGTTTTAAAAATACATAATAAGTGAACAAATACTTTGAAATTCAAGGAATTTGTATGTTAAAAGTGTTGATAAACCTCAAAACTAATGTATCTAAAAGATAACAAATGGTGTTTTAAATGTGTTTTTTTAAACTACATAATTGAGTAAGTCTTTGTCAAACTCTATACCAAAACATGGTCTTACATTTTGCAAAAAAAAAAGTGTTTAGTAACCTTCAATGTTAATAATATAATACATTTAAATTCATTTTAAATGTCGATTTTAAAAACTAATTGACTAAAATTTATACTAATTTTCAAATGAATATAATAATCCATATTATAAGAATAAAGTTGTTGAAAAGTAACATTGGCTGAAAAAAATACAGTATCTTTTTAAAATTTTAATGACAAAAAAGATAATGTTAAAAAATTAGAAGATAAATGTAACCAAACATTAATACAATAAAAATCAAAACATAATATTGTTTTGGCATATTGTCTTAAAGCAATGAGTCAAACAAACGGATTAAACTTCTTAAAACATAAAACTTGGAATCATCCAAGCTAGCAGTTTTTAAACGATTAACATAATTCAAAACACACTAAAATAACATAGAAAAAACACAATTAGAACATGAAGAGTTTGAAGCCTTCATTTTTTCTATTTTGGGAATTAGGAGAGTTGGTTTGACATGGTGAACAAGTTTAGTGGTTGATAATTCTCCATTTTCCTCAAAATCATCACTCTCCACCAAGTTTTTCTTGAAATCAGGTATCTTTGATTCCTCTTAAAGAATACAGCCTCACCAACATGCTTACTTTCCATGCAATTCTCATCCAAATTTTTCGACAAAGGGGTGATAACATTATCATCCATCGACTCGATAACAGCCTAAAATGATATAAACAATTGGTGTCACAATAAATACCAAACATAATTTGAATTAAACAAATTAAGGTGTTCATAATTTGAAGTATATTTTTAAATTAACATACCTTTGATTTGAGATTTTCGTTTGATTCGATATCAATATTAATATCAGTCAAGTTATCACCCTGGATTGTATGTAAATTAAAATACTTAGAAAATCTAATTTAGAAAGTTTACAATACAAACATATATATATATATATATATATAATAAAGATATATTACTGATGAGAAATTATTGATATTATAAAATGCATACACTCAAGTTAACGGTTTCTTGTGAATCCGTATCAGCGAACCTATTGATCAAAGAAGCAGACTTGTCGACCTACAATGTATTTCACATATTAAGTATGGCAAATCACTTTCAATAATAAATCTAACTTAAATATATTACTGAATAATAGTAATACCTCAATGTTGTTTGCTTTTTTTTCAAGCTCACATATGACATCCTCATCATCAGTAAATTTAGAAACGCCAAAAAACCAAAAGTTGTTTTCAATGTTAAATTGACTGATGTCAATCTTAAATTCAAATTTTCTTCCCAAAAGAGCTTCGAACGTCCGGGTAGAGGCCCTTATCACCACCCTGTAGTATATAAATAAATTATTATAGTAATGACATATTATATGGAAAATATAAAAATGTTGTAAATTTAAAGAGACAATCTTACAGCAAGATGTTTCTCAATTAAGTTTGATGCAGTTGTTTTCAGAATTTTACAAGCATCTCTATCAAACAATGTCAACAACACAATTCCACTTGAATCTTGAACAGTCAATGGGACTTTTAGCCTAAACAACAAAGTGTAGTCATGTAAGGTATGAAATCTAAACAACTAAGAGAGAAAAATAACTTTCAAATAATATAAATATGTTCAGACCTTTGCATATATTGAATCACACTATTCTTGCAAGTTTCCATTTTGCACTCATAAACCTCTTCTTCATCAACCAAGACACCAATAGTAGGTGTATCAAACTTAGTTTTCTTGGTAACCTTCTTGTTACAAGCTTTACAAGCAAAATAATACCAAGGCAAATCTTCAGCTATCATCTGAACAGTCCCAACAATAACAACAGACTTGACCTAAAAAATTGTTAGTTTTAACAACATTAAACATGTTAATAATATAACAAAGTAATGTAGTTTACCTCATTGAGATTAAGTTCGGCTATGTTGTTGAATTCAGTTCTTGCAACATATTCATCGTACAATGATAAAAAATTCCTGAAAGCCTAGATGATTGACTCGAACATGAAGAAGCAGCAGAGTTTTGGATACGACTGTTATAAGCATTTATGTTAAATTAGTGAAAACAATAAAAATAAACAAATCATTTTTTTTGTTTTGTTATTTGACATAGACCTGTTTCGAAAAGAAGTCATATCATCAATATCAGAATTAATGAAAAGCTTGGAAACATTAAAACAGTTGCTCACATAACCAAAACGTCCAAAGTACTTCAATGTAGCAAACTAGAGAATAACAACAATAACACCATGTTGATCTCTGTTTCCTCAATGTTCTAAAATCTTATCAGCATAAGAATCCCACAAAAACAAACATATTGAATCCATCCTTCAAAAAATAATTAAATATTAGGTTTTAAAAAAAGGTGTTAACATTATAAATTAAGAAATAGTATATATATATATATATATATATATATATATATATACAAAACACACATAGTCTAGATTTTGGATAATGACATTAACTTTCTTGGTGTCTTTACCCTTTGTTGTCTTAAACTTCTTAACGTCAGCACCAAAACCAATAACATCTAGAAAATGACAATCTAATTAAATATATATAGAGATTAAAGTTTTAAAGAAAAAAGTAAAATTAATTTATGAGGTTTTTGGTTACCTAAAGATTTGTTTTCAGGAACAATTTTGTCGATGATATCCTTAAAGGATGTGAATGAGAAGCCATACGTTGGACCATTGAAATCATTACATGGGTACACTTTGCTATCACAGTAAATGCCCAACTTGTTTTGGTTGTCCACATACTTGTACTTGGACTCATTTAACCCAATAGTTGGTTTGACAATGAAATAACAATCTATTAGAAAAACAAACATAAATGAAATTATATTTATTTAAATAGTTAGGTTACAAAGAAAGTTGTTATTAACATAAATTTATAACAAATCACAGTTTTAAAATATACATTGTAGTTGCTTATTTAACCAGTTTATAACTTATTAACTATAAAAGTTATAACTACCTTTTTGTTTTAAGCTGTTTTCAGCTATGTAGATGTAAATAATTTGATTTTAATAAGTTCAAGGATAGTAAATGTAAATATACAAATAATATATTATCTACAAGAGATAAACATATAAGTTGATTCATTGAGAAAATTTGACCTGATTATAACTCATTAGGTCTAAAAGTAATAAGTAACTTTTTGTTTAATGTAATGTATTTGTAAATAAGTAGATTTTCATAACTTAAAAGATAGGGGGTTTTAAGAAAAAAAATTATTAAATGGTTTTATCCAAAAATATTATGCACTCATAAAGAATGCAAAACAAAACCTACTAAAAGATAATAATACAATTCTAACATTAATAACATGTAATAGAAAGAAAAAGTTGAAACATGTTACCTGATTCATTTAAAAGTTGCTCAAATTTGGGAAACCATCTTCGGAGAACATTGGCTTGCATGGTTGTTTCCCGTAACATAAAAAAATGACACTTATAAACTATGAATATGTTTATCCTTAAAACGGGTTTAAAATAATATAATAACTGACAAAATGTGAAATACTTAAAATTAAATTTGAAACATATACCTCTTCATCAACAACAATCATTTCGATTGAGTAAAATTGTTCTAGATTGTTATACATGGGTTGCTTCCATAACCGCAGTATACGAACCTTTACCGTATAAGCACGGCGAGCCAAATCCAAATCCTTCAAATAGGTGATGTTATTGTATCATAAAATAAACGGTTAGTAGTATTAATTATAAAATATAATATGAATGACTAAATTATAAAATGCGAAGTTATTAGAGATGTACCCATGCTCCATGAGTTCAGCCATTTTGTTTGACAGGTAAAATGCAAGAGATGTAAGTTTAAGTTGCTGAAACATGAGGGAGGTGGTAGTGGTTATAAATATTTGGTGATGAAACAAAACAACAAATCTATTTGAGGGTATATGAAAGTAAACAGAGAAGTTATCTTTCTTGGTAAGGTAGTTAAATAACTAAAATGTGAAACAATTTAAAATGCTTCATTTGTCTTTATAGTTGACCAAAATTATGCATTTTGAATTCACCTTTTCACAGGTCTAAAAACTGCTTTGTTGCATAAATAAAGAACACATTATGTGTAAGGTCAAAACACATAGAGAAGACCTTTAAGGAGGTTAAATAAAATATATATGAAAAGAAGAAAAAAACAGGGTTCATTTTTTTTGTGTTTTTACAGCACTTTATACTTTAGGAATGCTGAAAAGTAAAAAAAATTGAACAATATTTTTGGGAAGAGGTTTATTACCTTCTTGATACAAAGTCATACTTTTTAATCTATTTAACATTTCTGATATACTACAAAATAGTCAAAAATGTATTGGATAAAGAGTTTTTATCTTGTTAGTAGAAAGTTTTCAAATATAATCATATTTTACATTTTAAAATTTATACATAAAATGAGCTGGAGAATATGAAAAGAATAATGATTAAACTGACTTTTACCTTGAATGCAACCATTATATGAGATAACATTTTGCTTCTTGTACATCCTCATTGGATTACCATGATTTTTGTTATGAACCATTGCAAAAAATAATTAAACAAATCTTAAGTCATAATAGGGCTAAATAATTAATTTTAATAAATACGATTATACAACTAACATCAACGAAAAAACATCATACCTACACTGAGTTTGTGATTGGATCAAGTGTTGCACAAATAACCTATCATCAGCAAAAACATCAGCTCCTGTCAATTGATAAAAAAGTACCCTTTCCAGCATATGTTATCCAACCTATATAAATAAAAGTGCGTCAAGCAATTGGATATACACGAAAAAAAAGAAAAAAATACCGAGTCAGTTTTATTCCTTCAGGTGACACAACTTGCCCGTGTCGTCCGATATGTTTTCTATATTTCCGAACATATTCCAATTTTTTTCTAAGAACACCAACTTGTCACAGACCAGGAACACCATATAAATTTAAAGTCACACAACTCACAACAATTGAATTATATTAATTAGTATTGTAAACAGGTTCTTTACTTGAGTGGTTAAAATTTTAATCCACTTCAATTTCTTTCTTGTCAGGTCGTTGGATAACTAAAATGTGAAACAATTTGAAATACTTCATTTGTCTTTATAGTTGACCAAATTATCTTTTCACAGGTCTAAAAACTGCTTTGTTGCATAAATAAAGAACACATTTATGTGTAAGGTCAAAACACATAGAAAGACCTTTTAAGGAGTCAAATGAAATATATATGAAAAGAAAAAAAACAGGGTTCGTTTTGTGTGTTTTTTCAGCACTTTATACTTTAGGAATGCTTAAAAGTAAAAATTTGAACATATTTTTTGGTAAGATGTTTATTACCTTCTTGATACAAAGTCTTACTTTTAATATATTTTGCATTTCTGATATACTACAAAATTTTCAAAAATGTATTGGATAAAGAGTTTTTACCTTGTTAGTGCAAAGTTTTCAAATATAGTCATATTTCACATTTTAAAATTTGTACATAAATGAGCCGGAGAATATGAAAGAATAATGATTAAACTTACTTTTACCTTGAATACAACCATTACATAAGATAACATTTTGCTTCTTGTACTTCCTCATTGGATTACCATGATTTTTGTTATAAACAATTGCAAAAAAATAATTAAACAAATCTTAAGTCATAATAGGGCTAAATAATTAATTTTAATGAATACGATTATTCAAATTAACATGAACGAAAAAACATCATGCCTACACAGAGTTTGTGATTGGATCAAGTGTTGCAGAAATAACCGATCATCAGCAAGAACATCAGCTCCGTCATTGATAAAAAAAAGTACCCTTTCCAGCATATGTTATCCAACCTATATGAATAAAAGTGCGTCAAGCAATTGGATATACACGAAAAAAGAAGAAGAAAATACCGAGTCAGTTTTGATTCCTTCAAGTGACACAAATGGCGCGTGTCGTCCTATATAGCTTTCTACATTTCCGAACATATTCCAATTTTTTTCTAAGAACAACAACTTGTCACAGATCAGGTACACCATATAAATTTAAAGTCACACAACTCACAACAATTGAATTATATTAATTAGTATTGTAAACAGGTTCTTTACTTGAGTGGTCAAAATATTTAATCCACTTCAATTTTTCTTGGTCAGGTCGTTGGATAACTAAAATGTGAATCAATTTGAAATACTTCATTTGTCTTTATAGTTGACCAAAATTATCTTTTCACATGTCTAAAAACTGCTTTGTTGCATAAATAAAGAACACATTTATGTGTAAGGTCAAAACACATAGAAAAGACCTTCAAGGAAGTCAAATGAAATATATATGAAAAAAGAAAAAAAACAGGGTTCGTTTTTGTTGTGTTTTTACAGCACTTTATACTTTAGGAATGCTTAAAATAAAAATTTGAACAGTATTTTTGGGAAGATGTTTATTACCTTCTTCATACAAAGTCTTACTTTTTAATATATTTAGCATTTCTGATATACTACAAAATAGTCAAAAATGTATTGGATAAAGAGTTTTTACCTTATTAGTGCAAAGTTTTCAAATATAATCATATTTCACATTTTAAAATTGTACATAAATTGAGCCGGAATATGAAAAGATAATGATTAAACTTACTTTTACCTTGAATGCAACCATTACATAAGATAACATTTTGCTTCTTGTACATCCTCATTGGATTACCATGATTTTTGTTATAAACCATTGCAAAAACTAATTAAACAAATCTTAAGTCATAATAGGGCTAAATAATTAATTTTAATGAATACGATTATACAAATTAACATGAACGAAAATACATCATGCCTACACTAAGTTTGTGATTGGATCTAGTGTTGCAGAAATAACCGATCATCAGCAAGAACAACAGCTCCTGTCAATTGATAAAAAAATGTACCCTTTCCAGCATATGTTATCCAACCTATATAAATAAAAGTGCGTCAAGCAATTGGATATACACAAAAAAAGAAGAAGAAAATACCGAGTCAGTTTTTATTCTTTCAAGTGACACAAATGCGCGTGTCGTCCTATATAGCTTTCTACATTTCCGAACATATTCCATTTTTTTTCTAAGAACACCAACTTGTCACAGATCAGGTACACCATATAAATTTAAAGTCACACAACTCACAACAATTGAATTATATTAATTAGTATTGTAAAACAGGTTCTTTACTTGAGTGGTCAAAATATTTAATCCACTTCAATTTCTTTCTTGGTCAAGTCGTTGGATAACTAAAATGTGAAACAATTTGAAATACTTCATTTGTCTTTATAGTTGACCCAAATTATCTTTTCACAGGTCTAAAAACTGCTTTGTTGCATAAATAAAGAACACATTTATGTGTAAGGTCAAAACACATAGAGAAGACCTTTAAGGAGGTCAAATGAAATATATATGAAAAGAAGAAAAAAACAGGGTTCGTTTTGGTGTGTTTTTTCGGCACTTTATACTTTAGGAATGCTTAAAAGTAAAAAATTTGAACAGTATTTTTTGGTAAGATGTTTATTACCTTCTTGATACAAAGTCTTACTTTTTAATCTATTTTGCATTTCTGATATACTACAAAATTTTCAAAAATGTATTGGATAAAGAGTTTTTACCTTGTCAGTGCAAAGTTTTCAAATATAATCATATTTCACATTTTAAAATTTGTACATAAAATGAGCCGGAGAATATGAAAAGAATAATGATTAAACTTACTTTTACCTTGAATACAACCATTACATAAGATAACATTTTGATTCTTGTACTTCCTCATTGGATTACCATGATTTTTGTTATAAACAATTGCAAAAAAAATAATTAAACAAATCTTAAGTCATAATAGGGCTAAATAATTAATTTTAATGAATACGATTATACAAATTAACATGAACCAAAAAAACATCATGCCTACACAGAGTTTGTGATTGGATCAAGTGTTGCAGAAATAACCGATCATCAGCAAGAACATCAGCTGCGTCAATTGATAAAAAATGTACCCTTTCCAGCATATGTTATCCAACCTATATAAATAAAAGTGCGTCAAGCAATTGGATATACACGAAAAATAGAAGAAGAAAATACCGAGTCAGTTTTTGTTCCTTCAAGTGACACAAATGGCCCGTGACGTCCTATATAGCTTTCTATATTTCCGAACATATTCCAATTTTTTTCTAAGAACACCAACTTGTCACAGATCAGGTACACCATATAAATTTAAAGTCACACAACTCACAACAATTGAATTATATTAATTAGTATTGTAAAACAGGTTCTTTTACTTGAGTGGTCAAAATATTTAATCCACTTCAATTTCTTTCTTGGTCAGGTCGTTTGATAACTAAAATGTGAAACAATTTGAAATACTTTATTTGTCTTTATAGTTGACCAAAATTATCTTTTCACAGGTCTAAAAACTGCTTTGTTGCATAAATAAAGAACACATTTATGTGTAAGGTCAAAACACATAGAGAAGACCTTTAAGAAGGTCAAATGAAATATATATGAAAAGAATAAAAAAAACAGGGATCGTTTTTGTGTGTTTTTTCAGCACTTTATACTTTAGGAATGCTTAAAAGTAAAAAAATTGAACAGTAATTTTTTGAGAAGATGTTTATTACCTTCTTGATACAAAGTCTTACTTTTTAATATATTTTGCATTTCTGATATACTACAAAATTTTCAAAAATGTATTGGATAAAGAGTTTTTACCTTGTTAGTGCAAAGTTTTCAAATATAATCATATTTCACATTTTAAAATTTGTACATAAAATGAGCCTGATAAGATGAAAAGAATAATGGTTAAACTTACTTTAACTTGAATACAACCATTACATAAGAGAATATTTTGCTTCTTGTACATCCTCATTGGATTACCATGATTTTTGCTATAAACCATTGCAAAAAATAATTAAACAAATCTTAAGTCATAATAGGGCTAAATAATTAATTTTAATGAATACGATTATACAAATTAACATGAACAAAAAACATCATACCTACACTGAGTTTGTGATTGGATCAAGTGTTGCAGAAATAACCGATCATCAGCAAGAACATCAGCTCCTGTCAATTGATAAAAAAAATGTACCCTTTCCAGCATATGTTATCCAACCTATATAAATAAAAGTGCATCAAGCAATTGGATATACACGAAAAAAAGAAGAAGAAAATACCGAGTCAGTTTTTATTCCTTCAAGTGACACAAATGGCGCGTGTCGTCCTATATAGCTTTCTACATTTCGGAACATATTCAAATTTTTTTCTAAGAACAACAACTTGTCAAAGATCAGGTACACCATATAAATTTAAAGTCACACAACTCACAACAATTGAATTATATTAATTAGTATTGTAAAACAGGTTCTTTACTTGAGTGGTCAAAATATTTAATCCACTTCAATTTTTTTCTTGGTCAGGTCGTTGGATAACTAAAATGTGAAACAATTTGAAATACTTCATTTGTCTTTATAGTTGACTAAAATTATATTTTCACATGTCTAAAAACTGCTTTGTTGCATAAATAAAGAACACATTTATGTGTAAGGTCAAAACACATAGAGAAGACCTTTAAGGAGGTCAAATGAAATATATATGAAAAAAAAAAACAGGGTTCGTTTTTTTGTGTTTTTACAGCACTTTATACTTTAGGAATGCTTAAAATAAAATTTTGAACAGTATTTTTTGGGAAGATGTTTATTACCTTCTTCATACAAAGTCTTACTTTTTAATATATTTAGCATTTCTGATATACTACAAAATAGTCAAAAATGTATTGGATAAAGAGTTTTTACCTTATTAGTGCAAAGTTTTCAAATATAATCATATTTCACATTTTAAAAATTGTACATAAATTGAGCCGGAGAATAGAAAAGAATAATGATTAAACTTACTTTTACCTTGAATGCAACCATTACATAAGATAACATTTTGCTTCTTGTACATCCTCATTGGATTACCATGATTTTTGTTATAAACCATTGCAAAAACTAATTAAACAAATCTTAAGTCATAATAGGGCTAAATAATTAATTTTAATGAATACGATTATACAAATTAACATGAACGAAAATACATCATGCCTACACTAAGTTTGTGATTGGATCTAGTGTTGCAGAAATAACCGATCATCAGCAAGAACAACAGCTCCTGTCAATTGATAAAAAAATGTACCCTTTCCAGCATATGTTATCCAACCTATATAAATAAAAGTGCGTCAAGCAATTGGATATACACAAAAAAGAAGAAGAGAATACCGAGTCAGTTTTTATTCTTTCAAGTGACACAAATGGCGCGTGTCGTCCTATATAGCTTTCTACTTTTCCGAACATATTCCATTTTTTTTTCTAAGAACACCAACTTGTCACAGATCAGGTACACCATATAAATTTAAAGTCACACAACTCACAACAATTGAATTATATTAATTAGTATTGTAAAACAGGTTCTTTACTTGAGTGGTCAAAATATTTAATCCACTTCAATTTCTTTCTTGGTCAAGTCGTTGGATAACTAAAATGTGAAACAATTTGAAATACTTCATTTGTCTTTATAGTTGACCCAAATTATCTTTTCACAGGTCTAAAAACTGCTTTGTTGCATAAATAAAGAACACATTTATGTGTAAGGTCAAAACACATAGAGAAGACCTTTAAGGAGGTCAAATGAAATATATATGAAAAGAAGAAAAAAACAGGGTTCGTTTTGGTGTGTTTTTTCGGCCTTTATACTTTAGGAATGCTTAAAAGTAAAAAATTTGAACAGTATTTTTTTGGTAAGATGTTTATTACCTTCTTGATACAAAGTCTTACTTTTTAATCTATTTTGCATTTCTGATATACTACAAAATTTTCAAAAATGTATTGGATAAAGAGTTTTTACCTTGTTAGTGCAAAGTTTTCAAATATAATCATATTTCACATTTTAAAATTTGTACATAAAATGAGCCGGAGAATATGAAAAGAATAATGATTAAACTTACTTTTACCTTGAATACAACCATTACATAAGATAACATTTTGCTTCTTGTACTTCCTCATTGGATTACCATGATTTTTGTTATAAACAATTGCAAAAAAAATAATTAAACAAATCTTAAGTCATAATAGGGCTAAATAATTAATTTTAATGAATACGATTATACAAATTAACATGAACCAAAAAACATCATGCCTACACAGAGTTTGTGATTGGATCAAGTGTTGCAGAAATAACCGATCATCAGCAAGAACATCAGCTGCGGTCAATTGATAAAAAAATGTACCCTTTCCAGCATATGTTATCCAACCTATATAAATAAAAGTGCGTCAAGCAATTGGATATACACGAAAAATAGAAGAAGAAAATACCGAGTCAGTTTTTGTTCCTTCAAGTGACACAAATGGCCCGTGACGTCCTATATAGCTTTCTATATTTCCGAACATATTCCAATTTTTTTCTAAGAACACCAACTTGTCAAGATCAGGTACACCATATAAATTTAAAGTCACACAACTCACAACAATTGAATTATATTAATTAGTATTGTAAAACAGGTTCTTTTACTTGAGTGGTCAAAATATTTAATCCACTTCAATTTCTTTCTTGGTCAGGTCGTTTGATAACTAAAATGTGAAACAATTTGAAATACTTTATTTGTCTTTATAGTTGACCAAAATTATCTTTTCACAGGTCTAAAAACTGCTTTGTTGCATAAATAAAGAACACATTTATGTGTAAGGTCAAAACACATAGAGAAGACCTTTAAGAAGGTCAAATGAAATATATATGAAAAGAATAAAAAAAACAGGGATCGTTTTTGTGTGTTTTTTCAGCACTTTATACTTTAGGAATGCTTAAAAGTAAAAAAATTGAACAGTATTTTTTGAGAAGATGTTTATTACCTTCTTGATACAAAGTCTTACTTTTTAATATATTTGCATTTCTGATATACTACAAAATTTTCAAAAATGTATTGGATAAAGAGTTTTTACCTTGTTAGTGCAAAGTTTTCAAATATAATCATATTTCACATTTTAAAATTTGTACATAAAATGAGCCTGATAAGATGAAAAGAATAATGGTTAAACTTACTTTAACTTGAATACAATCATTACATAAGAGAATATTTTGCTTCTTGTACATCCTCATTGGATTACCATGATTTTTGCTATAAACCATTGCAAAAAATAATTAAACAAATCTTAAGTCATAATAGGGCTAAATAATTAATTTTAATGAATACGATTATACAAATTAACATGAACAAAAAACATCATACCTACACTGAGTTTGTGATTGGATCAAGTGTTGCAGAAATAACCGATCATCAGCAAGAACATCAGCTCCTGTCAATTGATAAAAAAAAAATGTACCCTTTCCAGCATATGTTATCCAACCTATATAAATAAAAGTGCGTCAAGCAATTGGATATACACGAAAAATAGAAGAAGAAAATACCGAGTCAGTTTTTGTTCCTTCAAGTGACACAAATGGCCCGTGACGTCCTATATAGCTTTCTATATTTCCGAACATATTCCAATTTTTTTCTAAGAACACCAACTTGTCACAGATCAGGTACACCATATAAATTTAAAGTCACACAACTCACAACAATTGAATTATATTAATTAGTATTGTAAAAACAGGTTCTTTTACTTGAGTGGTCAAAATATTTAATCCACTTCAATTTCTTTCTTGGTCAGGTCGTTTGATAACTAAAATGTGAAACAATTTGAAATACTTTATTTGTCTTTATAGTTGACCAAATTATCTTTTCACAGGTCTAAAAACTGCTTTGTTGCATAAATAAAGAACACATTTATGTGTAAGGTCAAAACACATAGAGAAGACCTTTAAGAAGGTCAAATGAAATATATATGAAAAGAATAAAAAAAACAGGGATCGTTTTTGTGTGTTTTTTCAGCACTTTATACTTTAGGAATGCTTAAAAGTAAAAAAATTGAACAGTATTTTTTGAGAAGATGTTTATTACCTTCTTGATACAAAGTCTTACTTTTTAATATATTTTGCATTTCTGATATACTACAAAATTTTCAAAAATGTATTGGATAAAGAGTTTTTACCTTGTTAGTGCAAAGTTTTCAAATATAATCATATTTCACATTTTAAAATTTGTACATAAAATGAGCCTGATAAGATGAAAAGAATAATGGTTAAACTTACTTTAACTTGAATACAATCCATTACATAAGAGAATATTTTGCTTCTTGTACATCCTCATTGGATTACCATGATTTTTGCTATAAACCATTGCAAAAAATAATTAAACAAATCTTAAGTCATAATAGGGCTAAATAATTAATTTTAATGAATACGATTATACAAATTAACATGAACAAAAAACATCATACCTACACTGAGTTTGTGATTGGATCAAGTGTTGCAGAAATAACCGATCATCAGCAAGAACATCAGCTCCTGTCAATTGATAAAAAAAAATGTACCCTTTCCAGCATATGTTATCCAACCTATATAAATAAAAGTGCATCAAGCAATTGGATATACACGAAAAAAAGAAGAAGAAAATACCGAGTCAGTTTTTATTCCTTCAAGTGACACAAATGGCGCGTGTCGTCCTATATAGCTTTCTACATTTCGGAACATATTCAAATTTTTTTCTAAGAACAACAACTTGTCAAAGATCAGGTACACCATATAAATTTAAAGTCACACAACTCACAACAATTGAATTATATTAATTAGTATTGTAAAACAGGTTCTTTACTTGAGTGGTCAAAATATTTAATCCACTTCAATTTTTTTCTTGGTCAGGTCGTTGGATAACTAAAATGTGAATCAATTTGAAATACTTCATTTGTCTTTATAGTTGACCAAAATTATCTTTTCACATGTCTAAAAACTGCTTTGTTGCATAAATAAAGAACACATTTATGTGTAAGGTCAAAACACATAGAGAAGACCTTCAAGGAAGTCAAATGAAATATATATGAAAAAAGAAAAAAAACAGGGTTCGTTTTTTTGTTTTTTACAGCACTTTATACTTTAGGAATGCTTAAAATAAAATTTTGAACAGTATTTTTTGGGAAGATGTTTATTACCTTCTTCATACAAAGTCTTACTTTTTAATATATTTAGCATTTCTGATATACTACAAAATAGTCAAAAATGTATTGGATAAAGAGTTTTTACCTTATTAGTGCAAAGTTTTCAAATATAATCATATTTCACATTTTAAAAATTGTACATAAATTGAGCCGGAGAATATGAAAAGAATAATGATTAAACTTACTTTTACCTTGAATGCAACCATTACATAAGATAACATTTTGCTTCTTGTACATCCTCATTGGATTACCATGATTTTTGTTATAAACCATTGCAAAAACTAATTAAACAAATCTTAAGTCATAATAGGGCTAAATAATTAATTTTAATGAATACGATTATACAAATTAACATGAACGAAAATACATCATGCCTACACTAAGTTTGTGATTGGATCTAGTGTTGCAGAAATAACCGATCATCAGCAAGAACAACAGCTCCTGTCAATTGATAAAAAAATGTACCCTTTCCAGCATATGTTATCCAACCTATATAAATAAAAGTGCGTCAAGCAATTGGATATACACAAAAAAAGAAGAAGAGAATACCGAGTCAGTTTTTATTCTTTCAAGTGACACAAATGGCGCGTGTCGTCCTATATAGCTTTCTACTTTTCCGAACATATTCCATTTTTTTTTCTAAGAACACCAACTTGTCACAGATCAGGTACACCATATAAATTTAAAGTCACACAACTCACAACAATTGAATTATATTAATTAGTATTGTAAAACAGGTTCTTTACTTGAGTGGTCAAAATATTTAATCCACTTCAATTTCTTTCTTGGTCAAGTCGTTGGATAACTAAAATGTGAAACAATTTGAAATACTTCATTTGTCTTTATAGTTGACCCAAATTATCTTTCACAGGTCTAAAAACTGCTTTGTTGCATAAATAAAGAACACATTTATGTGTAAGGTCAAAACACATAGAGAAGACCTTTAAGGAGGTCAAATGAAATATATATGAAAAGAAGAAAAAAACAGGGTTCGTTTGGTGTGTTTTTTCGGCACTTTATACTTTAGGAATGCTTAAAAGTAAAAAATTTGAACAGTATTTTTGGTAAGATGTTTATTACCTTTGATACAAAGTCTTACTTTTTAATCTAATTTGCATTTCTGATATACTACAAAATTTTCAAAAATGTATTGGATAAAGAGTTTTTAACTTGTTAGTGCAAAGTTTTCAAATATAAATCATATTTCACATTTTAAAATTTGTACATAAAATGAGCCGGAGAATATGAAAAGAATAATGATTAAACTTACTTTTACCTTGAATACAACCATTACATAAGATAACATTTTGCTTCTGTACTTCCTCATTGGATTACCATGATTTTTGTTATAAACAATTGCAAAAAAAATAATTAAACAAATCTTAAGTCATAATAGGGCTAAATAATTAATTTTAATGAATACGATTATACAAATTAACATGAACCAAAAAACATCATGCCTACACAGAGTTTGTGATTGGATCAAGTGTTGCAGAAATAACCGATCATCAGCAAGAACATCAGCTGCGTCAATTGATAAAAAAATGTACCCTTTCCAGCATATGTTATCCAACCTATATAAATAAAAGTGCGTCAAGCAATTGGATATACACGAAAAATAGAAGAAGAAAATACCGAGTCAGTTTTTGTTCCTTCAAGTGACACAAATGGCCCGTGACGTCCTATATAGCTTTCTATATTTCCGAACATATTACAATTTTTTTCTAAGAACACCAACTTGTCACAGATCAGGTACACCATAAAAAATTTAAAGTCACACAACTCACAACAATTGAATTATATTAATTAGTATTGTAAAACAGGTTCTTTACTTGAGTGGTCAAAATATTTAATCCACTTCAATTTCTTTCTTGGTCAGGTCGTTTGATAACTAAAATGTGAAACAATTTGAAATACTTTATTTGTCTTTATAGTTGACCAAAATTATCTTTTCACAGGTCTAAAAACTGCTTTGTTGCATAAATAAAGAACACATTTATGTGTAAGGTCAAAACACATAGAGAAGACCTTTAAGAAGGTCAAATGAAATATATATGAAAAGAATAAAAAAAACAGGGATCGTTTTTGTGTGTTTTTTCAGCACTTTATACTTTGGGAATGCTTAAAAGTAAAAAAATTGAACAGTATTTTTTGAGAAGATGTTTATTACCTTCTTGATACAAAGTCTTACTTTTTAATCTAATTTGCATTTCTGATATACTACAAAATTTTCAAAAATGTATTGGATAAAGAGTTTTTAACTTGTTAGTGCAAAGTTTTCAAATATAATCATATTTCACATTTTAAAATTTGTACATAAAATGAGCCGGAGAATATGAAAAGAATAATGATTAAACTTACTTTTACCTTGAATACAACCATTACATAAGATAACATTTTGCTTCTTGTACTTCCTCATTGGATTACCATGATTTTTGTTATAAACAATTGCAAAAAAAATAATTAAACAAATCTTAAGTCATAATAGGGCTAAATAATTAATTTTAATGAATACGATTATACAAATTAACATGAACCAAAAAACATCATGCCTACACAGAGTTTGTGATTGGATCAAGTGTTGCAGAAATAACCGATCATCAGCAAGAACATCAGCTGCGGTCAATTGATAAAAAAATGTACCCTTTCCAGCATATGTTATCCAACCTATATAAATAAAAGTGCGTCAAGCAATTGGATATACACGAAAAATAGAAGAAGAAAATACCGAGTCAGTTTTTGTTCCTTCAAGTGACACAAATGGCCCGTGACGTCCTATATAGCTTTCTATATTTCCGAACATATTACAATTTTTTTCTAAGAACACCAACTTGTCACAGATCAGGTACACCATAAAAAATTTAAAGTCACACAACTCACAACAATTGAATTATATTAATTAGTATTGTAAAACAGGTTCTTTACTTGAGTGGTCAAAATATTTAATCCACTTCAATTTCTTTCTTGGTCAGGTCGTTTGATAACTAAAATGTGAAACAATTTGAAATACTTTATTTGTCTTTATAGTTGACCAAAATTATCTTTTCACAGGTCTAAAAACTGCTTTGTTGCATAAATAAAGAACACATTTATGTGTAGGTCAAAACACATAGAGAAGACCTTTAAGAAGGTCAAATGAAATATATATGAAAAGAATAAAAAAAACAGGGATCGTTTTTGTGTGTTTTTTCAGCACTTTATACTTTGGGAATGCTTAAAAGTAAAAAAATTGAACAGTATTTTTTGAGAAGATGTTTATTACCTTCTTGATACAAAGTCTTACTTTTTAATATATTTTGCATTTCTGATATACTACAAAATTTTCAAAAATGTATTGGATAAAGAGTTTTTACCTTGTTAGTGCAAAGTTTTCAAATAAATCATATTTCACATTTTAAAATTTGTACATAAAATGAGCCTGATAAGATGAAAAGAATAATGGTTAAACTTACTTTAACTTGAATACAACCATTACATAAGAGAATATTTTGCTTCTTGTACATCCTCATTGGATTACCATGATTTTTTGCTATAAACCATTGCAAAAAATAATTAAACAAATCTTAAGTCATAATAGGGCTAAATAATTAATTTTAATGAATACGATTATACAAATTAACATGAACAAAAAACATCATACCTACACTGAGTTTGTGATTGGATCAAGTGTTGCAGAAATAACCGATCATCAGCAAGAACATCAGCTCCTGTCAATTGATAAAAAAAATGTACCCTTTCCAGCATATGTTATCCAACCTATATAAATAAAAGTGCATCAAGCAATTGGATATACACGAAAAAAAGAAGAAGAAAATACCGAGTCAGTTTTTATTCCTTCAAGTGACACAAATGGCGCGTGTCGTCCTATATAGCTTTCTACATTTCGGAACATATTCAAATTTTTTTCTAAGAACAACAACTTGTCAAAGATCAGGTACACCATATAAATTTAAAGTCACACAACTCACAACAATTGAATTATATTAATTAGTATTGTAAAACAGGTTCTTTACTTGAGTGGTCAAAATATTTAATCCACTTCAATTTTTTTCTTGGTCAGGTCGTTGGATAACTAAAATGTGAAACAATTTGAAATACTTCATTTGTCTTTATAGTTGACTAAAATTATATTTTCACATGTCTAAAAACTGCTTTGTTGCATAAATAAAGAACACATTTATGTGTAAGGTCAAAACACATAGAGAAGACCTTTAAGGAGGTCAAATGAAATATATATGAAAAAAAAAACAGGGTTCGTTTTTTTGTGTTTTTACAGCACTTTATACTTTAGGAATGCTGAAAAGTAAAAAAAATTAAACAATATTTTTTGGGAAGATGTTTATTACCTTCTTGATACAAAGTCTTACTTTTTAATATATTTAGCATTTCTGATATGCTACAAAATAGTTTAAAATGTATTGGATAAAGAGTTTTTACCTTATAGTGCAAAGTTTTCAAATATAATAATATTTCACATTTTAAAATTTTTACATAAACTGAGCCGGAGAATATGAAAAGAATAATGATTAAACTTACTTTAATTTGAATACAACCATTACATAAGATAATATTTTGCTTCTTGTACATCCTCATTGGATTACCATGATTTTGTTATAAACCATTGCAAAAAATAATTAAACAAATCTTAAGTCATAATAGGGCTAAATAATTAATTTTAATGAATACGATTATACAAATTAACATGAACGAAAATACATCATGCCTACACTAAGTTTGTGATTGGATCTAGTGTTGCAGAAATAACCGATCATCAGCAAGAACAACAGCTCCTGTCAATTGATAAAAAAATGTACCCTTTCCAGCATATGTTATCCAACCTATAAAATTAAAAGTGCGTCAAGCAATTGGATATACACAAAAAAAAGAAGAAAAATACCGAGTCAGTTTTTATCTTTCAAGTGACACAAATGGCGCGTGTCGTCCTATATAGCTTTCTACATTTCCGAACATATTCCATTTTTTTTTCTAAGAACACCAACTTGTCACAGATCAGGTACACCATATAAATTTAAAGTCACACAACTCACAACAATTGAATTATATTAATTAGTATTGTAAAACAGGTTCTTTACTTGAGTGGTCAAAATATTTAATCCACTTCAATTTCTTTCTTGGTCAAGTCGTTGGATAACTAAAATGTGAAACAATTTGAAATACTTCATTTGTCTTTATAGTTGACCCAAATTATCTTTTCACAGGTCTAAAAACTGCTTTGTTGCATAAATAAAGAACACATTTATGTGTAAGGTCAAAACACATAGAGAAGACCTTTAAGGAGGTCAAATGAAATATATATGAAAGGAAGAAAAAAACAGGGTTCGTTTTGGTGTGTTTTTTCAGCACTTTATACTTTAGGAATGCTTAAAAGTAAAAAATTTGAACAGTATTTTTTGGTAAGATGTTTATTACCTTCTTGATACAAAGTCTTACTTTTTAATCTATTTTGCATTTCTGATATACTACAAAATTTTCAAAAATGTATTGGATAAAGAGTTTTTACCTTGTTAGTGCAAAGTTTTCAAATATAATCATATTTCACATTTTAAAATTTGTACATAAAATGAGCCGGAGAATATGAAAAGAATAATGATTAAACATACTTTTACCTTGAATACAACCATTACATAAGATAACATTTTGCTTCTTGTACTTCCTCATTGGATTACCATGATTTTTGTTATAAACCATTGCAAAAAATAATTAAACAAATCTTAAGTCATAATAGGGCTAAATAATTAATTTTAATGAATACGATTATACAAATTAACATGAACGAAAAAACATCATGCCTACACAGAGTTTGTGATTGGATCAAGTGTTGCAGAAATAACCGATCATCAGCAAGCACATCAGCTCCGGTCAATTGATAAAAAAATGTACCCTTTCCAGCATATGTTATCCAACCTATATATATAAAAGTGCGTCAAGCAATTGGATATACACGAAAAAAAAGAAGAAGAAAATACCGAGTTAGTTTTTATTCCTTCAAGTGACACAAATGGCGCGTGTCGTCCTATATAGCTTTCTACATGTCCGAACATATTCCAATTTTTTTTCTAAGAACACCAACTTGTCACAGATTAGGTACACCATATAAATTTAAAGTCACACAACTCACAATAATTGAATTATATTAATTAGTATTGTAAAACAGGTTCTTTTCTTGAGTGGTCAAAATATTTAATCCACTTCAATTTCTTTCTTGGTCAGGTCGTTGGATAACTAAAATGTGAAACAATTTGAAATGCTTCATTTGTCTTTATAGTTGACCAAAATTATCTTTTCACAGGTCTAAAAACTGCTTTGTTGCATAAATAAAGAACACATTTATGTGTAAGGTCAAAACACATAGAGAAGACCTTTAAGGAGGTCAAATGAAATATATATGAAAAGAAGAAAAAAAAGGGTTCGTTTTTTTGTGTTTTTACAACACTTTATACTTTAGGAATGCTAAAAAGTAAAAAAAAGTTACACAATATTTTTTGTGAAGAGGTTTATTACCTTCTTGATACAAAGTCATACTTTTTTAATTTATTTAGCATTTATGATATACTACAAAAGAGTCAAAAATGTATTGGATAAAGAGTTTTTACCTTGTTAGTCAAAGTTTTAAGTATAATCATATTTCACATTTAAAATTTTGGACATAAAATGAACCAGAGAATATGAAAAGAATAATGATTAAAGTGATTTTTACCTTGAATGCAACCATTATATGAGATAACATTTTGCTTCTTGTACATCCTCATTGGATTACCATGATTTTTGTTATAAACCATAGCCAAAAATAATTAAACAAATCTTATGTCATAATAGGGCTAAATAATTAATTTTAATGAATACGCTTATACAAACTAATGAACGAAAAAAACATCATTCCTACACTGAGTTTGTGATTGGATCAAGTGTTGCACAAATAACCGATCAACAGCAAGAACATCAGCTCCGGTCAATTGATAAAAAAACGTACCATATCATCAGTTTGTGATTGGATCAAGTGTTACCTATTTTTATTTTTCTTATTTTACTTTTACCCATAAACAATAGTATACTACATATATAATAGCTTAATAAATTATGCTAGAAATAAGTAAATATAATATTTGAAGTTAAAAGTCATATATGAGATTACAAAGTTTTAGAAAAATAAAGGTTAAAGTGTTATTTATTAAACTGTTTTTAATGAACTGGGTGTATATATATATATGATATTTCAACAACTTTGTAAGGGTATGTATGATATTTATAATTTTGCATGGGTTATATGATATTTTGAAAGTTTGTAGGGTAAATATGAAATTGCCCCTAAAATAATTGACCTTCTTTGACTACCAATAAAGAGAACAACAGCCAAAACTGATATGAGTAGTCACCTGGATAAATTTTTTGGAGGTAAAACAAAATGGAAATTCCATCCTCGTTTTCACGGTGAAACTCGTCTTTAGAATATAGAACATCATCCTTGTAATATGGAGTCAAAACACTGTTTACACAAGTAAATACAACAATTACCATATCAAGTAATCAATAAGACAATATGATTATCAGGACAATAATATAATATTTACTCACCTGAATGAGCATGTTACGGACCACGGGTGCATTTGGCATTCTCATATATAAGGAGTTTGCAAAAAAGGTGATACGTCTACGGGCTTCTAAATTCATAGGAACGTTAATTGCAGACTCCTTAATAGTCAAAAGCAAATGAAGCTCACCACCTACAAACACAAACATAAATAAATAAATAAATAGTAAAAGGAACAATAAGAATACAACTGCTAGTATGTTAGACCATACCTTTTCCTTCCCTGTTCTAAGTGTTGTTAACCCCAAATTAATTTGTTCAAATCTTTCTTTTGTTTCATTATCTGGATAATGAGAGTGAACCCATTCAAGTATTCTACAAAAAAAAATAAAAAAAACTTTATAACATGATATTTGAGACAACAGTGTATTTATTATATTGACCGTTCAGAAAAATAAAAACATACTCGTGACCATTACTCATAACATCTTGCGTGATAATCTCCATAATATCCTGAAGGACATTGATAATTTGGGAATCGTATTTTTCAGGATCAACATCGTCTTTTAGCTGGGAGGTACACAATGGAATAATCAGAAAATAGTTTAAACCAGAATGATTGGAAATGCAACTTATCAACAGAAAAATACAACTTATCCACAAAAAATTTCCATAAAAGAAAAATAATGAATCTTTCCATCCTCATTTTCACGGTGAAGCTCGTCTTCAGAATATAGAACGTCCTTCTTGTAATATGGAGTCAAAAAAACTATTTACACAAGTAAAAACAACAATTACCATATCAAGTAATCAATAAGACAATAGATTATCAGGACAATAATATAATATTTACTCACCTGAATGAGAGCATGTTACGGACCACTGGTGCATTTGGCACTCTCGTATATAGGGAGTTTGCAAAAAAGGTGATACGTCTACGGGCTTCTAAATTCATAGGAACGTTAATTGCAGACTCCTTAACAGTCAAAAGCGAATGAAGCTCACCACCTACAAACACAAACATAAATAAATAAAAAAATAGTAAAAGGAACAATAAGAATACAACTGCTAGTGTGTTAGACCATACCTTTTCCTTCCCTTTTCTAAGTGTTGTTAACCCCAAATTAATTTGTTCAAATCTTTCTTTTGTTTCATTATCTGGATAATGAGAGTGAACCCGTTCAAGTATTCTACAAAAAAAAAATAAAGAAACTTTATAACATGATATTTGAGACAACAGTGTATTTATTATATTGACCGTTCAGAAAAAAAAAACTTACTTGTGACCATTACTCATAACATCTTACGTGATAATCTCCATAATATCCTCAAGGACATTGATAATTTGGGAATCGTATTTTTCAGGATCAACATCGTCTTTTAGCTGGGAGGAACACAATGGAATAATCAGAAAATAGTTTAATCTGGAATGATTGGAAATACTAATAGAACCATATTGTATTCAACTATTCAAGTGATACTGATGAATTGATGATAAACAATAACCCATAAATAGAAGAAATGTTGCTTACCAGATGGTCTAAAAACTTCGCCAACTTATCATTAAGTGAAGACAATTGGCTCATACGAAACTTACTCAAAAACGTCCGTTGCGCAATGCTAGTGTCTATTTCATGGCATATATGGTCTAAGATCCTGTATGAAGAGCAAAATACAACTTATCAACAGAAAATTTCGATAAAAGAAAAATAATGAATCTTTCCATCCTCGTTTTCATGGTGAAGCTCGTCTTCAGAATATAGAGCGTCCTCCTTGTAATATGGAGTCAATACACTGTTTACACAAGTAAAAACAACAATTAGCATATCAAGTAATCAATAAGACAATATGATTATCAGGACAATAATATATTATTTACTCACCTGAATGAGAGCATGTTATGGACCACTGGTGCATTTGGCATTCTCGTTTATAAGGAGTTTGCAAAAAAGGTGATTCGTCTACGGGCTTCTAAATTCATAGGAACGTTAATTGCAGACTCCTTAACAGTCAAAAGCAAATGAAGCTCACCACCTACAAACACAAACATAAATAAATAAATAGTAAAAGGAACAATAAGAATACAAGTTAGACCATACCTTTTCCTTCCCTATTCTAAGTGTTGTTAACCCAAATTAATTTGTTCAAATCTTTCTTTTGTTTCATTATCTGGATATGAGAGTGAACCCGTTCAAGTATTCTACAAAAAAAAATAAAGAAACTTTATAACATGATATTTGAGACAATAGTGTATTTATTATATTGACCGTTCAGAAAAATAAAAACTTACTCGTGACCATTACTCATAACATCTTGCGTGATAATCTCTATAATATCCTGAAGGACATTGATACTTTGGGAATCGTATTTTTCAGGATCAACATCGTCTTTTAGCTGGGAGGACACAATGGAATAAACAGAAAATAGTTTAACCGGAATGATTGCAAATACTAATAAACCATATTGTATTCAACTATTCAAGTGATACTGATGAATTGATGATAAACAATAACCCATAAATATAAGAAATGTTGCTTACCAGATGGTCTAAAAACTTCGCCAACTTATCATTAAGTGAAGACAATTGGCTCATACGAAACTTACTCAAAAACGTCCGTTGCGCAATGCTAGTGTCTATTTCATGGCATATATGGTCTAAGATCCTGTATGAAGAGCAAAATACAACTTATCAACAGAAAATTTCGATAAAAGAAAAATAATGAATCTTTCCATCCTCGTTTTCATGGTGAAGCTCGTCTTCAGAATATAGAGCGTCCTCCTTGTAATATGGAGTCAATACACTGTTTACACAAGTAAAAACAACAATTAGCATATCAAGTAATCAATAAGACAATATGATTATCAGGACAATAATATATTATTTACTCACCTGAATAAGAGCATGTTATGGACCACTGGTGCATTTGGCATTCTCGTTTATAAGGAGTTTGCAAAAAAGGTGATTCGTCTACGGGCTTCTAAATTCATAGGAACGTTAATTGCAGACTCCTTAACAGTCAAAAGCAAATGAAGCTCACCACCTACAAACACAAACATAAATAAATAAATAGTAAAAGGAACAATAAGAATACAAGTTAGACCATACCTTTTCCTTCCCTATTCTAAGTGTTGTTAACCCTAAATTAATTTGTTCAAATCTTTCTTTTGTTTCATTATCTGGATATGAGAGTGAACCCGTTCAAGTATTCTACAAAAAAAAATAAAGAAACTTTATAACATGATATTTGAGACAACAGTGTATTTATTATATTGACCGTTCAGAAAAATAAAAACTTACTCGTGACCATTACTCATAACATCTTGCGTGATAATCTCTATAATATCCTGAAGGACATTGATACTTTGGGAATCGTATTTTTCAGGATCAACATCGTCTTTTAGCTGGGAGGTACACAATGGAATAAACAGAAAATAGTTTAAACCGGAATGATTGAAATACTAATAAAACCATATTGTATTCAACTATTCAAGTGATACTGATGAATTGATGATAAACAATAACCCATAAATAAAGAAATGTTGCTTACCAGATGGTCTAAAAACTTCGCCAACTTATCATTAAGTGAAGACAATTGGATCATACGAAACTTACTCAAAAACGTCCGTTGCGCAATGCTAGTGTCTATTTCATGGCATATATGGTCTAAGATCCTGTATGAAGAGCAAAATACAACTTATCAACTAGAAAATTTCGATAAAAGAAAAATAATGAATCTTTCCATCCTCGTTTTCATGGTGAAGCTCGTCTTCAGAATATAGAGCGTCCTCCTTGTAATATGAAGTCAATACACTATTTACACAAGTAAAAACAACAATTACCATATCAAGTAATCGATAAGACAATATGATTATTAGGACAATAATATATTATTTACTCACCTGAATGAAGAGCATGTTACGGACCACTGGTGCATTTGGCATTCTCGTAATAAGGAGTTTGCAAAAAAGGTGATTCGTCTACGGGCTTCTAAATTCATAGGAACGTTAATTGCAGACTCCTTAACAGTCAAAAGCAAATGAAGCTCACCACCTACAAACACAAACATAAATAAATAAATAGTAAAAGGAACAATAAGAATACAAGTTAGACCATACCTTTTCCTTCCCTATTCTAAGTACTGTTAACCCTAAATTAATTTGTTCAAATCTTTCTTTTGTTTCATTATCTGGATAATGAGAGTGAACCCGTTCAAGTATTCTACAAAAAAAAAATAAAGAAACTTTATAACATGATATTTGAGACAACAGTGTATTTATTATATTGACCGTTCAGAAAAATAAAAACTTACTCGTGACCATTACTCATAACATCTTGCGTGATAATCTCTATAATATCCTGAAGGACATTGATACTTTGGGAATCGTATTTTTCAGGATCAACATCGTCTTTTAGCTGGGAGGTACACAATGGAATAATCAGAAAATAGTTTAAACCGGAATGATTGAAAATACTAATAAAACCATATTGTATTCAACTATTCAAGTGATACTGATGAATTGATGATAAACAATAACCCATAAATAGAAGAAATGTTGCTTACCAGATGGTTTAAAAACTTCGCCAACTTATCATTAAGTGAAGGCAATTGGCTCATACGAAACTTACTCAAAAACGTCCGTTGCGCAATGCTAGTTTCTATTTCATGGCATATATGGTCTAAGATCCTGTATGAAGAGCAAAATACAACTTATCAACAGAAAATTTCGATAAAAGAAAAATAATGAATCTTTGCATCCTCGTTTTCATGGTGAAGCTCGTCTTCAGAATATAGGGCGTCCTCCTTGTAATATGGAGTCAATACACTGTTTACACAAGTAAAAACAACAATTACCATATCAAGTAATCAATAAGACAATATGATTATCAGGACAATAATATATTATTTACTCACCTGAATGAGAGCATGTTACGGATCACTGGTGCATTTGGCATTCTCGTAGATAAGGAGTTTGCAAAAAAGGTGATTCGTCTACGGGCTTCTAAATTCATAGGAACGTTAATTGCAGACTCCTTAACAGTCAAAAGCAAATGAAGCTCACCACCTACAAACACAAACATAAATAAATAAATAGTAAAAGGAACAATAAGAATACAAGTTTGACCATACCTTTTCCTTCCCTATTCTAAGTGTTGTTAACCCTAAATTAATTTGTTCAAATCTTTCTTTTGTTTCATTATCTGGATATGAGAGTGAACCCGTTCAAGTATTCTACAAAAAAAAATAAAGAAACTTTATAACATGATATTTGAGACAACAGTGTATTTATTATATTCACCGTTCAGAAAAATAAAAACTTACTCGTGACCATTACTCATAACATCTTGCATGATAATCTCTATAATATCCTGAAGGACATTGATACTTTGGGAATCGTATTTTTCAGGATCAACATCGTCTTTTAGCTGGGAGGTACACAATGGAATAAACAGAAAATAGTTTAAACCGGAATGATTGAAAATACTAATAAAACCATATTGTATTCAACTATTCAAGTGATACTGATGAATTGATGATAAACAATAACCCATAAATAGAAGAAATGTTGCTTACCAGATGGTCTAAAAACTTCGCCAACTTATCATTAAGTGAAGACAATTGGATCATACGAAACTTACTCAAAAACGTCCGTTGCGCAATGTTAGTGTCTATTTCATGGCATATATGGTCTAAGATCCTGTATGAAGAGCAAAATACAACTTATCAACTAGAAAATTTCGATAAAAGAAAAATAATGAATCTTTCCATCCTCGTTTTCATGGTGAAGCTCGTCTTCAGAATATAGAGCGTCCTCCTTGTAATATGAAGTCAATACACTATTTACACAAGTAAAAACAACAATTACCATATCAAGTAATCAATAAGACAATATGATTATTAGGACAATAATATATTATTTACTCACCTGAATGAGAGCATGTTACGGACCACTGGTGCATTTGGCATTCTCGTACATAAGGAGTTTGCAAAAAAGGTGATTCGTCTACGGGCTTCTAAATTCATAGGAACGTTAATTGCAGACTCCTTAACAGTCAAAAGCAAATGAAGCTCACCACCTACAAACACAAACATAAATAAATAAATAGTAAAAGGAACAATAAGAATACAAGTTAGACCATACCTTTTCCTTCCTATTCTAAGTACTGTTAACCCTAAATTAATTTGTTCAAATCTTTCTTTTGTTTCATTATCTGGATAATGAGAGTGAACCCGTTCAAGTATTCTACAAAAAAAAAATAAAGAAACTTTATAACATGATATTTGAGACAACAGTGTATTTATTATATTGACCGTTCAGAAAAATAAAAACTTACTCGTGACCATTACTCATAACATCTTGCGTGATAATCTCTATAATATCCTGAAGGACATTGATACTTTGGGAATCGTATTTTTCAGGATCAACATCGTCTTTTAGCTGGGAGGTACACAATGGAATAATCAGAAAATAGTTTAAACCGGAATGATTGAAAATACTAATAAAACCATATTGTATTCAACTATTCAAGTGATACTGATGAATTGATGATAAACAATAACCCATAAATAGAAGAAACGTTGCTTACCAGATGGTTTAAAAACTTCGCCAACTTATCATTAAGTGAAGGCAATTGGCTCATACGAAACTTACTCAAAAACGTCCGTTGCGCAATGCTAGTTTCTATTTCATGGCATATATGGTCTAAGATCCTGTATGAAGAGCAAAATACAACTTATCAACAGAAAATTTCGATAAAAGAAAAATAATGAATCTTTGCATCCTCGTTTTCATGGTGAAGCTCGTCTTCAGAATATAGAGCGTCCTCCTTGTAATATGGAGTCAATACACTGTTTACACAAGTAAAAACAACAATTACCATATCAAGTAATCAATAAGACAATATGATTATCAGGACAATAATATATTACTTACTCACCTGAATGAGAGCATGTTACGGATCACTGGTGCATTTGGCATTCTCGTAGATAAGGAGTTTGCAAAAAAGGTGATTCGTCTACGGGCTTCTAAATTCATAGGAACGTTAATTGCAGACTCCTTAACAGTCAAAAGCAAATGAAGCTCACCACCTACAAACACAAACATAAATAAATAAATAGTAAAATGAACAATAAGAATACAAGTTAGACCATACCTTTTCCTTCCCTATTCTAAGTGCTGTAAACCCTAAATTAATTTGTTCAAATCTTTCTTTTGTTTCATTATCTGGATAATGAGAGTGAACCCGTTCAAGTATTCTACAAAAAAAAAATAAGAAACTTTATAACATGATATTTGAGACAACAGTGTATTTATTATATTGACCGTTCAGAAAAAATAAAAACTTACTTGTGACCATTACTCATAACATCTTGCGTGATAATCTCTATAATATCCTGAAGGACATTGATAATTTGGGAATCGTATTTTTCAGGATCAACATCGTCTTTTAGCTGGGAGGTACACAATGGAATAATCAGAAAATAGTTTAAACCGAAAAGATTGAAATACTAACAAAACCATATTGTATTCAACTATTCAAGTGATACTGATGAATTGATGATAAACAGTAACCCATAAATAGAAGAAATGTTGCTTACCAGGTGGTCTAAAAACTTCGCCAACTTACCATTAAGTGAAGGCAATTGGCTCATACGAAACTTACTCAAAAACGTCCGTTGCGCAATGCTAGTTTCTATTTCATGGCATATATGGTCTAATATCCTGTATGAAGCACAAAATACAACTTATCAATAGAAAATTTCGATAAAAGAAAAATAATGCGTCTTTCCATTCTCGTTTTCACGGTGAAGCTCGTCTTCAGAATATAGAGCGTCCTCCTTGTATTATGGAGTCAAAACACTGTTTACACAAATAAAAACAACAATTACCATATCAAGTAATCAATAAAACAATATGATTATCAGGACAATAATATAATATTTACTCACCTGAATGAGAGCATGTTACGGACCACTGGTGCATTGAGCATTCTCGTATATAAGGAGTTTGCAAAAAAGGTGATTCGTCTACGGGCTTCTAAATTCATAGGAACGTTAATTGCAGACTCCTTAACAGTCAAAAGCAAATGAAGCTCACCACCTACAAACACAAACATAAATAAACAAATAAATAAATAGTAAAAGGAACAATAAGAATACAACTGCTAGTGTGTTAGACCATACCTTTTCCTTCCCTATTCTAAGTGTTGTTAACCCCAAATTAATTTGTTCAAATCTTTCTTTTGTTTCATTATCTGGATAATGAGAGTGAACCCGTTCAAGTATTCTACAAAAAAAAAATAAAGAAACATTATAACATGATATTTGAGACAACAGTGTATTTATTATATTGACCGTTCAGAAAAATAAAAAACTTACTTGTGACCGTTACTCATAACATCTTGCGTGATAATCTCCATAATATCCTGAAGGACATTGATAATTTGGGAATCGTATTTTTCAGGATCAACATCGTCTTTTAGCTAGGAGGTACACAATGGAATAATCAGAAAATAGTTTAAACCGGAATGATTGAAAATACTAACAAAACCATATTGTATTCAACTATTCAAGTGATACTGATGAATTGATGATAAACAATAACCCATAAATAGAAGAAATGTTGCTTACCAGATGGTCTAAAAAACTTCGCCAACTTATCATTAAGTGAAGGCAATTGGCTCGTACGAAACTTACTAAAAATCGTCCGTTGCGCAATACTAGTTTCTATTTCATGGCATATATGGTCTAATATCCTGTATGAAGAGCAAAATACAACTTATCAATAGAAAATTTCGATAAAAGAAAAATAATGAGTCTTTCCATTCTCGTTTTCACGGTGAAGCTCGTCTTCAGAATATAGAGCGTCCTCCTTGTAATATGGAGTCAAAACACTGTTTACACAATTAAAAACAACAATTACCATATTAAGTAATCAATAAGACAATATGATTATCAGGACAATAATATAATATTTACTCACTTGAATGAGAGCATGTTACGGACCACTGGTGCATTTGGCACTCTCGTATATAAGGAGTTTGCAAAAAAGGTGATACGTCTACGGGCTTCTAAATTCACAGGAACGTTAATTGCAGACTCCTTAACAGTCAAAAGCAAATGAAGCTCACCACCTACAAACACAAACATAAATAAATAAATAAATAAATACATAGTAAAAGGAACAATAAGAATACAACTGCTAGTGTGTTAGACCATATCTTTTCCTTCCCTGTTCTAAGTGTTGTTAACCGGAAATTAATTTGTTCAAATCTTTCTTTTGTTTCATTATCTGGATAACGAGAGTGAACCCGTTCAAGTATTCTACCAAAAATAAAGAAACTATATAACAGGATATTTGAGACAACAGTGTATTTATTATTTTGACCGTTCAGAAAAATAAAAACTTACTCGTGACCATTACTCATAACATCTTGCGTGATAATCTCCATAATATCCTAAAGGACATTGATAATTTGGGAATCGTATTTTTCAGGATCAACATCGTCTTTTAGCTGGGAGGTACACAATGGAATAATCAGAAAATAGTTTAATCTGGAATGATTGGAAACATTAATAGAACCATATTGTATTCAACTATTCAAGTGATACTGATGAATTGATGATAAACAATAACCCATAAATAGAAGAAATGTTGCTTACCAGATGGTTTAAAAACTTCGCCAGCTTATCATTAAGTGAAGGCAATTGGCTCATACGAAACTTACTCAAAAACGTCCGTTGCGCAATGCTAGTTTCTATTTCATGGCATATATGGTCTAAGATCCTGTATGAAGAGCAAAATACAACTTATCAACAGAAAATTTCGATAAAAGAAAAATAATGAATCTTTCCATCCTCGTTTTCACGGTGAAGCTCGTCTTCGGAATATAGAGCGTCCGCCTTGTAATATGGAGTCAAAACACTGTTTACACAAGTAAAAACAACAATTACCATATCAAGTAATCAATAAACAATATGATTACCAGGGCAATAATATAATATTTACTCACCTGAATGAGAGCATGTTACGGACCACTGGTGCATTTGGCATTCTCGTATATAAGGAGTTTGCAAAAAAGGTGATTCGTCTACGGGCTTCTAAATTCATAGGAACGTTAATTGCAGACTCCTTAACAGTCAAAAGCAAATGAAGCTCACCACCTACAAACACAAACATAAATAAACAAATAAATAAATAGTAAAAGGAACAATAAGAATACAACTGCTAGTGTGTTAGACCATACCTTTTCCTTCCCTATTCTAAGTGCTGTTAACCCCAAATTAATTTGTTCAAATCTTTCTTTTGTTTCATTATCTGGATAATGAGAGTGAACCCGTTCAAGTATTCTACAAAAAAAAAATAAAGAAACTTTATAACATGATATTTGAGACAACAATGTATTTATTATATTGACCGTTCAGAAAAATAAAAAATTACTTGTGACCATTACTCATAACATCTTGCGTGATAATCTCCATAATATCCTGAAGGACATTGATAATTTGGGAATCGTATTTTTCAGGATCAACATCGTCTTTTAGCTGGGAGGTACACAATGGAATAATCAGAAAATAGTTTAAACCGGAATGATTGAAAATACTAACAAAACCATATTGTATTCAACTATTCAAGTGATACTGATGAATTGATGATAAACAATAACCCATAAATAGAAGAAATGTTGCTTACCAGATGGTCTAAAAACTTCGCCAACTTATCATTAAGTGAAGGCAATTGGCTCATACGAAACTTACTCAAAAACATCCGTTGCGCAATGCTAGTTTCTATTTCATGGCATATATGGTCTAATATCCTGTATGAAGAGCAAAATACAACTTATCAACAGAAAATTTCGATAAAAGAAAAATAATGAGTCTTTCCATTCTCTTTTTCACGGTGAAGCTTGTCTTCAGAATATAGAGCGTCCTCCTTGTAATATGGAGTCAAAACACTGTTTACACAATTGAAGACAACAATTACCATATCAAGTAATCAATAAGACAATATGATTATCAGGACAATAATATAATATTTACTCACTTGAATGAGAGCATGTTACGGACCACTGGTGCATTTGGCATTCTCGTATATAAGGAGTTTGCAAAAAAGGTGATACGTCTACGGGCTTCTAAATTCACAGGAACGTTAATTGCAGACTCCTTAACAATCAAAAGCAAATGAAGCTCACCACCTACAAACACAAACATAAATAAATAAATAAATACATAGTAAAAGGAACAATAAGAATACAACTGCCAGTGTGTTAGACCATATCTTTTCCTTCCCTGTTCTAAGTGCTGTTAACCGGAAATTAATTTGTTCAAATCTTTCTTTTGTTTCATTATCCGGATAACGAGAGTGAACCCGTTCAAGTATTCTACCAAAAAAAAAAGAAACTATATAACAGGATATTTGAGACAACAGTGTATTTATACCTAAATAAACTAAAAAATGCACAAATCATACCTAAATAAACTAAAAAAAATGCACAAATCTAATGCGATTAAGTTTATAAACATCACAAAACTCATCACTGCTAGCACAAATCATATAAAATTCACCAAACTTGATGTGATTATGTTCAAAAACGTCACAAAATTCATCATCGTTTGAGTAAATCACATAACACTAAATCTACATTATCATCAGTAGATGTAACAACAGTTTCTAATAATATAAACTAACAACAAAACAATTAGATGTGAAGAATACAACATCTTACCTAAATAAAACTAAAAAAAAGCATAAATCTGATGCGATTAAGTTCATAACATCATTAAACTCATCACCGATAGCGCAAATCATATAAAATTCAGCAAATCTGATACGATTAAGTTCAAAAACATCACAAAATTCATCATCAACAAAGCAAATCATATGAAATTCATCATATCTGATGCGATTAAGTTCTTCAACAACACCAAAATTATCATCTTTTGTAATGAGATTAATAGATCTGAGATGAAAGGGTCTTACGTGATCAAGAGGTGCTCTGCGACAACAGGTCAGCTTTTGGATTGTGTGAAAACCCTAGAGAAAATATGTTATATGTGGAACACATGATTGCAATGATTTTACCCCAAATAAATCGAAATCAATCAACAGAAATCGAACCTCCAAATAGTTGTTAGATTGCGATGAAGGTGAAGAGTAGAAAGAAAAGTAGATCTTCATATCTGATGCGATTAAGTTCTTCAACAACACCAAAATTATCATCGTCTGTAATGAGATTAATAGATCTGAGATGAAAGAGTCTTACGTGATGAAGAGGTGCTCTGCGACAGCAGGTCAGCTTTTGGATTGTGTGGAAACCCTAGAGAAAATATGTTATATGTGGAACACATGATTTACCCCAAATAAATCGAAATCAATTAACAGAAATCGAACCTCCAAATAGTTGTTAGATTGCAATGAAGGTGAAGAGTAGAAACAAAAGTAGATCTTTGATGTAGGAGAAGACAATTTTCAATCGATTGAGAACAAAGGAGTGAAGAAAGATAGAGAAACGGCTCAATATTTGGGGGATATGATTAGGGTTAGGAAGAATACATGGAACAAAAAAAACCCGGTTTAGGAAATAGGAGACATGGATACTCTAAATGATGAACACAATAGTAAATATAAGGAGGAGTTGACACGTGTCCCAGATGAATGTGAAGGAGACAATCAAGTTTCTTTCCTTAGGCAGGTTTCACACTAAAGTTGAGAAAAGGCATAAGTGATAGGTCCCAACCTTTGTTGCTTTATTATATATAAAGATAAAAATATGTAAAGCCATTCGCTTTGGTCGAGTATAAAAAGAAGATATAGGGTCTCTTACAAGAAAAAAGAGATTGTGCAGATTCCATATTTGGATATCAGAGGAGTATAGCTGTCAAATGCGGAGGAAAAAATGTGTATACCCAAAATAAATAATGTTAAGGGTTGCAACATCAAGACCGAGAAATTATGGTTTTTTATTTCCAATTTGAGTCTTTGTAGAGAGGCTATTAGGTCAATAAAAATAATGTAAAGCAGATATGAAGACGGTACAAGTTCTAGAAGCTATTTGTAGAATTGTTCAACGCATAAGATTTAAAAGATCAAATGTAAGAAAGAAACTAACACATTAAATATCTCACTCCATCTCTATAATTAAAACAAAAAATAATTATATTTTCTTTTGTTATTTTTAATTAAATAATATTTTTATACTTTTATCATTATCTTTTGTCTCTTCTCTTCTCATAACCATTTAAAAATAAATAAAAAATATAAAGATAAATAGTACTTTCTCCAAATTTACTGATGAACAATAATTTTTTCTGTTTTTTTTTCTGTTCTTCACTCACAGCAATTTACAATCAATTTCGTAAATATAAAAATTACACTCAGATAGAGATAGAGATAGAGATAGAGATAGAGATAGAGATAGAGATAGAGATAGAGATAGAGATAGAGCATAGCATCAATTGTGAATGCTATAAGAGAAGTCATGTCAACTTATATATAGTGAAAAGGCTGACAGAAGTTGAAACAATATAAAGCTCCAGTATAAAGCTTTTAAGAATGGATTCTCTTTATGATTTAGAAAGGCTAAATCTATTCACACCTCTGCTGTCTATTTAGATATTTCTGAGCCCTAGACGGGTTGTCTAAGTCTAGACGCCCCATATAACACTGATTTTGAGGAGTCAGCAAGTACCTGGCAGGGCCCATAGATTTAGTGTTTAGACGGGCCGTCTGGACCTAGACGACCCGTCTAGAATGTTGGGTTTTTTTGTTGGAAAAGGGCTGTTTTGGTCACTATTTTGGTGTTTAGACGGGCCGTCTGGACCTAGACGACCCGTCTAGTATGTTGTGTTTTGTTTTGTTTTCTTATTTTAATATCAATAACATTAATATTAAAAAGAGAAAATAAAAGAAAATAAAAATATACGCTGCATATAGGGCTAGATTGGGCGTCTAGAGTGGTCCAAAAGACCATTTAACCCCTGTTTTGCCCCCGGTCTAGCCCTAACTCAAGGGTATAATAATCTTTTAAACAACCGCGGCGTATATTTTTTTTGTTTTCTTATTTTAATATCAATAACATTAATATTAAAAAGAGAAAACAAAAAAATAAAAATATACGCCGCACATAGGGCTAGACTAGGCGTCTAGAGTGGTCCAAAAGACCATTTTACCCATGTTTTGCCCCCAGTCTAGCCCTAGCTCAGGGGCGTAATAGTATTTTAAACAACCCTAGACGCCCAGTCTAGACCTGTACGCGGCGTATATTTTTATTTTTTTTTGTTTTCTTATTTTAATATCCATAACATTAATACATTGATATTAAAAAGAGAAAAGAATTAAATAAAAACATACGCCGCGTACAGAGCTAGACAGGGCGTCTAGGGTTGTTTAAAATATTATTATATCCCTGAATTAGGGCTAGACTGAGGGTAAAACAAGGTTAAAATGGTCTTTTGGACCACTCTAGACGCCCAGTCTAGCCCTATGTGCGGCGTATATTTTTATACGATGCCTATACGAGACATAGGGTACACTACTATATGATGCCTATCGCATCATATCGTATCGTATAGTGTATTATAAGTCTCGTATAGGCATCGTATGGGCCTACGGATGTAGTATTGTATCATATAGTGTAGTATAGGTCTCGTATAGGTCCCTACAGGTCTTGTCTAGGCCTATAGACACTACGAGTGTTGTATCATATCCTATAATATCGTATTGTATCGTATCGTATCGTATCGTATCGTATAGTGTATAGTATAAGTTTCGTATAGGTCTCTTATAGGTCTTGTATATGCCTCTAGGCCTATACGGGACTTAAACCACACCTATAGTCATATACGAGACCTATATTACACCTACATGCCTATAAGAGTGTTGTATCTTATCCTATAATCTCATATCGTATCGTATCGTATATTGTAGTATAAGTCTCGTATAGGCATCAGATGGACCTACGGATGTAGTATCGTATCATATAGTGTAGTATAGGTCTCGTATAGGTCCCGTATAACTCTTGTATAGGCCTATAGGCGTATACGGGTGTTGTATCATATCCTAAAGTATTGTATCGTATAATATCGTACCGTATAGTGTATATCATAAGTCTCGTATAGGTCCCCCATAGGTCTTGTATATGCCTCTAGGCCTATCCGGGACCTAAACCACACATATAGTCCTATACGAGACCTATACTACACCTATAGGCCGATACGAGTATTATATCTTATCATATAGTCTCGTATCGTATTGTATAGTATCGTATCGTATAGTGTAGTATGAGTTTCGTGTAGGTATCGGATGGGCCTACGGATTTAGTATCGTATCATATAGTGTAGTATAGGTCCCCTATAAGTCTTATATCTATCTATAGGCGTATACGAGTGTTGTATCATATCCTATAGTATAGTATAGTATAGTATAGTATAGTATAGTATAGTATAGTATAGTATAGTATCGTATCGTATCGTATCGTACAGTATAGTGTATAGTATAAGTCTCGTATAGGTCCCCTATAGGTCTTGTATATGCCTCTAAGCCTATACGGGACCTAAATCACACCTATGATGCTATACGAGACCTATACTACACATACAGCTCCTATACGTGTTGTATCTTATCCTATAGTCTTGTATCGTATAGTGGAGTATAAGTCTCGTATAGGCATCATATAATTAATATTAGTGTTATTATAATTAATATGAGTTTTTTACAATTAATATTAATATAAGTTTTTTTATAATTAATATTAGTGTTACTAATATTAAAAAGAGAAAACAAAATAAAATAAAAATATACACCGCATATAGGGCTAGACTGGACGTCTAGTGTGGTCCAAAAGACCATTAAGGGGTATAATAGTCTTTTAAACAACCCTAGACGCCCAATCTAGCCCTGTACACGGCGTATATTTTTATTTTTTTGGGTTTCTCTTTTTAATATATGTGTTATTGATATTAAAAAGAGAAAACAAAAAAATAAAAATAAAAATATACACTGCACATAGGGCTAGAATAGGCGTCTAGAGTGGTCTAAAAGACCGATTTACCCCTGTTTTATCCTCAGTCTAGCCCTAACTCAGGGGTATAATAGTCATTTAAACACCCTAGACGTCCAGTCTAGCCCTGTATGCGGCGTATTTTTTTAATATATGTGTTATTGATATTAAAAAGAGAAAACAAAAAAATATATACTTATATACGCCGCATATAGGGCTAGACTGGGCGTCTAGAATGGTCCAAAAGACCATTTTAGCCCTGTTTTGCCCCTAGTCTAGCCCTAACTCAGGGGTATAATAGTCATTTAAACATCCTAGACGCCCAGTCTAGCACTGTATGCGGCGTATTTTTTTTAATATATGTGTTATTTTAAATAAAAAAATACCCCAACTTTCTAGACGCCCAGTCTAGACCTATACGGGGCGTCTAGACCCCTTAAATTTTGTGCCCGACAACCCACTCAGAGCCCTCTTGATTTCACTGTCTAGACGCCACGTCTAGATCTAGACGACCCGTCTAAAGGGTGTCTAAATAGGCGGGTGGGTGTGCGAATATGTATACACTTTAGAAACATTTTACACAATTTCCTGTTGCCTCAGGTATGATTGTGACAAGGCATGAACTTGCCAGTAGAAAAGTCCACAACTTTCAAATCACAGGCAAATTATTGGCAACGCATACGACACCAGACTATAATAGTAATTTCTAAAGCATCACAATGCATATAATTTAGTAGTAATTAACACCTTAAGCAAATCAATAGAGATCAATCCTAACTAATCCACAAGAATAATACGAACTGAACTCAATCAACTATTTTATAAACTCAACGAACTTTATATAACTTCAAATTAAACATGAAAGGAGCTTTGTAAATCAATTATACAAACAAATAATCAATATCTACAAAAATTAACACAAAATTGAAGAGCTAAACTACTGAGCAGCTTTGTAAGAATTTATAGTAGCCTTTGCCGCCTCCTTACGCTCATATCTGTATTTGCACTCTGCTAAATACCACTTTATCTTATGAACAATAAACATGAGTTCTTAAATTACTAAAGATTAAAGTAATTAAAGCCATAAGTACTTACGGGTGGGTTTGCTTGGAGAAGAACATGCTAAACTCAACACACTAAAACAAATTATTAGACAAATTGATAAATCTATCATACAAACTCATGATAGAGTTGGTTGACCGCTACGAGGCCAAGTTCGACTGAATATTACAACTTGAAGAACTGCAAATTATAAAAAGTTAGCGTCAGCATGAATACAACAAAGAGCTACAATTTGATTTTTTAAGTCAAATCGCGCACTGCATAAAAGAACGAGTGTTAATACTTAAGTAATGGCTACCAAAACTTGTGAAAAATTAGTGTCTAACAATATTAAGTTTTGAATCAAAACTTCGAGTACCATAGCTTGTTTTGCTGAGAACAAAACGAACTTATGGTTCAAAACCCATGCCAAGCTTTGTATTTTCCTATTGAATATATATCAATGTTAGTCATTTATATACACATTCTAGAAAATGCATTTAGCATAAAAAAACAATAAACTGGTGACTAACATCCATTATTTACCAAATCAAATGAGGCTTTTGGCTTTCAAATTTGTCTAGCAATCAGTGAGGTCAACTGACTTTTTCTGATGCTTCGCATTCGGTAAAATAAAGTTTTGACCTGATTAAGCAAATATAAAATAATGGTTACTTAATTTAGCACATATAAATCAGAAACCAATAGTGTATATGTTCAAAGTGAAGTTAAACTTGTTACAGAATGAACAGTTACATTTTTATCACTTTAAAAAGTTTTTAACTAACAAAAACAGATTAATTAATAATTAATTATCGATGGACCATGTCCGGCAAAAAGTTCAATTACCGACAGATTGGCAATCGGTAGTCCATCAATAACTAGTTTTTGTATAACAATTTTTATTAAATTTTAGCAATTATCTTACAAATAAATTTGCAATTTACATTTGTTATATGAAATGTGATTACAAATTCTTGAATTTTATGTTACAAATTATGAAAATTTAAAATAAATTACGAATCTACAATATACAATGTCAACTGTTGTATACTATTGTAAATGCCCGATCATTCAGATCACCATGCGTCAGTTAAATATCGACTTACAAAGCTAAATATAAATAAACTACATTAAATAAACAACGTTTACCAAAAGTTAAATGGTCAATCAAATCTAACGAAATATGATCTTTAGGTTCTTTCACGTTATCAACGTCCATGAAGCTAGCTCAACCCATGTCATCTAGAACGTTCTCTATATTTTAGTTAGCTAGTATTGCTGGCTTTTATCCTCCAAATTGATTAACCAATATATGTTTAAAAAGAAATAATGGGTGAACTATATATATGGTAAGTCTGTAAGAAAATTCATGAAATATATTGTTTAGGAAACAACATCCATCTATCTATCATCAGTAATTAATTTTTAATACATGTAGATTTTTGTGTATAGTGATAGGGAAATCTATATGGTTTTACATGTGCCTTGAAATGCGTGAGGCTGGATTAGGTTGAGTTGTGGCTTCCTAAGTGTGAGACTCATAGATAGAATGGTTGGGGGCTATATTTGTAAGGGTTGGTTTAATTGGATAAAATACAGCGAATCACAATTAATGTGTTAGTATGTATGTTAATTAATGTAAACGAATGATTTGAAAGCTAGTTTCCCAGTTATGATTCCATTATATTTTTTTCTGGTGAGAAAAAAACTAATTGTAGAGATGTTTGATGTGTTGCAAAACATATATGTTTTTCCTTACAATTATGTTCGTTTATAGTTAGTTTATTAGTCAGTTTTAATCATTTTTAGCTTGTATTTAGTTAGTTATGTTTTTACAGGTATCCATGCGTAGAAGGAGCGGAAATCAAGGCTAAATCATTGAAGAATCACACACACGGGAAAAGGAATGGAAAAGAAAAGAGAAAATTAGGGAAATGTTGTCGTTATGCCACACGAATAACTTGTTAGGGTTCTTAGCGACACGCCAAAAGCCTGGTCCATAGGCCCGACTAGTTTATCTCGGACACCATGCGAAGAACTTTGGTTAGACCTAAGCGAGGCGCGAATGCTATCAGAATTCAGAAAAAGCCCTAGGTCGATGTATTTAAACCCTTTAAAACCATTTATTCCATACTTGACTTCCGATCGTGAAAACTAAACTGAAAGCTTTGGGCCATATTGGAGTGGAGAAGCTAGTTTTGATCAAGAATTGAAGCTAGGGATTGTGAATCAGGTTAGTTACGCTTATTCGGTTTATATTTCTTGAACTTCTTTGTTTTTCCAAATCTTTAGACTTCATTTTTTTGATTCATAAACCTTGTTTACTTTTTTTGAATATGATTGTTGGCTAAACTTCTGTAGCTACCTAGGGTTTGGATAAATAATTGTTAATTTTGATTATTTCTCGATTTATCGATTTTATTAATGGATCATGGTTAATGTAAAGAACCTTTTTTACAGTTGATATGATGTGTGTGTGTATTTAGGTCTGATTTATCATTATATTTTTTGTATGATGCTTGTTGGATATCTTTTAGTTATAGTTGCATATTTCACTCACTTTTTGTGTGTTTTTGATTAGTTTATGGTTTTACTAGACGTTAGTAATCTATAGTAATCCATGGGAACACTGATTGAGGGTTGTTATAGCTAAGTATACTACCTATCCACATAGCTGAGAGGTGATAGATAGTTGGGTTGTCTTTGGTGATCGGTTTCAAGTGTAAAGGCTCTGAGAGGAGGTTTTCCTAGATTTCTTAGTATCTCTTTTATCCGTGTCTTATCAATTGTTCCTAGGTTACCCTTGAATCTTAGGGTGTATATAATGAGACAGAGAGGTAATTTGACCAACCGGATGAGTTTCACACACCCTTTAAGGTTTTCTTATAGGTCACACCCGGAGAATGATTAGGGATCCACTAGGTTATCTAGGGGTTTCATATACTAATATTCCAGTTCCATCATAGTTTCCATATTCGAGAGAAATCCAAGAGTCACAATTAGGATTCCTGGCCTAGGTAGTGTTATTCCCATTATTAAGTTCGTTTATGTGATCAAATTGAAAGTTGGTGATTTTAGTTCTCTTTAGTTTAGTTTCCCTTAATTTAAATCAATCAAAACCCTTTTTCAAAAACCAAATCAAGCAAATATTTTAGTTCCTACAGTTATTTGTCAGAGTCTTGTTTAGCTATTGTTATTGTTTCATAGGTTCGATACCCGAACTTCCATTAGGCATTACTACAGTTGATATGTACACTTGCATGTCACTGTGGTCTAGTTTAAGGGGTTTTATATAGTTTAACTAGAGTGTCTAGGTTAGTTTTTAGTTATCTTTTAGTATACCATATCTAGCACATCACATATATTCATATTGGCTCACTCATCAAAAGTCCTCCTAATCAAGCCACACAACCATTAACTTCCAAAGTTGGTCGTGGTTTGTAGATAGATCTTTTGCTCTGACAAGCCTATCCAAAATTCCTGTGTAGGGGTCTGGGCGTACAGAGACCGATATTCTAGAAACTCATCAGTGTATTCTACCTGAGTCAAGGAGTCAGACAAAGGGGGCATTGTAACATTTGTCGTAAAACGGGTCTAAAACCCGCTCCGTTTTGTAATAAAAGTATACGTTATGATGTTCGTTCCGTATTAATGTTAAATGTTTAAAAGTTTGATATATTATTTGCATTAAATAATAAATAAAATAATAAGGTTAAAAAATAACAATGATAATAAATAAAATATAAGTAATATAAATAAAAAAAAGGGGTGCAGACCGCGAGTATCGAACCCGGGTCTTCACCCAACAAAACACACTACACACCACTGCAGTACACACACAACATCTGAATAAATCCAGCGAATAAATCTTTTAAACTATCTTATTCAAGTCATCTTCTTGAAATGGCCCGCCTTGTAACAGTCGCTCAAATCAAGCAATCATCAGAGATCCGTTTTTCTCTGCAATTAAACGAATGTAACCGTTTTCAAAACAAATAGACTCAATTATTGAGTCAACAACCTTCAAATCAGTTATGCAATCTCATCATCATTATCGATTTTGACCGAAACCGAAATCCTTAATCCAAGTTCCTGCCTCATCTATAAATAGAAGTTTAAGAACTCCAACAGAATGCATACTCTCAAAAGCTTTACTACACCTCTCCTGTTCATCTAAGATTACTCACCGGAATTGTATTCAACCGCCGGAACCCTCGCCGAAGATCGGAACACCTCCGTTTTGGTATGCCACTACACATGTTTCCTTTCATTCTTTTATTAAATCCCACCAGTAGATGTATGAAGATTTAATTGTTAATCAGAAACAAACAAATCGGGTTTCACCATTTCTATTTTTATGAAATGAAGAAGACGAAGTTGAGAATGTGTTTAATTATAATTAAAACCGGTGTTAAACCAGGTTAGACACACAGTCCAGTGGTGGACTGTGTGCATTATAACTAAAAGGTCCCAGGTTCGAGCCTCTGATACGTTGCCAATTTCCTTAAAAATCCAAACCTTTTTAAGCTAATTTATAAATCAAGGCAGATAGTGTATAAGAATAATAAAAATTCTATATCCTTCGGGTTAGTCACACAGCCCAATTGGTCGGGCTGTGTGCAACACGAAGCTTAGGCCGCGGGTTCGAGTCTTGTTATATTCTTATGGTTTACAAAACCTTTTTTTAATCAAAAAAAGATTTGTTTCAGTAAGTGTATATATCTAATTAAATTCAGATATATTTCGAGTTAGACACATAGCTCAGTTGGCATAGTTGCGTGCACGTAAACGGAATGTCACACATTCGAATCTCACACGCTGCCTATCTATGATCGGTTCGACCCCTAAAAGGGGTATATTTTTTTACTTAACCTTTTTTCTTTATTTTTCTCCAAAATCTATAAAAATATATAATAAGATAAGTCCTTTTTAAGTATAAAAATTAGTAATAAATAATATAAAATTATCTAAAAAGTCTAGTAAAATTCATTAAGTAAAAATACCAATTTTAAATAAAAGAAATATATTTACCGAATTATTACGTGAATATTTAGGTTAGTTTCCTCGTCGGTTGGAATCTTTAAATCATGCGCGCTCGTTATCAAATCAAGAACGCACTCACTGTGAGTGAATTCCTACAAACTCCCCTTTTTATTCATATTTTGGGGTGTATCATGTGTCGTTTCATTTATATTATTTATTCAACATTTGTGCTGCTATCATTGTATGAACTAACGTGCTATGTGATATTTGGTTTATTGTTATTTGTGGTTATACTTTCTCTTTTCAGTCCAACTTTCACATTAGGCCCATTAGTTCCCCGTTTCATACGGGTAGAGCATCGCGTTGCCTAATTAGATCGGTTCCGTTTGATGAGCCTTGATCTCACAGCACATCGCTTATCGTGCTCACATGTACATTGCTAGATGATTACGTGGTTTGTGGATAGATTCCTATACGTTTCTCATATTTGGTTTATGCACATTTTTACTGAATTAATAAACATAACAATTCTTTCTAATATTTAAATGGGATTCACTTGCCAACTTTTTTTTGACCCAAATCTCTATTTTTACAAATGATACAGGTGATCAGGTTGAAGTTAGGAACACAGAGGATTAGGCCTTAGTAGAAGAATAAATCGTTACTTGAATGTCTTGTTTAGAACATTTGGTGTTTGCATGGTTTATGTGTGGTTTGGACTATTTTTTTAAATTGAAATAATAAATATGAAACTTTGATAATAGTAAATGTCACGAGCTTTGATGAAAACCCAATCATGCCCCGACTACCATATCCGCTGCGGGTCAGGGTGTGACAGACATAACATGTCAGGAGGGTTAGTTGTGAACGACACATAAAATTTAAACTACTTGTACTAGTTAACGGTTTAAGACTTTTTTATCTGCTAACAAATTCTCTATTTTAAAAACCTATGTCTCACCAACTATATTTTGTAGTTGACACTCTCTAGCTTGTTTTTCGGCTAATGGAAGTTAAAGATGATGATTGCTCGGATATGATGCTTGGATGTGGATAACTAAAAATCAAGACTTTTGAATGTTTTTCTATTTATGCTATTTTGTTTTGGATAAGGTTTTTGTAAAAAAATATTATCTTTTAATAAAAGTGGTATTTCTTTATTCTAAGTGTATGATTCAATTACTAGCACCTTTGTGATTACGTCTTAGGTCTAGGTGTGACAATATGACTAAACAAACACTTACATGACATTAAAACTGAATGTTTACAAATCGTTTTCCAAATCTCAACCACTTAGACTCAAAGAGAAGCCTACACTCTATGGCTAACATGTACTCCTCCAAAAGCCGGTATCTTAGTATGCATGTAAAACAAGACGGAGACCCGCCATCTCGGATTAAACACCTGAAAAAACATGCTTAAAAACATCAACATAATGTTGTTGAGTTCACAGATGTCATTGTAAACCATTTTCTCAAAATATTGATTGAAAGTCTTGTAACTTGTTTGAGAAAACTTGTAAGTCATTACTCAAAACATTGTTTAATTGTTCCTTGGAATATTTATGAAAATCGTTCCCTTGAAACCATCATAGGGTACTACTTGGAATATTTTGTCAAAACTTCGTAAATCATTACTTCGAAATCCTTGTAACGGTATTCCTTGGAATTGTGAACCTACCATGGAGTAATTGAAAATTTGTTGGTAAAAATTGGTTAGTTTGTTTTTCCAGCCGATTTTGTCATTTTGAATATGGGGGGAGACAACACAGTACCTTTGATTATGGGATGACCTTTCCTAGCTACCGTTAGAGCCAAGATAAACATGAGCGAAAGTGTCTTAAAACTTCTTGTTGGCAATGAAGAAATCAACTACACCGTTGGAGGAAAAGAATGTGTGTCAAATGATCCATTCGATGTAGCCAACTTTATTGCTACTCACCTTGACTACATGAGAGTCATGAAGGAGGAAACCTAAATGATACTAGGTGGATCGATCAATATTGGGAAGCTCATCGGAATGGACAAAGAAGAAATATTACCGCAAAAGAGGAGATGGAAATACTATGGGTAATTCAAGTATCCCCACCCAGTGAAGGAGTAAGTTGCAACTATAGTTCCATCCAAAGACCCCTTATAAAAACATGGAGCTACTGTAAGTCCCCAGAACGGATCTAACATGTATCACAAACCTAATCAGTAGCGGAAATAGTGATTAGGAAGAAGAATAATCTTCGAATCTTGACCTAAGACATGTATTTATAATACTCACTAAGCCCACCATTTACAACCCTAGGCCCACAAGGCACTAGGAAGCCCACAAACCCCTCTAAAGCCCAAAAGTAGCTTTAATGTGTAAACCTTTGTTAATATAGGCCCAACAATCTCCCCCTAGGTTTACAACATTAGTCATTCTAGTCCTTCGGTTACGCATCCACTCCTAGCCTTCCAGCTATGATACCTGCAACAGCTGCCCTTCGCACACACTTCATATAACTCTGCAGTTCGGATTTGATGAGAAGCAAGAACATGCAAGTCTTCATCATGAAAGCTTACTAAGTCAACCACGTCATTCACCCTGAACGCCTTTTCCTTGGTTACAATTGCTACACTGCGGACCTTAGGATCATACAACCAAAAGTTGAAGTTCTTTAGAATCCCTCGTGGAAATGTTGGAGCGACCGGTATAACCAATTCCTTATCTGTCGGCGGCACATCACTGATTTGAATCTTCTCCCTGTATGCGCATCACGAACTCCCTTTGCGGCCCGCAAGTAGGGTTCGACAGTCTTCATCGTCTTAAAACCATTATTTACCTCATGTTCCAGTTTCTTGAAGAATCTCCAGCCAGGGCCATGCTCAGTAGGATCGTCATTGGTATACGGAGCTCGCAATAAATCAGTAAGAGCTATTTTCATCCATGTCTCGAACTGAGATTCCTTCGAATAATACTCTCGAGTCCCATCTTGGCGCACAACTATCCACATTTTCTTTACGTGATCATACATCCAGCTTAACACCTTTGATTTATTCCCGACTTTGTTGTAGTAGCTAGAACTGAGCTCCATCACATAGCGTTCCGATTGGTTTGTTGGATCTTTTAGCTGGAAGTTTTCGTCAAGAGGATTAACATTAACGTTCTTCATCAGTACCATCTGTTTCTTCTTTTGATTCGCTGGATGCTTTTGGCTTGCTGTATATTTCTTTCGTGGATCGCCCAGATAATCATCTCATCCAGCATGGCGTTCAGAAGCCAACTGTTCAGCTGCTAGCCTTTCTGCCTCACTTTCCTCGGCTGCTCGTTGTTGAGCAGCTCGATGTCTGTGCTCAATATTCATCGGATCATCCGTAGGGTCAGAAAATTCCCTTCCAAACTTTTTCTCCAATTTGGCTTTCAAATCGAACACCATAGTCATTAGCATAGTAACATCTCCTTGCAGCTGATCTATGGTTTGATCTCTAACGTCCAATCGTGTTTGCAACGAGGCAATTTGAGCATCCTTCAATATAACCTCCTGCTCTAAAGCGACCATCCGTTTCTTCAGATCTACAACATCAACTTCTACATCCTCATCATCACTATCCAATCCACCAAATTCAAACGTACACTTTTCTGATCGTCGCAAATATTGTGCAGAATCATCGTCACCACGACCTACACAACTTCCACCTGCCTCAGATCCTCCTGCACCCATCGAACTTCCCCTAAACTCCATCGTTTGTAGTACTGTGTCTGCCGAAATTGAGACAACTGTAGAATGCGTAGCAATATGAGTGGCTGTCGGTTCAGATAAAATGGGAGTATCAACTATCGAGTGTCTATAACAGATGCAGCGACTGAAGATAAAACATCAGTAGACGTCATTAAAACAGACTCTTCAGCGGCACCAACAACACGAACTTCAGACTGACTTGATTGAACACTCGACTTTGTTCGCCTCCTCTTAATCAATGGAACATCGTCCTCTTCATCTTCGTCATCATCTTTAACCATACTAATCGGAGCAGCAACAGATGGAATTTCCAGTGGAGGATCACCCTGTTTTTCCTGGATTTCCTTTAAATGAGCAATCAAGGCTTCCAATTTCTCTGAGGACAATTCTGGTAAAACTGGAGTCAATTTAGCATTGAACTCTGTAAGATCATCTAGAAAAGCTTGTTCTGCATTGGTATCGTCGTCTGTAACTAGATCTTCTACCTCTATCTCTTTCTCTTTGACCGGCACATCATGTTCTTCTGCCACAATGGCGTTTACCGGTGGAAGAGCTGGGACATCCAGGCCAACAACCTCTGCAAATTTTCCAAATTTCTTCAGAGCAAAATGACCAACAAATACAGTTTAGATGTCGAGCAATTCTTCTTCATGGTGCTGAAAATGGTTGGTCCCATCGGCTTCATGTTTAACAAATTCGCATCTGAAGCGTCCTTTGCCAGATCAGGATAGCAAGCATCGAGAATCAACTAAACGAAGCGTGGATACAATAGAAACATTCTCTTCTTGGACTGCTCCAAAATTTTCTTCATGTTTTCGAAGATATTTTATACTTCCAGTCCATAACCAGAGATACAATAGCAAAGGTCTGGGTTTGGTTTGGCTGATCGATACCTCCTTTGTTTTCTGAAACGCACTGCATGAACATATGCACTAATAATCGCCAGTATGCAGGAAACATCTTCTTAAGTAGCGGCAGATGCGATCCTTCATAACCCATCTCCATTAGTACCGGCACCACCTTCTCTTTCGCGTATCCCGTTGGGTCGCTAGTAGTATCAACGATATGTAGCACCTCTTTAACGCAAGCTTCAGTGACCAAAATCTCCTTTCCTTGTATTTGAGAACTGATATGGTCTCCCATCCACACCTCTCTGATGAAATCGAGATCTCTTCCAGAATGAATGCACTAAATCTCTATATATGACTGGATTGGCCCGTAGAGCATAGGCAATCTTGCACGCGTTCAATCTCACGATCATCGACTGGAATTCCTGATAAAACTCAGCTGGTGGGTCTGAAAGATATCCTGCCTGGTTGTGGAATTGCTCCTCAACCAACATAACGGCGTCAAAAGCTTCTTCAACCATTTCTATCAAGACAATGATCAAGTTAAATCATAACTAACGGAGTTTATCAGGATGAAGGTCAACACTAACTGGATAGTTTAAACAGATTTGAAAGGTTCAATCAGTTTTATGGGTCCAAATAGTTGACAAGATTCAAACAGATCAAATTCGTTTTACAAGTTCAAACAGTTGAAAAGGTTCAAAATAATCCAAAGGTTCAAAACCTAAAATCCAGATTTACTAACAGGTCAACACTAATCCGGATGAACCTTTTCATCATTCCGGATTAGCAAGAGGTCACTTGTATATCGGATAACACAGCAATCTGGATTAGCCAACAGTATTTCGGATAAAGCATCAATCCAGATGAAGATTATCCGAGATGAAATCCGAGTTCATCAATTCGGATGAATATCCATCCGGAATGGAATCTGAAATGCATGTGTCTTTGAAGATCAATCCGAGATGCTATCCGGAATGCTTTAAATATTAAGATTATCATCCGTATTTTTTTATTTTTAAGCATATTTACCTAATCCGGATGAGTTCCGAGATGAACAGTGAAATAGAGAGAGAGAGAGAATCAGAGAAGAATAGGGATTTCGGAAATTTGTGAATAATCCGAAATGATGTTTCAGAATCATTAATATACTTTCCGGAATGGGCTTGGGCCTCAAATTTCAAAGAGTCCGGATTGGGCTTTTGTCAGGCCCAATCCAGAACAGTAAAGTTCAGGTGAGTCTGTCCGGAAAAGCCCAATCCGGAACAGTAATCCAAGTGGGTCTGTCCGGAAAGGCCCAGTCCGGAACAATATCATGTCAATTCTGAATTTTTCAATTTTTAAGACTTTCAAAATTCTATTAGATTGGCCCAAATTTTAAACTCAGTAGGCCAGTCCAATATCCCTTGACAGAAACCATCTAACCAAAAATCATCAGGTTGACTAACCAAGCATCCAACCACCTTTTACCAATCTACAAAGAGAAGACATTTTAGCACACACATAAACATTAACACAGCCTTGCTAAGGGATCAAATCGTTTCAAAGGTCGACTAAGGAACTTTTTCAGTATGAGCAGGGTTAAACTGGTCTAAGCGATTGTCAATATACTTGTCTATTTAAATCTAAAACTCAACCCTTCTAGTTCAAGCTTTATGATACGTTTAAGGTAGTATTATACTATGATACCCGTGTGTCCCATACCATGACATACCCCCGCGATTAAGGTAAGAACAACAATTCATTGTAGCAGGTGAGTATACTGTGGTCATCCTTTATATCTTACAACGTTAGGCTATTGGTGAACAGGTCAGTACTTCCATACAGTAGAGAGACCAATAGTGACTGAAGAGGGTTAAGCAGATACCTTATGTGGTACATAAGAACTTATGGAATATTCTCCTGAAGAAACTTCCGTTCTCTTAGGTTTTGGCCCTTCTATATTGGCTCTTTAAGAAAGATATCCTGACTGTGCCTAGGTCTGCATATAATCTGGATGCAATAGAAGGGCAACCAAGATTCCCCGAATGACTCAACAGCATAATGACCCGAAACCTCGGACGTTGGCTATCTATCAACACAAGATTTAAGACCATGAAGTCATACGCCTATAGTAAATGACCCACTGAGTACACAATTCGTTATGTTTGTATCATTTGGCTAACACTATCTTGGTTGAGCTTTAGACCTACTGACATATCACATTTGATCCAAAACTTTTTCCCGCTTCAACACCTTACATGTGTTAGTCAAACATTTTATCACGAAAAAGTATTTCATTTCCCTATCCTTGCAGAAGCTGTTTTTTTAGATTTCTCCCCCTACATTTGTGCATATACATGAACAAATTTACGAAACAGAGAAAAATAAAGGAAAGACAATAAATGAAACAAAAAGATAAAGGATTCCTAGGTAGAAAACTGAATCATTTTGAGAAGATCCACAAGCACTTGAAAACAAGCGTTGCTAACGGGTTTCGTGAACAAATCCGCCACGTTTGCATCAGCGTGGATTTGCTCAAGCTTCACGAGACCCTTTTCATAGCAATTATGGATAAAATGAACTTTAATATTTATGTGCTTGGTTTTGGAGTGAAAAACATGATTTTTGACGATTTGGATAGCCACATCATTCTCACAATAAATTGTGGTGTTTAGATAAGTCAGACCGTAATCCGCAAGCTGGTGTTGCATCCATAAAACCTGGGAGCAGCAAGCAGAGGCTGCGACATATTCTGCTTCCGCAGTAGAAAGCGAGACCGTCTGTTGCTTCTTGCATTGCCATGAGATTAAGCGATCTCTCATAAATTGACAGCCAGCTGAAGTTGAGCACATATCCCTATCTGTACCTCCAAGATTACTGTCAGAGAAAGCAAATAGTTCAAATTCAGAATTTTTAGGATACCAGAGGCCCAGTGATGGTGCCCCTTTGAGGTACCTAAAAATTGGTTTAACAGCATGTTAATGAGAGAGTTTAGGGGTAGCCTGATAACGAGCACACTGGCAGACGACAAACATGATGTCTGGCTGACTTACAGTGAGATACATGAGTGATCCAATCATTAAGTGATACATAGTCGGATTAACAGGCGTTCCTTCAGCGTCTTCATTTAGCAGAGGCCGTTCTGCAATAGGTGAAGCCATGGGCTTTGAATCTGTAAGCTTGAATTTTGCAAGAACGTCATGGACATATTTTCCTTGATGAATCAAGATTCCCTGCGGGCTCTGACGAACTTGAAGTCCCAAAAACATGGTCATCTCCCTCAATGAGCTCATCTCAAATTTCTTCTTCATATTTTCTTCAAATTCACGGCACAAAGCATCATTTGTAGAACCAAAAATGATATCATCAACGTAGATTTGAACAAAAATGATATCATCAACACGTTTGATGATCAGGGTTTGATCAATGGTTCCCCGAGTGTATCCATGAGCAAGCAGGTGCTCTGTAAGAGTTGCGTACCATGCGCAAGGCGCTTTATGCAACCCATACAAAGCTTTGTCTAATTTGTATGCATAGTCTGGCTTGTCAGGATCAGTAAAACCCGGTGGTCATGCCACGTAGATTCCTCTTTCACCGTGCCGTAGAGAAACGCAGTCTTGACATCCATTTGATAGACAGTGAAATCCATGTAAGATGCATATGCCAAGAAAATGCGAATAGCCTCCAAACGAGCGACCGGTGCGTAGACCTCATCACAGTCTAAGCCTTCAAACTGACGAAAACCCTGAACCACCAGTCGATCTTTATTTCGAACAATAACTCTAGTGTCATCCTGTTTGTTACGGAAAACCCAGAGAGTTCCGAGAGCACGTTTTCCTTGAGGCAGCTTCACCAATTGCCAAACACCAAGCTTCTCAAATTGATTGAGTTCTTCATGCATGGCATCCACTCAGCCTTGTTCCTACAAAGCAACATCTATACTTCTAGGTTCAATTTGTGAAATGAAGCAAGAGTAGAGACAAGTATTGATATCCCCAGATTGGTTGCGGGTTCGAACAGCAGCATTAACAGGACCAATAATATTTTCAATGGGATGATCACGCTGTAAACATTGCGGTATTGGTGTAGCGGGAACAAGGACATCCGTTTGCAAGTTGGTGACACTTGCTGAAGCAACTCCAGATGACTCCCCCTCATTAGTTGCACTAGTGGGAGTATTTGCTGATGAGTCAACAGGACAGTCTGGCGGAGTAGGCTCAGGAAACAGAGATGAACCCAAGGCATCGGGAGGAGTAGACCCTTCATTTTCCGTAGGAGGCTCTGTGTCAGAAACCTCAACTTCGAGAAAATCATCCTGAGAAGTCGGATTGAGTGCTGGCCCTTGAGATTGCGAGACGGGGGAAGAAGAAGAGACAGCGTCATTAAAACTAGGAGGATCCACACTCAGCTGCTTTAATGTCTCATGTAGTTGTGCAGCATCAGCATCGTCTTCGGGTGAGATGGTCACTGTTGTAAGGTCAGAAATTGGACTTTTACCTGCAGACACATTGGAAGGAACATCAACATGGTTAAATAATGTGGAATAATCATACAGCCAGTCAGGACCAATGCGTGAGTCCTTGGGATTTTCCTCCAGCCAACCCATATTGTAGGTTTCAACCACCATTTTCTTGATCATGTTATAAACACGGTATTAAGTATTTTTGGAATATCCAATGAAGATGCAAGGGTCCCCGCGTGATTCAAATTTCCCTTTAGTGTCCATGAGTAAAAGAACACAAGGACATCCGAATTTGCGAAAATGCTTGACCGAAGGTTTGCGACCTTCAACCACTTTGTATGGAGTTTTCATGTGTCGTTTATTGATCAGGGCATGATTCTGAATATAACATGCAGTATTGATTGCTTCTGCCTAGAAAATGAGAGGTAGCTCGGATTCAACCATCATAGTACGTGCAGCTTCAATTGGCGTTCGATTTCTGCGTTCGGCAAACCCATTTTGTTGTGGAGTTCTAGCTGCACTAAACTGGCAGTCAATACCCTTGGAGGAACAAAAAGAGTTTAAGGTAACATTCTTAAATTCTGTTCCGTTATCACACCGAATGGCCTTCACAGTGGTGTCTGTCTGGTTTTCCATAAGCGCGACGAACTGTTTGACTAACTCAGCGGTTTCACTTTTATGTGTAAGAAAGAAAACCCAGGTGAATCGCGAGTAGTCATCAATGATAACCAGACAGTATGCCTTCCCGCCAATGCTCAGAATGTCTGTCAGACCAAACAGATCTATGTGAAGCAGTTCTAAGACTTAAGACATGGAGTGAGCGACTTTAGATTTGTGTGGCTGTCGATGTTGTTTCCCACGTGCACATGATTCACACTTTTCAACCTGTATGAAGTCGCAAACTGGTAGATCTCTGACTAAACTACCTTTTGCAAGACGATTTAAGTTCATCATGTTGATATGTCCCAGTCTACTATGCCATAGCATTGCATCATGTTCAGCTGTAGATGAGAAGAGGCAAGTGAGCTTGTCAGAGGGAGCCTTGTTCATGTCAATGACATATGCATTTCCTTTTCGTGCAACTTTAAGAAGAATCCAATCATCCGGAATAATAAGACCTGGTTTCAACACATAACACCCTTTCTTGGTAAAAAGGACATCCAAATGATTGTCATGGAGTTGAGACACACTCAAAAGACTGTGCTTCAATTCTGGTACGTAATTAACATTCTTAAAACTGAGGGCTCCGTTGTAAACTGTTCTTCTCAAAGTAATCTTCCCTGTCTCATCACCTGCGAAGGAAACAAACCCGCCATCGAAAAACTGAATGTCGTTCAACTATGAGATGTCTCTAGTCATCTGCCTGGAACAACCAATGTCAATATACTAGAGTCTGACAAGAGTGCACCAGAGTTGTTCCTTAACATTTCAACAGGTTTTAGTTAGAAGCTGCAACCCAGGCCATTGAAGATATGGGCATGCCATTAGCATCAATATAAGTAACCTCACGGAAAATTAAATTAGTTGATGATGCTTTTGATTGGTTTGTAATAGGGGCAGAAGACTGAATCTTGGTCAATGTCTTAGGCCTCCAGGTTAACGAATCAGACATCTACACAATCCTTGGAGTGCTAGAAGGATTCAGGGAACCTGAAGGGCTTAAGGACTTGAGAGATTGTTTCTTGGCCAAGTTCCAGTCTTGATCAGAAGACTTAGCCATACATCGAGCCTGAGGTAGGCGATTAGGCATAGTCTTCTGATATTGTGAATATAATGTCTTAAATGGTGTAAAGGCCTTTTGACAATTTTGCGCAATATGCCAGGGAAATCCACAATTGAAACAGGTCTACCTCTTCTAACAGTCCATTCAGCTTGGGAAATTCTAGGCAATTTGTCTGTCAGTTTCTTGCTTGCGGGTACTGACGGCTGATGCACGGTGTTGTTCTTGACTGTTGCCTGTGCACAACCATCAGCACACTTGTTAGTTTTGAGATTTGAATTTGACAATTTGGAACGTGTAGATTTAGGCGTAACTTTAACTGATATTTGTTCAGTTTTTGCTTAACAGATTCAGTTTGTGGCTACTGAGTCGATTTCTCCGTGTGATGAGGGGACTCAGCAGTTGCCTTTTCATTTGTCGGAGACGCCTGTTTGGTTTCCTTCTTTTTGGATCGGCGTGTTCTCCGTTTCTTAATCTTATTTGTCAAATCACATTTCGTGACAGATTCTGTAGAGGACCCGGGTGGCTTCGCAGGGACATACTTTTCTGAATTTTCAAAATATGAGCTTGAAAAGTTACCAGTAGGTGGAATCTCTAAATTTTGAAAAGTTTGAGAATCCGATTCAGAATCAGTTTAAGATTTTCATTTGAATCATCATAAAAATAATGCTCATCATCTGTCGTTTTAGAATCAGTCCCTTGTGCTTGGTTTGAAGAAGCTGAGTCGCCCGAATCTTCAAGAATTATGCCAACATCAATGTTCACAGGATCGGTTGGTTGGTTGACTTTCTCACTGACCCTGGGATTCGCATCAACAGACGAAACCTCTGGAGAAGAACTTCCGGTCTCTTCAGTTGGAACTGATGAAATCGAATCATCTGTCGATGCTGGACATGTAGCTAAATTCATGTTTTCATCACAAGAGTTATTACAGTTATTAGTATCATTCAAAACATCAGCATTCGATTGAAAAACCAGAACTAAAACTGTCTGTGTTCTCAACACAACCAACACTGTCTGAGAATCTAAATTGTTTAGCAAGAAATTCATTTAAAGTGTCAAAAACGGGCTTATAAAATTCATAATTAGCAACCGAATTATCTGAATTTGCATTCAGACATTCCTCTTGCACATGAGGAAGACACGTTAGTATCGTTCACGAATTCAGTTTGAGTTTCAGAGGACTTTTCTCCTTTAGATTCTGTGGAGGATGTTGATTCCTCTTCCTTAAGTGTTACTTTCCCCAAATCATCTGTAGTACAAGAAGGATGATCACCAGATTCATGTGAAAGTGGTGTTGAAGTAACAAAAGCATCATCCCTCTTGAGTTCAGTTGGTTTAGAGAACTTTGGGTAGTAGGGCTTCCATGGTTTAGAGAGATAATCTGAAGGTTTACCATAAATCATTTTTTCTGCATTTTCTAGATCAGCCTCAGATTCAGGCATTCTTGTATAGTTATGATTATATGGTGGGGGAGCCCTATTATACCCAAGACCTTTGGTGAAATTTTTCTGGTAATTTAGCTGAAGGTTACACAAGTCCTTGACCAGTTTGCTGGAAGTTTCAATTTTTTTTATGTTTATTTCATTTTCGTGAAACTTCCCTGTCAAGGAATTTAGCTTTGCTAAGGCTACTTGAAGTTCTACGTCCTTTTTCAGGTAGTTTTAGCTTATAGTCATATACCCAACACTGATGTTGGTTCAAGTTGAGCTTTAGCTGAGCTATATCCTGTTTTTGAGCTTCTATCTTTTCCATAAGAAGCTTGTTCTTATGTTTAAGGGCGATGTTCTATGATGTAGCTTGTTGGTATTCAGCTACAAGAGTTGAATTATGGGCGCGCATTTGTGATAATTTAAAACGACAACTATCAGAACAGAGAATTTGATTTACCGTTTCCGAAAGATTGGGCGTCTCAGTTGTCTGTACCATCATGCAGTGGTTGCTATTCTTGGAGAGATTTAAAGTTTCCATCTGAGCTGCAGCATCTGCCCAGTTGAATCCTTCGTGCTGTTGTGGCACCAATGCAGTTGATTTCCCTCCCGAGCAACTTATGGGACTTGTAGTGGACTTTGAGGGAGAGACTATCACCAGCTGTCTGTCACTGCTCTGTATGTATGCCACCCTAGATGACACATATCCGGATGGCGGCTTCTTGCATTCCCTAGCAAAGTGTCCTGGATTGTGACATCTGTAGCACCTGAGTTTATCCTTCGTAAGACCAGTCTTCAGATTTGACAATTGTTGCCGTCCATACATCTTCTGAAACTTGTTGACACGAAAGGCAGCCATTGTGTCACACCCCGACCCGCAGCGGAAATAAGAGTCGGGGCATAATTGGGTTATCACCAAAGCACATGACATTTACTATTATGTTTCATAATTAAATGAAGTCAAAGTTACATTTCTCAAACATCCAAACATGTTCATTCAATACAAGGGAAAATAACCAAACATAATAATCCGAATACTAAATCGTTTTATTTCTTCTAATCCAGGTCCTATGTGTTCCTAGCTGCTGCTGGTTCACCTGTATCATGTGTAAAATGGGAGGTTTTTGGGTCAACATAAGTTGGCGAGTGAACCTTATAGATAAACATTCGATAATGATTTTATGGTTAGTTTATCAATAAAATATTGTGCATAATCATAAAAGAGCACATGTATGTAATCAAACATTGGCAAATATCAGTTCCAATTATAACATACATTAACAATCGATAGCATACATGAACATACCAATATCATATAATAACTAACATAAATGAACTGTGCGATCAAGGCTCAATCAAACGGAGCCGATCGTATTGCATGAACTGGAAATGTAAATTGAACTGTGCGCTCAAGGCTCAATCAAACGGAGCCGAACGTATTGCATGAACTGGAAATGTAAATTGAACTGTGCACTCAAGGCTCAATCAAACGGAGCCGAGCGTATTGCATGTATTGAAATGTAAAATGAAATGACCGATCAAGGCTCAATCAAACGGAGCCGATCGTGTGGGCACGCCAAGATCAACCGCATAATTAAATGGGGATCCAACTCAACCTCGATGGATGGGGAGCCGCGGCCTCGGCAATTGCATGTACTGAAATAATAATTTGCATGCAATAATAACTACTTAACAGCAACAAACTAATACACATGTCATGATATGATATATGCACAATAACTTGGTTATAATATGTAAATAAACAAGACACATGATACACCCCAAAAACGTGATTAAAACGGGGAATTTGAAGGGTTCACTCACATTGGGTGCGTTGATTTTGAGATGGTGAGATGCGCACGATTTAGACGAGCGAGACAACGAGGAATCACTAACCTAAATAATAATGGAAAAATATATTAAATGGATGGATTTTATTAAGGATTTTAATGGGATTTTTAGATATATTTTTGTGAGTTTATGGCTATTTTCTATCCTTAAAAATGTTATTTTTAAGTATTTTTAATTGATTTTTAAATTAAAATAAACAAATAAATATATAAAAAAAATATTATTATTTTACTGTTTGACCGTTGACCGTTGACCGTTGACCGGTTCGGTCAGCGGTAATTGTTGCGCCAAGCGGGATTCGAACCGGTGACCTTCAGTTCACGTGCACGTAGCTCTACCAACTGAGCTACGTGACTAACCCGTTAGAAACTCAGTTTTAATTATATTTATATACTTATTCGTATTAACCGAAAATACCTTTATTTACAAAAACGTTTTAATTCAATTGACCGGTGCTTGGGACAGGGTTCGAACGCGCGTCATGAAGTTTATCTTGCACACAGTCCACCGCGGGACTGTGTGTCTAACCTGGTTATATTCTTGATTTATATTATACTTAACATCTACCTGTTTTAACCCGGTTAGTTCATGTTTAAAAAGAAGGATGTTATTACGCAAGGCGTGTGTGTATTAAGGTTCGAACTCGGAACGTGTATAAGAACTTTGCACACAGTCCACCGCTGGACTGTGTGTCTAACCCGTTTATTATCCGAATTTTAATTACTCTTATCCCGCTTTTAAGTTCGTCTTCTTCATTACGATTACCGATTTTACTCAAACATCTGGTTCATGATTTAACTGATTAATAAACATGACGACTAGCTTGAATGTACAAAACCGAACAGTTTGGGGAAAGAATATACCGGACAGGTTGTCTTCCTTAAGGAGTCCGGCGAGAATCAGACAGCTCTGTTTTTGAACCTCCGGCTGAGAGAGTCTATCAACAGAATTAAGGAATTAGATTTGAAATTGAACCAGGGTACATTGATTATTAGTACGTTTGAATGTGCTTACCATTAGCTAGCGAGTTTCCGGCAATTCCAGAATTTCTCCGGCGAACCCAGAAAATCCAGCAAAATCTTCTGTGGCTGATTTTTGGGTGACGGATTAATGTTAGTAGAGTTCTAACAATAGATTGAAATCGCAAGGAAGGAATATCTTACCGGTTTGTGTCGAACACGGTTTTCCGGCGATTTCTGCAGAGAATTCCGGCGAACAGTTTTAGGTGCTCAAATGATTTGAAAACGCGACGAAAAAGAAATGGAGTGTTGTTGTGACAGTTCTGAATCGCACAAATGATTGGAACTTGAATTAGTTTGGAGTTTGATAACTTTTCGGTTTCAAAAACTGAAATTGATGAAACTTTATGTTCATTCATTACAGACTTAATCAGAAACCGATATACATCGGTTATAAGTTGGCCAGATGAAATCGAAGCGATTTGGCGATCGGTTTACCGATTTCCGTTATGCAGATGGCATTAACGGTTGATTTGAGTTTGCGTATAAGATCCAATTGTTTTCCTAAGGTTAACAGAAAACACTTGGTGGCGGAGTGGTTTGGGGACAGAAAGATAAGTTGTTGGCGACAGCTGACCCGGGTTCGAGTCCCGGCAGCTACAATTGATTTTTATTTATTTTATTTTAACTTTTTATCCAATTTAATTTTTATAGTTTAGTTTATTTATTAATTATGTAACGTTTAAACTCAAAATAACAATAATTAATTAATGTATCTTCATAACTTGGTATTTGATTACAAAACGGAGCGGGTTTTGGAGACCCGTTTTTTACAAATGTTACAGTATCCCCTACTTTTAGGAATTTCGTACCGAAATTTAAACAGTTGAAGTAGTAGGAAAAAGGTGAGGGTATTTTTCACGCATTGAGTCTTCACGTTCCCAAGTAAACTCAGGTCCCCGTTTCGACTCCCAGCGTACCCTAACAATAGGAATGCGACTTCGTCGTAGACGCTTTTCTCCATAGTCCATAATCTCCACTGGTCTTTCAATAAAATGCATGGATTCATCGATCTGAATATCTTCCAGTGGAATATGAAGATTCTCATCAGCGAGGCACTTCTTCAAGTTCGACACGTGGAATGTCTGATGAATCCTGTCGAGTTCTTCCGGTAGGTCAAGCTTGTATGCTACAGGACCTACTCTTTCGAGTATCTTGAAAGGTCCTACGTAACGTGGTGCTAGCTTTCCCTTTTGACCAAAACGAACTACTCCCTTCCACGGTGATACTTTTAAAAGTACATTATCACCAATGCTAAACTCCAAGGGCTTCCGTCGTTTATCTGCGTAACTCTTTTGACGACTTTGAGCCGCTAGAAGATTGTTTCGAATTTGATGAATCTTATCTGTGGTTTCTTGGATCAATTCTGGACCAGTAATTTGTGCTTCCCCAATTTCGTGCCAACAAACAGGAGATCGGCACTTTCGACCATATAAAGCTTCAAAAGGTGCCATGCCGATGCTAGAATGATAGCTGTTGTTGTACGAAAATTCAACTAACGGTAGGTGGGCGTCCCAATTTCCCTTGATGTCTAAGACACATGCTCTAAGCATGTCTTCAAGAGTTTGAATGGTGCGCTCAGACTGTCCATCAGTTTGAGGATGATAGGCGGTACTGAGATCTAATCGAGTGCCCATAGCGGATTGTACTGCTTGCCATGTTCGTGAGGTGAAACGACCATCACGATCAGAAATAATACTTACTGGTACTCCATGCCGGCTTACGATTTCGCTGATATAAATACGAGCAAGCTTTTCGTTCTTGAAATCTTCTCGAATAAGGATAAAATGAGCTGATTTTGTAAGTCGGTCTATAATCACCCATATAGTGTCATACCCACTAGAAGTGCGAGGTAACCCGGTAATGAAATCCATGGTTATATTTTCCCACTTCCATACAGGTATTTCCGGTTGGACTAGAAGTCCTGAGGGTCTTTGGTGTTCAGCCTTCACCTTAGAACATGTGAGACACTTGGAAACAAAAACGGCAATATCTTTCTTCATTCCAGGCCACCAATAGGTGTACCGTAGGTCTTGATACATCTTATCGGCTCCTGGGTGTATAGAATATCGCGTCTTATGAGCTTCATGCATGAGTGTTTCACGAAGATTGATGTGGTTAGGAATCCATATACGATCTAGGTAATACAAAATACCATCAGATTTAGTTTCAAGTTTTAGCTCGGCTCCACAGGACATCTCTTTTTGTACATCTTCCTCTGTTATTGAAACGTGTTGAGCTTCTCGAATTTGATCCTTAACATTGGTTATAATTTGCGAACATAGAAGATGAATGGAGTTCGCATAACCCTTTCGACTAAGTGCATCAGCCACCACATTTGCTTTACCAGGGTGGTATCTGATTTCACAGTCGTAATCATTTAGGAGTTCGACCCATCTTCGTTGCCTCATATTTTAACTCTTTCTGATTGAAGATATGTTGAAGACTCTTGTGGTCAGTGTAGATTTCACACTTCGTACCATAGAGATAATGTCTCCATATCTTAAGAGCAAATACAACAGCTCCAAGTTCAAGGTCATGAGTGGTGTAGTTCTTTTCGTGTGTCTTGAGTTGCCTTGAGGCATAAGCTATGACTTTTCCTCTTTGCATGAGGACGCAACCTAATCCTTGCCCTGACGCGTCGCAATAGACTACAAAATCATCACAACCTTCAGGAAGAGTGAGGATTGGTGCATCACAAAGTTTTTGCTTGAGAATTTGAAAAGCTTCTTTTTGCTTGGGTCCCCATACAAATGGTTTCCCTTTATGGGTTAAAGCCGTGAGTGGCACCGCAATGCGAGAGAAGTTTGAAATGAATCGACGATAATAGCCAGCAAGTCCAAGAAAAGACCTTACTTCAGTTGGTGTATGTGGAGCTTGCCATTCTTGAACTGCTTTGATCTTTGATGGGTCCACATGTATTCCTTTGTCATTGACTACATGCCCGAGAAATTGCACCTCTTTTAACCAGAATTCACATTTAGAGAACTTGGCATAAAGCTTTTCCTTTTCTAGAAGTGCAAGAACAAGTCGTAGATGACGCTCATGATCAGCTTTAGATTTTGAATAGATAAGAATATCGTCGATGAATACAATAACAAATCGATCAAGGTAAGGTTTGCAGACTCTATTCATTAGGTCCATGAAAACAGCTGGTGCGTTGGTTAATCCAAACGGCATAACCATGAATTCATAGTGACCATATCGAGTTCGAAAAGCAGTTTTTGGGACGTCTTCTTCATGCACTCTAAGCTGATGATAGCCAGATCGAAGGTCGATTTTCGAAAAGCAACTGGCACCTTGTAGTTGGTCAAGAAGATCATCTATGCGAGGTAAAGGATATCGATTTTTGATAGTTAACTTGTTGAGTTCTCTGTAGTCGATGCACATGCGAAAAGATCCATCTTTCTTCTTTACAAAAAGTACAGGTGCACCCCAAGGCGATGAGCTGGGGCGTATGAATCCCTTGTCAGTTAACTCTTGCAATTGACTGGCTAGCTCTTGCATTTCAGAGGGGGCTAACCTATATGGAGATTTTGCCACTGGTGTAGCACCAGGTATGAGATCGGTACGGAATTCGACATCTCTGATTGGAGGAAGTCCTGAAATGTCGTCAGGAAAAACTTGTGGAAAATCTTTTACAACAGGAATATCTTCAAGTTTCTTCTCTGCGGTCCCCTTCTTGATGATATGGGCTAAAAACGCAACATAATTCTTGCGAAGGCATTTTTGAGCTTGAAGACAAGACATTAAGTTGAGCCCTTTCGACGAGGTTTCTCCAAAGATTCGAAGAGTCTGACCGTTTGAAAGAGGAATACGAATAAATTTCTCACGACATACAACTTCCGCATGATGTAGACTGAGCCAATCCATACCGATTATGATGTCGAAACTTCCCAGCTTCATAGGAATAAGATCGACTGAGAATTCGTGGTCGTTTAAGGTGAGTGTACAGTTGCGTAAAATAGAGTCTAATGAAACAGGTTTTCCGTCCGCAACTTCTACCGTTATGGATTCCGCGAGCTTATCCCGATTTTTACTTAAGATAGGTTCAAACTCTAATGACACGAAACTTCTATCCGCACCAGTATCAAATAACATAGAGGCATATCTACCATTTATAAGAAACGTACCATTGACCACATTGCCGTCAGCTCTGGCCTGGTTTGCGTTAATATTGAAAGCTCTTCCTCTAGCAGGTGGAGGAGCTTGGTTCGCTTGATTCACAGGGTTGGCTTGGGCCTGAGCATGAATAATATTGACCAGCCTTGGACACGTGTTTCTGAAATGACTTGGGTCGCCGCAGTTGAAACAAGCCCGCATAGGTTGGCCCATAGGGTAATTGGGTTGATAGTAGGTTTGGGCTAACTGTTGAGTGGGTGGAAATGGTAGCTGTTGTTGGGCTTGACCCATTAATTGTTGGTGGGTTTGGGTTATAGGTTGGTGGCGGTTTGTTCGTTGAAGCGTGCGGCAGTTTTGAACAGTGTGTCCAGCGCGACCGCAGCCGGTACAGTATTGGCAAGGATAATCAGGGGAGTGGTGATACTGACAACGGTTACATTTTGGTAATGGGCCTGTGTAGGGTCTTTTGTATGGCGCGGGTGGAGGTGTGACTTGAGTGATGGTTGCAGCAGGAATAGGGGTGTTGGTTTGGGTGACTGCAAAGTTCCTGGTGTTACGCTTCCTCTTGTTAGCAAATTTAGAGGACAGAGGGTGGTGGTTTGAGGTTTGTCCCTCAGCAGGGGTTTTCTTCTTTTCCTCCTTGAATTTCCCATTGCGAATTCGGTTTTCGGTCAGTTCTGTTGCCAACTCCATGGCAGCTTCGAGGGTTACCGGTGAAACGCTGAGGACCGAATCTTGGATCTTCGAGGGTAGTCCTCGAATGTAATGTTCGATCAGACGGTAGGTTGGAGTGAATAAGTTTGGAACCATTTGGTTCAACTCCAAGAACCTTTTGTTGTAAGTAGAGTGATCACCATCTTTTTGCTTCAAGGCATGAAATTCATCCTCCAATTTCTTAATTTCACTTCTAGGACAAAATCGCCTAGTCATGATTTCCCTTAACTCCTCCCAAGTTAAGGCCATCGCATCTTCTGCTCCCCTCTTTCCTTTCTCAGTATTCCACCAAGTGAGAGCTACACCAAGTAGTCTCCCGGTGGCGTAACGAACTTTGCGATCCTCAGGACAATCGCAGTTTAAGAAAACGTTTTCCATCTCCTCGAACCAATGTAGGAGAGCAGTGACTCCCTCAGTCCCTTCGAATTTCGGAGGATCACAGGACTTAAAATGTTTGTAGGAGCATTTGATGGTAGGAGGGTTGTTGATGTTCTGGTCCTGTAGTTGAGGAGGGTTAGTAGGATTTGCAGCAAGGGCTTGTTGTACTTGTACTATGATGTCAGGCAATATCGTGGCCATTTGATTCGCGATATGAGTGGCCAAACGTTCCCGAGACTTTTCCGAATTCCTACTCCTTCGATGCTGTCTAGACGACATCTACAGGATCATAAAATGAGAAGATTGTGAGTTTATGGTGTCTTTTTAGGTGTCATGTGTCTTTAGGAAAAATGAAATTAACATAAATATCAATAATGCAACTACATCCAAAGGATGTCTTGGGTTCGCTCATGTTGGGCCTCAAATGTCCCCCATACCTTCACCTACATAGTCATGTGGGCCCCCATGGCTATTGGCTTGGTAGGATTCACATTAGTATTGGCAATTTAACACTCGCATCCCCCGAATGCTAACCACAAAATATGTTCATGAGATGTTTGGTCGGAACGTGTCCAGGTGTAGACACAATGACAACTCAAAGTGGGATTAGCTCTCACGACGTTTGGTATAGCATGCTTTGGCCTAATAGGTATTTCGTACTCTCATCGTTAGTCCCCAGGTAGGCAAACTGGTCCTTTATTTTGGATTTATACGAATACCAGCCTAGACAGGACGTTCCGACTACCGGTACTAGTACCCTTCCAGTTACTACATGCCCGTCATGAGAACTCACTTTGATGAGATTTGAAAACACGAAAATCATTGTAAAATCAATCATGATGTGGTGTGTGCTTGCATAGATGTGATATGTTATGATCATACGATTTCATGATAGGCATTATTTGATAATACATACTTATGAACATGCTTGAACAATATCAAATGTAACATTTAACATAAACATATAAACATCATGAAATTTGGCATATAACACACAAAATTCTTATAAGTTTCTAATCGACTATAGTATAGGCTCTAAGGGTCTAATAACCTATCCTATATCCCTATAGTCATGGCTCTGATACCAATCTGTCACACCCCGACCCGCAACGGAAATAAGAGTCGGGGCATAATTGGGTTATCACCAAAGCACATGACATTTACTATTATGTTTCATAATTAAATGAAGTCAAAGTTACATTTCTCAAGCATCCAAACATGTTCATTCAATACAAGGGAAAATAACCAAACATAATAATCCGAATACTAAATCGTTTTATTTCTTCTAATCCAGGTCCTATGTGTTCCTAGCTGCTGCTGGTTCACCTGTATCATGTGTAAAATAGGAGGTTTTTGGGTCAACATAAGTTGGCGAGTGAACCTTATAGATAAACATTTGATAATGATTTTATGGTTAGTTTATCAATAAAATATTGTGCATAATCATAAAAGAGCACATGTATGTAATCAAACATTGGCAAATATCAGTTACAATTATAACATACATTAACAATCGATAGCATACATGAACATACCAATATCATATAATAACTAACATAAATGAACTGTGCGATCAAGGCTCAATCAAACGGAGCCGATCGTATTGCATGAACTGGAAATGTAAATTGAACTGTGCGCTCAAGGCTCAATCAAACGGAGCCGAACGTATTGCATGAACTGGAAATGTAAATTGAACTGTGCACTCAAGGCTCAATCAAACGGAGCCGAGCGTATTGCATGTATTGAAATGTAAAATGAAATGACCGATCAAGGCTCAATCAAACGGAGCCGATCGTGCGGGCATGCCAAGATCAACCGCATAATTAAATGGGGATCCAACTCAACCTCGATGGATGGGGAGCCGCGGCCTCGGCAATTGCATGTACTGAAATAATAATTTGCATACAATAATAACTACTTAACAGCAACAAACTAATACACATGTCATGATATGATATATGCACAATAACTTGGTTATAATATGTAAATAAACAAGACACATGATACACCCCAAAAACATGATTAAAACGGGGAATTTGAAGGGTTCACTCACATTGGGTGCGTTGATTTTGAGATGGTGAGATGCGCACGATTTAGACGAGCGAGACAACGAGGAATCACTAACCTAAATAATAATGGAAAAATATATTAAATGGATGGATTTTATTAAGGATTTTAATGGGATTTTTAGATATATTTTTGTGAGTTTATGGCTATTTTCTATCCTTAAAAATGTTATTTTTAAGTATTTTTAATTGATTTTTAAATTAAAATAAACAAATAAATATATAAAAAAAATATTATTATTTTACTGTTTGACCGTTGACCGTTGACCGGTTCGGTCAGCGGTAATTGTTGCGCCAAGCGGGATTCGAACCGGTGACCTTCAGTTCACGTGCACGTAGCTCTACCAACTGAGCTACGTGACTAACCCGTTATAAACTCAGTTTTAATTATATTTATATACTTATTCGTATTAACCGAAAATACCTTTATTTACAAAAACGTTTTAATTCAATTGACCGGTGCTTGGGACAGGGTTCGAACGCGCGTCATGAAGTTTATCTTGCACACATTCCACCGCTGGACTGTGTGTCTAACCCGGTTATATTCTTGATTTATATTATACTTAACATCTACCTGTTTTAACCCGGTTAGTTCATGTTTAAAAAGAAGGATGTTATTACGCAAGGCGTGTGTGTATTAAGGTTCAAACTCGGAACATGTATAAGAACTTTGCACACAGTCCACCGCTGGACTGTGTGTCTAACCCGTTTATTATCCGAATTTTAATTACTCTTATCCCGCTTTTAAGTTCGTCTTCTTCATTACGATTACCGATTTTACTCAAACATCTGGTTCATGATTTAACTGATTAATAAACATGACGACTAGCTTGAATGTACAAAACCGAACAGTTTGGGGAAAGAATATACCGGACAGGTTGTCTTCCTTAAGGAGTCTGGCGAGAATCAGACAGCTCTGTTTTTGAACCTCCGGCTGAGAGAGTCTATCAACAGAATTAAGGAATTAGATTTGAAATTGAACCAGGGTACATTGATTATTAGTACGTTTGAATGTTCTTACCGTTAGCTAGCGAGTTTCCGGCAATTCCAGAATTTCTCTGGCGAACCCAGAAAATCCAGCAAAATCTTCTGTGGCTGATTTTTGGGTGACGGATTAATGTTAGTAGAGTTCTAACAATAGATTGAAATCGCAAGGAAGGAATATCTTACCGGTTTGTGTCGAACACGGTTTTCCGGCGATTTCTGCAGAGAATTCCGGCGAACAGTTTTAGGTGCTCAAATGATTTGAAAACGCGACGAAAAAGAAATGGAGTGTTGTTGTGACAGTTCTGAATCGCACAAATGATTGGAACTTGAATTAGTTTGGAGTTTGATAACTTTTCGGTTTCAAAAACTGAAATTGATGAAACTTTATGTTCATTCATTACAGACTTAATCAGAAACCGATATACATCGGTTATAAGTTGGCCAAATGAAATCGAAGCGATTTGGCGATCGGTTTACCGATTTCCGTTATGCAGATGGCATTAACGGTTGATTTGAGTTTGCGTATAAGATCCAATTGTTTTCCTAAGGTTAACAGAAAACACTTGGTGGCGGAGTGGTTTGGGGACAGAAAGATAAGTTGTTGGCGACAGCTGACCCGGGTTCGAGTCCCGGCAGCTACAATTGATTTTTATTTATTTTATTTTAACTTTTTATCCAATTTAATTTTTATAATTTAGTTTATTTATTAAGTATGTAACGTTTAAACTCAAAATAACAATAATTAATTATGTATCTTCATAACTTGGTATTTGATTACAAAACGGAGCGGGTTTTGGAGACCCGTTTTTTACAAATGTTACACATTGCAAGATTCCAGGACACATCGATCTCGTCCAGATCCTCCTCCATTATTTGATCAACTTCGGTTGGAAGAATGGATGGAGGAGTCATATCACCGGCCAAAAAGGCGTTCAAGCTCTTGATCATCGAAGCCGCAATAGCCAATTTCTCTTCGTTTTCTTTAGTGAGAAAAGCAGAGTTGGACACAGGTTGAGCGGGTGCAGGTGCTGGAGCAGCAGATTGGGGAATGTTGCCTTGTTGAACTGCTTGAGGAATGGCAAGACTGAAAACCATGTTGGGATACTGAGCATGGTACTGTGTCTGAACTTGAGCAGCAGAAATCATAGTGGGAGTCTGAGATTGAAGCCCATACACGTACTGGGTTTTCTGTGGCATGGCAAGAGGACTGTAAACCACATTTGAGCTACCCGGTGTTTGAGAATTTCCTTGCAAAGGGCTATAAACCAAATTTTGTGACATCAACGCTGCATTTTGCCCTGTTATCCCTGCGGCCATCAACTGCTCTGATGATTTATGTCTCTCTGCTTGTTATCAATCTCACACGATTTAATAGTAGCTATCATTTCAGTGAGAGTGACATCATTCAGGTTCTTTGTCATTTTTATCATTCCAACATCCGCATCCCAACTCTTTGGCAGTGAATTTAACAATTGTCTATTCATAGCACTGTCTGTGAGAGTAATCTCAGCTGATATCATCTGGGAAAAACAAGCTTTACATATCGACGAATCTGGTTCTCAATGGTTTCACCGTAGACGTGATTAAATGAGCTGAATTGTTGATTCAGCTGATTTACCCTGCTCGCCTTCATATCTGCATTTCCCTCATAAAGATTTTGCAGCTCACTCCATACTTCTTTAGCGGTCTTACAATTTCTACCCGCAATAGATCTATTCGAAAATCCAAAGGCTATGTCCTATAGCTAATGGTCGAGTGCAGCGAGGACTTTTCATGAGCTCGAAAAACAAATCATCAAAACTCAAATCTCATGAACACATAATTATCAAATATATTACATCCATAACTATCATACTTGTAACTTGAACAAATCTATGAACAAGTATATTACATCCATAACTATCGTACTTGTAGCTTGAACAAATGCATGTTTGTTTATAAATCTTGCATGATTTTCCCCCAAAGTTTGAAAATAGTAAAAAGGGATCCTGAAACTCACCTCGAATGTCACACCCCAACCCGCAGCGGAATAGGTGATCGGGGCATGATTGGGTTAACTCGAGAGCTTATGACTTGCTATTACTTGTTTTAAATATTCATTAATTCATATCAAGTGTCTCACAATACAAATAATTCACATAAACAATTACAAACACAAGCCGATGTTTATAACAAGTATATTGCACTAATTCGTTTCTTGTTAACTAAGGCCCATCCTATGTCCAATCTTCTCTTCGTACCTGTTCACCTGTATCATGTGTAAAAAATGGTTTTTGGGTCAACAAAGGTTGGCGAGTGAATCTAAGTTAAACATTTAAACGGTTTGTTAAATTGGTTATTTCAATAAAAATGTGCTTGGACCATATATGAGAATTAAATCACAAACCACATAATATCAACAATGAACATATGAACATGATGAATGATGAATTTGAGATTAAGGCTCAATCAAACGGAGCCGATCTAATGAGGCACCTGATGCTCAACTCGTATCCCACGAGGAACTGATGGGCCTTAAATGAATGATCCACTGAAATGATAAAATGTAACCACACATAACCACAAACCACATAATATCAACAATGAACATATGAACATGATGAATGATGAACTTGAGATCAAGGCTCAATCAAACGGAGCCGATCTAATGAGGCACCTGATGCTCAACTCGTATCCCACAAGGAACTGATGGGCCTTAAATGAATGATTGCACTGAAATGATAAAATGTAACCACACATAACCACAACAAACAAATATACACGTTAGATCACATAATGGTGGTAGCACATGTATTTGTAAAAATAAAGTAAATTACGACACATGATACACCCCAAAATGTGAATAAAAAGGGGAATTGTAAGGATTCACTCACAGTGTTTGCGTTTTTAATCCTTAGTGAAAAACCGCACGACAATAAGGAGAAAATCCAATTGATAAGCGTGATTTAAGCTAGACAAATGAATTCAACAAAAAAATAAACATTATGCTAGGCATGGCTAAATGAACGAACATGATATGTTAGACTCGTTGAGCCTAACGAGCCTCTACAAGGCTACGCCAAGCCTAAAGGCGAGCCTAAACTAGGCTACCTTAACGAGCCTAATGCTCCTTAACTAAGAACCTAAACTAAACTAATTAAACTAAGAAAGCAATAAATAAATGAATAACAAAAAACAAAAAAAACAAAAAAAACAAAAAAGAAGAAGATTACCTCGAAGAAAACTTTACAAAATGAGAAGAACTTGAAGGGCAGCACCTCCTCATCGAAGCGGAAATAAAAACTACTACACACCACACCCAAAGGGGTATTGTGCTTGTGGAGCCACCAAATTTGGTTATTCCACTTGTTTATAGGAGTTGTAAGCTATAAAGAACCAAGCAATGGTATTTATAGGTGTGAAATGGAGCACAAAATGGTGATTGGGGCGATGTGGGATGACTGTAAAACAAGATTTTCGCGTCATTCAAATCAGCAACAAACACCAAACTTGTTTTCACGATTCCCGCTTCGTTATAACTCTGTTTCGCGCACGATTTTCGACTACGTTCATAATTTTCAGAGTACTATCATATGGAAGAGAGTAATCCAACATCCATGGTGTCGAGAATTGGGTTTAAACCTTGGGTCTTGATGCGGGTCGAGGGTTATGTTCTAAAACTTGTGTTTGTGATTCCCGTTACGCTGGAGCTCAGTTTTACGCATCATCTGAACCTACTTGATCCTTAGTATAGCAAGTATATCTTGGAGCTTTGAATGGACCAGAAAGATAGCTCAAGGATGGAGAAAAGTTAGAAAGTCACCCGAAGTCATCTTATGACAAAACTAAGAATACGACATGTAGAGCTTTTTACTTGCGATCATTCTCCAAAACACAATGTCCTATCTTAAGGCATGTATATAATGAAGTTTGAATGATAAGAAGGTTAGGATGTGATGTGTTAGGTATGTTCACGAGGTCTCCAAAGTTTTTGATTAACTTATGAAAAACCTTAGCTTTAGACCTTGAGATATGGAGGGTTGCTTCAAAATACATGGAAATGAATTTACAAAGTTGTCTAAAACATGTATAAGACTATAAATCACCAGATACGATAACATGTATGATCAAAACATAGAATCCAAGACATTTTATTGCTTAAACATTAAACAAAATTACGTGGAATATGAAAACGGATCGAGTTACAAAAACAGGTCGGGTTTTAGGATTCATTCAATTTTTTTTGACGAATGTTACATCGAAATCCATGCGCATGCTAGAAAATAACAAGCCCGAAAAGAAACCCTTAGCTACACGTGTCCTAAAAAACATAAGACGCTTAAGTTCTATTGATGCGTCTACACGACAAGTTGTTCACCCAACTCACTAGACTCATATGAGATATCTACCCTTATAAAAACATTTAATGCGTCGACCCATTGGTGATTATTATCCATGTTACAAGTATATAAATTTATACACAACATATACAATCAACATACATAAACTTTTAATGTTGGGATCCCATCTCGGTTACTCATTCATGAACCCGTGTCGTCACACATCTTGATCATTCTATTCTCATCGTACCTTGGAGCCGACCAAGTATTTATATTTATCTTAAAAAATATATATACACTTTAACATTCGCCAAAATGGTCTTTAAAATAATATATTTTATATTATTAAACTATTAAGGAAATCAGTTGTTAGAAAGTCACCATCACGTGTGTATATATATATATATATATATATATATATATATATATATGGAAGGGTTTAAGAGAAAGCCTTTCTATTATGAGAACTCGAAAACTCCTAAAGAAAGCTTTAAAAAACACGTAAAATATTTCTTTTAACAATCTTTTATGGCTGTATCTAGCACTTTTTATAATTCAAAAAAAATCTTTTTGAAAAAACATAAAAAAGTTTATTTGTATTACACATGTGCAACATTACGAAAAACCTAAACTGGTCAACCCCCCCCCCCCCCCCCCCCACCCACCCCCAAAAAAACCTAACCCCCCTCCTCCCCCCACCCCCACCCCCAAAAACTAAACCCGAAAGCTAAACCCCCTAAAAACCTAACTTTAAAAGTTAAACAAAACCCAAAACCTAAACCATAAGGCTAAGTAGTATTGCATATGTGCAATACTATAATAGTAGCATCGAAAAAAGAAATTATTTGTGTCGAAAAAATATGCTTGAATATACTCAAATGAAAGATAAGAAAATTTGTGATTCTATGGTGTAATTTAAAAAAAATAAAAACATATGAAGATATAGAAATTTTTGAAAAGTTATATCTTTTTTTTTTCAATTTTGCCCCTCCTTCGTTATAAGCAAATTCCCTTTTGTACCGAGGAGTTTTCAAATTTTCTTACTAAATATGGATTTTTAATTGAACCCTCCACGTATATATACACATATATATAAGTATCGAGCAAGTAGCACTTAAGATACAATATACATGCAAGTATACACATCATATCATTGGTCAAAGTCACTTAATCAAGTTTATATATATATATATATTGGATAAATATGTATCCATTTCCACGATTGACGTTCAGCATTTTCTATTTTAGGGTTTAAAATATACAAGTTTTGTATCCGAAATATATTTTAAGTATACGTATTTTGGGTTTTATATAAATACATTTTTGACGCAGAAAATCATGGGTTTTCCCAAGAATTATACTTATATATTTGTAAACTTTACTTTACGAAAATGACATTTTATATACTTAATTATCAAGTCTTGTGTTTAATATTTTAAAATAGTCATTTTTCAATTATCATCATCATCATTTTACAAATAACATAACAACTTCCATACAAAGTATTTTTCATGCAATTATACACGCTTTAACATATCAAATTTGCTATTTTCTACATGTTTATATATTTATCATCCTAAGACATGATTATAACCATTACTAAGTATATTCATGCGATTATCAAATTTACAAACAACATCAAACAAGATTCACGATATACATCATCTTACTAGGGTTTAGTCATGCATTTAAAACCAACAACTTTTCATAAATACACACACACATACGGATATACATACATACATACATACATAATTTCATTCTAGCAAGTTCCACCATCATGGCATCTAACCCATAAACATACTTAGGTCCCCCCCTACCCATGGCTCCCCCACACATATCCAAACAACCCTTTTGATTCCTCTACATCTAACTAAGTGATACATCTTGCACATTTATGACACTTTTACAAGAATTAGTAAGATGAGAAATTAAATCTTACCATTAGACAAGTTAGGGAAGACAAACAAGTGTATGAGAAGGTAGTTTCCTTGGATTTTGAGGTACAAGCTCCAAGCCTTCCAAAAGCACCTCAAAATGGATGAAACAAGTGCTTGGATATGGTGATTTAGGGTTGGAAGTTGGTGGCTAGGTGGTGGTCGTGGATGGTCATAGAGGGAAAAAGGAAGCGACTTTTGATTAAAAAAGTGTTGGTGAAAATGTGTAAGAACGGTCTACCATGGACTTTTAAAAGAACAATAATCATTTCAATCTATTCACATCATATAATCAAGGGTTTAGACAAATTTGGAAGTAAGAAGGTCTTGGAGTGGGAAACCTGGGGGTGGGGGTGGAGCGCATGGCCGAGAATGAGGGGTGGGTATTGGGATTGGTTCGTGGTGGCTGACACATTGGTTTGGGGTTTTCATAGAACTTTCACACCAAAACACATAATAATGCCATCAATCGGATACTCACTAACGTCCATTACCAATGTATTCATTGTTACACAATATGATAATATCTGACATCCATTACCTATGTATTCATTGTTATACAATATGATAATATCTAACGTTTACCGAATGCAAACCTATGTATTGAAAAAGGGCTTTGCTAGACTTCATAAAACTTAATTAATAATTAATTATGAGTAAGTCTAAATGCACGTAACTAAAGTAAACTCCTTTTAACTTTTTGTCTAGATCAGTCAGATTTATCGGATGTCTCATATATAAATATGTATTTGGATTTTTGGCCCAAAAAGATTTGCAGATTTATCATTGGGTTAGCTAAGCCCATGTATGCATTTATATATCCAAAACTTAAAACCTTTTTGAGGTTTTATTAAAATATAGCATGGACCAATATTAGTCTGGGTAGCCAAAGCTAGCCAAGAGAGATATGAGTAACATGAGATCGTGTCTGAAGGACCATCAACATCGCAGGTAACCATCGTCGGAACCATCAACATGACCGTTAACCAGGTCGGTGTCGTCACACACTCCCTGTCATCATCTCTCGCGCTTATTCTCCGGACTAATTAACGGGACACTGGATTTCATGACCTTCATGATCACTGTCAACCATAATCTCCGCAGTCGATTCTGAGCATCAGTCCTTTCGCGTTCCGCTGCCGTTATTGGTCTATTTACAGACTTCTTCAATATATATGTAAATTTCTATTTCATATTGCTTAGCATTTAAAAATGACAATTAGTACTGTTCAGCGCATGTAATTTTGGGGTTGGAATTGACCAATATTTGTTTGTTTTTTGCTTTATTCAAATATGCACTCCTCCACATGTTTGATGAAATTTCACACAATTACCACCTATGTTCTTAACTCATTTTTCCCTTCTTTTGACTCCCGTTTGTTCTTTGGCTTTGCACTTTCCGAATCGTTTTTAATATTGACGTGATTAAAAACATGAAATCTCCATCCAAAGTTCGCTTTGTGTGTTGCACGAAATACTTGCAACTGTCATCATCTTTGTTAATCCCGTTTTGGTGTTCAATTCAATTAAATTACCTTGGAGAAAAATCTAAGAATAGTTAAAAACTTCACTAAAACTGACAAAAAAATAACATTTCTAAAAGCGTGTTGGATTGTTGTTTTATACCTTTATCAACCGCATTTATTTGCTTCATGTATGCTATCTTAGGTTGTGTTGATTTTTATATTCGTTTTAAGCCTTTTTGAGTGTGTTTGAGGCTTCTTTGTTAGTCATCGACTACCCAAATTCAAACTGTTAGTTAAACGTTCATTTATTTACCTATTTTAGGTATTACGTGAATGCGGCAATCACTAATGCAAGAACGACCACGGATGTCGTTTTCTTCAATGAAGGCATACTCCAAATAACCTGGTAAGATCAAACTTAATACACTATTTACACCAGTTATTTTAGTAAAGAAACATGTAAACACATGCCCGTTATGTTACAAGAAACAAAGGATAACGAAATACGAAACATATATAGTGAGAAGGCCATAGTGTCCTTTGACGTTTATGAGAGGCAAATTTTACAATTGTTGTTGCTTTGTGTTATGCATATGAAATATGATCGTTATTATATGTTGAGGTAATAACGACTTTTTGTTGATCAGATTTGTTTAAACATAATGGAAAACATGAATAAAATACATGTGACGGCAGTCAGGACAGCGGAGAATCCAGTCAAAGATGCAGCCATGGAGTTCGACATCTTTGTCAGCATGATCTGGTTCCTCCTTAGAGTGTAAGATTATGATGGTAAGAACCGAACTACGGATGAATTCGGTTTAGGTTATGGAGAGAGAGGTGGGTGGCGACTTTGTTGATAATGGTGTTATTGTAAATGTCTAACCCTAAATCTCTCTAATCATCTCCTTATAAATACACCCAGAAGGAAACGCTAATTAGTTAATAAGGGTAATATGGTATATCAACAATTACCAACTAATATATAATAAGATTAATATATTTTGATCTAATATAATATAAATGATTATAATGACTACACGATTAAATATTATAAATAATATATTTAATCTTACATTCTCCCACTTAGCCGAGTAATCATTTATCATGAGTATTAGATAAGCCTGATCAGGAGTTAACATTCATTTTAGCTTTAAACCAAGAACCGTAGTAGAGAAATACAGTCGTTGAATCATCATTCGACTCAGGACCCCCATTAATCATACTACAGCCTCAATTTAAAACCTAACAGTTATGATCAAAATATGCAAATAAGCCCTTTAGCGTTTGATTTGTATGTCATTACACCGGCAGAACATATGTTAGAGACATACAAAATCAAACTGAGGAAATTTCATTAATTAAAACATAAGTAAGTACAATATGCTATTAAATAAGGTCTCTAGTAAATCCCATATTCGAAACATGTTCTTTGAAAACTTTAAGTGGAAGACCTTTAGTCATCGGATCCGCAAGCATATTTTTAGTACTAATATACTCAATACAAAGATTATTTTCCTCAACTCGTTCACGTACGAACAAGTACTTTGTATCAAGATATAAACAGCTCAAGTCGAACTTTTACTGTTCGAGAAACTAACGGCAGCTGAATTATCACAGTAAAGCTTCAATGGTCTAGAAATGGAATTAACGATTTTGAGTCCAGTGATCAGATTTCTAAGCAACATTCCATGACAGGTTGCGTTATAAACAACAATGTATTCTGCCATCATTGTGGAAGTTGAAGTTAACTAGTTGTTTATGACTCTTCCATGAGATAGGTCCGTCTGCTAACATAAAGATATAGCCCGAAGTGGATTTCTTATCATCTTTGCATTTTGTTAAGTCAGAATCAGAATAGTTTACCATTTCTAAATGATCACTTCTTCTATAAGTCCGTTTATAGTCTTTCGTCCCTTGCAGATATCTAAGTACTTCTTAGCTGCTTTCCAGCGACCTAGGCCAGGATTAGTTTGAGAACGGCCTAGCGTTCCAGCAATATAAGCGATATCTGGGCGAGTACAGACTCGAGCATACATCAGGCTCCCGACTACTAACGCGTAAGGTATCTGGCTCATCTGCTCCTTTTCAACCTCTATTGTCGGACATTGGAATGAACCGAAAACATCTCCCTTAACTACTGGAGCGACTGAGGGTTTGCACTGTTGCATGTTATAACGCGTAAGGACACGATCTATCCTAAGATCCCTTTGTGTCTGTCTCGGTGAATTTCGATGCCAATAATGTAAGAAGCATCTCCGAGATCCTTTATGTCGAAGTTATGCGAGAGTAATCGCTTTGACTCATGCAACATGTCTAAGCTATTACTTGCCAACAGAATATCATCTACGTAAAGGACAAGTATAGTAAAGTTGCTCCCACTCATCTTGAGGTAGGTGCATTGATCCACTTGATTCTTTATAAAACCTTGCCTCTTCATGACTTCATCAAACTTAAGGTACCATTGACGTGATGCTTGTTTTAACCCGTAAATGGATTTCTTCAACTTACATACTAGATGCTCCTGACCTTCAGGTTTAAATCCTTTAGGTTGTTTCAGGTAAACATCTTCGTCTAAGTCTGCGTTAAGGAAAACGGTTTTAACGTCCATCTGATGCAGCTCTAAATCAAAATGAGCTACTAAGGCCATAACGATCCTTAATGAATCTTTATGAGAGACAGTTGAAAACGTCTCTTGATAATCAATTCCCTCTTTCTGAGTGTAGCCCTTTGCAAATAATCTCGCTTTATAGCGTTCAACGTTCCCATTCGGATCCAGTTTTGTTTTGAATACCCATTTACATCCTACGGGTTTGACACTGTTGGGTAATTCTACCAAATCACAAACATCATTTTTCTTCATGGATTCAAGCTCATCATTCATTGCTTTATTCCATTCAGAAGACTGATCACTGCTAATGGCTTCATTATAAGAGATAGGATCATTGAGCTTTCCGGCATCCATTTCAGTCAGGTAGGTAACATAATCATCCCAATTAGTGGGCCTTCGTTGCCTGGATGACCTCCTGAGTTGATTATCGGGTTCAGTGGTATCTTGGTTTTGAGCGTTTGATGTGCCTTCGTTATGAGGTATAATGGGTTCTGAGTGTGGAGGTAAATTTGGAGTTGATGCAGTAGCTTCAGGTGCAGTTGTTGCATTGGGTACAAGAGGAGTAAACGGAGTTATGGTAAGCGACGAGTCCCCCCCCCCCCCCGCGTCTTGTACTTCTTGCAATTCTTCGTAAGGGTTGGTACTGCTCCCACTGACCTTAAAATCCTCCAGGAATGCGGCACGCTTGGTTTCAACAATACGGGTGACATGGGAAGGACAATAGAAACGATAACCCTTAGAGTGATAAGAATACCCGATAAAGAAGCAGGTAACTGTTTTAGGGTCAAGTTTCTTTAGGAAAGGATTGTAAAGTTTTGCTTTAGCAATGCAGCCCCATACTTTCATATATTTAAGACTCGATTTCCTTCCTGTCCCAAGTTCATAAGGAGTTTTAGGGACAGACTTAGAAGCAACTCTATTGAGTATATGAACAGCTGCTTTTAACGCTTCAGTCCAGAAGAATAATGGTAAATTAGTGTTGGCTAACATACTGCGCACCATGTTCATAAGGGTACGATTTCTTCGTTCAGCGACACCATTCTGCTGAGGTGTACCGGGCATGGTGTATTGGTTTACAATCCCCTGGCCTTTACAAAACTCATAAAATGGACCAGGAGCTTGACCCACATTAGTATGTCTTCCATAATATTCATCGCACTATCTGATCTCACAACTTTAATTTTACGATCTAGTTGTTTTTCAACTTCAGTTTTATAATCTTTAAAAGTTGTAAGAGATTCAGATTTTTCCTTAATTAGATACAAGTACATGTAACGAGAATAATCATCAATGAAAGTGATAAATGAAGTATGTCCAGTTATGCCAGCGATTTGGTAAGGACCACTAATGTCAGTATGAATGAGTTCTAATAAATTAGAGCTCCTAGTGGCACCTTTCTTATTCGCTAATATCATTTTACCTTTAAGACATTTGACACATGTTTCAAAATCAGTGAAATCGAGAAGAGTAAGACTTCATCCTTTACAAGTCGATTTAATCGTTCTCTTGAGATGTGGCCTAAACGTTGATGCCACAACATGGATGAAGTCTCCAAGTCTCGATTTTGTTTCATCTTTGTGAGTGATTCATTAATAGTATACGACAACAAAGATTCGGAAAAGTCATCATCTAGTTCTAATCTATAGAGACCACCATCCAGAATGCCGGTACCATAAACCACAGAATCATAGAGAATAGAGAGTTTGCGATGACCATGAGTAATATCAAAACCGTCTCTGTCTAACTTTGGTCCCGATACAAGGTTCTGAGTTACCTTAGGAACGTATAAGGTATCATAAAGTTTAATGCATAAACTAGTTTTCATAAATAATTGTAAAGTTCCTATGGCCCTCATTTCTAATTCTCTATCATCCCCCACTTTAAGTGTTCTTTGGTTTCTTCCCAGCCTCCGGATTGTAAGGAATCACTGAGTAGAGTTAGTGACATGAGTCATAGCACCAGAATCAAACCACCAAGAATTAGCAGGAACATTAATATTATAGGACTCAAGTATCATGAAAAATTCGTTATCTTTCTTAGCCAGCCACTCCTTAAAGTCAGGGCATTCCTTCTGCTTATGTCCTGTCTTTTTGAAAAACTTGCAATAGGGTTTGCCTAAGGAGTTCTTAGAGCTGGAAGGCGCACTTGTATTAGGATTAGGCTTTTGGACTTTAGAAACATCCTTCCTTGGATATGTGTTCTTCCTTTCTTAGAGCTGGAGGTAGTAAGATGTGCAACATCAGTAGTCCGATCCATCTTCATAGGCTCCTCCTCCAGCACGCACATGGAAATCAGCTCACTCATCGACTACTTCTCTTTCTGAGTGTTGTAATTGATCTTGAATGCTTCATAGGACGAAGGAAGCGAAGTCATGATGAAATGAACAAGAAAACCATTACTAATCGCCATGTCTAATCCCTTGAGCTTATGGGCCATGTCGTTCATCATCATGATGTGTTCACGGATGTCTCTCCTCCCGTCATACTTAGTAGTCACCAGCTTGAGAATTAGAGTAGTAGCGTGTGCTTTAGACGTTCTCTTGAACTGCTCCTCCACAGAAGCCAAATAGGTTTTTGTCACACCCCGTATTTTCAACCAAACACCAGTGGATCTGGGTGGGGAATATTGTGACGTAAAGTTGATATCATCATTGTCAATTTAAACACAGCACAACAAAAGTCTTGGATTTAAATTACTATTACAAACCAAATGTTTGAAATACAAAATAGTATACAGGCTCGTAATAGAAGATCCACAGGCGGATCATAAATTATACAAAGAAAGAATGTAAAACAGACTTTGGGCAGATCTTAGGATTTGCAAGATTTCCTTTCTTTTTAAACCTTTGGGAGTTATCATCCTCCCATTTTCTTTTCCCGTTAGTCTCGGTCTTGACTGACTTTTGCCTCAAGGTGAGGGAGAGAGATAGGTCAACAGCGGACCTATAGGTATTAGGCTGAGCAGCCTTTACCATCCTCTTTATCTCGGGCGATAACCCATTAATAAAACGCGCAACGCATTTGGTTTTTGGGATAATCAGATAGGAAACTAACCTAGATAAAGAATTGAAATCGGAAACATACTTCCGACAATCTAGGTTCTTCATTGTGAGAGTCAGGAAATCTAACTCTATCTTTTCCACCTCATGGGGTGGGCAGTAAGTTTCCTTAACAAGGTCCACAAACTTGGACCATCCTAAATTGTATAGGTATACTTTACCTGTGGATTGGATCATAGCCTTCTACAAAATTAAGGCATCACCTTTGAAGGACTGTGATACATACTTGACCACATCCTTATCAGCACAACCACTGATACAATCGTCTCCATCTCATCGAGCCACTTTAAGGCTTCTACCGCTCCTTTCTCCCCATTAAAGTCCCGGGGCTTGCAGGAGACGAAATATTTGTAGGTACATCCGTCTTTAAAAGAACGGGACCTATCAGCAAATTCTATTTTCTTTGGTTCACTCTTCGCATTTGAAGAGTGAACTGAGCTCTCTTTATGAGCTGAGGATGGTGCGATTGATAATGGTCTGGAGCGAGTAGCACTCGACTCCCTAAGTTTTTCTATGGCCTTTCCCACAGCTGCGTCTATGCGCGCTTGGAAATCTTTTCATTATTAATGGCTATGTTCTCTGCGTTATTAGAGTTAACATCCCGGTGGCTACTTTGCGCCTCATCCGAGTGGGATATTCTTTAAAGCTTTGGTTCTAAACACCAAATTAAATTTCTTTTAGCTATGATATTAATAACCATATTGGCTGTAAATATTAGATATGACAATCCATTGTCTAATCAAGCTAGTGTGAATAACATCATAACTCCTAGGTTTATTATATCTATTTTTGGCCTAGGTCTCAAATGGACCATCAAAGGCAAATTATAATTAGGACGTAGTCCATATATTATTAGACAGTGGACCGTATTATCACAACTGTCATTGCCATTAGGCAATTATAATTAGCTCATAGGCTTGTCACGAAGGACTTTTAAAATAAGGCATATTGGCCTGTCAATGGACATAAAATATGGCACATTGGCCTGTCACTAATGGACATAAAATATGGCACATTGGCCTGTCACTAGTGGACATAAAATATGGCACATTGGCCTGTCACTAATGGACATAAAATATGGCACATTGCCCTGTCACCAATGGATATAAAATATGGCACATTGGCCTGCATCTCTAATGGATGTCAATTATTATCATCATATTGATGATATTAGCCGGGATCACATTGATCACATAGGCTATAAATAGGTTTTTAGGACATCGTCCGTTTACCTAGACGGCTAGTGTGGTTCCTCAAGCCACACTACCAGGAGTATGAACATTCCTGAATGTTAACATAAGAGTACCTTAATGGTTGTTTAATAGTCCCGGTCACATTCGACCTTAACGACTTGGAAGCTTGAACTTAGTCCACCATCCCTGGATAGAAGGATAACTTCCCTTAACTATCATGATAGAAGGCCCTTTCATCCTTAACTATCATTTATAAACTGGCAAAATAAGTGGTCTGTGCCACTTGCCTAATCAAAACCATTAAGATTCTTTTTGGAATTATTTAGCGGAGCAAAAATTCGAATAAAATCGATACGCTTGCTTTGAAAATGATGAATACATATATATATAATTCCAAAATACTTCATTAAATTCCAATAGAAGTTACGATACTAGAAACAATGAAATAAATTGTTCATGCAAGGACTAAAGAAAGAAAAATGTCCACATAGGGACTAAAGAAATAAAAATATCCTCGCATGGACTACATTTATTATTAGAAAAAGACTTTACTCGTCCTTCTTTCCCTTAACCAGTTTGGAGAGTTTCTTGAAGAACTTGTTCGTCTTCTTCTCCGTTTTCTTTGCTTGTTGCATCTCTTTCATTCGTTCTAAGGCCTCATTAATGGCCTCTAGTGGCGGCGGAGGTTGTGGTTGTGGCTGTGGAAAACTAGGATACTGGTACCCATAACTTGGATATCCAGTAGGTGGATAAGCAGGTGGGAAAGGAGATGGGTAAAGTGCATTGTGCATAACCGCTTGCATGTAAGGGTCATGCGACCATGCTTGGTAATCAACAGTTGTCGATGAGTTAAAAGGATCATATCCAGACGTATCCGGATATGTTGGGATAGGGTTATTATAATCTGATGGTGGTGGTTGAACCATTGGTGGTGTTGTTGGTTCCACCACAGGTGACGCATTAGAGGGTCCACCCATTTGTGGGTCCTCTTGAATGGTGGGGTAGGGTTTAGGCAATGGTGGTAGTGAACCCGACTGTTGACCTGTACGTACTGACATACGTACTCCACGTTTCCTCCTCGGCGGCTCAGGTGGCGGCTGATGATGTTCCACTGGTTCCATGTGAACATCTTCTTGTATAGGAGGTGGTTGAGAGTGATGGGAAGGAGTATTGGCAAAGGTAAATTGGTTCCAATATTGGTCCCACTCATTAGGACCTTGATATGGCGATCCGACATACGAGTTTGAATCGCTCGATATCTCAACAGGGTGCGTATTTGAACCTGGCGGCGGCATCTCCGGATCGGAGTCCTCGTCCATTGGGTTTGGCTGATCCAACTGATTCTGATTAGCTGGGAGTGTGTTTAAGTATTAAACTCATCCTGATAAGAATGATGGGAATAGTGAGAGTGGTGTGAATGATGTGAATGGTACGAGTGATAAGAATTTTGGGTATGGGAAGGTGAATGTTGTGGTAGTGGCCATGAATCCCCGAGTCTTCATAGGGGTTCGGGTGATGTGGATGTGTAGGGATATGTCCTGAAGGTCCTCCCCTCATTGGTCCTTTTGCCTCTTCCTCGTACACGTGGCGGTATTTTCCTGTTAAAAATCAATTAAGAAAAACAATACTAATAACTTAATAATGAAATGAGTAATCCTAGGTCAATGCCTAGACTTGGAAGTCTAAGGAATGTGCTTGTGTAAATTTGAGATTAAACACAAAAGAATAGTGTTTAATTCTCTCAAATGTTGGCTCTGATACCAACCTGTCACACCCCGTATTTTCAACCAAACACCGGTGGGCCTGGGTGGGGAATATTGTGACGTAAAGTTGATATCATCATTGTCAATTTAAGCACAACACAGTAGAAGTCTTGGATTTAAATTACTATTACAAACCAAATGTTTGAAATACAAAATAGTATACATGCTCGTAATAGAAGATCCATAGGCGAATCATAAATTATACAAAGAAAGAATGTAAAACAGACTTTGGGCAGATCTTAGGATTTGCAAGATCCTCTTATCACTACCGAGCACTTCCAGCCTATTTTCGTATTGTACCTGGAAACTTAGTGTTTTGAAAATACGTCAGCTTTCGCTGGTAAATACACCAAACTGACTCATTTTGAAAACATTTAAATAAAATGTTTTAGGTGCGTATCAGCACAAAATCTTTTATAACTTGGCAAAGTTGACCTTGCAACCTTGTTAACAGATTCACATGTTAGTCCATACATACAGGGCCTAGTACAAAAACTGAGACATGATTAACGTACACACCACTTATGAACTCACGAAGGAGTTATCCCCGACAAGTGTGGGTAGTTGCATTTGAGCGTCTGTCGGGTGTATGCCTACACCCCGCGCTAAGGTCGTGGCCATTATCTAATATAATGAGCCGAGGATATCCAGGACACGGTAGTTAACCCCCGATGTTTAGGTTATCAAACAAAATTGATTAAAACAGAATACGCGGATTTACTAGCCACAATCCGGCATTCGATTGATCCCATTTCCGACCAAGAGGTAATAATTTACCGTAACCCAAGCCCGTATAGGGGAAATAAGTCGAGAGTATTTACCTGAGCTATTCTTCTCGAACGTAAGATTTATTAACTCAGCCGTACACAAAAGTACTAAGTGCAGATAGCATTTACCGGCAAGTCTCTAGTCTGGATTATGGCATAAGCTAACCAATTAGATACTAACAGTCTTATTTAAGTCATAGACTAAGACCGAGTAGCGTACTTGATCAAAACGTATAATGCTAGATTAAACGACGATTGGATAGAATGTAGTTTAAACCCGACAAGTACTTTGACTTGCATAATATGGGTAAACTGTAAACATTCTGGATTTGAAACTTAAATGACATGGTTAGACCCGTTTCGGTTAATTTCTGTAAACTAGTTACATATACTTAACCGTACGCATATTAGCGATATTGGGTAACCGGATAAGTCATGGATAAGTTCTATATGCCATTATATTTTAAATAAGTTTATATGCCCGCTATGGTTTTAAAGTGAAACCATGCCTCATAAGGGCATTTTAGTAATTTCATACCGTATAAAAGGAACTTGAATATAATTTAATGTTATAACTATAAGTATTCTAGAAAAATAATTAATTTATGATATAATATCAGTAGGATATTAATTATATGTGTAATTTATATTTTATGACAAAACTATGCACCAAAAAGGGTATTTTGGTTATTTTACACATAGTTTTATAAATTATTTGGGATTCTGAGTTCATATCATATACCTACTATAAAAATGTTTAAAATAAGTTTTGAAATCAGTAGGTAACAAGTCTTGGTTGATAAATATGGTTTAAAACCATATTATGCGCCGAAATGGCGTTAATGTCGTAAAATGACGATTTATGCGATCTTTAATGAAAACCGATGTTATGATTAGATTAACAAGTCTTAGATATGTTATTTAATATAACATATCAGTGGGTAAAAGATTTACTTTGAAAAGATGTGATTAAAACCATTTTATAAGCCACAAGGGCCTTATCTTCATTTATCAACATAATACAAGGTGTTGCTATTAAACTCAGTTTAATCTATTTTAACATCCCAAATAATCCTACTTATAATATTACATCAGTAGGAAACTCTTTTTCAAGTTCATTATCATTTTAATCTCTTTTTATGCAAACAGGGCATTTTAGTCAAAATGACATAATTACGGAACTTGTGCATAAACTTAGATTCTGATTATGATCATGTAATATAACCTCAGAGGGTTATGCTGCATTATATTACGATCTTAATGCGACTTTAGATCAGTATCTAACTAATCTAAATCGGGTCAGAATTGAAAGTCAAAGCAGAAGTCAAACTTCGCGACTTTCGGTTGCGAACCTACCCTAGAACTGAAATTGACAAGCCGAACATGTTCTTACATGTTCTAATAATATTACCAACTTGTTTAAGTGTCAAAACAGGTTTCATAACATATATAGGATCAATTTATGATTTTTCCGAAAAACGGGCTGTTTGACTTTTTAATATCGTAACTTTGACCCGTCAATTGGTCTAGCAAACGTGCTTTTCAGAAGGTGCCCTTTATAGGGACTAATACCTACCTTATTACGATCACTTAGCCATGTTCATTACGAACAATGGCTGGACCATAATGCTCTTAACTGAAAGTCAAGGCGTTTTCCGTAAAACGCTTGACTTTTGGCTATAGAAGCCTATAAACGAATATGCAAGAGGAAGGAACACTTACAAGAGGTTCCTAGAATGCAATAGAACTAAGTTGGATGCTCCTTTCAGTTAGGAACTTCCAGAGGAGGAAGATAGAATTGTGAAAGAGAAAGGTGCAAGTTCAAATGGTGAACCTTGGCACCTATTTATAGTTGGAGAGCTTGAAGGAGGTGATGCCAGGTGTTAAGGGGTGTAAGAGGAAGCTTACAAGTGTCCTAAAACGTGGCATAGCAGTTTGGGAAGACATGGTTTCGAATCAAATGGTTTTTGGCAATTTGTGTGGAGGCCAAGTTAAAATTCTGCAGACACAGCTCTCTGGCGGGCCGCGAGAGGCACAGGCTTGTCTCTTGCGCCCCTCGAGCGCCCCCAGGCCACTTTTACATTTTGACACTTTTAGCCCCTTAAAAGTGTCAAACACTCTAAAACCTTCTAAAACACCTTTTTAGCATATTTAGCCCTTCTTAACCAATATTTGGCATACCCGGGAGTATGCCCGAACATTGTCGAGCTCTCGGTTCGTTAAAAGGTCACACAGAGGTATAAATTAACATGTTGACACTTTTAACCCCTCCATTATCCAACTTTCACATATTTACAGAATTGAACCCTCTCATCCAACAAATGGGACTTATGAGAGTTAGGACTTCATAAAGGATCACTCAAAGGCTCATTATAACATGTTGACTCCGATGTCACTTAGAGGTTGGGCATGTTGACACAGCGGTCACTCAGAGGCCAATTCTTAGCATGTTGACACTAATGGTAACTCAGAGGCTATGTTTTAAGCATGTGACACTAATGGTCACTCAGAGGCTATGTTTTAAGCATGTTTACACTAATGGTCACTCAGAGGCTTGGTTTATGCATGTTGACATCAGAAGATCACTTAGAGATTAAGTTTGAGCATGTTGACGCTTTTAGTCCCTGCTAGTCTTTACTAGACTTAAAAATAAAAATATAACACGTGTCGCTATATTATTGGACACGATTTTACAGGGTGTTACGGTTTTAGTATCTTCAGAATCAGGAATGGCTCCTCGAATTTCATTGCTCATGGATTATTTCATGAACATAAGAGACATGTGATTACACCTAGTCCATTTTTCATGAGCCAACTGCTCAGCAGTGGTACTCTGAGGAGTAAGGTCTTCAGGCTTATTCTCTCTTAGAGCATAGTCAAAATCCAGCAAAGCAAGAGTAAGCATGAGAGAGTCTTTCCATGCGGCAAAGTTATCACCAGTCAATGGTGGAATCCAGCAATTGGGCGCTGATAGTGGACATACTATGAGCAAAATATGATACTAAGAAAAGAAGTCTCAATGTGATCTAAGGCAAGTAACACTAAGGCAGGCATAAGTAATGACCATTTTAATTATGAAGATGTGATATTGTCTATTACTATCATCAAAATAATGGACTTAGTTAAAATTCTACTTAAATGAAGACAAATCAGCTTTGGCCAAAATTGAAATCATCTAAGTATGTGTGCAAAGTAATTGTGACAAATCAGCTTTGTCCAGAAATGAGACAATCACTTTAATTATGCACTTGTTAAGTATGCTAGACATGAATGAATTAGATCAGCTTTGGCCAGAAATAAGATATTCACGTTTATAATGCACAATTAACATAGCTTCTTATTATACTTGAACAATAAATAGATGCATCAAATCACCTTTGGGCAGAAGTGATACATCAGAAGCTCATTAAAGTTAAGCTATTTTGGTTTTACAAAAAGTTATTTGATTATGATTAATTAAGTATCTACAAAACCATTTATTTAATAGCAAAGCCCCTGTTAGCGCGGATCGAACTGAAATTTAGCGTGTCCCCGCACGGGGTGAGTTTCGGATTAGTCCGAGATGGGCATCTCGGATGAGACTCAAAATTAGTCCGAGATGGGCATCTCGGATAAGACTCGAATTAGTCCGAGATAGGCATCTCGGATGAGTCTTGAATTAGTCCGAGATGGTCAACTTGGATAAGTTTCGGATTAGTCCGAAATGGTCATCTCGTATGAGACTCTGATCAGTCCGAGTTGGTCATCTCGGATGAACTCTAATTAGTCCGAGTTGGTCATCTCGGATGAGACTCTAATGAGTCCGAGACATGCATCTCGAATGAGACTCAAGTTAGTCCGAGATGGGCATCTCGGATGAGACTCGAATGAGTCCGAGATGGAGTATCTCGAATGGGTCTCGGATCCATCTGAAACTTGTCCTGCAAGATTTCAAAATCTCTAATGATGGCAGTTAGTTGTGATAAGTTTTAAAATTCGATAATTAAGGAATAATGGGATCAATTTTTCTATTTCAATGTTGATCTAAATATATCAAAATATTTCGAAAATAATATCCGTTTATTTTATAACAGATTTCAAAAATTTAATTAAATAAAAAATAGATCAAAGCTGGGAAAACACTTAATAATCCGCATTTAACTCCAAAATATAAGATTTTTTCGAATTTCATAAGAACATAATGATGAACCCTAAAAAATAAAACCAAATTCTGGAACCCGAAATCTGTATATTTTAGCATATTAATGTGGATTTCGGAACAGTGGTTATCTCGGATGTGATTAAACATCCATTAAAACGAAAATCTGAATTTCAATTCACAATTTATGTGATTTCGGATTATTATTAGGTTTTTAAAATTCTGTTTTCTAGATTTTTAATCCCAGAATAATGGATTCAAAACAGAACTGATTTATCAACATATGCTCTAATACCACATATTAATCAGTTCTGTTTAAACATAATGGAAAACATGAATAAAATACCTGTGACGGAAGACAAGCCAGCGAAGAATCCAGTCAGAGACGCAACCATGGAGTTCGACATCTTTGTCAGTATGATCTGGTTCCTCCTTAGGGTGTAAGATTATGATGGTAAGAACCGAACTAGGGATGAATTTGGTTTAGGTTATGGAGAGAGAGGTGGGTTGCAACTTTGATGATAATGATGTTATTGTAATTGTCTAACCCTAAACCTCTCTAATCTTCTCTTTATATATACACCCAAAAGGAAACCCTAACTAGTTAATAAGGGTAATATGATCAATCAACAATTACCAACTAATGTATAATAGAATTAATTTATTTTGATCTAATATAATATAAATGATTAAAATGACTACATAATTAAATATTATAAATAATATATTTAATCTTACACTTTTTGAAACACCAACTGGTCTACAAGTTGGAAAGTTTGATTTGGTGATTAAAAGTTTAATATCATAGTAAGTCTCAACTAAATTGTATGGTGATATCTTTAAACAAATTCCCAACCATATTGAATTCTATTAAACTGTTGGTGCTAAAACAGATCTTGACACCTGATGCTTCATTTAAGTAATTAAAAAAGTTCAATGTTCTTGGTTAATTTAAGTAATTAAAAAAAGTCAATGATCTTGACACCTGATGCTCATTTAAGTATATTCCATCATCTTATTCTATTTGTGTTTCCAAAAGTAAAGTAAATATTCTTCGTTAATTTTCATGTTTAAATTAATGCAGTTTCCGAGCAATGACGAGTTTCTTTCGCAGCGTCAGTTCAAAATGGCGGATTAGGTCATGTAGTAGATTGGAAAAATATAAATGGGTTGAGAAAAGTATTTGTTCTCAAGATGAAAAACGCGTTGCTTGATATATAGAATAGAGTTTTGAATGCTGTTTCAGCTTGCCGCGCTTCATCAGCAACAAATTGTAGTACTGGCCACTAGTTTATAATATTTTTCACATAATCTATACTTTTGTATTTATATAATAAAGTAAATCTATATGTACCATATGTCATTAATTAAAGTATTATTTTTTGTTTTTTCGTCTTCCTCTCCAATTTATCTTATATTAATTAAATAAATAATACATTAATATTAAAATTTTATGATCTTTATCTATATATTCTAACTTAAAGATAATCCTTTTAGAAGAAATATTATTATGTTATTCCATAATGTTATTTAAATCTTTTTAGGAGAAATATTATTATATTATTCTATAATATTATTTAAATTTATGACATTGTTACCTCAGAAAAAAGGTGAAACCCCTGTACAAAGTTAATAAAATAAGTGATATGACCTTTAGTCTTGTGTCCACTTATCAATTACAACACAATAAAAATAATAAAAAAACATTTAGTACTTTAATCTAATAAAATTAGCAAAGAAACTTCATTATATTGTGATGATGACGTCATAGAAATGTGGCATATGACATGTTTGGATATCGACACATGTTATTCTTGCTATTTCATTGAATTCAAGTTCAAGTTAAATTTCCCTAACATATAAATAAATTTTTATCATGAGAAAGTACAAATATATTATAAAGATTAAAGCATCATGCAAATATATCATAAAGATTAAAGTATCATGTTTTTATAAAGATGCTACTTTTATACATTTGTAAGCCTAAAAAATATATAAAGATAAATTACTTATAAAACGACTCGAGTTATCATTTCAGGATGTTTTTGCATTCTCAAACCCTCGAAATTTGAATTAGTTTTCTATTTCTCAAATTATATTCCATTATCGTCTCTAGCTGCAGCCAAATATTGCATTTCTATCTTTGTTGTTTCAATTTTCCCACTTCCACTTTCACCACTGAACAAACATATATGGTACCGAGTAGTTATAAAACATGAACACATTATCACAAGTTAAGTTATGTATCAATATATTAGTTAGTAACAAAACTATCACTAGAATGATATAAGTAATTAAAGTGAGTAAAAGAGTTCATATAAGGTACTTTAGGCTTACAGAGTTACTGTAACAGTGCATTAATTTCTTGAATTGTTTATGTAAGTCCTTTAAGAAGTAGGATGACGCTAATATATTTTTTATTATTTTGTATATAAATTTAGATTTATTCAATCCGTGTAATGCAAAAGATTTTTAAAGATATAATTTTCTTTACTATATACTATCAAAATTGTATTTATTCAACCCATACAGTATCTAAGGTTTTTAAATATATAACATTTTTGTTTTTTAATATATAAAATTACGTTTATTCAATCCTTGTTAAATGAGTCTTTTAAATATATTATTTTATTATTTAGTATATAAAATTAGATTTGTTCAGCCCGTATAATACACGAGTTTCTAACATGGTATTAAACGTATACAAATATAGAATTTCCGAGAAAACATATAAATACATTTTACGTTCATAGACGTTAATAAAATTTGATTTAATCAGTTTGAAGCGAATGGATATTTAAAAATATATCCAGGCCGATCCTAATGACACATGCATGTAAGCTTAACAATCTGTGAAAATAGTGTCATGTATAATCACAACAGGGAAACACTACAAGAAAAGCTGGTTTTCACCAACGCAAATTTCCCGTTGGAAAAAGCCGACGGACAACCCCAACGTATATCTTCAAGATCCATTTTGATTAATTTTTGTTTTCAAAATTTAATAGGCTGCCGGTGATATGTCGGAAATCTAGGACGCCCCGAACATTCGTCGGCTATTTTCTAGTGATAATAGACCAATGGTTATCTTACCAGACTTTTTCAGCTTTCATTCCCAATCAGTTGTCCGAATGGTTTCCAAAAGGCATGTTTGTTGGAAACGTACCGTTTAATAAAAGCGATTCTTTATCAGTTATGCCGGTTCATTTTCTTTATCGTTTTCCTCCCCCCCCCCCGCCTAGCCTCCTAGCATATCTGAAAAAAATAGGGGGAGGGGTGTCAATTAACAATTCGCCATTAAAAATGCCTCAGCCACAGTCTATTTGGCAATCAACACTACAATCTCGACTCTCAAGCCTCACATGTCACTTCTTATGAACTATAACTAGGGTTGTAATCAAACTGAACGAACACGAACAAGGCCATGTTCATGTTCGTTCATTAAGGAAATTAACATGTTCACGAACGCATAGCGAACATAAGTTTATGTTCGTGTTTGTTCGTTAAAAAAATTTAGTTGTTCGCGAATTGTTAGTGAACACTTGTCTTGAACACAAGCGAATGCAGACGAATAAAAACGAACGTATATGAACATTTATCTTAAAAAAAAACATTGGACATAAGTAGTTAAATAATGATAAATCAAAACACAAGAAGTTTACTACAACCACCAAACGATGAATCAAGTTTAGCTAACTTAGACATAATTATTCAAAGTTTAACTAACTTAGACATAATTATCTCAAAAAATGTCTTGAATGCCCAAATTTTAGCTAACTTAGAAAAAAAAACAAAGTTTAAAGTTTTCAATATGTTTAGATAAAAGATTTATCATCTATTATTTTTTAATATAATCAAACGAACAAGAACAAACGTAAACGAACGAAGATGAACGAACATAACCGAACATATTACCGAACACTCACGAACACAGTCGAACGAACGAGACCTTTGTTCGTATTCGTTTGCTAAGCTAACTGAACGAAATTTTTTGTTCGTGTTCGTTCGTTAAGCTAATCGAACGAACATCAACAAACCTCCTGCTGTACAATTGACGAACTGTTCGCTGAACGTACGGTTCATTTATAGCATTAACTATAAGCCATGGTTCTTTGATGTTCAATTTCAAATCAGATTTCTAGTGGCATATACTTATAATCAAAATTGTTTTCTTCTTTCCAAGTAACCCATGGAGCTAGTTTTTGTGATTTCCATGATTTCTTATGCCTCAAGCAGTGAAAACATAATCTCACTTTTTACACACATTGTGAAGAATCTATTAAAAAATCAAAATCAGGTAAAAATATTATTTGGATTAGCTAAATTTATATCATGAGGCTAGGAATAGTTTGGTAAGCAAAAGTGCTTCAACCTACTCGAGGCTAGAGGTGCATAAAAAATCCGTATAGGGGACCGTTTTTTTAATACTCTGGTATTCTATATCTGAAATCCGAACCAACCCTATTCATAGGGTATAGACAAGATATAAATTTTGGTCTCAATACCTGGAACCGGAACCGATTATACCCGATTAATACCCGAAACCGGAAAAGAACCGGAACCGGAACTGGAACCGATTATACCCGGCTATACCCGATACATGTTTTTAAATCTTTCTTTTAAATTGATGTTAGTGCATTTATTTTAATTTTCTTACGTTATACAATGCATATTTAATAACAAACAAAAATACGAGAAAATTAGGTAATAAAAATGCAATAGAGTATTAAAAAATACGAAAATATAGAACTAAAAAACTTGGAAATAGGGTATAAAAACCTGAAAATATGGTATTTTAATAACCGGTTTCTTAAGAATGGAAACCAAACCCAGAACCGAGCACATAGGTTATGGGTTTTTGGTCAAATAACCGGAACCGAACCAGTTATAACCGATTCCAACCCTTAAAACAAAAAACTTAACAATTCCATAACCAGAACCGGATATTAAAAATACCCACTTTGTGCACCTCTAGTCGAGGAGGCATGCCATCAATATGCAAAAGTTTTATTTCCGTATATTTTTTACCATCTCAGAATTACTTCCACACATCAACGTATATAAATTCTATGTTTCAGTCAAAGGTAGGAAATTTATTTTGTTTTTTTTGGATAATTGGCTTAATTAATCAATGACCAACAAATTTTGGTTGCAATAGATGAGGTATGCATTTTATTCACACTAAAAAGCACCTCTTTTACGGATATCATTTGGATTTGTTTTCATCCCTTAGAATATTATAGTTACCCTAAGAGTTTTTTTTTAATCGATTTTTTTTCGAACAATCAAATGTGCTATTTTACATAAATGTGTTAATTTATGTTGTGGAATGTGAATGCCCAACCCACTTTCTTCTTTGGGTCAGCCAACACAACAAAACCCAATTAAAACTGATATGATTGACCCAAAATTTTATTTGAATAGGTTATCGGGTAAAAAGTTTTAGCCTTTAAAAATGGTATAACCCGATTGATCAATGCCTATAAGTTTTATAGGGGATATATGCGTAATTCAAGCCTACCTTGTGAGTGTGACATTAAAGTTAAACGTGGAGTTGCTGTGTGAAAAGTTGCACAAATTCTTTTGAAGTATGATTACGCTTTAGCCTTTAAGAGGAGGTAGGGTTGAATCATTATATAAGAGACTCCATGATAAAGTTCATGCTTGTCCTTTGAGATCATATGAAAATTATATGCATGTTACCTGTAGGAAAGTACAAGACAACACATACTGTCCAAATTTAAAAATAAGTATACGTACATAATTAAATTTTTTAGTATCCTCCCGTTAGCATATATATATATATATATATATATATATATATATATATATATATTTTGAAAATATCATGAAAAAACTGCATATAAATAAAAAAACTAAAAAATCCTAAAAAACATAACAATCTTTTTACAACTTTTATAAAAAATCGCTACTTTTCATGTATAAAAAAACTTTTTTTTTCACAAAAAAAAACTTGTACTACACATGTGCTGTGCATTATATGCTTAAATTTAGCTTTTAAGTGTAGTTTTGCTTTTAGATTTGGATTTTTTAGAGGTTTAGGATTAGGATTAGGTTTTTTGGTGTGGGAGGAATGGGGGTTTAGGTTTTTGAGAGGTGCGGATGGGGGTTTTGGTTTTCTGGGGGTTTACGTTTAGTGTTTAGTTTTAGTTTTTTTTTTTTTTGAGTGAGGGTGGAGGGTTTAGGTTTTTTTTTTTTTTTTTTTTTTTTTTTGGGGGGGGGGGGGGGGGTAGGCTTTTAGTGGTAGGATGGGTTTAGGTTTTTAGGGAGTGGGGGTGGGGTGGGGGGTTTAAGTTTTTGGGGGTGTCGGTAGGGGGTGAGTTAGGTGGTTTAGGCTTTTTCATATTAATTCACGTGTGCAATACAACATTTTTTTTGAAAACAAGTTTTTTTATATATTATATATAGTGAATTTTATTAAAAAAATCTCATAATCCATCCCCTATATATATATGTGTGTGTGTGTGTGTATAGAGGAAGATTCATTTAAGAGGAAATTTTATGTGAGAAGAAAAAGAAGAAATGACATAATGGTAAAACATTAAATAATTTATAACTCCTCTCATTAATTATGTTATCTCTTATTAATAAAAAAAAAACAATATATCCTACACATTTCAATATTTATCCTACATATATCTTATACTTATCGGAATTTACCCTACACACATGTAAATTTACCCTACACATTTCAAAATTTATCCTACACATACTAAAATTTATCATACACATGTTGAAAATTGTCCTTCATCATAAATTATTTTATGAGTTAAATGCTTGGTTGGTCCCTGTGGTTTGCAAATCTTGCAGACTTGGTCCCAGTGGTTCACTAATTACACACTTGGTCCCAGTAGTTTCAAATTTTGCACTCGGGTGGTCCTTACCACTAACCTTTGTTAGATTTCTCAGTTAAGTATATGCAAAATTACTATATTACCCTCCTTCACAAACCTGCAACCTCCACATCCACCTTAAACCCACCACCACCTCCACCGTCAACTGACCACCACCACTGCAACAATCACCGGAAAGGTTAGAAGAAGGAGGTACACCGAAACCGAAGGGGTGTTGATGCGGTATTCTCGGCGGCTTCAGTCTCTCTGAGTTTAATAATTTCCTGTGACATTGACTCGATCGCCTGAACCGAAACCGTGCTCCTCGACTCCAACTTCTCGACCTCTTTCTTCGTTTTCTCAATCTTCACATAATCACCTCTCTTCAACTCCATCTTCCTCAGCTGTTCCGTCTTCTTCTCATGCTCAATTTTCAAACTCTCCGCATTCTGCAAAACCAACCACCACTCAACAACACTTAACACAAAAATCGCCACATTCACAACAGATCACATGACCATAACAACATTACCTTAACCTCATCATATAGCTTCTTCTCCCATTCATAAAGCCTCACAACCGTCAAACAATGGCTGCCCTGGATGCCCATCCCATCAACTGCCCCAATGCCTGCGATTCCGTTGCAATCGAACTTCACCAACCCGTTGAACCGCTGGCTCGAGTTCCACGAACAGAAAAAACAGTTTGGCCCAACAACTAATTTCGAGAATTCTGCAAACAATTGAAACAAATTTCAGATCTAAACGAACTGCAAGCTACCGGTTAGATAGATGCGGCAAAGCAAATAAGAAATCAGCGATGGAAACAAACGCCGCCGAAAAACCTGCAACTTGCCGGAGCGCCGGAGAAGACGACTGAAGCCGCCGAGAATACCGCCTCAACACCCCTTCGGTTTCGGTGTACTTCCTTCTTCTAACCTTTCCGGTGATTGTTGCAGTGGTGGTGGTCAGTTGACGGTGGAGGTGGTGGTGGGTTTAAGGTGGATGTGGAGGTTGCAGGTTTGTGAAAGAGGGTAATATAGTAATTTTGCATATACTTAACTGAGAAATCTAACAAAGGTTAGTGGTAAGGACCACCCGAGTGCAAAATTTGAAACTACTGGGACCAAGTGTGTAATTAGTGAACCACTAGGACCAAGTCTGCAAGATTTGCAAACCACAGGGACCAACCAAGCATTTAACTCATATTTTATCTTGAAAACATATATTAAAAAAAATGAGTTACAAGTTTAATTAATTAGCTAATTAATGACAATTATAGATTTATCTATATGACATTTTTCATAATATTAAATACACACATTAAATGAAGTGAATGAAAATTTTCTATTGGTTTAAAAGTTATTCTTTTTATTCTTACAAAGTTTTTCTTCTCATTTGAACTCTCCACTATGTATATATATGTGTATATATATATAGGATCAAGAACAAGGGAAAACCACTCCAAGTTGTGATAATTTAGAGAACTCGACATTCACATGCGAGTTTTGCCTTATTTTTTCACACCCCTATATTAAAATATTTAGAAAGACTATTGTAAAAAAATCGAAGTGGTGTTTTCGGCCCCTTACAGCAATTAATATTTAGAAAGACTATTGTAAAAAAATCGAAGTGGTGTTTTCGGCCCCTTACAGCAGTTGTAAAAAGCTGATAACATAAGTATAATATCACTTTTTACAACTATCGTAAATGAAAAAAATACTAGTTTTTTTTATTTTATTTTTTTGAAAAAGTTGATCTTTTTTTAGGATTTTCGGCATAAAAAAAATTGAAAAAACCTTTCGTAAGGCCAAGTTCTCTAAGTTCTCATAATCCGTATAAGTTTATATTTTACCCTAACGCTATATATATATATATATATATATATATATATATGTATATATATATATAATGTAAGTATACGAAGAAAACTCCAACTAAATGAGAAAACTATGGAAAGCTGGTTTGGGTGGACAAGATTCATACACATCATCCATTAGAAACACAAGGCTAAAGGGAAATTTGGTCTTTTTGTTCAACTTTGTACCATACCAACCCACACTCTTCCCGAAGATCTATCGATTACCCCCCCCCCCCACCAAGCCATCACCTTTTTGGAACAATCATGTCTTCTAAATCCCTTTTGTTTCCACCATTGTTCATTATCCTTCATTCATTTCTTCTCACACAAAACCCTTATTGTTTGTTTTCTTCTCTGTTTTTCATGGGTGACCCACACGACTTCGTGTATGATCTTCAAGCTTACTCTCCTAGTTGTGTTTTCTGGAACAACTTCATCGGTGATAAATCTCCGACGATTTACTTTAATCGGGGTTCATCTTCTTCAGGTACATGTTTGTGGTGTGTTGACAATGTTATGTGCATTTATGGTTTTCCTAGTTGGTGTGGTTCAAGCATATATTTGTTATTTTTTTACAACTCAATCATGTTTCATAATATGTACTTCCATTTCAAATAGTGGTAACTAGGTATTCTACATCCGATGATATGTTTTGGTTCTCATTTTTTTGTTTGTGATGTTTTACATAGGAAAACATGTTTTTTTATTTGTTTAAACTTTTTGAAGTTTTTCGTATGCTTCATTTTTTAAAATCAGCAAGCCGCTTTGCTTTTGTTGTTTGAAACATATGACTAAATAACCTTATGATTTATGGCATTTTCTTTTTTTTACAAGTCTGTTATGTTATTTGGAAATCATATCTACGTAACTTTCATCATTTTTTTTCTAATTATAATTAGGAGTTGGATATGCTATAGAAGAAAACATCCGGGCAGACATAAAGGTACATAAAACACACTTTCAAATGTGTTCACCAACTGAGTAAGGTTTACCATCCACATATAAAAGGCTTTTTTTCTAGAAAAATAGCTTAAGTTTTGTCTTATTCTCGTTTTTCTAATTATTGATGCTAACTCTTTTTTTAGATATGTGGAGTGATGCGTATGGCAAGGAATCGCAGTTACCTGCATGTACCAATGATAGAGGAAAATCCCCACTAATCGGGCCTGATGTTCATGAAGGTTTTCTTTACCCTTTTGCCATTTTATTTTGCACATTGGTACTCCCTATTTTGTAACATCTGAACGCGATTTTGGTTTGAAAAAAAAAAAAATTTTTAAAATATTCATTTGTAACACGTGTTACGAGGTTTACTCCATTAAGTCTTTGCTTTTGCTTAGGTCCGATTAATGTAACATTTTGAATAGTGTAACACATCTAACACATGTAGACATCATGTTGTATGTTTGGGAAAAAGATATTTTTGTCTACCACACATATATTTTCTTAACCTAAGGTGATGTTTACACGTGTTACACCAATCAAATTATACCCAACTAATGCAACACATATATTGTGGGTCAACAACACGTGATATATGTAACACGTATAAAATTAATTTTTGTACATGTTTTCTGTAATGACCACCATAACACTTGTTAACTGGCTAAAAGTATACTTTCCCTCAAAGTAACATACTATTTTACACGTGTCACGTACATAACAAAGTATCTTTACATTGGTAACATGCAATGTTACCAACAATCTAAAAGAAAAACTTAAAAAAACATCTATTGTAACACGTGTTACAAGGTTTACTCAGTTAAGTATTTCATTTTCTTAAGTCAACTAAAATCGACATTTTCATGTTAGGCATCATGTTAGGTGTTTAGGGAAATAGATAATTTTGTCCACCACACAGATAATTTTTTTATCCTAACATGATGTTTACACGTGTTACACCAATCAAGTTATACCCACCTAATGCAACACACATTTGGTGGGTCAACAACATGTGATATATGTAACAAGTGAAAAATTCATTTTTGTACATGTTTTTAGTAATGACCGACGTAACACATGTTAACTGGCTAAAAGTATACTTTCCCTCAAAGTAATAGGACCGTTTTCCATTTGTCACATACGTAACAAAGTATCTTCACATTAATAACATGCAATGTTACCAAAAAAACTTAAAAACATCCATTGTAACATGTGTTACAAGTCCGATAAAAGTAACATTTGTCATGATAGGCATCATGTTAGGTGTTTTGGGAAAAAAGATAATTTTGTCCGCCACACAGATATTTTTTAACCTAACATGATGTTTACATGTGTTACACTAATCAAATTATAACCACCTAATGCAACGCACGTGTGGTGGTTCAATAGTATGTGATATATGTAAAACATGTAAAATTCAATTTTGTACATGTTTTCACCTATGACTTCCATCAATTTAAAAAAAGTTAAAAAAAATCCATTGTAACACGTGTTACAAGGTTTACTCATTGTAACACATATTTTTTACCGAAGCACACATTTTTTCCAATATATCATGATGCCAACTTGTGTAACATGTAGCCCTTATCAAAATGTACTTTCCTTCAAAATAGTAAGCAGTTCTAACATGTGTTACACATGCAGCCCTTATGTTAAAGGTGGGAAAAAAGATACATTTTATGTTACTTCTGACACCTGTTACATGTATTACTTCTAACACATCTTATATACAGAAGATCAACAAGGAACACCCCGCTACCACGTAACTCAGACCCCACAAGGAACCAAATTTTTGACTCCTATTGTGGACAAAGAGTTCCATCCTGTTCTTGGAAAATCATACGAGACATTCGAAGAGCTTATTACAATGTATAAGGCATACAAATATCAAGTTGTGTTCAATGTTAAAAAGGCGCAAACCAAGGTTTTGAATGGATATGCCATGCACAAATATCTGAGGTGCTCGAAAGCTGCTAAACCGCGGCTGAAAAGGACGTTCGACACTCTTTGTGAATCTTTGGTCAGACCAACAGGAAAAAGTACATTCACACTCACTGATTGCAAGGCCCAACTTCTTATTCTAATCACCTAAAACCCTTTTCGTTTTTGTAGACAATTTTATTGGTGTGCATAATCACCCCTTTACTAACCCATTGAATCATGACCTATCAAAAATTTCAAGAAAACTCCCATTTGTAACCCAACAATTTATCCACCGAATGAGCATTAATCGTATTGGTTCATTCAAGACCCACCGGTTTCTTCACAACATGCATGGTACTCCTAGTGACTTTAAAAACTTCAGCCAGCAATTGAGGATTTTCATAGGTAACCGAGACGCTCAACTTTTTGTGGAACGCCTCTGTGATCGAAGCGAAAAATTTTCAAACCTCAACTACAAATTTGTTGTATCTGAAGGGAAATTGAAGGTTGTGTTCTAGGCTGATGAGATATCCAAGCTAAACTACAAAACTATCGACAATGTACTAGCGTTCGATGCTACCTACCAGACAAACAAGTGAGTAGATATGTTACATACATAACACAATTACCTAACATATGTAACATGTTATAATTCCAACATATACATAGTTTTTTAAACGCATTTTAAAGTTTTATGATAACCACCCACCCCTGTTTTTTCAAGTACAACATGATTTTTGTACCATTCACTGGTGTAGATAACCACTTGCATTGTGTGACCTTTTGTGTTAGGTTGCTTTTAAATGAGATTGTTGAATCCTATAAATAGTTACTCCAAGCGTTCTTGAAAGAACATGGGACCCCAACCCCAATTGGTCTTAATCGATTAGGAACCGTTGATGAAAGAGGCTATCCAACAAGTTTTTACAACATCTCGTCATAGAATTTGCATGTGGCATATTATGAAGAAGCTACCAACCAAGGTGAAGGATAAGAACTTAGATATTCTTTAGATTTTTTTTCAGTACCTTAACACAAACTTATTTTTTCTTTACCTTGTGAACAGATAGCGGGTGACCTGCTGCAAAATACCAATGTGAGGGCTTGCATTCACCGGCTAGTTTGAAATGTTTACATAAAGCCATCTACCTTTGAATCCCGATGGGCAGCCTTGTTGGAAAATTTTGCATTACAAAACCACCAATGGCTCCATGAGATGTACGAAATCAGGGAACGTTGGGTTCCTGCATACTTCATAGATATCCCTATGTGATGTTTGATGAAAATGACTTCACACACCGAAAGTTCAAATGCAGCTTTTAAAGTTTACTCTACCAGCTCAAATACACTTGTTCACTTAATGCTATGTTATGAGGCACGAATTGACAGCCAGCATTACCACCAAAGAGTTGTTGAATTCAAATCTTCTTCCATCATGTACAATGGAAAAAGCAATCTGCCCATTGAACAGCATGCATTTGCTATTTATTCTCATTATGTTTTTCATATCGTCCGAAAGAAAATGTTCAAGGACAATTTTTTTTGCTGCATCTCAAACAAGTGTCAAAAGATGGCATAATGGTGTTTTCAATCACACACGAAGACAATGTATTCACGATTAGCTTTCACAAAATATGTTCCTAATGTTGCATATGCTCCACTAGGATCCCTAACACATGTTACCTATATTTTTACGATCTGTTGTAACAGCCCGTAACACGTGTTTACCTTTAAAAATTGCAGGTCAAGTTTAACAATGTTGATAAGACAGCAGAATGCTCATGCCGTGGTTTCACCCGAATAGGCTACCTATGTCGCCATGTCTTTTTGTTTATCGCTTACATCATTTTGACGCAATCCCACCCTAGTACATCGTCGATAGGTAGCGACATGATATTTTGCTAAAGAGAGTGTTTTCAATCGATAGTCATTATGGTTTACATGCAATCGCAATCCATTATGCGCCATGAGACTATCGAGGTGGTCTCTGACTGTGTGGATGTTGCTAGAAACGATACTGATTCTTACTGGAATAGCTAAACATCATCAAAATGAATTTGTTAACAAAGGGATTTATTCTGATGCAAGACCAAGTGTCAACTGAGGATGTCTTTGAAGAACTGATCGACCAACCAATAAAGAGCGAGATGGTGGTGAATAACCCTACTGTGGCACGCAACAAAAGATATGGTAAACACCGTTGCGTTACTAGTAGTAGTCATCAGCCAGCACCAAAACCTCAAAATACCCCTCGACTGTACCGAACCTGCATGAAGTACGTCACCAACCATGATTCTCGTAATTGTAGAAAATTCACAGATCTTGATAGCATCAATCAGCCTCCCAACCCCTACAGGGACTTCATCTACCCTTTAGTCGTATTTGCTAGCTTAGGGCGATCGTTGAACAAGTTACAAATTTTTGGCACGTGTTATGTACGTGTACAGTCTTTGCATTTTGCACCTACATGCAACAACAAACTGTTACATTTGTAACACGCATTATCCAATAGTTGATTTTGTTAACCTAATCTATTTTCCACTACGTCTATTTATGATGCTTAGTGTGTTGTTCGTAACTTAGTTTAAAGTATTACTGTTTCATGTGAAACATAAACAATGTCCCATAATGTTTATAGAGGTTCAACATATAATTTGGTTGTAATTTGACAATGGCATGGTTGCCCTTAACTTATGTTACTTAATTTAATCTTTTACAAATGTGATTGAAGAGCTATTTGTGTGTTTTAATGTCTTGCTACATGGTACTGAGTGCACTAACAATCCATCATGTAATCGTTGCCATTTACGTACGTTACCACAGTAGATATATGTATGCATTGGGCACTCACCCTCCCTTTTTTACACATGTGTTTGGTGGGCTATGTAATTTTGTGATTAACGTATGATACACGTTGCCGGAAAACAATTGTTGACCACCCAGTTTTCATCTACTACTTAGTTGTACTAGGGACCCACCACTTAAACACTTTTCATTGGTCAAAATCTAAAAATCTACTTTTACATAGCACACTTACCATGCAAAGCAAGTTATTAATGAGTAACACATGTTACAAACGATATTACATAATTCTCCACGTTTTTTCAATCCACACCCTTCATATATAGTATGGTTTCCAGTGACTACATTGTCTATCATAGAGTTATCTGACTTTAGTTGCCTATTTCCTTTTAATACATTTCCAAAACATTGGTCTACTTTACCAAGCACCATAAAATTACCTTTTTTTCGAAATCAACACACATGTACCACAATTACATAGTTCCATTCATTCACCATCTATACATCCAACGATCACATATCAACATACGTTTCTAACCACAAGTGTGTAAAAACAGACACCAACATATTACAGACAAGACCAGAATGATCATATTGTATTTTTGGTTATGACCATAAATCACCAGCCACATAACTTCAAATAAACAAAATAAGTGGTGCCCAAGATAACTACAAAAACCACCAACCATAAATCACCAGCCACATGACTTCTTATAAACAAAAGATGTGGTGTCGAGATAACTATAAAAACCACCATACAAGTTCACAACAAAACTCATACAAAAGACCACACTACCCGCTCAAGAACCCCCCCCCCCAAATGTTGCGGCTTCTATCTTACCTTTTAAAGTGTTTGACGGTGATAATATAATAGGAGTGGCATACTTCATCCGTAACTTTCTCACCTCTTTCATTTTCCTGCTCCCATTTGAACTAAACCTAGCTTCAAATGTTCATGGATGCCCATGAACTTTTCCATGTGCCTCATTAAGAAGACACCTGTATTCCCATTTGTGGCCCAATCAAACTTCTTCTACTTGATTTCCAGGTTCTTATCACCGAAGCCGTTGGATGGTTTACCTCTTCCAAGTAACGTACAAACATCTCCTTCTAGTAACATATAAGAGAGATCAAAGTCAAATGGTATACTACTTACGCACAATCCAAATATAAGCATTTGATACTTTACTTACATATTTATATGGTGTTGACTTGTCGATGTAAGCATCGCTATCCAACACCCGACATGTGAAGTTTTCGACGCCATTGTCGATCAATGTAATTGTCGGGTTTTTCATCTAAAACACTAGGAAATAGAAGTGCCCTCCCTCCAATATTGAAATCAACACCATGTCGAAACTTCTCATGTCAAACAACTTTTGGTTACCATACATACCTGCTTGCATATTCTTCCTAAACCTGTCCATACATTTCTCATGTTGCATTTCCTAACCAAGCAGCATCCACTCAAACTGAAGCATAAATCAAGTAGCAGTAATTACCCTATGTTCATCACACACAAACAATTCATGGCTATTAAAAAAAACTTACAACTTCTCTTGTCCCCATAAACAAACAGTTATGCGACCTTGGTGCTTTGAATTGTTCTTCATAGTTCAGCACCTCAACCCAACAGTCAATAATCCGATCAATCATGAGAGCCCATGCGTTCAACTTTTTAAACATAATAGCTCCATACAACCCAAATTACAATGAAAACAACAATTTTGTTACTCATGTTACCAGTACAGACATTGGCACGCAGACTAGATTGTATGTACTCATCCACACGCAAATTTTCCTTACTCTACTGTATGGTTCGCTCTATATTCTTCGTTGATAAAGCCCTCCACCCATACCTGTCCTCGCTCTCTCCTATCACATGGGGTTATCACATGTTACTCAACATAGAAAACAAAAAAAAAATAAAAACAAAAAACTAAACAAAAAATCTAAATTGGTTACATTCGTATAGAGCACTTACACATTTATTTGAATCACTTCCTTCCTACTTGAATCCCTTTGTAGGCTATGTAATATTCCCTCATCATTGCGGATGTACTCCCAAATACGCTTATCATCCTTACCTATATCTTCATTAATGTCAACCCCCTTCTGAAGTAAGGAGATTTGTTAACATATGTTATCGCGTTCTCTCTAACTGGGTTTCTTCTTCCCGCCTCCATCTTTGCTAGCATCCTTTCCATGTTAGCTTTCGCTATCTATTCTACATAAAAACCCATATTCTTTACGTAGATCGCGTTGTCAAAGATGCTGATGGGCTCTACCATCAGTGGCTCAACTGACATTATAATGCCCCCTGATGTCCCAACCACTTGATCAGGTATGATTCCTGTCACGATGAAGTAACATATATGGCATTAGTAGTTTACACATGTTACATGTGTTAGATAATCGGCAACACACGTTACTCACATGTAGTGACCATGTAAAACAACGAGGGTATATAAGACATACCAGACGTATTTTCACTTCTCGACTAGACATCATGTATTCGAGCCCCCTCATTAGTTTTTGAACTTACCACATCAATAACTGTCAAGGATAACATGTGTTACATTCTTGTTATTAGAATCGAAACGCACTGCCAATTATAGGAATGCGCACATGTCAAGTTCTTACTCCTATCATCTTCCAGTTGGTCAACCCAACTCTCCAGCAAGGTATGTTTACCCACTTCCTCGTTCCGATCATCATTTTTAAAGCAATGGTTCCATCATTTTTTCTATCAGCATTCAACGTCTCACCCAACTGTTTTTTTTCTTCTACATCAATTTGCTTCCCTTCTGCAACATTCATGTGTGGGATCAGGTTTTGCCAAGGTACCCCTTCAAATTCTCTTTCTATATTAGACAGGAGGTGAAAAGGCGCATTTTCTGCTAAAGCGAGGGGTAATAAAAAAAGTTACACATATTAGTCCTACATATGACAGACTTATTACACATGTTATCTTTATTATCCAAATTTTATTTTTATTGTAACACACATACCAACATCATTAGTGCCCCTTATCTGTGCGCCCCTATCATCATAAGTATCAGTCACACCACCATCTTGTTCGCCTTGTGCACATCCTATCAGCGGAAGTTCTGTGTTCACCACCTTATCACTGTCTTCCTGCTTCTCCTCATGTACCTTTGCGCCTTTTACAAAAGAATAAAAAATAATTAATATCAACCACTTTTTCCAGACTAACTTAGATCCACAACCTCATCAGAAAAATAATAAATCCACACCAGGCGGTGGGGTGGTTAGACATGTTCTTTTACCGTGACACAAATTCCCAATGTAATACACATACCAATATCCTTTTTGGTCGTTGTCATTGATATACTATCATCATCAGCATTAGCCCCATTACCATCTTCTTCGCCTTTTCCAGATTCAAAGTGTGGAAGTTTTGTTGTCACTACCTGATCACGCTCCACCGTGTTCTCATTTTCTTCCACCAGGCGGCAGTTTTGCTTAATACTCATCTAATAGACATACCCAAATCACGGGTCCCCCGTAATGTTATAGCTCCATAAACACTAGGTTAAAGCTCACTGCCATCTGACTCAACGTTTTCAAATTCCACAGTTAGATCTCTGGGCGTTCCCTCATCATTGTCTATCGTCTTCTCAATTTCAACCTCAGCGGTGTCATTTTTTCTATTTCTTTGCAACCTGGAAACAAACTTCTTTTTATGAGATAAAACAAACCCCAACTACGTCATACGTAACATGTGTTACAATAACAAATAAAAAAAATTCTATCCAATTTTTACCCTTGTTCCTGCCGGTTGGTTCCATTGCAATCTCACTTATTATGTTCTCTTTTTCTTGCAACAAAGACCCCTGCACACATAGATGCTTTTACACATGCTTTTACACATAGTGTTCTCATGCACATACCTCCCCACCTTCATTCGGAATACAAGCTACCTTAGTAGATTTACACCTACTTTTCAACTTAGACTTTGTTCTACTCTTTAACTTTTCTTGCTTATCAATTGTTTTTGATATTGGCTTGCAACAATTGGACTTGTAATAGTTGGACTCGAAATCTCCACAATTGTTCCGTCTATGTATATAAAAAGACAAGAGCAACGTTTTTTAAATTCGCCTCACAATGTAAAAGAAACGGATACTTTCATTAACAAATAAACTAGCACATTATTTGTTACCTTCACTTGCTTAATCACTAACATGCTCGGTAGGTATATCACCTGTCTTCATGGTCAATGCCCCTAAAACACTATTATTCTATTGCCTTTTCGCCCCCCCTCCCCATTTCCCACAACATTCAACCACGGTGGTTTTAGATCTAGCAAGCTCTCATATCTAGCTCTTAACGTTTGCACCTCCACATCTTCTTGGCTCTCACTGCACAAGGCCGAACATGTCTTCTATTCTTCTCTTTATTCTCTTCGCAACATCTATTAATTTATTAACCACCATTTCCCTCTCCTATTTTTTTCACATAATGTATACACTGTTACAAGTCATCCCATATGTTTCAATGATATGTAATTATTGCTTCATGTTCTTAGACAATAGCTTTACATTCTTGTACTATTGCTTCATCATCACCCCTCATGTTATTACATACTGCCAAATCTTTTAACTTTCCGATCCCAAAACCGCCCGTCCTAATCTTCAACTTCTCCCTTTGTTTAAGCTTTGCCTTGGTCCAGAATGTCATAGGATAAATACTATAATCCACATCCATCCCTTGGTACTTGACGCTTTCCACGTACAACAGCTGAAATTTTCACACACAACAGTTATATATGTTAGGCATACAATGCAGGTGTTACACATGTAAACACTAGTACAAATTCAAGTCATATAAACACTTATAATTAGGACTGTCAACGCTCATGTAAACATCTTATTTGGGTCATTGCTTTTCCATTCATTCTTGCACTTTTTCATCTTCTCTAATATAACTAGCACCAATCGAAATATGCAAAATCTAGCTCACTCGTGATGTGATCAAATATCCATGGCCGAAGGAAACCTTTTTTGTGGCAGTCAATCGTCAATCATGACTATGACAAAACACATTAAGAAGTCCATTCAAAATCAAAGTTATCCCCCCCCCCCCCCGTTTTAAGTCTTAGTCATGTCAACCATATTTGTTGGCGAAACAAAGCATCCTGGGAACCTATCTTTCCACCTGCTAACTGCTTAATCCTTCTTGTCTAGCTTAGGCAGAGAGCTTAACCACACACCATAACGTGGTATGCTAAGTAACTTATGAACGGCTTCAGCGTTTACCTTGATCTTGCCGCAAGACATATTTATCTTCATTGTTGAAGGATTAAACCTTTCTACCACATAGTTGGCTAGCTTTGCCAGTATGCCATCAACCTTGAACTTTAGAAAACGATAGAATCCCATCTCTTTCATCGCAATTCTTTGTTCGAACGACAACGCATTAGTGCATCTGGGGAGTTAGATTGGTGATGATCTTGTTCTAACACTGGCCAATCATCCCTCTTTGACCTTTTCCTTAACCTACTACCGTATTCCCTTCATTTTCTTTGACTTCTTCATCCCATTCTTCGTTTGTTTCTTTATCTAGCTTCTTTCGCTTTTTGGCCATCTTACCCGTTTCGGATGTTGTGATTCTCTTCATTCCTGTAAAGCCCAATGCCAGCCCGGGTAGTAAAGCCATAATAACATAACTTACATTCCAGTTTTTAAACCTACTTCATATAAAACAGGTGTAACATAACTAACACATGTTACCTTATCCGTTTTTCTACACCGAAGTTGCACACTCCCCTAATCGTGACTTCTTTTCTGCAAGCAATCCCTTCACTACAAGTGTTATAAATCGTGTAACACACGTTAGTAGAAGTTTTTGTGTATCACTTCCCCATTGCATCAGATTCATACATGCATACCTCTTTGCTTTCGAGTATGTGGACTTGTGCTCCCTACTACAATTGGTTGTTTACATATTCAAAGGAAAAGTGGCAAATGTTACACACGTTACAATCACCCAACTTACTATATACACAAAATACAAAATACATGCCATTTTGTGTGGAGACTTGGGCTGCTCACATCAATTGGCACCATTGCTATGCCGAAATGAGAAAATGTTACAAACGTTACAATCATCCAACTTACTACTTAGGAAAACAATAATCAATATAAAAAGAACAAACCAGTCATCCTCCTTTGTATTTCAATAATGGGTGTGTCAAGTATCCAATCCTCAAAATCTATAGTATACTCTTAAAATAAGAATCAAAACATAATATATAGTCCTTATAATCAGTGAGATTATACAAAAATCATATTTGTTACCTAGGGTTCGTTGGGTTGCCCTACACCCTTCCACCTCCATTTCGTTATCTACATTGACCAATGTATCATTTTTAGCCTTCTCAGTAATCCCGCCCGTGTCATCCAACAAAATCACGGTGTTTGATGCACTTGTGGTCCTGAATTTATTACGCCCACCTCTCTTCACCCTAGACCTATAGGGATCAACAACACAACCACACATTCAAAAAATGCACCACTAAAAACACTATTTCCAATATGCGACACCTCGGAAAAAGTTATAAAATATAATATGGCAATACGTGTCCTATAACTCTCAAATACTCCTGGTAAGTTGGACGAGAGGGGCCATTTTTATACAAAAGATGGAAGATAACAAGTTGAGGGGTCAAAGATGGACAAATGCCAAAATAATTGCTTCTGAAGGTCCCTTACAGACCGCAAGCTATGCCTTATGGTTCGTAAGGATGTTTAAAAACCCGTGGGTGCCAAAGTCCCTTATGGACCGTAACCAACCCCTTAAGGTCTATAAGGGGTGTCGCTGACAGATTGTTGTGTTGGCAGTTGTAGCCTTCTGCTCCTACCACTCTTCTCGCGGATGTGCCACCTTGAACCAACTTTGGACACTCCTAAGCATCTCAAAGCTCCAGGGACATGTGGCATCATCTTGTGAGTCTTGATCAAGTATAAATAGCCCCATATTTCACTCATTCAAGACTTGCACCTTCACAAATTCTTTCTCACATCTCTTTGATAGCTTCTGATCTATAGAGGCTTCCCTTCAAGAGTTATAACACCCCCTTGAACACTTGTAAGTGTTCTAACTCAGTCTTGTTCCATTCCTAGGCTAGTTATTAGCCGAAAGTTAAGCAAATTGACTTTTGCTTTGACTTTCGGTTACAAATATTTTGGTTAAGCCAAAGTTCGAATTAAACATGGCTACGTGATCGTAATAATGAAGGTGTTAATCCCCTATGAGGGTACCTTCTAAAGATCACATTAAGTAAGTGAAATGACGGGTCAAAGTTTTATTAAATAAAAGTAAAAAAAACGCAAATTTTCGTAATTTACGTTAAATGAATTTCTAAGTATCGAAGCGTTAATTTTTGACCTGATAATAGTTCATTTAACATATTAGAATACGTTAAATCATGTCCAACTCGTCATTTCCTGTTTAGAGCTGGGTTCGCAACTAAAAATCAAGCAGTTTGACTTCTACTTTGTCTTTTGATTTTGACCCGTTTGAGCAAGTTTAGAGGTTGAATTAAGGTTGTTATATGATCATGTTATTGTATGGAATAATCCTCTGAGGTTATACCATTTGATCATATCATTTGATAGGTTATATGTTAAAGTCCATATTACATGCCAAAAATGTCGAATTTGCCCTATCTACTAAAACTGGTTTTAAAACCAAATAAACTTGTAATTTGATTATGAAACTGATGTTGTAGTATAATAAAGTACGTTTTGGCATTATGGACTTGCAATAGACCTATTCGACCACCTAGTGCCGCATATGCGCATACGACTAACTTTTATAACATAAAATATATAAGTTAGCTGAATCTGGTCTAAACCTTTCCAAATCAGTCTTAGTCCTAGTCTATTTTTATTATATTCGGTCCGCCGGTGTATATTTTTAATACAATTTCCATCTGTATAATTATTTTTGAATTTTCGTACACTTATAGTACTTTGTAATAATTTAATTTAAATTTCATCTTCCGCTGTGCTTTGTGAATACTGATATCAATTGTCACACATAAACCCCAACTTCGGGCCCACCGGGAAATCAGGGTGTGATAGATTGGTATCATAGCTAACGTTTGAGCGAATTAGACACTAGCCTTTTGTGTCTAAGCTCAAATATCACAAATGCATACTCCTTAGACTTTTCCAAGTCCAGGCATTAGCCTAAGACCACTCATATATATTTAGTTATTGATTTTAATATTTGACATATAGATTATGCCACCAAGAAGACGTGGAACGGGAAAAGGTTCCATGCAGGAAGGACCGTCACGACTACTACCATCACCCACTCACCACTCGGAACAATCACTGAATCACATTCCTCGTAATGTGCTAGACATTCAGTCTCACACCATTCTTCTCATTCACACCACTCTCATCATTCCTGCTCCCAGTCACACCATGATTCATTCATCCCAACTCATTACCTTAATTCACCCTACCAAAATCAGTATCAACTTGATAACGATTCAAACCAAGAGATGCCGCCATCTGGAACAAATCTGCATCCCATCGAGTTATCTAGTGATACTACATCATATGCAGGTTCGCCTAATCAAGGCCTGATGAGTGGGACCAATATTTTAACAAGTTCAGCTTTTACCAAACCCCTGAACATCAACCCTAGACACAGGAGGATAACAATTGAAAAGTCGATTTCATATCTAGGGCTTTCTTCGAAACGAACTGTCACCATCTTTCTTTCTTCTCTGGTGCTCGTCGTATAGTTTTTCTTTGTTGTCCAGCTTTGACAGACACAATTGTTGTTTCTAAATTGGGTTTCTTCTTCTCAGGTGTTTTTGGTTTTTTGAATGTTGAGAGAGAAGGAGACAATGGTTGTTTATGAACTAGGGTTTTGAATTTTGTTTTTGATGATATGTGAAATGGAAGATTGCGCACTCCCCATATAAAGAACCTCCTATTCATGCAAAGATCAAATCTAACAATATTTTAATATATATTATGTAACCTGGTTCATATTGGTTTTACAAAAATACCCCTTAATCCATTCATCAACCTAAACAATATATTTTATTTAAAGTAATAAAGCATCTAACTTCCTCAACCATTAGATTATCTACATTAATGGTTATTAATTAAATAAGTTTTCTATTCATCATTTTCATATATATATATATATATATATATATATATATATATATATAATATGATTGAGATAATATAACTCCTTCATTTATTTTAAGCTAACAACTTATATATGTAGTTTATTATATCCAATCTGATAAAAAAAAAAACGTTTTTAAGGAAAATTTCTTTTAACTTCTTCACCATGTTATAATTTCTTTTTTACGAAACATGAAAATATTACTAGATGTATTTAATTCTTAAGAATTTAATGGTGTATATGATAATTCTTTTTTTCAAAGCTTAACACACCTTTAAATGCTACTATTAATTCTACATATCTATCATAAGACCAAATAACTCAATCTCATAATGATACACATATTTTCAACACAACTTCTACAAGCCAATTGATATATCTATACTATATATTAAATACAATATTCTTTCAGAGAAGGATAATTTCAACACAATAAAAAAACACGATACGAACACGATATTAAGACACGAGATATTAAGATACGAGATATTAAGACCATGTGATATATTGGGCTATAAAGTGCAAGCTTGTAATTTAATATGTGAGATGTTAAGACGATACGATCTATTGGGCTATAAAGTAAAAGTTTAAAATTTAATCTCTAATCATTCTAATCTAAAGATCGATCATCTCCTAACCTTCAACATAGCATTTGTTTAACCTCTTAATAACTGATGCCTTCAACTTAAATTTTTTTGTTTTCTTAACCTTATTTAAATTTTATTATTATAGTAAAATTGTAGACTTTGTTTAAATTAGATACGCATAATTCCTTATTAACCATTACTAAAAGTATTGATTTTTTCTAGTACTTCATAAATGATTGGCAAGAGAAAATTAGACAATACTTATGTTTAATAAAAATTGTGAGAAACAATTTTAAGAATAAAAATTTTATTTTCTCCCTAATGTTTGATCACTTTTGCTACTTTCTTCTATGAGATACCATTTTTATCCAAAACGTGTAAAGTTTTGCCATCTTCATTCCTGTTGGCCAAATTTCGAGTAACAAAAGTCGCAATAAATTACCACCTCAAAGTGAAAATAACAAAAAAAAAAAAAAAAACATAAGTGTTGATCAAATATAATAGAAAAGAGAAAAAGACAAGCTAATTATTTTACATAAAAATATCATTTTGGATGAAACAATTAAATATATTTTAACCTCAGAAACGATTTTAACATTTTATTCCATTTTTTAAAGAATCGGGATAACCATATAACCATCTATACCAAGTGTTTATCAAATATAATAGAAAAGAGAAAATGACAAGCTAATTATATGATAGACTAACCTGTTTTTTAGCACGTAGTTAAAAGCAATAGAGTTATTTATTCTGGTTTAGTAAAAATAACACCTTTGAATATTAACTTAACTTTAATAGTTTCAGGTTTTATGGTTTTGATTTTGTAACACTTTTGAGTATTAAGACCAACTGTCATTAACTTTTTTGTTAAATTAGTGTAGTGTAAAATGACTCAATACTCTTATATAATTTTTCGTTAGTACTCAAAAGTGTTACCTTCAATGAATCACAAGAACTATATGTGTAATAACTCTAAAAATATAAAAACTCATTAAGACATAAAAAATAATATTATAAAATATGCTACATAAAAATATTTAATAATTATATTTCAAAATTAATTTACATACAATTATCAAACATCTATTATGAGATAAAACACTTTAGTACGGACAATGCTTGGTTTTTTTATTAATTTTTTATATTATCATCATCATCGTACTCAGTAAATCCCATTAATAGTAAAGATAAAGTAAGTCTGAGGAAGGTAGATGTACACAACTTTACCTCTACCCCATAGAGATAGAGAGACTGCTTCCAATGATATCCCGACTCAAATTATGATAAATATAAAACTCATGCATATTATCTTTATAACATAACAAGCACATTTTTTACATACATGTATCTAAAATATGTGACACACAAATATATACATACATGTATATATATATATATATGGTGAGGTTATTGTAAGAAAATATAAAAGTGCGAGAAGGATAAGAAAGAATCTAAACCATTAGATATTTAATCAAATGGTTGAGATATTAATGGCAATCTTGTAAATAGTGTTGACTATTAAACTAATTAATTTTTTAGGTTAAGGGTAAAAAGGTAAATTTAACATTTTTAAATTAAGAAACTAACATTAATGCACATGCAAGTTCACCGCCTTCTTTTTTAAACGTCAATAACTTTTTATACGTAACTCTTTTTTTAAAAAAAATTACACCATAATAACGAGTGTTTTTTATCTTTAATATGAGTACCATATTGATATACTTATGTAGAGAAAAAATTTACGTCGCGCTTGGATGTTTAGATCAAAAATAGAAGTGTATTATTATCTAATGTTGTCAAATACAATACTGTTTTAATTGTGTGGTGTTATTTCGAGTTATGTTTTTTCTTTAAGATGTATAGTCTCTCAATATACATGTTGTGGTGTTTTTATGAGTTAGGGTGTTATTCCTTTATATAATATGATGGACAAAGGTCCTTGATTTATTAGGTGTTATTTCGTATTATATTCAATGTTAGGGTGTTCTTTATAAGATGTGTGTCTTCAATATGCATGCTGTGGTGTTTTTATGAGTTAGGGTGTTGTTTCTGTTATATTTATGTTCTTTATAAGATGTATGCCTTCAATATAATCGGTGTTTTTTATGAGTTTAGTGTTAAATTTTTTATAAATGTATGCTTAAATTCGAAAATTATTACAATAACTGCCAAAAGGTACATATATTCATTTCATAATTAGATTTTATTAATTAAATATTATACCCTTAAATTACAAATAAAAGGACACATGTATCTCTAAAATCTTCTTATCCTACTCAACTTTTATATTTTACTTACATGATACCTCTGTCATTATATATAATAATATATATTAATATTTTTTCTTATTATAAATTACATACTTATATATATTATATAATTATTTTTTATTTTATATTAATAATAAATAATATTTTATAAATATAGATTTACTTCTAATAAATAATTTATTGTAGTTAATTAGATTTGATAATCTTTTTAATTTTTAATTTGAATAAAATAGTTATTATAAAAATATACTTGTCAAAATTGGTAGGAAAAAAATAAATTAATATATTAAAATATGATTAAGTAACTCTTTCCTATTTTATTAGATCTTTCTTTATTTAAAGAAGAATAAATTTGGATAGGAACAATCTTGTAAGGTGAAATTTGCCAACAAATAAAATGAGTCCTGAGTTTGGGTGTTACAATTATGGTATAAGAGCTCATGCCCTTTTCTGTTGATTTTTTTTCTAAAACAAAACATGTGAGATAAAGGGCAGATGTCGGGTTATGATATGTGTATAAGTTAGGTTCTGCTATGAATAGTGTTCATATTCATCCCTTGTAGATGTATCATATTCCGAACTATGCACCGGTCTCTATTAACTTAGGTTTTGTGTCTTCATTATTCACATACTTTGTAAGTATTTTTCTTTATTTAGTAATTTTGAGAACGAAAATTTCTTTTAGGGTGACACAGCTATAAATTTATGATATGATTTCTAAGCATTTGTATGTTGTTATATATTAATAAATATATTAGATATTAAATTCAGGTTTTAATTAATAACATTAACAATATTATTACTAAATTAATGAAAAGAATGCCACGACCCAAGTTTTAAATGGGGTTTGATAATAGAAACGGTATAATTATATAATCCGTAAAACTTCACATAATTAACGTAACTTTATTATTATGTGATAGTTAATACAATTAACTTAAATTTATCATAAAAGCCAACCTAAGTTTAATTCTGAAAAATAAGTAGTACGTATATGTATATATAGAAATGGGATAAGGAGAAAACGGTTGGAATTATGAAAACGTTGAGAATGATATTCAGCCACAAGATCTTAGTGATTTGTGGCTGGAGATTGATGCGGTGACGTTTTTTTAATATTGGAAACCTTACAACTAATAGGAGGGGTAAATTTGGAAGATTCCAACAATGGTGCACATGCTAATCACATGCCATTTCCTCTATCATATTTAAATGGCCATAACTTTTTTATACATGATTATCTTTTTAAAAAAATTACACCATAAAATCCAGTGTTTTTTTATCTTTCTAACGAGTATACTATTGATATATTTTTCGTAAAAAAATGAACTGGGTTTTTTATTGCCTTTTCTACTTTTTGTTTTTATGGCGTTTTCACCTGGCTTTTATGGTGCTTTTCTGAACTGGGTGTTTTTATAGTGTTTTCAACTAAGTTTTTATGGCGTTCTTCTGAACTGGGTGTTTTTATGGCGTTTTCAACTGAGTATTTTTATAGCGTTTTCAACTTAGTGTTTTTATGACGTTTTCAACTATGTTTTTCATGATTTTTTTGAACTAGGTGTTTTGTGGCGTTTCCAACTGAGTTTTTATAGCGTTTTTCTAAACTTGTGTTTTTATGGTGTTTTTATTTGAACACACAGTTCATGTTATTTTTTCTTTAATTTCATAGCTATAGCAATAGTATACTCGTTGGAAAGATAATAAAGCAACTGATTTTATGGTGTAATTTAAAAAAAATAATAACATATAAAAAGTTACGAGAGTTTTAAAAAGATGGTGGAAACGCATGTGACTTGCATGTGCATGATTTTTGGCATGTGCATGGTTTTTGGCATGTGCAAGGATTTTTGACAATATTACCCTTAATGTAAGTTAGTATCAACGCCACATGTCAACACCAAAATCGTTCTTACTGTTTTCACACTTTTAGGTGTTTTCTCCATATATATATATATATATATATATATCCCACATGACTAATATTACATATAAATGTGTATCTAAATAATATTATTTTATAATTGTGTATTTTTTAAATAAAACTTTTATTTAAAATAAATGAACATAATCTTATTGGTATTTCCTAGATTAGATTTGTTATCTTTATTAATTACTGTTATACAGATTTAATTAATGATTAGTTATTAAAAAACTATTATCTAAGTTAACGGTTTATGTTTGATGAATAAAATATTTTCCTAATTAATGGTGAATTTATTAAGTCACAAATAGATAAAAAATAACTTAATAATATTAAAATATAATTAAATAAATATTTATAGTTTTATAAAACATTTCTTTATATAGGGCCATGGCGGGATTTGAGCGAAAAAAATAGGTGAGGTGAAATATGGTGGTGATACGTGTTAAACTTTGTATTCATTTATTAGGTAGAGTAGAAATAAAATGGAGATAGAGATATATCTCTGTAGAGATTATATAGATTTAACAAATTTCGACCCTAAATATTTTTTTGAATAACGAATTTCTTTTAATCTATGATTTTGTGTAACTTTAAGCCAAGATCTCTTTCTTCCAAACTTGAGTGGTTAAAGGCTTTGCCTTTGCCTAAATAAGTTACACATTTAGAAATACATAGCTAAAATAAAATACAAAAATACGAAAACTTAGTATGAGTGTACTCGAATAAATATTTGACAGAAAGAAAAACTATATAATTAACATCTAGAATGTTTATATACATATATATATATATATTATTGTTTGTATTTGCAATAATATAATTTATATTAACTGCTTTTATCGCTAATATTAAGTCAGAATATTTTATTATTCGTTTATTGTTAAAATCTAAAATGTTTTGAGTATTTGAATAAAACAAATTAATAATATATATGTTCATAATATATATTATGACGAAAATGTTTATATATAATATTAATATTAGGAGAAGAGATTTGATGATATTTTTAAAATGTTTATTATAATGGGATGAAGATAAGACTAAATGATATTTATAAATTAAATTAAAAAATAAAATAAAAATTATGGGAATGAAAAAGCAAATTTCATATAGCATTATTTAGATTCGTTTATTAGTATTAGATATAAATACCGTGTTATGTGTTATATTATAGAGTAAGTTACGATTTTTACACCTGTGATTAAGTTACTTTTACCCTATAAGTACAAAAACGAATATTTTAACATTTGTATCCTCAACGTTATTTTTTCAAACCATTTAGGTCCTCATCACTAACACCATGCAATTAAATGGTTAAATATTGGTCATGTGCCCTGTCACGTGGGCATTTATGTCATTTCACCCGTATAAAAATGTTTACCCCTATTAAAACCCAATTAGTGTCTCATTTACCCTAAACTCTTCATCAGAATTCTCTAACTTGTCTTCTTCCACCCAACCACAAACCCTTCCATCTGAATTAAAGAAGAGGGTTGCCGTCAGGGGAATTATAGAACAATGACGACGACGGCGGTGGCAGTTTGGGTCGAGGCGGTGCGATTTTCAGCTAGCAACGGTAGACACGATGGAGGCAAAGAGAAGCGGTGGAGCAGCAGTAGCGACTGTTGATGGTTGTGGCGACGGAGAGGTGGTTACGGAGGTGACAGTGACGTAGAGAGAGAAATCGGTGAACCCCTTTTCTTTGTCATATTCTGGCGTAATCTCAATAATCTCAAAAACAACCAAATTGAAACATTAAAAGAAGTATTTGATAGATTTCTGACTTGAATCAAGAAGAATCCGATTAGTACTAATTAATTTGAAACCGTCGTACTACCCATTTCAGATTAACCCCTGTTTTGAAAAGTTTCAATTCATACCATTAAAATCATGATTCGCGTATTAAAGTCAAGAGCAATCGAAGATTTATTTACTTTTTTATTATCCCAAGATGAAGAAAGGAAGGATTTAGATTAACCTTTGTTTTGAAAGGTTTCAACTTTCAATTAATACCATTAAAATCATGATTTGCTTATTAAAGTCAAGAACAATCCAAGGTTTATCTATTTGCTTAATAAACATGTCGGATGAAGTTCTTGGATTTTCAAGTAATTGAGCAAGAGATGATATCATATTCTGCTGCTTTTATCTTATCGTTCAAGGAAAAAGTAATTGAAACTATCTTCTTTGTATATTTTCTATCTATAAATAAATAATTATGAAATTACATAAATTGCTCTCATGTGCGAAGAATATGACCAACATTTAACCATTTAATTGGAAATGATGTTAGTGATAAAGGCCAAAATGGCTAGAAAAATTAACGTTAGGAGGATAGATGTTAAAAGATTTTTTTTGAGACTATAGGGTAAAAGTGACTTAATTACAAGGACCAAAATCATAATTTACTCTACATTATATTATTATATTTTATTATATTATATCATATCATATATTACATTCTTTGTTTAGTTTAGGTAACATGACATCACATGGTATAACATAATATAATGTAATGTAATATTACCTAAGCTAAACCAAAAATATAATATACAATTTAAGGGTGAGAGTTGGTTACAAAGTCCATTTTTCCTACAAAGTGTAAAAAGTCATAAAATATTATAATATCAACTATAAATCACACTTAAAACACACAAATAAAAAAGTGAAGATTACGAAAACATCATATTTGTGGGTTTTTTGTTGTGTTTTGGATGATAAGACTTTGATTATCGAATTACTAACATTAGTGTGTTTTATGTAAATTATCATGTTGTGTTTTATATTTATAGTTCTACGATGGTATGTTTGAAGTTTTTATGAACTGTTAGGGTTTGGTTATTGTATTTTAGTGATCTTCACTTAGTTATTTGTGAGTTTTGAGTGTGTTTTATGGCTGAAACTGTATTATTTTATGAATTTGTAGACTTTGTAGGAAAAACAGATATAATATATAATATAATATAACACAACATAATATAACATAATATTTATCTAGTAAATATCAACTAAACAAAACATAAATCGTAATAAATAATTGTTAGTCCAAATATAGTAAAAGAGAAATAAACGTGTCTATATTATATTTGAGATAATATATATAAGTTTTATATTTATTATATTTCTTTTTGAAAATAATTATATAAAAAATTATTAAAAAAATAAAATATTGTCTCTACTACACTGTTTTCTCTCATTAAAGACACTTGATAATTGTATGTATGTTAATAGTAGAAATATAATTAGTAAATATTTTATATATCATATATAATATAATATTATCTTTTACAAATATAATAAGTTTTTTTACAGTTCATTACATAGATAGTTTTTGTGGTTTATTAAAGTTAACACCTTTAAATACTAGTAGAAATTTATATAAGGGTATTGTAGTCATTTTGCAACAATTAATAGAAAAACTAATGGCAACTACTCTTCATACTCAAAGGTGTTATAAAATCGAAACCATAAAACTTGAACTCGTTAAAAAATAAGTTAGTACTCGATGATGTTATTTGCAATAAACCACAAAATCATCTGTATAATTAAGTCAAACCAATAAGTAAACTCTTTATAAGATTCTTAGACATCTCTAATAAAACTAAAAAATTATTACTATATTAACATTTTATCCCATCACTTTCCTGGTGCCTCACAATATAAGGAAATTTCAAGGTTGTCACCTTTTATTTTAAAGCTTCTATGTTAGGTAATGAGTAGCATCCATTAATAGTTAATTATCTGAGATCAAATGGCAAGTAAAATGAAAATAAAATAAATATAAAAAAATAAAAGAAAAAGAAAGAAAATAATGTCGTTAAATTCGGAAGTGCAAGAGAGTTTAATCAAAGTATAGACTTTGATAGATGAAAAGATCGTGCATAGGGTCCGCCATTAAAGAGCAAGATTTTATTCTACATTTGTAATTAAATATAGTTTACTTTCACAAATAAATATAACTATATTAATTTAATTAAGGTTTTGAAATTTAGATTTGAAGTATTTCGTTTTAATCGTATTTGTTTTTCAACGCTTACCACTTTGGGCTGTTCAAAAGCTGAACCGAATTGATCGGATCTTTGTTCGTACTTGGTTCGTTTACAAACCAAACCGAACGTTATTTCAACTGGCTAAAGTCGAACGAGCGTCTTTGATCCGATCATTTTTCGACCGAACATCAAGCAAGTACCGAGTGTTGTAGAAAAAAAAAGAAAGGTAACCGTGCGGATGAATATTTTAAAATAAAGTGGAGATTTCGTCCCTAAGGTTTCATCCAAGTAGAAGATAAATATAAATTTAATAAATAAAAAGTATAAATTTAACAAACAACAAAGAATAAAAACACTAAACTCTATCGAGAGATTAATTGAGTGGGAAGATGAATCGCCGATCGAATGAAGCGGACCTTTATTCTATCGGAAGTTTGAAAATGAATGAACTGATTGAAGCAAAACCCTGGCGAGTCAATGGAGAAATCGAATAATGATGGCCAATTAGGGGTTTTGATTATGATTACGTACTTCTGAATCGAATGACGGGTAGAGACTTGAGTATCAAGCAACATTTCACATTTCAGTATTTGACATTTTGACTCAGTTATTCAATGGACATTGGAGTATTGGACACTTGACTATTGGTATTGGACTTCATTTCTAATTTTACTTAAACGGGCCATATTTGAATCTTGGACCAAACATTATTAATGTGAACTTCTAAGTCATATATATATGTATATATATATATATAGCTAACCAAGCGAACCTTTGCTCGTGCTCCTTCGTTTACAAACTGAACCGATCCGAACTGAGCGTCTTTTTCAATCGAGCGGAATCGAAGAGCAAATTCAAAGCATTTTTCGAACGAGCATCGAACGAGTATCGAATGATTTGAACATCCCTAATATCAATTATTAATATTATTACATTGATTTTAATCTCAATTTATATATATACTCGATCCTAAATTCTAGTTTAAAACTCAAATCAATCAAATAGAGAACTTTCTAAGTAAATATTTAGGAGGATAACTAATTTTTGTTATTTTATGAAGATTGTTATATCTTATAGAACAAACTATGAAGATGTGATTATTTTGTTTAAAATCACTAACGTGTTAAACTTTATAAGTTAATTGCACTTCACTTTTTGTAAATATCTGATTATGGAAGCTTCTAATAATACATGAATAAACTTCCAAGGAACGATTTGATTAGAGTTGGTTTTCATTAAAAAAGACATTACTTTTATTTATCGTTTTATGATCATAATTGATATATTAAGCTTTTTAATTTGAATGTATAAAAGGGAACTGCATATATTTATTTTGAGAGGGGAGAGAGAGTCATGAAGGGTACTTGAGTGCTAAAAGATAAAGTGTAAAGTATATATGGTGTAGTGTGATGAGGACTTTCAATGATTTGAAATGCAAAAATGATGTTCAATGAACCTCTTTATTGCTCCCTTTGACGCTATAAACTGAAACCAAAAGGAGACTTGATGTGTATCAAGTTTACAAAAAGTAACCATCCTTCCCACCCACTCACAAGAGGATCTTTCATGGCATGCTTCTTGAGAACACAATACTGACATATACTAGAAAATAATTAGTCGCTAAATGTTGTATCATGCTAGAATATTAATATGATATAAAATTTAGTGTTGGGAATAGAATGAGTACATTTGGATTAAGTTTTAGGCAAACTTTATACCTAGTTTGTCCTCAATTGATCTTGATTAGTCCATAAGTAATACTATCACTGTTAGTGGATATTATGTATGCCCGCCACTTTTTGAATAGGGTAGATAGAGCGTGTGTTGAATATTGTATATTTGAGATACGAACACATGACTTTGGATAGGACAAAAGAGGTTCGTACGGATGTAATCTTGTAGGGATGTACCCTCGTACGAAAGTAAAACCTTCGTGAGCAGGTAACCCTCGTTAGGAGGTAACACCTTCATGCGGAGGTAACTACCTCCACACGGACTAAGCACATTCGCACAAAGGTTACTTACCTTTGTACAGAGGTATTCGTCCTTCCCAACCTCAAGTATGCATAGTGTGTTATGTGCTTGTTAGTTGATAAGTTTTGGAGATCGCAGAGGGGAAATGCTTTTCTCCAGCATGTAAATGGTGTATGCTCTTTCGAAAGGAATTGAATCATTCGACTTATAAATATTCTTCTACCGAATTAGTTCTTTTCTTTCCAAACTTCCGTCTAAACCCTCCCGAATCCTTGACTTTCAATTGGTATCAGAGCTACGACACTGATACAATCGATCAAATAGTCGATTGAATTAGCTATGCTCATGAATTATGAACTTTTGAAGGGTCTTAGACGCAAATTATCAAATAAACAGATATTCATAGACAAAAAGTGAAATTGAAAACATAGGATTGTTTATAATTTAATTTCAACCTAGTCTGTAAAAGAATTATCATGAAATTTGAATAAATAAAGATTTTGGATCGAAAAAAATGTGAGCAGATTTGTTCAAACAGAGGAATTACCTCCGCATGAAGGTTACCTTGGTCGTTGAAAATTTGGAGTATTGACTATTATTAGGCCTTAAAAACAAATCCGTAGTGAAGAGATGAGTGTCCAAAAAGAATTTGGTGATTGAAAATTTTTGTCGAGATTTTAACGACAAATTTGGGTTGTTCGGGGAAACTGTCGGGAGCTTCAGAGAATAGATTTGATGATACGATCACCGAAAGGTGAAGATAATGGAGAAGTCACGGATACTTAAGAAGAAGATTTATCATTTGGAGTAGTGACTATTATTGGGCCTTAAAGAAAAATCCGCATTGATAAAAAACACACTTTTGTGGACCAAAATGACACATTTTCCGCATAGTTGAGTTTTTCAGTGAATAGAGAGGACTGAATTTGCCAAGTTTGAGGAGGAAATTCAGTGATAAGTTTTTAGAGATGTTAGAATTTGCAAAAATGAGGGGGAACAATAAAAATTTCATAGTATATATTGAAATTCCAACATTTTTGAAATTCATGACGTGCAACAGTATTCAGGTGGTTCCGACTTCAGATTGTCCAGGGATGCAAGGGATCTGGATTCGTTAGTTCATGATCAAGGAAGTTCAGATTATTCAGATCGTGACGAGATTGATCTATTAGGGTTTTAGTACCGAGTCTTTGTCAAGCCGGATAGCAGGATTAGCGTTAGGAGACGCATCAGTATTGTCGATACTTAAAAGATATCTCAGAACTGATCATTTTGTGATAGTCTAAAGTGTCAAAATGGTTAATCTTCGAGCAGAGGAATTGTTTTCTTGACTAACCACTGGGGAATGATGATGTTTGTTGATTAAGTTGTTGCCGGGTCTAATGGAGAAGAATATATATCTGTTATCGTGACTGAAGAGGAAGAATGTGATTCTGATCACTGAAGAATGTTTCTTAGATCTGAATGTGTTATCAGATGATTTGTTATCCGATGAATATTTGTTGATTATAGAGATTACCATTTACTTTGATCAATCATTCAGGAGTATGCTTAAAGGTGATTATGGAAAACGCGATTTCAGATTTTTGCGGGTATTCATTAAATTGAAGTTTACCGGTGTGGTGATTCGAAGTTTCTATCAATCGCCAGTTGGGTTTTTGAAGATTATGTAAGTCCAAGACCTTCAATCGGATGTCACAAACACAATCAAAGTGTAGAAAACTAAGAAAGTGTAGAACAAGAAAATGATGAAATCGATTATTATTGATGATTTGCACACAAGTTCTACGACTTTTCTGGTACAAGGCCTCGATAATAGCACCAACAATCAACCTTTTAATGCTTAACGTAATGCCTAACTCTAATAATGAACTAAACATAACATTATATAGGGTCCACATATAAATCGGCCCACATGGCCTAACCCAAGCCCACTAGAAAAGTAAGTTCAAATAACCTATAAGTGTGTTTGATAAAGACAAGCGTAAACCTACTCAATTTTATGGCCTTACAATATCATCGGCTTTTGCTTGAATGTCTTGCTTAAAAAGAATGCAAGAGGAGGATTCTCGTCATTTCTTTTCTTCTTCAATCTTTCTCTTTCAAGCAGGTTCACAGGTAGCTCTTCAAATGTACTATCACTGTCAACCAAAAACATTTTGTTGTTGTGATGCTTCATGCTTTGTCAGCAACCAACAACATCTCAATCTTCATCAACCCATGTTTCTTGATTAAAATCAAGTTCTACACATGCTCAGAAATTCATAAACAAACATTTCTATGCAACAGAGGGAAGTACCACATGAACACTTAGTACATCCAAGTACTTGTACTCAGATTTCATAATTCAAAGTTCTTTCAACTTTTGATGATATGCCAAATCTTCAAGAACGGTTAATAATTTTCAATAAAACAAACAGAACACTCTATTTTTGGATTTTTTTTGGTTTTATGAAAAACAAGACACTATTTTTAGATTTTTTGAATTTTCTATTTTTTTAAATTTTTTAAATAAATGAGAACATAAACAGGAACACATATAAACAAAGAAACTAATTCAACAGTTACAATATACGATTACACTTGCAATGGGATCAAAATCCTTCTTAGTCAAACCAACGAAAACTTCTTTGTGCGAACTTATTCAAACTGGTCTAAGTGATTGCCAATATGTTTATCCATTTAAACTTTAACGCTCAACTTTCAATTTTTCAATTTCATGATATGCTTTAAGTAATTATACTATAATACCCGTGTGTCCCATTCCATGACATACCCCCACGATCAAGGTAAGCACAAAGATTCATCATAGCGGGTGAGTATATCCTTTTTGATTTACAACCTCTGACTATTGGTGACAAGTCAGTACTTTCGTACAGCAGAGTGACCAATATTTATGCCCAACGAGGGTTAGGAAAATACCTTTTCGGTATGCATTTTGCTTTAACAGCACACATAATTCTCTCAATTTGAGATTTTCTTACTTAAAGGTTTTGGCATCCTTTTGGCTCTTTTAAGATATCCTGATTAGACCTAGGTCTGCATATAATCTGGATGCAATACAAGGACAACCATGATATCCCCGGATGACTCAACAACACAAAGACCCAAAAACTTCAGACGTTGGCTATCTATTAACGTAAGATTTAAGATTATAAAATCACACGTCGATGGTATATTACCCACTTGGTACATAGTTCGTTATGGTTAAATCACTTGGTATCTTTTATCACTTTAAGTATCAAGCCTATCGACATATTACATTAGAACCTAGTCTTTTCAGCTATAACACCTCACACGTGTTAGTCAAACCGTTTAACACTAACATTTATTTTATTTCCCATATATGCACAAACTCTTTTTGTCTCTTTCTCTTTTTCTCCCTCTAGAGAAAAACATATATACATATATCTCTCTCTATCCCCCTAAACTTTTGCATAAATCTTATGCGCAAATTTACCTTATAAAGAGAATGTATGTACAAAAAGAAAAACGAAAGAAAATGAAAATAGTTTTGTGGTTGTTTTTGCTTAACCATTCTGTCATCAGATTCAACACTAATCAACGTTAAAATCAAAGCACGAAATTTAAATTGTACCTTTTTGCTGATCTTGTCTTACCTCCCTTATTTCCTCCTAAGGATACATATCAACTGTAACGGGATAATGAACTCTTGCAACAAGGAAATGTTACCCGTTATATCCCTGGAACAACTGCTATCAACATTCCAGAGATTGTCAACAGCCCCTCCTTGGTTGTCCATGAGAAATAAGGAGATTAGTAAGACACTGGTACTCAGGCCATCATGGTCCTGGGATTTCCTGAAGCATCAAAATAAGGTACTTCTCGTAAGCACATGTCCCCTTTTGTTTGCACATTGCTGATTTATGTTTTTCTTTCCAAATTTGCTTAGGCTTTTCTAATTTCTTAGGTGCCTTTGGCAAAACAGCTCGCTTTTCAACCTTATAATTTTTCAGTACTTGTTCAGATTTCAAAGCTTGTTTTCTTTTAACTTTCGCAGCATTCCAATCCCCATCAGATGGTTTAACCTTGGATGCTTGCTAATTATTGCCTTAGGCTTTTTAGCCTTCATTGGCTTAGAATAAGATTTATCCCTTGGTGTAACCCTCTGATTATGTGTAATTCCGTGCAATGTGACCTGGTATGGCGCAGTTGTAGCATGTTTGCTTCTTTACATAAGGAGCATATCCCGATCTATTCGATCCAACCGATGACGAATTTGAGTTATAAGATCTGTTGGATGATTTGTTTGCAAAATTTTCAAACTTTCTGCCCTGCTTCATATGTCCTTGTCTGCAACGGTTAATACATCCATTGTTTTTTTTTTATCTTTAACGTCATTGTTAGATTTTGCAATTTCATTTGAAACTGTTCATTTTGGAGACACATATTTATTTGACGGGCCTCTCAAAGCTGGCTCAAAAACATCCTTTTTCACATATGGATGAGCATGAACACACAAATTGGATGTTTTCAAACAAACATTGAAAGTTTCTTGGCAAACAATATCATCCCCTTCAACCCAATCCTCTACCTTTACCTCATCTGCACACGAAGTAGAAGCATCAGTATTGTTCACACATTTAAACTCAAGGACTATTGGCCCCACCACACTTGTTGTTTCAATCTCAAATTTTGTGGGCTTAGTCAATGTTTCACAGCTTGATTCAGCTGAACCACTTGAGTTACATTCCTTTTGTAGTGGCTATGCTGATCCTCTGTTGATGATTTAGCTGCTCAAGAGGACTCACAGCTGGATTCACTTGATTCAACTGATTCCAATTTCTCAGAATCAGTTGCTTTAGGTGATTCACATTTGGAGTTAAATGGTGCAGCTGGCTTAGTTGCTTCATTTCTCGATTCTTCATTTGAAAACTTACTTTCAGGTTGATTTTCAAAAACTCTTTGTTCATTAGGATTTAAAACCTTAAAATGTTTATCACCCTCTGCATTTTTCTCAAAACTCAATGTCTCTGTTTGCTTAGAGACATTCTCTAATTTAACAAAAACAGGTTTAGATGCTGATTCGGTTTTCTTTGTTTCATTCTTTTTAGGCTTTGAGATTTTAATTTTTGTGGTCTTGATTGGCTCAACTTTCAGACCCTTAACCCCACCATAAACCATGTTAGGAATATTTGCAATCTCCTCTTCAATCATAGGAATAGTAGTGTAGGAATGATTGTATGGTGGAGGAATACTCACATATCCTAGACCTTTATTTCTAGTTTCTTTCTTACTGAACTGTAATTGCTTATTTATCATGTTTTCAACTTTTTCACTTGAAACATCGAATTTTCGAAAATTGAAGTTTGTAATTTCAAAGTTGATTTTAATGAATCAAGTTCAACAGTTCATTTTTCAGAAAACTCTTTAAAATGGAGATGCCTACATTTCTCTTGACTCAAATCTTTATGCAACTATCGGATATCATGTTTTGTGCCTCCACCATATCCTTGTATCCATTGATTTTCTTTTTGATCTGATATAAATCAGATTTGGATAACTACAGTTGCATAATTAAGGAATTGGCCTGTTCTTTGTAACCACTAACCTTTTCTCTACAGGTGTCAGTACAACAAATATCATCAACACATACCTCAGTTGAAGTGGGAGTGAAGTCATGAATCTGAATGCCTGCACAACAACCTGATTCTGAAGTCGACGATGGAGCAGAAGGAGTGGATGAACAAACTGCAGTAGATGTGTTGCCTTTAGCCTTTTGCTTGTCAGCCTTATCATATGATTTGATGAGTGAGATCAGCTCATCAAGCTTCATTTTGTAACAGTTGGTTGTCAACATGATCTGATTAACATTTCTAAACCAGCTACTATTTGGCTGATCCAGAATACCTTTTAGAGCATCCAGAAGCTTCTTGTTGCCCCTATAAGTAGACACCACCATTTCTGCATTCTTCATTTCAGAAAGCAGTTCAGCAAACCGCCCAATTAGTGCTTCTACAGATTCACCAGTAATATAACTAAAATCTTCAAGTTTCTGCTTAAGCACATCAATTTGTGAAGACATTTCTAGGTTGCTAGACAGTGATCCCCCAAAAATCTGTTTTACCAAACCAGATCGTTAAAAACGTTCAAAATCTGACCGAAAATAGTTTTTTTTTACCAAAATGTACCATTAGATTCATCTCGAAATTTCAAGTCCAATGATATATAATATCCAAACACTTTTTTTTAATCCTAAAAATCACACGAATCCAACCGTACAGTTGGCTTGCTAAGATTGTTTGTAGATCAAATTCTAAACATAAATACGTTTAAAACCGAACACGTTAGCTGGTTAAAGTTCCACCATTGAACACAGTTGCACACACAATTTTAGGTCGCACACAGTAGAACTGTACACTTGAAATTAAGCCGCACACAGTTTTGTTTGGGTCGCACACTTCTATATTTAGACCGCACACTGTTAGTTGGACCGGAGACGAGATAACTTGGGCTGGTCGCACACTAAGCCCGTACACATGATAAAGTTCAGGTCGGACACCTCAACTCACACACTTTTGATCTTGTACACAGCTGGTCTGAACCCGTACATAGGTTGCCTTGTTGAGAAATTCAAAAATCAAATCTCGATAACTATGCGAATAGGCTAGATAGAGTGTGTGTTGAATATTGTATAGTTGAGATACGAACACATGACTTTGGATAGGACGAGAGAGGTTCGTATGGATGTAATCTCATACGGATATACCCTCGTACAAAGGTAACACCTTCATATGGAGTTAACCTTTTGAGGAGGTAACCCTCGTGAGGAGGTAACCCTCGTGATGAAGTAACCCTCGTGAGGAGGTAACCCTCCGTAGTTACCTCCGCACGGTTTAAGCACATTCGCATGAAGGTAACTTACCTTCGTACGGAGGTATTGTCCCAACCTCAAGTATATATATTGTGTTGTGTGTTCGTTAGTTGATAAATTTTGGAAATCCAAGTGAGGAAATGCTAGAGAGATTTTGTTTCTCCAGCTTGTAAATGATGTATACTCTTTCGGTATGAATGGAATCATTGGACTTATGACTATTCTTCTACCGAATTAGTTCTTTTCTACACAAGCTTCCGTCTAACCTTCCGAATCCTGGACTTTCAACCACTTCACAATTTGATTGTGAAGATGACCAATGTCTTGTTGACTCACAGATGAACTTGTTGATTATAGAAAGACACACGATAGTTGGTCCATTCGTACTATGTCTACATCTATGCCATTGAATACGATTGTACTCATTGACGGAATATATAATTTAGGAGCACTAATGGAGCGGTGGTCCTTTGGCAAAGGCAAAAGACTTTAAGAACTTGGGTTTTTGAGAATGAGGTCTTAGGTTCAAGTCCCATAGACATGAGCACTAGTGGAGCGGTGGTCCTTTGGCAAAGGCAAAACCTTTAAGAACCTGGGTTTGTGAGAACGAGGTCTTAGGTTCAAGTCCCATAGATGACATGGATTAAAAGAAATTTGTTGTTTAAAAAATATAATTTATGAACATATTAGTGTCTTAAGGTAACATTTGACTTATATGTTTAGATTTTGAACATAGTCAAAAGATGAAATATATGCCCAGACATGTATCCATTAACCATCTCCTTTTTTATGATGTTAGAAATATATGAACATGTTCTATCAGTAGCATTCTTATGTTAACATGTTCATATAAGGACTTACCTTAAAGCTCAATTCCCATTACATGTGCATTATTCTTCTTACCATCATCTTCTACTGTACCACATGTTCATGATCCTTCTTTCCTTACTTTTTTCATGACAAGACAAAGAATAACTCCACCATGAAAAATGATCCTCCTTAAAATATGCATACATATCAAGAATATTGATTAAAACAATAAGCAAACATCCTTTGGTCTAAAAGCTAGGGGTTAGAACATATGTAAACATGCATATTATACATCACATCCTTAGAAGTATTTTAAAATACATAGGAACATTAGCAATATGAAGAAAGATAAGTTGTTTCACATATTTGGTGGAGCAAGCCTCAAATATCAAAAGTTTGACTAGGCCATGTCCTCATCAGTCGAGGATACTAGGTTTTGGATGCTCCTTTTAAGCTTTTGTTTGATAGAGTTAAGCATTTTGACCACTTCCTAGTGTGGATCACACGTCTCTTCTTGAATATTTCCAGAAGCATCTTTTTAAACTCCACAATTGAAGCCGAGTCCATAATTGCCACAAGTTACACTGCTCAAATTCTGTGGCTACAATATCAACTTTTGGACAACGCCACCAACTCATGAGTCTTAGCTGTTGGATTTACTCTTCAGTAAATTTCTCATAGAAACAAACTTTCATTCAAGTGTAGTGGAAGTATAAACGTCATTTCAAACTAGTGTTACTAAAATATTGTCTTAAGCATAAATAGTAACGTAGGTAGATGCCAACCATCCTAAGGTACCTTTCCATGAACAAGTCGCACCTACTAATCAGCCTGATGTGCATATACTAAAAGTCAGCTACGTTGAGTGAGTTTTAGTTTAAATCAGATATCTTTAAACTAAGTATTAAACACATTAAGCAGTTAAAGCAAACCATATAACTTTACCATACGTATTTTCATCACATTCCATAACAATCATAACACATTACTTTGAACTAAGCATGTATACATCACTACTCATAATTGTACAACTACATTGCAAGAAACAAATGCACTGCCTTATACCATGGCTCTGTAGGTTCTCCTATGCTTTCACCCTTGTAGGTAACAACCTCTGTTGTGCTCCCGACGTGCCAGGTTCATGACCACGGACCACGAAACACAACTTGCAGCTCCGTAGGTAACTGCCCTATACTGTGCAACATTTATACTATAACACTTTATGCTTTTATGGTGTAACACCTTTGCACTTTGAAACTGTGTAATTTACTTTAGCAAGGTTTATCATAAACTATCATGTTTAAAAAAAACATAATTATTTTACTTTGAAAAACTTTTTCAAGTATGCACATTGCCCCAAAACAATAAAGTAAAGCGGGGTCTGGAAAATCACCTATACATAATGCTATAGATACTGAGAACTGTCACAATGAACTTTGCCGAACCTCAATTAGTTAAGTCAAATCTGGGTTATGTTCACAATTTATAACTTACATGTTTACTTAGTTCAAGCGTGAATTATATGCTTATGCGTATACTACATGCACAAACATGCACTTCCACCATTGCGGTAACTTTATAATCATGTGTGTACTTTGAACCATGCGTGAACATTATAATCGTGCTTGTACTTGGGCCATGTGTGAACTTTATAATCATGTATGTACTTTGAGCCATGCGTGAACTATATAATCATGCGTGTACTTGGAACCATGTGCTAACTTTATAATCATGTGTGTACTTTGAGTCATGCGTAAACTTATCAGTTCAAGTGTGAGTTTGCAGTTGTTCTACCAAGTGAACCCTATATGTTGTTTCTATTGACTGCTATGAAAACTGACCTGAAAAAGAATCAAGATTCCAACTTTATGATTCCATTAGGTCCAATTTGCATAATAAAGGAGTTATCATGCACAACTATTGAGGGAAACACCATTTTCATTTGGTTTTTCAACCATATCCCAAACCCACTTTCAAAAAAATTATAACCTGATGAAACTAAGTCATAAATTCATACCTTTGAGCTCTGAATTGACCCATGATGTTTCTCTTGTCAAACCTTAAGCTCGAACTTGGTCACGACTAAAAAACGATCTTACTCTCTAACTTTCTCTCTCTAGGTTTCTAAGAAGGGAAGTGATTATGGGGCTTAGGGTTTCCAAAACCCCTTTTATACTCCTAGATTAATTACCCATATACCCTTATGGGCTTTCCTTGTTTAACTCTCCTTTTGGGCCTTTATACTTGTCTTAAAATTATTAAGCCAATTACCCCTTAATATCCAATCTCTTATTTAAAGTTTTGGGGTGTTACAACTATGGCATTAAAGCTATCAACACACAACTGAAGATGGATAAATCATTAGCAATATTTATCATCAATAATCATTTTCACCATTTTAAGACTAAGTACATTAACATCAGGCATCACTTCATAAGAAATCGCTTTGAATATGGTTGGATTTACTTACAACTTGTCTTATCTAATGATGAATTAGCTGATATATTAACTATAGCTTTGGATACAACAACTTTTTAACAACTAATTTCCAGATTGGGAAAGTTAAATCTTGACTAATCTTTGTATTAGTTAAGTAAAATATGTTGGTGCACAATGTCTATTGCCTACGTCCAGGATATGTCGATCATGTAAACAGGGCTTTTATATGTCAAAAGATAGGTTAGATATGTTTGTTAGATGCTTCATTCGAGTGAACAGATGTGGCTCATACGAGTTACACTTTGTCACTCGTACAAAGCACCACTTGTACAAGACAACAACCCCGCTCCTTGTGCGAGCCATGTTGGCCTATATATAGTGGAGCTTGGTGTTGTGTCTGCAGCTATTGATGTGTGACTGGGGCGAAGCCCTTTCCATTTGTTTACGCGTCTGTAACTTTCCACGTTTATTAATAGAAGAAGTAACGACATTTAAGCAACATACTTGATTGTTCGATTGTCAAACTCTCTAGCAATGAATTCCGCCTCTGTTAGTTGAGTCAAGTCGGTCCGGCGCTCACGGAGGAGAGCCGATCCCGTCTCACAAGTGGTTTCAGAGCCTTGAGGTTTGATTTGAGGACAAACAACAAGTTTCAGCAGTTGAAAATCAAGATTCGACCATTGAAGATTTCTATATCTACTCTTTCTTCATACATACTTCAGATCTAGAGAATTTCATGGACGAATTGGACTAGGATTTTAGTATAACACGTTAAAATCAACATTAACAAATCCCTAAAACTTACAGATCTAAAATCGAACAAAATCATGACGAAAATTGCAGAAAACATCCATTTGTTGACCTGAGCTACTCGTACGAGCAAAAGGACAACTCGTACGAATAGCCAGTCGTATGACCTCTCATTCGCAAGAAAAACAATTTTTTTTCTTAAATATTTTAATTTCTAAAATAATCATTCGTACGAGTAGTGATTCACATGAAGAAGTCACTCGCACGAGGCACCTGACTCGCATGAGTATTAGTTCACTCGCACGAAGGACATTAAGGAGTTTTCTTAACTATCGTGTTCTTGTTAAATTATATCTAATCAACATTGTTGAAAGTGTGTGTTTCTCAAAAATTGTAGATATAATGGAAGAAGAATTTTTTAACGCGTTTGTTGCTTCAGCTGTTACTACTACCGCAACACAAAATATGAATCTCGAGAATGAAATGGGAACAATGATGAAGCCTCCAAAGCTTATAAATCTAGAAGATTACGATAGCTTGAGCAAAAGGTTCATGAACTGGGTTCAAGCTAACTACTTCACTTGCTGGTTTGCTATTGAGTCTAAATATCAGGCTCCTATTGGAGAAACTGGTCTTGAGAAAACGCTAGCACAACTCTCAGAGCTCGAAAGAGAAAAATTCATTAATGAAAAGAAGATGATGAATATTTTGCAGCAAGCCATAAACGAAGATATCTTGGCACTATTACAGCACGATGACGATGATCAATCTTTATGGAATGCCTTACGTTAAAATTCCAAGGAAGTTCGCAACTGCGAAAAGGAAAGAGAGCGCTACTGAGGAAAGAATTCGATATTTTTACTCTTATCGAGGGAGAGACGGTGAAACAGTTGATTGAAAGGTACTGTCACCTGGTGGTACAGATGAAGCGTATGGGAATTGTATAAACAAACGAAGAATTGGTCGATAAACTTGTAGATTCTCTACCTGAAGGAGAATGGTCCACTTATTTGACTATTCTAAAGAACGCCACTGATTATGGTAATGTCTCATTACCTAGATTCATCGAAAGATTAGAAGGGCATGAGCTGGAGATGCAGAAGATGGCAAAAAGCAAAGGCGCACAGATACAACAGGATGTGAATCTATACTACAATGGTAGTCCTGCCGCAAACATAAAGAGTACGAAAATTCAAACTGCCTTCAGTGCTATCAACACACCAAGTCCACAGTCAAGCAAACCAGTGGATTTCAATCTTTTGCTTCCTTCAATCCAAATACGCCTCAAGGACCACAATCATCCCAAAGCTCAAGCAATCCACATAACAGCCAGCACAATCAATCTAATCCCAATCAATGAATCCTACAATGCAATATCACAGTAAACCTCCAGAATGCTCAAGACTTCGACAAAAATACCGCAAAGCAACACATGAGCATACTTGCCTTAGTATTGGAATCGTACGAAAGTTTGGTAGCTGGAAGAATTGGAAATCTAGAGATGACAAAAGAAGATTATGATCTAATTAATCCGGTTGAAATGGAATTGATCGATATCAAGTGGTGTATGGCTTCCATTGTCCGAAGAGCTCAACACTTTATGGAAATTACGGGAAGAGATAATTTGGGAAGACTTGACGGTAAACATGGCTTTGATCAGTCCAAGGTTACATGCTTCAAATGCCGGGAGAAGGGGCATTTCAAAAGAGAATGTCCAAATCAAGAGGTCAAGGGCAATCAGAACCCTTTTGCTGATGAATACTACAAAAAGGCCATATATCATCGACCTCAACCCCAAACTAGAATGGTGAAGATTGAAGACAGTCCGTCAAACTCAAAAGATAAAGCACTCGTTGTCACTCAAGAAGACGAAGGTTTTAACTGGAACAAGTACATCACAAAGAGTGAAAGTCTAGCATTAGTAGCTGATATTATTGAAGAACCCGAGCATGCTGAAGAATATGCAGAGGCATCCTTTGATGAGGCACCCGAAGAATTTTATGGAACTTCATCTAAGGAAGACGAACTTCTAAATAGTGCTTTTAGACATCTTTTGCCTACTGATATTCTTAAAACTTTTGCAGGATATTTCAATTCAAGCCATCAACCAACATGTGAGGAAGAACCAAAGTTAGAAGTTGTCGAATTGATTGATGTAACAAAGGAGATGACCGTCAAAGCTCTGACTAATATTGCTGACAAAGCTTCAATGGCAAATTTGAACAAGGTAGTTATTGAGCACGCCCAGGTAGAAAGTGTTGAATTGGAAAATGAGTCGGTAAGTGACTCTGTGAAAAAGAATGAGGATACCCATAATGTCAAATTGGAAACTCCATGCATAAAATGCAAATTGCCATGCAAGGAGTGTGTTGAAAAAGACGAAAAATATAATGAACTCAAAACACATGCTGATCATTTGTCATATGATTATGTCACAACAAAAGAAGCATATGACAAATAAGCAAAACCATTCGATAATATGAGAAAGCAATCAAAGAAGATGACAATACACTTTCAATGCTCAAAGCAACCGTTATGGACAAAAATGGCCATAAACATGCATATAAATACGATTGCTGAGCTGAAAGGTGAACTAGAGAAATGAAAATTTAAACTGAACATGTTAAAAAACTGTTAATAAGTTATTTTATCAGTTCATATGTCATTGATCACATTCTTCCGAAAATCAAGGTTAAACAAGAAAAGAAAGTTATTAATAACCAAGGTAAAGGTTATGATTGTGTTCCACCACCCATGTGGAATGGCTATGCAAAGAAAAAGCCAGATGGGGTGGAAAAGGCGCTAAACTTAAATTTGTTTACTAAAAAGGGCAATGAGCTGCTTTAAAACATCTATATAACTTACACCAAAACAGAAAAGATTGCGAATCTGATGTGGTAAGCAAAGTGGTCGAAAATGTTTTAAAAAATGAGTCTGACAGCATAGTTTATGAAAGTACAGAGTCAAGAATGAGAAGTCTGAATCAAGTTCACATTCTAGAAGAGAGAAAAGTTTTCACGAGACTTCATTTCAGCATCAGAGAATGGTTTAAATTATGATCCTAATGTAGTTGTCTACAAACTGAAAGGATCAGATATACTATACTCTGATGAGGAATTTCCATCCAAAATGTAAAGTTAGACCACGTTGACAAGTTCTTTAAGCTGGCTGAAGTCAACACCTCTGATCTTGATAAGCAGGATGTCGCTCTTTACTCAAAACCAAAAGGGTCTCACAGAAACATTCATCCTAGTGGTAAAAGCTATACTGAGTACAAAAGGGCTGGGATAGGGTTTGAAAGAAGAAAAACAACAAATTCCAAAAGAAAATTGTTACCAAGAAAATTAACTTTTTTACGGAACTAACCTTGTTAATGAACAGGAAATCATTGGTAAACAATCAAACAAAGAATTTGAGCAAGAAAGAAAACTCCGTGAGCAAGTTTCAAAAGCCTCTGTTGGAAACGATAGTAGGACATGTTACAAATGTAACAAAGTTGGGCGCATTGCATGTCAATGTAAACCAAACAAAACCTGCTCCTGAAGTTAGAAAATGCACAGAAGATGTTAAACAGAAAGGTCCAGAGTTTGTGCCAAAACAAATTTTGAAACGAAATTGTGAGTCCAACTTAAATGTAAAGCCAATCATTGCAAAATTCTCAAATTTTGAAGTTGGTGAATCATCAAAGCAAAATGAACAAAAAAATCCTAATTTCTACTCAAAGAATGCTTTCTCAAAAGTACCAACCTGGGTTGTTAAGAACAAATCATCTTCTGTTGCTGTAAACACCACCGCTGTTTCAACTAAACCTAAAACAGAAAAAGGATCGAAGGTTGAACAATGGGTGGAGGTAAAGAAAGAGGTTCAGAAAAATACCAATCCAAAATGTGATATCCCAAATCCACCCAAGACGAAAATGACTTGGGTTTCTCTGTTTAAGTAATTTCTTTTCACATGTGTGCAGGGGCTCCCGAGGTCAATTATTTCAAAGTGGATTATGGACAGTGGAGCTTCTCGACACATGACAGGGATGCTTGTGTTATTATACGACGTAAAAGATATCCGAGGAGGATATGTTGGGTTTGCCGGAACACAAGGAGGCAGGATCGTGGGTGAAGGTATTCTCACTAACGGAGTGGTGTCATTCGACAAAGTGAACTATATCGCTGAGCTTGAGAACAAACTAGTTAGCATCTCACATTTTGTGGCAAGAAATTCACTACCCACTTCAATGAAAGTTTTGCCTAATTCTCAAACCGGGATTCAAAATTCCCGAGGAGTGGATCCTCATGCGCGCTCCACGAGAAAACGATCTTTATGTCTTAGACATGAGCGTCGCATCCACTGCTTCAAAGAAGGTTCAATGCTTTGTATCTAAAGCTACCTAGACAAAGTCAATTCTATGGCATCGTAAGATGGGGCACATTCATCTGAGAAAGATGAACTATTTGGCGCATAACGACTTAGTGGAAGGTGTTAATCTCAAGAATTTTCACTTATCAGATGATTGTCTTAGCTGCAAAAAGGGGAAGCAGCACAAGAAATCACACCCAAGAAAGCTGCTTAACTCCATCAAGCTTCCATTAGAAAGGCTTCATATGGATCTCTTTGGACCAGTAAACGTGAAAAGTATATCTGGAGATCTATATTTCCTAGTCGTGACAGATGACTACTCAAGATTCTCGTGGGTTTTCTTTCTAGAGAGTAAGGATGAAACATTTGAAAATCGTATGATTCTCTTTAGAAAGCTGGAAAACCTATATCACTTACCATTCAAGAGAATCCGAAGCGATAATGGTACTGAGTTTAAGGACAGAAAAATGCTCGAAATCTTCAATACTAAGGGTATTCTGAATTTAGTGCCCCTATACTCCTCAACAAAATGGAGTAGCTAAACGTAAGAATCGCACACTAATTGAGACAGCAAGAACAATGCTCGCTGATTCAAAACTTCCTATTAGTTCCTGGAGTGAAGCCATCGTTTCTGCGTGTTACACCCTTAACCATGTTTTGACAGTCAAGCCTCACAACAAGACATGTTTTGAACTATTGAACCATCGAAAGGTGAATCTAGCGTTTTTGGAACCATTTGGATCGCCGTGTACTGTTCTAGACCCAGACGGTAAATTTGGGGCCGGATCCTTGGAAGGATTTTTCATAGGTAATGCTAGTCCGCAAAAGAGAGTCTTCTTGCCGAGCCTAAACCAGGTTATTGTAGCACAACATGTTGATTGCCAGAGATATACAACGCCTACACAGAAACCTGGTGATCCTTGGCTGTTCAATTACGACGGGTTGTGGAACTCATTTGATCTACCAGAAGTACATTCTGAAGAAGAACTTGTAATGCTATATCAACAACATCAAATCTCTAATCAGGAACACGTTTCAAGATCTTTAGTGAATTCCCCATCACTACCTGTCTCAAACTTTTCTTAAGCAGGTCCGAGCAACACTCTGCAAGAATCAGGTAAATGAACCAAACTTGAATGCTGCTGAACCGTCTTCCCATTAGCCAGTTGATGCTGACTCTGACCGAGAACCTACTATTGACGATGGAGGAACCAGTTCCGATGAAGTATTAGAACAGATTCAAAGCTTTCTGAATAATCAAGTTGAAGAATCCAATAATAGAAATGAAGCTACGTCCTCAGAACAGGTTGCTGATGAAGTTGTCACAATCTGCAAAGTCAAGTAGAAGTTCCAAGCTAAGTGATGCCAAAGACACTCTCTTACCATCTATCAGAAACATTATTGGCGAATTACAAACTGGAGTGAAAACACGAAATTAGATCAATAAGGATCTTAGTTGCTTTTATACAAAAGTTGCTCCACTACATACGGGATTTTCTTACAATTGTTTTGTTTCTCAGGTGGAACTAGGATCCTGGAAAGACGCTATTAAGGAAGAAAGCTGGGTGGATGTAATGCAAGAATAATTGTTGCAATTCCAGAAACTTGGAGTTCTGGAAGCTTGTTGACCTACCCTGACAATCACAAGAAGACTAATACTCGTTGGGTCTTCAAGTGTAAAAGAGACGATACGTGTATCGTGGTTCGCAACAAAGCTTGGCTCGTAGTACAAGGCTTCCATCAGCAAGAAGGGATAGACTACAATGAAGTCTATGCGCCAGTCGCATGTCTTAAAGGTATCCACATTTTCTTGGCCTTTGCATCGTGGAAAGGTTTCAAGGTGTACCAGTTGGATGTGAAGTCTGCATTCCTTTACGGAAAGGTAAACGAGGAGGTGTACGTCGGCCAACCACCGGGGTTTGTCGATCTGATTTACAAGGATAAGGTCTATCTGTTAAACAAGGCATTATACGGACTACACTTAGCCCCGAGAGCCTGGTACGAGACGCTTTCCAAACATCTTCTGGGAAACGGCTTCTCCGGTGGAATAGTAGACAGTACCCTCTTTACCAAGGAAGTAGATGGACATCTGATCATCATACAAATATATGTGGACGATATCATCTTTGGATCGACAAATGAGAAGCTGTGTAAGGACTTTGAAGAAGTCATGAAAAAGAAGTTCGAAATGAGTGCTATGGGGAGATGAAGTTTTTCTTAGGACTTTAGGTTGAACAATTGCATGATGGTATCTTCATTCACTAAATGAAGTATGATTATGATGTGTTAGAGAAATTTGACATGACAGGAACTAAGCTAGCATCAACTCTATTAGCCACCAACCACGGCATTTGTTGAGGCGCTCATGGAGTAAAGGATGAAACATTATATCGCTCCATGATCGGATCCTTGATGTATCTCACAGCTTCAAGACCCGATATCATGTATCCTACATGCCTTTGTGCCCGTTATCAGTTAAATCCAAGAGATTCACACTTGTTTACCGTCAAAAGGATCATGCGCTACTTGAAAGCATGCCCAAGCACCGGTTTGTGGTATCCACGACATGACGACTTCAATCTCGCGGGTTATTCAGATTTTGATTTCGGTTGCTGCAAGCTCAATGCCAAATCTACAATGGCTGGTTCCTAGTTCTTTGGAACCCGTTTGGTAACGTGGCAGTGTAAGAAACAGACCGCGGTCGCTTTCTCTACTTGTGAAACTGAATACGTTTTAGCATCCAACTGTTGTTCGCAATACTGTGGATACAACAGCAGATGAGAGACTTCGGACTGCAATTTCATGACACGCCCATATATCTAGATAACAAGGCAGCCATTGATATCACTAAAAACCCGGTTCAACACTCACGCACTAAAGACATTGAAATTTGACACCACTTTATCCGTGATTGTTACGAGAAAAAGTTAGTTCGGATTCAAAAATCTACACTGATGACCAAAAAGCATATTTTTACACCAAAGCTTTTGATAAATCAATATTTAAAAATCTTTGGAAATTAAATGGTTTAAGAAATCTGACACCAGCGGATGAAAGTGAGGTTGAATTCGAGGATGACGAGGACTTAACATGATTCTCATCGGTATGACACATGTTTTTATGTAAATATTTTTCTTGCTTTCTTAAAAACAAAAAATCTAAAAATATGTTTTTGATTTTAAGGGGAGAAAAGTTGTAAAAAATACAAAAACATTAAAAAGATAAAAAGAGTTCTGTGAAAAAGAGGTAATGATTGTACATCAGTGGACTATCACAGTATGCTAAGGAAACATAATATTTTAAACAATTAATTAAATAGGTCTCACTAATGTGTGCTAGTAGGCTTCACACGTTCAGTAAATTGTTTTTCAAGATATAAACTTAAAAGAAAAATTGAGTAGTTTATGGGTCGACATCTCTTGGATATATGGACTTAGTACTCCCAAATTTCGTTTGAAAGAATGCTATATTCTGTGATACTAGGTCTTTATATTTAGTTGATATCTGGGGTATTATCCAAGTTCTTCTGATTTGCGTCGAAAATGACCTAGAACTTGTATAATACTTTGCGCATTATTCACCCTCAAAAGCTGCATAAAAAATGAGTATATGTCATAAAAAGATACGACATCTGCAGCACAAAAAGATTCCTAAACCGAACACCATCTAAAGTTGAGCCTTCATCTCTTTCTCTGTATGGAAGTACTAACCTGAGCTCTCAAGGCCTCGCTATCACCCTATTTACAGATACCAGTTAGATATTTTCACCCGTGAGATGAAATTCTGGGAATCTTGATGCGGGAGTATATTCTGAGATGGAAACACAGTTACTTCATGTTCCTTCAAATTTCTTGAAACAACTGAGAAATGTGTAGAGGTTTAAGTGGACCAGTATATTGGCAATCTAATCAAATCTGTTTGGGACCTTAAAGTTTTATCAAGATCAACGGTATTGGTGATTTATCTAAGAAAACTGATGTGATCTTCTAACACAAACTCACAAAAATATGTCTGTAAATACGTCTTTACTTACCTTATTTCTCTTTCGGAAATCCCAGAAAGATTTTCAGTTTTGTTTTTAGCAAAAACATTGGAAAATACAAAAATCTTTGATTTCTATCTTAGTTTTTCGTCTACCGATGATGGAGATACCGTTTGCTCGAGTCAAAGCGACAGTTGCTGAAGGAAAGCTGAAAGATTACGGCTGGGAGCTAATCTGAAAAGAGAGAGTTCTGAAACGCTACGAAGTTCATTAAGTTGAAACTTAAAATTTTTGAAAAACAGCTATTTTGGTCAAACAGCGGTCAACCAAGGTCATTAACTTGGACTTGGTAGGTAAATCCGTTAACCGGGTCATTAACTTGGAATCGGTCAACTGAGTGAGCCGTTAAAACAGATAAATTCATAGAATTTTGAAAAGAAACCAACTGAAAAGAACTGGCTCATATGAGTGACTATCTGACTCGTACGAGTGACTTTATGACTCGTACGAGTGATAAAAAGCCTTACTCGTACGAAGGATGACTCATACGAGTGACATGGTGGATATAAAAGGGACACTCACTCGCACGAGTCACATAAGTGACTTTGTGCGATTGAAGAAAATCTTTGTGCGATCCAGTTCTTTCATCACATTTCTAGACCATATCACGTATCTTTGACACTTCGGGGAGGTTGATTAGCACACCTCTTATGATGGGAAAGGTTAATCCAAGATTTGAGTCGTTATAGTGCCAAAATCGGACCTTAAGGACTTAAAACCCAGAGTTAGGCAAATTGAACCGGTAAAATGTAAATTTGAACACATAATCGTACAAATCGGCTCTTTTAGCTTCTAAATCATAATCCAATTTGTTAAAATTTACACGTTTTAAGTTTGGATTGAAAAGGTGTTGTATGTGGGACTCATCACTCGTATGAATAGTCGCTCGTACGAGTAAGTTGTTTAAGTCAATTAATTCTCATCACTCATACGAGTGGTTGCTCGTACGAATAAGACCATTATGTTATTTAATTCATTGACTCGTACGAGGAGTCACTCATATGAGTGGGTCTGTTCAAACTTGAACTTTTGCCTAAAAGGTCAATTTGACTCGTATGAATGATGACTCGTACGAGTGTCAAATTTTTGAAAAAAGGTTTGAATTTTCTAAGTGTTGGATTTTTTTTTTCATGTGATCAGGTAAAAAAGTCTTTGTTTTCTTCGTTCCATGGTATTTGCTATTTGTTGGACGAGAATATTCCAGCGATTGCCGCATACAGAGAAGTTCTTGATTTTTTGGGTCGTCTACCAATTACAAAGGCCTTAACTAATAAACATACAGCCTACAGATCGTATGTTGAGTACAATGAAGAAGAAAATGCTATCTTTTTTGTGGTACGAATCAACAATGAAGATGTTCAAGTTAAAATTACTGAAGATTTGATCCAGAAGGTGTTAGAGTTTAAAAACCGTGCAGAAGACCCAACTAGATACCCAAAGTATATGGTTAAGGGATATTTTTATAGAATGGGATATGAAGATCATGTTAACGCAGCGCCGTTAAAGAAGGGAAATCTGAGTGCACCCTTCAGATATATTGCACACTGCATCATTATCACTCTTAGTCACCGGAAATGAGGGTTTGATGATATGGTTGACTACCAAATGTGCATGATAGTAGCACTGATCCTCAATCTGCCATATAACTTCTCCAAGCTTATCTTCATGCAGATGGTATAGAACACACAAAGAGAGAAATTTCTTCAGTACCCGAGGTTTGTTCAGATGTTACTAGATCATCTTCGTAAGAATTTGAAGAAAAAGAAGGAGGATATTCTGAAGCTTGAACATATGGATGTTTCTACACTGAAGAAGATGAATCTACATTTGAAAGCTTTTCCGAATGCTAGCCGGTTTTTGGGGCAATCATTGATAAAGATTATGTGGTGCCTCCAGAGGGAAATGGAGAAAAGATGATAGTGATGATGAGAATGACGAACTTGAAGCGTTAGATGGTTTTGTATCAAAGCAAAGCGCTTGGTTTACAAAGGAAGACAAAAAGGGGAGAAAGGGTAGTAAAAGAAAACAAGCTGCCGCATCCTCATCCTCTACTCCTCAACAAAGAAAGTGTGCTTCTGTTAGAACAAGTCTGATTGATGAATCGGAAATTGAAGAGATACAGGTTGAAGAACAGGTTCAGAATGAAGAGAATCTTGAAACGGTTGCTGCAGATATTGAGCAACAGGCATTTGAAGGAACTGAAGGAGAAGTTGGTGAAGATGAAGGGTCGTCCTCCTCAAGTACATATATTGATGATAGGATTGTAGGCCAAAGGGAAAGAGAAAAAGAAAAGGAATTTGAGCGTTTGGAAGAGGAACGTCGACGAGCTGAAGAAAGAAAGAGAAAAGAGACAGGAGATGATGATACGACATACGCGCCATCAGATTCTGAAAGTGATACTCTATTATTAAGCCTGTTAAGATGCCAGCAGCCAAGCGCTTAAAAAGACCAGCAACCAGGAAAACAGATTCTCCAACAGCTCGTTCAAAGCTCAAGCTGAAGAAGAAGGCTGCTAAAGTATCAGATGTTGCACCTAGTTTTGAGCCAACTCCATAACCAATTCCATCACCACCTCCACATCCATCTCCATTACCACCACCACCACAACCAACACCACAACCAACTCCTCAACCACATCCAACTCAATCCCATCCCCAGTTTTCAAAAGGCTCGAGGTTGGAAGATCAGTTTGATTTTGACTTCGCAGAGATTCCAGGGGAAGAAGAGTTTACTGCTGACATGTTCAATGATTCAAGAATGACAGAGTTAGAAAATCAAATCATGTTGAACAATGTAAAGATTGCTGAGCTGCAAGATCGTACAAAGAATCTGGAAGAAGACAGAAAGAATCTGGAGGCTGTATTAGCAAGTTTTGTGACGGAGAATGAAAGGCTTCGAAAGCGTATGGTGGAATACGATGAAGAATGCCTGAGAAACCAGAGACAGGTGAGTATATTTCAGAAGATTCTCATCAAAAGGCTTGGTATTAACTTTGCAGCAGAGAGAGATCAGATTGAAAAGAAGGAGGCGAGAGAACGGGTGGCTGAGCGCGAAAGAATTGCCAAAGCTTTATCAGATGCTTAGGGAAAAGGAAAGGAAAAGGTTGGCGAGGATCCCTTGAAAGAAAAGTTTGTGCCAGTAGCTAAGTCTGTGCCAGTACCTACTACTATGGTTGTGTATGTGTCGCCAATTAACTTCGTTTTGATAGGGCAACCAAGAGATGTGGAAATTGATATTTTGAATCTTTATGAGAAGCATAAGAAGTTTTTAGATAAAAGGAAGATGTTAAAGGAAATTGACGAGGTGATTGATTCTTTTGACGAAGATTTTAAGGCGGATAATGAAGATATAGACGAAGCTGGTGATGCGTCTGGAAAGAAACCTGATGGTGGTAGGAAGGATGTTGATAGTGATCAGGGTGGATCGGGTATTCTTGTAACAGATTTTGGAGTTATTGATAATATTGATAATTCTATGTACTTGGATGACACTGCGAACCAACTTGATTCTGAACAAGTTCAGGGGGAGTCTTATGATGCATCGCAGGATACTCAGCAAGCAGGAATCCTCACAATGACTTCTACATCGACTGTTCCTGTTGTTCCAAAGTCAAGGATCTTTACTTGGAACATGATGTTGAGGAAGGTGAATTCGTCCACAACTATACAAAGGAAGAAGTTGTTAAGATGTTACGAGTGGATGAAGAATCTTTTGATTTTTACTTCGAAGATGAGCTTAACGACATCAGCACTACCCAGCCTGAAGATTATCACTTCGAACATATTTCTTAAGCCAATGATTATGATAGGGTTGTCGTGGAGGATGATTCCGATGGTGATGACTTCCTAACCTTCGATGAGATGTTTTCAGCCGCTAACGATGATTCGTTGAAACGAAAAGTGGTAGAGGCTGTAAAACAAGGAAGTGTGCCCAAATGTTTATCAAAAGAGGAGATTGTAGAGATGCGAAATTATGGTTCAAAGAGTTGCCTGAAGACCGAAAGTTCAAACGTCCCCTAGCATTCTTTACACGCGATGCTGATGTTTCTCTAGGGGACATCATTAGTTGGACCTGGATTGAAGAATTAGACGTATATGATATCAAAAGGGAATATGGTCTCAAGTACTTTAGATACCTAAATGACTTAAAGACTTTGCCGTTCTGGGATATCAAAGAGCTTGTACAAACAAAGATGATCAATCTGAAGATGAAATATCATGAACCAGTGGTTGTGGAAGTTGATTAAGTTCAAAGCTACACATGGATTCAATCACTGGAAGCCGCACATTCCTAAAAGAATTACAAAGATCGATCCAGTAACTCAAGAAAAGGACATTCTTTGATTGCGAAAAAGCCACGGGTGATAAAGAACATGCCTTTGATCAAGATGGGGCAAGATTTTCACAAGATCTTCAAATGGTGGCACTACGACTCATGTACAGGCGAAGCAGTGATATGTGTCCAACTAGATGAAGACTCATGGAAAATCACAAAAGAATTAACTGAATCCGTGATTGCACACAAGCGGATTTATGGTTTATGCCATGGTATTCGAGTACTAGACCTGATGTGTCTATAAATTGCTCTAAGAAGGATATTGAATGTTTATTCTACGTTAAGATCAATTATGAAGAGAAAGACAAAGAGTAGGTGTTGCAGTTTTAGAAGATTGTTAATGTTTATTTTGCTAATGATATTCATTCAGGTAAAGCATGGAACACTTCTTGAAGAAAGATTGAAGAAAAAAAGCAACCTAGAAAAGAGAAGAACCTAGCAAGGATTGCTGAGAGATCAAGGATTGCATCCCCGTGAAGTTTTCAGTTTCGCAACACTTACAATTGACCCTACAGATCAAAAGCCGATACCATCCGAGGAGCGTCACAGACCGCCAAAACATATCTTTGGATGCTAAACGTCAAACGTTTTTAAAGAATTTTGAAGAAATTTTTGAAGACTATCCAAGACTGCGGCAACATCCAAGGGGGAGTTTGTTGGTGCATAATGTCTATTGCCTACGTCTAAGATATGTCGATCGTGTAAATAGGGCTTTTATATGTCAAAAGATCAGTTAGATATATTTGTTAGATGGTTCGTACGAGTGAACACATATGGCTCGTACGAGTGACACTTTCTCACTTGTACAAAGCACCACTCGAACGAGTCAACAACCCCGCTCCTTGTGCGAGCCATGTTGGCTTATATATAGTGGAGCTTGGGTGCTGTGTCTGCAGCTGTTGATGTGTGACTGAGGCGAAGCCCTGTTCGTTTGTTTACGCGTCTGTAACTTTCAACGTTTATTAATAGAAGAAGTAACGACGTTTTGTAAGACCCAATCCATATTTTACTGAGTTTCTATTTAAAGTTTCGCATTTAAACATGTAATTGCGCATACGCATCACTTAAATTTTCAAGTTTATTAAAACTTTTTCAACATATTTAAACAATTTAACATGTTACCAATGATTTGTTTAGTTATAATCATACCAAGTGCGGAAGCTTCGTCTTTGATCGTGTTCGGTTCTTCATATAGCTTGATCCTCCTCCGGTGCTCCAAACATCACCTATATTTCATAATTTATGAAATACAATTATAACATAACCGAATAAATCCAAAGACATAAAACCATAAAACAAAAACTTTATTTCAGACCCCACCGTAAGCTACGGTGGCCACCGTAGCTTACTGTCAAGCATTACGGTCCTAGCTCACTGTCTTACGGCTAAGACTTCCAATTTCAACCAGCAGCTGCCTACCGTAAGCTACGGTAGGCCACCATAGCTTACGGTGGGTTGCTGCAGCTTTTCTCTTGTTTGTAGTTTTTAGTTACGACATTTTCCGTAACTCTTTCAATTCTTCTCCGTTTTACCCGAAACTTGTTTCTAAATATCCGTAGAATATTTTCTTACATATATAACTCGAAATCCTTAACCCGGATTCTTATTTCATATAGTTTATGCATTTATCCCCGGTTTATGCTTCTATTTTCCGATTTTGCCCTTTTAATCCCATTTAAACCAAACTATACATTTACGCATCCTTTTCGGTATGCATTAATACTCCATTATTACCCGTATAGTTGCTTTATTTAACTAAACCTTTAGTTATTTACTATTTAACCCGTTTGGTTATTTTAGCGTAATCCAACGCTTATTTCAACAAAACCTTATCTATCTTATTGTTCCCATACTAAGATATCTATCAACTTCCAATTTTCTGATATTTGTTTATCTACGTATTTAATCTGAAATCCTTATCTCGGATTCTTAATTCTTATGAATTACGAATTCATTCATAGTTTATGCGTATATTCATTTTGACCCGCTAAGAGATTTAAGCATATAAACTTAAATCTCACTTCCTTTTACTTTGTTTCTTGTTTTCATACAAAAATATCTACTTACATCCCACCACAACTATGCATTGTGGTGGATTGGTTATAGAATGCTATATTTTCAACTCTACCATTAGGTTAACATTTTACAAAAACACCAATATGAGGCATTAAGCCAAAACGGTTTATGCCATTTGCTATTACACTACCGCAAGGGTAAACCTTCTTATAAAACTCATTTTTAAACTACCCTTCAAGGTCGTTTACTTGTTTTATTACTTGAGGGCATTTTGGTCAACTTAGACCTTTCTTTACGACGGTCTTACAATATCATATTTTGACCAAAATGTACATTTAACCATAGTCTATATAAAATCATTATGTTCTTAAGAACATAATGTCTACGAACTAGAATACTAGATTTACCTTACCTTAGGTAACCTATTGTTCATTCCTAACTCTTTTATCTCTCAACGAACCGTAAGTCCTTTTGAGAGTTTGACCATTACTCGTACCTGGCTCGGCTCATAGCATTGATCCGTTCTAATATCATGCTCTATTCTTTCTATGAACACAACATTTCAACAAGCGATATTAGTTATCGTTTTCAAATGGTGATAATATCACCGTTCGACCCGTCCGGTCAAAATGACCATTTGTCATTATGAGATGGCCCTTATTTGTCATCTCATCTATTTAACCCTTTTCATTTTACACTGAATGATTATCTTACTTAAAACATCGTTTCTTAATTCGCCTGACCCATTATGACTCAGGTCATATGGTATCTTTTTCAAAACTCCTTGTTTATCCGTCATCGCATGACTAATTTACTGTTTTACCCTTTTCACCGTAATTCATGGTTTAATACCATATTTACTTGTTCCAACCCGTATCTATCCGTGTTGGAGCTTTATATTTCGAATTCTCTTCCGAAATACCCAAAATGCTTGTTCAACTATGTAAGTAAATCTACTATTTTAAGGATGTAAGCTTTACTTACCTTGAATTCCAATTATGCCTTCTTCCGCGTACTTGTTCTGTTTGACCCGCTTCTTCCCAAGCCTCCACCTAGCTTGTCAAGCGTCAAACTATCATTTATCATTCTCATGATGGTTAGGTTAGTCATCATCTAACACGACTATTCCACCTTACGGATTTTATATCAAATTTATCACTCGATCTTAGTATAGGCCAGTTTGACTCTTAAAAGTCAACTGCCTATTTACTCACACTAACCCACAAACAAGTTTAACAACTCATCTACGCATTTTGTTGATTACCCAGTAAGCACTATTCTTAGGCCACTAATTGAGTTATGTTTTCCAAATCAAGTTCATATGATTGCTAATATAAATTATCATAGTTTCTACAATCATATGCTAATTTACTAGTCTTATGCAAGAACTTGGGATTGTTTCATCACTATGAAACAACCCGTTACATCTTATATATGAAATTTACCCAAACATTAAACTTAGCCAAATACTTTAAACATTCACATTCACATGATGATTTTAAGCATCTATTAACATGTGTTTAACATAATCTCATCTTATCATCAAAACCCATTTCAAGTCATGTATGAACATCTATTCAAACCTCTAATTTGTTCAAATATCTTATACATACATATAAGTATGATGATCATAAACACTTATATATCATCACTTTCATCATGAAATCAAAACCTACTTTATAATCTACTTGTTAATCACTAACAAGTAATCTTACATCAAATTGTGCATAATTTCTTTAAGTTTAACGAAATAAATCATACACATACACTTAATATCATCTTTGGATCATAATCCAACTATTTAATTGCAAGTAATCTACTTGTCTCAAATCACAACTTTCACCAATCTAGGTTTTAAGACATACCTTATGATCCCTTCGATTAGGTGATCGTTTATATGTATTCATGCATCAATTCCAAGCTCAATTCACCCTTCAATTTGATGATTTAAGCAAAAAAAGGGTTCACCCCCTTTGTTTTGCTCCTGGTCACTACACACACACACCTTTTGTGTGTGTAGTGTTTTATTTAATTTTTATTTTATATATTCAACTTTTCAACCTTTCCTCTTTTGGTCCCTCATATTTGAGGTCTTATTTATTTAGAGCGACAACTTATTGTTTATTACTATTTCCATATTACTGACTAGGTTAACTTGTACCTAGTTATTTTGTTTACGGGTTCACTTTTACTTCTAACGGTCTTTTACCCGCTCTTTAATATTAACGTTGTTTGATTACCAAACACATTTTTGGGGTGTTACAAATCTACCCCCTTAAAGAGGTTTCACCCTCGAAACCTTTCTTATGTAGTTCCTTGGGTTCAACCCAATGGACTTGGTTTCGTTTTCACTTGAGTATTGCTCATATTTTAATTATTCAAAAATTCTTACCAGGTACATGTGCCTTTTAGGCTCTAAGGTGCATGTGCCCTTCATGTGTAAGGCCTCATGTGCCGTTTCTTTAATCTTGTATCCCTTTTCTTTACTTGATCGAGTCGTCATTTCCCTACTCGGTCATAAGTATCAGTCAACATGCTTATTCCATTCAAAACTTATACTAATAAGCACATTTAACAAATTAAAATTTTTTTTTGATCTTAACCGATCTTGTCGGTTAGACTTATTAGTCACCAGTCAGCTTTACCTCATAATTTAGGTACCCTCATATTGCCTTCGCAAGGCTTTTACAAACTTTTGAGACTCTAGTCTCATAGCTCGTGTTACAAGATGATCACATACCATGTTATATATATATATATATATATATATATATATATATATATATATATATATATATATATATATATATATATATATATATATATATATATATATGCCGTGATTGCATCACGTCATGTTAAATTTCATATATATCTTTTTCGTTTTCAAAAATTTTCTTTCTGAATTCATCGTCTCACACGTAATGGTGTCAAGACCTGTTTCCTTTACCATAAATCACTTTCCAATTCATCTCATACCGTTTATTTTTATTTAAACGTTGTTTCTAACTAAAAACCGAATTTTAGTTTAACGTTTTTCCTTTCAACTTATGTCGATTACTCGCACCGAGAATTTGGCAATCTAGTATTTCTTCTTTTTACTGTTTTTATTTCACGCGGGGAATCATAAATAATTTCCCCACTTTATTTAAGTGGCCCATAGGCCCTTTTACTCAGCCTCCTATGCCATTTCTTTAAACTTTCTCCCTCTTCTTTTCATTTACTTTGCCTCTTAAGGTGAGGTCTTTTAATGCATCATTCCTCTTGATTCGTGATCCCAAGGTCATTTTGACCTTGTAGATTATTACACTATTCGTAACCCGAAGGTCGTGGTGATCCTTTAGATCATCGTTTTACCCGTGTCGTTTCTTTAAATATATTTGGTGTCAATGCACCTCTTTTGTACTTGAAAGAAAAAAATTATTTACGTTGTCCTTCCTTTTTCCGCCAAATCATGGCTCCCTTTAACCATGAAGGCTAACATATTTTACTTCAATTATGGTCTTCAGACCATGTTTGATCTGGTTTATTAACATTTTCATTTTCTATGACTCCGCGAGTCATTTAGGAATCACTTTTACTTGTCGGATCTATTAGTCGTTTCATCTCCATTGGGTGATGATCATTTGCGTCTAAACCTGGCGCAATGTCAAGTGGCGTTGACCACTTGTCACCACCGAGTCGCAACTACCATCCTTAGTGGCAACCACAACATTTTGTGTATGTTGCCCCAAACATTTATTTAGATCAGACACTGTTTGTTGATAGCCGTGCATGCCTGCGCGATCGTAGTCTATGACTAAATCAATTTTCGTTCGGACAACTCTTCCGACTCTACGACTTCAGATGTCATTTATGCGTCAGTTGTCTCACGTTTACCGTTATCTGGTTTAAGCCTATATCGCTTTACAACCCGTTACTCAAGTTCTTTATCTTAATATTTTAACGCTCCCATTATTCTCTTTGCATTTTCATTTATATTCATTCATGACCCATTTCATGGATTCATTACTATTTCGTGCTCCCATTATTCGGTTTGCGTCTACAAGTATATTTAATCACGTCCCATTACCCGGGCTGATTATTCTTTTGCTTTAACGCTCCCCTTACCTGGTTTGCGTTTACTTTTAAATTTAATCCCTATACTTCTTTTGACTTGTTTGGCTTGCTCGCGTGAAATCCATCACTTATGAGCGAATGAGTCTAATTCTTTATTTGACCCGTTTGACTTGTTCTTGTGAAATCCATCACTTCTGAACAGTCCAACCTTATTCTTTATTTGACACGTTTGACTTGTTCTTGTGAAACCCATCACTTCTGAACAGTCAAATCTTATTCTTTATTTGACCTGTTGGACTTGTTCGTGTGAAATCCATCACTTCTGAACAGGCAAACCTTATTCTTTATTTGACCCGTTTGACTTCTTCTTGTGAAATCTATCACTTCTGAACAGTCAAACCTTATTCTTTATTGGACCATCCTTGATGGCCTCAATGACCATGAATGATGATTATCATCATCATTTCTTTCTTTTCCCTTTTATCTTTTCTACGATCATAGTCAACGACTTTGATCATCTTCCGTGTGGGCACTACATCCGTTTCTATGACCTCGCGGGTCATTTATACTTTGGTTTTACGTGCCCCTTTCGTCAACCATGGTTCTTTCATCCATAATGACTTATTCCACAATTTCTTTGGGTCATTTATTTCTATGTGCGCTGTATATCGTTTTTTATAGTTCTCACGAAAACCAATTATACAAGTACGCCTGTAAGTTCTCTTGACCCCAAGAATCTTTTAACTCTTCTCATTCACCTCGTTTTTACCACATCGGATGCATATGTGTCTATTATAACAAGTTCATGGTATTATGTGTTTATCATTTACTTGGCCAGAGTAAGCGATCAACACATGGTACACATGACCTTATTATAACTAACACATTATTTCCCATGTAAGTAAACCCTTGGTTCATGCCCATATTTCTGATTTTGTTTGGTAAAACTTTGTTTAATTGTTATTTAACAATCATTGATTTTTAACCTTCTCATCTCAAAACATATAAATGTTTTTCCCTTCTTATAAGACTTTTACGTAACACATTTATCTATCTGAACTTTACTTTTCCTCAATAAAATCTTATTGAAAATTTCTACTTGGATGGTCACCCCATCCAAGATTTTAGATCTGTACTCTTTTATATTTTATTATTCACAATTTGTGAATAATGAGTATTACCCGCCCAATTTCTCTTGGGAACATAATCATGAATGGGTATCCCTTCCGATTTGCTTTAGTCCCGTATACAACCGTTGTTCATTACGTATCTGTTGTATATACTAGTTATACAATAATTTAAAGTGTGCACCTGTGCGATATTTTCTTCATTGGCTTTCATTGCCGTTCCACCTTTATTTAATATCATCATTTAGTTTAGGTCCTTAACGAGTATGCTCTACTTGTCATACTTATAGGTCCCCTAGTCCATATGGATCTTCACAGAATCGTCTATCTAATCTAGAGTGCGGAATCCCCTAGATCAGATTTCATAGAAACAAGAACACGAACACGAACAAATTCCTTCAAACAGTCTTCTATTGATTATCTAACACAAAGTGTTTACAACCAATTCAAGACTCTCTCTCTCTAAACTCTCTGAAGCAATTCTCTCTTCAACTGAACAACTAACTGAGCAACCTTAACCCTAATCACAACCTCCCTATATATAGAGATAGGTTATACTCATGGGCTAGGGTTTCCTACATGGACTGCTAATGGGTTTAAAGCCCAATTCACCTAACATGCTATGTTTAGTGTCTAGTTCAGCCCAATCACTTCTAATTCACTATTAGAAAACTAAACCCGCTAACCGTTTAACATTTTACTAATTACAAGATATCCAAAGACCAAATCTAAGCTATTGTCACAAATATGCACCAACAAACTCCCCCTTGACAATAGCTTCGTAAAATAACTTAGTCTTCAGTCTTCTTGCAATCTTTAGCGTCTTTGAAAAACGTTGCTCTTTGGATAGCTTCAGCTTTAACAGCTTCTTTCAGCAACAGACTCCCCTAAGCTGATGTATCCAATCACCAAATCTTCTAAATCGTTAGCGTTTGAATAAAACTCCAGTTTAGTCCTTGCAAAGCAATCTTCAAAACTCTTCAACTTTCTTCGTCTGCAATATAAAAAGGAGGTTCTACCATGCATCCAAGCAAATTCCTCTTCACCAAACTTCTCAGCACATACTGCTACAATCTGTATGCTATAAAACAAACATCTCAAGAAACCATAAGAATTTTTCAACACAAGTTAAACAAATTATTATTATTCAAGAGATTTTAAAACTGTATCACAGATTAAGCACTTCTCAACTCAAATCAGATACTCAAAATTTTTAAACACACATAACCTGCACGATCGGAAAATTTTGAACTCATCTCCTAACACCGTCTCCCCCTATCGGTAACAACTCTTCCACGAACAACCAATATCAATACAATAAGAATTTACAAGAAAATGAAATCTTTTTGGATTTTTATATTTTCTGAAAGCAAGTGAATAACGAAATAATAAACACTCTATTTTGTGAGTATCACCGGTAAGAATATCATATCAGCAACATCAAACTGTTTTCACACTATCTGATTATTTTATATGCAATATTCATGAAAAACAGTTCAAGACGATTACAAGTATTGTTTATCCACTTAAACAAAATACATGAACATTTCAAGTACCATTACCTCGTGATCTATTTCGATAAGTTATACTGATATGCTAGTGTGTCCCACTTCAGGAGATACCCCCGCGATCAAGGTATGCACAAAAATGCATCGTAGTAGGTGAGCATACCGAAATCATCCTTTTGACTTACAACGTTAGATAATTGGTGATCCGGCCAGTACTTCCGTACAACAAAGAGACCAATATCCAACGAGGGTTAGGACAAATACCAAATTTTGGTACGGATAATGCAATTTGCACATTTGAATGACTCTCTAGGAGAGCTTCTTCAATTTTTGGGATTTGGCATTCTTGCTCTTTTAAAATATCTAGGTTGTGCCTAGGTCAGCATATATCTGGATGCAGCAGAAGGACAACCTTGATACCACGGATGAAATAACGATATAAAGACTTAAAACCTTAGATTTTGGCAATCTATCAACGCAAGATTTAAGGTTATAAAACCATACGTCACTGATATGTTCGCCACTCATACACAGTTTGTTATTTTTATATCAACAAGGTAAGTTGATTATTTCATGCCTTTTGCCTACTGGTACATCATATGATGAAGCTGCTATCACACTTAAGCAATTTTAATTTTAATTTCAGTGTGACAGTCTAACTTGCTGATGTACTATCATTTCTTCTTTTTCACATAGTGAAAAACTATTTTTGATTTTCTAATTTTTTTTATGTTTTTTATTTTCTATTTTTTTTTGTTTTTGATTTTTGAAAAGCAGTAAATTATTTACAAACTATTTTTATGGAAAAATGGTTATTCAGGATTCCTCATCCCGGTGAGTTCGACTAAATGATCAAAGCGAGCCCTGTCAAATGCTTTTGTGTAAAGATCTGCCAGGTTATCTAGTGTGTCGACTCGATGAAGGTCAATTAATTTCTTTTCAGCACAATCCCGTATAAAATGATGACGAATGTCAATATGTTTTGTGCGACTGTGTTTTACGGGATTATTGGTGATTGATATAGTGGCATTATTGTCTATCATAATAGGAGTACGAGTGAAATTCAAACCATAATCGCGCATCTACTGTTGAATCCAGAGAACCTGAGAGCAACAGCTACCCGTAGCAATATATTCAGCTTCACACGTCAAGGTAGACACGCAAGACTGCTTCTTGCATTGCCATGACACTAGCCTCCCTCCTAAGAACTGACAACCACCTGTGGTAGACTTTCTTGTAGATTGCATCCTCCAAAGTCTGAATCAATGAAAGCAACAAACTTCAAATCACTAGCAGCTGGATACCATAACCCAAGTTTAGGTTTCCCCTTCAAGTAACGAAGAACCCGCTTCACCGCTTTCATGTGGGACTCCTTTGGATTCGCTTGATATCTGGCATAAAGACATACTGCGAACATGATGTCAGGTCTTGAAGTAGTCAAGTACATCAGAGAACCAATCATTGCCTGTATTGAGTTGGATCTACATCCTCCACACTCTCATGATCTGGACCAAGATTGTGATTCTCACAGATAGGTGTATTGAAAGTAGCGCAATCCTCCATTTTGAAACGAGACAAAATGTCATACACATACTTCGTCTGATGTATAAACATCCCATCCTTCTTCTGTTCAACTTGTAAACCCAAAAAGTAGGATAATTCACCCATCGCACTCATCTCAAACTTGCTCTTCATTACCTCTTCGAAATCATGACACATGTTCTCATCAGATGACCCAAAAATGATGTCATCTACGTATACCTGTACCAGCAGAAAGTCTTCCTTCTTCCTTTTGATGAAAAGTGTACTGTCAATGTGACCTCTTTCGAAACCATGTTTTAACAAATGTGCTGACAGTGTTTCATACCGTGCCCTAGGTGCCTGATGCAACCCATACAATGCCTTATCAAGTCGATAGACTCGATCTGGATCGTCTGGATCAGTAAACCCACTTCTTGAACCTTCCCGTAAAGAAACGCACTCTTCACGTCTAGTTGGTAAACTTTGAAGCCCTTGAATGAAGCAAAAGCTAGAAATAAAAGAATTGCTTCCAACCTTGCTACTGGTGCAAACACTTCATTGTAATCAATCCCCTCTTGTTGATTGAACCCTTTCAGTACCAGTCGAGCCTTATTCCTTATCACGATCCCCGGTCGTCTTTCTTGCACTTAAACACCCATTTAGTGCCTATTTCTTTTTCTCTTCAGGCAAGTCAACTAGCTCCCAAACTTTCAATTTCTTGAACTGAGCTAGTTCCTCTTGCATAGCTTCAACCCAACAATTGTCTTTTATAGCCATATGAACATTTTTCGGCTCCTCTTGGGTACTAAAGCAGCTATATAAACATTCGTGTATCAACCCAGTCTTCTGAATCGAAGTAAACAAACAGGAACCTTCGAGGACACCTCTTCTTGTCTAAACACCTGCAGCAGCATCACCAATGATGTTTTCAACTGGATGATCTCTGTGTACTCGTGTGGTAGCAATGGTGTCAACAACCAGATTATCTCCCAGATTACATCCAACCTCCCCCTAAATATTAGCAAATGGATTAGTGAAGTCCTCCCTCTGAATAGGTTCAGACTCACTTTCACTGGAGTCCTCTAGAGCTGCACTGGAAGAAGTTTCTGGAGCATCTGTCATCGATTCACTCGATCTAGGCATGAAGTCACACTCTCCATCTTCACTGATCACAGTATGGATCACTTGAGACTCATCTGCATTGGAAAAATCAGTAATATTAAATGATTTAAACACACTGTCATAATCATATAATATAGGAGGACCACTCATTGATTGTTGAGGTGAATAACTAGTGATTTCCATGTTAAACACCACCTCAATTTTACCAGTTTTTAGATTAAAAACCCTTTTATTTGGTGTTCCAGGCATATAGCCTAGAAAGTAACCCTCATCATCTACCTCACCGAATTTTGCTTATCTTTGTTTCGCACAATGGTGCAGTGTAATCCAAATGGTTCAAAGCCTTTTAAGTTTGGTTTTCGGTTAAATAATAGTTCGTGACATGTTTTGTTAAACCGTTTAACCGTCAAAACTTTGTTCAGGACATAGCAAGCTGTGTTCACAGTTTCTCCCCAGAAAAGAACTGGAAGCTTTGAATCAGATAGCATAGTCCTTGCGGCTTCAATCAATGTCCTGTTTTCCTCTCAGCGACTCCATTCTGTTGAGGTGTATAAGGAGCAGAATATTGATGTTCAATTCTCTTGCGAAGACAATAGAGATCTAGAACTTGATTCTTGAACTCCGTGCCATTATCACTCCTTATCCTCTTGATCCGTGCATCATGGACATTTTCCAATTTTGTAAAAAGATCTATCAGCATCTACGCTGTTTCACCTTTTGTACCTAAAAAGAAAACCCATGAATATCGTGAGTAATCATCAGTGACAACTAAGCAATAGTATTTTCCACCTATGCTCCTTACGTTCACCGGACCGAATAGATCCATATGAAGTAATTCATAAGGGGCATCTATGGAATTTAGTGATTTAGACTTGTGAGGTTTTTTTGTTGTTTTCCTTTTTGACATGGAAGACATTTATCATCCACGTGAAACCTATGCACTGGCACCCCTTCCACTAAACCATTTTTAATAATATAGTTCATTTTTCTGTAGTGGATGTGGGCCATGCGTCTATGCCACAACAATAACTCAGCCTCAGATGCTTTTGATAGTAAACACGCCACCACATTGGAAGAAGCCTTAGCACCCATGTCCATGACATAAGTGTCATTTCTCCTTGGCGCTCTCATCACTATCCAGTCATCCGATATCACCAAACCAGGTTTCAACACCAAAGCTTCAGACTTTGTAAAGTGGACCGAGTGACCCTTATCGCAGACTTGAGACACGCTCATCAGATTGTGCTTCAGCTGCTCAACATAGTTCACTTTGTCCAGTGTGATCTTCCCGTTAGTCACTTTTCCTCGACCTGTAATGTGCCCTCCTTTAGCACCTGCAAAATTCATATAACCACCATCTATATTCTCAAACTCTGTCAACAGCCTCGCATCCCCTGTCATGTGCCTGGAGCAGCCTCGTATCCATCACTCCTAACAGGAGTCTTGGATCTTAGACCTATTGATGGAAATGGTTTTTGATTTCCACTAAGTTTGTGGTCCTGAGGTTTCCTAACCATGTTTGGACTTTGCGACCTTTGGAAATTATGATTTTGGTTCCATGAATTTTGATGATGATAATTTCTAAAGCCCTCGTTATAAAAATTTTGACTACCAACATTCTGGTATCGATTTTGATATTGACCTTGACTTCTGAAATTATTTGATGGACCATTAAAGTTATTCATTCTTGGTGAACTACTTCTATGTCTATCATATCTGCCTGATGTAGATGCACGCTGAAATCTTTGTTGATTTCTTTGAAAACGAGGAACTTGGTGAGTTCCTTTTTCAGCCTTATCTACACCAACAGCAACACTCTGTTGCCTGGTAGCAGATATCTTTGGTGAGTTAACCTTCTTCTCACCATCACCACTTTTTGCTGGTGATTTTTCTTTCTGTCTCTCACTTACCTGTGCTTCACTCTTTTTGTTAGGACATCAGCTTGCTACATGTCCCTTTTCATGACATTTGAAACACGATTTTCTAGCCAAAGACTTCTTAATTGAAGCCTCTTGCTTAGATTCATCAGGCGGTGATGATGACGATGCCTTTGAAGGATCTTGTTAGTTTGCTTAACTTCTGATTTTTCTTTGTTTTTGTTCTTAGCACACTGCACATTAGACTCTTTAGTAATAATAGGGACCTCTTCATTCATGTCATTCCCTTTAACAAAATCAACCTTTTTAACAAAAAATTGTTTTTGATTCTTAGGGTGTGTAATTTTTGTTTTCAAAACGGGTTCCCTGTTATTATCCTTCTTGGCATTCTCAGAACCATCAACACTTCCTGATGTGGAACTGCCAGGTGTAGTTGACACAAAGTCTGTAAGCTCTTCTTCATCTGGCAAGAAAGAATAGTCGTGACCAAGAGGTGGTGGAACTTCATTTAAACCTTTGAAGCCCACACAAGTCTTGTCATTACTCTTCTTCAGGCCATTCATCATGTGTTTCATGACAAAAGATGAATCTCTGAATTGATTTAATTTCTTTTCAAGCTCACAAATTTTAAGTTGTGCTTCCGACAACTCTTTGCACTTTTCAGAAACCTCGTTTGTTTTCTCACTCATCGTATCATGAGCTAAGTCCTTGATCTGTTTATCTAGAAGCATCTCATACCCTTGACAGGATTCAACCCATCTTTCACAGGTGATATGTGTTGATTCCAACTCCTTTTTATAGTTTTGATATTTTTCTATCATTGACTGGAGTTGGTCCTTGGTTATGGGCACTTCATGTTTCAAAGTGCTTAACTCAAAGTCTTTTTCAACTATTATTTTTTTTAAATCTTTTTTCAAATTTTCAAGAATTAGTTCACTGATTTGTACCTTTTCTCTTAGGTTTTCATTTACCTCTTTTACGTTAGCAAAATCAATGATTATGTTAGCAAAATCAATGATGAATTTATCTGAACACAAATCTTTAAGAGTTTGAAGTGATACCTTTAAGGCAGCCAATTCAACTTGATTCACACTGATACAATCAATGGAGCTTTTCGGATGTTTCTCATCCATCCTTTATGCATGCTCCTGGTCATTTACAAATGTTTAACCAAAGCTTTCAGCAGCTTCACCAGCAATTCCTTCCACAACAGTTGTTTGAACCAGATCTTCTTCACCTAAAACATGCTCAATAGCTATAATACAAAAGTTTTCATGTTCATCACACTCATTTTCTATTCAAGCAAAGTTCTATCTAACAAATTCTCTAACAAGCTGCTCTAGTCAACGTAGCCTTGTGTAAAGAAACTTGGTTGCCTAGGCTGTACTTGTGTAGGAGCAAGAGCAGCTTGTTATGCTTGAACATGAGCAATTGGCATCTGAACATGAACATACTAACCTGAGGGACTTGTGGTGCATGAACATAGTGCAAAGGAACAAGATTCAGGTTTTGTGCAAATGAGCTGTATTTTCCACATTTGGTCCAAGGGGTATTTGGGGGATATAACTCTTGTTGTGTATCAGACTTGAGATCTTTGATTAGGTTTGTGATCATTGGTGCAGAGTTACTTGTTTGACTCTTGCATTCTCTAGCAAAGTGGCCTTGCCTATTACACTTTAAACATTTAATATTTATTTTTTCCAACCCCACTTTGGACCTCCCACCTAATCCTAGGTAAGTCCCACCAATCATTGTGTAAAAATTGTTAGCTCTTAGACAGAGTAGGGCTACCTCGTGCAATATGTCCATCTCCTCTTGTTCAGTTGGAATCCGTTGGCGGCGGTCTCTGATGTGCGGTGATCTCGGGCGAAGGGCGGAGGGCGTCGGTGGCTGGCGGAAGTGGCAGAGACGGTGGGAGGGTGGTGATGTTGTGTGTGTTTTGGTGTACCCCAACTCTTGGAGACCATAGGTATATATGTAGGTAGAATACCTCTTCAAAATTAGCGAACACAAGTTATTAGAGAAAATAAATTAAATAAAGTTTAAACAGGTTAAAAACGCATATTATTAATTATATAATGGTTGAAATTAAAAATAAAAAAAAAACGTAAAATATAGCAAGTGACCAATCAAAGTGAACTACTTTTAATGGAAATAGTATGGTTGTAAGGTAGTCTCTATCTAAGAGGTGAAGAGGTCAATTTTCTATATGAGTATATTTGAAATACATTAATTTTCATTAAAAAATAAAAATCATCTTTTGAAACTAAAGATTTTACCATAAATTCTAAAACATCTTTATATTTCATCTTTTTTTGTTAAAGTGTAGCGTAAATATATATTTACAAACATCCACACAAAACATGTACATACTAAACACCTAATTTTAAGTCGAGAACCTATATTCAAGCTGCCACAACACCTTAGAATCCACATAAGAAACAAAAATTAATACACAATGTGTGCATCATAATACATGGTGATGTAACCACCTAAAAATGAAATACGCTTAGCACACATGTGATCAAGAAATATCCTCAAGTAATTATTCAATATTATTTATTTCCTTATCAGGGAAATTTGTTTAGAATTAAATCCGACAACAATACTGACCAAAGTCAGCTCAACTAGAAACAATAAAAAATTAGACAAACTTCAACTTAGACCACCCTGCAGATCACTATTGCAACAGTTATCATTCATAACTTTATAATTACTTCACTTTAAACAAGTACAAAAACGGAAAAGAGGTCATAAGGAAACCTAACAATATTTCCAGTAAAACTTTAAACATGTAGTATTGAGAGTTACAAACACAACAATAAACATCAAACTAAAAGTTTCAGCAAAAAAAAGGATGAACAATCACAACCATCCAAATATAAGCGTAACCCAAGATTTGAATCTGATGGCTCCAATTAAAATATGAGAATGCTTGCATTAAAATCTTGTTAAATGCAGCAGTATCACAGCTCTGTACAAACGTCTTAATCTGCTTAGTTGTAAGGCACTCTTCAATAAGATCATTAACAGAAAGAAAATCATTAATAATTGTCAACATGATTACCATCTTCTTTATCCTATAACCAACTGGAGCATGTTTTGCTTCAAGTTCAAACCATAAGAACAACTTTAGTCATGCCATACACATATTGGTGCACACTATCTACAACCTCTTCATGGTAGACACTTTAAACAACCTTAATTGTTTACCACCATCTCGTTCTCTTATTTTTTTTATCTATTTCTTCCAACTGGGATATTGAATGTGATTAATGGGTCATGTAAGCTGATTTGGGTCATGCAAGCTGATCTATTTATCTATTTCTTCCAACTGGCAGCAAATCCTTGAATACCATTGTTACAAATAATTTTTCCAATTATACTTTTAATTTGGGTTATGTACATTCAAACATTTTTCATAACAGACCTAATTATAGGCAGTATCTACACAGACCAACACCCACTTAGGAATACACACGTGACCTGCTGGAAATTTGCAAAGGTGCCTGATGATTTTTATTTCCTCAAAGGAACTTGTTTTTGAACCATATAAATTATTTTTAGGAGTGCCTTGCCATAAAATCTTCATATAAAACAACTTTTGAGGTTGTATGCTTCAATGGCTCAAATAGTTTGACCATTTTTGACCCATTTGACTAAAAAAGCACCAGCCAAAACAAAACTTCAGAAGTAAACGGGTCAAAACCAGTAACCTATTTAGATGTGATTTACTTCCAGGCTTGTACATTAACTACTTTCAAGAGCCCTTTGAGATTGTAATCAATGATGTTGTCATGTGCAAGAGGAATCATCCTTTCAACCGGTAACCCGTTCTTTAGAGGAGAGTTGGGTTTTGGCCGGGTAGAGGTGGCCGGTTCCGGTTCGGTTCCTTTTTCTTCGGTCGGGTCTGAAACTGGTTTATACCCACACTAATTGGCTGTGTAAACCTTTTAAGTAGTAAACTTAATATTGTTAAACACAAGAAAAACCATTTTAAAAGTTCACACACAAATGACACAAGTATAAATCTGTAGTCATCAAGGAAGATACCTTTGTAAGTCAGCTGAGACTTGGACCATGATGAAGTTTCCCCCATGATTAATCAAATCAAGGCACCTACTTCAGTTAAAAGACCCATCCTAAACAACACAAAATGGAAGCATAATATATAAGGAACTCTAATTAACAAATGCTTGAATTACAGATTACCTCCTTTAAGGTCTTTTTAACTATGTAGACCAAAATTTCTATCCAATAAACAAAATCCGGAATAGTCGAATGGTTTGGAACCGAATGAAAGAACAATTGCCGAAGAATTAATGGCCGAAGATTGAACTCTAAAATCTGCTAAGCAAAAACCTATAATATAGAATTGAAGCAGAAACATGATTTAAAACTATACTACTTTAAAGGAAGTGATCATAAAACCCCATGGTTTAAAACTATACTACTTTAAAACCCAAACCTTGTATAGGTCAGCCATGTAGTTCGAAAAAACAATCAACCAAAATTCTCTTTAGAACCCTCTTACAACGGGGGTCTACAGTTTGTGTATCCTGGTAATATAGTGAGGGCAGTGAATGAAGTATGGCCTTCTAGGCATGGTAAAAAAACTATGTGTTCTAAAATTAATTAAAGATTCAAGAGAATCAAATAATCAGGTGTAATAAAATGACATGTAAAAAAAGGTGTTCCGATGTGCTGCAGGAAGTTGTAACTATCAAATAATTAGATGTTTGTTGTAACCCAAATTCTGATCTAAAAATGACATCTCTGTAAAAAAAAAAAGGAGAGCTGTTTCATGATATGTATGTTGAAAGTCTCTTAAATTGGGTTAAAAAATGAAGAAAATAAATAAACTTTTGATAGGATTGAATGTTCACAGCAAGTATAAAATTGCTTATATGTTAAAACAGTAAAAACAATTTGTAAGTTCAAACTTTAAGCATAATAAGTAAAAAACAGAATGGTGCCCAATCATACATGGGTGTGTCTGAATCAACCCGGTAGCATTACGAGCATCCCCAAATACGGTTTAACATGTGACTTTCAACTCCCTCTTTAGTCTTCCTTTTGGATATTGGTGCTTCATCAGCATCTATCGCATGTATATCATGACAATAATGAGATTTAACTTATTAAGTAGCATAGCACATCATTACTATCCTGGACCTTCATCACACAAGAGTGAACGTTACTTGACTTTCTAAAATTGATCGGTATAAGAAGTTTGCAGATTTTAACAACCAACCTCAGTAGTTTCACCTGTAGATTTCTAAAGCGATACTCACGGGCAAAAAGATGTGGTCAGTGGTAACAAATAGCTGAAAACATAGGTCAAAAATAACGTTAGTGAACACATGCAAACAAAAGAACTCACCGAAGAAAAACAGAGCGTGATGGTGAACACCAAAGACTAACCCAATCAGAATGGTTACTAGTAAAGTATACTTTCACCTATAGAAAGCGCTGCAATCCAACTAAAGCAAGAAGATTTGGGTCACAAATGATTAAGAGAGACGACGATGAAGCCACAGACTATCATGGAGAGCCTGATGAGACTTGAGAGATTTTCATAAACCTAATGTTTGGATTTGGCCGCCAAATTTCCAAATGTAATTCAAATTTCAAATTTGGATTGGCCGCCAAAATATCCTACTTGAACGTTTTGGCCGCCCAAATCTCTGTATGCTTATAAAGTTTGTACATATAGCTTCCAAGTATTGTACCATTTAAAAATGTGTAAAAAGACCAAAACTACCCTTCCAATATGCATGTTATATATATATATATATGTGTGTGTGTCTGAAAGACACATACCAGAACATACCACTTTGTTGATTCAGACGACAACTCAGTAAGTGTACGCGACCCGGTTGACCAGACTTGACTTGGTTTTCTCAACTGTTAAGTTCGACACTTCCATGGAACCGGATAGTCCGAGCCGAGCCACTGCCTCCCTGCGACCTCGACGGTGGTTTCCATGTCGGCACCAGATATAAATTCTAAAGCTCCGCCACATAATGACCTATAATTTTTAAACCAAACAAAAAGAACAACAATTTTTAAAACCACTCAAGGCTTTCCATATCATCAATAATTAACAAACCAAGTAAAAGAATTACAAAATTTATTTATTCTGGAAACTCATTGTTTTTATTTGCAAGTAGCAAAAATGTGCAGTTGGTAGGTGTAGCTGTAAAGTACATTCATAGTGAAATAGTTTACATATCACCATAATACATGACCTATATACCCTTACTTCTCTATTAAAAATAATCATCAAAGAATACATGGTATTTAGATTCAAATACATCACTAAGAAAAATAAAATGAAACCTATGCATTTAGAAGAATACAAAATGTAACCTATGGTCTTCAGTTATAAATTTATAGATTACCATATATCTATAAAACCCAATTATTTAAATAAATATAGATTACCAAGATTCTTTATACCCCTAACTCTCCACCAGCACCCAAATGTGACAAAAATAGACGGGATACGAACCTGTAAACAGGATATGAACCTGTAGACAACTTGAGATGTCCGAAATCAGCCCTATATCGTCACCATGAACCATCACCATCACCCCAATCTGTAAACAATACATTTAAATTCAAAACTTAAACCATACAACTTATCTATTTTTAACGAATCTATGAAAAAGGATCGATTACTATGGCTCTAACTTCACGCACTTGCAGCTCCAATCTTCTTATCAATTTTTAAAGTATTCTACACTTGTTGAATTATCGAGTTATATTTAAGTTTGCTATGTGTATGTATGGCTTCTCCAAAACAAACCCGTTCTTATAGGCCACCACATCCAAAGTGAGTTTATTATCTTTTGGTTTGTTTTACCCAAAATAATAGACCACATATATGGGTTTAGTAAAACAAACATGATAAACACTAAAATCCTTGTGTGGCCCTTTCTACACAATAATTATTATGTGGGTTCTTAAAACCACACAATCACCACCACTATCCATCTTCAAAGGTTCCACCACCGTAGCTTCGTCGCAGACCTCTTCCTTGACACGACGATCTTCATCTCTAGAACCAGAGAATGGACGAAGCTAGAGTGTCACAGAAACCATGGTGGAGAGATGAGACCTGAAAGTGTATTCGTGGTTGCTTTTTGTTCAGATCTAAAAATGTTTGGGGCTTTTGAAATTTGAAAGCCCGCCCAAAAGATTTAAGGGTGTTTGAAAGCAGTGAAATATGTTTTTGCATTAGAACATTGTACATCATGCTTCCAATTCTTGTAACTTTTAATTAAGTGGTAAATTACTATTCCCTTTGGATATGCTTCTATATATAGTATAGTTATATTCATGTATCTCTTTTAAAACCCTTAATTGTCCAAGTTTTGCCATGATGTTATGTTAACCTTATATTTTCACAAAGATATACATAACAGTTAATAAGTGAAATTATCTATTTTGATGCTTTTAAAAAAACCCTAGTTAACCATGTCTTAGCATGAAATTGTTAACTATGTCATTATTAGCATGATAATCCTAGATCATCATCATCCACTAATTATGATCATCATTTTTATATTTTTTCACATGATCCCTTGAAAATGAAAATTATATATAAAAACCCTAAAATTATTCAAGAATAATTTCCATGACCATCTTTCTTTTTAAACAAGTTCCATCCACTTTTACACTTAGTAATCATGTTAAATCACTAAATCATGAGTTTACCAAGTATACTAGTATAATAACCTTCAAGATCATCACAAAATCACCAACATTGCTTTTGATATATTTTGTTTCTTATTTAACTTCTCAAGTGTCTTAACAACTTCTTGGTGAATCCTTGTAATCTACACTAGATTAAACTAAAATAACAAGGATTAGGGGCTTACTACTAGCGCTAGGCTAGGGAAGAACAAACTTGTAGAAAGTAGAAGAGAAAATTCACAAATGTGTAAGAATAAGTTCCTTGAGTGACCTGACACCTTGTAGCACCTTGTATTATCCTTGAAAACCCTTGGATGTGTTGTTTTAAAGTTGAAAAGTGAGAGGAGAGGGGAGAGTGTGTGAGCCACAAGTTTAGTGGAAGAGAGGATGAGAACTTTTTTTTTCTTTTGGTTTAGTGTAGAATGACATTTGTTCCTAAGTGTTGTGATCTTTTTATCCATCCATACACCAACCTGCTTAGTCAACATGGGCCATGCTTCTTCATCGAAAACTTATCAAAAGAATGGCTTCCTCTGGGCCCATATGTGGGTCGTAAGTATGAGAGAGATGGGTGGGACTTGGGTTGGTTTGATCTTTGTTGACTAATAAGATATGTTCATGATTTGGTTTTTGGATATTTAAGTCATTAGGGCTAATTAGGTATTTAAGGGGTAATCTAGCATTAAGGCCCTATTTGAGGTTAACTAGTTTACTACACTAGGCTTAGATGATGATTTGATGTATAACGATCCTTGTTTATGCGGGTTATTCAATTACCAATCAATTAGATATTATTAACCGATAATTATTATTTAAAACCCTTAAGATATCTAATATCCCTAACTATACCCAAATATTAATCAATCTTACTTCGTGATTATATATTGGTGCTCGTTTGGCCAACAATTATAAGTTTCGTTGTTAAAAACAGACAAAAATAATACTTGTACGTTTTATCGGACACTTTGGATCTATACTTATTCTATATAAGTTTCTATCCGTTGTTTTCATCGAACATGAAATAGTGCCATCGGTTTAATGTTCGAGGCATATTGCAATGGTTTTGACATTATCTTGTTAAATGGATAACCCACCAACATTCGTTAAAATTGATTTTATCGTAACACGATGGGGCGAAGACAATTTTGTTAAATGCAAATATTCATTCATTTCTCGGACATTGCTAGACTTCCTGGACTCAGTTAATACATAATTAAGTCTAAATACACGTAATTAATAGATAAAAAATGATTAGGACATACGGATTAACTCGTAATTTTGCCGGTTGTCACAAAAATCCGTAAGAAATGGAAGGTTTAATATGATTATATACCATCAATTATACATATTTATAAAATGAAATTACCCCTATTTATAAACACTTTTGAGGCAATTCGTAAAGGAAACACTATCTAAATCGTTTATTTTCAGTTTTTACAGGATTTGAAGGACCAAACTAAAAAGAAGCAAAAACCGGTGAAAAATGGATGAAAATATGAAGTTTCCAAGAAGCACCCCTATGTACAACCAAACATAGCCATGCCTGTTGGAGTATAAGAACAATTTGTTGGGCAAGAAAGGAAGATGGCAGACATGCCCATGCATCACAAGCACGACCATGCGCCCCATAAAAGACAAATAAGAAGAGGACAAAAGCTTGAGACCAAAGTACACCTCTTGCAACTATTGTCGAAATAACTCAATATGCATGACCATGCATGAGAGGCACACCCGTGCCCAAGATCCAAAAGACAAAAAGAACAAATTCTCGAAGCTTCTATCAAAATTCCAAGTATAAGGCATGGTCGTGCACTATAGGCACGACTGTGCACCCCATCCTTTGACCAACCTATAAATATCAGCCCTATTCACTTATTGAGGCATGCCCTTCTTTGCTCTCTTGTTCCTTTTCGTGTTAAAATGCCAAGGCTGATAGACTTGTGTCTCTGACGCCTTGTTCTCTCACCCTTGAAGGCTCTAGTCCATTGGAGAACGTGTGGATGATTCATGGAGCTTGCCTAATCAATAGCCAAGTATGCCAAGATCAAGATGTGTTGGTGCATTTATGTGTGTCAGTTACTTGTCGGTAAAGCGTGTATTGAATATTGTATTAATATATGAGTTTATAAAGGTTTTGGAGCGCATGACATGATACCTGCGAAGGCGTCCAATATGAGTAGGAGTCTTACGTGTGCATGAGTCCTACGTACGTAGGAGTCCTACGCTAGTAGGAGCGCAATATTCATGTCATATAGATCGTGTCATGTGCTTGGGTACCTATTCAATCTAAACATACCGGATCCTGCACTTTCAATTGGTATAAGAGCTAGGGTACCTATTCAATCGATCTAACAATTGATTGAATCACCTACGCTCATGATTTATGTGTTTTAGACGTAAAAATCAAAATAGAAAATTAATTCATAGATGAATTTTCAAATTGAAGATATATTCTTGTTTAGAATGGATTTTCGCACATGTTTGTGGTGGATTCATCATCAAATTCGAACAATTGAAGATTTTAGAGTGAAAAATTGCAAACAGTCTATTGGAGCACAAGAGTCATGCGCGAGCAAGAGAATCAGCGCAAAAACTCCTACACGCACAAGACCTTAAGATAAGGAGTCCTACGGGTGCAAGAGCTCAAACGTAAGAGTCATACGTGATTAGGACTCACACGCTCAGGGGAAACTGTCATAGACACGCAGGAGTAACAAAGGCATTTTTGTGCTCCTGGTAACGAGATGAGTGTCTAGAAAAGATTTGGTGATAGAATTTTTTTTCGAGATTTTAATGACAAATATGGTTTGTTAGGGGACACGGTAAAGGATTAAAGAACTGTAAAAGATGATGAAATCACAGAGTGTTGATAGATAATGGTAGCCATGGAAACCTACACATAAGGATTATCCTTTGGTGAAATGACTATTAATGGGCCAAAAATTAAAATTACGCATTAATGGAAAACTGACTTTTGTGGAGCAAAATGTCAAATATTCCACGAAGTTGAGTTTTCAGAGATAAAAGAGATCAAAATTGCAAAAATGAGGGGAATAAAAATTTCATGTTATATATTGAAATTCTGGCATTATTTTTATAGTCCAGGAACCGGTGGGTTTAGACCTAATTCGGTAGAATGTTATTAAGAATGTAGTAGAAGCAGAAGTCAAATTATTCCATTCATACCGAAAGAGTATACATCTTTACAAGCTGGAGAATTTCTCTGGCATTTCCCCTCTAGGAACTCCAAAACTTAACAAACTATGAACACACGACATATAATTAGGCATGTTACCTTCATGCGGACTTGAGCATTTACCTTCGTACGAACGTAATTACCTTCGTACGAACGTATTTACCTTCGTACGAACGTGCTTGTTTACCTTCGTACGATGGTGCTTGTTTACCTCCGTATGAAGGTGTTTGTTTACCTCTGTACGAAGTAACTACCTTCTTACGGAGTAACTACTTCATATGAAGTAACCTTTACACATCTCTCTCGTTCTTTCTTAAGTCATGTGTTCGTATCTAAACTATACAATATTCAACACACGCTCTATTTAGCCTATTCACACTTTGGCGGACACACGAAATATGCACCAACAATTTCCCCATGTACGTCATTGTCGAAGCTTGATCTTGATCTTGAATATGAGAGCCGTGTTTGAATATTCTGCAACTTCAATCAGGCATCTTGAAATTTTCAGATAATTCCCCTTGATTGATGATTCGAACTTGCATTATCTTCATTATGCACAAATTCCCCCTGGAATGAATCTTCGGGTCTTTCTTTGCACGGTTCCCGACCTCCTTTGATTTGCTTAACTGCAATATTCACGAATAATCACCAACTCAATACTAATCAATGTAGCTTCTCTGTTTCGACTTTAACCACATCCGTGTCCGGATTTTTTATTTAACACTTTAGTACATGAGCTGAATCTTTTAATCTTCAAAAACCCAATCGGCAATTGATTAAAACTTCGAATATCACACTGAAAAACTTCAACTCTATAAGTACCCGCGAAAATCTGAAATCTCGTTTTCCGTAATCACTTTTAAGCACACTCCTGGATGATTGATCAGCAAAACGGTAATCTCGTCAATTAGCAAATCTTCATTGGATAACAACTCATCTAGTAACACATTCAGATCTGAGAAACACTCTTTCTCGATCAGAATTACATACTTCCTCTTCAATCACAATAACATATATATAGTCTTCTCCGTTAGTCTCGGTAGCAACTTAATCAACAAACATCATCACTTCTCGGTGGTTAGTCCAAAAAACGATCTCTCTGCTCGAATATTGAATATTCTGACACTTTAGACTATCATCGAGCATTCATGTATCTAATATCTTGAACACCCTCTGATATCTTTTAAAGTATCAACAATCATCCTGCTAACCGGCTTGACGAAGACCCGGGACTCAAACCCGAAGACATCAATCTGTATCACGATCCGAAAAATATGAACTTCGCATGTTCACAAACCAATGAATCCAGATCTTGTACATCCTCAGACAATCTGAAGTCAGAACCACCCGAATACTGTGCACGTCACAAATTTTAAAAATGCCGGAATTTCAATATGTTCTCTGAAATTTATATTCCCTCTCATTTTTGCAAATTCTGACCTCTCTAAATCATATTACCGAATTTCTCCTCAAACTTGGCAAATTCAGTCCTCTCTGTTTACTGAAAAAATTTACTAATGAGGAAAATATGTCATTTTGGTTCACAAAAGTAAGTTTTTCATCATTGCGGATTTTTCGTTAAGGCCCGTTAATAGTCACTATACCAAATGATAAACAATCTGTATTGGTATCAATGACTACCCCATTATCTTCAACCCGTTGTGATTGTGTCATCAAATCTGTTCTCTAAAGCACTCGATGGTGTCCCCGAACAGCCCATATTTGTCGTTAAAATCTTTAAAAAAATTTCAATCACCAAATATGTCATTTAGGTATTTTGGTCACCTTCGTACGAGGATAGCTTACCTCGTACGAGGTTAACTTACCTTCGTGAGAAGATAACAACCTTCGTTTAAAAAATACCTTCGTGCGAAGTAGTACCTTCGTGCGCAGGTAATCTGAATCAGTTTTTTCGATCCAACATCTTTTTTACTGAGAATTTCATGATGATTCTTTCACAGACTAGGTCGGAATTCATTTTAAACAATCCTATGCTTTCAATTTTAATTTTTGTCCATGGATTGTCCTTTTATTTGATGATTTACGTCTAATGCCCCTCAAAAGTCCATAATTCATGAGCGTAGGTGATTCAATCAACTGTTAGATCAATTGAATTGGTACCGTTGCTTTGATACCACTTAATAGTCTAAGAACCGACAGGTTTAGACAGAAGTTTTGGTAGAGTAGACCTAATTCGGCAGAATGTTATTAAGAACAGAGTAGAAACAGAAGTCGAATGATTCCACTCATACCAAAAGAGTATACATCTTTAGGAGTTGGGGAGATTGCAGCATTTCCCCTCTGAGAAATCCAAAACTTAACAAACTCTAAACACACGACACTATATATAGGCATGTTACCCTCGTGCGGACTTGAGCATTTACCTATGTACGAATGTACTTACCTTCGTACAAAGGTGCTTGTTTATCTTCGTATGAAGTAACTACCTTCATACGGAGTAACTACTTCATACGAAGTAAACTTTACACACCTCTCTCGTCCGCTCTTAAGTCATGTGTTCGTATCTAAACTATTCAATATTCAACACACGCTCTATCTAGCCTATTCGCATACTGGCGGACACACAGAATATGCACCAACATTTTTGAAAATTTGGATAGAGATGCAACAGTATTCGGGTGGTTCTAACTCAAATTGACTAGTGATGCATAGTATCTCATATTCTTTAATTTGGAAACAAATTGAGGTCTCAGTCTTTGTCAAGCTGGTTGCACAACATATCTTGAATTTTAGAGTGTTTAGTTTGTGATCGAATTGAAGTCTCATCTTCATATAAGCCGGTATGTAGGAGATATCAATGGTCACTGTGAGCTGTCAGATTTCACAAAGCTTTCACGAGAGCTCTCCTACACAATTTTAATCTCCAAGAAAATGAGTTTTTTTCTAGACTAACTGCCAAAGAATAATGATGGTTGAAGATTACGTTGCTATCGGGACTAGCGGAGAATTCTAGATATTTGCTATCATGACTAAAGAAGAAGAATATATATTGGGTTTTCAGACAAATGAGTTATGTCCTACTAAGTAATGATGTTTGAAGATTACGTTGCACCAGAACGAACGGAGAAGACTACAAAATTGAACTTTGAAGAATGTTTATCATTATACTTTGAAGATCACAGTGTGTTACTAGATGATTTGTGATCCGATGAAGATTTGTTGATTGTGGAGATTACCGTTTACACTGATTAGTTATTCAAGTTGGGCATAATGTTGATTATGGAAAATGGGATTTCAGATTTTCGTGGGTATTCACTGATTTGAAGTTTACAAGTGTGGTACTCAAGGTTTCTATCAATTACCGGTTGGGTTTTTAAAGATCAAGGGATTGTGCAAAGAAGTTTATTATATATCAAACACGATATGGTTAACGTTGAAATGGTGAGCTGCTTTGATTAGTTTCAAATTGGTTAATATTCATGAAGATTGTAGTTTAGCAAATCAAAGGATTGGGCCAGGAACTGTACAACTAAAGACTACAAGTGTTATTTTAGGGGAAATACATTAGATCAAATGCAAGCCCGAATCATCATTCAAGGGGGAATTTATTGAAGATGTTCGCAACACTTCATTGAAGTTGCAGAATATTCAAACACGGCTCTCAGATTTCAAGCATAATATTCAACAGCAATGTACAAGTGGGAATTTGTTAGTGCATTTATGTGTGTCTGTTACTTGTCGAATATAATAGATAAAGCATATGTTGAATATTTTATAGATATATGACTTCAGAAATGTTTTGGAGCGCATGACATGAAACGTGCGTAGTAGTCCTACGTTAGGAGAAGCGTAGGAGTCATGTCCTATATAAGTAGTGTCATGCGCTTGGCCTTCATAAGTTTTGGATTGGAGAGGAGTGAACTTGTGTGTTCTCGACAGATGTAAATGATGTATGCTCTTTCGGTATATTTTGGAAGCTAATACAAACGGGCCAATTTAAACGTTATGCTGCCGAAATTTCTAAAAAAATAGTATTCTATATCCAAACTTCCATTTAAACACACCGGATCCTACAATTTCAAGATGCTTCCTAAGCCCTATTTGCTTAAAAGTGATAGGCTGATCCCTAGTGAACGCCTTTGTGCTAACCGAGACCTCTCCAAAGTTAGGATCCCACATCCTACCTTTGCTTATCCATGTTAATAAAAAGGCATTGTTAGATTAGTTCACTAAACATATGTAGTAGATGAGAGACACTTTGTTGCACTCATACTTCATTTGAGTTAGAGCTTGAAGATCATGAAGTGTGGTAATCGCCATTGGTAAAAGTGTTTCATATGGTTGTAATCTTTGTGTCTTCTCAAACTCTTGGATTAGTTAAACCTATTAATATAGTATTTTATCTTATTTAATATGTGTATCCTTTACTAATTCTTGGTTTGTTATCTTTTGTGATAGGATTGCATGACCCCTTTGAAACTAAAATAACTTAACATCTTAATTTAACCATATTAATTTAACCTAACTTAACTTGACTAAGGTGTGTGTACAGCTGGTGTTCTTGATAAACCTTGTGAGGTGAAGCTTATTAGTACACTCATAGCGTGTAACAACCCATATACTAATAAGGGAAATCCAAAACTTGGCTTATCAAGTTTATTATTATATAGACTTCTCGTATTGAACTAGATTCGGGAGAAAAGCTTCTAGTATCGAACTAGATCTTGAAAGTAATAAAAGGCTTCTAATATTATATCAAGATCCTTATGGAAGGATTCTAGTAAGGAACTAAGATCCTATTGGGGGTAAAAGTTGAGGTAATAAATTAATAGAGCAATAAGGCAATCCGGTGGAATAGAAGATATTTGGTGAAATGGGACCTATTCGTTTATTCGGTAACTTAATTAATTTGATAATTAAATCACTTCAGTAATTTGAAAGATCCATAAACGTGATCACATTTGATAAGCTTGAAATAAAGTACTTATTAATTAAGTTATAAAAATGTAATAAAATCAAGATGGCTTTACACCAATCTTGTTGTGGCATATTGTCTACTAGTTGAATGGCTAGGGTGTAACACCTTGTAAAATCGTGTCCAATAGTATAGTGACACGTGTTGTATTTTAAATATAGTCTCTTAAAGACCAATAAGGACTAAAGGTGTCAACATGCTCAAACTGAGCCTCTGAATGACTTTCTGATGTCAACATGCATAAATCTAGCCTCTGAACAACCATTAGTGTTGTCATGCATAAAAACGTAGCCTCTGAACGACCATTAGTGTCGTTATGCATAAAACGTAGCCTCTGAACGACCATTAGTGTCATTGTGCTTAAACTCGGCCTCTGAATGACCGTTGTCAACATGCCTAGCCTTTGAGTGACATCAGAGTCAACATGCTTATACTCAGCCTTTGAGTGATCCTTATAAAGTCCTAACTCTCATATGTCCTGTTTGTTGGACGAGAGTGATTAAATCCATTAATACACGAAAGTTAAATAATGGAGGGATTAAAAGCATCAATATGTTAATTATACCTCTGAGTGACCTTTTAACGAACCGAGAGCTCGACAATGTTCGGACATAATCCCGGGTATGCCAAGAATTGGCTACGGAGGGCTAAAAGTGCCAAAAAGGTGATTTAGAAGGCTTTTAGAAGCTTTATAAAGTTAAGGGGTAAAAGTGTCAAAATTTGAAACTGGCCATGGGTTGGTCAAGGGCTGCGAGAGACATGGCATGTGTCTCTCGCGGGGCGCGAGAAAGGGTCTGCAGTAGAAAGTTTTGTTTGATCTCCAAACAAACTCCAAAACCATGGCTTCCCAAACTGCTATGCCACGTTTTGGGACACTTGTAAGCTTCCTCTTACACCCCTAAACACCTGGCTTCACCTCCTTTGAGTTCTCCAACTATAAATAGGTGATCAAGTTCACCATTTGAACATGCACCTTTCTTATTCATACTCTTCTCCCTCCTCTTGAAGTTCCTAGCTAATAGGAGCATCCAACATAGTTCTTTTGCACCTTAGGAATCACTGGCAAGTGTTCCTTCTTTGGGCATTTTCGTTTATAGGCTTTTATCGCCAAAAGTCAAGCGTTTTACGGAAAACGTTTTGACTTTCGGCTAAGACCATTGTGGTCCAGCCATTGTTCGAAATGAACATAGCTAAGTAATCGTAATAAGGTAGGTGTTAGTCCCTATAAAGGGTACCTCCTGAAGATCACGTTTGATAGACCAATTGACTGGTCAAAGTTATGATATTAAAAAGTCAAACATGCAATTTTTCAGAAAAATCATAAAATGATCTTATATATGTTATGAAACCTGTTTTGACACTCAAACAAGTTGGTAATAATTATTAGAACATGTTCGGCTCGTCAATTTCAGATCTAGGATCGGTTCGCAACCGGAAGTCGCGAAGTTTGACTTCTGCTTTGACTTTCGATTCTGACTCGATTTAGATTAGTTACCTACTGATGTAAAGTTGCATTATGATCATAATATAATGTAGCATAACCCTCTGAGGTTATATTACATGACATAATCAGAATCCATGTTTATGCGCAAGTTCCATAATTATGCCATTCTTGACTAAAATGCCCTTTTAGTGTAAAACATGGTTTTAAATGGTATTGAACTTGAAAACGAGTTTCTACTGATGTAATATTATAAGTAGGATTATTTGGGATGTTAAACCAAGTTATAAACTGAGTTTTCAAACACGTCCTTAAACTATGTCGATAAATGACAATTTTAGCCCTTATGGCTTATAAAATGGTTTTAATCAATCTTTTCAAGATAAATCATTTACCTACTGATATGTTATATTAAATAACATATTTAAAACATTTTAATCTGACCTTAACATCAATTTTCATAAACATCACATAAAGACGTCATTTTACGACAAAAGCGCCATTTTGACGCATAGTATGGTTTTAAACCATATTATTGACAAAGACTTGATACCTACTGATTCTAAAACTTATTTTAAACATATTTACAGTTGGTACATGTTATAAACTTAGAATCCCAAATAATTTATAAACTATGTGTAAAATGACCAAAATGCCCCTTGGGTGCATAGTTTGGTCATAAAAGATAAAATACACATAAAATTTATATCATACTGATATTATATCATAAATAAAATATTTTTCCAAAATATTCATGATTATAAACTTAACATATGTTCAAGTTCTTTTTATACGGTATATAATTACCCAAATGCCCTTATGAGGCTTAGTTTCGTTGTAAAACCATAACGGGCATACAAATTGATATACTATTGATATCTTAACTTATTTAAAATATAATGGCATATAGAACTTGTCCGTGACTTATCTGGTTACCCGATATCGCTAATATGCCCACGGTTAAGTATGTGTAACTAGTTTACGGAATTTAACCGAAACGGGTTTAACCTTATCATTTTAATCTCAAAATCCAGAATGTTGATTGTTTACCCATATTATGCAAGTCAAAGTACTGTCGGGTTTAAACTACATTCTATCCGATCATCGTTTAATCAAGCATTATAAGTTTCGATCATGTACACTACTCGGTCTAAGTCTATGACTTAAATAAAGACCGATAGTATTTAATTGGTTAGCTTATGCCATAATCTAGACTAGAGCCTTGCCAGTAAATGCTATCTGCACGTTAGTACTTTTGTATACGGCTGAATTATTGAAATTGAAAAGAAGACTAGCTCAGGTAAATACTCTCGACTTATTTTCCCAATATGGGCTTGGGATAACGGTAAATTATTACCGCTTGGTCCGAAATGGGGTCAACCGAATGCCTGTTTGTGGCTAGTAAACCCGCATTTTCCGTTTTAATCAGGTTTGTTTGATAACTTAAACATCGGGGGTTAAATTACCGTGTCATGGATATCCTCGGCTCAATACGTTAGTTATTGGCCACGACCTTAGCGCGGGGTGTAGGCATACACCTGAAAGACGCTCATATGCAAATTACCCAAGACGTTTGGGATAAATCCTTCGTGAGTTCGTAAGTGGTGTGTATTTAATCATGTCTCGGTTTCTGTACTGAGCCCTGTATGTATTGACAAACATGTGAATCTGATACAAGGTTTCAACTTTCCCAAGTTAATAAAAGATTTTGTGTCGTTTTGCACTTAAAAATCATTTTAAAGTTTTTCAAAATGAGCCAGTTGGGTGTATTACCAGCGAAAGCCGATGTATCGTCCAAAGACTGCAGGTACAATACGAAATAGGCCGGAAGCTGCTCGGTAGTGAATAAGAGGATCTTGTAAATCCTTAGATCTGCCCTAAAGTCTGCTTTATATTCTTTTCTTGTACATTTTATGATCCGCATGTGGATCTTCTATTACGAGCCTGTATATTATTTTGTTTTGAACATTTAGTTTGTAATAGTAATTTTACTCCAAGACTTCCGTTGTGCCGTGTTTAATTGACTATAATGTTATCAACTTACTTCACGATACTCCCCATCCGGGCCCACCAATGTTTGGATTTCGAGTTGGAAATCCGGGGTGTGACAGGTTGGTATCAAAGCCAACGTTTGAAGGAATTAAACACTAGCCTTTCGGCTAAGACCATTATGGTCCAGCCATTGTTCGATATGAACATAGCTAAGTAATCGTAATAAGGTAGGTGTTAGTCCCTATAAAGGGCACCTCCTGAAAATCACGTTTGATAGACCAATTGACTGGTCAAAGTTATGATATTAAAAAGTCAAACAGGCAATTTTTCAGAAAAATCATAAAATGATCTTATATATGTTATGAAACCTGTTTTGACACTTAAACAAGTTGGTAATAATTATTAGAACATGTTCGGCTCGTCAATTTCAGATCTAGGATCGGTTCGCAACCGGAAGTCGCGAAATTTGACTTCTGCTTTGACTTTCGATTCTGACTCGATTTAGATTAGTTACCTACTGATGTAAAGTTACATTATGATCATAATATAATGTAGCATAACCCTCTGATGTTATATTACATGACATAATCAGAATCCATGTTTATGCGCAAGTTCCATAATTATGCCATTCTTGACTAAAATGCCATTTTAGTGTAAAACATGGTTTTAAATGGTATTGAACTTGAAAACGAGTTTCTACTGACGTAATATTATAAGTAGGATTATTTGGATGTTAAACCAAGTTATAAACTGAGTTTTCAAACATGTCCTTAAACTATGTCGATAAATGACAATTTTAGCCCTTATGGCTTATAAAATGGTTTTAATCAATCTTTTCAAGATAAATCATTTACCTACTGATATGTTATATTAAATAACATATTTAAAACATTTTAATCTGACCTTAACATCAATTTTCATAAACATCACATAAAGACGTCATTTTACGACATAAGCGCCAATTTGGCGCATAATATGGTTTTAAACCATATTATTGACAAAGACTTGATACCTACTGATTTTAAAACTTATTTTAAACATATTTACAGTTGGTACATGTTATAAACTCAGAATCCCAAATAATTTATAAACTATGTGTAAAATGACCAAAATGCCCCTTCGGTGCATAGTTTGGTCATAAAAGATAAAATACACATAAAATTTATATCCTACTGATATTATATCATAAATAAAATATTTTTCCAAAATATTCATGATTATAAACTTAACATATGTTCAAGTTCTTTTTATACGGTATATAATTACCCAAATGCCCTTATGAGGCATAGTTTCGTTTTAAAACCATAACGGGCATACAAATTGATATCCTATTGATATCTTAACTTATTTAAAATATAATGGCATATAGAACTTGTCCGTGACTTATCTGGTTACCCAATATCGCTAATATGCGCACGGTTAAGTATTTGTAACTAGTTTACGGAATTTAACCGAAACGGGTTTAACCTTATCATTTTAATCTCAAAATCCAGAATGTTAATTGTTTACCCATATTATGCAAGTCAAAGTACTTGTCGGGTTTAAACTACATTCTATCCGATCATCGTTTAATCAAGCATTATACGTTTCGATCATGTAAACTACTCGGTCTAAGTCTATGACTTAAATAAAGACCGATAGTATTTAATTGGTTAGCTTATGCCATAATCTAGACTAGAAGTTGCCGGTAAATGCTATCTGCACGTTAGTACTTTTGTATACGGCTGAATTATTGAAATTGAAAAGAAGACTAGCTCAGGTAAATACTCTCGACTTATTTTCCCAATATGGGCTTGGGATACGGTAAATTATTACCGCTTGGTCCGAAATGGGGTCAACCGAATGCCTGTTTGTGGCTAGTAAACCCGCATTTTCCGTTTTAATCAGGTTTGTTTGATAACTTAAACATCGGGGGTTAAATTACCGTGTCATGGATATCCTCGGCTCAATACGTTAGTTATTGGCCACGACCTTAGCGCGGGGTGTAGGCATACACCTGAAAGACGCTCATATGTAAATTACCCAAGACGTTTGGGATAAATCCTTCGTGAGTTCGTAAGTGGTGTGTATTTAATCATGTCTCGGTTTCTGTACTGGGCCCTGTATGTATTGACAAACATGTGAATCTGATACAAGGTTTCAACTTTCCCAAGTTAATAAAAGATTTTGTGTCGTTTTGCACTTAAAAATCATTTTAAAGTTTTTCAAAATGAGTCAGTTGGGTGTATTACCAGCGAAAGCTGATGTATCGTCCAAAGGCTAACTGCAGGTACAATACGAAATAGGCCGGAAGCTGCTCGGTAGTGAATAAGAGGATCTTGTAAATCCTTAGATCTGCCCTAAAGTCTGCTTTATATTCTTTCTTGTACATTTTATGATCCGCATGTGGATCTTCTATTACGAGCATGTATATTATTTTGTTGTGAACATTTAGTTTGTAATAGTAATTTTACTCCAAGACTTCCACTGTGCCGTGTTTAATTGACTATGATGTTATCAACTTAATTCACGATACTCCCCATCCGGGCCCACCAATGTTTGGATTTCGAGTTGGAAATCCGGGGTGTGACAGGTTGGTATCAAAGCCAACGTTTGAAGGAATTAAACACTAGCCTTTTGTGTTTAATCTCAAACTTACACGAACACATTCCTTAGACCTCCGAGTCTAGGCATTGACCTAGGATTACTCATTTCATTATTAAGTTATTAGTATTGTTTTTTTTGAATTGATTCTAACAGGAAAATGCCGCCACGTGTACGAGGACAAAGTGGAAGAGGAAAAGGTTCAATGAGGGGAGGACCATCGGGGCGCATTCCCCCTCAACCTCATAACTCAGATGCATACCAAGAATCAGGAGATTCATCTCCTTGGCAACCAGCGAGACGTTCTGTCTCTAATAGACACTCGCCCTCACATTCCCAAAATTCTTACCACTCTCACCACTCCTATCATTCACACCATTCTCACCATTCCCATTCTCATCACTCTAACCATGAAGAATTTAACCCTAACCATTACTTTAACACACCTCAAGCCGATCAAAATCAGTTAAACCATCCAAACCCTATGGAGGACTCTGACCCGGAGATGCCGCCGTCGTGATCGAACGCGCATCCCATAGAAATATCAAGCTATTCGAACTCCTATGCCGGATCACCCTACCAAGGTCCTAAATGAGTGGGACCAATATTGGAACCAATTCACCTTCACCCACACACCTTCCCATCACTCTCATCCATCTCCTGTTGAAGAAGATGTCCACATGGAACCGGTGGACCAACCTAAACCACCACCTGAACCACCAAGGAGAAAGCGTGGAGCACGTATGTCGGTATGTGCCGGACAAAGGTCGCGATCGCTGCCACCTTTGCCCAATTCCTACCCCACAATTCAAGAGGACCCACAAATGGGTGGACCCTCTAATGTTTCACCTATAGTAGAACCAACACCAACACCTACAGTTCAACCACCACCATCGGGTTATTCTAACCCAATCTCCACATATCCAGACACATCTGGATATGATCCTTTTAATCCGTCTACACCGGTAGACTATCAAGCATGGTCGCAAGACCCCTATATGCAAGCTGTTATGCACAATGCACTTTACCCGTCTCCTCTCCCACCTACTTATCCACTGACTGGATATCCAACTTATGGGTACCAGTGCCTGGTTATGCCATAACCACAACCACAACCTCCGCCACCACTTGAGGCCATTAATGAGGCCTTGGAACGGATGAAAGAGATGCAACAATAAGCGGAGAAGACGGAGAAGAAGACAAATAAGTTCTTCAAGAAACTCTCCAAATTGGTCAAGGAAAAGAAGGACGAGTGAAGACTCTTCTAATTATATGTAGTCCCCGCGAGGACATTGTGGTTTCTTTAGTCCCTGCGTGGACATTTCTATTTCTCTAAAGTCCTTGCATGGACAGTTTATTTCATTTTCTCGTATTGTAATTTCTAGATTTGGAACTTAATATATACATATATATATATATGTATATATATATATGTATATATATACCACAACCTCCGCCACCACTTGAGGCCATTAATGAGGCCTTGGAATGGATGAAAGAGATGCAACAACAAGCGGAGAAGAAGACAAATAAGTTCTTCAAGAAACTCTCCAAATTGGTCAAGGAAAAGAAGGACGAGTGAAGTCTCTTCTAATTACATGTAGTCCCCGCGAGGACATTGTGGTTTCTTTAGTCCCTGCGTGGACATTTCTGTTTCTCTAAAGTCCTTGCATGGACAGTTTATTTCATTTTCTCGTATTGTAATTTCTAGATTTGGAACTTAATATATATATATATATATATATATATATATATATGTGTGTGTGTGTGTGTGTATATATATATATATATTCATCCTCTTGAAAGCGAGCGTCTTGATTTTACTCGAAATTTGTGATCTGCTCTATAATTCCAAAAGATCTTAATAGATTGATTATGCCGAGTGGCACAGACCACATATTTGGCCAAATATATAAATGATAGTTAAGAATAGAAGAGTCTTCTATCATGATAGTTAAGGGAAGTTATCCTTCTATCATGAGGTGGTGGATTAAGTTCAAGCCTCCAAGTCATTAAGGTCAATGCGACCGGGACTATTAATCAACCATTAAGGTCCTCTTATGATAACATTCAAGTAATGTTCATGCTCTTGGTAGTGTGACTTGAGGAATCACGCTAGCCTTCAAGGTAATGGACTATGTCCTAACCTTATATAGCCCATGTGATCTGTTTGATCCCGGCTAAATATCACCAGTGCGGTGATGAATAAAACATCCATTAGTGATGTATTACCCTTTCGGTTATGATTTACTTTATATAGCCCATGTGTTCTGTTTGATCCCGGCTAAATATCACCAGTGCGGTGATGAATAAAACATCCATTAGTGATGTATTACCCTTTCGGGTTATGATTTATTTTATATAGCCCATGTGATCTATTTGATCCCAGCTAAATATCACTAGTGTGGTGATGAATAAAACATCCATTAGTGATGTATTACCCTTTCGGGTTATGATTTATTTTATATAGCCCATGTGATCTGTTTGATCCCGGCTAAATATCACCAGTGCGGTGATGAATAAAACATCCATTAGTGATGTATTACCCTTTCGTGTTATGATTTATTTTATATAGCCTATGTGATCTATTTGATCCCGGCTAATAACACCAGTGCGGTGATAAATAAATAAAACATCCATAAGTGATGTAGTGCCTATGTGCCCTATCTTACGTCCATTAGTGACAGGCCTATGTGCCATAATCTTATGTCCATTAGTGACAGGCCTATGTGCCATATTTGATGTCCATTTATGATAGGCCTATATGTCATATTTTAAATGTCCTTTGTGACAAGCCTATGTGCTATATATATAATTGTCTACGTGACAATGACAGTTGTGACATTGCAATCCACTGTCCAATAATATATGGACTATGTCCAAATTGTAATTTGCCTATGATGGTCCTATTAAGACCGAGGCCAAATATAGATATCATAAGCCTAAGAGTTGTGATGTTATTCACACTGGCATGATTAGGCGATGGATTTTTATATCCAATGTTTAAAGCCGATATGGTTGGTATACCATGACTAAGAGAAATTTTAATTGTATTATAGAACAAAAGCTTTGAAGAATGGCTAATTCTAATGAGGCACAAAGTAGCCATCGGAACGTCAACTCTAAGGACGCCGAAAATGTAGCCATAGATGATAATGATTTCCAAGCTCGCATAATGCAGCTGTGGAATGGGCCATGGGTAAGGCCATAGAAAAGCTAAGAGAGTCGAGTGCTACTCGCTCTAGACCACTATCAATTACCCCATCTTTAGCTCATAAAGAGAGCTATGTCCACCCTTAAAATGCCAAGAGTGAACCAAAGAAGGTAGACTTTGCTGATAGGTCCCGCTCTGCTAAAGACGGGTGTACCTACAAATACTTTGTCTCTTGTAAACCCCGAGACTTTAATGGGGAAAAAGGAGCTGTGGAAGCCCTAAAGTGGCTGGACGAAATGGAAACCATTGTAGACATCAGCGGTTGTGCTGATAAGGATGTGGTCAAGTATGTATCACAATCCTTTAAGGGCGATGCCCTAACTTGGTGGAAAGCCATGATTCAGTCCACAGGTAAAGTATACCTGTATAATCTGGGATGGTCCAAATTTGTGGATCTCGTTAAGGAAACCTACTACCCACCCCATGAGGTGGAGAAATAGAGACAGACTTTTTGTCTCTTTCAATGAAAAACCTAAATTGTCGAAAGTATGCCTTCGATTTCAATTTTCCCTATCTAGGTTAGTTTCCTATTTAATCACCCCTTAATCCAAACGCATTGCGCGTTTTATCAATGGATTAGCGCCCGAGATTAAGGGCATGGTAAAGGCTGCTCAACCTAATACCTATAGGTCTGTTGTAGACCTATCTCTCTCTCACCCTTGATCTTGTAAGGCAAAAGTCAGTTAAGCTAGAAACTGACGAGAAAAGAAAGAGAGAGGAAGACAACTCCCAAAGATTTAATAATAAGAAAAATAAAGGGAGATTCGGGTTCAAAGGGAACCAAGGCAAGTCGGCTGTGATGCCATTTTGCAAGACTTGCAACCGCAGACACTAGGGACAGTGTAATTCTGATTCACAAGCTAGACCTTGTGGTATTTGTTAAAGGAGAGGGCATAAGACCCTAGATTGTAAAGATCTTAAGGATGTTGTATGTTATATCTGCAATGGAAAAGAGCACATTGCAACTAACTACCCTAAGAATTCAAAGAATAATAATTCGAAGCCTGGAGAGGCCAAGAAAGGGAATGCACGCGCTTTTCGGCTGACTGCTAAGGAAGCTGTTAATGACAATAACGTCATAACAGGTACTTTCCTCATTAACGATATTTATGCAAGAGTTCTTTTCGATTCGGGTGCGGATAAATCATTCTTGATCATAAGTTTAGTAAACTGTTAAATTTACCCATAAGGACTCTAGATAAAACCTATGAGATAGAACTTGCCGATTGAACGATAGAATCCACATCTTCCATTCTTGATGGATGCTCTATATCCATTAAGAATCATTCCATCCCTATCTCTCTTCTGCCAATGAAATTGGCGGGGTTCGATGTTGTCATAGGCATGGATTGGTTATCTCATAACCAAGCCCGCATTCCTTGCGATAAAAAGCTCATCGAGATTAAAACCCCATATGGTGAAATGATCACCACCCCCGGAGACTCACACTATAGATTGCCGGACAAGGTGTTGTTATTTAAGGCATCCAATTGTTGAGAAAAGGCTGTGTCATCTACATGGCACAAGTAACCATAAATGAACCTAAGCCGAACCTTGAGGACCAACCAGTCATCTCGGAGTATCCCGATGTTTTCCCTGAGGAATTCCAGGCCTACCTCCAGACAGACAAGTGGAGTTTAGAATTAATATCCTCCCATGATCAGCATCGTAGTTAGAGCTCCATATAGGCTAGCACCAATCGAAATGAAGGAATTGAGATCGCAATTAGACGAACTTTTGGAGAAAGACTTTATTCAGCCTAGTTCCTCGCCTTGGGGAGCTCCTATCCTCTTTGTAAAGAAGAAAGACGGTTCGATGCGGATGTGCATTGACTACCGGGAGCTGAACAAGTTAACAATCAAGAATAGATATCCTCTGCCCAGGATCGATGATTTATTTGATCAACTTCAAGGGGCTAGCTATTTCTCTAAGATAGATTTAAGATCAGGGTATCACCATCTGAAGGTTAGAAGTGAAGATGTTCCTAAAACTGCCTTCAGGACCCGATATGGTCACTTTGAGTTCTTAGTAATGCCTTTTGGGCTCACAAATGCACCAGCAGCATTCATGGATCTCATGAATAGAGTCTGCAAACCGTATTTGGATAAGTTTGTCATTGTCTTCATAGACGACATACTTATTTATTCTCGTAATCAAGCTGATCACGAGAAACATCTTAGGTGCATCTTAGAACTGCTAAGGCAAGAGAAGCTCTATGCTAAATTCTCTAAGTGTGAGTTTTGGCTTAGAGAAGTCCAATTTCTTGGGCATGGCGTGGTATCCAAGTGGATCCTGCCAAAATAGAAGCCATAATGAATTGGGAGGTACTCAAGACCCCGTCGGAGATTCGTAGTTTTCTAGGATTAGCCGATTACTACAGAAGGTTCATTGAGAACTTTTCAAGAATAGCCACTCCTCTAACTACCTTGACCCGTAAGAATGTTAAGTATAATTAGGGTCCAAAGCAACAAGAATCTTTCGAGATTCTAAAACACAAGTTGAGGAATGCTTATGTGTTATCTCTACCTAAGGGTATTGAGAATTTTGTTGTTTATTGTGATGCATCACACACCGGTATGGGCTGTGTGCTAATGCAAAATGGCAAGTAATTGCCTATGCATCACGACAACTAAAGGTGCATGAAGGAAATTATACCACTCATGATTTGGAATTGGGTGCCGTTGAATTTGCACTAAAGCTATGGAGACATTACTTGCATGGTACGAAGTGTATTATATACACTGACCATAAGAGTCTCCAACACCTGTTCAATCAGAAAGAATTGAACATGCGACAACAACGTTGGATGGAAACATTAGATGATTATGATTGCGAAATTCGCTACGATCCAGGCAAGGAAAATGTAGTTGCTCATGCTTTAAGTCGCAAAGAACGGGTTAAGCCTATTAAGATTAACGCCAAGAGCATTGAGCTCAGAAATGGCTTGAGTGAGAAGCTACTAGATGCGCAGAAGCAAGCTCTATTAGAGGCTAATATCCCTAATGAGGGATTAGGTGGAACTGTTGATCAGTTAGCGCCTGGAAAGGATGGAAATCTAAGATTTAGTGATAGAATTTGGGTTCCAATCTTTGGAGGACTTAGAGATCTAATCCTCTAGGAAGCGCATAATTCAAGATACTCTGTTCACCCGGGTGGTGACAAAATGTATCATGATTTGAAGAAGAATTATTGGTGGATGGGTTTGAAGAAATCTATAGCCACTTATGTAGCTAAGTATCTAACGTGTTCGCAAGTTAAGGCCGAACATCAGAAACCGTCAGGACTTCTACAACAACTTGAGATTCCCACTTGGAAATGGGAAATGGTAACAATGGACTTGATTTCCAAGTTACCTATGACCAAAAGTGGAAATGACACTATTTGGGACATTGTAGACAGACTAACTAAGTCAGCACATTTCTTGCCAATTAAAGAAACGTATAATTCAGATAAATTGGCTAAGTTGTATGTGGACAAGATTGTGTCCCTACACGGTGTGCCGGTATCTGTTGTGTCTGACAGAGATACTAGATACACATCTCACTTTTGGAAAAGTTTTCAACAATCTTTAGGCACACGATTAAATTTTAGTACGGCTTACCATCCGCAGACTGATGGTCAAAGTGAGCGTACTATTCAAACTTTGGAAGACATGCTTAGGGCATGTGTGATTGATTTAGGTGGAAGTTGGGATGACCACTTACCCCTAATAGAATTCTCCTACAATAATAGTTATCATACGAGCATCAAGGCTGCTCCTTTTGAAGCCTTGTATGGGAGAAAATGCAGAACGCCCGTGTGTTGGGCAGAAGTTGGGGAAGCCCAACTACCAGGACCAAAAATTGTCTTGGAGACCACGGAAAGATTGTGCAAATCCGTGATCGTCTCAAAGCTACCAGAGATAGGCAGAAGAGCTATGCTGATAAGAGGCGTAAACCTCTTAAGTTCCAAGTAGGGGACAAAGTAATGCTGAAAGTATCACCCTGAAAGGCGTGATGCATTTTAGAAATAAGGGCAAGTTAAGCCCAAGATATATAGGACCCTTTGAGATAATCGAACATGTCGGCATTGTAGCTTATAAGCTCAGGTTGCCAGGGGAGCTTAGTGGAATCCATGATGTATTCCACATATCTAACCTTAAGAAATGTCTAGCCATTGAGTCGCTAGCAATGTCACACGGGGATGTGCGAATTGATGAAAACCTGAGGTTCATTGAGAAACCAATTTCTATCGAGGATCGACAGGATAAGAAGCTCCGAAGGAAAATGATACCTATAGTAAAAGTTAAATGGGATGCTTTTAGAGGTCCCGAGTATACATGGGAGGTTGAGTCCACTATGTGACAAAAGTACCCCATCTTTTTGAATAAAATCTCGAGGTCAAGATTTCTTTTAAGGGGGTGAGGATGTAACACCCTGTAAAATCGTGTCCAATAGTATAGTGATACGTGTTGTATTTTAAATATAGTCTGTTAAAGACCAATAAGGACTGAAGGCGTCAACATGGTGAAAATGAGCCTCTGAATGACTTTTTGATGTCAACATGCATAAATCTAGCCTCTGAACGACCATTAGTGTCGTCATGCATAAAACATAGCATCTGAATGACCATTAGTGTCGTTATGCATAAAACGTAGCCTCTGAATGACCATTAGTGTCGTTATGCTTAAACTCGGCCTCTGGGTGACCGTTGTCAACATGCCTAGCCTCTGAGTGACATCAGAGTCAACATGCTTATACTGAGCTTCTGAGTGATCCTTATAAAGTCCTAACTCTCATATGTCCCGTTTGTTGGCCGAGAGTGATTAAATCCATTAATATACGAAAGTTGGATAATGGAGGGATTAAAAGCATCAATATGTTAATTTATACCTCTAAGTGACCTTTTAACGAACCAAGAGCTCGACAATGTCCGAGCATAATCCCGGGTATGCCAAGAATTGGCTACGGAGGGCTAAAAGTTCCAAAAAGGTGTTTTAGAAGGCTTTTAGAAGCTTTATAAACTAAGGGGTTAAAAGTGTCAAAATTTGAAACTGGCCATGGGTCGGTCACGGGCCGCGAGAGACATGGCTTGTGTCTCTCACGGGGCGCGAGAAAGGGTCTGCAGCAGAAAGTTTTGCTTGGTCTCCAAACAAAACTCCAAAACCCTGTTTTCAAAACCATGGCTTCCCAAACTGCTATGCCACGTTTTGGGACACTTATAAGCTTCCTCTTACACCCCTAAACACCTGGCTTCACCTCCTTTGAGTTCTCCGGCTATAAATAGGTGATCAAGTTCACCATTTGAACTTGCACCTTTCTTATTCATACTCTTTTCCCTCCTCTGGAAGTTCCTAGCTAATAGGAGCATCCAACATATTTCTTTTGCACCTTAGGAATCACTGGTAAGTGTTACTTCTTTGTGCATTTTCGTTTATAGGCTTTTATAGCCAAAAGTCAAGCGTTTTATGGAAAACGCTTTGACTTTCAGCTAAGACCATTATGGTCCAGCCATTGTTCGAAAGGAACATGGCTAAGTGATCGTAATAAGGTAGATGATAGTCCCTATAAAGGGCACCTCCTGAAGATCACGTTTGCTAGACCAATTGACGGGTCAAAGTTATGATATTAAAAAGTCAAACATGCCATTTTTCGAAAAAAATCATAAAATGATCTTATATATGTTATGAAACCTGTTTTGACACCTAAACAAGTTGGCAATAATTATTAGAACATGTAAGAACATGTTCGGCTCGTCAATTTCAGTTCTGGGTCGGTTCACAACCGGAAGTCGTGAAGTTTGACTTCTTCTTTGACTTTCGATTCTGACATGATTTAGATTAGTTACCTACTGATCTAAAGTTGCATTATGATCATAATATAATATAGCATAACCCTATGAGGTTATATTACATGATCATAATCAGAATCCAAGTTTATGCGCAAGTTCCATGATTATGCCCCCCATTCTTGACTAAAATGCCATTTTTGTATAAAACAAGGTTTTAAATGGTATTGAACTTGAAAATGAGTTTCTACTAATGTAATATTATAAGTAAGATTATTTGGGATGTTAAACCAAGTTATAAACTGAGTTTTCAAACAGGTCCTTAAACTATGTCGATAAATGACAATTTTTGCCCTTATGGCTTATAAAATGGTTTTAATCAATCTTTTCAAGATAAATCATTTAGCTACTGATATGTTATATTAAATAACATATTTAAAATATTTTAATCTAACCTTAACATCAATTTTCATAAGCATCACATAAAGACGTCATTTTACGACAAAAGCGCCATTTTGACGCATAGTATGGTTTTAAACCATATTATTGACAAAGACTTGATACCTACTGATTTTAAAACTTATTTTAAACATATTTATAGTTGGTACATGTTATAAACTCAGAACCCAAATAATTTATAAACTATGTGTAAAATGACCAAAATGCCCCTTCGGTGCATAGTTTGGTCATAAAAGATAAAATACACATAAAATTGATATTCTACTGATATTATATCATAAATAAAATATTTTTCCAGAATACTCATGATTATAAACTTAACATATGTTCAAGTTCCTTTTATACGGTATATAATTACCGAAATGCCCTTATGAGGCATAGTTTCGTTTTAAAACCATAACGGGCATACAAATTGATATCCTACTGATATCTTAACATATTTAAAATATAATGGCATATAGAACTTGTCCATGACTTATCCGGTTACCCGATATCGCTAATATGCGCACAATTAAGTATGTGTAACTAGTTTACGGAATTTAACCGAAACGGGTTTAACCTTATCATTTTAATCTCAAAATCCAGAATGTTAATTGTTTACCCATATTATGCAAGTCAAAGTACTTGTCGGGTTTAAACTACATTCTATCCGATCATCGTTTAATCAAGCATTATACGTTTCGATCATCTACACTACTCGGTCTAAGTCTATGACTTAAATAAAGACGGATAGTATTTAATTGGTTAGCTTATGTCATAATCCAGACTAGAGCCTTGCCGCTAAATGCTATCTGCACGTTAGTACTTTTGTATACGGCTGAGTTATTGAAATTGAAAAGAAGACTAGCTTAGGTAAATACTCTCGACTTATTTTCCCAATATGGGCTTGGATACGGTAAATTATTACTGCTTGGTACGAATGGGGTCAATCGAATGCCTGTTTGTGGCTAGTAAACCCGCGTATTCCGTTTTAATCAGTTTTGTTTGATAACTTAAACATCGGGGGTTAAATTACCGTGTCCAGGATATCCTCGGCTCAATACGTTAGTTATTGGCCACGACCTTAGCAGACGCTCATATGCAAATTACCCAAGACGTTGGGGATAAATTCTTCGTGAGTTCGTAAGTGGTGTGTATTTAATCAAGTCTCAGTTTCTGTACTGGGCCCTGTATGTATTGACAAACATGTGAATCTGATATAAGGTTTCAACTTTCCCAAGTTAATAAAAGATTTTGTGCCGTTTTGCACTTAAAAATCATTTAAAGTTTTTCAAAATGAGTCAGTTGGGTGTATTTACTATCGAAAGCTGACGTATCGTGCAACGGCTAACTGCAGGTACAATACGAAATAGGCCGGAAGCTACTCGGTAGTGAATAAGAGGATCTTGTAAATCCTTAGATGTGCCCTAAAGTCTGTTTTATATTCTTTCTTGTACATTTTATGATCCGCATGTGGATCTTCTATTATGAGCCTGTATATTATTTTATTTTGAACATTCGGTTTGTAATAGTAATTTTACTCCAAGACTTTCGCTGTGCCGTATTTAATTGACTATGATGTTATCAACTTACGTCACGATACTCCCACCCGGGCCCATCGGTGTTTTGATTTCGGGTTGGAAATCCGGGGTGTGACATAGGGGAGGTTAATTATGTATATATAGGGCTCAGTTCAATTGAGAGCCACAACGAGTTGTGAGAACCGTGAGAACTCCTTCTTCCTGCGCGAGTTGTGCTAATTTTTTTTTTCACAAACGTATATGAAAATATGATAAACACATCTGTAAAAAAAAAGTAAAAAACATCACCGATTCAATAGTTTTGATGTAAGTTTTTTACGCGCTAGTGTAAATTTTGTAGGAAGATAAATATCTTTTTTACGCCCCCTGTAAATGTGTGTATGCAACATTTTTTTGAATTTTGTTTTTTGCTGAAACAAGTGATTTTGTATGACTTTTCAGAAAAAATTGGAAAAACCTTTTTATGACCTTGTTCTTACGGTTCTCATAAATCAAGTTGGTTCTCATTTTAACTCATCCATATATATATATATATGTGGATGGATCATGAGAAAAACAAAAACACTAACTAAAAAAGCCTAAAAAACATATTAGTTTTTTTTGAATTTTTAATAAAAATTGCTATATATAATATATAAAAAAACTTTTTCAAAAAAAAAATTGTAATGCACATGTGCGTTAATATGAAAAAGCCTAAACCACCCCCACTAACACCGCCAAAAACCCAACCCCACACCCCGCACCACCCAAAAACCTAAATCTACCCTCCCACCAAAAGCCTAAACCCCTCACTCTCAAAAAACCTAAACCCCACCCCCACTCCCCAAATAAAAAAAACTTAAACTAAACCCTAAACATAAATCCCCCAAAAACCTAAACCCCCCACCTGCACCACTCAAAAAACCTAATCCCCCTGGCCAAAAACCTAATCATAATCCTAAACCCAAAAAAACCTAACACTAAAAGCTAAACTAAATTCAAAATCTAAATATAAGCATATAATACACACGTGCATCGCATACATATAATGCACATGTGCAGTACCCTAAACCTCCCCTACCCCAAAAAATTTAAACCCCTAGCCCCAAAAAAACCTAAAACTAAACTCTAAGCATAAATCCCAAAAAACCTAAACCCCCACCAACACCCCTCAAAAACCTAAACCCTCACACCCACACCCCCCAAAAACTTAAATCCCCCTGCCCCCACACCCAAAAACCTAATCTAATCCTAACCTCCAAAAAACCTAACCCTAAAACCTAACTAAACTCAAATGCTAATTATAAGCATATAATACACATGTGAAGCATATACATATAATGCACATGTGCAGTACACATGCAGATGTGTAGTAGAAGTTTTTTTTTTTGAAAAAAAGTTTTTTTATACATAAAAAATAGCAAAGTTTTATAAAAAAATTGTAAAAAAAATGGCATGTTTTTAGGCTTTTTAGTTAGTTTTTTAGTTTTCTCATATATATATAGTTTTCTCATGATCCTCTCCCTATATATATATGTGTATATATATATATATATATATAGGGTAAGGTTTATTTGTGAACAACTCCCTTGATAGTGAACTGTGTGAACTAATCCTAGCCCTAGATTATAAATACACAAGTGTAATCAGTGACCAAGATTTGATGATGAAAATAAATATACTAGTGTATGATGAAAGTACACTATTGTATTTTACGATTTGATAATGTAAATCAATGGTCAGGATTTGTTCACCAAGTTCACAAATATAATAGTGTTCACTCCAGAACCCTATCCTATATATATATATTCCACACAACATCAATGTTTTTTGCGCCGTTGCAATGGAATATGCGTTATTTCAGAGAAATATCCGAGTTATTATTAGGACCATACTTATTTTCTATTCACTTTCTTTCCACTCTCTTTTTATTTTCAGTTTTCGTGTTTGCTCCATAGTTATCTTACAGATTTCCTTCGAGAAATACTTTTCTCCAAGACCATTTTCCTGGGAGAAAAATCTATCTATCCACCTTGAAGTACGTCCATACCATGTGTAGAAATCGGAAAGGTAAGTTCCTAGACCTTTGTAATAAAAAAGCGATGGACCGAAATTTCAAAAATTCAACATAATCAATATTTAGAAAATGCTAGATGAGCACGCCCGTGCCCTAAAAGCACAGCCGCCTAATTACAAAACCAATCAAATACAATTTAAAGAAAATGATTTAAAAAATACATTTTTAAAATCCGTGAGGCACACTTGTGCCCGACCTCGGATCCAGATTTTGGGGGGTTTTTAAGCTACAACGATCTAGGTCACAAACAGAACCCAAACCCGCAGCCCTTCGTGTTTTTGTGACCTGACGTTGTCCACCATCACTTCAAACCACCAATATCCTTCGATTTTTCTTTGACAATCTTCATCTCAATGTATGTACTACTTGTCTTTAGCACTTTGTGCTTACGATTAATTGCTAAACGTTTTAGATCTCCCCAATTTTGGTTCAAACCCAGTTCATGCTAAAACCATTGATTTCAACCATAAATCACCATGATTTCAATCTAAAACTTATGTGGAAGTGATTAGGGTACTAGTATAAGCATAATGGGTCAAGAAAAATTGAAAAAAAATTTGCAACCACTGACGCGGGAAAACTGATGGTTTCAGACTGATCCTATTGACCTAAATAGTAACTAAGCACGCACGTGCCCCTAGGCATGACCGTGCATGCCTAAAATAGAAGCATAAGTAATATTGGTTTGGCCCATCTGATACACCAAAGTGTCAACTAAAAAAATGGCGAGGCACGACCGTGCATGTCTAGGCAAGGACGTGCACGCTCATGCCCACTTGTCACCCAAATCGGTCAACCACCGTCTAAATTGTTTAAGATGCTGAATAATTTTTATCTTCAATAAATCAAATTTATGGATACTTTTTGTTTGTAATAAGATTTTATTTTGAAATAATTAAACAATATTTGTGAAACATGAGTTGAAATTGAAACATAAATACCCGAGCACAAAAACTGGACCACACTCAAGGAAGCACGGTCGTGCCTCACCTTACACGCCCATGCCCATCTATGATCCTAAAACAAACAGAAACGGTCTAGTCATCTGTCTTCATACCATTCTGATTAACCCCATTGTTTTGAAGTCATTGACCCATGAGTATCATCTTCAACAAAACGACATGCCTCAAAATCACCGACGGTTTGATCTTCAAGTTCAAATTCCCAAAACCCATCCTACCAAACCTCGTCCGCCGACACCAAGCCAAACTCACCTAAAAACGTACACTCATGGTTAATCTTTGACCCGGACAATGTAAAAAAACAAAAAGCTTATGCCAAAATAGCTACCCTTGTAGGTAGACCACTTGGGCGACACCAAACTATCCATTTTGACTCCCTTGATGGATCCACAATGGTCTAGCTGACTGCTGTAGAAGTTTGATGAATCCACAATGGGAAAGGTTGTTTGAACTAGGTCTTGTCACGTACCAAGAACTAACATTGGAATTTCTAGCCGCGTTCGAGTTTGATGATAAAATACCAATGAAAGGGATAAGGACGTATCTGTGCATCAAATTTAGAATGGCAAGACAATGGTATCAAATGACATTGCCTGAGTTTGGAATCCGGTTAGGGTTCTATAGGAAAAGGGATACCCATAAATAAGTATTTCTAAAAAAAAAACGGGGCGAAGATGCCAGTTTTGGTCAACAATCTCACCTAGACCCTACAAGCTACATTAAAAAAAGACCACCACACTCTATGATCCATTAATGAGTTATATGCATCCTTGTTTTTTCTATACACTTAGAGCAAGAAATGACTCCCTGGGGGTGGTCACCACTAGGGGCACTTTCTACCTATATTTCTTCTTTGAGAGAATACCTTGCAACATGGCTTATGCCATGGCAGAATTCTTTACAAGAGCTCTTAAACCGAAAGAGGATAGTCATCTGTTTAGAGGGCATACATTAGCACCTTGGCACACAATTTAGGAGTACTCTCGGTTGAAAACACAGAAATCCTCACACATGTTGATCTCCCCATATTAGGCACAAATGAGAGAAAAATGAGAAACATAAAACTGTTGAAAAAGACAGGGAATTTATCATCTGGTGGATATAAACGGGAATTCATGGGTCGAGCAAACAATGCAACTACCCCAATTTGAGGAGGAAGGGGAGGTCCAACAACCACACCTGGGGCTCAACCTCAACCTCCACCTTAGCCTTGTAAGAATCATGGACAACTTAGACATCATCGTAGAACAACATCATGATTTAAAGCGTGGATTTAAACGTCACAGCACGTCTTGTAGCGGGTCCACTTCACATCCCCGTCGGCGCCATTCTGGGTAGTATCCTTATAGCCACTTTGAAAACACCATGGTTGCTTTTATGTTTTCTTGTTGATGTGTGTTACACTTTGGATATTTTTTGACATTTGACCCAAACACTCTTTATTTTTTGTTGTACTTGTAAAACAAAAATAATCGATCAGGCTGGGACATAAAGTCCCAATTTTAGGCACTTAATTGTGCCAAGATATTTACAGATTTATGCTTTATTTTATTTAGTTTATTATTAGTAGTAGCATGTTTTATTTAATTAGCAAGGTTTATATGGAAAATTCACACCCAAAGGAAAGCTTGCTAGGTAGTTGTGGGTATCGACCATACATTGGAAAATCAAAACCAGTCAGAGGAGTATTAGTTTCTCTTATCTAAAAATACATTATGTCTTAAATGATTAATTAAAAATTTAAGTATGGGGTAAAAATGCTAAAAGTACATGAAGGGCAATGTACAATTCTAAGTGTGCGGTAGAGGTATAATCACAGCCATAATACTTAATAAATCCTCAGACTGCATAAGTCATCAAGTGTTTCATACGGTTGTAATCTCCATGTCTTGAGTTAGAGCTTGAAGATCATGAAGTGTGGTAATCGTCATTGGTCAAAGTGTTTCATATGGTTTTAATCTCTATGTCTCCTCAAACTCTTGGATTAGTTAATCCTATTAATATAGTATTTTTATCTAATTTAATGTGTTTATCCTTGTTTGTTATCTTTTGTAGTAGGATTGCATAACCCCTTTATTACTATATTAATGTAACCTAACTTAACTTGACTGAGGTGTGCGTACGGCTTCTGGTACCCTTAATCAGATCCGGTGTTCTTGATAAACCTTGTGAGCTGAAGCTTATAGTACACTCATGGCACGCAACAACCCGTATACTAATAAAGGAAATCCAAACTTGGCTTATCAAGTTTATTATTATGTAAACTTCTAGTATTGAACCAGATTCGGGTGACAAGTTTCTTGTATCGAACCAAATCGTGAGGGTAATAAAAGGCTTCTGTTATTATATCAAGATCCTTAAGGAAGACTTCTGGTATCCTATTCGGCGGTAAAGTTTAGGTAATAAATTAATGGGGGAATAAGGCAATCCGGTGGAATAGAAGATAATCAGTGTAATGGGACCTATTCACTTATTCGGTAATTCAATTAATTTGACGACTAAATCGCTTTGGTAATTTGTTAATGCATAAGTTTAATGCCTACGTCTAAGTCTTGTGTCTGTTTTGTTTATAGGTTAGCATAACGGTGTGCGTTTGAGTTTGAGTTTGAGTTTAATTTGAATGTAAAGAAGCTCATACACTGGAGTCCTACGTGCGCATGAGGTTCTTAGTGCAGGAGTCATGTGCTCCATGAGTCATGCGTGAGTCTATAAATAGGTGTTAGGAGCGCATGATCTCATAACTTTACTTTGGGATCTTGGATAGCTTTGTCAAATTTCTATAATCCTACTGTTATGCTACCAAAATCAATACAGACATGATATATTATGGAGAGTCAAGTGTTCTTATGCTTTGAATTAGATTCCACACTTTTTCATTAGCATCTAGATATCAGTACGTATTATTTCAAGTCATATCTGCCAACACGAGGATCGTACATAATTTAAAAGATCCCTAAATATGATCCCATTTAATCTTGAAATAAAACACTTGTTAATTAAGTTATAAAAAGGTAATAAAATCAAGATGGCTTTCAACCAATCTTGTTGTGGCATATTGTTTACTAGTCGAAAGGCTAGGGGAGGTTCCTTATGGACATATTTCCAGACCGGTCTATCGATATGTTGTGAGAAGGTTGAGGGAAGTTGGCGACTGAACCAAGGAAGCCGCTTCTAATTTAGTTAAAGATAAAATCAAAGACTTAAACATATTCCACATTTTATAAAATAAAGTATATTAATAGAGAAAGACTTATTCAAGTGTCCATTATTACTATTTTAGTCTACTTAACTAGAATAAGAATGGTCGCAATACTAATAAACAGATGAGTAGGGGAGTAATATTCCTTGGACGATACTTGGTTCTTATCAAAAGCTATACTATATGCGATGGGTTCTCCACCGGTTTTGTGTGTTTAGTTTAAATAAAAATCATTTTTATAAATTTAAATGTAGATATTCGTGTTCCTATGTTATCAAGTTAACACACTTAAGTGTGATTAATATTATTAAATTAATATATATAATCCACACGACATCATATGGCTTAACATGTAAACGAGGAATTGTGAATGAATTGTAGATATGTCAACATTGTATGTGAAGGAAATTTTGATTTTTCCATTGAAGTATATGTCTAATCAAATATTTTTATGATATGATTGGTTGAATTCCCAATATAATGAACAATGTGAATTTGGGATATGACGCTCACAAGTTAAAAACTCATCCTCTCCAAGAATGTGTCTATTTCTTCAAACTCTTTCACATAAAAAGCTAAAACATTGATATCTCCTTCAGTTGTAGTTGGATATGGTTCACCATACTTTAGGGACAACTCTAGGACCCTATAGTACACTCTAAACTTGTTAGAATACCCAAGACCCTCAAGCATTTGGTATATTTGCACGAGCATAAAATCTTAGTAGTGAGGTAGTCCACATAATTCACACTGCCTCTGACGTATTCAATGTCGTTGGGTCCCGATTTGTAGCTTCATTTATGATGGAATTTGAATGAGAAATGCCTCTGCTCATTTTGCCCTAAAATGCATAGATAATAAATATTAATATTTATTTTAAATACTGCAACCGATTAAAGATATTAGTGTGACTTACCATGTATGGAGCTTCTTTATCGCCTAATCGTATTCTCCAGCCCATGATACCCGATCTAATTTTTCCAAGTGGAGGAAATTAATGTATGATCATCTTAGTAGTAGCTTAGGAAGACCTAATTCTAATCCATTGATTACATAAACTAGGGAAACGTGTGATCGTTGCTGGGGAAGACAAAATACCCTAGTTCAATTTGGCGAGGAGGTGGAAACGATCAGTCACACATTAAAACTTTACTTTGTTCATTTACTACCTATAGTCACAGAAACATGTTTTACCATGACCATTTCACCATTTAGCCGCATATAAAATCAAACAAATACCATGGCAGTTGGTCACATTTGATCACACAAATTTGTAAGTGACCATACGTATTATCTTTTAACCACAACTTTAAAAAAACAGTTGTGGCAGATAATTAAATTTGGCCACACTTTTCAACTGTGGCTAGTGATTGTGTTGGACCTACAAAAGAAAAGATGATATTCAAAAGCCGAAACATGATCTACTAATCAAGAATAAACAAAAGATTGAACCAGTCTTTCCCAAAATATAGTGAAAATTTTGAACACCTATTCGGAACATCTGTTCAAGAACAAAGTAAACATCTGATCAAGACTTTGAACCGCTGTTCAAGTGTTGGTGCATATTTGTGACAACAGTTTAGATTTGGTCTTTGGATATCTTGTAATTAGTAAAATGATAAACGGTTAGCGGGTTTAGTTTTGTAATAGTTAATTAGAAGTAATTGGGCTGAACTAGAAACAAAATCGTGCATGGTAGGCGAATTGGGCTTTAAACCAATTAGCAGTCCATGTAGGAAACCCTAGCCCATGTGCATAACCTATCTCTATATAAAGGGAGGTTTGCATTAGGGTTTAGGTTGCTCAGTTGCTGGTTCTATTGCTGTGTTGCTGGTTTAGTTGTTTAGAGAGATTGAGAGAAGAATCTTGAATTGGTTGTAAACACTTTGTGTTAGATAATCAATAGAAGACTTTTTGAAGGAATTTGTTCGTGTTCGCGTTCTTGTTTCTGTGAAATCTGATCTAGGGGATTCCACATTCTAGATTAGATAGACGATTCTGTCAAGATCCATACGGACTAGGGGACCTACAATTGGTATCAGAGCATTTGGCTCTTGATTTTGCTCGGTTCAGAATCGTGACAACAGAAAATTGGGGTTTTTGGACGTTTTGGAGGCTGTTTTGGAGTTTGTGACGGCTGAATTAGGGTTTCGACGGCTGCTTTTAGGGTTTCTGCAGTGATTTTGGATTAACAGCAGAAATTCGGATTGAAGAAAGGCATTTTGGATCAAAAGTGAAGCAATTCGGATTGAAGACTTGCATTCCGGATCAAACAACACAATATTCTGTATTGAAGACTTGAATTTTGGATCAGAAATCTGCATTTCGGATCATCAGACTTGCAATTCGGATCAGAAAAGCCATTTCAGTCCGTTTCAGATTCCAATTCGGATCAGAAGTGTAGTCCGGATTTCCATTTCGGATCAGAACAGTGCATTCCGGATTTCATCTCGGATCACTATTCCGGAATTTCCATTCCGGATCAGAACAATGCATTCTGGATTTCATCTCAGATCACTATTCCAGATCACCATTTCGGATTAGCAGTTCGGATTACTGTTCCGGATTTTCATCTCGGATTGTCAATCAGAGTTACAGTTCTGGATTTTACACAGTTCCGAGTTATACATAAAAAGGTGGAAAGTTAACCAGCTGACGTAACCAGAGTTAAACGTTTTCGGACATAGAATTTGATCCATAGACAACTTTGACGAACCGATTGGACAGTTAGACTCATGTGATTTTTAGGACAAAAAAAATTATAATTGGACAATATACATCATTAGAATCGTATCGTCGAGATGAGTCTAACACTATAATTTGGTAACCACTCATTTCGGACAAATTTTAACGTTTTTAACGAGCCGGTTCGGTAAAAGTAAATATGTCTAACCTAAATGAGCTGTTGAGAATGGAGCACGAGGCTGGCACCACAAACAAACCTCCAAAGATGCTGAAGGTAGAGAACTATCTTACTTGGAAGTTTAGGTTTCAATCCTTTATTGAATACCAGGACACACGGATGTGGATCTGTATTCAAGATGTGTACGCTAACCCAACGCATGATTTTGAGGGCATACAACGTGTTACTGCTTATGTAAACATGTCTGAAGCTAAGAAGAGAATGTATGAGTCTGAAAAGAAGGCCTTAGCTGCTATCAAGATGTCATTACCTAATGGCATCAAACATACATTCAAGCATTATACTACATCGAAGGAGATGTGGGATGCCCTAGAGAAAAGGTATGAGGGCAATACTGATGTGAAGAAGAACAAGGTTGATATTCTAAAGAAACAATTTGCTGTGTTTAAGGGCATGAGGAGTGAGTCCCTTGAAGATATTATCACGAGATACTATCATCTGATGTCAGAAATGGATAATTATGACATAGAGGGATACACGGATGTGGAGATAAACAACAAGTTGCTTTACCTGCAAAGTGGGATATATATACTTTGATGATAAAAGGTGAAGCTGATTATGAAAAGAAAGAATTGGAAGAGGTTGTTGGGAAATTGAGAGCATATGAGCTCAATATGAAGAAGAAGAAGGAGACTGGATATGATTAGGTTCAAGATCCGGGGATTTATAAAGGTCTTACACCTTCATCTTCCGACAATGCTTCTAGTGATACTGCAACTGCGTTTCTCTCATGTGAGAATGAGGCTCGTCAGGAGGCTAAGAGACAACCATCAAGTAACAGTAGTTCTAAATCTATGCCTCTGAGTGTCAAAAGTGCTGAAGATCACCTGGCATTGTTTGCTTCTTTCGTTGCTTCCTACGAGAACTATATTCAGGGAAACATATTTGATCCTGCTACGTTTGATGAAGATTATGATCAGATCGACCCTGATGACTTAGAAGAGATGGATTTGCAATGGCAGATGGCCATGATCTCTAGAAGGGTGAAGAGGTTCATGAACAGAACAGGCAGGAAGTTCGTTGGAAAGAGTGTGGGCTTTGACAAGTCGAAAGTGAAGTGTTACAATTGTCACAACTATGGACATTTCACTAGAGAGTGTCAAAGACCAAAGTCTGAATCTCGTTCTAGTTCATCCTTTCAAGATTCTCCAGGTCAAGGTTCAAGCAACAGGAATGCGTCAAACAACACTGGATCAAAGGCCCTGATTTCTACTGCCAAAGAGGGTTCTTATGATTGGAGTGTTCATCTGGAGAGTGATAACAACGAATCACGGACGTTCATGGCTGAGATAGCTCCAGTTCTTGATGAAGAAGTGAAAGCTGATGCTGAGAAAGAGCAAGAGAAGGTAGCTGAGAAAGCTGATGGAGAACAGATTGCTACAGAGAAGAAGATGGCTGCTGATTTTGATGCTTTCATGGCTGATCTAAGCAAATCAACAGGCGAGGTATGTTCTAACTATGGTAGTTCTGTTTGTTTGAAGTGTCGTGAACTGCAAAGTGAAGTTGACACATTAACAAAGCAAAACCAAAGTCTGTCTAATGAGCTCTCGAACCTAAAAGAATCAAACTTTTTCGTAAAACGAAATGAGTCATTATACTTGAAGAAAATTAAAGGTTATGAAGAAGAAATCAATATTCTAACCTGTAAGCTAAATGAAAAACTTCAAGTTATGGACTTAGCTCATGATACGATGAGTGAGAAAACAAAAGAGGTTTCTGAAAAGTGCAAAGAGTTGTCTGAAGCACAACTTAAAATTTGTGAGCTTGAAAAGAAATTAAATCAATTCAAAGATTCATCTTTTATCATGAAACACATGATGAATGGCTTGAAGAAGAGTAACGACAAGACGTGTGTGGGATTCAAAGATTTGAATGAAGTTCCACCACCACTTGGTCATGACTATTCTTTCTTGCCAGATGAAGAAGAGCTTACAGATTTGTGTCAACTACACCTGGTAGTTCCACATCAGGAAGTGTTGATGGTTCTGAGAATGCCAAGAAGGATACTAACAGGGAACCAGTTTTGAAAACAAAAATTACACACCCTAAGAATCAAAAACAAATTTTTGTTAAAAAGGTTGATTTTGTTAAAGGGAGTGACATGAATGAAGAGGTCCCTGTTATTACTAAAGAGTCTAATGTGCAGTTTGCTAAAAATAAAAACAAAGAAAAAACAGAAGTTAAGCAAACTAAACAAGATCCTTCGAAAGCATCATCATCATCATTGCTTGATGAATCTAAGCAAGAGGCTTTAGTTAATAAGTCTTCGGCTAAAAAATCATGCTTCAAATGTCACGAAAAGGGACATGTAGCTAGCTGTTGTCGTAACAAAAAGAGTGAAGCACAGTAAGTGAGAGACAGAAAGAAAAATCACCAGCAAAAAGTGGTGATGGTGAGAAGAAGGTTAACTCACCAAAGATATCTGCTACCAGGCAACAAAGTGTTGCTGTTGGTGTAGATAAGGCTGAAAAAGGAACTCACCAAGTTCCTCACTTTCAAAGAAATCAACAAAGGTTTCAGCCTACCTCTACATCAGGCAGATATGATAGACCTAGAAGTAGTTCACCAAGAATGAATAACTTTAATTGTCCATCAAATAATTTTAGAAGTCAAGGTCAATATCAAAATCAATACCAGAATGTTGGTAGTCAAAATTTTTATAACGATGGCTTTAGAAATTATCATCATCAAAATTCATGGAACCAAAATCATAATTTCCAAAGGTCGCAAAGTCCAAACATGGTTAGGAAACCTCAGGACCACAGACCTAGTGGAAATAAAAAACCATTTCCATCAACAGGTCTAAGATCCAAGACTCCTGTTAGGAGTGATGGATACTGGATGGATGTTCCCGTGGTTGATGAATCTGGAAGACCCAAGATCATTAAGGCTTGGGTCCCCCAATCTAACTAATTTTGTTGGGATGTACAGGAGCTGCTAAGGAGGATTATCAACTTGTGGTATGTTGATAGTGGCTGCTCCAGGCACATGACGGGGGATGCGAGGCTGTTGACAGAGTTTGAGAATATAGATGGTGGTTATATGAATTTTTCAGGTGCTAAAGGAGGGCACATTACAGGTTGAGGAAAAGTAACCAACGGGAAGATCACACTGGACAAAGTGAACTATGTTGAGCAGCTGAAGCATAATCTGATGAGTGTGTCTCAAGTCTGCGATAAGGGTCACTCAGTCCACTTTACAAAGACTGAAGCTTTGGTGTTGAAACCTGGTTTGGTGATACCGGATGACTGGATAGTGATGAGAGCGCCAAGGAGAAACAACACTTATGTCATGGACATGGGTGCTAAGGATTATTCCACTGTGGTGGCGTGTTTACTCTCAAAAGCATCTGAGGCTGAGTCATTGCCATGGCACAGACGCATGGCCACATCCACTACAGAAAAATGAATTATATTATTAAAAACGGTTTAGTGGAAGGGGTGCCAGTGCAGAGGTTTCACGTGGAAGATAAATGTCTTCCATGTCAAAAGGGAAAACAACACAAGAAACCTCACAAGTCTAAAACAGTAAATTCCATATATGCCCCTTATGAATTACTTCATATGGATCTATTCAGTCCAGTGAATGTAAGGAGCATAGGTGGAAAGTACTATTGTTTATTTGTCACTGATGATTACTCACGATACTCATGGGTTTTCTTTTTAGGTACAAAAGATGAGATAGTAGAGATGCTGATAGATCCTTTTACAAAATTCAAAAATGTCCATGATGCACAGATCAAGAGGATAAGGAGTGATAATGGCACGGAGTTCAAGAATCAAGTTCTGGATCTCTATTGTCTTCGCAAGGGAATTGAACATCAAGATTCTGCTCCTTATACACCTCAACAGAATGGAGTCGCTGAGAGGAAGAACAGGACGCCGATTGAAGCCGCAAGGACTATGCTATCTGATTAAAATCTTCCAGTTCTTTTCTGTGAACACAGCTTGTTATGTCCTGAACAAAGTTTTGATGATTAAACAGTTTAACAAAACATGTCATGAACTATTGTTTAACCGAAAACCAAACTTAAAAGGCTTTGAACCATTTTGATTACCTTGCACCATTGTGCGAAACGAAGATAAGCAAAATTCGGTGAGGTAGCGGATGAGGGTTACTTTCTAGGATATATGCCTGGAACACCGAATAAAAGAGTTTTTAATCTAAAAAATGGTAAAATTGAGGTGGTGTTTAACATGGAAATCACTAGTTATTCACCTCAACAATCAACGAGTGTCCTCCTATATTATATGATTATGACAGTGTGTTTAAATCATTTAATATTCCTAATTTTTCCAATGCAGATGAGTCTCAAGTGATCCAAACTGTGATCAGTGAAGATGGAAAGTGTGACTTCATGCCTAGATCGAGTGTATCGATGACAGATGCTCCAAAAACTTCTTCCAGTGCAACTCCAGAGGACTCCAGTGATAGTGAGTCTGAACCTATTCAGGGGGAGGACTTCACTAATCCATTTGCTAATATTCATGGGGAGGTTGGATCTAATCTGGGAGATAATCTGGTTGTTGACACCATTGCTACCACACGTGTAAACATAGATCATCCAGTTGAAAACATCATAGGTGATGCTGCTGCAGGTGTTCAGACAAGAAGAGGTGTGCTCGAAGGTTCCTGTTTGTTTACTTCGATTCAGAAGACTGGGTTGATACATGTATGTTTGTATAGCTGTTTTATTGCCAAGAGGAGCTGAAGAATGTTCACATGGCTCTAAAAGACAATTGTTGGGTTAAAGCTATGTAAGAGGAACTAGCTTAGTTCAAGAAGTTGAAAGTTTGGGAGCTAGTTGTCTTGCCTGAAGGAGAGAAGGAAATCGGCACTAAGTGGGTGTTTAAGTGCAAGAAAGACGACCGAGGGATCGTATAAGGAATAAGGCTCGGTTGGTGGTAAAAGGGTTCAATCAGCAAGAGGGGATTGATTACAATGAAGTGTTTGCACCAGTAGCAAGGTTGGAAGCAATTCGGTTGTTCCTAGCTTTTGCTTCATTCAAGGGCTTCAAAGTTTACCAACTTGACGTGAAGAGTGCGTTTCTTTACGGGAAAGCCCAAGAAGTGGGGTTATGTCTCACAACCAGACGGGTTTACTGATCCAGACTATCCAGATCGAGTCTATCGACTTGATAAGGCATTGTATGGGTTGCATCAGGCACCTAGGGCGTGGTATGAGACACTGTCAGCACTTTTTTTAAAACATGGTTTCGAAAGAGGTCAGATTGACAATACACTTTTCATTAAACGGAAGAAGGAAGTCTTTCTGCTGGTACAGGTATACGTAGATGACATCATTTTTGGGTCATCTGATGAGAACATGTGTCATGATTTCGAAGAGGTAATGAAGAGCAAGTTTGAGATGAGTGCGATGGGTGAATTATCCTACTTCTTGGGTTTACAAGTTGAATAGACGAAGGATGGGATGTTTATACATCAGATGAAGTATGTGTATGACATTTTGTCTCGTGTCAAAATGGAGGATTGCCCTACTTTCAACATACCTATCTATGAGAATCACAATCTTGGTCCAGATCATGAGAGTGTGGAGGATGTTGATCCAACTCAATACAGGGCAATGATTGGTTCTCTGATGTAGTTGACTGCTTCAAGACCCGACATCATGTTCACAGTATGTCTTTGTGCCAGATATCAAGCGAATCCAAAGGTGTCACACATGAAAGCGGTGAAGCAGATTCTTCGTTACTTGAAGGGGAAACCTAAACTTGGGTTATGGTATCCAGCTGCTAGTGATTTGAAGTTTGTTGCTTTTACTGATTCGGACTTTGGAGGATGCAAATCAACAAGGAAGTCTACCACAGTCAATCACCAACAATCTAGTAAAACACAGTCGCACAAAACATATTGACATTCGTCATCGTTTTATACGGGATTGTGCTGAAAAGAAATTAATTGAACTACATCGAGTCGACACACTTGATAACCTAGCAGAAATTTACACAAAAGCATTTGACAGGGCTCGCTTTGAACATTTAGTCGAACTCAATAGGATGAGGAATCCTGAATAACCATTTTTCCATAAAAATAGTTTGTAAATAATTTATTGCTTTTCAAAAATCCAAAACAAAAAAAAATAGAAAATCAAAAATGAGTTTTCACTGTGTGAAAAAGAAGAAATGATAGTACATCAGCAAGTTAGACTATCACACTGAAATTAAAACTAAATTGCTTAAGTGTGATAGCAGCTTTATCATATGATGTACTAGTAGGCAAAAGGCATGAAATAATCAACTTACCTTGGTGATACAAATATAATAAACTGTGTATGAGTGGGTAACATATCAGTGGCGTATGGTTTTATGACCTTAAATCTTGCGTTGATAGATTGCCAAAATCTGAGGTTTTAGGTCTTTATATCGTTATTTCATCCCGGGTATCAAGGTTGTCCTTCTGCTGCATCCAGATATATGCTGAGCTCGGCACAACCATGATATCTTAAAAGAGCTAAAAATGCCAAATCCCAAAAATTGAAGAAGCTCTCCTAGAGAGTCATTCAAATAAATTGCATTATTCATACCAAAAATTTGGTATTTGTCCTAACCCTCGTTGGATATTGGTCTCTTTGCTGTACGGAAGTACTGACCTGATCACCATTTATCTAATGTTGTAATTCAAAAGGATGAATTTCGTTATACTCACCTACTACGATGAATTTTTGTGCATACCTTGATCATGGGGGTATGCCCTGAAGTGGGACACACTAGTATATCAGTGTAAATGATCTAAACAGATCACTAGGAAATGGTACTTGAAAGGTTCATGTATTTTGTTTAAGTGGATAAACAATACTGGTAATCATCTTGAACTGCTTTTCATGAATATTGCATATAGAATTATCAGATAGTGTGAAAACAGTTTGATGTTGATGATATGATCTTCTTAACGGTGATACTCACAAAAACAGAGTCTTTAATTTTTTCGTATTTTATTTGCTTTCAGATAATATAAAAATCCAAAAATATTTCACTTTCTTGTAAATTCTTATTGTACGGATATTGGTTGTACATGAAGGAGTTGTTACTGTTAGGGGGAGACGGTGTTAGAAGTTGAGTTCAAAATTTTTTTACGATCTTGCAGGTTATGTGTGCTTAAAAATTTTGAGTATGTGTTTTGAGTTGAGAAGTGCTTAATCTGTGATACAGGTTTACTATCTCTTGAATAATAATAATTTGTTTAAATTGTGTTGAAAAATTCTTATGGTTTCTCGAGATGTTTGTTTTATAGTATACAGATTGTAGAAGTGTGTTGCTGAGAAGTTTGGTGAAGAGGAGTTTGCTTGGATGCATGGTAGAACCTCCTTTCTACATTGCAGTCAAAATTGAAGAGTTTGAAGATTGCTATGCAAGTACTCAACAGGAGTTTACTCAAACGCTAACGACTTAGAAGATTTGGTGATTGGATACATCAGCTTAAGGGGAGTCTGTTGCTGACAGAAGCTATTAAAGCTGAAGCTATCCAAAGACCACCGTTTTTCAAAGATGTTGAAGATTGCAAGAAGACTGAAGACAAAGTTATTTTATGAAGCTATTGTCAAGGGGGAGTTTGTTGGTGCATATTTGTGACAACAGCTTAGATTTGGTCTTTGGATATCTTGTAATTAGTAAAATGATAAACGGTTAGCGGGTTTAGTTTTGTAACAGTTAATTAGAAGTAATTGGGCTAAACTAGACACAAAATAGTGCATGGTAGGCGAATTGGGATTTAAACCCATTAGCAGTCCATGTAAGAAACCCTAGCCTATGTGCATAACCTATCTCTATATAAAAGGAGGTTTGCATTAGGGTTTAGGTTGCTCAGTTGCTGGTTCTATTGCTGTGTTGCTGGTTTAGTTGTTTAGAGAGATTGAGAGAAGAGTCTTGAATTGGTTGTAAACACTTTGTGTTAGATAATCAATAGAAGACTGTTTGAAGGAATTTATTTGTGTTCGTGTTCTTGTTTATGTGAAATCTGATCTAGGGGATTTCACACTCTAGATTAGATAGACGATTCTGTCAAGATCCATATGGACTAGGGGACCTACATCAAGAAGAAACAACATCTATTGAAAGCTAAAGACTGTTGAAGACCAAATCAATGATGAAATCAAAGGTCTGATGAAGATGACCAGACATCTGTATGGCCAAACAGATGTTTGGATAACTACAACCGAGGATAGCTTAGATAACGGTTTCCCAATGTAACATTAGTTATCTTATCAGTATTCAGAATAGTTAGTGAAGATGATAGGATTTGCACAGATGTTTGCGTTGCAACACAAACATCTGTGGAGTCTTTTCTGTTAGTAGTGTTAGATGTCACTTTCAGGGTGATGTCAACCAATCACTGAACAGAGCTTTTGTACATAGTATAAATAGATCAGACCTGTTACACTTCACCTTTTCTCTTGTTTGAACTGTTTTGTTACGTGATCAGTTGAGAGGGAGTCTATAGAGTCAATTTATTTGTAAAACGTTTGGATCCTTTGTGATTAATGAAAAAACAATCATTGTTGATGACCTTCTATTTGTGAATTATATTGTGATAATCAATATTTGTTTGTAAATATCACACTCAGTTCTAATAATTGGTATCTGAGCTTGGTCATATTAAACTCGATTTCACAATCTGTTTAAAAATCAAAGATTAGCTCAACAAAGATTCAATATAGTTTGTAGCTTCGAGTTGTATAGTGATGAACTAATTAAGTGTCTTTCACATACCTTGTTTTTCTAAAAAAGACCAAGAGAAAATGGCACAAAATGATCCACACAACACCGGCTTCAGTAATAAACCATTGTACTTGTCAGATCAGAATTTAACATCTGGCAATGTAGGATGGGGCATACACTTTCTCAACAAAATAAAGGGTGTTGGAAATCTGTCGTCTTCGTACCTCATGTTCCAATGGTACCAAATGCCCATAATCCAAATGTATTTGAGCCAAAGAAGCTGGAGAATTATTCCCAGCAAGGTATAGAAAATTCGAGCTAGATACGAAAGCCTTCAGTATCGTGGCTATGGCTCTGCCGAATGATATCTATGCTGGTCTGTTGCATTGTAACAGTGCCAAGGATTTGTGGGATGCACTGAAGGAACAATTTGGTGGACGGAGGATGTTGTCGAGAGCACTTGAGAAATCCTTAACCAACAATATGAAACCTTCACTCATGTCAAAGAGGAGACCCTGACCAATTTCTTATCAGTGAATTAAAGTTGGTTAACAAGGTATTTACTAAAACCACTTTAAGTAACCAATTTCTAAGATCTCTGCCTGAAAAATGGGACACTATTGCTATAGCAATGAGAACATCCCTAGATTTCAAGGACATGAGCCTGACCCAGCTTCATGAAAGCTCCTAATCTTTGAGAGGGAGCATGTAAAAAAGAAAAAGCTCCAGCAAACTGGAAAGGTTTCTGATAGTTACGTTTTCGGTAACACGACATTTTTGAGTAAGGAAGGATCATCCTCTAGAATGGGAAATTATCAGAGTTTTGATCATTTTATTGACATATCAACATGAATCAACTCTGATCAACATTCCATGAGTTATGCTTTTGCAGCAAATGATGATACTCATGTCACTAATAATCTTTCATTTGTACTTGATTATCTTAAGCACATAAACCCAACTGCCTAAGAGGAGATGGACATATTGCACGAGGTAGCCCTACTCTGTCTAAGAGCTAACAGTTTTTACACAATGATTGGTGGGACTTACCTAGGATTAGGTGGGAGGTCCAAAGTGGGGTTGGAAAAAATAAATATTAAATGTTTAAAGTGTAATAGGCAAGGACACTTTGCTAGAAAATGCAAGAGTCAAACAAGTAACTCTGAACCAATGATCACATACCTAATCAAAGATCTCAGTCTAATACACAACAAGAGTTATACCCCCCAAATACCCCTTGGACCAAATGTGGAAAATACAGCTCATTTGCACAAAACCTGAATCTTGTTCCTTTGCACTATGTTCATGGATCACAAGTACCTCAGGTTAGTATGTTCATGTTCAGATGCCAATTGCTCATGTTCAATCACAACAAGCTGCTCCTGCTCCTACACAAATAGAGCCTAGGCAACCAAGTTTCTTTACACAAGGCTACGTTGACTAGAGCAGCTTGTTAGAGAATTTATTACTTTGCTTGAATAGAAAATGAGTGTGATGAACATGAAAACTTTTGTTTTATAGCTATTGAGCATGTTTTAGGTGAAGAAGATCTGGTTCAAACCACTGTTGTGGAAGGAATTGCTGGTGAAGCTGCTGAAAGCTTTGGTTAAATATCTGTAAATGACCAGGAGCATGCGTAAAGGATGGATAAGAAACATCCAAAAAGTTCCACTGATTGTATCAGTGTGAATCAAGTTGAATTGGCTGCCTCAAAGGTATCACTTCAAACTCTTAAAGAGTTGTGTTCAGATAAATGCATCATTGATTTTCCTAACATAATCATTGATTTTGCTAACATAAAAGAGGTAAATGAAAACCTAAGAGAAAAGGTACAAATCAGTGAACTTATTCTTGAAATTTTGAAAAAAAAGATTTTAAAAAAAGAATAGTTGAAAAAGACTTTGAGTTAAGCACTTTGAAACATGAAGTGCCCATAACCAAGGACCAACTCCAGTCAATGATAGAAAAATATCAAAACTGTAAAAAGGAGTTGGAATCAACACAGATCACCTGTGAAAGATGGGTTGAATCCTATCAAGGGTATGAGATGCTTCTAGATAAACAGATCAAGAGCAATGTGAAGTTTGGGGTTGGTTTTAGAAAATATGATCAAGAACAAGAAACCAAAGCTTCCATTGACTCTGAGATGGTTGAAGTTATACCAACTACATCAAGTGGTGAAGAAATAAAGATCACTGAACCTAGTAGCAAGAAAATAACTCTTGAAAAGCCACTAAGTTTCATTCAAGCTGAAAAACTAAAGTATGAATTCAAAGCTAATTGGTCAGATAAATGTGATGTTTAGAAAAAATTCAAACCCAATGATTTTACAAACCCAAATGGTCTTGACCCACCAAGATAAAAATCATTCCTTTTACCAACTCTCAAATAGATGTTAAAACATTTGTTTCTAAAAAAAGAGATAAGGGTAAAAGGAAAGATAAGATTCCATCTCTAAAGTGTGATTACAGTGGAAAACAAAATCATGTGGCAAAAGACTACTTCAAGTTAACCCAACAATTTCTTTTCTTAAACCATATGATTTAAATAAAAACAAGCCAATAAAGAAAATTAACTTTAAAAGGGATGATTGATCTATTAACAGGAATTCTCATTCACTTCCCAAAAGAGTTGAGTTAGACCATGTTTCTCACCCACAAAATTTTGAACCAACATCCTCCACAGAGGACTGGTCAAACCTCTGTTATACCACAAAACCCACTCCCTAGAGGCTATGGGTAACCACCATGCAATAGGGTACCTATGGGTACAACCATCTTATTAGGAATGGTCAACATCCTGTTGACCCAAGTGTGCATGCACTTGTAGAAGGTCAAAAACATCAGTTGGAGATTGTACAAAAACTCCTTATGATCAACGACAAATCCCAAGAAGCTATTGTAGTGGTTTATAACTACAAATCCAAAGCAAACAATGCTTTGCATCATCTGCAAGATTGACCCATTCATCACCACCTGCTGGGAACCACTGTTGGTAATTTGTATGCTAACAGAGGCTACTCATGCATCTATCTCTATCCAAATAAAAGAAAGAAAATTGCTTTTAAAATTCACCAAAAATTTGTCTCTATTGTTTTGATGTTGTTAAAATTTTGTTTTAAAAACAGAAAACTCAAAATTTTTGTTTAAAAATTAAGAAAAGATTGATAAAATCACAAAAAACAAAAACTATGTTCATAGGAGTATAACATTTGTTTCTTTAGTTCAAAAGTTTTTTCAAACGTGTTTAAACATTGTTCAAGGCAAAAGAACCACAGTTTTCACTCAAAACTCTGTTTAACACAACAAAGGTTTCAACAAGAGGTTTTCAAAACTTTGTTGACCAAAAGTCAAACAAATGTTTCAAAACGTTGATTTTGTTATTCAAAGGTCTGTTGAGCACAACAGAGGTTTCAACAAATATTTTGAAAACAAATATTTCATATCTTCTTCAAATGGTTTCCTCATTGGGACCCACTTTCTGAACAAAGGTTTACTACAACAAATAGCAACTGACAACGTGCACCAAAAAGGTAACCGTTGTCCATGCTGGCATTCCTGTTCCATTAACCCTATAAAACCCATGAGAAACAGAGTTTACATCTATCCTTCATTATTGATAAAATCAAAGCTTTTTTAAAAGAGAAAAACTCCAAATTTGCTTCCGTCAAACTCTACTTTTGATCAAAAGATCATCTCCATAAAAGATTTCCAAAAGATTTGAACAAAGGTTTATCATAGCCCTCCAGTTGAAAACGCCTTAGAACTATTTACCATATCTTTTAAAGCATAACAAGAATGCAGTTTTTCACAGGGTAAATACCATAAAAAACCAACATACTTTCTGTTTTTTCTCATAAAAGTCCCTTCAATTTTTTTTTGAATATTAAAATCCTTGTACTTGGTAATTTTGAACATAATTGTGACTTTTTCTATAAAGAAAATTTTAAGTAAAATTAGGTACTTTATATTAATGGACACTTACATATCATATACTTTAACTTATTTTTTTTCTCAATAATTTGTACCCCATTGTATATATAATAGATAATCTATTATGTAACATGTGTATTCTACAATATGTTTCCATTAAAAGTGTTATCTTTTATTTCTATATATAGTAAAAAATACACTTTTTAATATATTCCTTTTAAAATAAAAGAGTTGGCTCAAGTTTTTTTTACAAGTCAAGCTCGAGCTTAACATTTTAGCTCGTTAAAATATATGGGCCACACAAAGTTAAATCATAGAAGTACACTTCAACAAGTGATTAGGGCAAGTTCAGGGATTATTGTTATCCCACAAGCAAAGGAGGCAACACCTCATGTATCCAAAGAGATACATGCATGTATTTCAAGTGGGGCAGCTACTACAGTTGTAGAGACAACAGTCTCACAATTGGTCAATGGTTACATCATTAAGACCCCTTTGAAGGCCACAACTATTGAGACGTTAGTCTTTTTGCCAGTTGGAAGTCCCTAGTACTAATAAAAAGGGGCACCTAGTTAAGAACTAGGTAAAACCACCTCAGATGGGAATTTAGGTGATATATTAAACTATCTGAATTGACGGAGAAAGTTACCAAACTGGAAACATCTATTACTCAGATAAAAGACACGGTGAAACTTTGGTAGGAAACTCTAAAACTCCACCATCAAATGCATACATTGCAAAAGAAATGTGGGCCCATGTTCAATAGTTCCTACATCTTCAAAAGCAAGCTGCTATAGATAGAGTTTCCATGCAAGTAGAGCTAGTAAGACAAATAGTGGATGCCAAGTACCAAGTTAGGCAGGGTCTTGAAATCTCTACATTGTTATTATCTAAATTGAGATCCCCAATTTTTATTCGATTTAGGGTTTTGAAACCTCTACATTGTTATTATCTAATTTTGTAGTTATAGATTGATATAATTGTGTGAGAGTTGGTGATTTAGTTCTGAGATTTGAAGGAAATGATTTTTATAAAGGAGGAGATTCGGTTTAGCCCAATCAATTCTAATCAACTACTAAAATACTAAACCTGCTAACTGTTTATCGTTTTACTAATTACAAAATATCCAAAGACCAAATCTAAGCTGTTGTCACAAATATGCATCAACAGATTCCACCACCGGTTTGGGTGTGACACCTATCTTGTAGTCTCTTCATCACTTTTTTTCTTTTTCACATTTCTTATAACCATACATTTCTTCCTCTCCGAAGGAGTAACAATCATTACAGGTGGTGGCAATTTTCTAAGCCTCATTTCTTCAGCATCATGCCTTTCTAACTTTTCTCTAACCATAACTACATTCTTCACCTTATGTTTTTTTTTAAATCTTTTTGACACGGGCTTTGGTTTGGCCAGTTTCAATTTCTTAGTTATCACGCTTTTTCTCTGCAGCCTAAGCTATGATAATTGCACTCTCTCCGTTTTTTGCATAATCCTTGATTGTTGAGAACAAAAGGGTAGGAGGAGTGACAACAACGAGATGAGCAATTTCGGCTCTATTTTTGTTGGATCTAAGAGTTAGTGAATTGTGTGTGTTTTTGATAAATATGTTTTCAATTAACAAGTAATTAAACAAACAAAGATAATAAACTGCTTCCATTGCTTGATCATGCCATTATTCCGAATATGCTTTTGTTGGTTGATATGTGATTCAAATTCTATGAAAGAAGGTTGTGATAGTGGTGGTGTTTTATCTGATTAGATAGATGGGTGTTATTATTATATAATATAATTGTGTGAGAGTTGGTGATTTAATTATGAGATTTGAAGGAAATGTTTTTTATAAAGGAGGAGATTCGGACGCATCACTGTTCAATCATCCGAATCTGCTTCCATTGCTTGATCATGCCATTATTCCGAATATGCTTTTGTTGGTTGATATGTGATTCGAATTCTATGAAAGAAGGTTGTGATAGTGGTGGTGTTTTATTCGATTAGATAGATGGGTGTTATTATGATATAATGTAGCTTTCTTCATCTTCGGGTTTAATGATACTAATTGGTAATGCTTCATGGTTGGAGAGATGGAAATGGTGCTGGTTAGGTGATGGCGGTATCAAGCTGGTGGTGGTGTTCGGATGAAGTGGTAAAGAGAGGGGGTGAAAGGGAGATGGTGTTTTAGAGAGGGAGAGAGAATGAGAGTGTAATGGGATTTTAATTTTTCTACATATTAAACCCTTTTTAAGTTTTTTATTAATAAAGTTATGAGGTATTTAACTTATTTACTTAATAGTCCATGGAATGGAAACTTGAAATGACAAAACTGTCCTCATGTGCTAAGCACATGATTAGACTTAACAAAGTTTTTTATCTGAGTTAAGGCTAAAGGACATAACGTGTAGCATTTGAAAATATTAAGTATAAAACTCATCAATTTTATAGGTAAATGACACCACCTGAAAGTTGATATGAAAATAAAGGACAAAATTTGTAATCACTCTTATTGCAGCTCAAAAATCTATTTAAACTAAACCAAAATATCATAAATATTATTTGACAGAAATAAATATTAAAATTATAATAACTTTCTATTTTAAATTTTATTATTTATTCTCCTAAAATTTATTTATTTGTTTATTATTTAGCTAGTATTATAAAAATCTAGTTTTAATAACTTAAACTAAGTATTAAACAAAACATAATTTTTAGTATTTTAATAATTACATTCCCTCTATTATTGAAATATTATTTATCCTTTTCATACATAGTAGTTTTACATATAATCATATAATAATTTTATACGATTATTAAAACCACTATATATAAATATTTTCATTTAATCATTTTGTGGGAATATTTTCCTCACATTTATGTTTTTACCCTTGTAGGCTAGATTTCATTTCGCGCGTCCTATCCTTACGCTCGTAAAGATTTATCTCAGTTTAACATCGTAAAATGTGAGTATACATGATCTCTTTTTACTTTTGCACTATTTGTGATGAAAACATGTTCATATATCAAAATACTATGAATTACGCATACTTATACAAATACATATCCACTTACATGTTCATTAGTCTATATGCTTTACGTGAATACGTATTTGTTTACAATTGTTCCTTTGCTAAATTCATTAACCTTGCAAGCCGCCCTCGACATGTATAGCGCTATAAGATTGACAACCCACATAGATTGATCCCTTTTGGATCCGTTGTCATTGTTAAGTTTACTTAGACTTAGCACTTCAGTGCTAAGGTCTCAGTTGTCTTACATTTAGGTTTGAATTTTTCCTTTTGTACTTATGTTACACATTCCATATTAGATACTCTTGACATGTGGATTATACCTTATTCATTATGCTATATGTACTAAACTTGCATACTTGCCAACTTTTGTTGATCATTATTCTTAACATGTTTTCAGGTGATGCTTGAGACGATATTATAAGAATGAGATCTCATAGGGCTTTGGATCTAGACTAATTTAATTTAAATGTTGTGTTATCTTTATCTTTAGTTGAACAATGTGTTTTCTTTCATGTATTGTATAACGATTTCAATACTTAATATATTTTAATTTAGTACCATGAGTCTTTGAACAATCTCTTACATTTGCCTCGATGTTTCTGCTATTGGTTGGGGTGTGACACAAGTTAATAAGTTAAAGAAAGACCAGAAGTAGGATTCCAAAAGTGCTGGTTTCTACCAACAAGTTTGGAATCCCAATTATTTACTTGCTATTTTCCAGATGTTTATTTCTAAATGTATAGCAGTTCTGTGAAACTGTTGGTACTCACACATTTAATGGGTTGTTTTGGGTCGCTTTCATGGTAACATTATAAGCAGTTCCCTCCTCTATAAATAGTTCCCTATGTATTCAGTTTACTTTAACTCTAGAAGCTGAAAAATAGAAGAACGTAAGAGAGAGAGAGAGAGAGAGAGAGAGAGAGAGAGAGATTGTCTGGTGAGGAGGAGTACTACTGTACTATCAAATGTAAATTTACATATGAATAATAGATGGATCATTGACAATCATTCCTAAATCCAACAGTATTTATGATGACGTGCTTATTATCTTTGTTTGTTTTATTACTTGTTAATTGAAAACATATTTATCAAAAACACACACAATTCACTAACACTTAGATCCAACAAAAATAGAGCCGAAATTGCTCCTCTCATTGTTGTCACTCCTCCTATCCTTTTGTTCTCAACAACCAAGGATTATGCAAAAAAAAGGAGAGAGTGCAATTATCATAGCTTAGGCTGCAGAGAAAAGCGTGATAAACAAGAAATTGAAACTGGCCAAACCAAAGCCCGTGTCAAAAAGATTTAAAAAAAACCATAAGGTGAAGAATGTAGTTATGGTTAGAGAAAAGTTAGAAAGGCATGATGCTGAAGAAATGAGGCTTAGAAAATTGCTACCACCTGTAATGATTGTTACTCCTTCGGAGAGGAAGAAATGTATGGTTAGAAGAACTATGAAAAAGAAAACAAGTGATGAAGAGACTACAAGATAAGTGTCACACCCAAACCAATGGTGGAATCTGTTGATGCATATTTATGACAACAACTTAGATTTGGTCTTTGGATATTTTGAAATTAGTAAAACGATAAACAGTTAGCAGGTTTAGTATTTTAGTAGTTGATTAGAATTGATTGGGCTAAACCAGACACATTATAGGGAGTGGTAGGCGAATTAGGCCTAGACCAATTTACAGCCCATGTGGTGAAACCCTAGCCCAGTTGCAAACCTATCTCTATATAAAGAGAGTTTTGCATTAGGGTTAAGGTTGCTCAGTTAATCACTTCAGAGAGAGTTGAGAGAAAATTCTTGTGATCTAGATTGATTGTAATCATTGTGATAGATAATCATAAAGATCGGGTTTATTGTGATTGTTGTTCGTAATCGTTTTCTGTAATAATCTGGTCTAGTGGATTCCGCATTCTAGATTGGATAGACACTTTTGTGAAGATCCATACAGATTAGGGGACCTACAGTTGGTATCAGAGCATTTAGCTCTTTTTTTGCTCGGTTCAGAACCGTAACAGTAGGAAAAGTTGAAGTTTTGGACGTTTTTTATGGCTGGTTCGAAGTTTGAAGGCTGTTTAGGGTTTTTTTGCTGCTATTTCGGATAAAAAGCAAGGCATCTCGGATAGAAACTTGGTATTTCAGATCATCAGCAAGGTATCTCGGATAGAAATCTTGCATTTCGGATCTGAAGGTTGCATTTCAGATCATCAAAGTTGTATTTCGGATCATAAGTGAAGCATCTAGGATCAGAATACTTGCATCTCGGATCAAAACAACACATCTCAGATCATTGGTGATTGATCTCTAATCATCTTGGATTTGTATCTCGGATACTATCTCGAATCATCATCTCAGATCAGCATCTCGGATACCATCTCGAATCACCATCTCGGATTGGTATCTTGGATCAATGTTTCGAATTTCCATCTCGGATGTTAATCCGAGTTACTGTTCCGAATTGGGTACTATTACGAGTTGTACTCACAAAGGTGGAAAGTTAACAAGCTGACGTAACCGGAGATAAACATTTCAGTACATAGAATTTGATCCATAGACACTCTTGACAAACCGACTGCACGGTTAGACTTGTGTGACTTTAGGAAAAAAATGTCGGAAATTATACATCATTGGATTCGTATCGTCGAGATGAGTCTAACGGTGTAATTTTGTGATCACACATTTTGGACAATTTTTAACGTTTTTTAACGAGCCGGTTTGGTAAAAATGTCGAGTATGTCAAACTTGAACGAATTGTTGAGAATGGAGCACGAGGCAGGCACGACTAACAAACCACCAAAGATGTTGAAAGTAGAGAATTACCTTACATGGAAGGATATGTTTCAGTCTTTCATTGAATATCAGGATACATGGATGTGGATCTCTATTCAAGATGGGTACGTTAACCCAACTCATGACTTTGAAGGCAGACAACGTGTCACTGCCTATGTAAACATGTTAGGATGTAACACCCTATAAAATCGTGTCCAATAGTATAGGGATACGTGTTGTATTCTAAATATAGTCTATTAAAGACCAATAAGGATTAAAGGCGTCAACATGCTCAATCTGAGCCTCTGAGTGACGGTCCGATGTCAACATGCATAAATAACAGCCTCTGAGTGACTGGTATGTCAACATGCTTAAATAATTAGCCTCTGAATGACTGATATGTCAACATGCTTGAAATTTGGCCTCTGAGTGACTGATATGTCAACATGCCCAGCCTCTGAGTGACATCGGAGTCAACATGCTTATAATAGGCCTCTGAGTGATCCTTTACGAAGTCCTAACTCTCATACGTGCCATTTGTTGGACGGGAGGGTTCAATTTTGTAAAAATGTAAAAGTTGGATGATGGAGGGATTAAAAGTGTCAATATGTTAATTTATACCTCTACGTGACCTTTTAACGAACCGAAAGCTCGACAATGTCCGGGCATAATCCTGGGTATGCCAAGTATTGGCTACGGAGGGCTAAAAGTGCCAAAAGGGTGTTTAAAAAGATTTTTAGAAGCTTTATACAATTAAGGGGTTAAAAGTGTCAATTTTTGAAACTGGCCAAGGGCGGTCGCGGGCCGTGAGAGACCTGGCCTGGGTCTCTCGCGGGGCGCGAGAGAGGCTCTACTACAGAAAGTTTTTTTGGCTACCCTACAAAAATGCCAAAAAACCATTAAATCGAAACCATGGCTTCCCAAACTGCTATGCCACGTTTGGGAACACTTGTAAGCTTCTTCTTACGCCCCTAAACACCTGGCTTCACCTCCTTTGAGTTCTACAACTATAAATAGGTGATCAAGTTCACCATTTGAACTTGCACCTTTCTTATTCATACTCTTCTCCCTCCTTTGGAAGTTCCTAGCTAAAAGGAGCATCCAACATAGTTCTTTTGTACCCTAGGAATCACTGGTAAGTGTTCCTTCATTGTGCATTTTCGTTTATAGGCTTTTATAACCAAAAGTTAAGCGTTTTTTCGGAAAATGTTTTGACTTTCGGTTAAGACCATCATGTTCCAGCCATTGTTCGAAATGAACATGGGTAAGTGATCGTAATATGGTAGGTGTTAATCTTATAAAGGGCACCTCCTGAAGGTCACGTTTGCTAGACCAATTGACGGGTTAAAGTTATGATATTAAAAAGTTAAACGGGCCATTTTTCAGAAAAATCATAAATTAATCTTATATATGTCATGAAACCTGTTTTGACACTTAAACAAGTTGGTAATAATTATTAGAACATGTAAGAACATGGTCGGCTCGTCAATTTCAGTTCTAGGGTCGGTTCGCAACCAAAAGTCGTGAAGTTTGACTTCTACTTTGACTTTCGATTCTGACCTGATTTAGATTAGTTACCTACTGATCTAAAGTTGCATTATGATCATAATATAATATAGCATAACCCTCTGAGGTTATATTACATGATCATAATCAGAATCCAAGTGTATGTGCAAGTTCCATAATTATGTCATCTTTGACCAAAATCCCCTTTTTGCATAAAACAAGGTTTTAAATGGTAATAAACTTGAAAATTAGTTTTCTACTGATGTAATATGATAAGTAGGATTATCTGGGATGTTAAACCAAGTTATAAACTGAGTTTTCAAACAGGTCCTTAAACTATGTCGATAAATGACGATTTTAGCCCTTGTGGCTCATAAAATAGTTTTAATCAAATCTTTTTAAGGTAAATCATTTGCCTACTGATATGTTATAATTAAATAACATATTTAATACATTTTAATCTAACCTTAACATCAGTTTTCCTAAACATCGCATAAAGACGTCATTTTACGACATAAGTGCCGTTTCGGCGCATAGTATGGTTTTAAAACATATTATTGACCAAGACTTTATACCTAATGATTTTAAAACTTATTTTAAACATATTTATAGTAGGTACATGTTATGAACTCAGAATCCCAAATAATTTATAAACTATGTGTAAAATGACCAAAATGCCCCTTCGGTGCATAGTTTGGTCATAAAAGAGAAAATACGCATATAAATGATATCCTACTAATATTATATCATAAATAAACTATTTTTCCAGAATAATCATGATTATAAACTTAAATTATATTCAAGTTCCTTTTATATGGTATGAAATTACCAAAATGCCCTTATGAGGCATAATTTCGTATTAAAACCTTAATGGGCATATAAGTTGATATCTTACTGATATTTAACTTATTTAAAATATAATGGTATATAGAACTCATCCATGACTTATCCAGTTACCCATTATCGCTTATAAGCATACGGTTGATTATACGTAACAAGTTTACGGAATTAAACCGAAACGGCTTTAACATTATCATTTTAATCTCAAAATCCAGAATGTTAATTGTTTACCCATATTATACAAGTCAAAGTACTTGTTGAGTTAAAATACATTCTATCCAATCATCGTTTAATCAAGCGTTATACGTCTTGATCACGTACACTACTAGGTCTAAATCTATGACTTAAATAAAGACCAATAGTATTTAATTGGTTAGCTTATGCCATAATCCAGACTAGAGCCTTGCCGGTAAATGCTATCTGCACTTTAGTACTTTTGTATACGGCTGAGTTATTGAAATTAAAAGAAGACTAGCTCAGGTAAATACTCTCGACTTATTTTCCCTATACGGGCTTGGGATACGGTAAACTATTACCACTTGGTCAGAAATGGGATCAATCGAATGCTGGATTGTGGCTAGTAAATCCGCATATTCTATTTTAGTCAGTTTTGTTTGATAACTTAAACATCGGAGGTTAAATTACCGTATCCTGGATATCCTCGGCTCATTAGATTAGTTAATGGCATCGACCTTAGCGCGGGGTGTAGGCATACACCTGACAGACGCTCAAATGCAAATTACCCAAGACGTTGGGGATAACTCCTATGTGAGTTCTAACTGGTGTGTATTTAATCATCTCTATGTCTCTGTACTGGGCCATGTATGTATGGACAAACATGTGAATCTGTTAACAAGGTTACAAAGTAACTTTTCCAAGTTATAAAAGATTTTGTGCCCTGTGCACTTAAAATCATTTTAAAATGTTTTCAAAATGAGTCAGTTGGGTGTATTTACCAGCGAAAGCTGACGTATCGTCCAAAGATTAAACTGCAGGTACAATACGAAATAGGCCGGAAGCTGCTCGGTAGTGAATAAGAGGATCTTGCAAATCCTTAGATATGCCATAAAGTCTGTTTTATATTCTTTCTTGTACATTTTATGATCCGCCTGTGGATCTTCTATTACGAGCCTGTATATTATTTTATTTCGAACATTTTGGTTTGTAATAGTAATTTTACTCCAAAACTTCCGCTGTGCCGTGTTTAATTGACTATGATGTTATCAACTGACGTCACGATACTCCCCACCCGGGCCCACCGGTGTATGGATTTGGGTTGGAAATCCGAGGTGTGACATAGAGGCTGATAAGAGAATGTATGAGTCTGAGAAGAAGGCCTTAGCTGCAATAAAGATGTCGTTACCTGATGGCATCAAACATACATTCAAGTGATATACCACTTCAAAGGAGATGTGGGATGCTCTAGAGAAGAGGTGATGTGAAGAAAAGCAAAGTTGACTTGCTGAAGAAGCAATTTGATGTCTTTAAAGGTATGAGGAATGAGTCCCTTGAAGATATCATCTCAGAAATGGACAATTATGATATAGAGGGATACACGAATGTGGAGATAAACGATAAGTTGCTAGATGCTTTACCTGCGAAATGGGATATTTATACTCTTATGATAAAAGGTGAAGTTGACTATGAAGATAAAGACTTGGAAGAGGTTGTTGGGAAACTGAGAGCTTATGAGCTCAACATGAAGAAGAAGGAAACTAGATATGATCAGGTTCAAGATCCGGGAATTTATAAAGAGCTTACATCTTCATCTTCCAACAATACTTCAAGTGATTCTGCAACTGTATTTCTCTCATGTGAAAATGAGCAAGTTGTGACAAATGCTGATGGTGAAGTATGTTTTATAGCTGCTTCAGGAGGATCGTCAAGGACAAAGAGACAACAATCCAGCAATAATAACAGCAGTGCAAGGTCTATGCCTCTGAGTGTCAAGGCTATTGAAGATTATTCGGCCTTGCTTGCTTCATTCGTTGCTTCGTATGAGAACTACATTCAGGGAAGAATATATGATCCTGCTACTTTTGATGAAGATTATGATCATATTGACCCTGATGACCTAGAGGAGATGGATTTACAGTGGTAGATGGCCATGATCTCTAGAAGAGTGAAGTGGTTCATGAATAGGACAGGAAGAAAGTTCATTGGAAAGAATGTAGGTTTTGATATGTCGAAAATGAGGTGTTAAAATTGTCAAAATTACGGACACTTTCCTAGAGAATGTCAAAGACCTAAGACTGAATCTCGTTCTAGCCCATCTTTTCAAGATTTTCCTGGTCATGGTTCAAGCAACAGGAATGTATCAAATAATACTGGATCAAAGGCCTTGATCTCTACTGCTAGAGAAGGTTCTTATGATTGGAGTGTTCATCTGGAAGGTGATGAGAATGCCACACAGGCGTTCATAGCTGAGATAGCCCCAGTTGATGATGAAGAAGTCAAGGTTGATGCTGAGGTAGAGCGAAAGACGGTAGCTGAAACAGTTGATGGTGATCAGACGATTAAATACATGAAATCTGAAGTAGAACATAATGCTGCAGATAAGAAGATTGCTGCTGATTTTGCTGCTTTCATGGCTGATCTAAGCAAATCAACAGGAGAGGTACATTCTAACTCTGGTAGTTCTTTTTGCTTAAAATGTCGTGAACTGCAAAGTGAAGTTGACTCATTAACAAAACAAAATCAAAGTCTTGTAAATGAGTTGTCGAGCGTAAAAGAATGAAACTTTTTTGTAAAAAGAAATGAGTCATTTTATTTGAAGAAAATTAAGGTTATGAAGAAGAAATCAATATTTTAACCTGTAAACTAAATGAAAAACTTCAAATTATTGACTTAGATCATGATACGATGAGTGAGAAAACAAAAGAGACTTATGAAAAATGCAAAGAGTTGTTAGAAGCAAAACTGAAAATTTGTGAACTCGAAAAGAAATTGAATCAATTCAAAGATTCATCTTTTGTTATGAAACACATGATGAATGGCTTAGAGAAAAGTAATGACAAGACAAGTGTGGGCTTAAAAGGTTTCAATGAAGTTCCACCACCTCTTGGTCATGACTATTCTTTCTTGCCAGATGAAAATGAGCTAACAGACTTTGTGTCAACTACACCTAGTAGTTCCACATCAGGGAATGTTGATGTGTCTGAGAATGCCAAGAAAGATAATAACAGAGAAGCGGTTTTGAAACAAAGAACACACACCCTAAGAATAAAAAGCATTTTTTTTGTGAAAAAATTGATTTTGTTAAAGGGAGTGATATGAAAGAAGAGACCACTGTTATTACAAGAGAGTCAAATGTGCAGTTTGCTAAAAATAAAAACATAGAAAAATTAGAAATTGAGCAAACTAAACAAGATCCTTCAAAGGCATCATCATCATCATCATCATCATCATCATCGTCACCTGATGAATCTAAAATAAAAAAAATAATTTACTGTTTTTCAAAAATCAAAAAATAAAAAAAAATAGAAAATCAAAAATGAGTTTTCACTATGTGGAAAAGAAGAAATGATAGTACATCAGCAAGTTAGAATACACACTGAAATTAAAATTAAATTGCTTAAGTGTGATAGCAGCTTCATCATGGGGGTATCTAACGTTGTAAATCAAAAAGGATGAATTTCGGTTTACTCACCTACTACGAGAACTCTTTGTGCATACCTTGATTATGGGGGTATGTCCTAAAGTGGGACACACTAGTATATCAGTATAAAATTACCTTAACATATCACTAGGTAGTGGTACTTGAAATGTTCATGTATTTTGTTTAAGTGGATAAACAATACTGGTGATCATCTTGAACTGCTTTTCATGAATGTTACATATGAGTTATCTAATAGTGTGAAAATAGTTTGATAATGCTGATATGATAATCTTCCCAATGATTCTCACAAAAATAGAGTGTTTATTATTTCGTTATTTATTTGCTTTCGGAAAATATAAAAATCCAAAAAGATTTTCGTTTTCTAGTAAATTCTTAGCGTACGGAATATGGTTGTTCATGGAGGAATTGTTACCGATAGGGGGAGATGTGTTAGGAGATGAGTTCAAATTTTAAAATCTTGCAGGTTCGGTGTGCTTAAAATTTTAAGTGTGTAGTTTGAGTTGAAATTTGCTTAATCTGTGACACAGTTTTATCATCTCTTGAATACAATAATTTGTATACTTGTATTAAAAAATTGTTATGGTTTCTCGAGATGTTTGTTTTATAGTATACAAATTGTAGCAGTGTGTTGTTGTGAAGTTTGGTGAAGAGGAGTTTGCTTAGATGCATGGTAGAACCTCCTTTCTACATTGCACACAAAGTTGATGAGTTTTGAAGATTCCTAAGCAAGTGCTAAACTGGAGTTCACTCAAACGTTAACGATTTAGAAGATTTGGTGATTGGATGCATCAGCTTAGGGGGAGTTTGTTGCTGATAGAAGCTGTTAAAGCTGAAGCTATCTAAAGACCAAAGACGTTGAAGATTGCAAGATTACTAAAGACAAAGTTGTTTTATGAAGCTATTGTCAAGGGGAGTTTGTTGGTGCATACTTGTGACAACCACTTAGCTTTGGTCTTTGGATATTTTGTAATTAGTAAAATGATAAAGAGTTTGCCGGTTTAGTATTTTAGTAGTTGATTAGAATTGATTGGGCTAAACCAAACACATTATAGGGAGTGGTAGGCGAATTGGGCTTAGACCAATTTGCAGCCCATGTGGTGAAACCCTAGCCCAATTGCAAACCTATCTCTATATAAAAGACAGTTTTGCATTAGGGTTAAGGTTGCTCAGTTAATCACTTCAAAGAGAGTTGAGAGAGAATTGTTATGATCTAGATTGATTGTGATCATTTTGATAGATAATAAAAAAAGATCAGGTTTATTGTGATTTCTGTTCATAATCATTTTCTGTGATAATCTGGTCTAGAGGATTCCACACTCTAGATTGGATAGACGATTCCGTGAAGATCCATACGGATTAGGGGACCTACAGAATCATCGGGACGAGATGTAGTAGATTTCCCAAAGACTCATGGTACAAAAATTGAAATATATTAATCATCGAAATTAGATTGTCATTACAATACATGGAAAAAGGAAACACATTGTTCAAGCAAGAAAGACAATAACGTAACATAAGTTTACATTTTTGATAGTCTATGTCCAACGTCCTATGTGAACTCAATCCTGCATCTCAAGCATTCCCTGAAAACATGTTAAAATGAAGGTCAACAAATAATTGTTATATATATATATATGTATATATATATATGGTAAGGTTCTTGAGTGAACACTAGGTTGAGAGTGAATTGTGTTAACTAATCTAGGCCATTGGATTACATCATCTAGAGATTTTTAAACAATGGCAAGATTGTAATTATAATTTTGTAACTCCCCTTTAAATAATTGACATAAGGGTATTTGCGTCTTTTGTAAATTGCATATGTTAAACAATATAATCAAAATCTCTAAAATCTCGCTAGTTTCTATATATATATACAAGATACATAGTTGTTAGTGTATACACATGTGTACAGTCTCGCTAGTATCAGATTATACAAGATACACATATGTTAGTTTATACACATGTGTACGGTCTCGCTAACTATCACTTTGTACAAGATACACAACTTTTAGTTTATACACATGTGTATAGACTATTATACATCTCTGTATTATATTCGAAAATGGTTACATATGTGTATATCAACAACATATAGTATATTATGCATGCACACGAGTAGATTCATATAAGAATTATGAAATTAATGAAAACGAAACAAGTCACATGTATACAAAAATAAATAACTTAATCACATACTAAAAAAAAGTTAATGCAAAAAATAATTACAATTTCAATCTCATAGAAAATTTTCAATATTTATTTAAAATTATAACAAGTTAAAAATAATATATTATGATATATATATATGGATAATAAAAGAAAAAATATTCAAATTAAAATTAAAATAAAATCTATGGATAAAGAAATGAGTGCTACGAATATTTGGACATTAAATAATTTGTAAACATAATATTTCCAAAAAAACATATAAAAAAATAATAGTTTTGTCTTTATCATCTTCTTTAGTGATAAGAATACCCACAATATTCATTAATCAACTTCAACATATGAGCTGAAGATTTAGAATGATAATGTCATAATCCATGAAGGTCTACGAAAAATTAAAGCCCTTCAATCTTTTATAATTAAAATAATAGAGAAATAATTAAAAATGAGAGAGATGGAGAGAGTTGAGAGATGAGAAAATTAAAGGATTTTACATTAACATATTTGCTAATGTCAATCTTACCCTTTTAATCTAAAAATATCAAGGGCCAAGCTTAGTTCACTCAGTTCACTCTCAAGAAGTTGTTCACTCTTGATAGTGAACACTAGTGAACTAATCCTAGCCCTTGATTATCAATACACAAGTGTAAATCAATGGCCAGGATTTGTTCACTCAGTTTATAAATACACTAGTATTAATTCTAGAACCCCACCCTATATATATATATATATATATATAAAAGAAGCATAATTTACATGCCAAAGTAACTATTATGGCAAATATGTAACGTGTATTGTACAAAAGGCATAATTCAAACCTAATATGTAAGACACTGTGTGCACCCTAGCATCGAAATGCTAGGTCAAGTATGTAAATGTGAGGACCATTTTTCCATATAAATAGCTCAGGTATAATTATTGGAATAGCATCGACTTTTCCTTTGACTTTATCAGTGCTTGCCATCTCTGTCTCAGCAGCAGCTTTACGTGCTCTTTCAGCAGCTTTAGCCTTAAATTCATCTATCTCAATTTGATTAAATTCAACTTCAAAGTCAATCTCCATCTTTTTTTCCAATACTTTGTACAAAATCTTCAGCTTTCGATCCTTCACTTTCTTGTAAGCTTCTAAATCGCTAGATCTTTTACTTAATCTTTCATTCTTAGAAACTAGACTTGCAATCACAACTTCCATTTGTTCATGTTTCATTTCTAGAAACTTGATTTTGCTTTCCAATCTGCTTGATCTTATCATCGTTAGGATCATTCAAGAAATAGAAATTCATTCCTTCTGGAAATAATTGATCATCTCTAGATAAAAATCCACTGTCTTTGAGGATTGTAGTTGTGATTGAGGTGATGATTGAGCTGGTTGTTGATGTTATGGTGGAATTGGTGGAACATGTGTTGTTGGAGGTTGTTGTGAAGTTAGTTGAGTTTGAATAGGAATCACATGTTCAACTTCAGCTTTAGCTTCCACTGATGGTGTACCTTTCTCTGTAACTATGGTTCAGCTCCAGTAGTTGTTGTTTCTTTCACAGGCTTTTGAACTCTTCTTCGTGTTTTCTTGGTCAATGGTGATCCAGTTTTCTTTACAGTCATAGGCACTTTGATATTTTGTCGCATTGTTGGTTTCTAAAAAGTTTCTGGATCAGAAGGCACATATGGATCGTCATCACTATCAGCAAAACATGTCTTTCTTTTAGCAGCCCTTAGTTCAGCTCTTGCTCTAGGATCATGCGTAACTCTTGCTATTCTAATAGTTAAAACATCTTCCTCTTCACTTTCAATTTCCTCAGAATTAGCTTCATCACCCGAATTTCCAAATGCTTCTTTTTCAATATTATCAGCAATCTCTGTAGTGTCAGCTGTACTCTTTTCAGCCCTTTCTCTATCTAAACTAGCATAAATAACTTCATCATCTACTTTCACATTCTCATCCTCTTCAGCACTACTCTCGTCACGTACCAAAGTTCTACCAGTTTACTTTCTTGTTGTTTGTCTTGGTGTCATCTACTTTTTTAGCTCGCTCTTCTTACCATCTTCTTTTTCAAACCACTTACACCTCTTAGCAACAAACCCTTTTAATGTTCTCTATTCATTATTGTAGGTCCCTTAATCCACGGATCTTGCACATAATCGTCTATCCAACCTAGAGTGCGGAATCCCCTAGATTAGATTATCATAGAAAACCTGTAGAAACGGAAATCACCAACAAACCTGATCATTATTGATTATCTATCAAGTGACTACAATCAATCAAGATCACCAATTCGTCCAAGCCTCTTGCTATTACGAATTCTCTCTCTAAACTCTTTCTAAAGTGATTATGATGATTAACTTTAAGCCCTAATGCAAAGCCTTGTTTATATAACACAAGGTTGCAACATAGGCTAGGGTTCCATCACATGGGCTAGGCCCATTTCGCCCAATTCCCCATATGTGGGTTTGATTTAGCCCAATCACTCCTAATTCACTAATACAAAGCTAAACCCGCTAACTATTTATCGTTCTATCAATTATAAAATATCAAAAGACCAAATCTAAAAGTTGTTGTCACAAATATGCACCAACAAATTCCCCCTTGGCAATAGCTTTATCAAAGAACTTTGTCTTTCGTCATCTTGTAATCTTTCAACGTCTTTGGTCTTTGGATAGCTTAATCTTCAATAGCTTCTGTTAGCAACAGTCTCCCCCTAAGATGATGCATCCAATCACCAAATCTTCAAAATCGTTAGTATTTGAATAACCTCTAGTTCAGCTTTTGCATAGCAATCTTCAATCTCTTCAACTTTGTCTACAATGTAGAAAGGATGTTCTACCATGCATCCAAACTCGTCATCTCTTCACACCAACTTCTCAGCAACAAACTACTTCAATCTGTATACTAAAAAACAAACATCTCAAGAAACCATAAGAATTTTTCAACACAAGTTAACAAATTATTATTAATCAAGAGATGATAAAACTGTATTATAGATTAAGCAATTTTTCAACTCAAACCAAAACTCTCAAATCTTTTTCCAAACACACTAGAACCTGCAAGTTTCAAAAGTTTAGAACTCAAATTCTAACACCAGCTCCCCCTATCGATAACATTTCCTTCAAGAACAACCATTTTCCATACGTTAAGAATTTTAAAGAAAAGGAAAATATTTTTGGATTTTTATATGTTCTGAAAACAAATAACTAACAAGAAAATAAACACTCTGTTTTTGTGAGAATCACTGGTTAAGAAGATCATATCAGCCAACTCAACATGTTTCACACTTTCAATTCATTTGTTCTTTTAATGTTCGTCAAAAGCAGTTCAAGATGATTACCAGTATTGTTTATCCACTTAAACAATACACATGAACATTTCAAGTACCTTTACCTAGTGATACGATTTAGGTAATATTATACTAATGTACTAGTGTGTTCCACTTTAGGACATACCCCCACGATCAAGGTATGCACAAAAATTCCTCGTATTAGGTGAGTATACCGAATTCATCCTTTTGATTTACTATGTTAGATAATTGGTGCTCAGGTCAGTATTTTCGTACAACAAAGTAACCAACATCCAACGAGGGTTAAGACAAATACCACGAATTTTGGTACGATTTATGCATTTTTCACATTAGAATGACTCTCTAGGAGAGCTTCTTCAATTTCTGGGATTTGGTATTTTAGGTCGTTTAAGATATCTTGGTTGTGCCTAGGTTAGCATATATTTGGATGCAGCAGAAGGACAACCCTAATATCCCCGGATGTAATAACAGTATAAAGACCTAAAACCTCAGATTTTGGCAATCTATCAACACAAGATTTAAGGTCATAAAACTATACGCCACTAATATGTTACCCACTCATACACATTTCTTTATCTTTATATAACCATGTAAGTTGATTTTTTCATGTTTCTTGCCTACTGGTACATCATATGATGCTACTATCACACTTAAGCAAATTAAGTTCAATTTCACCGTGACAGTCTAACTTGCTGATGTACTAACGTTTCTTCTTTTTCACACAGTGATAACTCACTTTTTATGTTTCAATTTTTTTTATTTTTATGGTTTTCTGTTTTTTTATGTTTTTATTTTTAAGAAAATAGTAAACTATTTACAAAATTCTTATGAAAACTGGTTATTCAGGATTCCTCATCCCGTTGAATTCAACTAGATGTTCAAATCGAGCCCTGTCAAATGCTTTTGTGTAATGATCTGCCAGGTTATCTAGTGCGTCGACTCGTTGAAGTTCAATCAATTTCTTTTCAGCACAAGCCCGTATGAAATGATGACGAATGTCAATATGTTTTGTGCGACTATGATTTACGGGATTGTTTGTGATTGAAATAGTGGCATTATTATCTATCATTATAGGGGTATGAGTGAAATTCAAACGATAATCGCACATCTGCTGTTGTATCCAGAGAACTTGAGAGCAACAGCTACCCACAGTAATATATTCAGTTTCACATGTAGAGGTAGCCACGCAAGACTGCTTCTTGCATTGCCAAGAGACTATCCTCCCTCCTAAGAACTGACAACCACCTGTGATAGACTTTCTGGTAGACTTACATATGCCAAAGTCTGAATTAGTGAATGCAACAAATTTCAAATCACTATCAGCTGGATACCACAACCCAAGTTTAGGTTTCCCCTTCAAGTAATGAAGAATACGCTTCACCGCTTTCATATGTGACTCTTTTGGATTTGCTTGATATCTAGCACAAAGATACACTACAAACATGATGTTTGGTCTTGAAGCAGTCAAGTACATTAGAGAACCAATCATTGCCCTGTATTGAGTTGGATCAACATCATCCACACTTTCATGATCTGGACCAAGATTGTGATTCTTGCAAATAGATGTGTTGAAAGTATCTCAATTCTCCATTTTGAAACGAGACAAAATGTCATAAACATACTTTGTTTGATGTATAAACATCCCATCCTTCTTTTGTTCAACTTGCAAACCCAGAAAATTGGACAACTCACCCATCATACTCATTTCAAACTTGCTCTTCATCACTTGTTCAAATTCATGGTACATGCCCTCATCAGATGACCCAAAAATGATGTCATCCACGTATACCTGTATCAGCGGAAAATCTTCCTTCTTGCGCTTGATGAACAGTGTACTGTCAATCTGATCACTTTCAAAACCATTCTTTAACAAATGTGTTGACAGTGTCTTATACCATGCCCTGGGTACCTGATGCAATCTATACAATGCCTTATCAAGTCTATACACTCGATCTGTTTAGTCTGGATCAGTAAACCCATCTGGTTGTGAGACATACACCACCTCTTGGACTTTCCCGTAAAGAAACGCACTCTTCACCTCAAGTTGGTAAACTTTAAAGCCATTGAATGATACGAAGGCTAGGAACAAACGAATTCCTTCCAACCTTGCCACTGGTGCAAACACTTCATTGTAGTCAATCCCTTCTTTCTGATTGAACCCTTTAACCACTAACCGAGCCTTGTTTCTCGTCACTATCCCTTAGTCATCTTTCTTGCACTTAAACACCCACTTAGTGCCTATAGCTTTCTCTCTTTCAGGCAAGTCAACTAGCTCCCAAACCTTCAACTTCTTGAACTGAACTAGCTCCTATTACATCGTTTTAACCCATGAATTGTCTTTCAGAGCCATGTGAACATTCTTTGTCTCCTCTTGGGCAATAAAGCAGCTATACAAACACCCATTGATAATTCTAGTTTTCTGAATCGAAGCAAACAAACAAGAACCTTCAATGACACCTCCTTTTGTCTGAACACCTGTAGCAGGATCCCCTAAGATATTCTCAACTGGATGATCTCTATTTGCTAGTGTTGTTACAACGGCGTCGACTACTAAATGTCACCCAGGTTGGAACCAACCTCCCCTTGAATAATCTGATTTGCAAATGGATTAGTGAAGTCCTCCCCTTGAATGGGTTTAGACTCACTATCGCTTGAGTCCTGGTCAGCTGCATTGGTGGAAGTTCCTGGAGCATCTGTCATCGGAACACTTGTTCTTGGCATGAAGTCACCATCTTCATCCTCACTAATAATGGCTTGAATCAACTGAGACTAATCTGCATTGGAAAACTCAAGAATATTAAATGATTTAAAAACGCTATCAGAATCATATAATATAACAGGACCACTCGTTGATTATTGAGGTGAATAACTAGTGATTTCAACATTAAACACAACCTCAATTTTGCCAGTTTTTAGATTAAAACCCCTTTTATTCGGTGTTCCAGGTACGTAAACTAGAAAGTAACCTTCGTCAGCAACCTCGCCGAATTTTTGTTTATCTTTATTTGGCACAATTGTGCAAGGTAATCCAAATGGTTCAAAGCCTTTTAAGTTTGGTTTCTTGTTAAACATAAGTTCGTGACATGTTTTGTTAAACCGTTTGACAGTTAAAACATTGTTTAGAACATAACAAGTTGTGTTCACAGCTTCACCCCAGAAAAGAACTGGAAGCTTTGAATCAGAAAGCATAGTGCTAGCAGCTTCAATCAACGTCCTGTTTTTCCTTTTAGCAACTCCATTTTGTTGAGGTGTATAAGGAGTAGAATATTGATGTTCAATCCCTTCTGAAGACAATAGAGATCAAGAATCTGATTCTTAAACTCCGTGCCATTATCACTCCTTATCCTCTTGATGCGTGCATTATGGACATTTCCAATTTTGTAAAAAGATCAATCAGTAGCTCCGTTGTCTCATCTTTTATACCTAAAAAGAAAACCCATGAATAACGTGAGTAATCATCGGTGACAACTAAACAATAGTACTTTCCACCTATGCTCCTTACGTTCACTTGGCCGAATAAATCCATGTGAAGTAATTCATAAGGGGCATCTATGGGATTTATTGTTTTAGATTTGTGAGGTTTCTTATGTTGTTTTCCCTTTTGACACGGAAGACATTTATCTTCGACATGAAACCTCTACACTGGCACCAGTTCCAATAAACCATTTTTAATAATATAGTTAATTTTTCGGTAGTGGGTGTGGGCCATGTGCCTATGCCATAACATTAACTCAGGCTCTTTTGCTTTTGACAATAAACACGCCACCACTAGAGAAGCATCGTTAGCACCCATTACCATGACATAAGTGTCATTCCTCCCCGATGCTCTCATCACAATCCAATCATCCGGTATCACCAAACTCAGTTTCAACACCAAAGCTTCAGACTTCGTAAAATGGATAGAGTGGCCCTTGTTTGCAGACTTGTGACACGCTCACCAGATTGTGTTTAAGTTGGTCAACATAGTTCACTTTGTCCAATGTGATCTTCCAGTTGGTCACTTTTCCTCGACTTGTAATGTGACCTCCTTTAGCACCTGCAAAATTCACATAACCTCCATCTATAATTTCAAACTCAGTTAACAATCTCGCATCCCCCGTCATGTGCCTGGAGTAGCCACTATCAACATACCACAAGCTAATAATCCTCCTTAGCAGCTCCTACACAAACCAACAGAAATTAGTTAGATTGGGGGACCCAATTTTAATGGTCTTGGGTCTTCCAAATTCATCAACTACTTGAACATCCATCCAATATCCATCACTCCTAACTGGAGTCTTGGATCTAGGACTTGTTGATGGAAATGCGATTTGATTTCCACGAGGTCTTGGGTCATGAGGTTTCCTATACATTTGGACTCCGTGGCCTTTTGGAAATTTTGGTTTAGCGACCTAGATTGATTCCAAGAATTTTGAGTGTTATAATTTCTAAAGCCATTGTTATAAAATTTTCGACCACCATTACTCTGGTACGATTTTTATATTGACCTTGACTTCTGAAATTACTTGATTGACCATGAAAATTATTCATTCTTGGTGAACTACTTCTAGGTCTCTCATATCTGCCAGATGTAGATTCAGGCTGAAACCTTTGTTGATTTCTTTGAAAACGAGGAACTTGTTGAGGTCCTGTTTCAGCCTTACCTACACCAACAACAACACCCTGTTGTTGCTTAGGAGTAGACATGTTTGGTGAATTAGACACACTCTACTCACCATCATCCTTCTTTTCTGGTGATTTTTCTCTCTTCGTCTCACTCACTTGTGCTTTACTCTTTTTGTTAGGACAGCAGCTTGTTACATGTCCCTTGGTGTGCCATTTGAAGCACAATCTTTTTGTCGAAGACTTCTTAACTGAAGTCTCTGGTTTAGATTCATCAGGTGATGATAATGATGCCTTAGAAGGATCTGGTTTAGTTTGCACAATTTATGACATTTCTTTGTTTTTATCTTTAGCAAAATGCACATTTGATTCATTTTCAATAACATTGTCATACCCCGACCCTCAGCGGAAATAAAAGTCGGGGCATAATTGGGTTATCATCAAAGCTCATGACATTTACTAAAAGGTTTCATATTTATTAAATTGGAATACAAACTTCAAATATCCAAAAACAATGAAACATACAAGCACAAATAAACATTGTTCTAAACAATATATGTTTTATTAATCTTCGAAGGCTATTCCTATGTGTTCCTCTCCTCCGCCTGTCCACCTGTGTCATGTGTAAAACAAAGGTTTGGGTCAACAAAAGTTGACGAGTGAATCTAAGTAAAACATTTAAACAGTTGATATGATTTGATTTTTTAAATAAAAATTGTGCACAGACCATAAGCATATGTGTATATATAAACAATCACAAACCACATAATATCCACAATAACCAATATGAGGATGATGAATGATGAATTTGAGATCAAGGTTCAATCAAACAGAGCCAATCTAATGAGGCACCTGATGCTCAACTCGTATCCCACGAGGAACTGATGAGCTTTAAATGAATAATTTGCACTAAATGATAAAATGTAACCACATATAATCACACCAACAAAAATACACATTTGATCACATAATGATATTAGCACAAGTGTTTAAATAAATAAATAAAACAGGTACGACACATGATACACCCCAAAACATGATTAAAAGGGAGTTTGTAAGGATTCATTCATAGTGGGTACGTTTCTTTGATTGATGAAGAGTGCGCACGAAATTAAGATTTAGCCGACGAAGGAAACTAACCTAAATAATAACGTAACAATTCGATAAATAAATAAAAGTTAATATTTCAATTTAATACCTTTCATTTGATTGTTAGATTATTTTTGTGATACTTACTGGGATTTTAATCGTGTTATAATTGAAAATATTAAAATAAGGGAAGTTATTAATTAAACAAATAAATAATAATAAAATAAAATAAATAAATAAAAAATTTGGGCCTTGTCAGGCGGTCAGAATCTGACCGGTTCATGCATGTCTTTGGCTGCGTTTGATGAAGCTCGAACCCGTGACCTCTCGGTTGCGTGCACGCAGCTCTTCCAACTGAGCTACGTGTCTAACCCGAAAGTATTCTGAATTTAATTTTTCTTATACACTTACTCGATTAATCCATAATTTAATTAACTAAAAAGATTTTTAAATGGTCGAACCGGTGATGAGACTCCGACTCGAACCCGCGTACAGGTGATGTTTTGCACCCAGCCCATCCAACGGGGCTGGGTGTCTAACCCGATTATATTAGAAATTTAATTATACTTAAAAACTTCTTAAAGTTCATCTTCTACCTTATTCTGATTATACCCAGAACTGAACTCGGTTGGCCGGTTATAATGATGATGATAAATTAAACAAGTTAATAAAATTTACAAGAATAAAACTGGGAGGTTTACCGACTATTGCTGTATTCCGGCGAAGAATTCCGGCGGTCAGAAGCTATGATTCGACAGGGCAGAGAATGCGAGCAGAGTGATTTAAGAATTGGTTGAAAATGTGCGAGCTTAGAATGATTGGAACAGGGTATTTATAATCAGAGGTGAGCTCTAACCTTGATTTTAATTTTCAGTTATGGTGATCGCGGTTATGAATGAAATGTTTAATGTTTTCGGTTTGTTGATTACCATCAGTTATATCCGTATATGATTAACAAGAAATGTTTCTTCCCAAAATTTTGCAATTTGACCTCAGCAACCTTTTTGGAGATGAAGCTCTTGTTTTGCAGGTTTGCTTATCAACTCTGCTATATGGATTATTCAATTCGGATATAATCACCAAGCTGCGTGCAGAGTAGTGGTTTTATGGGTGTGTGCATATACGGGAGACCCGGGTTCGAACCCGGTTTCTCCTTTTAATTTCTTGTTTTATTATTTTATAGGTTATTTTTAATTTACTTATTATTATTATTATTATTATCATTTATTAATTATAAATTTTAAATTTCACAACATTTATTAATTACGAAAATTTAAAATAACTAATAAGATATGCAACAATCAATTAAACAAGTATTTGATTAAAAAACGGTGCAGGCTTTTAAAACCTGATTAACACAAATGTTACAGTATCCCCTACTTTTAGAAATTTCGTCCCGAAATTTAAGTAGCAATCGTAACTGGAAAAAGATGCGGGTATTTCTCGCGCATTGAGTCTTTACGTTCCCAAGTAAACTCAGGTCCTTGTTTTGACTCCCAACGCACCCTGACTATTGGAATACGACTTCGTCTCAAACGCTGATACTTTCACTCCCTTCCACAGTGATACTTTCAAACGTACTTGATCACCAACACAAAACTCCAATGGCTTTCATCGTTTATCAGCGTAACTCTTTTGACGACTTCGAGCTGCTAGAAGATTATTTTGGATTTGAAGAATTTTGTTAGTCGTTTCTTGGATCAGTTCAGGTCCAGTGATTTGCGCTTCACCAATTTCGTGCCAACATACAGGAGATCGGCATTTACGACCATATAAAGCTTCAAAAGGAGCCATACCGATGCTTGAATGATAGCTATTGTTGTACGAAAATTCAACTAACGGTAAGTGAGTGTCCCAATTGCCCTTGAAGTCTATGACACATGCTCAGAACATGTCTTCGAGGGTTTGTATGGTGCGCTCAGATTGACCATCAGTTTGAGGGTGAAAGGCTGTGCTGAGATCTAGATGTGTACCCAAAGTGGATTGTACGGCTTGCCACGTTCGTGAAGTAAAACGACCGTCTCGATCTGAAATGATATTAAAGGGTACACCCTGACGACTTACAATTTCATTGATATAGATACGAGCTAACTTCTTGTTCTTAAAGTCTTCGTGGATCGGAATGAAATGAGCTGATTTGGTGAGACGATCAATAATAACCCAAATGGTGTCATACCCACTAGAGGTGCGAGGTAACCCGGTAATGAAATCCATGGTTATATTTTCCCACTTCCATACAGGTATTTCGGGTTGGACAAGAAGTCCTGAAGGTCTTTGATGTTCAGCTTTCACTTTGGAACATGTAAGGCACTTGGAAACAAATATAGCGATACTTTCTTCATGCCAGGCCACCAGTAGGAGCATCATAGATCTTGGTACATCTTATCGGCTCCTGGATGTATAGAGTATCATGTTTTGTGAGCCTCATTCATGAGAAAAGCACGAAGATCGTCACGATCAGGTACCCAAATACGATTCAAGTAATAGAGAATACCGTCCGACCTGGATTCTAGTTTGGTTTCAGCTCCACAAGACAGTTCATCTCGTACATTATTTTCCGTGACGGAAATATGTTGAGCTGCTCTAATTCGGTTTGAAGATCGGTCAAAATTTGGGAACGCAAAAGACGGATGGAGTTTACATACTCCTTTCGACTGAGGGCGTCAACCACAACATTAGCCTTGCTAGGATGATATCGAATTTCACAATCATAATTGTTTAAAAGTTCGACCCATCATCGTTGCCTCATGTTCAACTCTTTTGATTGAAGATATGCTGATGGCTCTTGTGGTCAGTGTAGATTTCACACTTTGTACCATAGAGATAGTGTCTCCATATCTTTAGAGCGAACACGACTACTCCAAGTTCTAGGTCATGAGTGGTATAGTTCTTTTCATGAACATTGAGTTGCCTTGAGGCATAGGCTAACACCTTTCCTCTTTGCATTAGAACGCATCCTAACCCTTGGCCTGACGCGTCGCAATAAACCACAAAGTCTTCGCAACCATCAGGAAGTGTAAGGATAGGTGCATCACAAAGCTTTTGCTTCAAAGTTTGGAAAGCTTCTTCTTGTTTGGGTCCCCAAATAAAGGGTTTTCCCTTGTGAGTCAAGGTTGTGAGTGGGACGGCGATACGAGAGAAATTTGCAATGAAACGTCGATAATAACTAGCCAGACCAAGAAATGACCTAACTTCGGTAGGAGTACGTGGCGCTTGCCATTCTTGTACCGCTTTGATCTTCGCAGGGTCGACATGAATCCCTTTGTCATTAACGACATGACCAAGAAATTGTACCACTTTTAACCAAAACTCACATTTCAAGAACTTAGCATAAAGCTTTTCAGTCCTAAAAAGTGTTAGAATAAGTCGAAGGTGTCGCTCATGATCAGATTTGGTCTTGGAGTACATAAGAATATCATCAATGAAAATTATGACGAAACGATCGAGATAGGGTTTGCACACCCTATTCATCAAATCCATGAAGACAGCAGGAGCATTGGTCAACCCAAAAGGCATGACTATGAATTCATAGTGACCATAGCGAGTTCGAAAAGCAATCTTGGGAATATCTTCTTCACGCACTCTAAGTTGGTGATAACCAGAACGAAGGTCGATTTTAGAAAAACAGGTGGCACCTTGAAGTTGATCTAGAAGATCATCAATACGAGGTAATGGATAGCGATTCTTGATGGTCAGCTTGTTGAGTTCTATAATCTATACACATTTGAAAAGTTCCATCTTTCTTCTTTACGAAAAGAACAGGCGCACGCCAAGGTGATGAGCTAGGACGTGCCTTGTCAGTCAACTCTTGTAGTTGACTAGCTAATTCTTGCATCTCAGATGGGGCTAACCGAAAGAGAGATTTTGCGACTGGTGTGGCACCAGGTATAAGATCGATTCGGAATTCGACTTCTCGCACAGGAGGAAATCCTGAGACATCATCGGGAAAAACTTGAGAAAAATCTTTAACGATTGGAATATCTTTGAACTTCCTTTCCTTGTCGTCCTTCTTGATGATATGAGCTAGAAACGCGATATAGTCTTTGCGAAGATATCTTCGAGCTTGAAGACATGACATCAATTTGAGCCCTTTAGAAGGATTTTCTCCAAAGATACACAAAGTTTGACCGTCAGCGAGAGGAATTCGGATAAACTTCTCGTGGCAAATAACTTTAGCGCGATTATGACTAAGCCAGTCCATACCGACGATAATGTCAAAACTACCCAATTTCATCATAATTAGATCAATTGAAAAATCGAGTTCATTAAGGGTAAGAGTACAATTACGAATAATCGAATCTAACATAATAGGTTCACCATCAGCAACTTCCACAGTGAATGATTCAGCGAGACTAGCGCGAGGCAGATCAAGAATGGATTCGAATTCTAAGGACACGAAACTCTTATCCACACCAGTATCAAATAGTATGGATGCATAACTACGGTTAATAAGGAACGTACCGTTGACCACATTATTATCAGCCCTTGCTTGGTTGGCGTTGATGTTGAAAGCCCTTCCTCTAGCAGGTGGATTAGCTTGGTTGGTTTGATTCACCGGATTGGCTTGAGCTTGGGCATTTATGATGTTCACCAAGCAGGGACAAGTGTTTCGAAAATGGTTTGGATCGCCACAGTTGAAACATGCGCTAATGGGTTGCATCATTGGGTGATTGGGTTGGTAGTAGGGTTGGGCCATGGGTTGAGCAGGTGGTAAAAGTAAGGGCTGTTGGTTTTGGGCTTGGCCCACCACTTGATTATTGGTCTGGGCTTGAGGCTGGTTGTGGTTTGGCTTTTGGAGGATACGACAAGTTTGAATCGTGTGACCTGCACGGCCACAACCTGTGCAGTATTGGCAGGGGTTCTCAGGAGGATGTTGATATTGGCATCGGTTGCATTTTGGGTGAGGACCAGTGTATGGTTTCTTAAATGGGGTGGCTTGAGGGGCCACTTGTGTGATTGTGGCAGCAGTGATCGGGGAATTGGTTTGGGTAACGGCGAAATTCTTCCCATTGCACTTCCTTTTGCCAGCAAACTTGGAAGACGAACCTGCTGTAGTTGGGGATGGAGTTTCAGCAGGTGCCTTATGTTTCTTTTTCTCATCTTTAAAATCGCCATTTCGAATGCGATTTTCCCTAAGTTCGGTAGCCAGCTCCATGGCAGCTTCGAGTGTTGCAGGTTTGGTACTTAACATAGAATCTTGAATTTTCGAGAGAAGACCTCGAATTTAATGCTCGATTAGACGATAGAGCGAGGTGAACGGATTGGGGACCATCTGATTCAACTCGAGAAACCTCTTGTTGTAGGTGGTGTGGTCTCCTCCTTTTGTTTTAATGAGTAAAACTAATCTTCCAGCTTCTTGATTTCGCTTCTTGGATAGAAGCGTCTCGTCATGATTTCCCTCAACTCATCCCAAGTCAAGGTCATAGCTGCTTCAGCACCTCGCTTACCCTTTTCTGTGTTCCACCAGGTAAGTGCTACTCCAAACAACCAACCAGTAGCATGGCGCACCTTGTGATCATCGGGACAATCGCAACTGAGAAAAGTGTTTTCCATCTACTCAAACCAACAAAGGAGAGCAGTGACACCTTTAGTCCCTTCGTATTTTTGGGGATCGCAGGATTTGAAATGCTTGTAGGTACATTTGGTGGTGTTGGGAGGAGGGTTGGCGATATTTTGCCCTTCTTGGTTGGTGGGGTTGATGGGATTGGCGGCAAGTGCTTGTTGAACTTGCACAACGATATCAGGAAGTACGGCAGCCATCTGTTGGGCGATTTGAGTGGCCATACGTTCGCTAGATCTTCCTGACCTTCTACCGCCTGGAGAGTGTCTAGCAGACATCTACAGGAAATACGTAGCGAGATTATGCATCGAACATTTTTAGGTGTCATGTGTCATAAAAGGTGAAAACATCATTCAAAATAAATGAAAACAAGAAATTAACTACATCCATAGGATGTCTTGGGCTTGCTTAAGATTGGGCCTCCAAATGTCTCCCATACTTCGGCTTAGGTAGTCACATGGGCCCCCATGACTACTGGGCTTGGTAGGGTTCACATTTGGTGTTGGTCTATTAATGCTTGCATCACCCGAATGAAAATCATAAAACATAATTGTAAGGTATAAAGTCAGAGTGTGTCCAAGTATAGACACAATGACAACTAAAAGTGGGGTTAGTTCACATGACGTTTGGTGTGGCATGCTTTGGCCTAATAGGTTCTTCGTACTCTCATCGTTAGTCCCCAGGTAGGCAGACTGGTCCATTATTTTGGATTTATATGAATGCCAAGCCTAGACAGGACGTTTCAACTACTGGTACTCGTACCCTTCCAGTTACTACATGCCCGTCGTTGAACTCACTTTGATGTGATTGAAAAACATGAAAACATTGTAAAATCGTTGAGAAGAAATCATGAAATTGTGATATTGTGATGTGTGTGCTTGAGTAGGCATGATTTGCTAGCAAGAAATGAACATCACACGTTAACATGTATTTGTGAGTGTGCTTGCATCCATTAGTGTGTGAAATAAACATGAAACATATAAACATCATGAGTTTTGCATGTAACACATAAGCAATTAAAATCTATCAACTATAGTATAGGCTCTACGGGTCTAATAACTATGCTATATCCCTATAGTCACTCGCTCTGATACCAATCTGTAACAGCCCAGCGTAACCGCACCATGACATTGTCCGCTTTGGCAGCCAGCACGCCCTTAGCGCCTGCCCCTCGCGATTTTAAAACGCGTCATGATGGTGAAGGTATCCAGCCCCTTATAAGGAAGCCTTTGTTCCCCTTCACAACCGATGTGGGATGTCACAATCCACCCCCTATGGGGTCCAGTGTCCTAGCGGACCTGGCACCACCGGTCCGACCCTGACTCTGATACCAATCTGCCACACCCCAACCCGCAGTGGAAATAAAAGTCGGGGTATAATTGGGTTATCATCAAAGCTCATGACATTTACTAAAAGGTTTCATATTTATTAAATTGGAATTAAAACTTCAAATATCCAAAAACAAGGAAACATACAAGCACAAATAAACATTGTTCTAAACAATATATGTTTCATTAATCTTCTAAGGCCATTGCTATGTGTTCCTCTCCTCAGGCTGTCCACCTGTGTCATATGTAAAACAAAGGTTTAGGTCAACAAAAGTTTGCGAGTGAATCTAAGTAAAACATTTAAACAATTGATATGATTTGATTCTTTTAAATAAAAATTGTGCATAGACCATAAGTAAGCATATGTGTATATATAAACAATCACAAACCACATAATATCCACAATAACCAATATGAGTATGATGAATAATGAATTTGAGATCAAGGCTCAATCAAACGGAGCCGATCGAATGAGGTACCTAATGCGTAACTCGTATCCCACGAGGAACTGATGGGCCTTAAATGAATGATTTGCACTGAAATGATAAAATGTAAACACATATAATCACAGCAACAAAAATACACATTTGATCACATAATGATATTAGGACAAGTGTTTAAATAAATAAATAAAACAGGTACGACACATGATACACCCAAAAACGTGATTAAAAGGGAGTTTGTAAGGATTCACTCACAGTGGGTGCGTTTCTTTGATTGATGAAGAGTGCGCACGAAATTAAGATTTAGCTGACGAAAGAAACTAACCTAAATAATAACGTAACAATTCGATAAATAAATAAAAGTTAATATTTCAATTTAAGACCTTTTATTTGATTTTTAGATTATTTTTGTGATACTTAATGGGATTTTAATCTTGTTATAATTGAAAATATTAAAATAAGGGAAGTAATTAATTAAACAAATAAATAATAATAATAAAATAAAATAAATAAATAAAAAATTCGGGCCTTGTCAGGCGGTCAGAATCTGACCGGTTCATGCATGTTTTTGGCTGCGTGTGATGAGGCTTGAACCCGTGACCTCTCGGTTGCGTGCACACTGCTCTTCCAACTGAGCTACGTGTCTAACCCAAAAGTATTCTGAATTTAATTATTCTTATACACTTACTGGTTTAATCCAGAATTTAATTAATTAAAAAGATTTTTAAATGGTCGAACCGGTGATGAGACTCCGACTCGAACCCGCGTACAGGTGATGTTTTGCACCCAGCCCATCCAACTGGACTGGGTATCTAACCCAATTATATTAGAAATTTAATTATACTAACAACTTCTTAAAGTTCATCTTCTACCTTATTCTGATTAAACCCAGATCTGAACTCGGTTGGCCGATTATAATGATGTTGATAAATTAAAAAGTTAATAAAATTTACAAGAATTAAACTGGGAGGTTTACCGACTATTGCAGTATTCTGGCGAAGAATTACGGCGATGAATTCCGGCGGTCAGAAGCTATGATTCGACAGGGCAGAGAATGCGAGCAGAGTGATTTCAAGAAATGGTTGAAAATGTGCGAGCTTGGAATGATTGGAACAGGGTATTTAGCATTAGAGGTGAGCTCTAACCTTGATTTGAATTTTCGGTTATGGTGATCGCGGTTATGAATGAAATGTTTAATGTTTTTAGTTATAATTGATGATTACCATCAGTTATATCCGTTTATGATTAACAAGAAACGTTTCTTCCCAGAATTTCTCAATTTGACCTCAACAACCTTTTTGGAAATGAAGCTCTTGTTTTGCAGGTTTGCTTATCAACTCCGCTATATGGATTATTCAATTCGGATATAATCACCAAGCTGCGTGTAGAGTAGTGGTGTTATGGGTTTGTGCATATACGGGAGACCCGGGTTCGAACCCGGTTTCTCCTTTTAATTTCTTGTTTTATTATTTCATAGATTATTTTTAATTTACTTATTATTATTATTATCATTTATTAATTATAAATTTTAAATTTTACAACATTTATTAATTACAAAAATTTTAAAATAACTAATAAGATATGCAACAATCAATTAAGCAAGTACTTGATTAAAAAAAAGGTGCGGGTTTTTGAAACCCGATTTACAAAAATGTTACAAACAGTGGTATCGTTTTTATGTCACTTCCCTGAACAAAATTAACCTTTTTAACAAAGTTTGCTTTTTAGTTTTAGGAAGAACATTCTTTGTTTTCAAAATTGGTTCTCTGTTACTTTCCTTTTTGACACTTACATCATCATATTCAGACACATCATCCTTTTCTGATGTGGAACTACTAGGTGTAGTTGACACAAAGTCTATTAAATCATCTTCATCTAGCAAGAATGAATAGTCATGACTAAGAGGTGGTGAAACTTCATTGAAACCCTGGAAGCCCACACACGTCTTGTCACTACTTTTCTTCAAGCCACCCATCATGTGTTTCATTACAAAAGTAGAATCTCTGAATTGAGTTAATTTCTTTTCAAGTTCAACAATTTTTTGTTGTGCGCATGATAACTCTTTGCATTTTTCAGAAATCTCTTTTGTTTTCTCACTCATCATATCATGAGCTAAGTGTATAATTTGAAGTTTTTCATTTAATTCACAGGTTAAAATGTCGATTTCATTTTCATAACCTTTAATTTCTTCAAATATAAAGACTCATTTCTTTTTACTAAAAAAGTTTTGTTCTTTTAAGCTCGAGAGATCATTTATGAGACCTTGAATTTGTTTTGTTAACCTGTCAACCTCACCTTCCAATTCACGACATTTTAAACAAACATAACTAACAGGGTTAGAATTTACCTCTCCTGTTGATTTGCTCAAGTCGGCCATGAAAGCAGCAAAGTCAATGGCATCTTCTTATCTTCAGCGTCTTTTTCATCATCAGACTTCACCTTTTCCTTTTGAACTTCTGTCTAATCAGCATCAACTTTTTCAGCTTCTGTCACGTCTCTATTTCAACATTTGTCTGTACTTCTTCATCATCTACCGTAGCAATCTCTGCCATGAAGGCCTATGTGATGTTTCCATCACCTTCCAGATGAATGCTCCAATCATAAGAACCATCAGTAGAAGTAGTGGAGACAAGTGCCGTGATGCACTGTAGGATGAATTTGATCAAAAGAATTAGGAAATGTTGAAGATTGTTGTGATTCTCCTGTTTGTCTTTGACATTCTCTAGCGCAATGTCCAAGATTGTGACACTTAAAGCATTGAACTTTTGATTTATCGAATCCAACCTTCTTCCCAACGAACTTTCTTCCCGTTCTATTCATAAACCTTTTGGCCTTGAGGTTATCATGGCCATCTACCACTGAATATCCATCTCATTGAACTCGTCTGATCAATCTGCTCATAATCTTCGTCCAGTGCTGCTGGATCAGTTATCTTGCCCTATATATATAATTCTGATATGAAGCCACAAACGAGGCAAGTAGAGCTAGTTGATTCTCAGCTGATTTCACACTCAAGGGCATGGAATTTGGAATTTTGGTATTCAATCCAGTCTGCTATTCTTGTTGTTTCTTTACTCCTGATGATCCTCCTAAAGCAGCAACAAAGCACACATCACCCTCAGCATTAGTCATAACCTGCTCATTTTCACATGAGAGAAACGCAGTTGCCGAGTCACTAGAAGCGTTGTGAGATGATGAAGATGAATGCCTTTGTAAATTACCGGATCTTGAACCTGATCATATCCAGTTTCCTTTTTCTTCATATTGAGCTCATAAGCTCTCAGTTTCCTAACAACCTCTTCTAAGTCTCTCTCATCATAATCAGCCTCGCCTAGAGTATAAATATCCCATTTGGCAGGTAAAGCATCTAGCAACTTATCGTTTATCTCAATGTCAGTGTATCCATCTATGTCATAATTGTCCATCTTTGACATTAGATGATAGTATCTTGTGATGATTTCTTCAAGGGACTCATTTCTCATGCCCTTAAAGACAGAAAATTGCTTCTTCAACAGGTCTACCTTGTTTTCCTTCACATCAGTATTACCTTCATACGTCTTTTCTAGAGCATCCCACATCTCCTTTGAGTTAGTATATCGCTTGAAAGTATGTTTGATGCCATCAGGTAAAGACATCTTTATTGCAGCTAAGGTTGTCTTCTCAGATTCGTACTTTCTCTTTTCAGCCTCTGTCATGTTAACATAGGCGGTGACCCGTTGTCTGCCTTCAAAATCATAAGTTGGGTTTATGTACCCATCTTGAATACAGATTCACATTCGTATGTCCTGATATTCAATAAACGACTGAAACCTGTCTTTCCATGTAAGGTAATTCTCTACCTTCATCATCTTTGGCAGTTTGTTCGTCATCCCAACTTCATGTTCCATCCTTATCAACATGTTTAGATATGACATATTCGACATTTTTACCGAACCCGCTCGCTAAAAAGTTTAAAAAACTGTCCGAAAACTGTGTTTACCAAATCGTACCGTTAGACTCGTCTCGACAATACAAATCCAAAGATATATAATGTCCGAAACCTTTTTAGGAACTTCCGTGCCTTTTTTCCCTAAAGTCACACGAGTCTAACTGTGAAGTCGGTTTGCTAAGATTATTTACAGATCAAATTCTACACCTAAATACGTTTAAAACCGAATGCGTTAGCTTGTTAACTCTCCACCTTTTCGAATTCAATTCGGAATTGTGCCCAACTTGAAACAGTAATCCGAGATGGTGAACCGAAATACTATCCGAAATGGTGTTCGAAATGGTGTCAGAAATGGTCCTTATCCGAAATGTCCGAAATGGTCCAAAACAGAGTTATCCGAAATGGTTATCCTAAATGGTCTTATCCAAAATAGTAATTTGGAAAGTAATCCGAAATCAATACTTATGATCCAAAATGCTCTCTGATTATCCAAAATGCAACACTTCTGATCTGAAATGCAAATTTTTTATCCGAAATGCTTCACTAATGATCCAAAATCTGCATTGTTTATCCGAAATCCTTCATTTTAGATACGAAATACACACTCTTTATCCAAAATCAGCAAGTTATTATCCGAAATTCAAACTAGAAATCCGAAATGCAGTGTTATTTATCTGAATTGCAGTAGCAACCTTCAAAACTAAAGACAGCTGTCACACACGTCCAAAACCCCAACTTTTCTGCAGCAAACAATTCTGAACCGAGCCAATCAAGAGCCTAATGCTCTGAAACCAATTATAGGTCCCCTAATCTATGGATCTTGCATAAAATCGTCTATCCAACCTAGAGGGCGGAATCCCCTAGATCAGATAATCACGAAAAACGTATAGAAATAGAAATCACCAACAAACCCGATCTTTATTGATTATCTGTCAAGTGATTACAATCAATCAATTTCTCCAATGTGTCCAATCCTCTTGCTATTACGAATTCTCTCTCTAAACTCTCTCTAAAGTGATTCTGGTGATTAACTTTAAACCATAATGCAAAGCCTTGTTTATATAACACAAGGTTGCAACACGGGCTAGGGTTCTGTTGGGCTTGGAGCATTAAAGGTTTATTCATTAGGGACGTATTTGGGCTTTTGGGGTTAAGGTGGGCTCCCTAGTGCCTAATAGGCCTAGGGTTGTAATTATGGGCTTAGTGATGCTTATAAATAGTAGGGCTAGGTCATAGAGAAAGGGTTAGAGAGTTGAAAGCAAAAACTTGTATCTGACATCTTTGGTGTATGCAAGTTATAATCATTCAAGTTATTCAAGTTGTTCTTCTTCCTATTCATAATTTCTGCTATTGATTAGGTTAGTAATACCTATTTGATCCGTTTACGGGACTTACAATTGGTATCAGAGACTGCTGTTCTAATACAGGCTCCAGGTATTACTGATTGAAGAAGTTTTTTGAAGTGTGTTCCTGCTATTTGGATCGGTTTTTGGTGTTCCGGATCACTGTTCATCATCGGAGGCTACTGTTCCGAAGAACTCGAAGAATTTGTGAAGTTTTCGGATCTGGTACTGTTCCAGATTCTGAAGAACACGAAGAAGGTTCTCACAATTCGGATTAACCACTGTTCCAGATTCCGAAGAACATGAAGGAGATCATCCATCTCGGATTGATCCCGGACTTTTGCTTGTTCCGGATTATAGTCCGAGTTACTGTTGTGGTTTTTGAAACCCTTGAATCTCGGAATTCAGTTGCTGAAAAGGCGGGGTCACTATTACGGATTAGGATCACTGTTCCAGATTTTTAGAAGATAAGACAGACATTTCGGATTCTCCATTCTGGATTCTTGATTCCGGATTTATATTAAAAGTTGGTTATTCCGGGTCATACATCTCGGATTCTCCATTTCGGATTTGGATTTTGGATCTACATTTCGGTCTTCTTATTTCGTATCTCATCTCGGGTTTTCTATTTCGGATCTTCAAGTCAGATACTTTAGTCTGGATTACTCATTAATTCGGAAAATCTATCCGGGTTGACCATCTTTGACTTCAGGATTGCCATTTCGGACAATATTTCTTGGTTGACCATCTTTGACTACAGGATTGACCTTTTCGGATTCTGTACTGTTCATCAGAAACACTTAAATTAATTAAGCTTTAAATCAATTTGGTAAATTTTTTATTAACTTGATTTCAATGGCTGGATTCATGACCGCACAAGACCTGACAAATGCCACACTGGCTGCCTTGCAATCGCAAACTTTAGCCCTCCACCAAGAATTGGATCAGGTAATTGGCACTTCCACCAAAGTGCCACGTTTATTGTACGGAGATGAATACTACGAGTGGAAGTTCCGCTTCGATCCGTACTGCAAGGCAAAAGAACCAGGCGTGTGGAGATGCATCATAAATGGTCCAAGAACCATAGTATACATCACAGAGCAAGATCCTGAAACGAAAATTCCTAAGCCCATGCACCTATGGACTCCAGAGGACATCAAGATCATAGAGGAAGATGAGAAGGATTCTTCAACTCTAAACATGGCTCTAGGACCTGATATTTCTATCGCGGTCAGAAACTGTAAAACCGCAAAGGAGGTTTGGAGTGAGTTGCAAAATCTCTACGAGGGAAATGCCAACATGAAAGCAAGTAAGGTGAATCATCAATTCAGCTCGTTCAATCACATATATGGGGAAACCATCGAAAACCAGATACGTCGCTATGTCAAGCTGGTTTCCCAGATGATTTCAGCTGAGATCACCCTCACCAATAATGCCATGAACCGACAGTTATTAAATTCACTGCCCAAAAGTTGGGATGCATGATCAGAAAGACAAAGAACTTAAATGATGTCACTCTCACTAAGATGATAGCTACTATCAAATCATGTGAGATTGACAACAAGCAGAGGGAGATCAACCATCAAAGCAGTTTGATGGCCGTAGGGATGACACGGCAGAACGTGGCTTTAATGTCACAGAATCTCATCTATAGTCCTCTACAAGGAAATGCACAAACACCGGGTGGATCAAATGTGGTTTATAGTCCACGCCTCAGAACACTCAGTATGTGTATGGTTTTCAATCTCCAAATCCTACAACGGTTTCAGCTGCTCAAGTTCACACACAGTACCATGCTCAGTATCCTAACATGGTTTACAGTCCTACAACTCCTCAAACAGTGCAAAAAGGCGTCATTCCTCAAATTGCTGCACCAGTCCCTGGACCTGCTCAACCCGCGCCCAACTCTGCGTTTCTCACTAAGGAAAACGAAGAGAAACTGGCTATTGCAGCATCAATGATCAAAAGCTTAAACGCCTTCCTGGCAGGTGATCTGACCCCTCCATCTATTCTTCCAACAGAAGTTGATCAGATCATGGAGGAGGACCTGGACGAGATCGATGTCTCTTGGAATTTAGCAATGGTTTCTTTTTAGGTCAACAAGTTTCAAAAAAAAAGTATGGAAGGCAACCCTTGTCAAACTTGAAGACTGGTCTCACAAAGGACAAACTTAGATGTTACCGATGTCACGAACCAGGACACTTCGCTAGGGAATGCAAGAAACCACCGTCAGGGTATGTATCATCCAGGTTCGCGGATATACAGAGCAATGACAGACAGTTGGTTCCCGTCTCTCCTTCCAAGTCAACTACGAGTCCATCAAGCAGCTCAAGCGGGATGTCCATAGCATTGGTGGCCCAACAGCATGAGGGTTTCAACTGGGTAGATGTTACAGCTCAAATGGAAACCTTGAATCTATCCAAGAACAACAACCACTGCATGATGGCGCAGACAACTGAGACGCCCGATCTTTCGAAAACGGTAAATCGAATACTCTGTTCTGATAGTTGTCGTTTTAAATTATCACAAAGGCGCGCCCACAATTCAACTCTAGTAGCTGAATATCAACAAGTTGCGTCACAAAACATCGCCCTTAAACATAAGAACAAGCTTCTTATGGAGAAGGTCGAAGCTCAGAAACAGGATGTGGCTCAGCTAAAGCTAGACTTGAACCAACAGCAATGTTGGGTCTACGACTACAAGCTAAAACTAGCTAAAAAGGACGTAGAACTCCAAGCAGCCTTAGCCAAGCTGACTTCTTTGACTGGGAAGCTTCCTGAAAACGAAATAAACATTAAGAAATTTGAAACTTCCAGTAAATTGGTCAAGGACTTATGTGACCTCCAGCTTATTTATCAAAAGAATTTTACTAAAGGAATTGGGTACAATAGGGCGCCTCCACCATATAATCATAACTATACTAGAATGCCTGAATTTGAGGAAGAGGTAGAAAATGCTGAAAAATGATGTATGGTAAACCGCCAGATTATTTATCCAAACCATGGATGCTCTATTACCCAAAGTTCTCCAAAACCACTGAACTCAAGAGAGATGATGTCTTTGTGGCTTCTACATCACTTCCTTGTGAAAATGGTAATCGTCCCTCTGAAAGTACAGATAGATTGGAGAAAGAAGTGCCTGAGGGAGAAGCATCCTCCACAAAATCTAACGAAAAAGAATCTTCTGATACTCAAACTAAAGTTGTGAACGATACTAATGTGTCTAATTCATGTGCAGAAGAAATTTTAGTTGAGGATATCACACAGAGTGATGAAGAGGAATGTCTGAATACACTTTCAGACAATTCAGCTGATGATTAAGCTTTTTATAAACCTGGCTTTGACATTTTAAATCAATTTCTTGCTGAACAATTTGCATGCTCAAACAATGTTGGTTGTGTTGAGAATTTAGACAGTATTAATTCCAGTTTTTCATCAAATACTGATGTTTTGAATGATGCTAATAACTGTGATAACTTGTGTGATGAGAAAATGAATTTAGCTGCAGGTTCTGCATCAACAGATGATTCGGCTTCATCAACTTCAGCTGAGGATACCAAATGTACATATTCAGCTGAGGATACCGAATGTTCATCTTCAGAGGCCTCGTCTGTTGATACATCTCCTAGGGTTGACAGTGTGAACGTCGACCAACCAACCGTTTCTGTAAATGTTGATGGTGACATAATTCTAGAAGACTTGGGCGACTCAACATAAGGGACTGATTCTAAAACGACAGAAAATGAACACACTTTTCCTGATGATTTAAATGAAAATATTAAACCTGATCTTGAATCGGAACCTCAAACTTCTCAAAATTGTGAGGTTCCACAGTCATTTGCTGAAATTTCAGAACAGGATGTCCCTGTAGAGCCACTCGTGTCCTCTACAGAATCTGTCACGAAGTGTGATTTGAAGAGTAAGACTATAAAGAGGAGAACACGCCGATCTAAGAAGAAGAAAATCAAACAAGCCTCTATCAAAACTGCAACGGCAACTGCTGAGTCTTCTCATCAAACTGAGGAATCAACTCAGCAGTCACACACTGAATCTGTTAAGCAGCCATCTGAACAGATATCAGTTAAAATTTTGCCAAAAGCTCCATGTTCAAAATCCTTTAATTCAAATCACAAAACTAACAAGTGTGCTGATGGTTATACGCAGGACACCGTCAAGACCAAGACCGTGCATCACCCGTCAGTACCCGCCAACAAGAAACTGACAGACAAATTGCCCAGAATTTCCCAAGCTGAACGGACTGTTTTCTTCCAGAAGAGGCAGACCTGTTTCAATTGTGGATCTCCTGGGCACATTGCTCGAATTGTCAAAAGACCTTTACCTCTTTCAAAACTTTTTATTCCAGACATCAGAAGGCTATGCCTAATCGCCCACTTGAGGCTTGATTTATGGCTAAGTCTTGATCAAGACTGGAACTTGGCCAAGAAAAATTATGTTAAACCGTCGAGACCTTCATCTTCCCAGAATCCCTCTAGCACTCCAAGGATTGAGCAGAGGTCTGATTCGGTAACCTGGAGGCCTAAGTCAGTGGCCAAGAATCAGTCTACTACCCCACTGACTAATAAATCAAAAGCATCATCAACCTCATCCTCAACTAATCTGATCTTTCATGAGGTTACTTATGTTGATACTAACGGCAAGCCCAGATCTTCTATGGCCTGGGTTCCCGTTTCTAACTAGAACCTGTTGAAGTGCAGGAACAGCTCTGGCGCGCTCTTGATTGATTATGGTATATTGATAGCGGCTGTTCCAGGCACATGACAGGAGACATCTCGCAGTTGAATGACATTCAGTTTTTCGATGGCGGGTTTGTTTCCTTTGCAGTTGGAGAAACAGGGAAAATCACAATGAGAGGAACTGTTTGCAATGGAGCCCTAAGCTTTAAGAATGTCAATTATGTGCCAGAATTGAAGCACAGTCTATTGAGTGTGTCTCAACTCTGCACAATCATTTGGATGTTCTCTTCACAAAGAAAGGATGTTATGTGCTAAAATCGGGTTTAATCATTCCAGATGATTGGATTCTTCTAAAAGCTGGACGTAAAGGAAACGCGTATGTAATTGATATGAACCAGGCTCCTTGTGACAAGCTAACTTGCCTTTTCTCTTCGACAGCCGAACATGACGCCATGCTATGGCATTGCAGACTGGGTCACATCAACATGAAGAATTTAAATCGTCTAGCAAAAGGTGGTTTAGTCAGAGATCTACCAGTTCGTGACTTCATGCAGATCGAAAAATGTGAATCATGCGCGTGTGGGAAACAACATCGACAGCCGCACAAAACCAAAGTCGTACCCTCCACTTCTTAGGTCTTAGAACTGCTCTATATGGATCTCTTCGGTCCAACAGACATACGCAACATTGGAGGGAAGGCTTACTGTCTGATTATTATTGATGACTACTCTCGATTCACCTGGGTTTTCTTTCTCACACACAAAAGTGAAACCGCTGAGCTAGTCAAACAATTTGTCACTCTTATGGAAAACCAGACAGATTCTACGGTAAAGGCTATTCAGTGTGATAATGGGACATAGTTTAAGAATCTTACCTTAAACTCTTTCTGCTCCTCCAAGGGGACTGACCGACTGTTCAGCGCAGCCAGAACCCCACAAAAAAATGGGGTTGCAGAACGCAAAAATCCCACACTTATTGAAGCTGCACGCACTATGCTGTTAGAATCCGAGTTACCTCTCATTTTCTTGGCAGAAGCACTTAACACTGCATGCTATATTAAGAATCATGCCCTGATCAATAAATGCCACATGAAGACTCCATACGAAGTGGATGAACGTCGCAAACCTTCGGTCAAGCATTTCCGCAAATTCGGATGTCCTTGTGTTCTCCTGCTCATGGACGCTAAAGGAAAGTTTTAAGCACGCGGGGATCCTTGCATTTTCGTTGGTTATTCTAAAAATACGTCATATCGGGTTTATAACAAGATCAAGAAGATGGTAGTTGAAACCTACAATGTGGGTTGGCTGGAGGAAAATCCCAAGGACAAACGCATTGGTCCTGACTGGTTGTATGACTACTCCACTTTATTTAATCATTTTGATGTGTCTTCTAATGTGCCTGCAGGTAATAGTTCGAATTCTATCCTTACAACGGTGCCCATTACTTCTGACGATGATGCTGACGCTGTCGCACTAAATGAGACTTTAAAGCAGCTAAGTATGGATCCTCCTGGATTCAATGACGCTGTCTCGCCTTCCCCCACAGTTCCGCATTCTCAAGAACCGACTATCTCTTCGCCTGCTCAGACGGATCCTCCTGAAGATGTGGTTTCTGATCCAAAGCCTCCTACGATAAATGAAGGCCTTCCTCCTGATGTTTTAGGCTCCTCTTTGTTTCCTGAGCCTACTCCCCTTGATTGTGCGGTGGATTCCTCACCACATACTTCTACTGGTGCCTCTGTTGAGGGGGAGACATCTGGAGTCGCTTTAGCTACTTTGACCAACTTGCAAACAGATGTTCTGGTTCCAGCTACCCGAATACCACAGCATTTACAACGTGATCACCCTGTTGAGAATATTATTGGTCCTGTCAACGCTACTGTTCGCACACGCAGCCAATCTGGAGATATCAATACATGTCTTTATTCTTGCTTTATTTCCCAAATTGAACCTAAAAGTATTGATGTTGCCTTGTAGGAACCAGGCTGGGTTGATGCCATGCACGAGGAACTCAATCAATTTGAAAGGCTTGGTGTTTGGCAATTGGTGAAGCTACCTCAGGGCAAGCGTGCTCTTGGAACTCGCTGGGTTTTCCGCAACAAGCAGGATGACACTGGAGTTATTGTTCAGAATAAAGCTAGACTGGTGGTTCAGGGATTTCGATAGATTGAAGGTTTAGATTATGATGAGGTCTATGCACTTGTCGCGCGTTTGGAGGCTATACACATTTTCTTGGCATACGCATCTTACATGGATTTAACTGTCTATCAAATGGATGTCAAGACTGCGTTTCTATACGGCAAGGTGAAAGAGGAAATCTACGTGGCACAACCACCGGGCTTTACTGATCATGACAAGCTAGATTATGCTTACAAACTAGACAAGGCTTTGTATGGGTTGCATCAAGCACCTCGCGCATGGTATGCTACTCTTACAGAGCATCTGCTTGCTCATGACTACACACGGGGAACCATTGACCAAACTCTGATTATCAAACGCGTTGGGACATTATTCTCGTCCAAATATACATTGATGATATTATTTTTGGTTCCACCAATAATGGTTTATGTCGTGAATTCGAAGAAATCATAAAGAAGAAATTTGAGATGAGCTCATTGGGGGAGATGACCATGTTTTTAGGACTTCAAGTTCATCAGAACCCTTAGGGTATACTCACTCATCAAGGAAAATATGTCCACGATGTTCTTGCCAAATTCAAGCTTACAGATTCAAAGCCTATGGCTTCCCCTATTGCAGAACGGCCTCTGCTAAATGAAGATGCTGAAGGAACTCCTGTTAATCCTACTATGTATCGCTCAATGATCGGATCACTCATGTATCTCACTGCTAGTTGGCCAGATTTCATGTTTGCCGTCTGCAGTGTGCTCGTTATCAAGCTACTCCTAAACTTTCTCATTTACATGCTGTTAAAAGAATTTTTACGTAGCTCAAATGGGCTCCATCACTGGGCCTCTAGTATCCTAAAAGTTCTGAATTTGAACTGTTTGCTTTCTCTAACAGCAATCTTGGAGGTACAGATAGGGACATGCGCTCAACTTCGGCTGGTTGCCAATTTCTGGGAGATCGCTTAATTTCGGGGCAATGCAAGAAGCAACAGACGGTTTCGCTCTCCACTGCAGAAGCATAATATGTTGCAGCCTCTGCTTACTGCTCCCAGGTTTTATGAATGCAACATCAGCTTGCGGATTACGGTTTGACTTATCTAAACACAACAATTTATTGTGATAATGATGTCGCGATCCAAATACTTAAAAACCCTGTTTTCCACTCCAAAACCAAGCACATAAACATTAAAGTTCGTTTTATCCGCGATTGCTATGAAAAGGGTCTCGTAAAGCTTGAGCAAATCCATACTGATGCAAATGTGGCGGATTTGTTCACGAAACCCGTTAGCAACGCGCGTTTTCAAGTGCTTGTGGATCTTCTTAAAATGATTTGGTTTTCTACCTAGGTATCTGTTGTCTTCGTGTTTGTTTACTGTTCTTCTTTTCTTTTCATTGCTTCATAAATTTGTTCATATATATGCACAAATTTAGGGGGATAAATCTTAAAAAAAAGTGGTTTTGCAAGGATAGGGAAATTAAATGAATATTCGTGATAAAATGTTTGACTAACACATGTAAGGTATAGAAGCGGAAAAGATTTGGATCGAAAGTGATGTGTCAGTAGGTCTAAAACTCAACCGGATGGGGAAAGTCAAATGATATAAACATAACGAACTATGTACTCAGTGGGTCACTTGCTGTAGGCGTATGATTTTATGGTCTTAAATCTTGCGTTGATAGATAGCCAACATCTGAGGTTTCGGGTTTTTATGCTGTTGAGTTATATGGGGATATCTTGACTGCCTTCTGTTGCATCCAGATTATATGCAGACCTAGGCACAATCAGGATATCTTTGTAAAAGAGTCAAAATGGAAAGGCCAAAACCTAAGAGAACAAAAGTTCCTTCCTAAGTTCTTACGTACCTCATAAGGTATTTGCCTAACCCTCATCAGTCACTATTGGTCTCTCTGCTGTACGGAAGTACTGACCTGTTCACCAATAGCTTGATGTTGTAAAATAAAGGATGACCACGGTATACTCACCTGCTACGATGAACTGTTGTGCTTACCTTGATCGCGGGGGTATGTCATGGTATGGGACACACGAGTATCTTAGTATAATATACCTTAAGCGTATCATAATGCCTGAACTACAATGGTTGAGTTATAGATTTAAGTGGACAAGTACATTGACAATCGCTTAGACCAACTGAACCTGCTCATACTGAAAAAGTTCCTTAGTTAGCTTTTAAAACGATTTGATCCCTTAGCAAGGCTGTGTTAAATGTTTATGTCTGTTTTAATTAGTTCTTCTTGTGAAATGTTAAAAGATGGTTGGATGCTTGGTTAGTTTACTTGATGAATTTTGGTGGGATGTTTTCTGTCAAGAGATATTGGACTGGCCCAGTGTGCTTTGGGATTTGGGCCAGCCTAATGAAATTGGTTTAAAGTCTGAAAACTGGAAACTTATGTTACTATTCTGAATTGGGCTTCCTTGGGCCAAAAGGGTTACCGTTCTGGATTGGGCTTTTCCGGAAAGGCCCATTTGGATCATTCTTGACAGGCCCACTGTGTTACTGTTCCGGATTGGGCCTGTCACAAGCCCAATCCGAATTTAAAATCCCAGGCCCAAGCCCATTTCGGAAATATATATTGGCATCATTGATTTCATTTTGGATTATCCGAAATCTGAATTAGTATTGTCTTCTCTGATTCTCTCTCTTTCGAATTGTACATTTCGGGCAGCTCATTCCGGATTAGGTACAACTGCAGTTAACATATGTATTCCAGATGAAATTAATGAATATTTAATGCATTTCGGATCGTATTCCGGGTTGATCTTCAAGTTCAAAGCATTTTGGATTACATTCCGGATTGGTATTCATCCGAAATGATGAACTCGGATATCATTTCGGATTGGATCTTCATCCGGAATGCATATCTATCCGAGATACAAAATATAATCCGGATTGCATCTTTGACCATGTTGTTTGACCTCCTTCAATCCGGATTGATGAAAGGGTTCATTCCGGATTCATTTTGAACTGTCAGTAATCCGGATGTGAAGTTTTTGAACCTTTTCAACTGTTGAACCCCTTAATTAATTTGAACTAGTATTAATTTGAACCTTGACTTCTGTTTGACCTATCCAGTTAGTCTTTAACTGCTATTGTAACATCTGTCGAAAAACGGGTTTTCAAAACCCGCTTCGTTTATTAATCGAATAATCAGTTTCAAATTTTCGTTGCTCATTTAATGCTTATTTTAATTTTAAACAATACATAACTAATAAAAATTTTAGAATATGGAAATTAAAATTGTTAGAAAATAAAAATTAAGCAATTAAAAATAAAAAATGGGCTGCCGGGTTTCGAACCCGGGTCAGCCGGTAGACTTAATCATCAAACATGTAACCACTCCGCCACTTGCTGTTTTGTTGTGTAATCAGGGAAACAATAAAACTTAACTCCACCTGTGAATCATCCGTTTGCGCCAAAACTGAAACCGCTCAACGGCTCTCAACGGTTCAGACTGTTGAAGTTCGATATTACTGATTATAACCGATAAACCCACGTTCTTAATCAATTCAGTCTTTAGTGAACTTGAATTCATATGATTTTCAGGTTTAATAACCGAAATCATTTACTTCCTGATTTTCACCGGCAATATCATCATCTCGCGACTCAAAAACACTCACAGAACCTCCAATTTCATTTTCGCTTTATTTTCAGTTCGTCGGAATCGCTATCTGATATCACCGGACTTTCGCCGGAAAACCGTGACACTCATCAAAACGGTAAATTTCTCAATTCTTTCATCTTCTATCTATTGTTAGACTTTTACTAACTCAAACCCTTCAATCAGAATCGGTCCCAGACGACGATACCGAATAATCTGCAATCGCCGGAAAACTTCTGAAAATTTCTAAATCACGCTGTGAATCGGTATGAGCATCTAAACTCTCTGATAACTCTTGTTTAGTCATTCAATTCCACAATTAGTTAATCAAAACTGTTAATTGGTCCGCTCAGACGGAGTTCATAAAACAGAGCTGACGACTTTGCTGGAGTTCTAAGAAAAGTCATCACTCCGGTACGTTCATTCCCAAAACCTTCCCTATCCATTTCATTTTAATCAGTCATATGTCCGTCAATCGAATTAAACAGGAACAGTAGAATAAATCGTTGTCTGTGTTGTTAACGAAGAAGATGAAGTTTAGACTGTGTATAAATTTAATATAAATCGGATTATATCTCGGGTTAGACACACAGTCCAGCGGTGGACTGTGTGCATTTGAATCATAGAGATACCGGGTTCGAGTCTGTCCATGTTCCGATTCGTCACAATATTCAGACTTTTTATAAAACCCAAATACGGAAACTTCTAGTTAGTATATAAGAGAAATAAAAACAAGTGTTTTAACCAGGTTAGACACACAGTCCAGCGGTGGACTGTGTGCAACGTTAAACAACAGGTCCCGGGTTCGAGACCTGTTATACACACCGGTCCGATATAATTAAAATCCTTTTTAAAATAAATGAATTTTGAATAAAATAAATAGTATATAAATATAATTAAAAACAGAAATATTTCGGGTTAGACACGTAGCTCAATTGGTAGAGCTGCGTGCACGCGTACGGGAGGTCTCGGGTTCGAGCCTCACCCAGCGCATACATACACACGTCCGAACTGGTCAACAGTCAACAGTCAAAGTCAATGGTCAACGGTCAACCCAAAAAGTCAACATTTTTTTATATTATTTAATTTAAAAATCAATTAAAAATACTTAAAAATAATGTTTTTAAAGTTAGAAAATAACCTTAAACTCACAAAAATAAACCTAAAAACCTTATTAAAATTGTTAATAAAATCCACTTATTTACCGTACCTTTTAGTTATTATTTAGGTTAGTTAATCCTCGTCGATCAACCCTCTAAACTCGTACGCATTCAACATCATCAACCGAACGCACCCAATGTGAGTGAACCTCTACAAATTCCCCGTTTTAATCACATTTTGGGGTGTATCATGTGTATTATTATTTACTACATTTAAACACTTGTGCATCCATCATATTTATGATCAAATGTGTATTCAATATGTATCAACTGTTTGTGTGGTTAATGTTTAGATTAAATTTATCATTTTCAGTACATTCATCATCATAGGCCGCCGCTCCCCATTACCTATGAGCGTGAGCCGTTCCCCATTACCTATGAGCGTGAACGAGGCGTTGCCAACATACGATCGGCTCCGTTTGATTGAGCCTTGATCGCACATACATCATCATAGGCCGTCCGTTCCCCATTACTTATGAGCGTGAACGTGACGTTGCCAACATATACATTATCATTCATGTCATATAATCATGCAAGGTGGATTATTATTGTTATTGTTATTTTTATTGTTATTGATATTGTTATCGTTATTGTTATTGTATGTTTATTTACATTTGCTCACATATGATTATTGCACAATTTTTCCATATTAAATATAACAAGAAATCAATAATAAATGTTTTTCTAACAAGGTTCGCTCGCCAACTTTTGTTGACCCAAAAACCCCCATTTTTACACATGATACAGGTGATCCAGTTGCAGCAAGAAACATATAGGATGGCTTAGAAGAATAAATCGGTTTAGACTTTGGATTGTTTGTTTAGTTACTTTTTCTTTGTAATTGTATGAGCTTGTTTGGAATATTGAGGATGAAATTTTGAATTTAATAAATATGAAACATATTAGTAAACATCATGAGCTTTGGTGATAACCCAATTATGTCCCGACTCTTATTCCGCTGCGGGTCGGGGTGTGACAGATTGGTATCAGAGCCATGACTATAGGGATATAGGATAGGTTATTAGACCCTTAGAGCCTATACTATAGTTGATTAGAATTTTTAAATTGTTTGTGTGTTACATACAAAATTCATGATGTTTATATGCTTTATGTTTATTGTTACATTCAATGTTGCAAGCATGTTCATAAGTACATATTATTATACAATGCCTATCATGAATCATATTCTCATAACATATCATATCCATGAGAGCACACACCACACAATTGCCATGACTTTTGCAACGATTTTTGTATTTTCAAATCACATCAAAGTGAGTTCTCATGACGGGCATGTAGTAACTGGAAGGGTACAAGTACCGGTAGTTGGAACGTCCTGTCTAGGCTTGGCATTCGTATAAATCAAAATAAAGGACCGGTTTGCCTACCTGGGGACTAACGATGAGAGTACGAAGGACCTATTAGGCCAAAGCATGCTATACCAAACGTCGTGTGAGCTAACCCCACTTTGAGTTGTCATTGTGTCTACACCTGGACACCCTCCGACCAGACATCTCGACATATTTCATGGTTTTCATTCGGGTGATGCGAGTGTTAAACCGCCAATACCAATGTGAATCTTACTAAGCCAATAGTCATAGGGGCCCACATGACTATACAGGTGAAGGTATGGTGGACATTGGAGGCCCAAACATGAGCAAACCCAAGACATCTTATGGATGTAGTTGCATTATTGATGTTTGTGTTATTTTTATTTTTTTAAGACACATGACACCTAAAAAGACTCCTTAAACTCACAATCTTCTTATTAATGTTCCTGTAGATGTCGGCTAGGCAGCAACGTGGAGGTAGAAGGTCAGGACGATCAAACGAACGCTTGGCCACCCAAATCGCAAAACAAATGGCCGCGGTGCTTCCTGACATCGTAGTTCAAGTCCAACAAGCTCTCGCCGCAAATCCCATCAATCCTCCCCAGCAAGAAGACCAGAATGTTGACAACCCTCCCTCCAAAAAGTGCTCATACAAACACTTCAAGTCTTGCGATCCCCCGAAATTTGAAGGGACCGAAGGTGTCACTGCTCTCCTCCACTGGTTTGAGGAAATGGAAAACACCTTCCTCAATTGCGATTGTCCCGAGGATCGCAAGGTACGTTACGCAACCGGGAGACTATTTGGGGTAGCTCTTACCTGGTGGAATATAGAAAAAGGTAAGAGAGGAATCGAGGATGCAATGGCCTTAACGTGGGAGGAGTTAAGGGAAATCATGACGAGACGCTTCTGTCCAAGAAGCGAGATCAAAAAGTTAGAGGATGAATTTCACTCGTTGAAGCAAAAGGAGGGAGATCACACTTCCTACAACAAGAGGTTTTTAGAGTTGAACCAAATGGTCCCTAACTTGTTCACCCCAGTTTACCGCTTAGTCGAACACTATACTCAAGGCCTCCCCTCGAAAATTCAAGACTCAGTTCTCAGCACTTCGCCTGCAACTCTCGAAGCTGCTATGGAACTAGCTACCGAGCTTACCGAGAATCGTATTCGCAACGGCAAATTTAAGGACGAGAAAAAGAAAGCCCCCGTTGAGGGCCAAACTTCCAACCATTCCACCTCCTCCTCAAAGTTTGCTAATAAGAGGAAACGAAACACCAGAAACTTTGCTGTCACACAAACAAATTTCCCTATCCCTGCTGCACCCATCACTCAAGTTGCCCCCTTACCTGCACCATATAAAAGCCATACTCCGGTCCATACCCAAAATGCAATCGTTGCCAATACCATCACTTTCCGGATCATCCCTGCCAGCATTGCACCGGCTGTGGCCGCGCAGGTCACACCATTCAAACCTGTCGCGTACTTCAGCGAACGAACCGCCATCAGCCCTCAACCCAAGCCCACCATCAGATAGTGGGTCAAGCCCAACAACCTTTACTACTACCACCTACCCAACATGTAGCCCAATCCTACTACCAACCCAACTATCCCATGGTGCAACCTATGCGGGCTTGTTACAACTGTGGAGACCCGAACCACTTCAGGAACACCTGTCCACGCCTGGTGAATATCATCCATGCTCAAGCTCAAGCTAATCCAGTAAACCAGGCTAACCAAACTCCTCCACCTGCAAGAGGAAGAGCTTTTAACATCAACGCCAATCAAGCTAGGGTTGACAACAATGTGGTTAACGGTACGTTTCTCATCAATGGTAGTTATGCATCCATGTTATTTGATACTGGCGCGGATAAAAGTTTTGTGTCCTTAGAATTTGAACCCATCCTCAACCAAACTCGAGATAAACTCATGGAATCCATAACGGTAGAAGTTGCTGACGGAAAACCGGTCTCATTAAACTCTATTATACGAAATTGTACTCTCACCCTAAACGATCACGATTTTCCAGTTGACCTCATACCTATGAAGTTGGGAAGTTTCGACATTATAATTGGTATGGACTGGCTCAGCCAACATCATGCTGAAGTTGTATGCCGCGAAAAGTTTATACGCATTCCTCTTACAAACGGTCAGACCCTACGAATCTTTGGAGAAACCCCTTCGAAAGGGCTCAAATTAATGTCCTGTCTTCAAGCCCGAAAATATCTTCGCAAGAATTATGTCGCATTTCTAACTCATGTCGTCAAAAAGGGAACCAAGGAGAAGAAACTTGAAGACATCCCAGTAGTAAAAGATTTTCCGCAAATTTTTCCTGACGACATTTCAGGACTTCCACCTGTGAGAGAAGTCGAATTCCGCATTGATCTTATACCTGGAGCTACACCAGTTGCAAAATCTCCTTATAGGTTAGCCCCATCCGAAATGCAAGAGCTAGCCAGTCAGCTGACTGACAAAGGATTCATACGTCCTAGCTCATCGCCTTGGGGTACACCTGTCCTTTTTGTGAAGAAGAAAGATGGAACGTTTCGCATGTGTATCGACTACAGAGAACTCAACAAGTTAACGGTCAAGAACCGCTACCCATTACCTCGCATCGATGATCTTCTTGACCAACTTCAAGGCGCCAGCTGTTTTTCAAAAATCGACCTTCGTTCTGGTTATCATCAACTCAGAGTACAAGAAGAAGACGTCCCAAAGACCCCCTTCCGAACTCGTTATGGTCATTATGAATTCATGGTCATGCCATTTGGTCTAACCAACGCTCCAGCTGTCTTCATGGATCTAATGAACAGAGTCTGCAAACCCTATCTCGATCGCTTTGTTATAGTCTTCATCGATGACATTCTCATTTACTCAAAGTCTAAGTCTGATCATGAACGACACTTTCGACTCATCCTTACACTCTTAGGGAATGAAAAACTCTATGCCAAATTCTCCAAATGCGAATTCTGGTTAAAAGAGGTACAATTCCATGGACATGTCGTCAATGACAAGGGAATACATGTCGACCCCTCAAAGATCAAAGCAGTACAAGAATGGCAAGCGCCACGTACACCAACCGAAGTAAGGTCATTCCTTGGTTTGGCTGGTTATTATCGCCGTTTCATTGCAAATTTCTCCCGCATCGCTGTACCACTCACGGCTTTAAAACATAATGGAAAACCCTTCATATGGGGACCCAAACAAGAAGAAGCCTTCCAAACCCTTAAACAAAAACTCTGTGACGCACCTATCCTCACTCTTCCTCAAGGTTGTGATGACTTCGTGGTTTATTGCGACGCGTCAGGGCAAGGACTAGGCTGTGTTCTAATGCAAAGAGGAAAGGTGATAGCTTATGCTTCTAGACAACTCAAAACTCATGATAAGAACTACACCACCCACGACCTAGAACTTGGAGCTGTTGTGTTCGCTCTTAAGATATGGAGACATTACCTCTACGGTACTAAGTGTGAAATATACACTGATCTCAAGAGCCTCCAACATATCTTCAACCAAAAAGAGTTAAACATGAGGCAACGGAGATGGGTCGAACTTCTTAATGACTACGACTGCGAAATTCGGTATCATCCTGGCAAGGCAAATGTGGTGGCCGATGCACTCAGTCGAAAGGGTTATGCGAACTCCATTCGTCTTCTATGTTCGCAAATCATAACCGACATCAAAGATCAAATTCGAGAAGCCCAACATGTTTCAGTAACGGAAAACGACGTACGAAAGGAGCTGTCTTGTGGAGCTGAACTTAGAATCAAAACGAAATCCGACGGCATTCTGTACTATCTAGATCGTATATGGATTCCCGATCACAATAACCTTCGTGATTTCCTTATGAATGAGGCGCACAAAACACGATACTCTATACACCCAGGAGCCGACAAGATGTATCAAGACCTTCGATACACCTACTGGTGGCCTTGAATGAAAAAGGATATTGCTGTTTTTGTTTCCAAGTGCCTTACATGTTCCAAAGTAAAAGCTGAACATCAAAGACCCTCAGGACTTCTGGTCCAACCTGAAATACCTGTATGGAAGTGGGAAAACATAACCATGGACTTCATTACCGGGTTACCTCACACTTCTGGTGGGTATGACACTATATGGGTAATCATTGATCGTCTTACAGAATCAGCTCACTTCATTCCGATTCGCGAGGACTTCAAGAATGAGAAGTTAGCTCGTATCTACATCAGCGAGATCGTAAGCCGGCATGGTGTACCGTTAAGCATTATTTCAGATCGTGATGGTCGTTTCACTTCACGAACATGGCAAGTCGTACAAGCCGCTTTGGGTACACGATTAGACCTCAGTACCGCTTATCATCCTCAAACTGATGGACAATCTGAACGCACCATCCAAACTCTTGAAGATATGCTTCGAGCATGTGTCATAGACTTCAAGGGAAATTGGGACGCTCATCTACCATTAGTTGAATTTTTGTACAACAACAGCTATCATTCAAGTATCAGCATGGCACCTTTTGAAGCTTTATATGGTCGTAAGTGCTGATCTCCAGTATGTTGGCACGAAATTGGAGAAGCTCAAATCACCGGTCCAGAACTAATTCAAGAAACAACAGACAAGATCCATCAAATTCGAAACAATCTTCTAGCGGCACAAAGTCGTCAAAAGAGTTATGCAAACAAACGACGAAAGCCTTTGGAGTTTAACATTGGTGATCATGTACTTTTAAAAGTATCACCGTGGAAGGGAGTAGTTCGTTTTGGCCAGAAGGGCAAGCTAGCACCACGCCTACGTAGGACCTTTCAAGATACTCGAAAGGGTAGGACCTGTAGCATACAAGCTTGATCTACCAGAAGAACTCAACAGAATTCACCCCACATTCCACGTATCAAACTTGAAGAAGTGCCTCGCCGATGAAAACCTCCATATTCCCCTGGAAGATATTCAGATCGATGAATCTATGCATTTCATTGAAAGACCAGTAGAGATCATGGACTTCGGAGAAAGACGTTTAAGATGAAGTCGTATTCCAATTGTAAGGGTACGCTGGGAGTCGAAACGAGGACCTAAGTTTACTTGGGAACGTGATGACTCAATGCGCGAAAAATACCCGCATCTTTTTCCTGTTACCACTACTACTTCAATTTCGGGACGAAATTTCTAAAAGTAGGGGATACTGTAACATCTGTCGAAAAACGGGTTTTCAAAACCCGCTTCATTTATTAATCGAATAATCAGTTTCAAATTTTCGTTGCTCATTTAATGCTTATTTTAATTTTAAACAATACATAACTAATAAACATTTTAGAATATGGAAATTAAAATTGTTAGAAAATAAAAATAAAGCAATTAAAAATAAAAAATGGGCTGCCGGGTTTCGAACCCGGGTCAGCCGGTAGATTTAATCATCAAACATGTAACCACTCCGCCACTTGCTGTTTTGTTGTGTAATCAGGGAAACAATAAAACTTAACTCCACCTGTGAATCATCCGTTTGCGCCAAAACTGAAACCGCTCAACGGCTCTCAACGGTTCAGACTGTTGAAGTTCGATATTACTGATTATAACCGATAAACCCACGTTCTTAATCAATTCAGTCTTTAGTGAACTTGAATTCATATGATTTTCGGGTTTAATAACCGAAATCATTTACTTCCTGATTTTCACCGGCAATATCATCATCTCGCGACTCAAAAACACTCACAGAACCTCCAATTTCACTTTCGCTTTATTTTCAGTTCGTCGGAATCGCTATCTGATATCACCGGACTTTCGCCGGAAAACCGTGACACTCATCAAAACGGTAAATTTCTCAATTCTTTCATCTTCTATCTATTGTTAGACTTTTACTAACTCAAACCCTTCAATCAGAATCGGTCCCAGACGACGATACCGGATAATCTGCAATCGCCGGAAAACTTCTGAAAATTTCTAAATCACGCTGTGAATCGGTATGAGCATCTAAACTCTCTGATAACTCTTGTTTAGTCATTCAATTCCACAATTAGTTAATCAAAACTGTTAATTGGTCCGCTCAGACGGAGTTCATAAAACAGAGCTGACGACTTTGCTGGAGTTCTGAGAAAAGTCATCACTCCGGTACGTTCATTCCCAAAACCTTCCCTATCCATTTCATTTTAATCAGTCATATGTCCGTCAATCGAATTAAACAGGAACAGTAGAATAAATCGTTGTCTGTGTTGTTAACGAAGAAGATGAAGTTTAGACTGTGTATAAATTTAATATAAATCGGATTATATCTCGGGTTAGACACACAGTCCAGCGGTGGACTGTGTGCATTTGAATCATAGAGATACCGGGTTCGAGTCTGTCCATGTTCCGATTCGTCACAATATTCAGACTTTTTATAAAACCCAAATACGGAAACTTCCAGTTAGTATATAAGAGAAATAAAAACAAGTGTTTTAACCAGGTTAGACACACAGTCCAGCGGTGGACTGTGTGCAACGTTAAACAACAGGTCCCGGGTTTGAGACCTGTTATACACACCGGTCCGATATAATTAAAATCCTTTTTAAAATAAATGAATTTTGAATAAAATAATAGTATATAAATATAATTAAAAACATAAATATTTCGGGTTAGACACGTCGCTCAGTTGGTAGAGCTGTGTGCACGCGTACGGGAGGTCTCGGGTTCGAGCCTCACCCAGCGCATACATACACACGTCCGAACCGGTCAACAGTCAAAGTCAATGGTCAACGGTCAACCCAAAAAGTCAACATTTTTTTTATATTTTTATTTATTTATTTAATTTAAAAATCAATTAAACATACTTAAAAATAATGTTTTTAAAGTTAGAAAGTAACCTTAAACTCACAAAAATAAACCTAAAAACCTTATTAAAATTGTTAATAAAATCCACTTATTTACCGTACCTTTTAGTTATTATTTAGGTTAGTTAATCCTCGTCGATCAACCCTCTAAACTCGTACGCATTCAACATCATCAACCGAACGCACCCAATGTGAGTGAACCTCTACAAATTCCCCGTTTTAATCACATTTTGGGGTGTATCATGTGTCTTATTATTTACTACATTTAAACACTTGTGCATCCATCATATTTATGATCAAATGTGTATTCAATATGTATCAACTGTTTGTGTGGTTAATGTTTAGATTAAATTTATCATTTTCAGTACATTCATCATCATAGGCCGCCGCTCCCCATTACCTATGAGCATGAGCCGTTCCCCATTACCTATGAGCGTGAACGAGGCGTTGCCAACATACGATCGGCTCCGTTTGATTGAGCCTTGATCGCACATACATCATCATAGGCCGTCCGTTCCCCATTACCTATGAGCGTGAACGTGACGTTGCCAACATATACATTATCATTCATGTCATATAATCATGCAAGGTGGATTATTATTGTTATTGTTATTTTTATTGTTATTGATATTGTTATCGTTATTGTTATTGTATGTTTATTTACGTTTGCTCACATATGATTATTGCACAATTTTTCCATATTAAATATAACAAGAAATCAATAATAAATGTTTTTCTAACAAGGTTCGCTCGCCAACTTTTGTTGACCCAAAAACCCCCATTTTTACACATGATACAGGTGATCCAGTTGCAGTAAGAAACATATAGTATGGCTTAGAAGAATAAATCGGTTTAGACTTTGGATTGTTTGTTTAGTTACTTTTTCTTTGTAATTGTATGAGCTTGTTTGGAATATTGAGGATGAAATTTTGAATTTAATAAATATGAAACATATTAGTAAACATCATGAGCTTTGGTGATAACTCAATCAAGTCCCGACTCTTATTCCGCTGCGGGTCGGGGTGTGACAGCTATATTGTTAAACTCCGTTAACTTCCATTAGTTGGATTTAACTTGGTTGATTTTTGACAGATATGGTGGAAGAAGCTTTTGACGCGGTGATGCTGGTTGAGGAGCAATTCCACAACCAGGCCGGGTATCTCTCAGACCCGCCTGCAGAGTTCTTTCAGGAATTTCAGGCGATGATAGTGGGGCTCAACGCTTGCAAGATTGCATATGCCCTCCTTGCTAACCCTGTGATATATAGAGATCTAGTCCATTCGTTTTGGAAAAGAGCACGTATTAAGCCGAGGGGTGAAGATGGTAGACCATTTATATGTTCGCAGATTCAAGGGAAAGAGATTGTGGTGAACGAAGCTAGTGTGAGGGAGGTGCTGCAGCTGACAGATACTTTCAGTGATCCAACCACTTACGCTAAAGAAAAGGTGCTGCCAATGCTTATGGAGATGGGATATGAGGGTTCTTATCTGCCACTGTTGAAGAAAATGTTTCCGGCATACTGGAGGTTACTCATGAACATGTTCATGCAGTGTGTGTCGGAAAACAAGGGCGGTCTGGATCAGCCAAATCAAGCCCAGACATTTATGATAGTTTCGTTAGTCATGGACTAGAAGTATAACTATTCTTGTTATATCTTCGATAACATGAAGAAAATCTTAGAGCAGTCCAAGAAGCGGATGTTCCTGTTATACCCACGTTTTGTCCAGCTCATACTTGACGCCCGCTATCCTGATTTAGCAAAAGATACTACAGATGCCAACATGTTGAATATGAAGCCGATGGGGCCTACTATTTTTGCTACAATGAAGAAGAACCGCTCTACGTCAAAGACGGTGTTTGTAGGTCATTTTCCTCTGAAGAAGTTCGGGAAGTTTTCTGAAGTTGTAGGTTTGCATGTTCCACCACCTCCTCCTCCTCCAGTAAACGCTATAGTGGCCGAAGAACACAACATACCTAAAGAAAAGGAGATAGAGGTAGAGGATTTAGTCACTGATGATGAAGATGATGTTGGCCAAGCCTTTCTTGACGATCTTGATGAGTTTAATGCAACTTTGACTCCCGCTTTGCCAGAGTTGTCGTCTGAGAACTTAGAAGCCTTGACCGCTCACTTGAAAGATATCCAAGAGAAACAGGGTGATCCTCCACTCAACATTCCATCTATTGTTGCACCAACCACTCAGATTGAAGAAGATGACGAAGATTAAGAAGATGAGGTACCGTTGATCAAGAGGCGAAGAACTGGGCCGAGCATTTCATCTAGAACACCTGAAGCTCCCGTTGTTTTTACTGTTGCTGCTTCTGATTTGATCACATCTACTGTTGTTGAGGTTACCATTACTGAGGTTACTATTGCTGGATCTGTTGCGCAGACGTTGATGGTTAACACACCTATTTCATCTGCATAGCAAACCGCTCATATCATTACACAGTCCACAGTTGTGTTGATTCCTGCTGACACGGCTTTGCAAATGATGGAATTTGGAGGTAGTTCGTCAGGTGCTGGTGGTTCAGAAGCGGGTGGTAGTGGATTCGGTTATACTGATGATGTTGCTGACGATTATGTGCATAGATCTGAAAAAAGGGCATTCGAGTTCGGGGGATTGGATAGTGATGACGATGATACAGAGGTGGATGTTGTTGATTTGAAGAAACGGGTTGTTGTGTTGGAACAAGATTTATTTTAAAGGATGCTCAGATTGCCTCTCTGCAGAATCGCTTAGACGTTCGAGATCAAACTATTGATCAGCTGTAGGGAGATGTCACGATGCTTATGACTCTTGTGTTTGATTTAAGGGGCAAGCTGTAAAAAAGTTTGGAAGGGAGTTTAGTTATCCTACCGATGATCCGATGAACGTTGAAACTAGACATCGTGCGGCACAGTAGCGTATGGCAGAAGAAACTGAAGAACAGAGGTTGGCAGTTGCGCAGTTGGCAGCCGAACGCCAAGCAGGTCTCGATGATTATATGAGCGATCCACACAGAAAGTTTACGGCTAGTCAGATACGTCTTGCTGATCAAAAGAAGAAGAAGTGGATGGTCTTAATGAAGAATGTTAACGTGAATCCACTGGACGAGAATTTTCAGCTGAAGGATCCAACCAATCAGTCCGAGAGATATGTGATGGAGTTGGGATCAAGTTATTATATTAAGGTGGGAAACAAGTCGAAAGTGCTAAGTTGGATGTTCAATCATGTTAAGAATATGTGGATCATCGTGCGCCAGGATGGAACCCGTGAATACTATTCGAAAGAGTCGCAATTCGAGACATGGACTAAAGTTGCATTGACTGATCTTTTAAGAGCTCCATACACTGATGACGACACTACAGAGCGTGGACCGGGGTGGAGATTCTTTAAGAAGCTTGAACGTGAGGTTAGGAGCGGATTTAAGAATATGAAGACTGCTGAACCGTACTTGAGAGGGGCTAAGGGAGTTCGTGATGCGCACACAGGTAAGAGGTTTAAATCGGTGATGTGGCCGCCAACAGACAAAGAATTAGTTATCCCGGTTGCTCCTACCTTTCCGACCAGAATTCTGAAGAACTTCAACTTTTGGTTATACGATCCTAAAGTCGGAAGTGTTGCTATTGTGGACCAAGGAGAAGCGTTTAGGGTGACCGTTGTGGTGGATCTGGTTAGCTTTCGCGATGAATATTTACAAGTTCTTGCGTCGCATCAGATTAGAACTGCTGAGTTGTACGAGGTTTGTGCTAAAGATTGGACTACTGCGGTTGTTGGTATCATCGCTAGACGTTTAGGTGTGGATGCTCAACCGAAAGACCAATGAAGTAAACCTAGGGGGAGAATGTTGGGATTGGAGCATTAAAGGTTTATTCATTAGGGAGGTATTTGGGCTTTTGGGGTTAATGTTGGCTTCCTAGTGCCTAATGGGCCTAGGGTTGTAATTATGGGCTTAGTGATGCTTATAAATAGTAGGGCTAGGTCATAGAGAAAGGGTTAGAGAGTTGAAAGCAAAAATTTGTATCTGACATCTTTGGTGTATGCAAGTTATAATCATTCAAGTTATTTCTTCTTCCTAATCATAATTTCCGCTATTGATTAGGTTAGTGATACCTATTTGATCCATTTACGGGACTTATAGGTTCCATCATACGGGCTAGGCCCATTTCGCACCCTTCCCCATATGTGGGTTTGGTTTGGCCCAATCACTCCTAATTCACTAATACAAAACTAAATCCACTAACTGTTTATCGTTCTACCAACTACAAAATATCCAAAGACCAAATCTAAAAGCTGTTGTCACAAATATACACCAACAATTATCAAAGTTGCTTTCATCTCCATTTGCCCTTCGGAGGTACAATATAATCTTTGTCTTCAATACAACCAAAAAATTTCTTGAACTGAGGAATATCTTTTGATTTGTATTGCTGAATGCGATCCAATGACAAATTCGTCGTGTAATCTAATGGGAACACATCAGATTCTTCTTTTTCAAGATTCGGAATCAAATCATCTAGCAGCATCTGTACGAACCTTGGATATTTAAAAATCTCTCTTGAGTAATGATCATCTTCATTTGTTCGAAAATCAGCTTTGTGAAATTTTATGGCAAGTTCAAAGTTTACGTAGCAATCATGCGCATCAAATAAGCTACCGCAACATCATATCCTCCCTTCCTGTGTCCCATAGCATGAATCATCGAATGCATAATCAATTTATAAGGCCTTGAAATATTTCTTTCGAAAAATTTGTTTCATTGGCGTGCCCTAGGTATCCCATTCGATAAAAACATCCCTTTACCATTCGTTCTAGATAACTTGATCAATCACTAGACTTATCACCAAATGCCAACACCCTCCTGATTAGATCTTCTATAATAATCACATCTTTGTCTTCGTTTCCAAGTTTGGCAATACAATGAATAGCTGGAGGATCCGCAATGAACTTTGCATTTTCCCAAAATTTCTCAATGTGATCGATAAGCTTTTGTTGATCCATCAATGATTGCTTTATCCGAATTCGATCCATAAATTCTAGAATAGGCTCGAATGGTTCCATCTTTGTTAATTTCTTGTCTAACACACAACAGATGTTGTGTTTTGAATCAAACTTCAATACTTTTTCCTTCACAAACAAGATAATTTAAAACATGAAAAATCAAAAGAATTGAAAGTTGTTGTTTGTACGGATGTAATTTCGTAGGGATGTAACTTCGTAAGGATGTAACACATTTGTGCGGATGTAACTATATCCGCACGAACAAGCTCATTCGCACGGAAGTGCTAGTCCGTCCTAACCTCATGTATATATATTTTGTCGTGTGTTCGTTAGTTGATAAGTTTTGGAGATCCCAGAGGGGAAATGCTTGAGAAATTTTGTTTCTCCAGCTTGTATACGATGTAAACCTTTTGTGAATGGAATCATTCGACTTATGACTAATCTAACGAGACTTCTACCGAATTAGCTTTATCCTATCCAAACTTCCATCTAAACTCGCCGGATCCTGAACTCACAATTGGTATCAGAGCTATGATACTAATTCAATCGATCTAACAGTTGATTGAATCACCTACGCTCATGAATTATGGACTTTAGGGGTTTTAGATGTAAATCTCAAATAAGTGGTCAATTCACGGACAAAAAATTGAAACCACAGAATTGATTAGAATTGAATTTCGACCATGTCTGTGAAAGAATCATCATGAAATTCAAATAAATAAATATTTTGGATCAAAAAATTGAATCAAAACTGTTCGAACTGAGGAACTACGTCCATACAGGTGTAATACATCAAGTAACACATCCGCACGGAAGTAACACATCCGCATCAGAAAGTGTTCTTTCGCACGAAGGAGACCTCATCCTCACGAACGTTCTCTCTCGTCCTCTCCAAAGTCATGTGTTCGTATCTCAACTATACAATATTTAACATACACTCTATCTATCCTATTCGCACAGTGGCAGACATACATAATATACACCAACATTAAACGTAACACTAACCATGAATCGCCCTCGAAAGGGTTAATTAATCTTAGGCGGTTTCTCAATCCTGTAGCGCTATACATGTTAAGGGTGGCATGCAAGGTTAATAAATATGCATAGAAACAATTGTAACAAGTAGGTGGAACATAAGCATAAAGTTCTATTTAACATGGTATTTCATAATGTTGTGCATTTCGTAGTGTAATTGTATAACTACATGTTTTTAGTCCCAAATAGTGCATAAAGTTGTAACACCCCGACAGTGTATAAAACAACCCACAGCGGAATCATCGGGGAGTCACATTACAAATTGTTTTAAACACATGGTACTTAAAGTTTATGTTTTATTGAATTAATAATTTACATTGTCTTTGGGAATTCAAAACAAAACACAACTATTTTATTTTAAGCAAGCTAAGGCTCGAGTCCATTCCTATGCGTGGTGAAAAAGACGATCAACAATGAATGCTGGTGAGTAACATAGGTTTTGTGGTCAAGACTCATGGCATTGGATATTTAAATATGTTTAACCAACTTCAAGAGTTGATATTTAAATAAATTTTTGTAGCCATGAATCTTTGACAAAAAGTGTTTCTTTCGTAAAACTGTATGAGTAATCAATCGATTTAAAAGAAAACATTGTATGGTGAACTTAGAAACATTTGTGACTTTGAATAAAGCAACCAAATGTTTTTTTCTTGGATAAACCAACCAAATGACTTATCTTGTATAATGAAATGTCTTTGTATATGTTTTGTGTAAACAAAATGTCTTGTTTAATCAATATATTTTGTCGTGTATAAAACAATTGCCTTTTTGTATGAAAAAGTGTGTTTTGTCGATGAATACATTCAAGCCTTATTGACTAATGGCCAAACTCTTAAAAATAAAGGTTTATTAAATGTGTTACACAGTTTCTGTCATTCCCAGAGGAAACTTCCAAACAGACCTAGGAAGCGGGAATGGGGTTGTCAATTCTATGCTACCAGAACATACTATTGGTCGGCTTGACCAAAGTTAATGAATGCATCATTGTCATGTTCAACGCACCATCAAGTTACGTACAATCTAAAGCATGTTATGTAAGTAAGTTTTATAGATGTGGAAAATAAACTTAGCACATATGAATAACCCCAAAACATTTACAAAATGTAAAAGAGGGGAACTATCTACACATAGGTTGCTTAGACATCTTGCTCAATTGTATATGCAAAGCTCGAGTGCTTCCTAATATTTCGGATAATTATATAGTTAGTGTGTATTGTCGTTTAAACGGAAGAACGGATAGAATGTGGTTTGTTAACCAAATGAGCGAAGGATCTAGTATAATATAGTTTATTAAACCTTACATTCTGATTGGAAAGTGTCTAATGGTGTTTTGACCAGTTACGACTTGTTAGAATGGTTTACGCCACTTTAACATGTCGTATGCATAAATACGGGTCCGGATGGTCGAATGAGTACTATGATGAGTCCGATATGTCAGAACACATTTACTATTGTTGTATGATCAGTTTATATGTCAAAAACATTGATCATATAAGTTTAAAACTCATTTTACGATAAAGGGTACTTTTGACCATTTTAAAAGTATCTAAAGTTGACCCGTCATTTAACCAATAAAACGACATGACCATAAAGTATAACCTCAGAGGGTTATTCCCTATATTACTATGGTCATATAAATGAGCTTGGTCGGATCCAAAAGTTTGCCAAACGGTTCAGATTCGAAAGTCAAAGCAGAAGTCAAACCGCTCGACTTCCGACTAAGGAATAAAACTAAACTAGAAATGGCAAGCTAGACATGTTAAAACATGTGTAATAATGTATTAAAAACCGATTTAGTGTCAAAACTTTAAGTTTTTATACTTGAAAACTCTTTCGTCGTACTATGCATTTTTTACTTTATTTCGTAAAAGTTTGACTCGTCATTCCGCCTACTAAACGTGATGATCAGAGGATGTAATCACGAGGGATTAACACTTTCATTAGTATGATCACGTAGCAAAGTTCATTTTGAATTTTGACTTGACCAAAAAGGTCAGAACCGAAAATCAAAGCAAAAGTCAATTTGCTTGACTTTTGCCTCATAACTAGCCAAATAATGAAAAAGACCGGGAGGAACACTTACAAGTGTTTGAGAGGGAAGCTTAGAACTCAGAGAAGGATGCCTCAATGTAGAAGCAAGCTCCAAGTGAGTAACTTGAGAAGAAAAAATAGAATGGAGTGAAGAGAGTTCAAGAACGTGAGCCTATTTATAGTCATTTAGGATTCATGCGAGCTTGATAAGTGTTAGATGAGGTGTTAAGGATGTTGCTTAGTATCTAGACAAGTGTTTGAAGGAGATTAAGTGTGGCAAAAATTGTTCTAGGTGGCGTTATTTGGTGAAAGATGGCAGAACTTGAAGAACAAGCAACATTCTGCGACTGGGCATGTCTTATGGTCCACAAGGCTTTTTGACCAAGAAATTTCACTTTTTTGGCAGATTTGGCCCCTGGACTTGTATTATCACTTGTTTGCCATTTTTAACCCTTTTAACTTGTTATTCAAGCTATATGAAGGGTATAAAGACACATGTAACTTGACTTTTGTTCAGGAAAAGTAGTGAATTTTGTTTTACTCGATCGTAAGATTACGTATTTCATAAATAAAATTTAAAATTTTATTAAATACAGAAACGATTGAAAATGTATAACCATTTAAATGTTGCTAATTTTACAAAAGTAAAATGAATCATGTATCCTCACGCTTTAGCGAAGGTAAACCGAGAAGTCACGAACAAGCATAAAGTAGTAAGATGAAGTAAAGAAGACTAGCCTTAAAGAGTAAAAATGAAAAATGTATAAGTTCATGTACGAAAGGAATGAAAGAATAAATGAAAAGACTAAAATGTGAGTCTAAGGTTGTATCTAGATGTAAAAATATATAATACGGAATAAAAATTTATCATAGCGAGTTTGATAGTAACTTGCAAAGTATTGGAGAACATAGAAGTTTATTTCCATGTGGTCGATTTATTATGAAATCGACTACGGTTATGAGTGGATATTAAGTCACCAATATTTGGTAATAATCTTAAAATTATTATTTAGTTAAGACTATCTCAAGATGGTTTATGAATAAAAACAACTAATAATTACCATAGAAGTATAAAAACTTAAAAAGTCATTGTAGTTGTGTATGTAAGGTTTTATAAACAAAACCTTAGGTATTTGTGTGTAACAAATTGATATGCGCCAAATGCAACATATAAGTTTTATCAAATCATGTATAAAATCAACCATTTTTAGTACTAATGTTGGAAAAAGTGTGTTTCTTTATATACTTTTGATTTTCAGGATTAAAAGAGCGTGAATATACAAAAGAAGCAAATTGACGACAAAAAACTAGCATAAGTACAGAAGAAGGAATGATGACACATTATACCAACCTTCCGAGCTGCACCCCAAAGCCAAAAAAACAAATCAGAAGTCTAGCATGGAGTCGTGCCTTGTCGGCATGGGGTCGTGCCCCTTCAAGATTCCAGGAAAGAAAAGATAAACAGAAACAGACAAGAGACACGGGGTCGTGTCTAGTGGATACGGGTCGTGGTCAACTTCCTGATTTTTGAATCTTGGATAGTACAACAAGTACAATTGCCATCGGGCTGGGCCGTGCCGTTAACACACAGGGTCATTTGGCATCTTATCTAACAAGCTCATTAAATTAGGACAAGGAAGAAGGAAGATATGGGGTCGTGCCCGCAGGGCACGGGGCCATGTGAAGCCACCGTTTCCAGCTATAAATTTGGGTGCTTGGATTCATTCTAACTCATCCCTTGGCAAACCAATTCTCTCAGACCTGCCACCACTCCACCACCACAATGCCACCATCATCCACCACATTCATCCATCATTTATCCTTAGAGTATGTGTAGTAGTCTCAGGATCCAAGAATGATCGTAACAGTTTTTGTCAAACAAAGACCAATGCTTGGTTAATCTCTTACCTCACTTGGTGAAGACAAGTTATTTATGTATTACTTTTGATTTAAACAAGATTTAGTTAACTTTTTAATTGGGTATGTATTAATGATATTAATAACTAGTTTTTTATATTGAAAGTGAACTTTATTCTATCATCTCTTCATGTTTTGTCAATTCACTTGTTCGTGTCTTTAAGGTAAAAATAAAGCATGTTAATTGCCTGGAAGAGGGTTAGAAGGGTGGTATGGGTAAAGTTCTTACCTCGTTCAGTGTATAGATCCTACGAGGACTTGGTTCAAGCTTATTAGGACTTCCCTTAAGGTAGATAGCATCAAACCAGGGGAAGTAAAGACAACTTGAATCCCTTATAAATAAACTACTATTAAAACTTTAAACCGGCCTTTCGGGACTGTATACCTATTGACTCAGACCAATATGACCGAGGGTAGCGTTGCCTCCAAAACAGGGACATGCCACATTTTTCATTAATAACTTAATTATCTTTCAATATTACGGCCTTGTGGGACTGTATCCCTGCTGACTCAGACTAATATGGCTGAGGGTAGTGTTGCCTCCAAAAGAGGGACATGCCACTATAACTAAGATAATCTCTTAAAAAACCCAAAGTGTGAAAATTATCAAAGGATACATAAATGATAAGTCGGAAACAAGTGATTCTATCGTGTCTATTTATTTCCTCTATTTGCTTTACTTTATTTCTTTAGTTTACTTATTTAAAATCTTTTCAAAAAATTTGATTAGATTAGATGTCGACGATATTCCGGTATTAAAAGCTCTTATGTACTTGGATGACCTCGGTATCTTACCATCACTATACTACGCCAACGATGGTTACACTTGCCCTAGCATGAAATAGAGAGTGATAGTGTTATATCGTGTTTTTATAAATTTGAAGCTTGAATAAAAGCCTGAAAAGTACTTAGAATATATCTAAAATCATACATGTTACAAATACTATACAAAATAAAAACCCGAAGTAAATATATAATGTTTATTCGGATTTTATTTATATGTTTAGTGGTTTAAAATGGTTTATATGGTTTATAAGCATTTTCAAGAACCAATACAAGTAAATATATGAATGGTTAAGGAAAAATAAATGAATAAACAAGGTACGAAATTATAGTATAAGGTAACTTACTTGATTTTATTAATTATTTAGGTGATTAGTTATGGTTATACATGATAAATAAAAAGAATAAAAATAATGCAAGGAGTGGGGTTTGAATCCATAACCTCCTACACAACTCAAGCTTAACACGAAGTGGCAACCACTGGACGAGGTTGTCACTTTGGTTTGGTAAAGGGAAAGTAAAATAGTTAAACATAAGTAAGAACAAGATTAATGGTATCTTCTTGCAAAATTAGGATCAATTCGTAGGGTTAGCCAAAACCCACTTAGGGGTTTTGTTCTCTAGAATAACACTTTTAGTAGGGTTAGCCAAAACCCACTTAGGGGTTTTATCTCTAGACGAAATCCAACACTTTGCAAGAAGAAAGAGACTCAATGGTTAAGAAATGAAGTGTAGAACTCCAGTCAAACCTTCTGTCTTTGTTTTGCGAAATTCGCAAGTTACATAGGTTAATCGACTATGAGAGGGGAAATGTTAAAGAAGCGGAGGTGAATGAGAGGGTGTCTCTAGTTAATAGTAAGATGCAGTAGAGTGGAAGACATGGACGGGTCAATTTGAATTAGTTTGACATCCCAAATGTGGTTGGGTTGCAATTATGGGTGGTTGGTGGTTAAAAAGGGGTGGATTAAGGTTAATTGCGGTAGTTAGGAGTTAGGTAAATGTTTAAGGTCAAGATAATTTGTTAAAATTAGTTAAATTTGGTTATTAAAAGGTTAAAAATGGTGAAATTCGCGATCAAAACGATCAGGTCTGAAACTAGCTCCTTTGAGCCACGCGCGGGAGCACTTACTCTCCTTCGCATGTATCTACAGCGGCCTAATTCAAATACTTGGCAAAAAGTGTAGTTTGACCCCTGAGTTTGGTTTTATTGTTATTTTAAGCTAAAAACTTGTAATTGATCATGTTTTTCTATATGTAAGCATATATAAGCATGTAAAATGAACAAAAGCAATGGTATGTAAATATTCTAAGCGATTTTATTAATTCAATGTCAACAATTACGAGATTTAAAATGAAAATACAAGATTACATGAACATAAAAGTATAGATATTACAATAGGTCAAATTCTTAAATTGTTGAAAGCTTTAAATTACTTAAGGTCTTCAAAGTCAAACAACAACTATTTCAATTACCTGAATTAGTTGTTAACCTATCAGTTATTACAACACCTTCTGTGGTTCCTACAACCAAGCCTATAGTTGTTTCAGCACCCACACCAAAGACTTTAGTTGTTTCAAAATCAACTAATGAAGAAGCTTCTTAAAAGGTATCTGTGGTGTTCAAGATAAAAAAAGAAAATAAGTGGTGCTTGAATCATTATAAGATGAAGATAGTGAAAGAACCCCTACTCCAAAGAAATAAAACACATGGAAAAACGTTTCCAAGACCAAAACAAAAACAAAGCATTGGAAGAGGATATAAGGGATAAAATGGAAGAGTTGGAAAAACGTGCACCAGATGATATGGTTGCAAGGGCATATACAAGAGAGATGCTCAAAGTTATAAAACTTGAAGACCAGTTGTATAAGAATCACAAGAACAATCCAAGATCAAGAAAATTGATGATCCTACTCTCATTAAGGATGGAAGAGAAGATTGAATAAATTAGATAAACAAAAAAAGCTAAATATCCAATCAAAATCATAATTATGTGTTTATCCCTTTCTCGCAAACCAAACTAATGTAGAGGGTGAAACCAGAGCGTTAATGATCTTACTTTATGTGTTTTAGTTTGTTTTGAGTGATTATATGCATTGGATGAGATAACTACGAGAACTGGTGGTTTTGCAGGTTAGTCACTTAATTCGCTAAAGTTAAGAAGGTTAAAGATGATGCGGAACATTTGTGAAGAAGTTGCAAAGCAAACGATACCAATTGGGACATGTGCGGAGTTGAATTATAGCTTGAAATTCAAGAAACGAGAATAAATAAAGTCCAGGGGCCTAAAAGTCAGTTTATAGAAGTGAAGATATGAAGAGAGAAGAAGATTGAATCGCGTCGTAGGCTACGGTCTCCTGACCGAAGTTTACGGTATGTTGGATTTGGAAAAAATAAACCAGAGACTCTTGATCGTAAGTTATGGTGTGAGACCCTAGGTTACGGTCTAGCATAACCAAAATCACAGAATCCTAACCATAGCTTACGGTTCTTGACTGTAGCTTACGGTCAGTGATGGGAAAAACACGCGTGTGGAGTTTTTTATCTACATATTAGGGTTTATTTTAATCGGAATCATTATCATCACTTGAACGTCGAAGATTGGACTTCTAGGGCACTAAACTTCAAGGCGTTTCATCATCAATCATCATTGTTTTCCACAAAATCCATCCTTGCAACATGAATTCAACAATCTTTCAAGTTTTTGAAGACCGTATGTGCGAGATGAGCGGCTAGTTGTCTTATGGTTTCCTCCGAATGGAGGATTTGTGTAAGTTAGATACTTTTATGTGTTTGATTATGTATGAACATGGTGATATAAGCATTTGATGCTTTTCACCCGTCGATTTGATTGATTAATTGTAACGGATTACGTTTTATTAACCTTTAATCTTTAATCATTCAATTCTCGAGAGTTCTAGGAATTGGGATATATTTAAGGTGGGATTAGGGTTTGTAATTGTGATTAATGTTCATTTGATAACCTTTCGTTATGTATTAACCAGAGTACTTAGTCTGTGAGCATCACAATTGGTTCATTAGGTTAGCACTTATGTCTATGTAAGTGCTTTGATTAAGCACATAATTGTAGTCTATCTACCAATCTGAAATTCGGAGGATCCATCGTTTCTCCATTTGATAAAAAAAAACTCTCATATTTTCGTTTGTTTGCCTTAGATAATCAACAAAATCCACAATCAAGTTTTCTTTTTAAGTAATAGTATTTAGTATATCAACACTTTCCATAATCCTCCTCTGGTTTGATATACGACTTATCCTATCCACATAGTTTAGTTGGTTTTTGTATGTTCCTTATGATAGACATCAAAATGGTGCCGTTTCCGGGAAGGCGTGCGCAAAGTGTTTAGTAAAAGTATAATAAATTTAAAATTAGTTTCGTTCAGAATTACTCGAGGTTTCTTTTGTTTGTGTTGCGCAGGTGATCTCGTCCGTGCATGCATCATACTTGGAAGTCCGGGGAGTCTTCACCGTTAGTTTTTGATCCAGAAATAGAGAGGACAGTCCGGCATACTCGAGGATTGCACCGCGAAAACTGAATTTTGCAATCACCAATACCAATAGCAAAGCCAATGGAGAGCTCAAGCAATTTCGAGAACCAACCAGTCACTCTATCTCAACAAAATCACTATCTCAACAAAATCAGTTCTCACCGACACCTACTCAACCTGCACCAAACACGACTATACCATCTCAACCACCGTCACAATCTACCCAACCTGCTAATACACATATACCACCTATGCCACCACCACCATTTCCCAATCTCAACAATCCTCACCTTTTCTCAATCAAACATATTCTCAAACTTCCAACATTTAGCATTCCTCACCATATGTGAGGACTGTCATAGATGACACTGTTATTCCTTCTACTCACACTGGGCCATCTAGCCCAGCTACTAGCCTTCCTCAGTCTACCCAACCTACATACCACCAATCCTCACGGCAACAACAACAGTATTCTGCTAGAACTTCAATATTTTAACAATGGGATGGTACCATGGATTCAGGGAGTGGGTACGAAGCATATGAGGATTATGGAGGAAATCAGTATGATCGACAGATGATGGGTTTAGGAATTCAAGAAGGATATAATACGGGATTTAGGTCGGGTGACGGGGTAAATTATGAAGCATCAGGGTATCCACAACTAGTAAATGCACCTGAACCAGTCAATCAGCAACCGGTTAATACCAGACCAATCAACATACCATTTTCACAGGCACCCCAATAAAGGTTGATTCCCCAGTACCACAACAAATTTTGGTACAACAGATGCAAGTTCCGCAGAGACCACTTCCCAGAAATATCCCTCAACTGATAAACCAACCTGAAGGTATTCCAAGGAGATATGATCGGGGACCCGTGAGGGGCGTTGAGAGTCACTTTAAACCAGCTATCGCCAATAACTCCTCACCGGTAGTCATCCCTCAATTACGAGGTCGATCGTTCGAGGTAAGGGCACAATCTATTCAAAGCTTTCCCAAGTATCACGGGTTGGCCACCGAAGAGCCATATCTACATATAGCTGCTTATGATGTCCGCTGCAATACCATTGGGGGCCAAGGATTCACGCCTGATGGTGTGAAATTTGTACTTTTCCAATCCACACTTGGAGAGAAGGCACAACAATGGTTTCAGTCACTACCATCCGCTTCAATATTTACATGGCCCGATATGCAACAATTATTTTGAATGAGTTTATACACCTCTACGGACAAATAACGCTAGGAAAGACATCCGGAACTTTCGACAGCAACCTGGTGAGCTTTTTCATGAAGCGTTTAATCGATTCAAGATGATGCTAAAAAATTGTCCGCAACATGGGATACAATTATGGTAGCTTCTTAATGCATTCCATGAGGGTTTGTCAGATGAAGATGCGAGGGATTTAATCTCAACATCGAATGGAACGTGCGGTACAAATTACTAGCAGGTTTGTTGGGAATATTTGGAGAGGAATGCGAGAAAATCTAAACGGAAAGCTCAGTCTTCAATAAGCACTGCGCATTCGGTTGTGAGAGCGGTGGATAATGCACCAGAATTTAGCAGGCAGATGCCTTTCTGTGGGCATTGTGGAGATTTAGGGCACATCACAGATCAGTGCCTTGTATCATTCGAGGGGTTGAAGATGTGACTTATGTACAAGGAGGTGAGGCGGTGGTAGGAACTTCAATATGAAGGCCTCGGGAATCACCCAAACTTTAGCTACGGGAAGGTAAATAACCAAGGCAATCCGGGATTTTAAGGTAATAATCATTCGGGTGGCCAATGGAACTTTAATCAGCCCCGCTTTCAGCAGAATTTCCAAGGAGGATATCATAATAATCAGGGTGGATCAGCTGGATCCTCAAATACCTCCAGAAGCAACGATATAATGGAAATGTTGAAGTCCATTCAGCAAGATATGCAAAAGCGCAATCAATTGGATGATGTGCGAGCACAGAAAGATGAGGTGCGCGACAAGGCCATTCAATCGTTAACTACGCAGATGGGCCAACTCACAAGCGAGCTGAAGGAGTTGAAGCAAAGTAATGGACGGCTGCCGAGTGATACAACAACAAATCTTGCTCATCAGAAGAAGGGCAACCAAGTCGGCCAGGTAAGTACTCTCCGTAATGGTAAAGTTTAGAATAAGGTCAACGCTCTGCCACAATTCGTTGAAGGTGTGGTGGAAGACTTAGGTGAGGATGGTGAGAGTGACGATTAACCGGAACCCGTTGTTATTAAAAGGGATGTTGAAACTAACTCTAATACCCGTATTACAATTGTCGAATCAACCAAGGCTAAGGAGGGGGAACCAGTTCCACCTCCCTTTCCTGAAGCCTTGAAGAACCCGGGTAATAAAAGCATTATCAACAAAAGGGGGCCTCAACCAGAGGAAATTTGGGAGGTATTTAAACAGGTTAAAATCAATTTACCCTTAATTGAATCAAACAGGTTCCGGCATATGCCAAATATCTGAAAGATATATGCACTCAAAACCGGCAAAACAAAGTCCCTAAACAAATTGATTGAACAGAAAGGGTCAGTGCCGTTTTGAATGGAGTGCTTCCACCTAAGCTGCAAGATCCTGGAACGCCCCTAATTCCCATTCAAGTGGGAGATTTTAAAATGAATCGGGCGTTGCTGGATCTGAGAGCTAGTGTGAGCATTCTCCCGGGAAACTTGTATGATCGATATGATTTTGGTACACTGCGTCGAGCCGCTACAACTGTTGTGTTGGCATATTTGACCCCTAAGCTTCCCCGGGGGATTTTTCACGACGTCATTGTTAAGGTGGAAGAGTTTTACTTTCCAGTTGACTTTTTGGTGCTTGATTATGTCTCTTCGGACCAAATCAATGAACCAAATATGATCTTGGGTCGACCTTTCTTAGCCACTGCACATGCATTAATCGACTGTCGCACTGGCACTATTGATATGACGTTTGGCAATAGAAAGGTCAGATTAAATGTGTTTTCTAACGTTTCTTACATGTTTCCTAGTGATGAATGTTTCATGGCAGCTATTATAGATGGGTGTCATCCTCATCTAGAGGATGAAACTTCCGAGTTATGTTTGTTATGTAATAGGGTGGAGCAGAACCACATGTGTGATCTAGAGGAAGAGGTGCAGAGCTTGGAAGTGCTGGCGGTGCAAGAAAGAAGACCTCCGTGGACTCATCAAGTGAGAGCCTTCCAGCTGAGATCTCGTCGGGATTGAAGTCGTCACTGATCAGCCCACCGAAGATAGAGCTGAAAGAGTTGCCGCACCATTTAAAATATGCGTTCTTGGGGGACGCTCAGACTCTTCCGGTGATTATTGCTGCTAATTTAGAGAAAGAGCAAGAGGAAGCACTACTGAAGGTGCTTCAAACCCACAAAGCAGCAATCGGATGGACTCTTGCAGACCTTAAAGGTATAAGCCCTGCTATAGTTATGCATAAGATAATAACTGATGCAGATGCAAAGCCTGCACGAGATACACAGAGGTGTTTAAATCCTAATGCGAGAGGTGGTAAAGAAGAAAGTCATCAAGTGGTTGGATGCCAGGATCATCTTTTCCATTTCTGACCCAGTGCATGGGTGAGTCCAACCCAAACTGTGCCCAAGAAAGCAGGAATTCAGATCGTTAAAGGCGACAATGGTGAGCAAATAGCCACTCAGCCAGTAACCAAGTGGCGTGTATGTATTGATTACAGGAAACTGAATGCTGCCACGTCAAATGATCACTTTCCTTTGCCTTTTATTGATCAGATAGTCGATAATTGACAGGTCAGAAGTTTTACTGCTTTCTATATGGTTACTCGAGGCATAATCAGATTGCCATACACCCCGATCACCAAGAAAAGACTACGTTCACATGCCCGTATGGTACTTTCCCCTTCAGGCGAATGCCGTTCTGGCTGTGTAATGCCCCGGCCACCTTTCAAAGGTGCATGATGAGTATCTTCTCAGATATGGTCAGCGATGCCTTAGAAATCTTTATGGATGACTTTTCAGTTTTTGGTTCGTCATTTGATACATGTCTAAAGGAGTATCTAAGGTTTGGAAAGGTGTGTCTAAACAAATTTGGTGCTTAGCTGGGAAAAGAGCCATTACATGGTTCAAGAGGGCATTGTTCTTGGACATGTAGTGTCTAGTAAGGGAATTGAGGTTGATAGGGCTAAAATAAAAGTGATTTCTACATTATCACCCCCTACAAATGTTAAGGGCATTCGTTCCTTTTTAGGACATGCCGGGTTTTACCGTAGGTTTATTAAGGGGTTCAGTGTCATAACCCAACCATTATGTAACCTACTTTTGAAAGATATTCCTTTTGAATTTAATGATGAGTGTCTTAAAGCTTTTAATGTGTTGAAGGAACAATTGGTACAATCCTCAATCTTGCAATGACCCGATTGGACAAAACCTTTTGAAATAATGTGTGATGCAAGCGATTTTGCCATCGGGGCTGTACTAGGGCAAAGAGTAGATAAGAAACCGGTTGTTATCTACTATGCAAGCAAAACTCTCTCCGATACTCAACTTAATTATACCACAACGGAGAAAGAGTTGCTAGCAGTTGACTATGCATTAGACAAATTCCGGTCATACATCTGGGGAAGTAAAGTAATTGTTTACTCTGATAATAGTGCAGTTAAATATTTGATGGAGAAGAAGGATGCCAAACCGAGGTTGATCCGGTGGATCCTCTTACTGCAGGAGTTTGATCTTGAGATCAGAGATAAGAAAGGGTGTGAGAATGTGGTTGCTGACCATCTGTCATGACTACCTTCGGGGGTAGAGGATGTCACACCTGAAATCAACGAGCAATTCCAAGATGAATTTATTATGTCGGTTAATTCTGAACCATAATACACTAAATTTGCTAATTATCTTGTCTGAGGTATAGTGCCGGAAGATTGGAATAAGCGTAGGAAGCAGCAATTTCTGGTGCATGTGAAGAATTACATTTGGGATGAACTAGATTTGTTCCGGGTAGGTGCCAATTAGATCATCAGAAGATGCATTTCAAAGACGGAGTTCTTGGAAGTGCTACAGCACGCCCACTCATCTGCATGTGGTGGCCATTTTAGTGGCTAAAAGACGGGTCATAAAATTCTTGAATGTCGCCTTTACTGGCCTACATTGTTTAAAGACGCCTTTGATTTTGCTAAACATTGCACAAATTGTCAAAAGATGGGTGAGATTTCAAAAAGGGATGAAATACCAATGCAGCCAATTTGGTTGTAGACATTTTTTATGTGTGGGGAATTGATTTCATGGGGCCATTCCCAAATTCAAATGGTAATCTGTATATCTTGGTAGCGGTGGACTATGTTTCAAAATGGGTAGAAGCAATCGCCACCAAGACTAATGACCATATCATTTTCTGCAAGTTCATGCAATTGAACATCTTTTCAAGATTTGGGATTCCCTTTGTGACATCAGTGATGGGGGATCTCACTATAAAAACTTTAACGTTGGCAAACTTCTTAAGCGGTATGGAGTTGACCATCGAATTTCTACACCATATCATCCACAAAATAGTGGACATATGGAAGTGTCCAATAGGCAAATCAAAGAAATTTTACAAAAGACGGTGCGAATTGACCGTAAGGATTGGTCAACTAAATTGGATGACGCCTTATGGTCTTATCGCACCGCTTATAAAACTTCTATTGGCACTACACCCTATCGGTTGGTGTATGGGAAAGGTTGTTATTTACCCATGGAAATCGCCCATCATGCATTATAGGCTATTAAACAAGTCAATACTGACTATTCTGATGCAGGTGCCATAGGTTTTTTAAGCTTAGTGATCTTGAGGAGTTACGCAATAAGGCGTATGATATCGCAGCCGCATACAAAGATAAGATGAAGGCGATGCATGATGCAAAGTTGAGGCGTCAAGTCTTTGGGGTGGGTCATCGGGTATGGTTATTTAATTAACGTCTGAAGTTATTTCTAGGTAAATTGAAAATCAAATGGATGGGTTTGTTTGTGAACTTACGAGTGGGGAAATTTGGAGATGTGGAAATTGAAGACCCGAAGGACCAACAGAGACAAGTTGTGAATGGGCACCACTTGAAGCCATATTTGGATGCGGATGATCTCAACGTGAAGTTATGGATGAGGTGAACTTTCTTGCGAGTTCACAGGAATATATGACTGCCTAGGGGTCATGAGAAGTTCGGTTGAAGACATAAAACTTAGCGCTACCGGGAGGCAACCCGGATTGTGTGTGGGAACGTGGCAGCTGCACATGTATGCGTTCGATTCAATTGCGTGTCGCGGTCGACACGAATTTTTATAGGGGGTGGAGCGGGCGAGTAAACGACTTGAACGGATAATATCAAATTAAGGGTGCATACTAAATCTTAATACATACAATCATTCATTTAACAAAAAAAATTATGCAGACCATAACCCACGGCTGATGACCGTAGGCTACGGTCAAAGAGAAAATGGAACTAGCGAGTCCCGACCGTAACCTACGGTTCCTGACCGTAGGCTATTGTTGCAAGTAAATCAGTCACAACTCATGGACAGTAAGCTACGATCCTGACCGTAGCTTACGATCGGCTTCAGTAAGTTGTAGGGAGACCGGGTTGGGCATTATTTGAACCAAATAAACCATTAAATTAAGTGGGTAAACGAATTAAATCCATGCTCCAACATCTTATATCAGATTTCATCACCTCTTTTCACCACAAACTCATTATCATCTTCATCTTCTTCCTAAATACATCCAAAGTCTCCATAACCACCTTGATCTCCCACTTTCTCGTTTCTCAACCAAATCAACTGATTCAAGAGTCTATCTTGCTTAAAATTTCAAGAAGAACACAAGCCCTATCTCAGTTTCTTCCGAAAACCAACAGATTTTTGTGAATCGAGCCGGCCACGAAGAACCCTAAAATTCAATTTTCGGGCTTTTTATTCGAACTTTAATTCCCAGCAATCTGAGCATTGTTTAAGCATCTTAAGTGATAGAGGTATGATTTTTACCCCAATTTTTCTTTTAATGGACAGAGTTAAGGTACGGTTGTTCGATTATGCTTGATGTTTACTTGATTAGTTATGTAATAGCTGAGTAGGTATGTATTGAGTTATGAACTTGTGATTTTACCTTGAATGCCAAATTACAAAGAGGGTGTGGGTATTCATGTGAGCTTAGATGGAGGTTATGACCACTGCGCATGGTAGGGGGTTTATTTAACGGTCATTGAAAGGAAAGAACTCTGATTTGTTAACAAAATTTTGAAAGTTAAATCTATCGGGAAATAAACGCCCAAGTTAAACAAGTTAGTCATAATATAGAACAAGTGTGGGGAGGTTCACGGGATTACATACTTGTGCTTGGTTTTTTTATGACGTGAAGTACATTAATTGGTCTCCATGTTTGCTTGGTATATGTTCGTAGATGGTGCGAGAAAGAAGAGCTGGGAAGGAGAAGGCAGTGGACCGTCTGCAGCTGCCCCAACTAAGTCAAAGAAAAGAAGAGGGACGGGAGTAGAAATTTGAGAGGAAGAAATGGAGGAAGCACAAGAAGTTCAATACGGTCATGGTGATGTTCCATACAGACCGACATGACTAAAGGTCCCCTTAACAAGCAGCGGAAAGAATATCAAGTTGAGTTGTTTTATACCAAGATGGGGGATGACCACTCTATCAAGGATAATACATGTTTTGAGAAAGTCATCTATAAATCGGATCTTAGGGCATTGGGACTCTACGATAAATTGGTAGCGCTTGGTTGGGAGGCAATATTAGACTTCCGGGGTCATGACAAGGGGGACGTATACATCAAAAGTGTGATGGCTTGGTTAAGTACGTTAGAGAAAGATGATGGGAATAATCCACCGAGTACTGTCACGCTCACTGGAACGGTCAATGGGAAGCAGGCTACTATGTCTTTAGCTACGTTGAAGCAAGTGGCTAAGTTCGATTCAAAAGCTGAAAATTTCTATCATCTAGTTATCGAAAATGACTGCTTTAGTGAACAGAAAAACCTAGTCAGGGAAAGCGTGATGTATACAGAATTGTTTTTGCGGAATAAAGGGGTTGAGATGAAGCGGGATAATTGGAAGCCGCTTATGAGGGTATGTTGAGTTTTGTGATGTCGAATGTGGCTCCACGGTTGGAAGATAGATTCGCGATTAGGAAATGGGAGCTTCCAGTTCTTTATGCCATCATGACTGGTCAACCTCATCTCTCGTTCCGACAGCTGGTTATGTTGCATGTTTGGCAGAGTAGAAATGCAAAGTTAAAAAAATAAATACCTCATGCTAGACTGATAAGTGCACTTCTTGAAAAACAAGGGGCGTTGCTGCCGTCGGAGTATCCATTTACCAAGCCGCATGCCATATTCTCCATTGCTGATATGTACAATTAACCGCATTTCATATAAGAAAACGAAATTATGGTACAAAATCCAATATGGAGATGGGGCAAAATTGAAGGTGTTGCAATGGGGGAAAACAGCTCCTCAGCAGGGTGAGATGGATGATCTCGACTCTAGCGATGAGGAGTTAATACGATAAAAGCGAGAGGCTAGGTTAGATACAGGTGAGGGGTCGAGCAGACAACCTGAAGAACAAAGGCAGTCAACTCATTCCTGTGGAGTATTTGATGATGAAACACAAGTGTTTGTTTATAGTCGGCGACCATCAGACTATGGTGATTGGGAAGCGTCGTAGCGGGCTATTTATGATCAGGGGTCGAGGCAGGACATTGAGAGGGATCGTCAACACAGGGAGCTGATGGATTATATGGCTCGAACAGAGAGGATGCAGCATATCGAGTCATAAATGGAGCTTAATATGAGGGCTTATGATGAGAATCAGACACGGCGACATATGGATTATTATCAAGGGGTCCCGTATGTTGAAAATTCACCTTATGTGGATTATAGTCAGAAGCCGCCATATCAGCCAGGTATGCCTCGACACCCGATGCCTCAAGTTCATGGGTCAATGTGGTTACCACGGGAATACGCGGAACCACATTTTCAGAGCTCGTATCCATACCAACCATCGTTGTATGAGTATCCAGTACAGCAACAGCCACAATCGTCATCACAGCAACAACAGGATGCACCAGAAGGAGGATTGGCAGATATTTTTGACATGAATGCATTTTATGAGCATTTGGGGGGTTATTATGGTGGGCCACAGGGTCCGTCATACCAATAAAGCACTCGTTGATCCTCCGCATAGATCAGGTCCATGTGCTTGATTTTGTTTATTATTTAAGACAATTGTATTTTATTTTTTTATTTGGTGGTGTTAAATGTTATTTGATTAAGGATTAGTTTTGTTAGTTGTGATAAGGATTAGTCACTCTTGGGATGTTCGGCTGGCATTCGGGGGTTATTTTAATAGCACCATACATTGGGGACAATGTATCCCAAGTGTGGGGTGTGGGAACCCGAGAAGGAATTGGTGGATAAAAGCTTGAATAGATTGAAGTGATGGAAATCGATGAAAAAATGAAAAATTGAAAGTTTTTAAAAATTTTTGAAAATTTTTCATCGCCTTAAGTATGCTAATTGGTTATGAAAACCTAAGGTTTCAATCACAAATGGGTTCCTCACCAGTAATAAACTAACATATTCCCTTGTCATGGTTGTCCTTTAAGTTTCATGAGAGTAGGTATGGCAAATGTTTTTAGAGAAAGGAGTTGGATAGAGATGTCTATTTAGGGGTAACATGTTTTAGATTGCATATGCTACATATCGGTAACCCTTTACCTTTTCTTGTGAGATTGTTGAGCCTGTAGAACTGATAGAATGGTTTGAAATATGAAAGCATTTGTTGAGAGAAGGCCATATGTTATTCTGTGTTTGAACTTGTGTAATTTGATACACGCTGAGACTGTGGATTTGACATGTGCATGTAAATGATAAAGGCATTAGGATTTACTTTACACCGTAGTGTGGTTCATATGTTTATCTAACAATCATCCTTAGTGGCCCAGTTGAACCTATACACCATTAGTTTGTCCACCCAATGTGAACTGTGTTAATACGGACCGTGAATGACAAAGTTACGAAGTGGAAAATGAAAAGAAAATGGAAAGAAAGAAAAAAAGATAAGAGAAAAATACAGAAAAAGAGAAAACAGAGAGTTTTTGTAAATACTGGTTATACTGTCTTGGGTAGAAACCAACCCAAATGTGTGAGCCGTTATATATGCAAATAAAGTTGTCATGGTTTGGTTGTCTGTTTGTTAGCCACATTTATATAAATAAATAAAAAAGCCAAAAATTTTCCTACCCTTAGCCTAAATCCAAAAGTCCTTTCGATATGTGTTGTGTTACATGTATAGTGGAATTGTAATTGTTATACAAGTTTATGATTGCAGAATTTCATGTTTGTTTATGAGTGTATACACACTAGCACATCACATTCTAGTCCAGTTATTTAAGCCGAGAGGAGAATATAATCTTCGGGGCATGTAGCATGTGTTCAAATTGAAAGCATGTTAGTTTTAGATAGACAAGTCTTGAGTTTTGAAATTCCATTAAGTGCTTGTCAGGCTGTCAATCTTGATTGTGTTAGTCTATGGGACGGGTATGACGTGGGAACTTGGATCGTTGAATCGGTTAAGGTATTTATTATTATTGTTATTGTGGTGAGTAATTCCAGATTGGTTTGTTTGAGGACAATCAAAGGTAAGTGTGGGAATGTGATGGAGATGGTGAAACCCGAGCGTTAATGATCTTACTTTATGTATTTTAGTTTGTTTTGAGTGATTATATGCATTGGATGAGATAACTACGAGAAATGGTGGTTTTGCTGGTTAGTCACTAAATTCTGTAAAGTTAAGAAGGTTAAAGATGATGCGAAACATTTGTGAAGGAGTTGCAAAGCAAACGATACCAATTGGGACTTGTACGGAGTTGAATTATAGCTTGAAAGTGCAAGAAATGCAAATAAATAAAGTCCAGGGGCCTAAAAGTCAGTTTATGGAAGTGAAGATATGAAGAGAGAAGAAGATTGAATCGCGCCGTAGGCTGCGGTCTCCTGACCGTAGCTTACAGTATGTTGGATTTGGAAAAAAATAAACCAAAGACGCTTGACCGTAAGTTACGGTGTGAGACCGTAGGTTACGGTCTAGCATAACCAAAATCAGAGAATCCTGACCGTAGCTTACGATTCTTGACCGTAGCTTACGGTCAGTGATGGGAAAAACACACGAGTACAGTTTTTTATCTACATATTAGGGTTTATTTTAATGGGAATCGTTATCATCACTTGAAGGTCGAAGATTGGACTTCTAGGGCACTAAAGTTCAAAGCTTTTCATTATCAATCATCATTGTTTTCCACAAAATCCATCCTTGCAACCATGAATTCAACAATCTTTCAAGTTTTTGAAGATCGTGTGTGGAGATGAGCAGCTAGTTGTCTTATGGTTTCCACCGGATGGAGGATTTGTGTGAGTTAGATACTTTATGTGTTTGATTATGTATGAACTTGGTGGTCTAAGCATTCGATGCTTTTCACCCGTTGATTTGATTAATTCATTGTACCTGATTACGTTTTACTAACCTTTAATCTTTATTCATTCAATTCCCGAGAGTTCTAGGAATTGGGATATATTTGAGGTGGGATTAGGGTTAGTAGTTGTGATTGATGTTCATATGATAACCTTCCGTTATGTATTAACCGGAGTACTTAGTCTGTGAGCATCACAATTGGTTAATTAGGTTAACACTTATGTCTATGTAAGTGCTTTGATTAAACACGTAATTGTAGTCTATCTACTAATCTGAAATTTGGAGGAACCATTTCTCCAATTGATAAAAAAAACTCTCATATTTTCGTTTATTTTCTTTAGATAATCAACAAAATTCACAATCAAGATTTCTTTTTAAGTAATAGATAATCGATATTTAGTATTACAACACTTTCCACAATCCTCCTCTGGTTCAATATCCGACTTATCCTATCTAGATAGTTTATTTGGTTTTTGTATGTTCCTTGCGACAGACATCACAAACCACGAAGATTAATACATTTTACACAGAAACTCAAACCTAACCAAAAGGGGGATGCTCCTAACCTAGGGTTAATTTGGACATCCGACATGAAAGTCCCAACATTACACTTTTGATCGTAGCTTGATTTAGTCTTATTTTACAATAAGTTAAGTGAACGTAGGCCAATAGTTCCCAAACTAAAATTTATCAGTATTATACAAAATAAAATTTTGGGGTGTTATAGTGCTCATTGCTCACGTTTGGTTATTTGAATTTGACTGACTGGTTAACAATTACGCCATGTCAAGCACGTAGGGTTGTGGGACTAGTGGCAAAGCATTTTGCTAATAATCCACTTTCCGCAATCCACTTTTCCGCCATGAGAACAACACTGCAATTCAGTGAACATACATTTCTAATAGTCTTTACCTTGTCAAAATTATGTTAAACATATTATTTTGTTTACACGCTTGCATATTTTTCGAACTAAAAAATGCCTACATGTCCTCTCACTTATCTTTTTCTAACTTAAAAATGCCTACATGTCCTCTCTCTCTAATAAATTCGTGATTAATGTTAACAATAGAATAAAGCATCTCGGTAAAGAGATGTGTTATGAGAAAAAACAAAAATAATAACTTAAGTAGAAGTTTATATCTTGTCCAAATAGGATGGCAGAAACACCTAAATAAAGTACTATTTTTTGTCTTATCTTGTGACCCCTCATTCTTTTAGTAAAATGTGCAAATAAATCAAACCTTATTATGCTATCAAGGTTGCATTATTCAATTAAATTGACCTCTAAGTTATCACATTTAGAAGAACTTGTAGACGTTTTTAACCTGACATAAAACAATGAAGTTTTCCTAAAATTTACAATGTGTTCAACGTGAAATATTGTTAGTGTTTGCTTAGAAATGTAGAGATGGAGACAGCTGTGCAATAAATGTGTTATCTTATGAGAGGAAGAAGATGTTTAGCAATGGCCTGATTGTTCTTAACAACCAGGAGAAACCACCATCCCCTAAAAATATATACATACTTAATGTATTAATCTTTAATCAGCATTATCTTTATTTCATCATTGATCGTAGAGTAAAATAACTAAAACTGTAAATAATGATCTGATATTATCTATATTAATATATACACTATTTTACATATAAAATATTATATTTAACTTTTATATAAATTTATTTTTTTTTTCAGTTTAAACAAATAATTAATTGCATACCAAGGATAACAGATGGAACAAAATGAGTATTAAATATTAAAAAAAAAAAGTTTTGACAACGATACGGGAGTGTGAATTTGATGTGCTATATGTGGTTTCATATTTTTTTAACGGCCAACAAATCAATCCCGAGTACTTACAAGACATCCACTGGACAAACGGAGTACTCTGAGAATAACCGAGTCGTTCACCATCAATCTGGGAAAAACCAGATAACTCATCTGTCCGTAGGCATTAAAATAGGCTTTTATATTGATATTGAAATAAAGTATGATTTGTGAGTAAAAACATACATATAGGACTAAAATTCAAATAATCTTATTTTTGAAAGTGTTATTGAGGTATAACATACACTGAAAATGTGACACTAAAAAAACATAGGGAAAAGAAAATAGATGTAAATTAAATCTATATATGATTTCACACTTGATTCATTTAAATTACTACCTAATCAAAATAATTAATAAGGCTGGTAGGTGTACTATAAAGTCTATAGGGGCTTTATCATGCCACATAGGCTCTATGTCATATAGAGGATTTAAAAATTTTTTTCTTTTAACTTGTATTCAATAGTTTAAAGGCTCTATCATGATTATCTAATTATTTGTTTTTTATATTTTGTGTTTTTTTAACTTATATACCATTTTTAAACAAAATTAAAAAAAACATAATGTTACTAAAATTATTAAAAGGTTACATATTACTTAAAAATAAAAAAACTACAAACTTACTTAAAAACAACCAACTTAAAAATAAAAATAACCTACTTAAAACATTATAAAGTTACATAGAAAAACAACCAACTTAAAAATAAAAATAATAACCTCTTAAAAACTACATATATTTTGCTCGGATTTTTGCCTTGCGAGCCTCAAAAATGACTCAGTCCTCCTCCGGTAGATTGGAAAAGTCTTTCTCAAGAAACTTCATATCTTTCTCGATTGTTTCTCCATTTTAAGTTCATACTCATTTTCCTTGATCGAGAAAACCCGAGTGAGTACATCGTCGAACTCGTCCAACCTTGGCCATCCGATGACGTTGAAAAGGAGGTGTCGCGTGCTCGTGTTGTTGCCTTGCTGCTAGCTCTACCTTTTGGTCGTGGCAGCTCTTTAGGTTCCTCGAAATGCAAGTCATCCAAGTCATCGTTTAAGTTAATAGTAGTACGAGCTTCGGACTCGGATGATTTGCTAGTCGTTGTTGATTTGGACCATTTTGACCTATGGGCTGTTGGGTCAAACGGTGGTACAAGATGCCACTTTGGAGATTTGCGTAGAAGCTCCTATGAAGGTAACATCGTAAACGGATGGCCATGATACATTCTATATTCGGTGTGGGCGGCAATCATGATGTCCACGTCACATGAACTACTTCTTCTCGTGTGCTTGTTGACGATGCTAATGTGTATGTTGTTGAAGTTGTTAATCTTGGTGCGCATTGCGGTCCACTTACCCAAAAACGAATCGGGTGTACGATATTCACCACGACCCATTGCGGCAAAAAACTTCTCACGTATACGCCTCAAAAAGACGGATATATCTTGGTCGATTGCTATAATTTGAAAAAAAAAATTAGTAGCAACAAAATAAAAATAAAAATATATTTATAAAAAGTTAATGGAGAAAAAAATTACACACAAATCGGATACTCCTACACGTCGAGCCATGCTTGTGACAATGCAAGTTCTTCGGTAGGCGTCTACCTCTAGATCGTTTTAGGATTCTCGCCCTTCTTACGGTGCCTTCTAGATCGTCCACCTTTTGAGAAATGGGTTGGGTTGCGGGTATGTTTTGGGTTGCAAGTATGTTTTGGGTTAATGGGTATGTTTTGTGTTTGCGGAAAAAATGGTGGTGCGGAATAGTATCCAAAAAACCGGGAACCGGTGGTGGCGTTGTCAGATGAGGGGAGATTGGGGTGGTAATTGGCATCGGATAATACCCTATCTCATCCGTTCGCAGGTCTCTTCGGTATCGTTCTTCTTGCTCGTTGTTTGCTAAATTACCCCCAAAACGGATTGTTAGGGTCCTGCACGTTTTGATTGTTGGGAAACATTGCTTAAGTATGATTGAATGTATAAAATTTATGGAGAATACATGGTAGAAATGGTATGGTTTGAATAAAAATAATAGGATATGTAGTATGAAAATTTTAAATAAAAGTTAATTTTTTATATGATATTACCGTTCAAAAAGGGTAAATTGAATGCGGACCACCAAAAAAGAGATGTTGGTGTTCGTTACCGTGCTACCGAAAGATAATGGCGCAAGGCTAATAAGGGTGATGTGGTCAGGGTAAATATACCAGAACTGCTGGCCTAATGTTAAAACCAATAACCATGTTCACAAAATAATCAATAATGTTAAAACCAATAACTATGTTCACATCACATTGGCTGTCAGGTTATGTATGCTAATCAATATATAAATGTAATCAAAAAGCAAAAAGAAAATATAGAAATGTATGATTACAATAGTATTGATAAGTGATTGATAGTATATTTTATCTCTCCAAATAACATTTGAAGTCTCTTTTATGCTTCCTTTAAAAGCATGATATGCATCTTCTTGCTTTTCCACAAAACAAATAAATATCTCATGTGATGGCCGGTATTCTTTATTCTTCTCATTAATTACTTTAAGATTCACTTCAACTACTTTTGGTATGTTTTACGACTCTTTTTAAGCCCCGATTAAGGTATCGTTTGGTAACCCTTTCGTTTTCCTAGAAGTCGATTTCTCTCTAGTGGGACACTTTATTCTTAGAAATATAAATGAAGAAGATGATGATCAAAGAAGCCTGTGAGGATACAAGGCTAGAACTAAGGCTATGTCCTCCAGGAGATGGCTTGTATTCCATTGGTACAGGTCATGGCACCGGTTATCCACCGAAGATCCTCATGTCAAAAAGCTCAAACAAAAGGTATCACTTACTCGTATCACGTAGTAATCTGTGCAATATATATATAGGGTTAGGATCGTGTGAGAAGCATTAGGTTAATTGTAAAACTTGATTCTGGACCACACATTTTCCGTAAGCTTTTGTTAATATACACATATATATAGTCAATTTTAAATTATACATATTGTGTGTGTATATTACGAAAAACTTAGGGAAATGTGTGGTCCAGAATGTTTCTTAAGTTTCTAAAATAGGGTGTAATTTTCTTATGATCCATACTCTATATATATATATAATAATATATAATATATACATATATATATTAGAGTTAAAATATGTTTTGATTGGTTTTATGTTGTAATATATATATTTATAGATAATTAATAACACATAAAATACCTTACCGAAATTTTATTATTATGTACATACCATGTCGTCTAATTATCATAAAGATATGATAATAAACTCTAAGCAAAATATTCTATCTAACAATGTATAATTTGATGACTTAGTGAGTGGATGAAATCATGATTAACCCAATAAGAATAAATTTTGTAGAGTTGCACAGCCACAGGCAGTGGTGGGGTGGCCACCGGTGAGGACATCAAGGAAGAACATTATGACATCTAGCAACTCCACCAAGGTGATGACTTTGCCGCTAAAAGTTCCAGCAGATGGAAGTGGTGATAAGAAAACCGAAAACAGTTTGTACGTGAAGATTAATATGGATGGAGTTGCTATTGGAAGAAAGGTTGATCTTAAAGCTTATGATACTTACCAAAAACTCTCATCAGCTGTGGATGAACTCTTTGGAGGATTGTTGGCAGGTAATATAACGTTATAAACACAATGGATCAATGTATACAAGCGATGTAACGAATAACATATGTACGTGTGGGCTTGTATAAAAAGCTTATATACAAAGATCACGGAAGCGCATATAAAATTATAGGTGCTATTAAATATACCCCTAATTAGTGAATATACCCACTCGCCTCACATACTTAGGGTGAAGTACGGGTGAAGCCTGTGTGAAACCGATACATTTTCTCTTATAAGGAGGGTATAATTATTAATGAGTGGGTGCATTTAAATCAACCCTAAAAATATAAAATGGTTTTACAGATTATATTCACATATGTAGCAATTAAAATGCGAAGGACAAAAGGCACCATGAACTATGCAATACTCGTATCATATAGTTTTTTATAAGAACAAATTCTCATTAATTACTTTTTCTTATAATTTTTCTTACATTTTTTAATTAGGCACTGATGTTTTATGACTAGTTTATTTATTTAAATAAACTATATGTATTTTATCGTATATTTTATATAATGTAAATTATATAGACTATACTTTTTGAAATATAATGAAATAAATAAAATAAACTATAATATAAAACATAACTTAGGTGTTGTCATATCATTGTCATACTTGATTGTGTAATGCTACTACTACTAATGCGTTTCACAATTTCAATTTTTACCAAATGCACTTTGTTTGAAAATTAAATTGCTTAAAAGTTTAGTTTTTATGTTTTACAAAAAAAAAAACCCAAAAAGTGATCAGTTTTAATGTATTTTCTTATTTATATACACACTACAAATTCACAAGTACCCAACTCCGTTGGATATATATGATATGAATGCTTATATGCACACACGAATTTGTTTAAAGATTTAATATTTATGATTTAGATGTTATAATACCTAAAAATCATGGGTTTTAGTTCACTTTCTCAGTTTCTCTGGTTTTCATTTATCTTTTTGTAAGCATATGACAATTGTTCCTTTTGTTTTTAGCTCAAGGAGACTCTTCTTCTGGGACATCAAATAAGCAAACAGATTTATCGGCCGGATTACTGGACAGAACTGGAGAGTACACCTTAGTTTACGAGGATAATGAAGGAGATAGAATCCTTGTTGGTGACGTCCCATGGGAGTATGCATCCTTGATATATTTTACCAACTTTAATTAGTTTATTTTTCAAGCAAACATCACAAAACAAACGGGTTACTCATGTGATGTATTATGTTTTCTGCAGCATGTTTATATCTTTGGCAAAGAGGCTTCGTGTGTTGAGGACATCTGAATTATCGTCAGCGGGATAATTAACGAAAAGTCATTGTTATCAATAACTTGATCATTTTAAAGTATCTTGATTTCATTAGATGAATTTTAAGTTACATCGTAAACGTTGTGCAAATGGTCGAAAATAAAATAAAATTGAGCTTCTTAATGTTTGATGTGTGTGTGATATTGATTCGGGTGTTATCAACGTGTGTACAATTTGTATAAAGGGCAAGCTAGCATGTCAAGTATTTGTACATCTTGCTTTAAGTATGATAGTTGACTTCAATATCCGGCGTGTTGGTGCCATTAGTATTTGTTGCGAGTCATTAACATTTCTTGTAAGAGATACCTTTTCATGGTTCGGGTGTTTGTAATTAGTAATTATTAACTAAGCTCAAACTTCGTGGACTTGGTCAAAAAAGTTAAACAGTGGCCAACTCTGTTTTTTTAGTGGTAAACTTCATTAAACACAGAACCAACCCGAAAATCGGGCGGCAATACAACACAACCGTTTACAAATTTACACCTTTCATCCTAGGAATGTTTTGACCTATTTTTGAACCAAAGATACCCAGCCGCTTTAATATCACTGAACAAATTGTCGATCTTTCCGGTTTCATCCTAGGTATGTTTTGACCTATTTTTCCGCTTTAATATCACTGATCTTACCGGTTAACCCACAATTATGGTGCGCCTCGAGAACATCCCTAAACGAGAATGCGAAGTTGTACGGAGTTCTATGCCACACGCTGACCTTTTGCCACAAAACTGATATAACCGGACAGGCTGTGAAAAGATGCTTGACATAATCAACTCCCGAGTTGCACGAAACACATTCATTGTCACTGACCGGAATGCTTCTATCTCGAAGCGCCACATTAGTCATAATTTTGTTTAGCTCTGCATGCCAAGCGAATAAATTACATTTGGTGGGGAGCCAACCGCACCACCCCCAAACATACCGATCGCTGAAATCCGTAGAGTTATCAACCAGCCTTTTAAACGATCCGATCATGAAGGCTCCTAGCGAATCGCCTAACCAGCTCCAACCATCTTTCATATCATTCAACCAAACTGAGTTCATTAAGGAAAACTCAAACTGCCCCACTCTACCATCTCAACATTAGAGGTCGGAACCGATTTCCACGGCCATTGCCCACTCAGGTTCGAAATACCCCGAACAACCTTATCTTTAACTTTGCATCTTTTTTCACTTTCCAACCGGAACAGGCTAGGAAACTTGTCTTTGAGGGGATCTGGAACCAAGGTTCTAGCCAGAAGAAAATACCCGACCCGTCCCCAACCTCCCCTTATTCATATTCCTTAGAAAAATATTCCCAGCCACAGGTCTTGTGATCACCTTAACAATTCTGCTCCAGACCCCCTTTAAGGACGCCATAACTAAAGAAAATCCTACGAACATCTATGTGAGTGAAGGGCCGTAACCACTGCAACCCAAAGATCGTCCTTTTCAACTTTATAGCGCCATCCCATTTCGTAAGAAAAGCTATATTAATAGAACCCAACTTTCTCAACACGAGGCTCCCAACGTTTGCAAAGACGCAACCCTATCCCAACCAACCAAATGAATTTTATTCTCATCCTTCACTCCACCCCATAGAAATTTACGAATAATGGATTTAAGGCCTTTAATAAATCCAACCGGAGCTTTATATAAAGAAAATTGATTAGCAAAGAACGGCTTTTAATAACTTGCGAGCTTTTTATAAAGAAAAATAAGTCCCTTACACTTGTTAACCTCGCATTCTTTAATCACCTTCTTGTTTTCAGCCACCATCCATTCCTCTTCTTCCAATAACTCGCTTTCTTCCATTAAATATCCAATTCTTCCAACTTAGATCGTGCTTTTAATCCTCCAGAACTTCTTTGCTAATCATATCATCATCGCATCTTTAGTACACTTTCCATGAACCGTAATTTTTTCGTAAGAACCACGTCCAGTTGCCCATCCCCTGTTAAAGAATCCAGGGCGTTGCTGACCGCATCTTCAAATCTACTCCTGCTGATCCACGAATTATAAAACCTAAAAGGTTGCGTGTTATAAAAGGTTGATTGAAAAAAAAACTGAATTGTTATGAATTGTTGTATTTTCTGTATATTACATTACAGATAAAAGTATACAATTTATAGCAAAAAACGATAATCTAAATATGGTAGATGAGCTCTGTTTACGGCTGGATTTACAGCTGTTAATAGCTGTCTTTGACCCTCTTAATTGGGAGATGATGCTTGACTGATCCCGCAATCCTTTGATATCTTTTATTTTTAACACTCCCCCTCAAGTTGAATAGTCGGATTTCCAAAATTCAACTTGCCCAAACAATCGCTGAAAATTTTTCCGTTAACCGCCTTTGTTAGAATGTCAGCGAGCTGATCCTTTGATCGAACAAACGGTAGTTCAATCGTACCATCTTCCAATTTTTCTTTGATGAAGTTCCTATCAACTTCCACGTGTTTAGTTCGATCATGTTGTACTGGTTTTTCTGAAATCTGAATTGCAGCTTTATTATCACACATAATCTTACTTGTTTCTTTTGACGGAAAACCAATCTCAGCTAAGAGTCTTCGCATCCACATGGCTTCTGTTAAACCTCGAGCTATACCTCTAAATTCAGCCTCTGCACTTGAAAGAGCAACCACCTTTTGTTTTTTACTTCTCCAAGTAACAAGATTCCCCCCAACTAAAGTGAAGTAGCCTGTTGTTGACCTCCGATTTCCCTTATCTCCTGCCCAGTCTGCATCGGTATAGATTTGAACATTTAGGTGTCCATGTGATTGAAACAGGACTCCATGACCCACTGTTCCTTTGAGATATCTAATAATTCTCCAAACTGCTTCCATATGGGACTGTTGAGGTTGGTGCGTGAACTGACTTACTACCCCTACAGCATAGGCAATGTCTGGACGAGTATGTGAGAGATATATTAGTTTTCCCACCAGCCGTTGGTATCTTTCTTTATTTGCTAACTTTGCTCCTTCCTCCATATAAAGCTTTTGGTTTACACTCATAGGAGTGTCTGCTGGTTTGCAATCGATCATTCCAATCTCTGCCAACAAGTCTAAGACATACTTCTTCTGACTAATGAAATTCCTTGTTTTGACCTTAGTACTTCAATTCCGAGGAAATACTTAAGTCTGCCCAAATCTTTCATTTCAAATTCAGCAAACAAGTTTTCTTTTAGTTCTACCATTTCTTCTTTATCGTTCCCTGTAATGATCATATCATCTACATAGATAATTAGACAGGTTACGAATTTTCCTCTTTTTTTGAGAAACAAAGTATGATCGGCATTACTCTGTTTATATCCAAACTTTTTCATAGCTGCCGTAAATCTGCCAAACCAAGCCCGGGGAGATTGCTTCAAACCATAAAGAGACTTCTTCAGACGGCAAACTTCTCCAGTTTTGAAATCTTTTGTGAATCCTGGAGGAGCATCCATAAATACCTCTTCATCTAGGTCCCCGTGTAAAAAAGCATTTTTTACATCAAACTGTTGAAGTGGCCACCCTTCATTTGCAGCTATCGAAAAGAGAACCCTAATTGTGTTCATTTTTGCAACCGGGGAGAATGTTTCAGCATAGTCAATCCCATGTGTCTGGGTATACCCTTTTGCTACCAGTCGGGCTTTATATCTTTCAATTGTACCATCTGGTTTATACTTAACCGTATAGACCCAACGACACCCCACGGATTTCTTTCCCAACGGGAGAGTACACTTTTCCCAAGTATTGTTCTTGATTAGGGCTTCCATTTCTGTTTTCATCGCTTCCTTCCAATGTTTAGACTTTAAGGCTTGATCCACGTTTGTAGGAGTTTCTTCGGAATAAACAGATGAGATAAATGCTTTGGCTTCCTTAGTGAAATTTCCATCAGCCACACTAGCTATAGGATAACTAGATCTTCTTGGTTCTTTTTCAGGAGAATACCGTTTCGGAGGAACCCCTCTGTTTGTTCTAGGGGGTAACACATATCTTGATGGTGGTTCTTCTTGTCTGGATTCATCTGCCTGCAAATTTTCAGCTTGTTTTGTGGCAGTTTCCTGGTTAGAAGTATTGGTATCTTCGGAGTCATTAGAAACTTCAAAAGTATCACCAGACTGGATAGGGTGAGTATTACTTACCTCGGACACCAGGTTAGGAGGAACATTAGGACCTTCAGTGGCACTGAAATTGGACTCTGGTGACTCTGTAGTTGGTACATAGGGAACATATTTCAACCAACTTAGTGTGTCTAAACATTCCTTCTCCCCCTGACCACTGAGTTGGGAATTGTAGTAAAATTCGGTTTCAAGAAAGTCACAGTTTATTGTGGTGAACATATGACGTGTCTTTGGGTTATAACATCTGTATCCTTTTTGATTCATTCCATACCCAACAAAGACACATTTTTCAGCACAAGGGTCAAGTTTGGTTCGATCTGATTTAGGTATGTGAACAAAGGCAGTACATCCAAAGATTCGTGGTTGAAGAGTAAGAACTGAGGGTAGTTTGAAGAATTTTGAAAGGGTGTGTAATGGAGTGTTAAGTTTGAGGATATTTGTTGGGAGTCGGTTGAGAAGATAGGTAGCGGTAGCAAGGGCTTCAGGCCAAAAATATTTCGGGACCTGGGATTCAATTAGGAGAGCTCGTGTCATTTCCAGCAAAATGCGATTTTTCCTTTCGGCGACACCGTTTTGTTCTGGGGTGTTTGGGCATGTAGTTTGGTGGATTATTCCCTTGTCTTGGAAAAACAATTTAAACGAGGTATTAACAAACTCACCGCCATTATTGGATCGGAATATTTGGATGTTTGTTTGAAATTGGGTTTGGATCATGGCGTAAAACATAGTGAATTTTTCAAAGACTTCGGATTTGTTTTTCAAAAAATAAACCCAGGTCATTCGGGTACAATCATCAACGAACATCACAAAGTAATGAAGGTTTTGCCCCCCAAGAACTGGGGCAGGACCCCATACGTCAGAATGGATTAATGAAAATGGCAAAGCAACCTTAGTATTATTGGGTTTAAAAGTTTTCCTGTGGCTCTTTGCTAAAGCGCATGTTTCACAATGTGACATAGAATTAACTGGAAATAGTTTTGGAAATAATATATGCAAATAACTTGTAGAAGGATGACCTAATCTTCGGTGCCGTAGCCAAGCTTCTCGTTCCGATGTCCCATGAGTCAACATCACAGCACCACTTTGAGTCACCTCATCCACATAATACAACCCTTGATTTCAGTGCCACGCCCAATGATCACTCCCGTCCTGATATCCTGTAAAATACAAAACGTAGGGTACATTAGGACAATACAGTTGAGTTCTTTTGTGACGTGGCTAATGGAAAGCAGCTTATGTGACAACGAGGGAACATAAAGGCAATTAGAGATTTTTATTGTGGGTGAAATCTCAATAATCCCTCCCGATTTTACATCCATTATCCCTCCGTTCGCCGTTTGAATATGTGTTTTTTCTGGTTTGGTTGTTGAAATAATATCCGACAGCTCATAAGTCATTGTGTCGGTCGCGCCACAATCGAAGATCCATCGTTTTTGTTTTTTATGGTGTACTTGGGTCATATTAGCATTTCCCCTATTTCCAGGGACTAAATATGACATATCTATTTCTTTATTATGGTTATAACACCAAGGGTTTGAGGACTGCGCCCCAAACCCGTTACCTGTTGCAGCGTCTTCTTCTTCATTTGCTTCGGCCATTCCGCCGAAACCAGTTCTGCTCCGGCTTCCATCTCTGGTGACATCTCGGTTGCCGGTGCTAGATGATTTCCCTTTTTCTTTAACTGTAGCCTTTGTGCCCCTCTTATGACCATCAGACCACCATTCGGGATACCCGACGAGTTTGAAACATTGTTCCTGGGTATGCTTTGTCATGCCGCAATGATCACATTTGAGGTGAGTTTTGTCATCTTTGTTACCTGATCCGGTTCTTTTTCCATCGATCCGTCGGTAGCCTTTTGATGCAAGCCCTAACCCGTCAATTTCAGAGGCCATTAGACCCACTGTGATACCCTATGTGTCATTGAGAGGTGTTCCTAGAATATTCTGGTGAGCGGCCTCCTTGCGAATAGTGGCGTATGCAGTTTCTACAGTTGGAAGGGGTTCTAACCGGAGTATTTCCCTTTTTATAGGGTCATATTTCCGGTTAAGAGCGTTTAGAAACTGAAACAATTTCTGTTCAGTCCTGATTTGTGGTATGCTTGGATATCGGTTGGGCAGGTCATAGGGTTTGGGTCAATCCGATCAATTTCTCCCCATACTCCTTGGAGTATAATCCACAATTCTTCAAGTGAGAGATTGTTCTGTTTGATTTCATTCGCCTTGACATGTAGGTTGAAGGTTTGGAGCTTGTCACGTCCACTGCTATATGTTATAGCCAGGGCATCCCACAGCGATTTTGCTGTCGGAAATTCGGTTAGATTGCTGGCGAGGGTTGGTTCAATGTTTTGTATGAGCCATTAGAAGACGACTAGGTCGTCTTGTTCCCATTGTTCATACTCTTCGCTGGTTTGGTTTGGTGGATTGGTTGATAAATGGTTTAAAAAGCTTTTGATTTACCGCCTATGGCTACCCTCATCATCCGGGTCCATAGAGCATAATTCTGGCTGTTGAGCTTGAGGTTTATTTGAAGGTTATCGGACAATTTTGGGTTCCGATTTTGTGGGTTGAGGCCATTCTTGAGAAGATTAGCGATTTGGATTGATAGATCTTCTCCCAAGTTGCCGGCTTCGGCCATGGTAGCTTGGTTGAGAGGATGATTGATTTGGGTAAGTGATGAGCAGGTCGGTATTAGAACCGTGAACACTGCTCTGATACCATGTTATAAAAGGTTGATTGAAAAAAAAACTGAATTGTTGTGAATTGTTGTATTTTCTGTATATTACATTACAGAGAAAAGTATACAATTTATAGCAAAAAACGATAATCTAAATATGGTAGATGAGCTCTGTTTACGGCTGGATTTACAGCTGTTAATAGCTGTCTTTGACCCTCTTAATTGGGAGATGATGCTTGACTGATCCCGCAATCCTTTGATATCTTTTATTTTTAACATTGCGGCCCAAATCTTAAGTCGGAGGTTGTATGAACAATGGGGCTATGGTCCGACAAGTGCTTCAGCAATGCCCGGAGACAAGCATCCGGCCATCTCTCAAAGAACCCCGTACAAACGAGGACTCTATTAATCTTACTAAGATTTCTCCCCTTCTTGGCCCATCTCGTAAACTGTTTATCTTTCATACTATAATCCATAAGGCCATTATCAAAGATGAACTTGTTAAAATTCCCTGCATAAGTAGTCTTAAGAACACAATTCTTCCTTTCTACCGGAACCGAACAACATTGACATCAGCTCCTAAAACCCAAAAATCGGACGAGTCAGCCATCACTCTCTCCAATTTATCCCACAAGAGTTTCTTCGCGGGAACACTCTTAGGAGCGTACGATGTTTAAAACCATACCAAAAATGAGCGTCCATGGTAGTTGGGGGGAATGAAAAAATATATAACTTTTTAAATATTTATATGTTTTTCTTATGTTACTATTTTTTTTAAATTGCACCATAAAATCACAAATTTTCTTATTGAAAAAAATCTAAATTTTTAAAGTTTTTTATATTCTTCATATGGTATTATGGTTTTAAAAAAAATGCATCATAAGATCATAAATTTTCTTATCTTTAATTCCAGTATATTCAAGCATATTTTTTCGACACAGACATAAGAGTTAACATGTCGTTCTTTTTTCAATGCTACTATTATAGTATTGCAAATATGCAATATAACTTAGCCTCCTGGTTTAAGTTTTGGGTTTAGTTTAGATTTTTTGAGAGTTTAGATTTCGAGTTTAGTTTTTAGGGATTTTTTGTTGGGTGGGAGGTTTAGGTTTTTAGGGGGTGGTGTAGGGTTTAAGTTTTTGGGGGATGGGTTTAGGGTTTTTGGGGTCGGTGTGGGGGGTTTAGATTTTAGGTGGGCGGAGGGTTGGCCGGTTTAGGTTTTTGTAGTGTTGTAGATGTGTAATACTAAATTAGTCAATGATAATTATAATAAGATTAAGAGTTAAATGCTTGGTTGGTCCCTGTGGTTTGCAAATCTTGCAGACTTGGTCCCAGTGGTTCACTAATTACACACTTGGTCCCAGTAGTTTCAAATTTTGCACTCGGGTGGTCCTTACCACTAACCTTTGTTAGATTTCTCAGTTAGGTATACATAAAATGTCTATTATACCACTTGTCTTCTTCATCCTTTCTATCTCTTTGAATAAAAAGCCCTGTCAACCACCTGCAACTACTCTGCTACCACCACCCTCACCCTCGCCGCCTTTCACCGCCATACCACTCAGCCACCACTGCCACAACCACCCTCCGCTACAACCACCACCGCCGCACACACTTCATCTTCCCCATTGCTTGTTATTCCTGTAACCGGTGGTAAGGAAATGGTGGCAACCGGGTAACACCAATTTTGGGGTTTTTTTTAGATAATATTGTATGTTGTTTGTTCTTCCTGTAACCGGTGGTAAGGAAATGGTGGTGGTCGCCGGTGATTACCTGATGATGGAGGTGTGTGGTTGCAGGTGGTGTTGGGATGAAAAAGAGGTGGGTGGTGATTTAGGATGGTTGTGGCAATGGGGAAGATGAAGTGTGTGCGGCGGTGGTGGTTGTAGCGGGGGGTGGTTGTGGCAGTGGTGGTATGGCGGTGAAAGGCGGCGAGGGTGAGGGTGGTGGTAGCAGAGTAGTTGCAGGTGGTTGACAGAGCTTTTTATTCAGAGAGATAGAAAGGATGAAGAAGACGAGGGGTATAACAGACATTTTATGTATATTTAACTGAGAAATCTAACAAAGGTTAGTGGTAAGGACCACCCGAGTGCAAAATTTGAAACTACTGGGACCAAGTGTGTAATTAGTGAACAACTAGGACCAAGTATGCAAGATTTGCAAACCACAGAAGAAAAATTATTTAATGTTTTATAATTGTATCATTGATTCTTTTTCATCTTAATTTAATTTTCTTCAATTGAACCTCACCATATGTGTATATATATATATATATATATATATGGAGAGGATTATGAGAAAACTTAATATAAATGAGAAAACTAAAAAATCGCTATTTTTATGCATAAAAAACTTTTTTCAAAAAAAACTTGTATGTAATACACATGTGTATTATATGTATGAGCTGCACATGTGCATTATATGCTTAGATTTAGCGTTTGAGTTTAGTTTAGCTTTTAGGGTTAAGTTTTTTTTAGGGTTTAGGATTAGGATTAGGTTTTTGGATATGGGTTAGGTTTTTGTGTGTGTGGGGGGGGGGGGTAGAATTCGGGTTTAGTTTTTAAATTTTTGGTTGGTGGGATGGGGGTTAGGTTTTTGGGGTGGGTGTGAGAGGTTTAGGTTTTTGGGGGTGGGGTTGGGGGGTTAGGTTTTTAGGGGGTGGGGTTGGGGTTTAGGTTTTTGAGGGTGGGTTTGGCGAGTTTAGGTTTTTCATAGTGTTGCACAAGTGTAATCCTAATTAATATTTTTGAGTTTGTATAAAAATTGTAGATTTACAGCAAAAGAATGTTTTAAAAATTTGGTGTGATTTTTAATTTTTTTATTTTTAGTTTTCGAGTTCTCATAATAAAATAAGACTTTTAAGTTTTTTTTTGAAATTTTTTTGAGATAACAGGTTATATATATATATATATATATATATATATAGGGTGAGGTCCCTGTAAAAAAAACTTTTTCGTGAGAAGTGTGAGAAGACATAGGAATTGACATGCATGCATCATATTTTGGACTTAGGAATGATGTTTTGGGTTGTTTTGACAAGAAAAACATCAAACATGACAATTTAAAACACAATGCAATGTATTATAGACGTAAAATTTAAAACACGGTTAAAACACACTACTTAACACTTAAAACACGCTATTTAATGTTATTGGCATGGTGTGTTAAGTTTTATGCCTATAATTCATTATATTGTGTCTTAAATTGTTGTGTTTGGTGTTTTTCTTGCAAGAAGAAACCAAAACATCATGCCTAAGTCCAAAACATAATGCCTACGTGTCAATTCTTATGCATTCTGACACATCTCACGAAAAATGTCCAAAACAAAAACCTGTTATCTCGAAAACTTTTCAAACCTTCTCTTAGAAAAAAAGTTGGACCCAAAAAAACCCAAACAAGAGCAATGCATGGTGGATGTTGTCTCTGTCTCCATTCGATCCAAACCATCAATACTACATACTCCAGCCATAGAAGCCACCCTGGGTTTTTGGAACTACCAAGTTCGATTGCAACCTGACACCGAACCTAAAATAAGAAACCATACCCAAGACATTACACGAATCGTCTAAAGACAAGCGTAGACACGCGATGAAAGCCAGTGGAACATCGTCCACCTTGAAGGGACCACTCTTGAAAGGGCCTAAATGTTAAAGCCGAATATTCTTCAAAAACTTGGGTTGGATTAACAATTTTTTTTAGTATTATGTAATGTTTTTAATTATTATGCATTGTTTCTAATAATTATGTATTTTTTTTTTAGTTTTTACGTAATGTTTTTAACTATTATTATGAAATGTTGTTAATTATTATATAACTTATTTATTTATTCATAAATCGTTGAAAATAAAACTATAATTTGTATTAGTAAATAAAAAATATGTGACATTGAAAGTTGTAGTGGAATGCTTCCCCCCTAAGTGTAAAAAAAACTAGACGCAATGTAGACTCTAATGTAACACTAAGGCTAGATGGTATGGAATGGAGTCTCTAGTGGCTCTATTGCGCCACAAGTGCGCCACCTCAACCAGGAGGCTCCATTGCATCCTTTCAAAGCCCAGAATATAGAATAAAGCCCTGATCATTAAATAATCATTTATTTTTAAAATTTTGTCTTTATACTATTTAAACTAAATAAAAATAAAATACCATTTAAACAACTAAAAAATACAAACCGAGTTTAAAAGAAAAAATTGCCTAATCCAAATAATAAAAAAAACTACTCATGTCGTCATCAATGTCGTTCTCGTTATTTAGCATGCTATCTAACCATAGATGTTCAAACAACTCCGCTCAAAGAATCGAAGATCCAAGTGTGTGTCTTTTCTTCATATTTTAAGGCGGATTTTTTCTTTCTCGACATTGATGAAAATTGTGTGCTCCAGCTAAACAACTTCATCATATTCGGACAAATGGCTTGGCATATGTCCTCCAAAATCATATCATATTATATAATATAATGCAAGTATACATTATATTTCCATTCTTTTCTTTTATAATATAGACGATGGTTGGTCAATGACAGTCCATCATTTTTTTAACACCCCAAATGCCTGTTCAATATCTTTTCTCAGCGACTCATGTTTTATCTTGTAATACAATTATTTTTCATCATCAATGCAAGAAATACTTATAGTGCACATCATTTGCCTAAAATGATGAATCATGTGCAACCCCGTCTATGACATCATCGAAAAGATTCGATAATTGTAAAACAACAAGATCATTGTTTGTACCAGCCATGCCAAAGTAAGCATGCCAAATCCATAGATATTGCAACGCGACTGCTTGTAGCATTAGGGTTTGACCATCGTGATCACCTCAAGTGTGTTGGCCCTTCCAAGCAGTTGGACACACCGCCTAATCTCAATGCGTGCAATCAAGGCTACCCAACATCCCATGAAAACCATGTATTCCTTGATGGGTCGTGTATAAAAGTGGGATGTCACTGGAGGTCGAACTCCTTAGATATCGTCGTACATATAGATCAATAACACCTAAAAATATAATAGTAACAATGCTAATAATAGAAATAATAATAATAATAATAATAATAATAATAATAATAATAATAACAATACTAATAATAAAAATATTATTAATAATAATAGTAATTATAATAAAGGTAAAATAAAAATTAGAATTATACCTTTACAAAAAAAATGTCAAGACTATATCTATCCGTGAGTAACGAAATTCGTAAATACTCGTCCCAAGCTTCGCTCGTCATCCCGAACGTTAGTTGTCGAATGGCGGCCGTACATTTTTGCAACGAATAGAACCTAACATTACCCCGTGCATCCACTCTTTGTTTGAAAAATGTATATTCGTGCTCGCCACTAATCCGCAAAAAAGGACGTGGCTCATACGAAAGCGATGTCAAAATTTCTCATCATTGTACAACGGATAGTCAGCAAAATAATCACTCACTAAATGGTTCTGAGCACCAATCCGGTCTCGTTCAAGTTGGGGTTGTCTAGTCCATCGTGGTTGTGATGATTCAGTTTCTTCTTTTAAAATTGAGCAGCCTCCTGCGCCACGGCTATAAGCAAATCATCAAGCATACCCGAGTTGGTTGGAGAGTTGTGTCACACCCCGACCCGCAGCGGAATAAGAGTCGGGGCATAATTGGGTTATCACCAAAGCTCATGATGTTTACTAAAATGTTTCATATTTATTAAATTCAAATTACAACTTAAATGTTCAAGCCAAATTCATACAATACAAGGAAAGGAAAATTAAATAACAATCCAAAATCTAAACTGATTTATTCTTCTAGGCCGTCCTATATGTTTCTTGCTTCAACTGGATCACCTGTATCATGTGTAAAAATGGGGAATTTTGGGTCAACAAAAGTTGGCGAGTGAACCTTGTTAAAAACATTTGATATTGATTTCTTATTGTATTTAATATGGAAAAATTGTGCAATAATCATATGAGAGCAAACGTATATAATCAAACAAACACAAACCACCTTGAATGAGTATATGACATGAATGATAATGTATATGTTAGCAACGTCACGTTCCGCTCATAGGTAATGGGGAACGGACGAGTCTATGATGATGTATGTGAGATCAAGGCTCAATCAAACGGAGCCGATCATATGTTGGCAACGCCACGTTCCGCTCATAGGTAATGGGGAACAGTTCCGCTCATAGGTAATGGGGAACAGACGAGCCTATGATGATGTATGTACTGAAAATGATAAATTTAATCTAAACATTAACCACACAAACAATTGATACATATTGGATACACATTTGATCATGGATATGATGGATGCACAAGTGTTTAAATGTAATAAATAATAAGAGACACATGATACACCCCAAAATGTGATTAAAATGGGGAATTGGTAGAGATTCACTCACATTGGGTGCGTTCTCGTGATGATGTTGAATGCGCACGAGTTTGGAGATTTGATCGACGAGGAATAACTAACCTAAAATAATAACGAAAAGGTTCGGTAAATAAGTGGATTTTATATAACAATTTTAATAGGATTTTAGATTTATTTTTGTGAGTTTAAGATCATTTTCTAACTTTAAAAAATATTATTTTTAAGTATTTTTAATTGATTTTTAAATTAAATAAATAAATAAAAAGAATTAAAAATTTTTGACTTTTTGACCGTTGACCGGTCCGTTGACCGTTGACCGGGACGTTGACCGGTCGGACTGTGACTAATGTGTGCGCTGAGTGAGGTTCGAACCCGGGACCTTCCGTACGCGTGCACGCAGCTCTACCAACTGAGCTACGTGTCTAACCCGAAATATTCTATGTTTTAATTATATATATACTAATTAAATGTTAATTTATTTAATTTATATTAAAAGGATTTAAAGTGGTTGAACCGGTTGCAGGGAAACCGGATCGAACTCGGGTCCCTTGATTTGTAAGCTCACAGCCCAACCAGTTGGGCTGTGTGTCTTATCTGTTTAACTTACGGTTTATATTAATCTTATATACATACTGGAACCTGTTCTGATTCTGTTTTAAAAAAAAATTGGTTTTAATTCGGAAAGTCGGTGTGTTGCAAGATTCGAACTCGTGATGTTTGTTTTGTTTGCGCACACAGTCCACCGTTGGACTGTGTGTCTAACCCGTTTGATTATGTGATTTTAATTATACTTATACTTATTTCTGACTTCGTCTTCTTCGTTTACAAAGACCCAGATCAGAGAGTTCCGACTGTTTTGTTTAACTTGATTATCAAAACTTATAATCAGTTGAAATGTAATAGCAAACCGGATTATAGAACAGAGTGTACCAAAACAGCGTGTTTAATTCAGGTTTCCGGCAAGGGGACGTCGGCTCTGATTGGCGATCTCCGTCTGAGTGAACCAATCGACAGTTTTGATTAATGAGTTGTGCAATTAAGGTACGAAACAAGGATTATAAAAGGTTTAGATGTTCGTACCAATTCACAGCGTGATTTCGGAAATTTCCAGGGATTTTCCGGCGAGTGCAGATTATCCGGCAACGTCGTCTGGGACCGATTCTGGTTGAAGGTTTGAAGTTAGTATAAGTCTAACAATGGATTGAAAACGAAAGAATCGAGAAATTTACCTTTTTGATGTATATCTCGGTTTTCCGGCGAAAGTCCGACAATACAGAATATTTCCGGCGAGTGAAATTTCTTCGAGAATTTGTGCGATTTTGAGCGAAAAGATTACCAGAGACTTGGGTGTGTGTTTATAGGGAAGAATCATGATGAATTGAGTCCGAATTGAGTCTTGATTCATGGTCAAGACTTTCTCCGGCGGTTATAACTGAGATCGCGGAATTTGACATCGGTTATAACCGATGTCGATGTTAATACAAGCGTTTAGTCAAAGGAAACCGTCGGAGTCACGCGAAAGCGTCGAGATTTCCGGTGACTGCGGATTGGGCGCGCTGATTCACTGGGTTTGATTTAGAGTTTCAACATAAATGTTATTTGTTTTAATACTTATCACAAATGAGTCAAGTGGCGGAGTAGTTAAGTGTTGCTTGTTTCTTCCGGCTGACCCGGGTTCGAAACCCGGCAGCCTTTTTTCCTTTTTATTTAATATATTTTTACTTTTTAACAATTATAGTTTCTAAATTCTAAAATGTTTATTAATTATGTATTGCTTAAAATTAATATTAATCATAAATACGCAGCAAAATTTTATAACTGATTATTCGATTAATAAACGAAACGGGTTTTGGAAACCCGTTTTTCGACGGATGTTACAGTATCCCCTACCTTTAGAAATTTCGTCCCGAAATTTAAGTAGTAGTAGTAACAGGAAAAAGATGCGGGTATTTTTCGCGCATTGAGTCTTCACGTTCCCAAGTAAACTCAGGTCCTCGTTTCGACTCCCAGCGTACCCTAACAATTGGAATACGACTCCGTCTTAAACGTTTTTCTCCGAAGTCCATGATCTCTACTGGTCTTTCAATGAAGTGCATAGATTCATCGATCTGAATATCTTCTAGGGGAATATGGAGGTTTTCATCGGCGAGGCACTTCTTTAAGTTTGATACGTGGAACGTGGGGTGAATTTTGTTGAGTTCTTCTGGTAGGTCAAGCTTGTATGCTACAAGTCCTACTCTTTCGAGTATCTTGAAAGGTCCTACGTAGCGTGGTGCTAGCTTGCCCTTCTGGCCAAAACGAACAACTCCCTTCCACGGTGATACTTTTAAAAGTACTTGATCACCAATGTTAAACTCCAAGGGCTTTCGTCGTTTGTCTGCATAACTCTTTTGACGACTTTGTGCCGCTAGAAGATTGTTTCGAATTTGATGGATCTTGTCTGTCGTTTCTTGAATCAATTCTGGACCGGTGATTTGAGCTTCCCCAATTTCGTGCCAACATACTGGAGATCGGCACTTACGGCCATATAACGCTTCGAAAGGAGCCATGCCGATACTTGAGTGGTAACTATTGTTGTACGAAAATTCAACTAATGGTAGATGAGCGTCCCAATTCCCTTTGAAGTCTATGACACATGCTCGAAGCATATCTTCAAGAGTTTGGATGGTGCGTTCAGATTGTCCATCAGTTTAAGGATGATAAGCGGTACTGAGGTCTAATCGTGTACCCAAAGCGGCTTGTACGGCTTGCCATGTTCGTGAAGTGAAACGACCATCGCAGTCTGAAATGATGCTTAAAGGTACACCATGACGGCTTACGATCTCGCTGATGTAGATACGAGCTAACTTCTCGTTTTTGAAGTCCTCGCGAATCGGAATGAAGTGAGCTGATTTGGTAAAACGATCAATGATTACCCATATAGTGTCATACCCACTGGAGGTGCGAGGTAACCCGGTAATGAAGTCCATGGTTATGTTTTCCCACTTCCATACAGGTATTTCAGGTTGTGTTAGAAGTCCTGAAGGTCTTTGATGTTCTGCTTTTACTTTGGAACAAGTAAGGCACTTGGAAACAAAAACCGCAATATCCTTTTTCATGCCAGGCCACCAGTAGGTGTATCGAAGGTCTTGATACATCTTGTCGGCTCCTGGGTGTACAGAGTACCGTGTTTTGTGTGCCTCAGTCATAAGGAAATCACGAAGGTTATTGTGGTCGGGAATCCATATACGATCTAGATAGTACAGAATACCGTCGGATTTGGTTTCGATTTTAAGTTCTGCTCCACAAGACAACTCATTGCGTACGTCGTTTTCTGTTACAGAAACATGTAGAGCTTCTCGGATTTGATCTTTGATGTCGGTTATGATTTGCGAACATAGAAGACGAATGGAGTTCGCATAACCCTTTCGACTGAGCGCATCGGCCACCACGTTTGCCTTGCCAGGATGATACCGAATTTGACAGTCGTAGTCATTAAGAAGTTCGACCCATCTTCGTTGCCTCATATTCAACTCCTTTTGGTTAAAGATATGTTGGAGGCTCTTGTGGTCAGTGTATATTTCACACTTGGTACCGTAGAGGTAATGTCTCCATTTCTTAAGAGCGAACACAACGGCTCCAAGTTCCAGGTCGTGGGTGGTGTAGTTCTTCTCATGAACTTTGAGTTTCCTAGAAGCATAGGCTATCACTTTTCCCTTTTGCATTAATACACAACCTAGTCCTTGCCCTGATGCGTCGCAATATACTACAAAGTCATCGCAACCTTCGGGGAGTGTGAGGATAGGTGCGTCACAAAGCTTTTGCTTAAGGGTTTGGAAGGCTTCTTCTTGTTTAGGTCCCCATATGAAGGGTTTTCCTTTATGAGTCAAAGCCGTGAGTGGTACAGCAATATGGGAGAAATTTGCAATGAAACGGCGGTAGTAACCAGCCAAACCAAGAAATGATCTTACTTCGGTAGGGGTACGTGGCGCTTGCCATTCCTGTACTGCTTTGATCTTTGAGGGGTCGACATGTATTCCCTTGTCATTGACAACATGTCCAAGGAATTGTACTTCTCTTAACCAGAATTCGCATTTGGAGAATTTAGCGTAGAGCTTTTCGGTTCTTAAGAGTGTAAGGATGAGTCGAAGGTGTCGTTCATGATCAGATTTAGACTTTGAATAGATGAGGATGTCGTCGATGAAGACTATGACAAAGCGGTCACCAAATGGCATGACCATGAATTTGTAATGACCATAACGAGTTCGGAAGGCGGTCTTTGGGACGTCTTCTTCATGTACTCTGAGTTGATGATAACCAGAACGAAGGTCGATTTTTGAAAAACAGGTGGCGCCTTGAAGTTGGTCTAGAAGATCATCGATGCGAGGTAATGGGTAGCGGTTCTTGACCGTTAACTTGTTGAGTTCTCTGTAGTCGATACACATGCGAAACGTTCCATCTTTCTTCTTCACAAAAAGGACAGGTGCACCCCAAGGCGATGAGCTAGGACGTATGAATCCTTTGTCAGTCAGCTCTTGCAGTTGACGGGCTAGCTCTTGCATTTCGGATGGGGCTAACCTATAAGGAGATTTTGCAACTGGTGTAGCTCCAGGTATAAGATCAATGCGGAATTCGACTTCTCTCACGGGAGGAAGTCCTGAAATGTCGTCAGGAAAAACTTGCGGAAATTCTTTTACTACTGGGATGTCTTCGAGTTTCTTCTCCTGGGTTCCCTTTTTGACGACGTGAGTTAGGAATGCGACATAATTCTTGCGGAGATATTTTCGGGCTTGAAGACAGGACATTAATTTGAGTCCTTTCGAAGGGGTTTCTCCAAAGATTCGTAGAGTCTGACCGTTTGTAAGAGGAATGCGAATAAACTTTTCGCGGCATACAACTTCAGCATGATGTTGACTGAGCCAGTCCATACCAATTATAATGTCGAAACTTCCCAACTTCATAGGAATGAGGTCAACTGGAAAATCGTGATCGTTTAGAGTGAGGGTACAATTGCGTATAATTGACTTTAATGAGACCGGTTTTCCGTCAGCAACTTCTACCGTTATGGATTCCATGAGTTTATCACGAGTTTGGTTGAGGATGGGTTCAAATTCTAAGGATACAAAACTCTTATCCACGCCAGTATCAAATAACATGGATGCATAACTACCATTGATGAGAAACGTACCGTTAACCACGTTGTTGTCAGCCCTAGCTTGATTGGCGTTGATATTGAAAGCTCTTCCCCTAGCAGGTGGAGGAGCTTGGTTAGCCTGGTTTACTGGATTTGCTTGAGCTTGGGCATGGATGATGTTCACCAAGCGTGGATAGGTGTTCCTGAAGTGGTTCGGATCTCCACAGTTGTAACAAGCCCGCATAGGTTGCATCATGGGATAGTTGGGTTGGTAGTAGGATTGGGCTACATGTTGGGCAGGTGGTTGGAGTAAAGGTTGTTGGGCTTGACCCACTATCTGATGGTGTGTTTGGGTTGAGGGCTGATTGCGGTTCGTTCGCTGAAGTGCGCGACATGTTTGGATGGTGTGACCTGCGCGGCCACAGCCGGTGCAATGTTGCCAGGGATGTTCGGGAAAATGATGGTATTGGCAACGGTTGCATTTTGGATATGGGCCGGAGTATGGCTTTTTATATGGTGCAGCTGAGGGGGCAACTTGGGTGATGGGTGCAGCAGTGATAGGGAGGTTTGTTTGTGTGACAACAAAGTTTCTGCCGTTTCGTTTCCTCTTACTAGCAAACTTTGAGGAGGAGGTGGAATGGTTTGAAGTTTGGCCCTCAATGGGGGCTTTCTTTTTCTCGTCCTTAAATTTGCCGTTTCGGATGCGATTCTCGGTAAGCTCGGTAGCTAGTTCCATAGCGGCTTCAAGTGTTGCAGGCGAAGTGCTTAGAACTGAGCCTTGAATTTTCGAGGGGAGGCCTCGAATATAGTGTTCGACTAAACGGTATACTGGGGTGAACAAGTTGGGGATCATTTGGTTCAACTCTAGAAACCTTTTGTTGTAGGAAGTATGGTCTCCTTCCTTTTGCTTTAGGGAGTGGATTTCGTCTTCTAAATTCTTAATTTCGCTTCTTGGGCAGAAGCGTCTTGTCATTATTTCCCTTAACTCTCCCATGTTAAGGCCATGGCGTCTTCAACTCCTCTCTTACCCTTCTCTGTGTTCCACCAGGTCAGGGCTACCCCAAACAGTCTCCCGGTTGCGTAACGTACCTTGCGATCCTCGGGACAATCGCAATTGAGGAAGGTGTTCTCCATTTCCTCAAACCAGTGGAGGAGAGCAGTGACACCTTCGGTTCCTTCATACTTTGGGGGATCGCAAGACTTGAAGTGTTTGTAGGAGCACTTCTTGGAGGGAGGGTTGTCGACGTTCTGGTCTTCTTGATTGGGAGGGTTAATGGGATTTGCAGTGAGAGCTTGCTGGACTTGAATTACGATGTCAGGAAGCACCGCGGCCATTTGTTTTGCGATTTGAGTGGCCAAGCGTTCGTTTGACCTTCCTGACTTTCTACCTCCACGTTGCTGCCTAGCCGACATCTACAGGAACATACATAAGAAGATGGTGAGTTTAAGGAGTCTTTTTAGGTGTCATGTGTCGTCAAATGAAATAAAAATAACATAATTATCAATAATGCAACTACATCCATAGGATGTCTTGGGTTTGCTCATGTTTGGGCCTCCAATGTCCCCCATACCATCGCCTATATAGTCATGTGGGCCCCCATGACTATTGGCTTAGTAGGATTCACATTGGTGTTGGCGGTTTAACACTCGCATCACCCGAATGAAAACCATGAAATATGTTTGCGAGATGTATGGTAGGAGGGTGTCCAGGTATAGACACAATGACAACTCAAAGTGGGGTTAGCTCACACGACGTTTGGTATAGCATGCTTTGGCCTAATAGGTCCTTCGTACTCTCATCGTTAGTCCCCAGGTAGACAAACTGGTCCTTTATTTTGGATTTATACGAATGCCAAGCCTAGACAGGACGTTCCGACTACCGGTACTTGTACCCTTCCAGTTACTACATGCCCGTCATGAGAACTCACTTTGATGTGATTTGAAAAAAATACAAAAATCGTTGCAAAAATCATGGAAATTGTGTGGTGTGTGCTCTCATGGATATGATATGTTATGAGGATATGATTCATGATGAGCATTGTATCGTAATATGTACTTATGAACATGTTGCCTAACATTGAATGTAACAATAAACATAAAGCATATAAACATCATGAATTTTGCATGTAACACACAAACGATTTAAAAATTCTAATCAACTATAGTATAGGCTCTAAGGGTCTAATAACCTATCCTATATCCCTATAGTCATGGCTCTGATACCAATCTGTCACACCCCGACCCGCAGCGGAATAAGAGTCGGGGCATAATTGGGTTATCACCAAAGCTCATGATGTTTACTAAAATGTTTCATATTTATTAAATTCAAATTACAACTTAAATGTTCAAGCCAAATTCATACAATACAAGGAAAGGAAAATTAAATAACAATCCAAAATCTAAACTGATTTATTCTTCTAGGCCGTCCTATATGTTTCTTGCTTCAACTGGATCACCTGTATCATGTGTAAAAACGGGGAATTTTGGGTCAACAAAAGTTGGCGAGTGAACCTTGTTAAAAACATTTGATATTGATTTCTTATTGTATTTAATATGGAAAAATTGTGCAATAATCATATGAGAGCAAATGTATATAATCAAACAAACACAAACCACCTTGAATGAGTATATGACATGAATAATAATGTATATGTTAGCAACGTCACGTTCCGCTCATAGGTAATGGGGAACGAACGAGTCTATGATGATGTATGTGAGATCAAGGCTCAATCAAACGGAGCCGATCATATGTTGGCAACGCCACGTTCCGCTCATAGGTAATGGGGAACAGTTCCGCTCATAGGTAATGGGGAACAGACGAGCCTATGATGATGTATGTACTGAAAATGATAAATTTAATCTAAACATTAACCACACAAACAATTGATACATATTGGATACACATTTGATCATGGATATGATGGATGCACAAGTGTTTAAATGTAATAAATAATAAGCGACACATGATACACCCCAAAATGTGATTAAAATGGGGAATTGGTAGAGATTCACTCACATTGGGTGCGTTCTCGTGATGATGTTGAATGCGCACGAGTTTGGAGATTTAATCGACGAGTAATAACTAACCTAAAATAATAACGAAAAGGTTCGGTAAATAAGTGGATTTTTTGTGAGTTTAAGATCATTTTCTAACTTTAAAAAATATTATTTTTAAGTATTTTTAATTGATTTTTAAATTAAATAAATAAATAAAAAGAATTAAAAAATTTTGACTTTTTGACCGTTGACCGGGACGGTGACCAGTCGGACTGTGACTAATGTGTGCGCTGAGTGAGGTTCGAACCCGGGACCTCCCGTACGCGTGCACGCAGCTCTACCAACTGAGCTACGTGTCTAACCCGAAATATTCTATGTTTTAATTATATATATACTAATTAAATTTTAATTTATTTAATTTAGATTAAAAGAATTTAAAGTGGTTGAACCGGTTGTAGGGAAACCGGATCGAACTCGGGTCCCTTGATTTGTAAGCTCACAGCCCAACCAGTTGGGCTGTGTGTCTTATCTGTTTAACTTACGGTTTATATTAATCTTATATACATACTGGAACCTGTTCTGATTCTGTTTTAAAAAAAATTGGTTTTAATTCGGAAAGTCGGTGTGTTGCAAGATTCGAACTCGTGACGTTTGTTTTGTTTGCGCACACAGTCCACCGCTGGACTGTGTGTCTAACCCGTTTGATTATGTGATTTTAATTATACTTATACTTATTTCTGACTTCGTCTTCTTCGTTTACAAAGATCCAGATCAGAGAGTTCCGACTGTTTTGTTTAACTTGATTATCAAAACTTATAATCAGTTCAAATGTAATAGCAAACCGGATTATAGAACAGAGTGTACCAAAACAGCGTGTTAAATTCAGGTTTCCGGCAAGGGGACGTCGGCTCTGATTGGCGATCTCCGTCTGAGTGAACCAATCGACAGTTTTGATCAATGAGTTGTGCAATTAAGGTACTAAACAAGGATTATCAAAAGGTTTAGATGTTCGTACCAATTCACAGCGTGATTTCGGAAATTTCCAGGGATTTTTCGGCCAGTGCAGATTATCCGGCAACGTCGTCTGGGACCGATTCTGGTTGAAGGTTTGAAGTTAATATAAGTCTAACAATGGATTGAAAACGAAAGAATCGAGAAATTTACCGTTTTGATGTATATCTTGGTTTTCCGGCGAAAGTCCGACAATAAAGAATATTTCCGGCGAGTGAAATTTCTTCGAGAATTTGTGCGGTTTTGAGCGAAAAGATTACCAGAGACTTGGATGTGTGTTTATAGGGAAGAATTGAGTTCGAATTGAGTCTTGATTCATGGTCAAGACTTTCTCCGGTTATGACTGAGATCGCGGAATTTGACATCGGTTATAACCGATGTCGATGTTAATACATGCGTTTAGTCAAAGGAAACCGTCGGATTCACGCGAAATCGTCGAGATTTCCGGTGACTGCGGATTGGGCGCGCTGATTCACTGGGTTTGATTTAGAGTTTCAACATAAATGTTATTTGTTTTAATACTTATCACAAATGAGTCAAGTGGCGGAGTGGTTAAGTGTTGCTTGTTTCTTCCGGCTGACCTGGGTTCGAAACCCGGCAGCCTTTTTTCCTTTTTATTTAATTTATTTTTACTTTTTAACAATTATAGTTTCTAAATTCTAAAATGTGTTATTAATTATGTATTGCTTAAAATTAATATTAATCATAAATACGCAACAAAATTTTATACTGATTATTCGATTAATAAACGAAGCGGGTTTTGGAAACCCGTTTTTCGACGGATGTTACAAGTTGGTTGACCTCTTAGAACTTGAAGACATTTTCTAAAAACAAATATAGATTAGAGGTTTTGTGAGAGTGGTTTCTTCATCATCAGAAACTAAAATTTCAACTTTTACATCTTCCCTAACAACTTCTCTAAAATTTCAACATCATGCTCTTCAGCAACCATAACATTTATCTCTTGTTCAGGTTCATTAACTTCACCTTCAAGAGCAGGAAACTTTCCATACTTCTGCAACTGATACAAACCTAAGAATTTCTTCTTTGTTGTCTGTCTGACTTGCTTAACAGCTCCGAAACATCCTAGACACACTGGCTTCAAATCAAGAAAATTCATACCCTAAACCAACTCAGGGTATTTAGCATCTAAGATCATCTACATAAACCGAGGATATAGTAGAAATATGTCAAACTTACAAGCGTCATCTACGTCTTTCTTCAAGTTATCAAAGACAAATGCTAAGCCAATCCACCCTTGTTCTCATTTTGGTGCCCATTAATGCGCATTCGCAATTAATCACATCTTCACTTGTATTCCAAGGATCATTGTCTTTTACAAATTGTGCATCCACCTTTTTCACAAACGGATGTTTGTACCGAGTTAGATGCACTCTTAACATTCTGTATCTCAAGAGTTTTAGGTTGTTTTCAACAATTTCCTTAGTTTTGTTGAATTTCTCCTTTATATCTCATAGCTCTTTTGCACTATTACAATGTAATAGCTCTGCATAGATCTCGTTTGGTAGAGCCTTTAAAATCATAATAAGTGCTTTGGTATCTATCTCATACTTTTTGAAATCTAGCATAGAGTAATCTTCTGGTTTCTTTGGCTCATGCACATTAGGATTATCGACACTGGTGTCATTGGAATATAAGGTCCGAACATCACAGACTTCCAACATCCTATTTTTTGTTGAGCAAGATATTGCATCATCTGACATTGTCAGGTATTGTAATCCGATCTGACAAGCATCAGTGGTTTGCTAATGTTATCGGAGAGAAGAGAATCATGGTTATTGAGTGACATTCTCTTTTGATCTTTTGTAGAAGAACCGAGTATGTGTTAGACACGATCAAGTTCTACACTTTACTACTCTAACCTACGAACAGATTTTGGATCTTTGTGAGCTGATCTTTGTGTGTTAAACTGATTGTGGAATCATGTTTAACGTGACCAAGTTCCGATTCCAATTGTTAGGGTCTGAGTTTGATACTTGTGAATTAGTTCAAATTAAAACAAGCAATTATGATTGCTGTACAAATAATAAATTCACAAGTAGGAAGATATCATCAACAATTGTTTTTCCATTAATCAAACTATTACAAAAGATGTACAGAATGATTCTAAAATCTCCTCCTTCGTCTGATCATTCACAAAGCTATTCGTACAAAAGAGAATGTGTGAAGTGATGATTAGATGTCTAACAAGTGAGATCTATTTATACTAAGTACAAACGTCTGCTTTTGATTGGCTGACATCACCCTGATAGTGACATCTAACATTCCTAACAGAAAAGATTCCACAGATGTTGACATCTGTGGGAATCAAACATCTTATATAAATATGCTAAACATTGTTAAAGCTAATACCATTACATTGGGAAACTACTATTAATCTATCCTCTATTGCTTTGTTCTAAAGACTTGTTTAGCAAGACAGATGTTTGGCCTTCTTCATCAAATCTTTGCTTCAACATACTTTAGGACTTGAACAGACCTTGTTGCTTCGTGAACAACAGTTCTAAGGCTTTAAACAAATGTTAACTGGTCTTCGACAGATGCTTTGATTTTAGGTGTTCAAGATTCACTATCTTTAGGAGGAAATTGCTTAATCAACTGTTTATTTCTTGATCTCTTGTTCATATTTTGGATTTTAAATATCATATTTTCTTTTGTAGGTCCGACAGACATGAAGGTGAATCCTGAATGCCATTTTGGAGTGGGGACATGAAAGTTCTTGGGATAAATGGTCGAAAAGAGAGGGATAGAGGCTAGCCCGGAGCAAATAAAAGGTATTCTGGATCTCAAATCACCAGCTAATGCTAAGGATGTCCAATGGCTCACAAGCAGGATAACAACCCTAAACAGGTTCATTTCAAGGTCAACAGACAAATGTAAGGATTTCAAGGATGTTTTGAAGAAAAACAAGAAGTTTGAATGGGGACAAAAACATGAAGAAAACCTTCAAGCCTTGAAGAAGTATCTATCTTCAGCACCCTTGCTCATGACCCGAAGATAGAGAACCACTATCCTTATACTTAGTAGTGTCCGAGAATGCCGTAAGTGTTGTCTTAGTCAAGCATCATGAAGGTCAACAATAGTCCGTCTACTATGTAAGCAAGAGTTTTCTAGATGCAAAAACCAGGTACCCTCATCTTGAAAAACTCATTTTAGATTTAATAATGGCTTCAACTACTAAGACACTATTTTGAAACACACATAATCCACATTTGTTAGACCTACAAAAGAACAGATGATTTCAAAAGCCATAGCATGACTTCCTGATCAAGAAATAAAAAGATAATGTACATTCTCCTCCCAAGATAGTGAATCTAGAACACTAATCAGAACATCTGTTGAAGACATCAAAGATTTGTGTAACACCCCGACCGCGTAAAACATTAAACTGCGGTGGAAACGTTGGCGAGTCATGTCACAGAACTATTATTTCACAACACATTGTTTTTTTTTGTATTATTGAATTTAATTGTTTACAATGTCTTGGAAGAATGAAATAAAAAACATAACAATTGTCTTGCAATTTTTAAAGTCACTAAGGCCCAAGTCCGCCCTATGTGAAGCATGCTCAATGTTAAATTTAGCTCCTGAAACATATGTGAAAATAAAACGTCGGCATAAAAATGCCTGTGAGTAACATAGGTTTTGTGATGAAGATTCAAGGCTTTAAAAGTTAAAAGAAATGTTCAACTATAACAAAAGTAGCCATGATCCATTATAAAAATGTTTCTTTTATAAAATCATATGAAAATCAAATGATTTAAAAGAAATGCTGCATGCTTAACTTAATAACCTAAATGACTCGTGCCTTGTTATAAATTATGTCATGTCTTGTATTTTGTTTGAAGTGGTTAGATAACGCTACGTTATGTAATATAACGAAAGCACTTATATATAGGAAGTACCAGTGGCGTATCCACCATGCTTTTATCATATTATACACGTCTCGTCATTTAAATCACTTACCATGAGCCAAAAATTGAGATGTCTTGTTTAAAACAATGTCATGTATAAACCAAATGTCTTTTATAAACAAATGTCTTTTATAAACAATTGTCTATGTATAAACCAATTTCTTGTATAAACCAATTTCTTGTATAAACCAAATGTTATTTATATACAAATGTCTATGTATAAACGAGTGTCTTGTATGGCAAACAAAAGTCTTGTTTAAACCATAAAATAAATGTCTTGTATAAAATAACCAAATTGTCTTGTCTTGTCAAAATGTCTTGTATAACACAGGTGTTTTGAATAAACAAAGGTCTTGTTTAAACAAAAAGTCTTGTCTTGTAAATCAATTGATTTTATTGTGTAGACACATATAGATGGATTGTTGGCAAATACATTCAAGCCTTGTTAATTGTCGAATAAACCCTTATAAAGACAAAGGTTTATCAAATGTTCATCGGATTCTGTCATTCCCTAAAGTCACTTCCAAGCAAACCTAGGAAGCGGGAACGGGATTGTCAATCCTATGGTACCATTACATACTACCGGTCGGCATGATCAATGTTAATGAATGTATCATTGTATATTAAACGCACCCATATGTCTTGAACATTGTAAGTATGCCATGAAAATGTTTTAAAATCATGTACTTGGCATACTAAGTTAATATACCAAGCAAAAATGTCTTTGAAATCATGTACTAGGTATTCTAAGTCAACATATGAAGCAAAATGTCTTTGAAATCATGTACTATATGTACTAGCTAAGCAAAACATGTATAATATCATGAAAACAAGAAAGTAGTGATAGGCACATATGAATCACCCCAAAACATTTGAAAACATAAAAGAGAGGGCTATGTACGCACTTGGGATTGCGTAAATGTCTTGTTCAAATGATCAAACAAAGCTCAAGGATTGAAGAGTTCAAGTGTGTCCGAATGTATCGGAATACTATGTTAGTGTGTTGAGACTTAAATCGGAGGATTGGATAGAATGAGGTCTTATAAACCAAACGAGTGTTGAGACTCGTATGATATGGTTTATAATACCTTACATTCTGATTTGAAAGAGTTTCTAAGTGCTTTGACCCGTTACAACTTGTTAAAATGGTTTACGCCACTTTAACGGGTCGCAAACGTAACTATGGGTTTGGATAGTTAAATAAGTCCTATGATGAGTCTTATATGTCAAAACAAGTTTGATTATGTTATAATATCAGTTTAGATGTCAAAACTATAATCTTACATGTTTAAAACCATTTTATGCTCAAAAAGGGTGTTTTCGGCATTTTAATAGTACATAAAATTGACTCATCATATAACTAACCAAACTATATGACTATAAGGTATAACCTCAGAAGGTTATTCCCTAAATTACTATGGTCATAAAAATGTGCTTGGTCGAATCCTAAGATTGATCAAATGGGTCAGATTCGAAAGTCAAAGTGGTAGTAAAACCGCTCGACTTACGACTAAGAAATAAGTACTAAACTAGAAATGACGAGTTAGACATGTTTGAACATGTCTAATAATGTTATAAAACTGATTTGGTGTCAAAACCTTAAAGTTTTTAACACCCAAAAATGTTTTCATCGTAAAATGCATTTTTATACATTTTTTTTACTTTTAACTCGTAAAACTTTGACTCGTCATCTCGCCTACTAAAGGTGGTATCAGAAGGTGCAATCGCAAGGGATTAATACCTTCATGATTACGATCATGTCGCAAAGTTCAATTTGAACTTTGACTTGACCAAAATGGTCATAACCTAAGTCAAACAGGAAGCCAAACTGTTTGACTTTTAGCTCAAAATAGCTAAAATAATGAAAGAAGTAGGAAGAGTAATTACTTGTGTTAAAGAACACTTTCAGAACTCAAGATAGGAGGCTTCCAAAGGCTGGAAACAAGCTCCAAGAAGGATAGAAAGAAGAACTTCACATTTTTCTTTGAAGTGTTTTGAAGTGGTGTGAAAATAATGGATGAATCAAAGGGTATTTATAGTGTTTTAGGATCAAGGAGGTGATGACAAGTGTTACCAAGTGTGGATTAGTGTCATAACATGTATTAACACCAAATTAAGTGTGGTAAAATGAGTGCAAGGTGTCAAAAATTAGAGATAGGTGGCCAAACTTGGTGATGAAGCAAACTTTTTTTGACAATTTTGGCCTCTGGACTAGTATCGTCACGTTTTGTCATTTTGAACCCCTCTTAACCTAATATTTAGGTTATATAAAGGCCTTAAGGCATGTGTAACTTGGATTTTGTCCGAAAATGTCGTGGATGTCGGTTCGTTCGATTGTACAGTTAAACGTTTCATAAATAAAGTATAAAACTTTATTGAACACGAAAATGACCGAATTTGTGCAATGATTGACATTTTTGCATTCTTACCAATAAAATGCAAGATTTTATTGAATAAAAAAGTCCAGGATTGTATAATGATTGATAAATATACATTATCTCAAATAAAACACAAGATTTAATTAAATACGAAAATGTTCCGGAATTGTTCAATGACTACAAATGTACAAATGTCGCAATTTGTTTAAAGGTTTGGGACATCTGTTGAAGAAGAAGAAGAAGAAGAAACCTCTTTTAATGGTTAAAGCCCTGTTGAACACAAGAACTTATCATGAAGACCAAACATTTGGTATGGCAAATAGATGTTTGATACAAGTCAACAGCGGTAGAAGAACAATGGTTTAGTTAATGTAACAGTGTTAGCTTAGAACACATGTTTAATGTAATAGACCAGATGATAGATTTCCGCAGATGTTTGCTAACATATAATCTTTTCTAGTTATGAATGTTAGATGTCACTCTTAGGGTGACGTCAGCTGATTGCAAATAAACCTTTTGTACTTGCATAAATAGATCTCAAGTATTACAGATCTATTTCATCATTTAACTTTCTTTTGTACGAACAATAACGTTGTGTGATCAGGTTGAGGGGGAGTTTGTAGAATCATTACTGTAAATTGTAATCATTAGATTATTAATGCAAAATAGTTTTAATATAACTTTCCCTTTTGTATGCTCATATTATTCTGCTTTACATTTATACTTTGTTTTTTTTTTTGAACGATAGCTTTCATTTATACTTTGTTATATCCATTATTGTTCACCTAAAGCATACACGTTAAACTCATATCCTAACAATGTTAGAAAAACTAAACTATTAAAAATGTGTTAAGAAAACCAGAAATGTTGGGTAGGATAGCTATATGGTCGATTAAGTTAAGTGCTTATGATTTAGTATATGAGCCTAGAACAGCCATAAAATCACAAGCATGACTAGATTTTGTGGTTGATTTTCAAGAATGACTTACAACATGAAGTAGACCTAGAGGTACAACAGATAGAAGAAAACATCTGTAAATGGACCTTGTATACTGATGGTGCTTCTAATGTTAAAGGAATAGGCCTAGGAATAATAATGAAATCGCCACAGGGGGATATAATACCACATGTTATATCTTGTGAGTTCTTAACTACTAATAATGAAGCCTTAATAGTAGGATTTCAATTAGCTAGGCATATGGGAATTAAACATCTTCAAGTTTATGTTGATTCTTTATTATTGACTAACCATTTTAATGGGTCTTATGCAGTGAAGGGTAAAAAATTAGCCTAATAACTTGAGATTGTTACAAAATTAGGAAAATCTTTTGAAATATTTTGCATTGAACATGTATCAAGTGAAGAAAATGTTGAAGATGATGCTCTAGCTAATCTTGGATCAACCTTCAGGATTCCAAGTAACACTAATATTCCAATCATCCATATCCTAAACCTAGAAATAAATGCATCAGAGGCTCATGATAGTATGGTGCTAAATATAGAAGATCTGGAAGTGCAGGATCCCGTTCAGGAACCTTGTCAAAATATAGAAGATCTTGCAGTACAGGATCCCAATCAGTATCCTAGTCAGGATACAAAGTCATGGATAAATACGATCAAGAAATATATCTAGGATGGAGATATCTCTAAGGATGAGAACCCTAGATCATTCAGGATGATGGTATCTCATTACATATTATTACATAATATTTTGTATAGAAAGTCTATTGCGGGTCCATACTTGAAGTGATTGGAGAGCATTCGAATCCTAAAGGGATAGTCATGAAGATGATAGTGGAAATCACCCCGGGGCGGAGCTTTGTTTTCCAAAGTACTAAAGACAGGATATTATTGGCATACAATAAGGAAGGATGTTATGACTTATAACTAGAAGTGTGACGCTTGTCAAAGACACAACAATATACTTCATCAACTTACTAACCCGTTATATTCAATCACATCCCCATGGCCATTCATAAAATGGGGAATGGATATAGTTGGGAAACTACCAAAGGCTCTAGGAGGGAAAGTCTTCATGTAAGAAACGACAGACTACTTTTCAAAATAGATTGAAGTAGAAGCTTTCATACAAGTTAGGGGTAAGGGAGTGGTGTCTTCAATAAAACGGAATACCCTAACAAGATTTGGAATACCTGCTGAGAAAATCTGCAACAATAGATCACAATTCATCAGCAAAATAACAACTGATTTCTGGGCCAGATGGGGAATTAAGATGGTAACTTCCACTCCTATTCACCCTCAAGATAATGGGCATGCATAATCTTCAAACCAGATTATTGTTAACAAGCTAAAGAAGAGACTGAATGCCAAAAAGGGTAAATGGGCGGAAGAACTTCCATTAGTACTATGGGCTTATAGAACTACACAAAAACGACTACAGGTTAAGCGCCAATCTCTTTTGTTTCTGGGATATAAGCCATGATCTCAACTAAAATGGTCATCCAAATGTAGGTCTAGTTTGCAGAATCCTAAAACGAATTCTAAAGTTTTACCTTAACATCTTGAATCTATGGATGAGCTTAGGGATATGGCTAAAGTCAGGATAGCAGCATACCAACAAAGGATTTCAAAGACTTAAAACAAATATATTAGAGTTAGAAGATTTCAAGTTGGAGACCTGGTCCTGGGGAAGGCATTTCAGAATGCTACCAACCTAGTGACGGGATATTAGCACCAAAATGGGAAGGTTTATATTTGATATACTCAGAGACTGGCAAACGATCATACATTTGAAAGCCTATTTCATGTGAGTTAGAAGTTTATTTCTAACTCAGTCCGGTATTACCAATATCCCTATACATATTCTGATCTATATTCCTATTGAATTATTTATTTAATTTTCTCTCTTTTATTTTCTTATACATTTCTTATACCATTACCGACTTAAGCATCGGAGGGGTGTTAACCTAGCTAACACCCACCTTCACTAAGGTTCGAGTATTTTGCAAGATTACTTTAGAGGATGCCGACTAAAGACTTAAGGATTGGCCCCTCTCTAAGTTTAAGGTATCTTGTATCCCTTCTAAGGTTTGAAGGTTACAACCTTTCTTAAGAGTTAGGTTTAAACACTTCGCTTGGACGCACGATATCCAAGTATAGTTGAAGGTGGTGGGACTAGTCAATGTAAAAGTGGCTTGTAATTTCATCACTGGAGGTTATATATTGAACCTATCGATTAATTACAAGGGGATAACATTAACATGTTGTACAAACGGGTTTGACCCAAGAAATATTCTAAAACATCAAGGCACATGACTGGCATGACCTAAGCATTTAACATTGACATTTTAAACTTATTATTTTGGCATAGCCCAAGCATTTTTGGCATAGCCCAAGTATTTTTTTCCTTTAAGGATGAGCATATCCTAAGTTGCTAAAGAAGTCTTAATGTTGGGGACATCCTTGGGGATCCAGACACCAAGAAGTATCCCGAATACTTGAATTTATCAAACTATCATTCAGGGGACAATCCAAGTGCTTCTAAGGTTATTCAAAGATGAGTTATATATGATCGTCTTGTATGTTTATCTATTCTATATTCATTTAGTTGGATTTCTAAATTTTTGGTGGAATTTATAACACTTTTCATTTAACTTCTTTGTCTACCTTTTGAAACTATAAATTTTCCAATTTGGAAGAAAGTATTTTGAGTAAATTTCTTTTTGAATCCCTGTGTTTTAATCGTTTTAACTACTTGAGTTCAATATCAAAACGTTTAACATGCAGAATACCCAATTTTTTATTTGCTTGAATTTTCTCAGTTAATTCTTTTGAAATAATCAAAATACCCTTTTACATTAAAAATAAAAACTACATATCTAAACGTGTGTGAGTCCACCAAGAGCATATTAAATTTGTGTTCCTCTTTCTCTCTCGCTATATATCTAACATCTATGCTTGCTTTCTCTTACTGTCTGCACTAAAATGAGCAACAAATCGTTGTTTTTATGTATGGTGATTTCCAAATTGATGGTTTCCGGCGTCGACGATGACTGTAGGAATTTGATTAGGCGATTGTAGGTATTCGATTGTTGAAAAAGGATATAATGGAAACCCTAAAATGCATGTGAGATTCTAATTTCTATTTGTGTTTCGATTTAGTTAAGCATAGAAAGAGAGGCGGGGCTTGTTGAAAGATTAGGGTAGAAAATCCTTATGAAAATGCTTGTTCTTCTCCCTCGTACCCAAATCAGTCACCACTGATGGCTAACAGTTAGGGCTAATTGGAGGGATGATGTGGTGAACTGAAACGAAGAAGATGGATGGGATGGGAGAGATGGTGCAGCGGCGGATGTAGTGCAGGTGGAGGCTGAAAATGGTGGCAATGCGAGGGTGGTGAGTTGGTGGTGTCACGGCGTGACAACCCTCCCACGTGCCGGTCCAACGCCGAGACAGTACCGGTTGGGTTTTATAGCGAAAACTTCAATTCAGTGCCTTTAACAACTGTATTTAACATCTTTATCTGGCTTTTTCTCATAATATGCATGCGTATAATGACCTTGCAGATTATTGCGGTGTGCCACAACTTGCAAAAAAGTTAAACCAGGTAAGAGCATATTAGAGCATTTTTCATGATGTGCAAATTCATTCAGATGTTTGTATGCGTATTGGCATTAATGTGCAGATTGATCTCTAGAATGCTGCTACACATCATATTTACTCACGTATTTGTTGCATATTCGGGTTCAACGCATTAATGTAGCGCTACCATGGTTGAAGACACATATTAGTTTTTATTTATTTATTATTTTTTTTGTTTTTAAATGATTAGGTCATTCATGTCTTTTCATAACAAAACTAACAGGCTTGGTGGATGGAGTTAGTAATTTGGACTTGAAAGGTTACAAAATAGAAATATCGGTATTTAGAGCGTTAATTTTTTTTTTATTTTGGACTCAAATAGTTAAAATCACAACACATGGACTCAAAAAGTAATTTACTCAAGTATTTTTGAAATTTTACATTTTCTAAGGATACCAAATATTTGATATTATGGTGGGGACATTTATACCTATTTTAATTTGAGTTATTTTTATCACATGATATCTTTAATATACTCTCTTTTTTAAATGCATTTTTATCTTAGATTTTAATCATGTTGATGTTACTAAATAGTATAACTCTTTGCTAACTACCCTTATGTTTGTCTAATTTTTCAAATTATATTTTTAAAAAAAGTAAAAGGTTAAACAAAAATATCTAATATTTGAAACTTCAATTTATGCTAAGGAGCCCCCAAAGGATTCACTATCCTCTCAGGGAATTCTGAAATATTTTCAAATAGAATGTATAAGGCATGTAACAAAGATAGAACATGAAAAATAAATTGTTTTTCAAACCACATCAATGGCCTTCCTCATGATACCACCAGTGGAGATGTTGAAGATGGAATCACTAGAGCAGTCTTCTTATTACCTTGGGGATTCCTAGAGGAATTCAAAAAGGATTAGAGTTAGACATACTGGGCAGACAAGCATAAAGTTTCTCACCAGTGGAGATGTTGGATTCTGAAAATTGTGTGTCCAAACTTGCTTCAGAGACATGGAATTCCAGGCAAAATATTCTTTCGGCGGCAGAAACTTCTAACAAGGAGTTTACTTCGTATTTGTGACACTTTTGCAGGTGCTAGCTCTGACTCAAATGCTACACAACCTTGAAACACGGGTCACGCCATATCAACATTAGAAAATTTAATAGCTGTGATATGGTGATAACATCTATCAAATTTTAGGGAGAATAGCTATGGATGAAAATTCATATTAGTATTCCGAACTCGATTCTAACCCTTTCCGAATATAATTTAGGAGTCTCAAGATACACATAGGTTTGATATCCCGAACCTAATCCTGATATATTACTAACTTATTTCTTGCACGTGTTATTTAATCAATGCAGGGAATAAATGAAAGACTTAGTCAATGCAATTAATAAAAAAATATGTTGAAGAACAGGAGTAATGAGTCTTGTAACAGTCATAAATAAATATCCTGCGGGAATATCAGCGAAAATATTAGGATGCTATAATGGCTGCTGATTAAGTCTCTTAAAGGAGCTGAAGAATCAGGATTTCAGTTAATATGCACGTGTAGAACTCGGAGAGCAAGCCTGCAATGGTTAGAAAGGAATATTCTTCAGTATCCCTATCCCTGATATTTCAGGATATTCTGTTGTGTTTTTGCACTATAAAAGAGGCTAACTGATCAAATTAGGGACACTCACAACACCACACTCTCATTTTTTCGACTACTAACACCTCTTTTTGTAGTTCACTAGAAACAATCACATTTACTTACACTAGAAATCATAGTACCATTGATCAGAATAGTTTTTGAGTTGTACTTGTTTTACATTATCAAAACTATAAACTGTGGCAGACGACTTTTATAGTCGGCCCCAAGGTTTTGTGCCGGCAGTCTCAGTTGATCAAGGGATTTCCTCGAACTGCTTGTGTCCTTAGTCAATTCATTACTTAGTTTTATCATCAATATCCTGAGTCATATTTCCATATATTTTGATCAGTATTTTTAGCAGTTCAAATGATATTTTATTACCAACATATTAATTACACATTTTATAACAAAGTTCTTAATAAGTTACAATCTAACACACTACCACACTATAACGAATTTGATCAGCTAAGTGCTTAGGCATTTTTTTACCAAAACACTTGCAACATATACATATTCATTAAATGTTCAGCATTTTGGAAATATGACACAAGTTACAGTTTTAAAGTCATGTTTAAAATTCCTTCGAATAAATAGTCTAACTTTTCTATTAGAGAATTTTTTTTAGAAGACTCAAAAAATATCAAATTTTATTAACCAAGGCTATGGGTGTCGGAAGGAGCTGGGGAGATGATGTGGTCTTCGTCTTTAACGGGAAACACGCCCCACCACCACCTCGCAGATGTGTCTTTCGTAAAGTCTTGCTTTTTCGTATTTACCTTAATTAGAAAGTGTAATCGTATTTTTATTTATGGAAACATTTATTCGTACCGCATTCGTATTTCATTCCCAACCTTGCAATCTGAGACTTTGATCGTAATAAAAATCCATACTTAATACATACTTGTCTTACAAGCTTACGATCATTAAATACATGTTTACATACAAACCGATACTTGTTATACATTCAAATACTCATACATGCATACTCGATACTAAAAATATACTTACATACATGTTATACACTTAAAAATATGCCAAAACACCAAGTTTTAGCTTAAAATGAAGGAAAAACCAAGTTCAGGGGCCAAATTGCAAAATCTGCCAAAATAAGCCTCTGGCGGCGCGCGAGAGGTTTAGCTAATCCTCTCGCGGGGCGCGAGAGACCCCAATCCGCAGAATGTTGTTTCTAGCTTACGGGTTGGCCCATTTTTCACACTTTTTTCACACCCAATCACCTCTAAACCTCATTTAACTCAAAACCCTACTAAACCGCTATATGAGCAAGCTTCCTAACACTCATTTTTACTTTTCAAACTCATCTACACTCTCAAAACACTCCCAATTCAATTGTAAACTCAAGAACAAGGCAGAAAACTTTAAGTGCAAAAGTGAGTCCAAACTCACTTTTCTTCATCAAATCTTCCTCTACAAAGCTTGGAACACCTCTAGGATTGTTTCCACATGTTTTCCATAGAAAACCAAGGTGGAACATCACCATTTTGAGGTCCAAAACTTTCTGTTTTGGAAGATGAACTTGTAAACTTTATTTAAAAATACTATCTCTAAAACAAACTTGTGCTATTTGTGCATCTAATCAAACCCATGGTCAGTGAGCTAAGCCAAGGTTGTTTCATAACGAATTAAGAGGTGTGAAATACCTCTAAACTAGCTGTTTTAAAAAGGGTTTTGACCCACAAGTGTTGGAACCATCCAAGCTTAACAAAGCTTGTGTTTTGGTATAGGTGTGATTACATGGAGGCCTTGGCTATCCTACTTTCAATCCATCACCCCACTTGATGATTTATGTGTATAACCACTAAGCTATATTCAATCTTCAATTGAGTAACAAGGCTACGACACATCCACAAACATTGTCATGTTCGGGATGCACGAACCTAGCTTGCTTACTTGGTCGATACATAGTTTAGTGAAGTATTTTCCTTTTATCTCATTCATGACCATCTGAATTGTCCTTGTGACAATTTGTGTATTGGTGAATCTTACGAAAGGGGTTAAAGGACGGTTATCCTCCTACCTCCATGCATGACTTCTATGACTTCCATGAAATTTATGATCTAACTGATAAACTTGATAATATAATATGTAACATATATATATGTAAATAATAAATATAACCGAACTTTTGGAATTGACCGTATGGTTACTTGTCCTAATATTAGGTTATTTTATCTAGGACTTAACTTCTCGTTACGATTCTATTGGCATGACCCATGAAATCACAAACACCCTACGGGGCTTTTAGTGTAAAAAACGAACGTTAACGTCTAGATAAATACTTTCAACTATACATACTTTTGCATACTTTAAACTCTTAATCTAAAAACCTCCATTTTTGTTCCAATACTCACACACCTACGTTTCCTTGTGTAGGATAACTGGTGTTCCACTCCCTAATCAACTAAACACTTCACGGATTTAAACTTTGCAAAACCGTGAGTGCACTCGACACCCTTTTACGCTTTAAACTTTTAGGTGCAATATGTTAGTCTATCAAAACTCACTAAATCTTTATGCAATCACACAAACAATCCATCATACATGCTATAGTTACGTAATACCTGATTTGTTTACTTGGAACATTCTTATGTGATACTAGTTGTCATTAACTTTGTACGAGCCTCCCCTTAACATGTATAGCGCTATAGGGCATCGCCCGTATTCTTGTGGTCATGTTAAGTTTAATCTATTTTGCGGTGACACTTGAGGATTGACTTCTAGATCGCAAGCCATGTTTACATTAATCTTGTATGCTAGCTTAACATGTGGATTTGTTCAAACTGATTTTATTACTTATGCTATATTCAAACCTGTGTACTCGCCAATACTTTGTATTGAACTATATTTTTAACATGTTACAGGTTGAGGATTTGGAATGACGAAAACTTAGTAGGAATCGCATAGTAACACACCTAGAATGCTAAGTTACTTGTTATGTTTTGTCGAACTTGTTCTATTTGAATTTACGTTGTATTTGAATATTGTCGCAAATAGTGTTATGATGTCTCGACCAATCTCGTTCGTCTCACTCTGATGTTTTCGACATCGGTTGGGGTGTGACATCTTTGGTGCCTACAGGAAATATCTCTCAATTTCCCTGAGTGTTGTGTATGTTGAAGATGATTTGGAAGCTCTTGACTGAAGGGGAAAGGGGAACACCACCCCGTTAAAGGGATATAGAGGAAGATGGTGTGAGATGGAGATGATGTGACGGATGGAGATGGTCAAGAAGGCCACAACCACACCCCATAGCCTAAGTGTCACGAAACAACGGTTCCTTTTATGGTATCCCTGGTGTAGAGTTTGTTTACATTTTAAACAAACTGGTTTTTTACATTAAAAAAATATCAATTCTTTCCAACTTGTTTAATTGTTAATTTTTTATTAGTTTATTTATTTATTAATTTAATTTATCATTAAATATTTATAAATATAATTAATATTATAAAATCCTTAAAAATACATGTAATATATATATATATATATATATATATATATATATATATAATTTGAAAAAAACCTTATATTCAATTAAAAATTATAGAAACGTACAAAATAGAAATAGATTAACAAAACTACTCTAAATCAAAGTCATGCGACGATCCCTCTATAAATGCTCCACCAAAGCTGCACGAACGTTATTCTGTCTTTCTCTAAATCATGATAGTCAGCAATTTCGAGTCTCTGTTTGTTGTTATTATGACATGAGGTCGTGGGATGTCACCTTTATAACTTTGAAAGATTGTTTTGCCTTTATCTTCCAATATCGTAAAATCAAGCAAGCATACATTACATCCCTTATTTTGTCCTTTCAACAACATCCGTGTCAAATTGTAAATGATAGCCCAAAGCTTCGTAAAAACTCCAAACATAATTTCAACATATTTTCTCGCTGACTCTTACACCTTTTCAAAAAAAATTCTTTTATCCTCATGTGGGTATGAAAAAGCTTTCACAAACAAGGCCTGCATGAGATAAAATACAACTACAATAATGATGAGCTCGATAGTGGACCGATAACGAAAGTACCGGCCGCGAAAAACGGTAATAATGGGTACCGATATCGGTCCCGAAAAACAAAAAAAATGAGTATCGGTACGGAAAATGATCGATACAATACCAGTACCCATCACTAAATGCCCATCTCTAATCTACAAGATAATACCCATGTGGATGCTCTTCATCATTCACATGGAAGGCTTACCAGGGTGCAACTCCATCTACAATATCATTGAAAAATGGTGACTGCTCAACAATTTTGATATTATGGATCCAATGATACCAAAGAACGCATGTCAAATCCAAATATTATATGATGCCACCGCGTTAAGCACAACAAATAGCCATGAATGGCCACCTCAGTGATGTTGACCTTGCTAAGCAATTAGACGGTTTGGCCATAGTCAATGTGTGCAATCGATACTACCAAGCATCTTGAGAAACTCGTGTACTTCTACATGGCCTCCTCATGTATCTCTTCCCGCGTAGTCGAACAACAACATCATCATCAACATGAAAAACAACAGCAACAACAACATCATCATCATCAACAACATTCAAGATTATCTCGTAATACTTTATTTGACATTATATATTCATCCCACAAGTTGCAGGCGTACACTTATATAAACCCGTGAAATCGGGTTTTCCACTAGAGTAATTTTTTGTTGGAAAAATTCATACGCTTGTAAAAAATCACCAACTATTCATACATATGCATCGACTCACGTGAAAGCATCACCAAAATTTTTTTGCATCATAAATGTGATCTTAAAAAAAATAAGGACATTGGATTTAAATGATCTCAACTTTACCTAATTGGTCGATGACACTTCTAACTTTCGATTTATACTACACCACTCCCAACTTTCAGCTTATTCGCTGATAGCACTTCTAAAGTCATTGAACCCTAACCTAGATAGTTTTTTGCTAATATGGCACTTGTGTGTTGTCATGGCATTAAACGTGGAATTTTTGATGACATGGTATCTGACTTGGTTTTTTTGATAACGTGGCAGCTGATGTGGCACTGGTTTGGTGGCATGGCAGTTGATGTCTGCAAACTAGGTTAGTGTTAGGTTAGTTTAAGAGTACTATCGGCCAATAAGTTAAAAGTTGGGAGTGGTGCTGTACAAATCGAAAGTTGAGAGCGTTATCGGCCAATTGGTGAAAGTTGAGTTTATTTAAATTCAATATCCCAAAAAATAATCATGTACTACATGTTCATTAGCGGCCTCACTATACCGTTTAAGTGGGGTCCGTCTGCTTAAAGGTCGTGAAATGTGTTAGACGTACTCTTATAAGTAAACGGCTGTTAATGCGTACAATTCTATAATCGTATTGTCTTCCTCTGAATCATTAGACGAAAATGACCAATCCCATTCCATTTTTTAAAAGGGTAGGTGTATATAAAAATGAAGTTTTGTGAAGTATATTGAAATAAAAGTGTGTGAAAAACCCCGGGATTCCCCATGTCAACAATCACATCCCCCCCCCCCCCCCCCCCCCTGCCCACGTCGGTTTGTTGTGGTGTTCATCCTTGGGCATTGTTTGACGTGTCACGTGGCCATGGGTGTTGTGGGGTTAAGGCCAACAACACATGGTCTAAGTGTTGATACCTACCAAGACGGAGAATAACTTGTAAAGGTAATCTCTGTCTTATTTGATTGAAGAGTGGTGATCATTACTAACATTAGTGAATGGATAAAGTGGTGATCATTACCATGATAGTGAGACCAGGAAATGTGATCACTACCTTATTTGTTGGATGATGTAACGGAAATCTCCAACTGATCAAAGAGACTGTTTTAGTTGAGATAAACTCTATCTCGTGGTTGAAGATCAAGAAGTCTATCCAAGGTATTCACAAAATATTATAAATCAATATCGTGATATTCGTATAACTTTAATGTGCTTTCATTTTGTTTTAACCTACAAATTTTAACAAAAAACTATTTATATGACATAAAAAGTTTAAAAAGGTAGTCGTCGTTGATTTGATATTCTTTCTATATATAATCATGTTTGAGAAGACCACTTCGATATTTATAAATACAAAAACAATTCAAATAATTGGAAAATGAATCATTGATGTAAAAGAACAAATGGCCCGCTAGACTCGTAGGTCTCATCTTAATCGGGAATTAGTGGGATATTCTCACCTTTAGCGGCGGACTATCGGTCAATATCGATTCGATTTGTTATAGTAACAGTACGATACCGGCACTTGACGTAGCAATCGACATGTGTTTATATAAGTCAAAAACTATAAAAACAAATACCAGTATTGGTTTTGGTGTTGTTCAATCAATATTAGTTTGATTCACCATAGCATCGTTACGGTACCATCACTTTATATAGTTCACGATACCAAAAATTACTCTATTGCCTATATATTTCTATCTTCAACGAATTCAATACCGCCACGTCGAGAAAACTGTTTTTAATACGGTTTTGATACCTATGATCAGTATTCGTACGATTCTTGACGATAAATAAAAACGTCAATCAAAGATCATTGTATTCAAATTTAGTTATTAACATTACTAATAATTTGATTTAAGTTATCTATCCTTTCAAAATTACTAAAGTGTAAACTTATGGACCTATTTAAAATACCAACGTGATAAAGATCTCTATATCATATCCAAGTATTGGGCCTGGCTCAAAGGAGATGAAAAGAAAAAAAATAAAAACTCTAATCCGTGTACCTCCAACCTGCGACATCATCAATTATCAATTTTCATGGTCGGTACCAATCAAGCTTTTTAATTTATAATATATTATATAATGATATGAAAAAGGAAAACTTTTTCTATTGGGCTTATTTGTGATGGGTGTTGTTGTGAATTGTGATCCTCCTTGGAGCCCAGTTGGTCCTTTGTATTCCAATTTCCATTTTAAGTATTTTAGTAATCATCTGACGTTTTACTTATTTGAATGACCAGTTAAACTTTGTAATTTTATTTTACTAGACAAGTAAAAAAAAGCTTAAGCTTAGAAAGTATCCTTATTATAATTGAATACATTTAAACTTGTACAAGTAAAATAAAAGTCACTCAAATTTTATTTTTAATAATAGATTACATAGGAAACAAACAAAATGTAGAACACAATGTATTGCCATTGTACAACTAACATACATGTGGTTTCTATTAATATTCAATCATGAAGGCTACAGGTTACGGTCTTTAAGTATCATTAATAATATGTTGTTATTGGTCGTAAATTTAATCCTTAATATTCACAGTTATGACCACTTCAGTTTACGGTTGTAACATGTGGGAGAAGAACTTCAAAACACCTTCTCATTGCGATTTAACCAAAGCCTCCAACAAGTCATCCATAAAACAGCTTCTATAGTCTTCTTTCTTCCATCCTTCGGACCTTCCAGATTCCAAACAAACTCCTGCCCACCGATAGACTTAAAACTGAATAAAACCAAAATTTTTAGCCACACGCACACTTGCCACCAAACTGACTTAGCAACGATACACGAAACAATGGTATGATTCGCCATTTCAGTCGAGATCCCACATCACGGACACAAGACTAAATCAAAAAACACACCCTGGACAACAAGCGCATACTTGGTTGGAACCTCCCAAGGGCAGCCCACCAAACAAACAATTTCACTTTCGGAACAACCAAATTAATTCAAAAGAATCTTAGAAGCGGCCGTATTTGTTCGCATTTCAAACACCATCAATCCTCCTCATCCTTAAATGTAAACTATTGTAAAACAAAAAACAATTGGGCCATCTCAGATTTTTCAATAACAAACTAAGGCAGTTCCGACTCCCAATAAGACTTGAGCCTACAACCTTATAACAGTCTAACTATCCAAGATAAGAGCTTTTTTTATCCATAATTAACCGGAAAATGCTTGGGAAGTTATCACAAAGAGGACAAATGATTTGCTAAAAGTAGTTTATTATTTATTAAGTAAATTAACCTTCTAGACACTAAGTTATACTCTAGACTCTCTAAAACTCGACTAAACGATTAACCGGTAAGCAAATCAGTCGACTCTAGTAAAGCTAAGTAAGTCCGGAAATTGAACCCACGGGACTCTTTTAATTATGTACACTAGACTCACTAGACCTATTGACTGACACGACTAACTGTTTTTATGTTTTAAGGGGGTTTTTCTAAAATCCTAAAATTGCAATTAAATTAAATTCTAACTGAACGAACGAATTAAGGCACAGATTAGACTTTTGAATTTACTCAGATGGTGGGAAAACGATTACCTAGACTAGAATCCTACACAATTCGGATTGGCTTTCTATTGGCTTGGCTAAATTATGGAACTGGGATCTTGGATGACTAAACTCACTCGGTAACCGAACAGGACCCTTGACCCTTTTCGGGAAGACACCTACGGAAACTTAGCGAGATGTTATACTACCGGTTTTATGGAATTCATTACCAGTTTCCAATTATGTTAATAAAGTAACTTAATTCGACAATTACCTTCATGGTGCAATAATTTAAGGTAACTATGGTAATTTGGTTTGACTCGATTGTAAGGTTAACTAAATTGATGTTTTTACAAAGATCCTAACTTTAGCTATCTAACAACCTAGACAAATCGACAATCTCTCACCTTACGGATTTTAAGATTAGTTAATCACCTAGACCTACTCGATTTTGCACCTAAATATTACCCAATCTTGTTTTTAATAACATTTTTTGCACCTAAATATTACCCAATCTTGTTTTTTTGCGATTTGAATACCCACTACTTTTATGAGAAACAAACATCATACTACTAGACACTAGGTCATGAGTATAATTCAGAACTAGAAACAACATAATCAATCAAAATATAAATAAAAAAGAGAGTATCTCTTTTCATTCCTGCCCAAAACACTTTTGACTTTAGACATCATTAACATATTTAGACTTTATTTGAACAAGGAATAATAATTTTATATTTTTCAGTTTCATATGAGTTTTGCTATAGTAGCTTTTTTTATTTACTTTTTAACTCTAATTTTTAATGGAGCTTGATACGCTGTTTATTACAAAGGTGTATCAAGTTTATGACCAAGAATAAAAGAAAAATTTGCAGAGGTCCAAAGTAGTGCATCAAACTTTGCACGTTTGATGAATTGCTATAGTGTTCTTGAATCTTGATGTATGCATTTTATAATCATGCGTTAACAACTATATAGTGTGTGTTAAAACATTGCAAGTGTAGACACTATTGTAATCAATTTTGATGTATAGGTTTGTCAAAAAACTGGTATCGCAAACAACAAACAAGATGTACCCAAACCAAAGATTTATTAACCCAAGACAAAGTACAAACTCAAACAGACAACAAAGAACAGATTAACTCCTCACAAAATGAACACTCTAACTCAGATTATCTAAATGACAAATAACAAGCACAACATACTGCGAATCTAAGAACACCACAATAGAAAACCCTAATCGCCAAGAGAGACACCAATAATGCAAGAGACTGAGGAAATGACCAGTTAGTTAGAACTGAACTAAACACCCTCTTTTATAATGATCCAAACAGCACATCCGGATGTTATAACCGCCCAGCTCATTCGGGTTTGTTATAACCGACAAACCCAAGTTGTTACAACCATCCAACTGCTCACTTTAAACCCACACTGCAATAAGCCCACTTCTTTATTTCTTTTATCCATCTCACTCAAGCCCATTACACAAAGCCATAAGAACAAGCAGATGTATTAGTAAGAATTATTATAAACAACAACTATTAATCAATAGAATTGAAATGTAATAAGAACTTACCTTTTTAACACCCCTCCTCAATTCTGTTGATTAAACACATCAAACAGCTTTAGCTTTTCACACAAAACCACATGATCCTTCAACAAAACTCCCTTTGTAAAAATATGCGCAACCTAACTAGAAGACTTTATACCGAGACTCTTTATAACACCTTTGGCAATTAAATCTCTTAGAAAAAACAGATCCAGTTCAAAATGTTTGGTCCTATCATGAAAAACCGGATTTGCTGCTATGGAAATAGCAGCATTATTATCACAACACAATGTAATAGGAAGTTCTACACTTACCTGCAACTCACTTAACAAATTTTTAAACCATATTACCTCACATGCAGCTGCACACATGGACCTATATTTAGCCTCAGCTGAAGACCTAGACATCGTCGACTGTTTCTTACTTTTCCAAGAAACCAAACAGTTTCCAAGAAACACACAATAACCAGTCACTGATTTTCTAGTGACCAAACACTTAGCCCAGTCTAAATCAGCAAACACTACTAAATTGAACAAATCACTTTTACTAAACAACAAACCTTTTCCAGGTGCAGATTTTAAGTACCTTAATAGATTAAATGCAAGTTTCATGTGACCTTCAGTAGGACTATGCATAAACTGACTCAACATATGAACTGCATTTGAAATATCAGGTCTAGTGTGAGACAGATAAATCAACTTACCTACTAACTGCTGATAACCGGTTATATTAGTTAAGGGACCAGAATTATTTAGAAGAATATTATTTACTATATGACTTTGTTCAATAGGAACACCAACAGGTTTGCATCCTAGCATTTCATATTCAGTCAACAAATCTGTACAATATTTTCTTTGTGATAAACATATACTCTTTTTATATGACAAAACCTCAATGCCTAAAAAATATTGTAATAGTCCAAAATCTTTAATAAGAAACTTGGTCTTTAACCCTTGTTTAATATTCTCTATCTCAGATAATGAGTTGCCAGTAACAACAATACCATCCACATAAACAAGTAACACAACAAACACCTTATCTACACACTTGATAAACAAAGATGTATCACACTTACTTTGAACAAAGCCTATATCAAGTAACACACCAACTAATTTTTCATTCCACATTCTTTGGGCTTGTTTAAGCCCATATAATGACTTATTTAATTTACACACTTTAGACTTATCATCTAATTGATACCCTTCAGGTAAAGACATGTAAACTTCTTCATGCAAATCACCATATAAAAATGCATTATTTACATCTAGTTGGTACAAAGTCCAACCATTCTGAACAGCCAGTGCAAGAATACACCTAACAGTGACCATTTTAACAACGGGAGAGAAAGTTTCTTCATAGTCAATACTTTCCTTTTGACTAAAACCCTTAGCCACCAACCTTGCCTTATATCTTTCAATTTCACCATTTGATTTATATTTAACTTTATAAACCCATTTACATCCCACAATACTTCTACCACTAGGTTTATCTACAACACCCCAAGTATGATTTCTATGTAATGCATGAATCTCATCATTCATTGCAGTAACCCAGTTTGAATCTTTGACAGCTTCTTTATATGTTTTGGGTTCAATGGTTTTTGAAAGATTAGAAGCAAAGCATTGACTAGACAGAGACAACTTAGAAAAATTAACAATCTTTTCAATCCCATATTTCACTTTACCATCAAGCACAAAGTCACTTAATTTTTTAGGTAAAACAGAAGTTCTAGAAGACCTTCTAGGAACACTAGACATGTCAGAAATTGTTGTCACCCTCAGGCATAGTTTGTGCTTCCTCTGTAATATTCACAGGTTCTGCGCTGTCAGTTGGTTCATGATTCTCACTCGTCTGCTGTATATCAGCCACGACAGGAGTTGTTTCAAGAACCTCTGACTGCTGAACTTCCTGTGTTCTTACATCAGTAACTGTTGGAACCCTTCTGTCATCATAGGGATCCTCCACAGGTTGTGTAAGCTCTGAGTTATCGTACAAATAAAAAAAAAATTAATGAATTTATATTCTTTAAAGTATTAGTGTCATAATTCTCAAAAACAGACTTCTCCTTAAATGGAAAAACAGTTTCATAGAACTTAACATCTCTTGAAAAAATTATAGTTTTTGAATCTAAACTAAACAACTTATAACCCTTTTTTTCATTTGAATACCCAATGAAAACACATTTTTCTGCCCTACTATGTAATTTATCAGTGTCAGTCAGAACAGTACAAAAACTCAGACATCCAAATACTCTTAGATGGCTCAAGAAGGGTTTAAAGTTATAAACTAGCTCATATGGAGTTCTACCACCCATAACTGAAGAAGGAGTCCTATTAATAAGATAAGCAGCAGTCAGAACACACTCATGCCAAAACCTAACAGGAACATTACTTTGAAATAACAAAGATCTAGTCACATTCAACAAGTGTATATGCTTTCTCTCCACAATACCATTTTGTTGTGGAGTATATGCACAAGTAGTTTGATGAAGTATTCCATTCTGATTACAAAAGACACTCATTTGTTATTCACAAACTCTGACCCATTGTCACTTCTAAAAACTTTTATATTTTTCTCAAACTGAGTTTGAATTATATTAACAAAAGCTTGAATATTCTCGAAAACTTCGGTTTTTTGTTTCATTAAGCATACCCATACAGCTCTGGAATAATCATCAACTATAGTTAAAAAATATCTATGTCCTTCTCTACTAGCAACCCTATAAGGACCCCACACATCCAAGTGAACAAGTTCCCCCAACTGAGAACTTTTATGTTCACTCAAAGGGAAGGGTTCTCTAGGTTGCTTAGCTTTGTGACATACATCACAAGGACCATGACTATCAACAAAAGATATATTTAAAGTATCCCTAAAACATTTTATAGCCTGATCAACAAGGTGTCCTAATCTAGCATGCCACAACTGTAATTAGAATTACCAAGACTACACATTATTCGAAACAACGGAAGTACCACACATATATAAACCTTCAAGTTGGTTACCAATCATCAGAACTTTCTTGGTTGACAAGTCCTGTATGTAACATTTATATTCATCAAAAGCCACATACAACTTATTATCTCTGACCAACTTATGCACAGAAATAAGGTTTATACAGTATTCAGGAACTACAAACACATGACGTAAAACCACACCCTCAGTAAGTTTTAAAGAACCTATTTTTGTCACATACGAATTTGTTCCATTAGGATGTTTTACATGAATTTTAAGAGTAGACACATCAACAAAATCTGTTAAATTTCTCTCGGATTTTACCATATGGTTGTTAGCTCCTGAGTCAATTATCCAACCAGAACCACTCCCATTATCAGAACCAAAATAATAAGCAAACTTACTAAACACAGTGGAACAAAAAACCCCACCTGAAACATTGCAGCTTTGAGTTGTTTCAGGTATTTTTTCCTTCACTAAACTCAAGAACTTAAACAATTGATCAAAGGTCAAAGAAGTAACAAGGATATTAGCATCATCAACACTTACACTATTACTAGAACCAACTTTCTTCCCTTGATTCTCTCTTGGTGGTTTCATCCAAGATAGATATCCAATTAATTCAAAACATTTGTCAATTAAATGTCCAGTTTTATTGCAATTAGTGCATTTTAAAACTTGACTTTGACTCTTACCAATTTTCTTTTTATTATTTGCTATAGTATTAGTTTTAACAAACAACCCCACAGTTTTATCATTCGACAAGGACACATTAGACTGCCTATGAGACTCTTCTCTAGATACAATAGAAAAAGCCTCTTTAACAGTAGGTAAAGGTTCCCTTATAAGCAGACTAGTTCGAACTGACTGATAGACATTATCCAAACCCATTAAAAACTGCATTAGTTTAATAAGATGATTAAAATTATTAAACTGAGTTGAAGCATCACATGTACAAACAGGTATTTGAAGAATTTGATCTAATTTCTTCCACATAATGTTCAGCCTATGATAATATTCAGCAACAGACATACCAGACTGACTAAATGAATTAATCTTTTGGTATAAATCAAACACAACAGAACCATCTACCTTATCATAAGTATCTCTAAGATCTCTCCAAACATCATAAGCATATTTTGAATACACATGACCCAAATAAAGTTCCTCAGACACAGAGTTAAGAATCCAAGTAAGTACTACCGAATTACATCTTTCCCATTGAGTTTCAATAATCGGATTACCCTCTAGTTTAGCAAATAACCCATCAATAAAGCCTGTTTTATTTTTAACTCTTAACGCAAGACTCATAGCATTTGCCCAAACTGTGTAATTCTCAGTACCCTTAAGTTTTATATTAACCACAGTCAAGTTAGTTGAATCACTTGCATGCAGATACAGAGGGTTATCCGGTTCTAGTTTACTAATCATAGTTTCACCAAACAGATTTAGAAGATCAGCCATAGCAATCAAAAACAAAACAAAACAACCTACACAGCGAAACTGTACCAGGGACCATATAGTAGGTTCGTCACTCACAGTGCCTACCCAAGCCTTTGTACAGGAGCTGTATGAAACTTAGCAAACAAAGACCAGAAAGCCTTATAAACACAACAGATAATAGCACACTTACACTAAATGCAACAGAGTGTACCCTCTCTGTGTCCCAATCAACATAAACCGACCCAACAAGTCCGGCATCAGCAAGAACGTAAATATGTAAGAAATGACAAAAATAGAAAAGAACGATCTCACCAAGTATTGCAGACCCAAGTCAGTGTCTCTCCAAATCTAGTTAGGGTTTCTCAATATTCAAGTATTGAACCCCAACTGGAGCGGCAGCTTCCAAGAATCACTAATCGGATTCACAACTTCAGAACCAACACCAGCAAACACATGTTCACCAGAGCCTTAATCAAACAACCACAAACCCTAGATTTAGGGTTTCTTCTTCTTGATCGACACCGATTCCAAAACTTCAAAAAATCTTGATCGAGCAGAACGATGTAATAGATCTGACCCAGATGCAGTGGAATATCTATTGATTACCAGAAAAAACACAGACACCGACTCAAGAGCAACTATGGCTCTGATACCATGTCAAAAAACTGGTATCACAAACAATATGTACCCAAACCAAAGATTTATTAACCCAAGACAAAGTACAAACTCAAACAGACAACAAAGAACAGGTCAACTCCTCACAAGATGAACATTCTAACTCAGATTATCTAAATGATAATCCGCTGACAAATAACAAGCACAACATATTGCGAATCTAAGAACAACACAATAGAAAACCCTAATCGCCAAGAGAGACAACAATAATGCAAGAGACTGAGGAAATGACCAGTTAGTTAGAACTGAACTAAACACCCTCTTTTATAATGATCCAAACAGCACATCCGGATGTTATAACTGCCCAGCTCATTCGGGTTTGTTATAACCGACCAACCCAAGTTGTTACAACCATCCAACTGCTCACTTTAAGCCCACACTGCAATAAGCCCACTTCTTTATTTCTTTTATCCATCTCACTCAAGCCCATTACACAAAGCCATAAGAACAAGCAGATGTATTAGTAAGAATTATTATAAACAACCACTATTAATCAATAGAATTGAAATGTAATAAGAACTTACCTTTTTAACAAGGTTATATAAGGTATGTCATAACCATTAAAAATGATATGACAACCTTTGTAAGTCTGATGCACTGCTGTAATGAGTTTGACACACATATTTTATTACGGTGTAACAAAACTCACTATAACAACATGCCAAATTTTGCAATTTTGATGCACCAAGCTCACAAATTGAAGATAAAAGGGCAAGAGGAAACGAAACAGTGGCAACAATTATATATCGTAGAGAATAACGACAACAGAAGGGACATGCAAGTGGATCGATCGGCAAAATCTGAATTTAGGTAAAGCTATTGTTCAATTAGGTACACTAAATTCAGAAAACTTGATCTTGAAAAAAAAGTGATGGAGAAAGAGACCTAATAAAATTATTTGTATTTCTTTACGTTAGGCTAATCTGTTTTGTTTTTCTTTTTCATTTTTGAGTAATTTTCATTTTACGTCCTTAATGATTTAACTATGTTTATATTAGATTTAAGTTAGTTAAAAAAACACTGCTTGAAATTTGGTTAAACTGTAAAGGATGCAAAATACAATTTACTCTTAAGAAAAACCTAGAAATACTAATCTTTTACAAGCTTACAGCTTCTTTTCACTTTCTTCCACTTAAAACATGATTTAATATGGCATGATGTTTGTAAAATGAATGATTCGTTATTCATAACTTAATAACTCACCCGCACAAAATACCCCTCTCAGAAGGTATCAAAGGAAAATGCATGACCTTAATAGCAAAGGAGATAAAGTGTTAAATAGAATCGACTATCCCGAAGAAAAAAGTTTATGACATTCTATGGTTAAATTTAAGTGTATCAGCAAAGTGTTGAACATATTTGATATTTGTTTTCGATGTAATTTACATTTTTCCGCTATGTAATGTATAGTATCTCTTCTAAGTTATTATTGTTAATTATGGGCGCCTATGATGCATCGTTTTAATAGTATAACAATTCATATTACTTTTCTCACGTGCAAACCCACAAACACACCTTATACGTAAACATAATTGACATAACCACATTTTAAAATAGCTCTGTTTTTCTCACCATCAAAACCACATAAACGTGATGCGAGATATATAAATTATACAAGTTAAAAAAAAGCAATGATCATAAAAACCACATACACGTGATGTGGATTTATAAATGATACAAGTTAAAAAAAAACAATAATCATAAATGATAAAACAAAACGTGGTATTTTGCCAACTATCAAATGGCAAACACAATATATTCAAACGTAAAGGATAACATACGTTTAATGGCCGTTTGCGGGGAAAAAAAACATTTGAGAGACAATGACAAGTTGTAAATCCATGATTGAGAAGTGCATCTTTTTTACAAGAAGTGTGAGAATCAATTTAGATCACTCGTTTTTATACGTCTAAAGATTACAAAATAAATGAAAATGCTATTATTTCAAGAGATTATTTAGTGTTTTTCTACAGGTATGTATTTATTATCTTTCTTTATCTTTCTAATTTCTCATTTTCTTTTTTTCATTTCTTTCTTTCCTAACAAGATCTTAGAAACACATTTTACGGCGATATTCACATCTCTTGCTACTTACAACAAATTAAAAGACAAGGCATATTAACACGTAACAAATTAGAATGAAAATATTCAAGTATGCTCGGACTATGAGCTTTATGAATTTTAATGTACTTACATATGCGTTTCTTTTATCTCATGGATAATCATAAAGAAATTACGCTGATAAATTTTTCTAGTTATCCTTACAACTAATATACATATGCAAGTCGTTAAAGAGTCGTCTAAAAGTTCGCCGAGGAGAGAAGAGAAATAAGAATATAAAAAATAAAATATAGTAATAATTTAAGAGGGAAATCAAATAATTATGGATGATTAAGAAACGAATTAGATTAAAGTTCATATACTACTATGACCTCTTATTAGTTATGCTTTTGAGTATAGTTAAAGAATTTATAATTTTTATTTAAATAGGTTTTATATATTAACACGCGGATACACGCATTTTTTTATTTGAAGTATGCAGCAAAAGTCTAATGTGTTGTACACTATTATTGAATATCCTATTTTTAAAATTCGTTTACTTTTATTTTGTTTATGTTGGAAATGTGTTGTAATTTACGCATATACGCTTTTGGAACAAATATCATTGGATTTTGGTGTTTTACGAAATTAATGATTATACGAAACTTGAATATTCTATCATAAGACTCAACATGTGTATATATAATAATGGTAACTTAATAATTTTAAACGAACTTTACACTAATTATATGATTTATTATATATCTATTGTGTATTTAAATATCTCTTCAACATATGTTACAGTGTGTTACTAGTTATATGAAACTAGTAAAATTTCTCATATGTTGCTGCGGAATTCGCTCTATAACGATTCGGGTAATTACGGTATCGATATGTGTTTTGCATTGATAAAAAAAAAAGGGAAAAAACCTCAAAAATTAAAATTATGATATGCCCAATAGAATACCAACACGTGTTATACATCGATTGAAACCATAAAAACGAATATTAATAACGGTTTCGAAAGTACCAATACCAGTTCTGATGTTGCTTGGTAGAAACCGACGTGATACCGGTACGATACCAGCTCAGTTCATCACGTTAAAGAACAAAAATATTAATTTTTATTTTGACGTGTTCATAGATAACACAAGTCGATAATAAGTATAGAAAATATATTCAAAATTAGAATTATAATAATAAAAATTGTGTAAAGCAAAATATAAGCAAAGTCAAATTAACCAATAAACCTAATTTTATAGTGAAAACATAGGTAATGAATAAAGAAAATCAATAATTAATATATATTAAGTGGTCTACCCTTTTTTAAATAATATAAGGCCACATGTCCTAGGTTGAAAAAACTATTCGAAATGAGTTTTGTAAATATAGTAATTATGCACGAAACTCAAATAAAAAAATTGACCAATCAAAATTAGTTGCTGTTAATACGAAAAATTGTCTTGTGCGCTTCCGTGGCGTTCCAAAAAAAATTACGTTAAAACGTAACACGAAACGTATTATATTTAACCCGACTCATTTCCGATAAAAATAGGTAAAAGTATAGACTAACCAAAAATATAAATAATAACAAGGATACGGTTATTGTTAAGATGGTGAAACGGAATAGAGTTTGTTTAACAGAAACCATTCACGTCTATCTGACTGATAATTAATGTTCAACTCTATCTTGCTTTATGTTGCATATAAAAAATTTATGACATACCAATCCTTAACAAAAACCCATAAAAAGATTCAATAATCCTTATACCGATTTTTAACAAATACCCATAAAATGATTTAGTAATGCTTAGCATCCAGGGGCGAAATTTGAGTTTAAAGTTGTTCGAGTTGGAAGTTTGCAGTAGATTTGAGGTGCAGATTCAAACTTTAAATTGATAAAATATTACTTTTAGAAAAAGCTTTCTTACGAGTGTTGATTGTTCAAATCAGTTGAGGCATAAAGTGGCAAAAAAGCTGCTATTGATTATTATGTAAATGCCTCAATTCAGCCGAATTATTTCGATTATAATCTTAAAATATATGAAACATTGTTTAATATTGGTTTAAAACTGAAAATTTCTTAACTCTTGATATTCTTCGAATTGAGATGGTTAATTACCAAAATGCGCCACACACCTCTCATGCGACCTGGATTTAACATGAATATGGATGGAGTTAGTTTGGTGGACTTAAATTGCAATAAATAGAAACATTGGTGTGTAAATTGCGAGACTTTTCAATTTTGTAAAATATAGCAACAAGAAATAAATAACATGGACCAAAACAACAATTTACTCAAAAAATATATCGTTATCGAATAAGGTTTCAAGAATCATAAACATCTACACTAAGTTACCATCTTATACACAGTATCTATACTAGGCTACCGTCTTAGGGTATTTCAAATATCTCTCTATCCTCAGGGATATGGGTAAGGGTTGCCCACATCCAATCCTCCCGATATCCTTCCAAAAATTTTGCTATGAGTGGGATTTATTGGGTACAGTTGTTTTTGTTGATTGTTGCTACAAAGATTCGCTAATTGGATTTGGGCCTCTTCATGATCAATCCAAGGAGACCATTCTGGTTGGAAGTGGTCACAGAGGTGTTTTTTGTGATGTTACCTCGTCTTCCCAAGTAGGGAGCAAAGTTGTAAACACTATAAAACAACTGTTAGAAGGTAGACGGACATGAAGCCCTATGGACACTCATATAATCAAGTTAGTACATTATACAATAAGCATCGAATATCAATGTAATACATATGTACATCATGAGTACCTCAGTAATATATTGGAGAACACAAAGTAGAACCCTTTAGCATGCGAGTTTAACTTTCCTCTTATATGAAAATGAGGCCAAACCCTAATGCACTGATAAAATATAAGCCAAGCCAATTGAATCGAGACTAAAATAGGGTACCGTTACACTTACTACGATAGTTTGAGATAACTTGTAAATCACTTTAATTTTTTATAAAGACGCACACTCACGCTTGTGGAAATCAAGTAGGATTTCCTGCGCGGTACTTCGAAATGTTGTTGGACCAAATCAACGCCATACACTGTCGGTGCAATGGAGTAGTTATGAGTCGTTTGCAACTTAAATCATAAATATTGTATATGATTAAATTCTTGTGATGTTAAGGTTGCTTGGGGTGTGTTTATTATATAAACCACCATATTAGAATAGGGACAACTTTATAGAATAGTTATCAAGTTTCTCATTTGTTTCGTTAAAGTCATTCAATCTTTTTTTTGTCATTGAGAAATCACTCAAGTTTGATTTGTTGTTCTAATTTTTCTTAATTAGCATGTTCACTTTTTATTTTAATTTTTAAACGATTATATGAATTTTATATGTATCGTTTTACCTTTTAAATAAATAATTGAAAGAAAAAACAAAAAGGAAAAACAAAACCAAAACAAAAACAAAAAATAAAGGCTCAATTTATTCACACACCCCTGCTGCCTATTTGGACACCCCTGGGTCCTAAACGGTCGTCTAGGGCTAGACGCCCCGCATAGCACTGATTTTGAGGAGTCAACAAGTACCTGGCAGGGCGCACAAATTTATGTACTAAGACGGGCCGTCCAGACCTAGACGACCCGTCTACGAACTTGTTTTTTTTAGTTGGAAAAAGGGTGTTTTGGTGGGGTAGATTGGTTATTATTGGAGTTTGAAAAAAATAGTGTTTTGGTGGGGTAAATTGGTTGGTGTTGGAGGTTGATTTTTGTGGTGTAATTTTATATTTTTAAAAAGGTTTGTTTATTGTATAAAAATAAGTTATCTTTTTCGATCCTTTAAGTATTTAATTGTTTTTACGTTATTTTTTATAAAAAACTTATATTAAAATTTAATGTACGTCGATTTAACACAAACAATCATAGGTAATCGAATAACTGAAAACAAAGTTAAATATTACAGATATAACATATATAACATAACTTTGTACATCCATAACAATAGGTCAACATGACTCGTAAATTTACAACTAAATTATTTTTGGTATAACTATTAACACGGGGATGTGTACAGAAACCACCAAGGGGATAATGGATATGGTAACAACTACCAAGGCGGCAGGGGACCGGGTAACTACCACCCACAACGATTCTCCAATTCCAGATCAACGTTGTTTATCGCCCTGGGTGAGCATTGGAAGCCCGACAAACAGTCTTGCAATTAGTTAGCAGTCATTATTTCTTAACCCTTGAATCCCAACGCTTCTCCTTACATTCTTCCAAACGAACCAGCTCCTTTGTAAGAACTCTTATTAGAGAATTCCGACGACGAATTGAAAGTTTTATGCGACACCAAATACTCTGCATGGGTCTATTTAACAAAGAAATATACGCCCCGTCTAGGCCTAGGCGGGGCGTATCACTTTATTACTTTACTGACATGCATTGAATGATATCAGATGAAGTAATATAAGCCAAAGTTCATGACGGAGAGAATTCCAACGACGAATTGAAAGTTTATGCGACATCAAATGTGTCACACCCCGACCCGCAGTGGAATAAGAGTCAGGGCATAATTTGGTTATCACCAAAGCTCATGATGTTTACTAAAATGTTTCATATTTATTAAATTCAAATTACAACTTAAATATTCAAATCAAATCCATACAATTACAAGGAAATGAAACTAAGTAAAACAATCCAAAGCTTAAACTGATTTATTCTTCTAGGCTTTCCTATGTGTTTCTTGCCTCAACTGGATCACCTGTATCATGTGTAAAACAGGAGATATTTTGGGTCAACAAAACTTGGCGAGTGAACCTTGATAAAACATTGTTATTAATTTCTTGTTGTATTTAATATTGAAAATTTGTGCAATAATCACATGTGAGCAAACATATATATATATAATAAAACACAAACCACATTGGATGAGTAAATGACATGAATGATGATGTATATGAGATCAAGGCTCAATCAAACGGAGCCGATCGAGTGACATGAATGATGATGTATGTGAGATCAAGGCTCAATCAAACGGAGCCGATCGAATGAGGCACCTGATACTCAACCCGTATCCCACGGGGAGCTGATGGGCCTAATGAAATGCATGCACTGAAAATGATAACTTCAATCTAAACATAATTCACACAACAATTGATACACATTTGATACACATTTGATCACGAATATGATGGATGCACAAGTGTTTAAATATAATAAGGAATTAAACGACACATGATACACCCCAAAACATGATTAAAACGGGGAATTGATAGAGATTCACTCACATTGGGTGCGTTCTTTGATGACGTTGGATGCGCACGAATTTTAGGATTTGATCGACAAGGAAAACTAACCTAAAATAATAATGAAATGATTCGGTAAATTAGTACTTTTAATTCATACTCTTAATGTGATTTTTAGATTTATTTTTGTGAGTTTAAGGAGGTTTTCTAACTTTAAAATCTTATTTTTAAGTATTTTTAAATGATTTTCTGATTAAATAAATTAATAAAAATAAATAAAAAATTTGACTTTTTGACCGTTGACCGGTCGGATTGTGTTTAATTATGCGCTGAGTGAGGTTCGAACTCGAGACCTCTCGTATACGTGCACGCAGCTCTACCAACTGAGCTACGTGTCTAGCCTGAAATTTTCTCTGTTTTAAATATATTTATATACTAATTAACTTTTAACTTATTTGAGTTTTTATTAAAAACGATTTATATGGCCGAACCGGTTGCAGGGACCCGGAGTCGAACTCGGGTCCTTCGTTTCGAGTGCGCACAGCCCAACCAGTTGGGCTGTGTGTCATATCTGTTTAACTTATGGATTAAATTATTCTTATTAACATTCGGTGACCTGATCCGATTCAGTTGTAAAAATGTTGGTTTTAATTCTGAAATTCGGTAACGTGTGCGATTCGAACCCGGGACGTGTGCATTGTTTGTGCACACAGTCCACCGCTGGACTGTGTGTCTAACTCGTTCGAATATCCGTTTTTAATTATACTTATACACATATTCAACTTCGTCTTCTTCGTTTACAAAGACACAGAACAGTGATGTCCGACTGTTCTTGTTTAAATCGGTCATCGAACTTATAATTGATTGGAATGAAATGGATAAAGAGGATTACAGAGTAAAATGTACCGAACAGAATGTTTTTCTCAGATTTCAGGCAAAAGTCGTCGGCTCTGATTGGTGACTTCCGTCTGAGTGAATCAATTAACAGTTTTGATCAATGAGTTGTGCAATTAAGTTACTAAACAAGGGATATCAGGGGGTTTAGATGATTGTACCGATTGACAGTGAGACCTCAGAATTTCAGTGATTTTCCGGTGAGTGCAGGAATTCCCGGCAACGTCGTCTGAGACCGATTCTGGTTGCACGATTTATGTTAATACATGCTGAATAACGGATTGCAAACAAAAGAGTCGAGAATTTTACGATTCGGAGTAAGTCTCGGTTTTCCGGTGAAAGTTTGGCGAATGCAGAATATCTCCGGCGACGAGCTAGAGCTTCGAAAAAGTGAGCGGTTCTGAGCGAAAGGATTTTCGGAAGATTGAGTGGGTATTTATAGGAAAGAACTGAGTGAATTGGGTCCGATTTTGGGTCTTGATTCGCGGTCAAGGGTTTTCCGGCGGTTACGACTAAAATCGAGGGTCAGACATCGGTTATAACCGATGTCGAGGTCGGTTAGCATGTTTAGTCAAAAGGAAAGTGGCAAAGTCGCAGATTGCCGGATTTTCCGGTGATTGTGAGTTCTGAGCGCGGTGATCTCCGGTTTTGAATTCGGGTTTTATTTTAAGTATTATTTGTTTCATTATATTCACAAAGAAGGCATGTGGCGGAGCGGTGTATTGTGTGTTTGGGTTTGTGGGCGACCCGGGTTCGAAACCCGGCGTCCCCATTTTATTTTTTTCTCACTATTTAAGATTATTTATAAATTATGGTTTTTAAATTCTAATATAGTTATTAATTATGTATCATTTAAAATTAGTTTGAGCAATAAATATGCAACGAAAAATTATAACTGGATATTCGATTAATAAACGAAGCGGGTTTTGGAAACCCGTTTTTCTACGGACGTTACAGTATCCCCTACTTTTAGAAATTTCGTCCCGAAATTTAAGTAGTAGTGGTAACAGGAAAAAGATGCGGGTATTTCTCGTGCATTGAGTCTTCACGTTCCCAAGTAAACTCAGGTCCTCGTTTCGACTCCCAACGTACCCTGACAATTGGAATACGACTTCGTCTTAAACGCTTCTCTCCGAAGTCCATGATTTCTACTGGTCTTTCAATGAAGCGCATAGATTCATTGATCTGAATATTTTCTATAGGAATATGGAGGTTTTCATCGGCGAGGCACTTCTTCAAGTTTGATACGTGGAATGTGGGATGAATTCTGTTGAGCTCTTCTGGTAGGTCAAGCTTGTATGCTACAGGACCTACTCTTTCGAGTATCTTGAAAGGTCCTACGTAGCGTGGTGCTAGCTTGCCCTTCTGGCCAAAACGAACCACTCCCTTCCATGGTGATACTTTTAAAAGTACTTGATCCCCAATGTCAAACTCCAAGGGCTTTCGTCGTTTGTCAGCATAACTCTTTTGACGACTTTGAGCCGCTAGAAGATTGTTTCGAATTTGAATGACCTTGTCGGTCGTTTCTTGAATTAATTCTGGACCGGTGATTTGTGATTCCCCAATTTCGTGCCAACATACTGGAGATCGGCACTTACGACCATATAACGCTTCGAAAGGAGCCATGCCGATACTTGAATGATAGCTATTGTTGTACGAAAATTCAACTAATGGTAGATGAGAGTCCCAATTCCCTTTGAAGTCTATGACACATGCTCGAAGCATGTCTTCAAGAGTTTGGATGGTGCGTTCAGATTGTCCATCAGTTTGAGGATGAAAAGCGGTACTGAGGTCTAATCGTGTACCCAAGGTGGTTTGTACGGCTCGCCATGTTCGTGAAGTGAAACGACCATCACGGTCTGAAATGATGCTTAAAGGTACACCATGACGGCTTACGATCTCGCTGATGTAGATACGAGCTAACTTCTCGTTCTTGAAGTCCTCGCGAATCGGAATGAAGTGAGCTGATTTTGTAAGACGATCGATTATTACCCATATGGTGTCATACCCACTGGAGGTGCGAGGTAACCCGGTAATGAAATCCATGGTTATGTTTTCCCACTTCCACACAGGTATTTCGGGTTGGACTAGAAGTCCTGAAGGTCTTTGATGTTCAGCTTTTACTTTGGAACAGGTAAGGCACTTGGAAACAAAAAAAGCGATATCCTTTTTCATGCCAGGCCACCAGTAGGTGTAGCGTAGTTCTTGATACATCTTGTCGGCTCCTGGGTGTACAGAGTATCGTTTTTTTGTGCGCCTCATTCATGAGGAAGTCACGAAGGTTGTCGCGATCAGGAATCCATATGCGGTTTAAATAGTATAGAATACCGTCGGATTTGGTTTCGATTTTGAGTTCCGCTCCACATGACAGTTCATCGCGTACGTCGTTTTCTGTTATAGAAACATGTTGAGCTTCTCGGATTCGATCTTTGATGTCGGTTATGATTTGCGAACATTGAAGACGAATGGAGTTCGCATAACCTTTTCGACTGAGCGCATCGGCCACCACGTTTGCCTTGCCAGGATGATACCGAATTTCACAGTCATAGTCGTTAAGAAGTTCGACCCATCTTCGTTGCCTCATATTCAACTCCTTTTGATTGAAGATATGTTGGAGACTCTTGTGGTCAGTGTATATTTCACACTTGGTACCGTAGAGGTAATGTCTCCATATCTTGAGAGCGAACACAACGGCTCTAAGTTCCAGGTCGTGGGTGGTGTAATTCTTTTCATGAACCTTGAGTTGCCTAGAAACATAGGCTATCACTTTTCCTCTTTGCATTAATACACAACCTAGCCCTTGCCCTGATGCGTCGCAATATACTACAAAGTCATCGCAACCTTCAGGAAGTGTGAGGATAGGTGCGTCACAAAGCTTTTGCTTTAGGGTTTGGAAGGCTTCTTCTTGTTTAGGTCCCCATATGAAAGGTTTTCCTTTATGAGTCGAAGTCGTGAGCGGTACAGCAATACGGGAGAAATTGGCAATGAAGCGGCGATAGTAACCAGCCAAACCCAGAAATGACCTTACTTCGGTAGGGGTACATGGCGCTTGCCATTCCTGTACTGCCTTGATTTTCGAAGGATCGACATGTATTCCCTTGTCATTAACGACATGTCCAAGGAATTGTACTTCTCTTAACCAGAATTCGCATTTTGAGAACTTAGCGTAGAGCTTTTCAGTCCTTAAGAGTGTAAGGATGAGTCGAAGGTGTCGTTCATGATCGGATTTAGACTTGGAGTAGATGAGGATGTCGTCGATGAAGACTATGACAAAGCGGTCGAGGTAGGGTTTGCATACCCTATTCATTAGATCCATGAAGACAGCTGGGGCGTTGGTTAAACCGAATGGCATGACCATGAATTCGTAATGACCATAACGAGTCCGGAAGGCGGTCTTTGGGACGTCTTCTTCATGTACTCTGAGTTGATGATAACCAGAATGAAGGTCGATTTTTGAAAAGCAGGTGGCGCCTTGAAGTTGGTCTAGGAGGTCATCGATGCGAGGTAGTGGGTAGCGATTCTTAACCGTTAACTTGTTGAGTTCTCTGTAGTCGATACACATGCGAAACGTTCCATCTTTCTTCTTCACAAAAAGAACAGGCGCACCCCAAGGCGAGGAGCTAGGACGTATGAATCCTTTGTCAGTCAGTTCTTGCAGTTGACTGGCCAGCTCTTGCATTTCGGATGGGGCTAGCCTATAAGGAGATTTTGCGACTGGTGTCACGCCAGGTACAAGATCGATGCGGAATTCGACTTCTCTCACAGGAGGGAGTCCTGAGATGTCGTCGGGAAAGACTTGTGGGAATTCTTTCACTACTGGTATATCTTCGAGTTTCTTCTCCTTGTTTCCCTTCTTGACGACGTGAGTTAGGAATGCGACATAGTTCTTGTGGAGATATTTTCGGGCTTGAAGGCAGGACATTAATTTGAGTCCTTTCGAAGGGGTTTCTCCAAAGATACGTAGGGTCTGACCGTCTGCAAGGGGAATGAGAATGAATTTTTCGCGGCATACTACTTCAGCGTGATGCTGGCTGAGCCAGTCCATACCGATTATAATATCGAAACTTCCCAACTTCATAGGAATGAGGTCAACTGGAAAATCGTGATCGTTTAGAGTGAGGGTACAATCTCGTATAATAGAATTTAATGAAACGGGCTTTCCGTCAGCTACTTCCACCGTTAGAGATTCCATGAGATTATCACGAGTTTGGTTGAGGATAGGTTCAAATTCTAAAGACACAAAACTCTTATCCGCGCCAGTATCAAATAACATAGATGCATAACTACCATTGATGAGAAACGTACCGTTAACCACGTTGTTGTCAGCCCTAGCTTGGTTGGCATTGATGTTGAAAGCTCTTCCTCTAGCAGGTGGAGGAGCTTGGTTAGCTTGGTTTACCGGATTCGCTTGAGCTTGGGCATGGATGATGTTCACCAAGGGGGACATGTGTTCCTGAAGTGGTTTGGGTCTCCACAGTTGTAACAAGCTCGCATAGGTTGCATCATGGGGTAGTTGGGTTGGTAGTAAGGTTGAGCTATGTGTTGCGTGGGTGGTAGAAGTAAGGGTTGTTGGGCTTGACCCACTATCTGATGGTGGGTTTGGGTTGAGGGTTGATTGCGGTTCATTCGCTGAAGTGTGCGACAAGTTTGGATGGTGTGACCCGCACGGCCACAGCTGGTGCAATGTTGGCAAGGAGTTTCTAGGAGGTGATGGTATTGACAACGGTTGCATTTTGGGTATGGGCCGGTGTATGGCTTTTTAAATGGTGCAGCTGAGGGAGCAATTTGGGTAATTGGTGCGGCAGTGATAGGAGGGTTTGTGTGTGTGACGGCAAAATTTCTGCTGTTTCGTTTCCTCTTACCAGCAAACTTCGAGGAGGAGATGGAATGGTTTGGAGTTTGGGCCTCAATGGGGGCTTTCTTTTTCTCATCCTTGAATTTGCCGTTCCGGATGCGATTCTCGGTAAGTTCGGTAGCTAGTTCCATTGCGGCTTCAAGTGTTGCAGGCGAAGTGCTTAAAACCGAGTCTTGAATTTTCGAGGGGAGGCCTCGAATGTAGTGTTCAACCAAGCGGTACACGGGGGTGAACAGATTAGGGATCATTTGGTTCAGTTCGAGAAATCTTTTGTTGTAGGAAGTGTGATCTCCTTCCTTTTGTTTCAACGAGTGGAATTCATCTTCCAACTTTTTGATTTCGCTTCTTGGACAGAAGCGCCTTGTCATGAGTTCCCTTAACTCTTCCCATGATAAGGCCATGGCATCTTCGACTCATCGCTTACCCTTTTCTGTGTTCCACCAGGTAAGGGCTACTCCAAACAGTCCCTGTTGCATAACGTACCTTGCGATCCTCGGGACAATCGCAATTGAGGAAGGTGTTCTCCATTTCTTCAAACCAGTGGAGGAGGGCAGTAACACCTTCGGTCCCTTCATACTTTGGGGGATCGCAAGATTTGAAGTGTTTGTAGGAGCACTTTTTGGAGTGAGGGTTGGCGACGCTCTGGTCTTCTTGATTGGGAGGGTTGATAGGATTTGCGGTGAGAGCTTGTTGAACTTGAATCACGATGTCAGGAAGTACCGCGGCCATTTGTTTAGCAATTTGAGTGCCAAGCGTTCATTGGATCTTCCTGACTTTCTACCTCCACGTAGTTGCCTAGCCGACATCTACAGGAACATACATAGGAAGATTGTGAGTTTAAGAAGTTTTTTTAGGTGTCATGTGTCGTTAAAAGAATAAAAATAACATAACTATCAATAATGCAACTACATCCATAGGATGTCTTGGGTTTGCTCATGTTTGGGCCTCCAATGTCCCCCATACCATCGCCTGTATAGTCATGTGGGCCCCCATGACAATTGGCTTAGTAGGATTCACATTGGTGTTGGCGGTTTAACACTCGCATCACCCGAATGAAAACCATGAAATATGATTGCGAGATGTATGGTAGGAGGGTGTCCAGGTGTAGACACAATGACAACTCAAAGTGGGGTTAGCTCACACGACGTTTGGTATAGCATGCTTTGGCCTAATAGGTCCGTCGTACTCTCATCGTTAGTCCCCAGGTAGGCAAACTGGTCCTTTATTTTGGATTTATACGAATGCCAAGCCTAGACAGAACGTTCCGACTACCGGTACTCGTACCCTTCCAGTTACTACATGCCCGTCATGAGAACTCACTTTGATGTGATTTGAAAAATACAAAAATCGTTGCAAAAATCATGGGAATTGTGAGGTGTGTGCTCTCATGGATATGATATGTTATGAGGATATGATTCATGATGAGCATTGTATAATAATATGTACTTATGAACATGCTTGCATAACATTGAATGTAACAATAAACATAAAGCGTATAAACATCATGAATTTTGTATGTAACACATAAACAATTTAAAATTTTAATCAACTATAGTATAGGCTCTAAGGGTCTAATAACCTATCCTATATCCCTATAGTCATGGCTCTGATACCAATCTTTCACACCCCGACCCGCAGTGGAATAAGAGTCGGGGCATAATTGGGTTATCACCAAAGCTCATGATGTTTACTAAAATGTTTCATATTTATTAAATTCAAATTACAACTTAAATATTCAAATCAAATCCATACAATTACAAGGAAATGAAACTAAGTAAAACAATCCAAAGCTTAAACTGATTTATTCTTCTAGGCCTTCCTATGTGTTTCTTGCCTCAACTGGATCACCGGTATCATGTGTAAAACAGGGGATATTTTGGGTCAACAAAAGTTGGCGAGTGAACCTTGATAAAACATTGTTATTAATTTCTTGTTGTATTTAATATTGAAAATTTGTGCAATAATCACATGTGAGCAAACATATATATATAACAAAACACAAACCACATTAGATAAGTAAATGACATGAATGATGATGTATATGAGATCAAGGCTCAATCAAACGGAGCCGATCGAGTGACATGAATGATGATGTATGTGAGATCAAGGCTCAATCAAACGGAGCCGATCGAATGAGGCACCTGATACTCAACCCGTATCCCACGGGGAGCTGATGGGCCTAATGAAATGCATGCACTGAAAATGATAACTTCAATCTAAACATAATTCACACAACAATTGATACACTTTTGATACACATTTGATCACGGATATGATGGATGCACAAGTGTTTAAATATAATAAGGAATTAAACGACACATGATACACCCCAAAACATGATTAAAACGGGGAATTGATAGAGATTCACTCACATTGGGTGCGTTCTTTGATGACGTTGGATGCGCACGAATTTTAGGATTTGATCGACGAGGAAAACTAACCTAAAATAATAACGAAATGATTCGGTAAATTAGTACTTTTAATTCATACTCTTAATGTGATTTTTAGATCTATTTTTGTGAGTTTAAGGAGGTTTTCTAACTTTAAAATCTTATTTTTAAGTATTTTTAAATGATTTTCTGATTAAATAAATTAATAAAAATAAATAAAAAAATTTGACTTTTTGATCGTTGACCGTTGACCTGTCGGATTGTGTTTAATTATGCTTTGAGTGAGGTTCGAACTCGGGACCTCTCGTATACGTGCACGCAACTCTACCAACTGAGCTACGTGTCTAACCTGAAATATTCTCTGTTTTAATTATATTTATAGACTAATTAACTTTTAACTTATTTGGGTTTTTATTAAAAACGATTTATATGGCCGAACCGGTTGCAGGGACCCGGAGTCGAACTCGTTCGAATATCCGTTTTTAATTATACTTATACACATATTCAACTTCGTCTTCTTCGTTTACAAAGACACAGAACAGTGATGTCCGACTGTTCTTGTTTAAATCGGTCATCGAACTTATAATTGATTGGAATGAAATGGATAAAGAGGATTACGGAGTAAAATGTACCGAACATAATGTTTTTCTCAGATTTCCGGCAAGAGTCGTCGGCTCTGATTGGTGACTTCCGTCTGAGTGAATCAATTAACAGTTTTGATCAATGAGTTGTGCAATTAAGTTACTAAACAAGGGATATCAGGGGGTTTAGATGATTGTACCAATTGACAGTGAGACCTCGGAATTTTAGTGATTTTCCGGTGAGTGCAGGAATTCCCGGCAACGTCGTCTGAGACCGATTCTGGTTGCACGATTTATGTTAATACATGCTGAATAATGGATTGCAAACAAAAGAGTCGAGAATTTTACCGATTCGGAGTAAGTCTCGGTTTTCCGGTGAAAGTCTGGCGAATGCAGAATATCTCCGGCGACGAGCTAGAGCTTCGAAAAAGTGAGCGGTTCTGAGCGAAAGGATTTCCGGAAGATTGAGTGGGTATTTATAGGAAAGAACTGAGTGAATTGGGTCCGATTTTGGGTCTTGATTCGCGGTCAAGGGTTTTGCGGCGGTTACGACTAAAATCGAGGGTCAGACATTGGTTATAACCGACGTCGAGGTCGGTTAGCATGTTTAGTCAAAAGAAAAGTGGCAAAGTCGCGGATTGCCGGATTTTCCGGTGATTGTGAGTTCTGAGCGCGGTGATCTCCGGTTTTGAATTCGGGTTTTATTTTAAGTATTATTTGTTTCATTATATTCACAAAGAAGGCATGTGGCGGAGCGGTGTGTTGTGTGTTTGGGTTTGTGGGCGACTTGGGTTCGAAACCCGGCGTCCCCATTTTATTTTTTTCTCACTATTAAAGATTATTTATAAATTATGGTTTTTAAATTCTAATATAGTTATTAATTATGTATCGTTTAAAATTAGTTTGAGCAATAAATATGCAACGAAAAATTATAACTGGATATTCGATTAATAAACGAAGCGGGTTTTGGAAACCCGTTTTTCGACGGACGTTACAAAATGCTCGGCATGGGTCTATTTAACAACGAAATATATGCCCCGTCTAGGCCTAGACGGGGCGTATCACTTACATTACTGACATGCATGCAGAGCACAAACTTCAAGACGGATCGTCTAGGCGTAGACGTCCCGTCTTGAGATGGTCGTCTTCAGGATCCGTCTACGGCTAGATGCCCGGTCTGATGTGACTGATTTGACGCTGTACGGGGCCAGGATTGTGGTTGGAAAAAAGCAAACCTAGACGGCACGTCTAAGTGTGTAGTATTACCGTTTTGCCCCTGATGTCAGCCTAGACGGACAGCAAACCAGGGGTAAAATGGACTTATTTCTAGAACCAGACGGGGCGTCTAGGTCTAGACGAGGGGTCTATGCCCAAATAATTTTTTTTGGTGTAATTAATATGATTTTGTTTACTTAATACAAACTTTTTGGGTAATTAAAATCTTGTTAATTATACCAAAAAATTTCTATTTGTATACAAAATGTTTGTATTAACTACAAAAAATCATACTAAATATACAAAAAATCATATTAGATTTAGCAAAAAGCCTCATTCTTCTGATTCACCGTCGACCCAGTTAATACTCGGGTTTGAATTTGGTGCGGGATTCATTATCGACGTACACCATTCTAGACGGGGCGTGTACATGTCCATCCATTGTTCTGCAGCCGTGCTTTGGTAGGTCAACCACAAACCGTTTACTGTAGGCATCGGAAATTGGCCTTCCAGCTTAAAATATATGAAGTGGTTGTTGTGAACATGTGCAGGCGTTATCGTTCGTGGTTCTCGATCCGTCAGATGGTTGATTATCGGGAAGAACGTGGAAGAACCATCGATGCTTAAGAGGTGAACCACGATACCATACCTTTGTGCAATAAGAAGCCCTGCGTGGGGGAAGTCCATCCAATGAGTGGGGGGACAATGCTCCACTGAATCCCAGATTAGGCTTTGACGATGCGTGTAAAAGTATCCTTCCTCCCATGCTTCAAATACTGGCGCCCAGATTGACGCGTTCTGATCCATCTCATGTTGAAGGTCTTTTCGAATGTGGCTCCACGCACATTCTCCCATACCCAAGCCCACAGCCACAGACCGAAACCCACAATGACCGTCTGGCCTCGCATCTTGTATGCACGAGATGTACGTGTGAAACAAAGAGGGAAGGAAAGGCTTAATCCATTTGATAGTTGACACATACTCGTCGCCCACTATCAACGGAAAACCGTTATTGTATCGAACCTCTCTTTGTTTAGAACTCGTTGAACGGCTTCGCCCCGCTACGGGTTTTTGCGACTTGATGACTGACTGTTGAGTGGCCTGTGACGGAACATATGAGCTATGGCGGGGGGGGGGGGGCGTTGTCAAATCGAAGTTGTGCTTGCTTTGTTGTTGGTCGTCCACGAGTTGAGTGTTGGACAACCTGTGGTTTCTTTGATTTGGTTGGGGTCAACACCGCTTTAATCTTTCCTAGCAAGCTTTTTTCTGAGCAGGGGAGCGTGACTCTAACTATTGCCGAACAATGTTCAACTCTTCTACCACGTCAATGTCATCAGATGTCAATTTACATGGCTGAAAGTTAAGCTTCCGTCAGAAGATGTCTACGTCTTCGAGTTGAATCGGACGCTCTGCACGTACGTACTTTTCCAACCTACAACACACGGCAACCCACAACTGTACCACATCTGACATCCACAAGACGAATGCAAGTGCTGCAACACGTCTAGTTTCCTAAGTAGCTCTCCACTCAGCAAATCAAGTGCTGTATGGGAAACTTTTCCACGTAGGTGGTCAAATAACGGGTTTTTGTGGTGGTTCATCATTTTTTTTATGCTTTCTAGAAAGCTACGCCTTATTTCCCCGTATTGTGTTTCGACTATATCCTTGACACAACCTACTATACGGTCCAGCGAGCTCCTATCTTGGACTCTTTAAATTCGCGTGTTGACTCTCAACTCTGTTTGTGGTACGTTGCCTGAAGTTGCGGCTCTGATCTGTCCATGCAAAGACAAACATTTGCTTGTAGTCTTTCAACCAGTTGTCATACACGTATGCAAAGACCCCTACAAGGTATCAACAATTAGTTAAATGTACATGGGTGGGTCATATTTTACTTGAACGTTTGCACGCTACAAGTCGCTTTTGCAAGTGGCCTAAGTTGTACTCATATATGGGTATTGATGTAGACTCACACAATCTTCCCCATGATGACAAAATTTTTTGCCATTCTTCTTCTATGAATGCGCTCTTGCAGTGCTTACAAATATTCTGTTGAATGTGAAACCTGCAGAGATATCGAGAGGCGTTTGGAAAAACTTTCGCACACGCATTAATTAGGTCTAGGTCTCTATCCGTTATAATAACACGTGGCTCCATACATTCGTCCAACATTGACCTGATCCTCTCAAGCACCTATACAAAGTTATCACTACGTTCCTTGCAGACAACGGTATGCACGATACAAAACGAATAGTTGGTGGGGGTCATACCAACTATCTGGACAAATGGCATGTTGTATACGTTCATCTTGTACGTGGAATCGATCAGTGCGGGAACGCACTCCACATTTCACTCGAGTAGGGATGAACAAAGAAGATCTCTGTAACGACCTCTGTTTCGGGTTCCTCCCGTGTCTCGTAAATAAATTCGTTTGCAATAAGGATGTTTTCTAGCGACTGCATGGGAGTTAGACCGTATTTTTGTTTGGCCCTAATCTTCTGGACAGCGTTTTGAACGTCTTTCTGAACATGGAAACTGTCGGGGAACTGCTTCCTTATCGTGTGAAAAATTCTGCGCGGCACCACGTTTTGTGCTGTCAACTGCTCGATCATTCTGTATTCGTCAGGAGCAAACCTTCGCACAAACGCGTGGCCCGACAGGTCCTGACAAACTTCGTGGTTATGTTCATTCTTTCCCCCTTTTATCCCCCATGTTTCATACGGATGGTCTCGCACAGCCAACAGGTAAAACGGGCAACCGGTTTTCTTGCTTCCAGCTTTTCTAACCGTTGCTGTAGTATGGTGCTCACCACCATGATCACATTCAAGCCATACCCTCCCGGTCCTTCCACCGATTTTCTTTGATCGTCAGGTCACAATAACGAAACCATCCGCCTTTGCCATTTCCCGTGCCTAATCTTTTTTACCTCATCTAGAAAGTTGAAAACCTGTAAAATCGATAGCGTTATGTTAGATTTTATGTTTACTGAACTTCACAACTTAAATAAATAAGTTTTGATACCGTCTCTGTGAGGTATGGATTGCCTGCGCATGGGGATGCCTCACCACAATATCCTCCACCATCAGGATAGACTTTTTGACCGTAGAAAGAATGTGTTGCATTGTAACTTTCGTAACAGTCTCCTCCGTATCCATCCGGACTGTGTTGTTGCACGTACGAGAATTCACACCCGTATCCATAATCCGGAAACCCATGTTGCGCAGGATAACATGGTGAATCAACTAGGTACGAGTCGTCCACATGGGTTGTTTCTTGAACAAAAGGAAGCTCGTTCAAGTCTAGAAATGGTCTGTTTTGATTTCCTTGTACACTTGAAACCTCCTCTTGCACGTTAAAATTGGGAACACCGGTCTCCCCTACCAACGATACCACCATTAGTAAATAATTAAAACAACAACTAATTTAACCTGATAACTGTTACCGAATTGGCCTCAGGCACCCATGTCTCGCCAGAATACGCCCCAAAGAAATAGTTGCCGTCCCAGTTTGATGACATTTCATCACATTTGAATGATATCAGATGAAGTAATATAAGCCAAAGTTTATGACGGAGATAATTCCGACGATGAATTGAAAGTTTTCCGCGACAACAAAAGCTCTGCATGGGTCTATTTAACAAAGATATATACGCCCCATCTAGTACTAGACGGGGCGTATCACATAGTACTTTACCGACATGCATGCAGAACGCCAAAGTTCAAGACGGGTCGTCTAGGCCTAGACGCCCCGTCTTGTTCTGGTCGTCTTCAAGGTCCGTATAGGGATAGACGCCCCGTCTGATGTGACTGATTTGACGTTGTACGGGGGGAGGAATGTGGTCAGAGAAAGGAAACCTAGACGCCCCGTCTAGGTCTAGACGACCAGTCTTAAGGGTGTCTAATTAGGCAGATGGGTGTGTGAATATATAGACCAAAAACAAATCTTGCACTCAACCTGTTCAAATATTCGCAACATGTTTTCTTGCCGTCAACTTGGTTTATCTAGCAATTAGGCATGTCGGCGATCATGTAGGGACCTTTCTTCTTCACAGGGACATGTTGCTCGTTTCCTCTACATTACACCTCCTCCCATAACCCGTTCGTCGCCGAGTACCAATTCGCCAGAGCATTGGGTCGTGGGGATACGGTGCTCGGTTAACGGCCAAAAGCCTGCTAGAGCTTTGTAAGGGATAAAGAAAACCAAATGTGGTATTTAAGAGGCGTTTTGAAGGGTTGAGTAGTAGATATCGGAAAGTTTGAATACCCGTTAGTACCTATGGTCTGTGAAGTTGATTTGAAATTGGATAGCAGCCCTAACAAGGTCAGGACGAGGATTGGCTATGGAGGTGGAGGCCGGCGGGATCAAATTTTCGAGGATATCTATAGAAGAATTATTAGAATTGGTACCCTTCTTGTTGAAACTAGAATAAAACTAGGAGGAAGTAGATTTATGTTCTTGATTTATTGTGTTTTTTTGCTAATTTAAAAGGATAATATTCTATCATATATTTTTTCCTTTTTTCTTGTTTTTAATTAGGAGGGTAAAAAGTAATTTACAAAATCAAAATAAGCATTAACATATTATAACAAATAATGGTAACTTGCTAATTACACAAGTTTATAACAATAAATTAAACTCAAATGATCTTAAAGATACCAAAGAAAGATAGGGTGACGTTAGTTTAGTGAAACAAAAGAGAAACTTGGCTACAATATTGTAAAGAGTTAGCTAATGGTCTAATACTTCTCCGCAAGATTAGATCAGCAAATCAAACTTTCGTGCGTGCTATGGCTGTTGTATTGGATCTGAAAAGGGGCTTTTGGATCTGGTTTGTGATTAAAAACAGAAAATACATTATCGAAAGAAAATACACGATAACAAAAGCCCTAAAAGAAAGGTTGTAAATGAGAGAGTCTGGGCGGAGCAACAACTGTGGCGGCCTGCCGCCCCGTTAGAGATGTTTTCTGGTGGGTCGTATCCTAATCTCTGACACCAACTTAAATAAAACAAATATTGTGTTGGATTAGATTGTTGTGATGTTAGTTTTAAATGAGGCGTGTTTATATGAACCACCATATTACAATACTAGTGTATGTACTATCACAAATATAGCTAATTATCCAATATTGTATGGGCCAACTGGTTGGGGATTGAACTAACAGTCTCTGAGCCTGTGAATCGCGACTGCACCAGGATTTTGATACAACGACCTAAATGCATTTCTTTCTAGGCTTTATATGCAATTCAACATAACTATAATGACAATTGGCAACCACGATTTTCTCACTCGATCTTTAACAAAGATTCACACTCAACATCTAAAATGGGTATATGTGGGTGTTGAACAAGATCTAAGACTAAAATCCTGAAGCAAACCAGCTATAAAGAGTAAGTACTAAAACCCTGACGCAGCTGTAGCAAGGAAAGTAGATAAGAAAATGTGTTGTGTTGGTTTGCTTTAAAAACCTCATAATATTTTTATAGAACATCAACAACAATAACAACGTTGGCGCACATGAACAATATTTTTTTTCTAAGTTAAAGAAAAACTCGATAGTTTATGGTCTTTTTTTACACCTACTTTTTTATTTCTACTTTTTCTAACAAATATTAAAAATAAAACTAACTAATCATAATCTATAATTATTTTTTTATGATATCATCTAATTTAACATGTTCAACCGATATATTTTTTAACAATAAATTTCTTTTATTTCTTTTTGTTGTACTTGAACTTAAAGCCTTACTCTCTTATAATATTTAAAAGACTTTATCTTTATCAATGTACCATCACTCGACCCGTTAAACTGATTTTTCAAAATAGTTGACAACAATACCATGGCTTCACTATTCATCGGATGACGACCCCAATTAAAACTTTTTGTTAGCAAGCCGTATAAGACCACAACTCAAGCCGTTGACTCCCGGTCCACCGCCATACCTAACACACCCACTAATTTCACCTTCTAGACAAAAAAACGTTACACAACATCACACAATCATTACCAGTGGCACCAAACGTAAATATACCCATCTCCAACTTACTTTATTCGAACATTAAACCAACCGCCGCCTGTCAACTATTTCAGAAATGTCGGCTTCCCATTTTCAGACCACCAAAAAAATGTTCCACCCATTATTTTCATAACTAAAACCACCACCACCACCAGTACCATCGCCGCCGCCGCCGCATCCTCACCGGAAAATGGCATCACTACCTTTTATTTTCATAACTCTGATCAACCTTTTATTAGTGAATTCACAACAGTTTTTAATATCTGAACAGAGTACATTACTTAACCTCAAGCAAAAATGGGGAAACCCACCATCTCTAACAAACTGGAACAACACCTCTTCATCTCCATGCAACTGGCCAGAAATTACATGCAACAGTAACGGCTCTGTCACTCGTCTTAATCTTCAAACCAAAGGGTTAACCGGAGCAATACCACGGTTCATATGTGACCTCCCGAATCTTCAAAACATAATTCTAGCTGATAACTACCTCACAGGAGAGTTCCCTAGAGTTTTATATAATTGTTCCAAGCTCATTCAACTTGACATATCGCAAAACGCTTTTGTTGGAAAGTTGCCTGATGATATAGATAGATTGTCGCGGCTGGAGTATGTTGACTTTGGAGGTAATAACTTCACGGGTGACATACCTCCAGCGATTGGAGCATTATCTTCTTTGATGTATTTGCAATTGTATCTGAATTTGTTTGATGGGTTTATTCCTTCAGAGATTGGACATTTGTCCAGTCTGGAGGTTTTAGGATTGGCGTATAATGGTTTTGCGAATCCGGAAATACCACCAGAGTTTGGGAAGCTGAGGAGGTTGAGAAAGTTATGGATGCCACAGACTAATCTGGTTGGGAAAATACCTGACAGTTTTGCAAATTTATCGGATCTTGAGCTGTTGGATTTGAGTTCGAATACGTTGGAAGGTGAAATTCCTTCTGGATTGTTTATGTTGAAGAATCTGAGTCAGTTATACCTGTATAAAAACAGTTTATCCGGAAAACTTCCGTCGATTATCGAGTCTGTTAAGTTGGTTGAAATAGATGTTTCAATGAACCAGTTAACTGGCATAATTCCTGAAGAGTTTGGGAAATTGCAGCAGTTAGAGGTGATGAATTTGTTTTCAAATCAATTATCTGGTAACATTCCAACTAGTATTTCTAGTATTCCGAAGCTTAGGATTTTTCGAGTGTTTAGAAACAACCTCAGCGGCGAATTACCTTCAGAGATGGGCCTGCACTCGAAGCTTGAAGCTTTTGAGGTGTCAGAGAACAGACTCACTGGAAAACTGCCTGAGAGTTTGTGTGGTAGGGGTACTTTGTTTGTTGTGGTGGCTTTCTCCAATAATCTAACCGGAGAGATTCCGAGAGCACTCCAGAGTTGTAATAAGCTTCACACAATCCAACTCTATGAAAATAGTTTCACAGGTGAATTCCCAACAGAAATTTGGTCATTGTATAATTTGTCTAGTTTGCGAATCAGCGGAAACTTTCTTTGGGGCAAGCTTCCAAAGAGGTTAGCATGGAATTTGTCTAGATTGGAGATTAGTGACAACAAGTTTTCGGGTCGAATTCCAGATGGGATTTCGTCATGGAAGAAACTAAATGTGTTCAAGGCGAGTAACAACTTGTTGTCAGGTGAAATCCCGACAGGATTAACTAATCTTTCTCAGTTATCTGTTCTTTATCTTGATGGTAATTCGCTTTCTGGCGAACTTCCATCAACAATCCGGTCATGGAGTTCGTTAACCACGTTAAATCTAGCCCGAAACAAACTCTCCGGCCCGATTCCACCAGCAATCACTGATTTGCCACATCTTCTTGATCTTGATCTATCAGAAAACCAATTTTCGGGTAAAATCCCACCACAATTGAGTAGTTTAAGGCTTACCACTTTGAATCTGTCTTCCAACAACCTCACTGGAAGAATACCGTATGCACTCGATAATCTAGCATACGAAAACAGTTTCTTGAACAATCCGAATCTTTGTGCTTCATCCCCAATCCGAAACATGCATAACTGCTATGCAGGTTCTACCAAATCCTCACACTCCAATAAGTTTTCGCACAAAATCATCGCTATGATTGTTGTTTTATCAGCATTCGTCACACTCGTCGCCATTCTCTGCATACTGTTTATCTTTAGACGCTACCTTAAGAAGAAACAGAAACTGGATTTAACCACATGGAAGTTGACTTCATTTCACACTTTAAAGTTCACAGAAGCAAATATTTTGTGTTGTTTGACCGATAACAATTTGATTGGTAGTGGCGGGTCAGGTAAAGTGTACCAGATTGAGATCGGGCGGCATGGGGAGCATGTTGCTGTGAAAAGAATCTGGAACACTCGAAAAATAGACCAAACGCTCGAAAAAGAGTTCTTATCCGAGGTTCAAATATTGGGTTCGATTCGTCACTCTAACATAGTTAAACTGTTATGTTGTTTTTCAAGTGAGGATTCTAAGCTTCTTGTTTACGAGTATATGGAGAATCAGAGTCTTGATAAGTGGTTACATGGGAAGAAGATGAAAACAAACCGCGGACTGGTTCATCACATGGTCTTGGATTGGCCCAAGCGGCTTCAGATTGCAATCGGGGCGGCTCAGGGGCTTTGTTATATGCACCATGATTGTTCACCGCCGATCATCCATAGAGATGTGAAGTCGAGCAATATATTGTTGGATTCTGAGTTTAAAGCACGGATTGCAGATTTTGGACTAGCGAAGATTTTGACCAAGCCGAAGCCCGGTCAGGCCAATACTATGGCTGCTATAGCTGGATCATTTGGCTATATTCCTCCTGGTAAGAACTCTCTGACTACAAAGGTCAAATTTTGTAAATAAGATTTAAATGGATATGTTTTTTTTTAAATAAACTTAAAATTAATAAATTTCTATTTGTAGGATTTATTAAGTTAAATAGTTTAGTTTTTAAACTTTACTTGTGTAACTGATAAAACTAAGATAACTTGAAGTGAAATATTAGTTTGTTTTATTGCACAGGTCAAACTACAGTTCTTTTTAGGAAGTAACAGATTTCTATACTCGTTGACTTTTTAGGTCAAACTGAAGTAGTTTTCACTTTTCTAATTTCACACTGATTCAGTTTTGTCAAATAAATGAACATATTTAAACATAGTACTTTTCTTTTGTAGTCTAGTCTAGCTTCATAATAAATTAATAACCTTAAACATTAAGATAAATTTTAAGCTTAATATTCGGTTAGTTTTGACCCTAAAAGTGACTGTTAAATTGATAATTTGGTTCACTTTTGACAGGGCCGGCCCTAGGGGTTGGCGAGCCGCACCCCCGGCCTAGGCCCGTTTTATCGGGGGCCCTAAATTTTTATTAAATTTTATATACATATACGCAGTTTATAAAGATTGGGTTACAGTGGCTAATGCTCTGGTGGTTTTGGTTTCTATTGTTTAAAGGGATGGTGTGGGTTCGATCCCATATGCTCTTATTTTTTGCTTCTTTTTCTTTTCCCTGATCCTCTCGTTTCCTTATCACCTTACTTCTTCTTCTTTTTTTTTTTTTTATCATATTCTGTTTTCATTTAGAATGGCCTAGAGGTAGAAAACATATTCTATGTAATCATGTTTTACCATTCATAAATATATTTTTTAACATGGCTTTAAAGCTATACGATATTTATAAATCATCTCATCGGTTGATTCTAGTGATGATATTTTTCCATTCTTTTATATGTACCAAGTCATTTACTTTGGTTTTGATTCTTATTTTTTATTTATTTAACTAAATAGTTTGTAATGATAGTTAAATTGCATTTAATCGTCTAAATAATATTTAATAAGAAAAACTAACGAACGGAACACGTCTCGATGCCCTTTTCAGCGTATTACGACTACATCTTTTGAGCACGAATTGATTAATTGTTAGAATTGTGTGTCTTGAACCCAAAATTGGGTGTTTTGTTGAACGTAATTGTTAGTTGTTTGAATTGAGTAACTCTTAATGATTTTTGGCTTTTGAATTATCGGTTATTTATTACATTATGTTATTTTAATACTATGATTTTGCTACGTTTATTGATTTAGTGTTAATCGCCGTTTAAAAAAATTAGTTTATGTAATTCGTTATAGTCTAAGGCCCTTTTTTTGTCTCGTACAGGGTACTCGAATACTTAGGACCGGCCTTGACTTTTGAGGTCAAACCCAATAAACTTGAATTCCGAAATTTATTCGGGTGCATTAACAATCTTATTATTTCTTTGGTGATGTGTTATGAACTGTGGCACATTTTATATTTTCTGCAACAATGTGGATATAATGCTAATATAGTTGACCTTCAAAGTCACACCATGCTCCGTTTGAAATTTGTAGGATCTAGCATAATAAGTAGGGCAGTTTATCTTTCAAAAAGAATCATCATCATCATCCTACTTAGTAAATCCCATCAATAGCAAAACTAAGGTAGGATCTAAATAGGGTAAGATATATACAGTCTTATCTCTACCGTAGGAATAGAGAGGCTACATTTTTCAAAAAGAATGTAGATCATTAAGATAAGTTGGAAGTTGTATATGAGTTTGTGTTTGTTTGACCTTAAAAGTCAGAGTGTAACCTTTTTTTGACTTTTTTTTTAAATCAGACTGAAGTAATTAGCAAGTCCCAAATTAATTTGGATTTAACAAATAATTCTCTAATCATGTTATTTACCTTTATATGTTAATTTTAAAGATGAATATAAGTTCATTTGACTTATGATACTCTCTTAACATAGTTTACTAAATGATTGCAGAGTATGCATACTCCACAACAATAACCGAGAGGGTAGACGTATACAGTTTTGGAGTGGTGCTACTAGAACTAGTAACCGGAAAAGAACCACACGCAGGAGATAGTGAAATGAATCTTGCAGAATCGACTTGGAAACATTTTAGTGAAGGGAAATCCATGGTTGAAGCTTTGGACCCGGAGATCAAACAAGCAAATTGCTACATGGAAGAAATTAGCCTAGTGTTCAAACTTGGGCTCATATGCACTAGTACCTTGCCTTCGAGTCGACCTTCGATGAAAGAAGTACTTGAGATTCTTAGAAGATGTGATACTTCATCTAGTGAAGAGCGAAAAGTGGGAGAAGAGATTGATGTCGCGCCACTTTTAAGGAGAGAAAGTTATCTTTCTAATTATCGTCCTAATGGGAATAAGGTGGCTCATCAAAGTATTGATATACTTGATGATAGATTGTAAAAGTTGATGAAAATAGTAAGTTTAAGTTATTGTGTGTTTCTTTAGCTGAAATTTGTCGATAATTTGCATGGTTATATATAAATAAAGCTCTATTTTCGGTTGGTTTGATAAAGCTTCTTTCATTATACTAGCAAATAGGCAGTTGGGTTGAGTAACAGGTCGAAATGGGTTCGAGCCAAAACGGGTAAAATTTTGTTGTAGGTCGAAAAGTGTTTTGACCCAGATGGGCTTTCCTTGAAATGGGCCAGTTAGATTTTTTTTGGAGGGTCGGGTTCTATGCCTCTATAGGATTGATCAAGCATCCTTCATTATACATTGACAACAAGATGATATGATGCAATAAAAATGAACATCAAATGAACCATTAACCATAAAGGAGAAACACCATGCTTGTAATGCTACCAAACTTGGAGATTTAGGCCGTGTATGGGATTAAAAAATAAACGAGTTGAGGAAGAACAACCAAACAAACCTCTAAGCATAGGATGAAGTTCTAATCCCTCACATCCTAAGTTAAAGGGTCGTTATGTAAATAGTTACAAATAGTTTACATTAGAATTATGGTAGTTATGAAGAACAAGGACTAGATGCGGCAAAAGGGAAAATTGTAACCTACACTAAAGGAAAGGATGACTCTCCTGGAGACACATCAGTTCGCGATCGCAGGCATCAAAATAGAGACAAAGGGACACGACTTTTCACAAGAGACACACCTCTTCGTATTTAATCTCATTCACAAGATCATGAGACACAACCGTTCATGAAGAGACACGTCTCTACAATCGCAGATGTCCATTTAGTATAAATAGGGTTTGTTATTTCAACTGTAATCATCAGAATCACTTATACTTTCACGTTCAATATAGTTATTCATTCGATTGTTCGAAGTTTATCATTGTGTTCGTGTTCGTAAAGGGTTCTGACCAACAATGGTATCAAAGCCAGGTTTTAAATCTGGGAAAAGAAGAAGAAACAGATTGGAACATCATAACCAGGTTCTCTCGATTTTTTTAGGTTTTGTATTCGTTTCAAAATTAAATTGCAGTTTGATGATTGCAATCAAAGATTTAGTTCATTTGAATTCTTTTGAAATTCAATCTCGAATCAAATTTGTTTTTCAAAAGCAACATAAAATATGTTTTTAGAAAACAACGCAATTCAAAACGAATAGCAAGTTAGAAATTCAAGAAAATCTTTTGTGGTACGAAATCCTGTATGGTACAAAATCCTATGTGATACAAATCCTTCGTGGTGAAAAAAAATCCTTCGTGGTACAGAACTGCCATACCCGACTCGCAGTGGAAGCCACGCGGGAGCAACAGATACAAATATGAATACGTTATTTAAAAAGATAATGTATTACACAACACAAGCATCGGTTACAACGTTTGATTACACACTAAGTTTTAATGTACATGCACTAATGTCCCAAAAGCGGTTGTCTTTGCTAAGCATGCTTCTATGTACAGAGTATCTACTCAACAAATCTTGAAAACCATACGTACTTCACTTTATTCTTCTTTAGCTTTACCTGAAAAACATGTTAAGCTTGAACGGTCAACTACAAATTGCTGGTGAATTTCACTGTTTTAGGGTGTTTCACAATTTAGTTTGAATCGGTTGATTTTGCATGTTTGACATGAAATTATACTAAGCCCACAAGTGAAAGTGATGTTCTAAAAGTAGTTAATTAAAAACAAAACAAATTACCCTAATTCTAGACTCAAATTATACTCTAGACACCTAAAATACACTAGACTACTAACCGGCAAGTGGACCGATCAATTGTAGAATAGTATGAAGCAAGTCCGGATTATCGAACCGACAGGACTCTCTAATTGATAAGACTACTAATTTAGACTCAATTACACACTATGTATATTTTAAGGGGGGGGGGGGGGTTACTACTAATTCTAAATTATCAATTTAACTAAAACTGCTAAAGTGAAATGACCAAACTGTGAACTTCTAGGGACTTATTAGAATTTTATCAAGATATAATGAACTAGTTACCTAGGTTAGATTTGTAGACTACTACTCCTTCAATTTAACAATAATTAATCTGGTTGAATATTTTACCGGGATCTTAGCATATCAAAGTTTAGGTTTATTAAACAGGACCCCCGACCCTTCTCAGGAAGACACCTACAATAACCTATCCTTTTTATTCGTTTACCGGTCCTAAAGATTCTTTTTCAATTATCTTTTCAAATTAGTAAAGTGCCTAATTATCAATTACCTCTCAATAATTAACCTAGACCAACTAAAATTTTCTAGTTTAGATTAACTGATTCAATTATGACAAGGAAATTAGACTCGGGAAGTTCTCAAAACCCTAACCTAACAATTTACCATATTAATTCAGCCAACTAATTGCAATTTCTCAATTAACAAGTTAGGTATAATGACGAATTTGATTTAATGGTTAAGTTAATTGTTTCCCTGGTTTTATTGGCCAATTTTACCGACAACCTCACGAATTCCTAAGAACACGAAAAGTAACATAAACCTATTACATGAAAGACATCCACCAAAGGTTATGCAAAACAACCAAACAATCATCAAACAAACAAGATCATGCAAATACCCTAAACTAGATCATTAAAGTTGTGACCTTTACCAATTAAATATTCAAACCATGAATTAAATTAAAGCAAATCAAAGTTTCATAATTCCATAATCCAAAACCTAGGTAACCAAAGAAAATCTAGCCTAACAACATGTTTAAAAAGTAATTAAAACAAAGTTGATGACAAGTTAGCATGATTGAACAAAACAAAGAAATCAAAGTGGAGGTTGGTATGATAAACCGTGACAAGCTCCTGCCTTGAACTCCCGTGATCACCACCACAATTCCTACGGCTTAGATCTGCTTCGTGTAGTTTCAAACCTCCAGAAATTAGCTCAAATCTGCCCTAGTTCGTCTAAAGTTGCCCAAGATGTGTTTAACAATGATAATAAGTCTTTTTAAAACAACCAAGTCCCAAAACAACTCTGATTTTGAAACTTTCTGGATAAACACCTCTCTCGCTGCCCGCGAGAGAGTATGATGGTCCGGTCGCGCCCCGCGACCGAGTGATTATTCCGGAGATAACTATCACTCTTTCGCGCCCCGCGAGAGAGTTTGGCTGTGCCGGTCGCGCCCCGCGACCGGGTGGAAATCCCTGATTTGCTTTTTGTTTTCTCATTTCCGATCCACTCACGTCCCGGCTCGGTTCTTTTCACCATTTTGGCTTGTTTTTCCCATCCTTCCAACCGTTTTCACGAACCAAGACCTGCAAAACGTGTTTGGATTAAAAGTAGATAAATTCTTGACAAATCGAACGAAAAGGCGCTAAAAATATTCAAACTCTACAAGATAAATAGATGTATTATTCAATACATCAAATATCCCCACACTTGCTCTTTTTTCGCCCTCGAAAAAGAATTGTGCATAAACGGAATCATAACCCAACAATTACTCGATTTCAAAAATTACTATTATTTTCATTAGGGAACAAGATTCATGTTAACCGCGACTGCAAGTATTGGATCCATTTAAACTCAAAATTCGGTTCAAACCTCTTATCATGTAAATTTAATTTACGTGCGGTCAATCCACCTAGGGTCTCACACTAGAGTTCACAGTATCCCTAATCCCACCTCAAGCTTATGAAACAAAAGGAATGAATTGTTTAAACACTTTCCTAACCGTTTTATACCAAAATATAAAGAATTTAAAATCAAGCAATTTCCTTTTTCTCTTTTTTTTTCATTTGAGCATTTTGATTTCTTTTTGCATATCTAACCTAGAGGTTGTCTCAACCAGAGTCACCATCCCTGAGAGCGACAACGTGGGCTTCGATACTTAAAATTTCAACTAATCCTAGAGGGATTCTCGACCAGAGTCACCATCCCCAAGGGAGATTCCATAGGCCTCAGTCTACTTTTCAATCAAGCTCATTTTTTTCTTCTTTTTACATGATTAAAAATTCTAAATATTTTAGCTTATAACGGCATTCCTTATACTATTTTTGGTGGTTTCAGTTTCCCCTTTCTCCTAGATGAGTACCCACTAGTAGACCGACTATTAAGGTGCATTAAGCTCAAAGAAAATAAGAACCGAATTGAGCCTACTTGCACATCCCAAATTAGACATAAACTCACCCTTTTTATTCTCATATTATTATTATTTGAAACCGAATAAAAGTTTAATTTTTCTATCATTTTCCATTTAATTTCATGCAAACTTCTTTTTCAAAAGACATTTTCGGATTTTTTTTCAAACTAAACTACTCTAATATCTCATCCCCACAGTTAAAGTTTTGCGTTGTCCCCAATGCAAGGACGAGACAAATACTACTCAAAATAAAATAAAAACAAGCACCAAATAAGAAGAAAAATAAATTACAGAAAAGGAAGCGACTTAGCTAGTAATGCAAGCCTGTCGATGTGCCAGGCAAACCACTCGTGCTCTCCAAACCGCACGCGCTTAATGTGCCACTCTCAACGCTCTCATGCGAACGGAACAACATATAACATCAACCTAGCATCACGCATTTACAAAACATAATAATAATAAAACCAAATAAATCAACAGTTTTGCAAGATTGTTCATCAACACATACCCAAACCGACCAACACCAACCCCAAAGTAAATTGTTTAAAAGTTCAAACCATAATAACTGAAAACAGCAGAAAAGAAAAAATAAAGATAGAGATCTTCGGCTGCTTCAATCATCCTCTTCAGATTCTTCGGACTCCTCAAATACCTAAATACCTGGTATGGCTGCACATCCTCCATCCCTACAAACTGGCTAGAACTTGTCTGACCGCCTGGCTGCTGAAAGTAAGACGGGACTCCCATGTTTAGATTCTGCATCATGTAGCGCATCCCATCCTCTAGCCTCCTCTGGCTGGCCTCGTGCATTCGTCTACTCTATACCATGGTTTGGCGAACCCCGCCAAACTGCTGGTCCACATAACCTCTCAAATCCCCGAACCCAGTCTCCATCCTATCATAAAGTGAATCTAAGGTCAGTGGGTCCGGACGAGGTTCCTGAAGAGGGTACTGCCGTCCGGGCAGTTCCTGGCGGGTGACTGGCCGCTGTTATCAAGTAGGGATGTCCGCCTGCATAAAAGATGCAGCTTCGGACCCGGGAGGCGGTTGCACTTGAGGTCCTTGGCGGGCTGGTATCCAGCTAATAGGCTCTTGGGTGGTAAGAATTCCGGCAGCCTGGAGATCTCTGATGCTCATGACACAGGGGGCGGGGCCTTCTCTCATTCTGTCCTGGGGATATCTGTCAAACACCCCTGGGCTCTCAGCCAAGCATGTAATCAAGGGCCCGCAATAAACCCTTGCCCCGGGACCCCCCCTCCACAGTCTCTTCATTGACCAAGCAAATATTGTGGCCAGGTTTGCTAGCCGTCCTCTACCATGCACATCAGACAAAATAAACTCACTTGGTTGACCTTATTGTCCCCTTGTCCCCTCCCAACCAACGTATCAGCAAGAATCTTATGAAGGAACCAGTGAATGGGATCAGTGATATCGCTCGCCACCATGTTGTTTGAGTACGGGGCAGAAGAGATGGTGCCTCAAAATCTGGCGATTCATATGTCTGAGCACTTATGGGGGTGCCTCCTTTTGAAGACACCCTGCAAGCTCGTGGCGAAGTCCGGTGACTGAACCTCTTCATCTGAATATATTTGCGTAGCCACCGCAAACTGTGGGATTGTCATTTCAAATACTTGCCTCCCCAAGGCAAAGAAACCGCTTCATTTTCGTTGAACTTCCCTTGTTGGTATTCGAAAGTGGAGTTGAACTCATAAGTGATTTCCTTGTATTGTCTTGCTCCACAATCTAGCACCCTTCTGAACTTATCCCCTAGTAGCTGCTCGATCCGACCCCTCTGTCCCAAATTATCAATCAATTCCCAATCAATCCTCTTGTAAGGTAGTAACTCACAAGTGACCAAGTTTGAGAGCCTCTCCCACTCGTGGGAGTCTAAATCGAACTGCAAGAGAGGGCTGTCCACGATTCGCGTGCTTTGCCCATGGGGGACACCTTCTCCCCGATACCTGATTTTGCGCCTACTAAAATAAGAGGGTTGTTGTGGCGCGTCTGCGGGGTCACCTTTCTGACGAGGTGTTGGTCCCCTTCTCTTTCTGCCAGCCTTGCTTGAGCTACCTTCTCCTGACATCTGCATAAAACACAAGTAAGACAAGTATGACCTTAGAAAGAAAGCAACCACATAAACAAACGACCGTATAGCATTTCATTCGCGGTCGTGGTTTGCAACAGAAAAACAATTTACTTCATAATTAAGATACTTTTGAAGCGAGTGTAACATTATAGTTTGATAAAAACCGAATCTCGCCCAATGGAGATTGAGTACGGGCAACACTGAATCTTATATGCATGATTAATCAGATGTTACTAACCACCCGAAACATATCCAAAACCAAACACTACCCCCCTCTCGGCACTTTAATTGTCCGTAATTAAACCGATGTGCCGAGATACGAGCCCACATTGAGTGTATAATAGAAAATAAAACAGTTTGAATCATGGCAGAAGTAACGGTTAACTATCTAAAAAAATCAGATTTTTGTTTAAAAACAAAGTTAGCCAAACCTCATTCCCACACTCAATGTTGGACCGCACCAAACCCGCTAAATACCCCCTGCATGTACATAATCTAGTCACAAATTATAACCAATACTACTATCAAAACTCATGTGCAACCCAGTTGAACCCAACCCACACTTAACCAAACCGACAACTAGCATAGTATCCACATCAAAATAACCGCAACAAAGAGATATAGAATAAAGAATGGAAGCATAAAAGTCGCGAAAAACCGTACCTTGTTGTAGATCTGTAAGATTGGTACACAAAAATTGAAACTTTAAAGCACCGGTGAAATGCGAGTAGAAGGGTAAAAACTGGGTGGAATCACGTAAAAATGAGTGAGGAATGATGTAGGGAAGAAATGTGGGTGATTTTGGTGAATTTGGGTTGAAAATGGCGAAATTATGGTGAAAATGGGGTGAAAACCGTAGGGAAGGTGTTGAAGAAAGTGGTGAAATGTGTGAGAAAATGGAGGCTAGGGTTTTTATGTGCAGATAAGACCTCTCGCGGGCCACGAGAGAAACTACTCAGTCTCTCGCGCCACGCGACCGAGTGATGATTCCGGAACTTATTGGCCTCTCGCGGGCTGCGACCGCGCCTCGCGAGAGGCTTGTTTTCATAGAAAGTTTCTTGTTTTTGTCAGGTTTTATGCCTTAGAAAAATTTTTGAATCTTAGAAACTATCATGTTAGCTTGTTAGTTCACGGAATCACACTCGTTCTACCGGATTTGAATCTTCGACTCTTACCTACCGTCTTCTCCAGGATTCGTTTTACCCCCTTGTTCGCGTTCTCCACTTGACCGCTAGTCTATGGATGATAGGCGGTGGAGAGGCGGTGAGTGACACCGTATCGCGCCAATGCTTTTTCCATGACGGCGTTGCAGAAGTGCGTGCCACGGTCACTGATAATGGCTTGTGGGGTACCAAAACGGGTGAACAATTTCCTTAAGAATATCACCACCACTCGGGCATCATTAGTGGGTAAAGCTTGAGCTTCAACCCACTTGGAGACATAATTAATAGCCACGAGGATGTACTGGTTCCCGCTAGAGACGGGAAACGGTCCCATGAAGTCAGTGCCCCAAACATCAAAGACTTCAAGAATCTGGATGCGATGTTGGGGCATCTCTTCTTGGATGAGATATTGTCGGTACGCTGGCAACAATCACACATCTTCACAAACTCTAGGGCATCCTTCACAACTGATGGCCAATAAAAACCGCAATAAAAAACCTTCTGTGCGGTGACGTGCGGACCATGGTGACCTCCTGTCATCCCTCATGCATGTGCCTCAATATCTCTGCCCCCTCTTCTCGACTCACACAACGCCTCAAAATTCGGTCTCCCCCTACCCGAAATAGAAATGGGTCGTCCCAGATGTAACGCCTGACATCGCAGAAGAATTTCTTCTTTTGCTGTGTGGTCATCCCTTTCAGTACCTCGCCATTCGCCAGATAATTCGTGAAGTCGGAAAACCACGGCATTCCCTCCTTTTCGGCTGTCACAAACTCTACCGACTCGTGGGGAAATCTATCACCGATCTCTTCTTCCCTAATTTCTTCTCTACTAGGATCCTCTAGTCGGGATAGATGGTTAGCAGCTACATTCTCTGCTCCTTTCTTATCTCTAATCTCGATGTCGAACTCGGACAGCAGGAGAATCCATCGAATGAGACGAGGCTTCGCGTCCTTCTTTTGGAAAAGGAAACGCAGAGCCGCATGGTCCGTAAAGACGATAGTCTTGGACAGGACAAGGTAAGAGCGGAATTTATCAAACGCGAATACCTGTAGTGATGTAGTTATCCTGTGCGTCATTGAGGGTTTTACTAGCGTAGTAAATAGGGTGGAAATGTTTGTCCCGTCGCTTATCCAAAACGGCGCCCACAGCATAATCGCTCGCATCACACATGAGCTCGAAAGGCAAGCTCCAGCTGGGTGAGACGAGGATAGGAGCACTCACTAGTTTCTCGTTAAGGATCGTGAAAGCTTTTAAGGAGTCGTCATCGAAGACGAAGGGTACATCTTTCTCGAGAAGTCGAGTCATGGGGCGGGTGATCTTTGAAAAATCTCGAATAAACAGTCGGTAGAAGCCCGCATGACCGAGAAAGCTGCAGATGGACTTGACACTAGTCGGTGGGGGGAGTCTGCTGATAGTATCTATTTTCGCCCGATCAACTTCTATCCCAGCTCGCGAAATCTTGTGCCCTAGCACTATGCCCTCTGTCACCATAAAGTGACATTTCTCCCAATTGAGCATCAGTCGCGTCTCGACACACCGTTTCATCATCGCATCTAAGTGAGTAAGACATTGATCAAAGGTGTTTCCATAGACCGAGAAGTCGTCCATGAAAACCTCCATGGAGGTTTCGATCATGTCCTGAAAGATGGCTACCGTGCAGTGCTTAAAAAGTAGCCGGAGCGTTACATAACCCGAACGGCATGCGACGATCCGCATAAGTACCATACGGGCATGTGAAGGTTGTCTTTTCTTGATCCTCCGGAGCAATCGGGATCTGAAAGTAACCTGAGAAGCCGTCAAGAAAGCAATAAAATTGCTATCCTACGAGACGCTCCAGCATCTGATCGATGAACGGGAGCAGGAAGTGATCCTTGCGGGTGGCGTCGTTTAATTTTCGATAGTCTACGCACACCCTCCAGCCCGTGACTATTCACGATGGGATAAGCTCCTTCTTTTTGTTCATGACCACTGTCATTCCCCCCTTCTTGGGAACGACCTGAGTGGGGCTTACCCATGCGGAATCGGAGATCGGATAGATGAGACCAACCTCCATCAGCTTAAGCACCTCTTTCTTTACAACTTCTTGCATATTCGGGTTCAAACGACGCTGCGGCTGCACTACTGGCTTAAAGACGTCCTCCATGAGGATCCTATGAGTACAGAAGGTAGTGCTAATCCCCTTGATATACGACAGTTTCATGCGATGGCCTCCTTATTTGACTTCAGGACCTCGATTAAACGCTCCTTCTCCTCCGTTGACAATTTCGAAGAAATGATCATGGGTAAGCTCGAATTGTCACCTAGGAATGCGTATTCTAAATGAGACAGGAGAACCTTAAGCTCTACGGTCGTTGGTGTCGACAAAGGTGTACTCTCAGTAGCGGCACTCACCTCAAGAACTCTAGAGTCTCGGGAATCTCAAAGACATCGTCCCCTCTATCCTCACTATCACTCTCCTTGGGTACTAAACTCTCATTCACTAAGTTAGCTCCGCTAATATAGTCTAAACAATGATCAACGCACGAAATGAATGAGTTTAGGAAGTATACGGAGTGAAAAGGGCCACTATCGCTGTCGCCACCACTTGGGTGTTGCATCGACCTTACAATCTCGAATGTGACGTTCTCGTCACCGACTCGAAGAGTGATTTTCCCATCATGAACATCTATGAGCGCTTTCGTGGTGCGCAAAAATGGGAGACCTAAGATGATGGGAACCTTCTCGTCGGCCTCCATATCAAGGATAACGAAGTCTATAGGAAAGACAAATATGTCGACTTTAACCAACAAAGTCTCCACAATTCCCTCGGGTACTTAACCGACCAATCAGCTAATGACAGAGACATGCGCGTAGGGGTGAGCTCCCTAAACCTAACCGCTCGTACAGTGAGAAAGGCATCAGATTTATGCTCGCCCCGAGATCGGCCAGAGCTTGCGCTGGAGCAATGTAGCCGCCGAATAGGCATGGAATCGTAAAGATACCCGGATCATTCAATTTCTCGGGCAGCTTGTTTAAAACCACGGCGGAACACCCTCCAGTCAATGGAACGTTCGAAAGCTCCCCCAGCCTATCTTTACGTTTTAAAAGATCTTTTAAAAACTTAGCATATTTAGGCATATGCTGGAGGGCCTCGATAAACGGGAGATTGATTTTCAACTGAGTAAACATGTCAAGGAAATTCCCATATTCCTTGGCATATTTCTGCTGCTTCAGACGTGCTGGGTAGGGCAGGCGTGAAGTGTCCACAATCGGTGATGGCCTAACCTCTACCGGTTTTCTCTCTCCCTACTCGCAACTGAAGGTCCACTGGCTGGTGCGGTACTTGCTGGGTCTAACCTGGTGTGTACCCTGGGTGGAGCCTCCATCTCGATTTCTTCATCTACATCTTCATCTCGCTCCTCTACCTCCACCTCTACACCCTCTCTACCTACCTCCTTTAGAGTCCTACCACTGCGCGTAGTAATCGCTTTCGCATGTTGGTTCACGGGGTTGGGTTGGGTATTACCCGTGAACTGGCCGTGTGGCTGCTCTTGCAGCTGCTTGGCGATACTACCGACCGACCTCTGCAGATCTAAGAGTGCGGACTGTTGGTTTTTCAAGAGCAGATCATGTTCCGCGAGAGTTTTCTGAGTAGCCTGATCTTTGACAACTAGTTGGGATAACAGCTCTTCGATCCTATCTAGACTACCTCTTGACCCTCCACTCCTAGTCTGACCCTCCTGATTTGAACCCCCTCCATTAAACTGACTGGTGTGACCTGATCCTCCACTATTGTAATGATCCTGCCCCATGTTCTGATAAGAGCCTGATTGGAAGCCGGGGGGGTTACCGGAAGATCGATTATTATTATTATTATTACGTCAGTTTTGGTTATAATTGGAAGTATTATTATTGAAAGGGTTCGTAGGACCGCGGTTCTGACCGGTGATAAACTCAACCTGCTCAACAGTGAGCGTGGGACACTCTAGCGTGTCATGACCCCCTCTACACACCTCACACCTGTCTACCTTTTTCTTCAGCTCCTGTATCTCCTTCGTAACCTCTCTCTTAAAGCTATCTAGAGCAGCAGCTACCGTAGTTTCCAAGCTAACTTGGTGTAAACCCCGGTTAACCGGAGGTGTACGTGAAACAGGAATTGAATTCCTACCGGCTGCTGTAATCGACATCAGAATGGGCAAAGCTCTCGAAAAGGTCATTACACTCGACTACTGTTTTCTTTCCCATCAGGTGGCCACCAACAGAGGTTGTCGAATTGAGCACGGGTCTCAGGGGTGAGACCGTTGTAGAATTTCTCTACAAGTTCCCAGTCTGATAGACCATGTTGGGAGCAGCAGGATACTAGAGTTTGGAATCGCTCCCAAGCTAGATGGTAGGGCTCGTTAGGCTCCATTCGGAACGAATGGATCTGATCGCGAAGGCGGGATGCTTCGGTGGGTGGAAAGTATTTCTTAAGGAAAGCATCCCGTAAAGAGGCCCAAGTAGAAAAAGTGCCGGGTGATTGGGTGTCAAGCCAGATGGCGGCCCGACCCCCGAGAGAGAACGAAAGACTTGGAGAAAACGGGCATCATGACCCACGCCCACCATATTGAATGTATGACATAAAAGGGTAAGGCGGTTGATATGTGCGGGCGCATCCTCATCATCACGACCGTGGAATTGGCAAGAGTTAGTGATGGCGGTCATGATGTAGGAAGGGATTTGCCAAGCTCGGTTGTTCATGGGGGGTAAGGTAATAGGTGAGTTCGCTCCGGTGAAACCGGTGGTGGCCTGTTGGTATACGGTCTCATTGTTATTATCGGCCATGTGGAAATTGGGTGGTGGCTGTGGTGGGCTTACGTTTCTATGGACTACACGGGGTGATGGAGAATCGGGTGATGAAGGTTTAGGTGTAAAATCGAAATCGGGTGGTACGGAGGAATGAGATAAACTTAAAAAAGTTTAGGAAGAAACTCTTACCTTTGGCGCGGGGGAGAATGGTGTGTCCGTCGGCGGTTTAGGCGGATGTCCTTGCGAGCGCGTGTGGGGAATCCACTAAACCGGAAACACGAAAAACACTAGAAGTTAGCACAAATGATACAATTATAATAGAAAAAAATTAAATATTAAATAATTAAACAACTTAGACTCCTATGACACAAACGAATACACAATAAACATAAGTGTAAACGAAAAGCCTTAATCGAGTAATCAACGCAAGTGCCAATGAGAGAGTCCCTGGCAACGGCGCCAAAAACTTGATGTTCTAAAAGTAGTTAATTAAAAACAAAACAAATTACTCTAATTCTAGACTCAAATTATACTCTAGACTCCTAAAATACACTAGACTACTAACCAGCAAGTAGATCGATCAATTGTAGAATAGTATGAAGCAAGTCCGGATTATCGAACCGATAGGATTCTCTAATTGCTAAGACTACTAATTTAGACTCAATTACACACTATGTATATTTTAAGTGGGGGGGGGGGGGTTACTACTAATTCTAAATTATCAATTTAACAAAAACTGCTAAAGTGAAATGACCAAACTTTGAACTTTTAGGGACTTATTAGAATTTTATTAAGAGATAATGAACTAGTTACCTAGTTTAGATTTGTAGACTACCATTCCTTCAATTTAACAGTAATTAATCTGGTTGAATATTTTACCGGGATCTTAGCATATCAAAGTTTAGGTTTATTAAACAGGACCCCGACCCTTCTCAGGAAGACACCTACAATAACCTATCCTTTTTATTCGTTTACCGGTCCTAAAGATTCTTTTTCAATTATCTTTTCAAATTAGTAAAGTGCCTAATTATCAATTAACCTAGACCAACTAAAATTTTCTAGTTTAGATTAACTGATTCAATTATGACAAGGAAATTAGACTCGGGAAGTTCTCAAAACCCTAACCTAACAATTTACCATATTAATTCAGCCAACTAATTGCAATTTCTCAATTAACAAGTTAGGTATAATGACGAATTTGATTTAATGGTTAAGTTAATTGTTTCCCTGGTTTTATTGGCCAATTTTACCGACAACTTCACGAATTCCTAAGAACACGAAAAGTAACATAAACCTATTACATGAAAGACATCCACCAAAGTTTATGCAAAACAACCAGACAATCATCAAAGGAACAAGATCATGCAAATACCCTAAACTAGATCACTAAAGTTGTGACCTTTACCAATTAAATATTCAAACCATGAATTAAATTAAAGCAAATCAAAGTTTCATAATTCCATAATTTAAAACCTAGGTAACCAAAGAAAATCTAGCCTAACAACATGTTTAAAAAGTAATTAAAACAAAGTTGATGACAAGTTAGCATGATTGATCAAAACAAAGAAATCAGAGAGGAGATTGGTATGATAAACCGCGACAAGCTCCTGCCTTGACCTCCCGTGATCACCATCACAATTCCTATGGCTTAGATCTGCTTCGTGTAATTTTAAACCTCCAGCCCTAGTTCGTCCAAAGTTGCCCAAGATGTGTTTAACAATGATAATAAGTCTTTTTTAAAACAACCAAGTCCAAAAACAACTCTGATTTCGAAACTTTCTGGATAAACACCTCTCTCGCGGCCCGCGAGAGAGTATGGTGGTCTGGTCGCGCCCCGCGACCGAGTGATTATCCGGAGATAACGATCACTCTCTCGCGCCCCGTGAGAGAGTTTGGTTGTGCCGGTCGCGCCCCGCGACCGGGTGGAAATCCCTGATTTGCTTTTCGTTTTATCGTTTCCGATCCATTCACGTCCCGGCTCGGTTCTTTTCACCATTTTCACTCGTTTTTCCCATCCTTCCAACCGTTTTCACGAACCAAGACCTGCAAAACGTGTTTGGATTAAAAGTAGAAAAATTCTTGACAAATCAAACGAAAATGCACAATAAAAAAATATACAAACTCTACAAGATAAATTGATGTATTATTCAATACATTAGAAACCTTGACTGTTCCAAAGTGTCGTGTCCCACAACCGACACCTCAGCACTTTACAACCGCAAGTAGCTATGTTTAACACCTCATAGCGTGTTAATAAAATTGCATGGACATGTGCAATTGAAGTAGAACCCATGGCATTTGTGCCAAATCAATTGGGTTCGTCAGACCAATAGTACTATTCACACATCCACCGGCATATAGTTGATCATTTGTGTTTGTGGGGACTTTTCGTGTGTTAGTATAACTCAGATAATTCACATCACAACATATATGTATGTGCATGTATGTCCGTATGTAACATGCATTTCACCTCAACTAAAACAGTAAAACAGTTTGAAAGCAGGGTAGTAAAATTCACCTAGTATATAGCACGACTATCACCAGATGGGTAAGTATCAATGCTCTATCTCTTCGGTGCTGATAACAGTTCATGTTTGGTTAATTATCGAATACAGTTTTCAATTCGGTAATTGCAATAACTAGGGCTCAGATGAGGATAATCATCTAATACTCGACCTATATCATAACAGTAGAGCTATGGGTATTATCTTAGTGTTAGATTTCAGTTTGGCTCCCGAACACCGTTTTGCGTGCCGGTCAAAGTCGTTTGTTGTAGATGTTCAAAAAGTGGTATGATCATATGGAATGTACTAATGAGTTTTCCATTGGAATGATTAACTTTATATTAAGGGAGTTCGGTCATTTGGGGATCCCAGGTTGCCCGATTTTAAATTTCTGTTTTAGCTGTTAGGGAAGCACTCGAACTGGCGAGTAATGTACCCCAAGTACTCATTTTGCCCCGGAACAGTCCACAATGACTCTGGTGTTCCACTTATTGCCAATTTAGTTGTTGGTCAGTTCGCGGTTCCGGAAGGTTCGTTATACGTTTACAACTGCCGGTTTTGAATAAAATAATAAGATTTTTAATTCCAAAAATCATTACTCAATCGATATATTTTATAAAATTCTGATAAGTTTTATATAAGTTGGTAAAATATATAGAATTCTAGAAAAATATTTTCAGAAATTATAAAACTAAGTTATTAATTTTAATAAATTCGCGAGAAACTGTATTTTAACCAAACAATTTACATCCAAAATGATCCGACTTTCAAAAATTTTCAAAAATTTACAGAAGTGTCCCAATATTTCTAGGAACCTCTTGGAAAAATTTGAGAATTTTTTGAATTTGTTATACAGCTTTTCCGGTTGCCGAAACTTCGCGACAACGCAATTTTTGAAACCCATGTCAAACTCAGTCAATGATCCCAAACTTTTCCATAATGTTGTCCATAGTAAACTCAACATCCTTGTAATCTTTGGTGATTTTTTGAGCTCGTTTATTATTTTATCTGAATTTATTCCTTTAAAATAGTTAAACATACACCAAAAATCACCAAACATTTTATAAAATTCTAAATTTTCAATCAAGTCTTACTATCACCATGGGAGACCAGCCTGTAAATTTTCAAGTCCTAACAATACACACGCAAAAAGTTATGTAAATACTAAGTTTACGGCTACTAGTTTCAGTTTTTGGGTGTTATACCTCGCGTTTCTAGATCAAATGAGCGGTCTCTACCCTTCCAAAGGCTGTTCTAAGCTAGGGTTAGTACCTATATACCATATACAACACAAACATGTATTCCCCATCATCAATCAAGCCTTGTTATTATTCTTTTTCATTTTGATCTTGTTTTGTCCATTTCTTGTTGAATTAACCGTGTTTTTTATCCATAATCCGAAGTTTTGTACCATAAAACACCATGAACCAAATTGTTACATGTGTTTAGTATTAAACATCCTTCTTGTCTAAAAGAAAAGGCATGTATGGATCAAAACTAGTTATTTTTATTCATACCAAGTTTATGATAAAAAAGATATAAATATACTTGTCAAAAGATATTAAATACCTTGAATCTTGGCTGAATATTGTTGGGAATCCGCAGGAGCAGAAGTGTGTAAGTGTTCTGAGAGTTTTATTAAGCTTAGGAATGAAGAAATGAAAGGTTGAGGGTGTGTTAATGCCTATCGAAATTCTAAAGAAAGAAAGAGTCGGTTTGCATTTTTATTATTTGTTTTTTTATAATTATTATAACTTTATAATAAATTCAGCTACTTCACTCATTACTCATGTAATTGTCAAAATATAATGTTTTATAAAATTCTGAATATGTCACTGAGACAAGCTTATTTTTGTCTACGTTTTGACCTAAGTTTCGTTAAAAACGGAGTAGGGCCAAATATAATATAATATACTTTATGATTATTATCAAACGGGTCTTATAATACAAAATCTCTATCAAGGTATCTTATGGTTCAAATCGTCATTTGACCCGTCCGTTTGGTAAACGATCGCGCAACGTGTAGTTTTAAATTTATGAACCCGTCTTTTACAAAAAAAAAGCCAACCCTTTCATGTATTTTCTTGAACTACATTATATTAGTGTTCTAGAAGGGTTTTTTTTGCTTGAAGGACTGTACAATGCATGTTTAGTTGTTTTCGTGTGCATTAAAATCAATGGCGTTTCGTTAACCGCAGCCGCTTCATTTAACGTGCCAACTACAGGTTAAGGCCTCAGATTTTATATTATTATCTAGGTACTATGTCTAAGTAATTCTGTACTCTTAGAATAGTCTCCGACATTTACGTATGCATCTAAATTGTTATTGTACGGTTCGCGAACTGTTAAACAGAAAGCTTCTGTTTAACTTGTTTTTAGCACACTGAGGCATCCATATTGCACTGTTAGGTATTATTGTTTGCATGTTTCACATAATGTACCCTCGGATTCATCCGAGTCATACTTAGTATCGTTTCGTTATCCGTATAAGTCGTACGTACAGATTAGGTTTTACCAGCTTTTGCCACGATTGTCACATTCTCCCCTGGTTAAGAAATTTTGTCCTCGAAATTCGATGTATTTAGTTGGGGAAAAGTGTGGATATTTCTTGCGGAATTCATCCTTCTATTCCCACGTTTATTCACGCCCTCGCTGCGAGTTCCACCGTACTTTCACCATCGAAATTTTGTTATGAAGTAGTTGTTTGGTTTTCCCATCTACGATTTCTACCGGTTCCTCCACGAACTGGAGTTTTTCATCAACGTGCACATCTTTCAATGGTACAATAGCTGCTTCATCCATGAGACATTTCTTTAAGTTTGATACATGGAAGATATCATGAACTGGTAATTTTAGCCGATACACTACAGGTCCAACCTTGGCAATTATTTCGTATAGTCCTATGTATCTCGGAGTCGACTTTACTGCCTTGCCAAACCTTATAACTCCTTTCCACGGTGACACTTTTAATAGCACCTTGTCACCTACTTCAAATGACAACGGTTTCCGGTGAACATCGGCATAACTTTTCTGCCGATCATGCATTGCTTTCAGTCTAGTTTGGATCTTATGCACCTTGTTTGTTGTTTCTTGAATCATTTTAAACCCTGTGAGTTGAGTATCACCCACTTCAGCCCAACAAAGTTGTGATCTGCACTTCCGGCCGTATAGCGCCTCGTATGTTGCCGCTTGTACGCTACTTTGATAGCTGTTATTATAAGAAAATTCGATTAAGGGAAGGTGCTTGTCCTAACTTCCTCCAAAGTCTAGGACACAAGCACAAAGTCCTCCAATGTTTGGATAGTTTGTTTGATTAGCCGTCGGTTTGGGGATGATAAGCCGTACTCAGGTCTATTCTAGACCCCAAAGCTTCTTGTAACTGTTGCCAATAGTGTGAAGTAAAATGACTATCACAGTCTGAAATGATCGCAACTGGTACACTATGTCTAGCCACAATTTCATTAGTGTAGAGCTTGGTCAATATCTCGGTTTTGTAGGTAGTACAAATCAGGATAAAGTGTGCAGATTTGGTTAGTCTTCCACGACTACCCAAATCGCATCGTGACCTTGGGGTGTTTTTGGAAGGTGGGTCACGAAGTCCATCGTGATTTTCTCCCATTTCCATTGAGGTATCTCGGGTTGTTGTAGCATTCCCGAGGGTTTTTAGTATTCAGCCTTGACTCGGGGACAAGTTAAGCATTTACTAACATACTTTGCCACGTCTTTCCTCATGCCCAACCACCAACAAAATTCCTTAAGGTCGTGGTACATCTTGTCTGTACCGGGGTGAATAGAGTACTTAGATTTATGAGCCTCATCCATAACCAGTTGACATAGGTCATGGAGAGTAGGAATCCATACCCTATCTTTGAAGTACATCACTTCATCAGTTTTCTTCTCAAAATTCTTCTTGTTCCCATGCAACTCCTCCTTTTCTATATAACCTTCCGGTAAGGCTTCCATCTGTGCCACACGAACCTGTTCCTTGAGACTTGTTTGGACAAGCATCTCCAAGGCTCGTACTCTAAGTGGTTTCACCTTATCCTTTCTGCTCAAGGCATCGGCTACTACATTTGCCTTGCCAGGGTGATATTTAATTTCGCAATCATAATCGTTTAACAGTTCCACCCATCGCCGCTGCCTCATCTTCAGTTCTTTCTAGTCAAGTATGTGCTGGAGGCTTTTATGATCTATGTAGACCATGCACTTTGTACCGTATAAGTAGTGCCTCCAGATCTTAAGTGCAAAAATCACCGCTCCAAGCTCCAAGTCATGCGTTGTATAGTTCTTTTCATGTACCTTCAGTTGTCGTGAAGCGTATGCTATTACCTTGTTTCTTGCATCAGTACGCATCCTAAACCTCGTCGCGAAGGGTCACAATATACAACGAAGTTTTTGTTTCCCTCCGGAAGTGTTAGAACTAGTGCTTCACACAGTTTTTGTTTTAGCAATTGGAAAGCCGTCTCTTGTTCTTCACCCTAGTCGTATCTTCGATCTTTTTGAGTGAGTGCGGTCAAAGGTTGTGCGATGCAAGAAAAGTTTTCAATGAAGCGACAGTAATATCCTGCCAATCCCAAAATTGGCGGATTTCCTTAGGGAACTTAGGTGCTTGCCAATTCTTAATGGCTTTGATCTTACTAGGGTCAACACGAATTCCTTGTTGATCCACCACGTGCCCTAACAATTGCACTACTTGTAACCAAAAATCACATTTGGACAGCTTGGCATACAACTTCTCCTTTCTTAATACCTCCAAATTTGTACGTAGATTGCTCTCATCCTCCTCCTTGCTTTTTGAATATATTAGGATATCGTTAATAAAGACTATGACAAATTTATCGAGGTGTGGTTTGTAAACCCGGTTCATGAGGTCCATAAATACAGTAGGTGCGTTGGTTAGCCCAAAAGGCATAACCAGGAATTCATAATGGCCGTACCTAGTTCGAAAGGTTGTTTTCTAAATATATTCCTCTTGAACCTTTACTTGGTGATACCCCGATCTGAGATCAATTTTCGAAAAGTAATAGGCTCCTTGTAAATGATCAAACAAATCACAAATCTCGAAAGCGGATATCGATTCTTGATCGTGACTTTGTTTAGCTCCCTGTTATCTATACACATTCTAAAGCTCTCGTCCTTCTTTTTGACAAACAATACTGGTGCTCCCCAAAAGGATTAGCTAGGACGAATAAAGCCTTTATCCAATAACTCCTGTAGTTGGGTGGATAACTCTTGCATCTCGGAAGGTGCAAGGTTATAAGGTGCTTTGGCGGTCAGAGCTGCTCCTGGAATTAAGTCGATACGAAATTCGACTTGTCGGTCGGGTGGCAATCCGGGTAGTTCTTTAGAAAAACATCAGGGTAATCACGTACAACTGGAATGTCTTTAATACGTCTTTCCTTTGGTTCCACAACTGCCACATTTACCATGTACACCGCGCATCCCTGTGGTAGGCACTTCAACACTTTGAGGTGAGATATAAGGGGTAACATTGTACCAGATTTTTCTCCTTGGACCATCATCCCCTTATTTTTAGGGAAAGGAATTCTAACAATCTTCTGTTCACAAATAATTTCCGCCTTGTACTTGGGCAACCAGTCCATTCCCACTACTATATCAAAACTTCCAAGTTCTACATTAGAAGGTCAATGAGGAATTAGTGGTCGTTAAGGGTTAAGGGACAGTCACTGATAATTTGGTAACTAGTTATAGGTTTACCGTTAGCGAGTTCTATAGAATAGGGACGTGTTAGCTCACGAGGCGACATATTTAATAATGGTAGGAAGTTAATAGACACAAAGCTCTTATCTGCACCAGTATCAAATAACACATAATCATACTGGGCAGAGACAAGAAAGGTACCTGTCACTACATTATGATCTTATCGTGCGTCACCGGATCCTAAAACAAACACGCATCCTCGAGTTTGATTGGGAGTTGAGGCTTGCCCTTGGTTTGTCTTTCCGGTGGGTCCTTGATTCGGCTTTGGGCAATTTCGTTTAAAATGCACCGTACTGCCGCACTCCTAGCAAGTGCGGGGGTAGGTTAGTTGTGGGTTTTGTTGAGGTGGTCGTTGTTGACTTGTTTGGGGTCGGGTGGTTAGGCAACGAGTAGGTCGGTTCGGACGGTTTGTTGGTTCAGTAGGTGTTCTACAATTACGGGCATAATGCCCATTTTCCGACACTTGTTTCAGGTTACAGTTCGACACTCGCCTAGGTGATGGTAACCATAGTCATTGCATAAATTTGGTTGTTCGACCGAATACGCTTATGCGGTTGAGATCCCTGTGGCTTATAGTCATAGTCGGTTGTTTTAGTGCCAGACGACTCTCCGGGCATCTTCAATATACTCCTCCTTACCATATCAAAAGTAATCGTGCCAGACCTCAACACGGCACTTTCCACCATCAAGTGTTCTATTGAGTTTACAATGCTTCAGACTTCTCGGGCCAATCCCCATATATAACATTCAATTCGTTTTGTTTCGGGTATGATCATAGGGGCCAATCCCCATATATAACGTTCAATTCGTTTTGATTTGGGTCTGACCGTATCTGGTAGTAAACGAGCAAGAGTGTTAAAACGATAGTATATCCCACATGATCTGCCCCTTGCATTTGTAGGTTCCAAAATTCATGTTCCAGTTTTTGTATTTCACTTTTCGGACAAAAGCGGGTCATCAGAAGTGTTTTAAGTTCATCCCACGTCATATGGGCAATGACTTCCTGTCCACGGGTCTAAACGATGGTATCCAACCAGTTCAGTGCGTAATCGATAAATGTAGAAGTCGCATATTTCACAATACACTCCTCCGGACAGTTCGTGATGTTATTAACTACTTGTGTCTTCTCGATCCATCGAACAATCCCTGTTGGCCCTTCCATACCGTTGAAATCTATGGGTTTGCCTTCCATAAATTGTTTATAAGTGCACCTCTCCACCACATTGTTTTAACCAACCGGAGCCACATTCGGGTTAGGCTGCGGGTTTTGTGCGTTTGTGTTAATGCTCGCCGTAACTTGGGCTACTATGGTTGGAATAACAGTTTGTAGCTATTGGGTTATTAGTTGTGTGATGTCAGCCTCTGTTAGGTTATTTGCTCGTTTTGGGGCCATTCTATAACAAAAAAATACGTATATATTGATACATGTATCGCATATCAGATTACATTTCATCAAAATTGTTACAACCTCATAAACGCATGAACACATATAAACAACAGTCACTATTATACATAGAAACGCCGCTGTACAATAATCAAAATTGGCACACAGGCCAAATCTACTAAGGATTTATGCTAGTAATGTACTAGTCAAAATTTGTCATCACGTGCATACACACATACTATCAACATCGAGTACTAGTAACATACTGTGTCATACAACCCTATCTCGACGTAGGCGTACAGTCGCCTAGTGCTTGATAGGAGATCAAAAGATCTATATATACATAAGAACCGCTCCCTCTACTAACGTGACTGAAACGCCAACAACACGAACCCTGTCGCTAACAGTGCAATCATTTCCAAGCATAAATACAGTAGGGTCTGGGAACGTCCCTGCCGGTAACTATCCTTCCCCCAAGACTACTGAAATGCCATCACTACCTGTTGAGTGCTACTGATGCACCCGCACATAACACTGCTATGGTGAGCCTCCTCTGCTCGTGCAGTGGTAAGCGTTACTATTTGGTCATATAGATATCTGATCCAATGGTTGTTTGAGGGGAGGGTGGTTGGTCCTTAGGTGGTACTGGTATGCCTCAGACAGGCGGGGTAGGGTCCTTTGCCGGGCGGGAGAGCTCTCCCCGCTCGCGAGTATGGTATGGGGAAGGAGACTCTTGTGAAGGTGTCGGGTTTAGGAATCGGGCGGTCAAATGGTATCCCAGGTCCGATAAAGTATGTGCAACTGGAAAGGGAGGTGGAGTACGGATAACCGGAGAAATGGCTAGAGTTGACATCGGGACTCTCATACGAGCCATCTGCCAACGAGCAACTGGTGGGGAGGGTGGTGAACCAAGAGAGACGGGAGTGCGCAGGGTAGGAAATCGTGGGATAGTAACTGGTGTAGGACTCTGCCTATCCATAGCGGGATGGTAATATGGGTCTGATGTGTGGCTATATCAGCCGCAACGGGCTGACGGTGAGGTAGGGAGTGGTAAGAACTAGTAGCCTTGGTCCCTCGTCTAACGGGGGATCGGGGTGGGTAGCTATCACAATGTTAACATGATAAGTCAGGTTCGTTGCTTGGAAGATTGAATCCTATCACCCCCTCTTCCTCCTCCTCCACGGACCCCGACTCCATCTCCTCGGGATCCTCTTCCGTGTCCATCGATGGATCCTCTTCAGAACTCTGACTACGTCGGCTCAACATTGTACCTGCATAGTTTAAATAAATTATGATAGTATATTCTAATTATTGTGAAGTGTGGTACTGAACTTACTGAGATTATACACATAAGTACACGTTTGCATCAAAGTTGAAATATATATATATATATATTGTTAGTATTCGTGTTTGCTTCTTGTCCTCTCTCAATGGTGTTCTCAGAATGCCCAAGTACAAGCAGATAAGTTATTATGTTCCGGACCACGATAACTTATTTGCCCGACAAGGCCATCCTGGTAATAACCATACTCTTTGGTTACTATAGGTTCTTACTGTGGAGAGTCACACGAATGATTATAGTATGGGCTCTCTAGGAATACCTACTTCGTATAGCCGATGGCTCTAATACCATCTTCTGTCATTCCCTGACTCACAGTGGAAGTGCAACCAGGGAGCAACAAACATGGTATGAATATCTTATTTAAAAAAGACAGTGTATTATACAACACAAGCATCGGTTACAACGTTTGATTACACACTAAGTTTTAATGTACATGCACTATTGTCCCAAAAGCGGTTGTCTTTGCTAAGCATGCTTCTATGTACAATAGTGTCCACTCAACAAATCTTGAAACCCATACATACTTCACTTTATTCTTCTTTAGCTTTACCTGAAAAACATGTTAAGCTTGAACGGTCAACTACAAATAGCTGGTGAATTTCACTGTTTTAGGGTGTTTCACAATTTAGTTTGAATCGGTTGATTTTGCATGTTTGACATGAAATTATACTAAGCCCACAAGTGAAACCTTGACTGTTCCAAAGTGTCGTGTCCCACAACCGACACCTCAGCATTTTACCACCCTAAGTAGCTATGTTTAACACCTCATAGCGTGTTAATAGAATTGCATGGACTTGTGCAATTGCAGTAGAACCCATGGCATTTGTGCCAGATCAATTGGGTTCGTCAGACCAATAGTACTATTCACACATCCACCGGCATATAGTTGATCATTTGTGTTTGTGGGGACTTTTCGTGTGTTAGTATAACTCAGATAATTCACATCACAACATGTATGTATGTGCATGTATGTCCGTATGTAACATGCATTTCACCTCAACTAAAACAGTAAAACAGTTTGAAAGCAGGGTAGTGAAACTCACCTAGTATATAGCACGACTATCACAAGATGTTTAAGTATCAATGCTCTATCCCTTCGGTCCTGATATCAGTTCATGTTTGGTTAATTATCGAATACAATTTTCAATTCGGTAATTGCAATAACTAGGGCTCAGATGAGCATATCATCTAATACTCGACCTATATCATAACAGTAGAGCTGTGGGTATTATCTTAGTGTTAGATTTCAGTTTGGTTTCCGAGCACCGTTTCGCGTGCCTGTCAAAGTTGTATTTTTTAGATGTTCGAAAAGTGGTACGATCATATGGAATTTATTAATAAGTTGTCCATTGGAATGATTAACTTTATATTAAGAGTGTTCGGTTATTTGTGGATCCCAGTTTGCCCGATTTTAAGTTTCCGGTTTCGCTGTTGGGAAAGCACCCGAACTGCCGTGTAATGTACCCGAAGTACTCATTTTGCCCCGGAACAGTCGAGAATGACTCTGGTGTTCCATTTACTGCCAATTTAGTCGTTGGTCAGTGCGCGGTTCTGGTAGGTTCGTTATACGTTTACAAGCAGCCGGTTTTGTATAAAATAATAAGATTTTTAATTCCAAAAATCATTACTCAATCGATATGTTTTATAAAATTTTGAAACTTTTGATATAAGTTTGTAAAAATACATATAATTCAGGAAAAAAATACTTTTAGAATTATAAGACTAAGTTATTAATTTTAATAAATTCGCGAGAAACTGTTTTGTAACCGAACAATTTACATTAAAAATGATATAATTTTCAAAAATTGCCAAAAATTTACAGAAGTGTCCCAATATTTCAAGGAACCTCTTGGAAAAATTTGAGATTTTTCTGAATTCGTTATACAGCTTTTTTAGCTACTGAAACTTCGCGACAACACGATTTTTGAAACTCATGTCAAACTCAGTCAATGATCCCCAAACTTTTCCTGAATGTTTTCCTTATTAAACTCAATATCATTGTAATCTTTGGTGATTTATTGAGCTTGTTTATTATTTTATCCGAATTTATTCCTTTAAAACAGTTAAATATTCACCAAAAATCACCAAAACTTAAGAAAATTATAAAATTTCAATCGAGTCTTACTGTCACCATGGGTGACCCTCCTTTAAATTTTCAAGTTCTAACAATACCCACGCAAAAATTTATGCAAAAACTTAGTTTACAGCTACTAGTTTCAGTTTTTGGATGTTATACCTCGCGTTTCTCGATCAAATGAGCGGTCTCCACCCTTCCAAAGGCTGTTCTAAGATAGGGTCAGTATCCATATACCATATACAACACAAGCATGTATTCCCATCATCAATCAAGCCTTGTTATTTCTTGTTGAATTAACCGTGTTTTTGATCCATTATCCGAAGTTTTGTACCATAAAACACCGTGAACCAAATTGTTACATGTATTTAGTATTTAAACAGCCTTCTTGTCCCAAGAAAAGGCATGTATGGATCAAAACTACTTATTTTTATTCATACCAAGTTTATGATAAAAAGATATACAAATACTTGTCAAAAGGTCTTAAATACCTTGAATATTGGCTGAATATTGTTGGGAATCCATAGGAGCTGAAGTGTGTAAGTGTTCAGAGAGTTTTATTAAGCTTAGGAATGAAGAAATGTAAGGTTGAGGGTGTGTTAATGCCTATCGAAATTCCAAAGAAAGAAAGAGTCGGTTTGCATTTTATTATTTTTTATAATTATTATAACTTTATAATTAATTCAGCTGCTTCACTCATTTTACTCGTGTAACTGTCAAAATATAATGTTTTATAAAATTATGAATATGTCGCTGAGACAAGCTTATTTTTGTCTACGTTTTAACCTAAGTTTCGCTAAAAACGGAGTAGGGCCAAATATAATATAATATATTTTATGATTATTATCAAATGGGTCTTATAATACTAAATCTCTGTCAAGGTATCTTATGGTTCAAATCATCATTTGACCCATCAGTTTGGTAAACGATCGTGCAACGTGTAATTTAAATTTACGAATCCGTCTTTAACAAAAAAGCCAAACGCTTTCACGTATTTGCTTGAACTACATTATATTAGTGTTCTAGAAGAGTTTTTTTACTTGGCTGACTATCAATGCATGTTTGGTTGTTTTCGTGTGTGTTAAAATGAAAGGCGTTTCGTTAACCGGAGCCGCCTTGTTTAACATGCCAACTGCAGGTTAAGTCCTCAAATCTTATATTATTGTCTAAGTACTATGTCTAAGTACTATGTCTAAGTAATTCTTTACTCTTAGAATAGTCTCCGGTACTTACGTTTGCATCTAAATCGTTATTATACGGTTTGCAAACTATTAAATAGAAAGCTTCTGTTTAACATGTTTTTAGCACACTTAGGCATCCACATCGCACTGTTAGGTATTATTGTTTGTGTGTTTCTCATAATGTAACCTCGGATTCATCCGAGTGATACTTAGTATCGTTTCGTTATCCGTATAATTCGTACGTACAGATTAGGGTTTACCTGCTTTCGCTACGGTTGTCACAAAAACCTTCATGGTACATAACCTTCATGGTGTAAGAACTTTCGTGGTGACAAGACCTGTGTGACTAAGCAAGAAAGAAAGACCTGTGTGACAATAAAAAAACCTATGTGGTGTAAGCAAGAAAAAAGATTGAAGTAAAGCAAGGGAGATAGGAAAGAAAAAGTAAGAAAGCAAATCTGAAAGGAAGTATGTCAGGAAGAGACGACAAAGAAAGCACGTCAACATCAATTCGCAATTTAGGAAATATATCCCTTTAATGACTAAAGTTGACTGAATCGAATTACACTCAGTGGGCAATCCTGATGGAAACGATCTTAAAGGCATATAGTCTTTGGGATACAGTTGTTTCAAAAGAAGGAGTAGATGAGAAAAGGCGCATACAACGAAAGCAATGATCTTCCAAATGTTACCGGGAGATATTATAATGCAAGTTGCGCAATACGAGAGTGCAAAGGAAGTTTGGGATGCAATCAAAGTTCGATATCTTGGAGCCGTTATGGTTCAGAAAGCACATCTACAAACTTTGAGAAGTGAATTGAAAGCCTTAAAGATGGGAGAAAATGAAACAATAAGTAGTTTCGCAAGCAAGTTGGGTGGTGCATTTTAAGTTTAAAAGCCTCAGAACCACCATTAAAGATACGAAGATTGTAAGGAAATTACTTATCTTTGTTCCGAAAAAGTTTCTACCGATTGTGGCATCCATCGAGCATTACTCAGAAATAGATAAAATGACGTTTGAAGAAGCAGTTGGTAGGATTACAACATTTGGAGATGCCTTACGAGCCAAACTGAACCGGAGAACAATAATCTTTTAATGGCAAGTTCAGACAATCATTCTGGAAATTGGCATCATGGAAAAGGACGTGGCGATCAAAATCATGGTAGAGGACGTGGAGGAAATTCGTTTAAAGGAGGAAGAGGACGTGGACGAAATATGGATCAAGGAAATAGAGACAAGAGAGAGTTCAAGTGTTACGAATGTGGTGAATTCGGTCACTTCACATACGAGTGTAGCAAGCCAAAAGATGAAGAAAAAGAGAAGGACGAAGAGTCTCATCTTGTGTTGGAAGAAGAACCAATGTTATTGCAAGTCAAGCAAGTTGAAGACCTACAACAACTCAAGGATGTTCGTGATTAGGGAGTGAATGAAGTTCTAATCCCTCACATCATAAGTTAAAGGGTCGTTATGTAAATAATTATAGATAGTTTATATTAGAATTAGGGTAGTTATGAAGTACAAGTACTAGATGCCACAAACAGAAAATTTGTAACCTACACTTAGGAAAGGATGCCTCTCCTGGAGACACATCAGTTCGCGATTGCAGGCATCAACACAGAGACAAAGGGATGCGACTTTTCACAGGAGACACACCTCTTCATATTTAATCTCATCCACAAGATCAAGAGACACAACCGTTCGTGAAGAGACATGTCTCTACAATCGCACCTGTTCGTTTAGTATAAATACGGTTTGTTTATTTCAATTGTAATCATCATAATAACTCACACTTTAAAATTCAGTGTAGTTATTCATGCGATTGTTTGTAGTTTACATTGTGTTCGTGTTCGTAAAGGGTTCTAACCAACAGAGGATATCATGTTTCACAATCAGTCGAGTCAGGCAAAGAACGACTCAAGTGAGTTTGAGTCAACACGAGTAAAATAATTTTTAGATTGTGAACAACATGCCTCTAACGTCTGTCTGTCTTGGTCTTGATATCAAAACAAGGTATAAAGCTCATTTTCTTGAACAAAAGTGACATACATGATACTAAACTCCAAAACCTGTTTTCTTTTTCTGTAACTGTTGTTGCTACTGACTTCTTAGAAAAGTTAAGTTTGTACAAGTAGGAGGGTGAAAAGTACAAATGGAAGGAAAATAACTGAACTTAAATTAGACTGGTTCTTCACTCTTTCGTTCCCTCCCTTTCTTTCATATCGATCTCCACTTCTGGTACTATTTCTGTTTCTCTCTGTTGCCTTTTTCCTCCATACCTATTTTCACTGTTGATTTTTATCTGAATGTTGATATTGCCTGAGTTAAGACCTACTTGACTACTTCGTATCACATCAAATCATATAAGTTAGGGTATGTATGTATGTGTATGCTATAGGTATGTGTGCATATGCTATTGTTAATACTTAGCTGAGTTTTTTTTTCTTTTTGTAGTAGATATAAAACAATTCTTTTTGTAATATACTTTTGTATTTTATACCAATAATAGCAACCATGAGGTAAAATATAGCCGGAGAAATGATAACATCAGACCTTTTGAGAGTGGAGATGAAACTTCACTAGAGTTTTAATCAGTCAAAACTGATTGCAGCGTATATGGGGTAAACTTAACAATACCAAAGGCTTTCAAATGGGCGTGTTTGGTGACTGTCAAAACTGGTCGGCTCAAAATGTGTAATTCTTTGGTGCGGGTCTGTATGGACCGGGTTTAGTTTACCTGATACAACTTTCCATCCATAAAGGGTATCACCTATAAATATATTTTTGCATTAAATTACACTGTGAGTGACTTTCAACCCGTTTGCTTCTAAGCTATTTTTTTTATATAACTTGTTTGACTCATTAATGACGAAACACGACCCTAATCGACTCACTTCTAAGTAAATTGGTCAAAAAACCACAAAAACATACTCTGTCATTCTGGCATTACTTGCTAGTTGGCTGAGAGCACAAATTTGTGTTCCTCCAACCAAAATTCAACATTCTTTTTATCTTGCAGTTTGGTTCACATTTAAAGTAACGACCTGGCAATCTTGTGATAGGACGGACATATAATCACCACATTTATGATCTCGTGGAGGTCGGTGTTGAAATTTTCAAAAGCATAGCATCATATTCATATGACAAAAAAATAGTCCCTTTAATTGGATCAAAACCTTTTTTTTGCTTTTATTTGAGATATATTTGATAACGTAGAAGAACTGAAACACCTAAAGGAGGAGTTTAAGAGGACAGGTGTGTATAATTTTTGCATTTTCTTAATATTTATTTCTTTAGCGATGAAAGTCGTATACAAGTTTTGGCTGGGTAATCTATTGTAGCAGATTGAAATAATTTAATTAGATCGTGTGTATGTTTGTTTGTACAGTTGCGTCTTCTAACAAAGTGTGGTTCACACACAGTGCTTTCAGGCTTAAAATATCTGACACCATTATTCCTAAGATGGTGTTGGTTGAGTTGGGCCCATCAAAGGATTTGGTAGTTCGAAGACATCGTCTTGCTGATGAAAGCCTAAAGAAAGAAGCTATGAAAGTTGCTCCTGAGTTGATGAAAAAGAAGGTTGGTTGAATTTCTTTTATTCACATCCATATACAACCAAAAAAATACTAGTAACCTGCTAAAAAAATACTTCTAACCTGCTATCATGTCATTGCATTTGAATGCTTGTACCCTGCAACTTATGCTTTTTGTTATACTGTTAGGAGAAAAATGTCAGCAAAGATGCAATTGAAGGGGAAATTGGGAAGATATATGTTCCATATCAAGAGGTGAGTGAAAATCACCGATACTACTTATGTTGTTATCTTTATCCTATAGTGTATACATATTATTCTGCTCACGAGATTAATGTGAACAATTATAGTAAATCCATAACCGCCACCAAAGTTGATATTTCCTTTTTATCTGCCCTAACGTAGCAAAAGTTTTTTGTTCTGTATCCTCGTTAGATGTTATCTTGATGAAGTGTCTGTTTAGATATATGAGGTTTTGACAGCAAACAGTAAATGAAAATTGATCCGCATGATAGTAAATGACCATTTTACCCCTATGTCTGGAACCCACGTCGGTATGTTCCATATTTAAATAAAATGTATTTTTTCATGTTGGAAATGCGTCTTTACCATTTACGCCAAAGCGAGTGAAAAGGGAGCATCGTGAAGCCAAGGCCAAGACGAAGACAATAAACATGCAGAAAAGAAGCAGAAGACATAGCTGCAACAGGACACTACTTCTTCTGCTTGATAATGGTGTCAAAACATTGAATCTTTACCTCTTAAAATAGTATTTTTCTTCGTCTGTTCTTTGTCGTCGGCATGATTTTTTATGTTATAATTAGGCTTTCCTTGGCATTCGTATTGGTATCGTGCTATGGCAATAATTGGCTAAGTCATGTTAATGATGACTCAATTAACATTTAACCAAATGGAAAATACTAATAAGTTAAAAATTTAACAAAATGATGTGGATGTAGGTTTACCTATTTTGCCCCGTCTAAGCCCTTTAATTAGTTTATTTTGTAATGATGTGACATGACGTCCCTTAACATCTTAACTAATTAATGGCTCGTGTCACTAATTATAATGTAAGTAGCAAGCAAATAATGTAATCAATCCCAAACTAATCATAGACTATTAACTACTCGCTATTTGGATTTTGTGAGACACCATGTTAATCAATCAAATAATCCAATCGTTGTATATACTTGCTTTATGTTATTATAATAAAGTGTTTTAGATCTTTAGTATAATCAACAATTAGATAATAAACCATTTCATATTTTAAATACTTAAATATAGTAAGCCATTAGGAGCAATTTTATATATCCTTTTTATATAATATCTTGAATTAACTTAACCAAGCTTTAAAAATAGTATACTTAAAATTTTGTTTTTCTCAAATATGATGTATTACAATATAAAGTGTGATAGGGATAATAGGTTTCTTTATCTAAAGTAATAAATATCTTAATTTTCATACAAACGTAAAACAAGTGTTAGTTATATATAAAATAATATATTCCAATTTAAGACTATAGTTTCATCCACTATACTAACAAGATAAACTTAGTCACTAATTAAGGCTTTTGATATTAAAATACCGCATACTAAAATACTAACACCATGCTTGAAATAAAAAATTATTCAGAAATCATTATTTTATGAATTTAGCTAAAGTTGATTAGAGATCATTTTTTAGGTAAACGTATAATCGTCAATAACTTTACGTGGGATGACATCTAACTATTCTCTAGTTAACAATAATTAATTGTTAATTGAATGTGTTTAAACTTAAACTAGATTTTTGTAGAGTAAATTACACTTTGTGTTCTTATGTATTATCAAAATTATGAAACGTGTTTTTAAAAAACTGATTGCAGATTATGTCCAAGTTCTTGGTTTTACTAACATGTATTCTTTAATGCAAACCTAGTTAGTAAAGGCAGTTATCCAAAATTTAACCAAGGGCAAATTGGTCTATTCATATGCCATTGGGTGAGGGTAGTTTAGTCTTTTCCTATCCTAATGCATAAATTTTTTTTTGAAGAAAAAAAAATAAAACCCTCTCTCTCTTACTCACTCACACACATACACATGAATCCCCCCCCCTCTATCACCACCACCACCACCACCACCATTGTACCCCAACAAACCCTGAATCGTGTTTTTCTTTCTGCCGCAACTCTTATATTCTCTCTCTAACCTAATCGACAAACAAAACATAGAACTGCTAATAACTCTCTAGTGGGAAAGGGTTGTTGCTGGTTTTTGGTAAGGGTTTGTGGTGGTGGAGTAAAGATGTGAAGTCGAAAGTGGGGGTAAGGGTTGTTGCCAGTTGTTGGTTGAAGGAGTGGTCGACTGTAGGTGGTGAACGATGGGATGGTTGTGGGTCGCTCAAGTTTTTCATTTTCTGGTGGGGTTTATGGGGTGATGATGGCAAAGGCAGGATATGTGGTAGGGTTTCCGATTGTGATGGTTTTTGAGTGGGTTGAGAGGTGCGATGGAGGTGAAACGAGCTTCCAGTAGTGGAGTGGAAAAGTGAAGACGAAGGTGGGGGTAAGGATTGTTGCCAATTGTTGGTTGCGGAATGGGATGGTTGTGAACGGAATGGGATGGTTATGGGCGTTGAAATCTAACATGTTCGTAACTTAATTTGCAGGTGGGTGTTGAAATCTGGTTTGGGTTTTCGTTTGAAGGTGGGTATTGAAGGGTGACGATGGTAGAGGCTATTCGTAACTTAATTTGTAGATGGGTGTTGAAATCCGGTTTGGGTTTTCGTCTGAAGGTGGATATTGAAGGGGTGATTGTGGAAAAGGTAGGAGATGTGGTTTGGATTCCGGTGATGATGGTTTTTGAGTGGGTGGAAAGGTGCGATGGTGGTGAACATGTTTTCAGTGGTGGAGTGTCATTGTGTCAATGGGGTTATAAAGTGTTTTTTAGTTAATGGCATGTGAATGGTCCAATTTACCCTTGGTTAAATCGAGAATAACTAACTTTACTTACTGGGTTTGTATTAAACGATACGTGTTAGTAAAACCAAGAATTTAGACATAATGTGTAATTGTTTTTTTACGACATGTGTCATAAATTTGATAATACATAAAGGACACAAGATGTAATTTACTCTTTTTATTAAAATCTCATTCTTAACAACTTTTAAGTGTGTTGACTTCTTCATCAATGTTCTTTAACAACTATACCACCCACCATATGTCATTGTCAACATCTACCAATGACGATAGGTTTATAATTGTTAAGTAGGAGACTTTAATACAACAAGAAAATTATATCTATAGCGTACTAGTATAATTTAGTGTTTCGGGAACAACTGAGTATTTCAAACAAAGCCTTAACTACTAGTTATCCTAATGTCACGACCTGCCAAATTCAGATTGTTTTTCTCGCATTCTGGTAGGTTTTGAACTATTTTAGGAGCATTGAGGGCTGCCCGAAACACTCTAGAACAGCCCCTAAATTCGGTACAGATTGGCTACATCAAGAAGGACTAATATTAGCTCTGGAACAGTCTAGAAATATAGCACAAATCAGCCCCAAAGTTGCAGCCATAGAACTCTCTAGAACAACCTTGAATAAGCATGGATACATCAAGATATTACCTTGGAAGGGCCTAGAAAAGCTTGGACATTTCAGCCCTAAAAATCCAGCAATGGAGCCCTCTAGATCAACCAAGATGCACCACAAATATTATCATAGAATTATCTAGATATTAACTGGTAGATATTTGTGTGGACTTATCTAAATAAAGAAGGATCTAGAATAAGGTCTCTTTAGTATAAATAGGTGATGAAGGGCCTCACTTGTAATCACCCAAGTAATGTATTACATTCTCTCCTTCTAAGAGCATTTCAAGTAATACATAGTCTTTACTTGTAAACTTGTGTTCAAGTTCTAAAAGCACTTGTATTCACTATATCCAACATAACATTTCAAAGGCTTTCGCTATTTGAAGGCTTACTTAGATCAAGATCTAAGGCTGCATGAGAGTTATGAAAAATGATCTTTTATTAGAATAGCTTCTACACATCTTTATAAGCAAAAACTCTAAAATATGTTTTGAAAAAATTAATTTTTATGATTTATTTAGCATGTTAAACGTACTATTCCCCGATTCCCTAATGGACCTCACACACACGCTATATATATATATATATATATATATATAGGGTGGGTTATTGTAAAAAAGGTGTGTGTTGTGAGAAGGGTAAGAAAGAATCTAAACCGTTAGATCTTTAATCAAATGGTTGAGATCTTGATGACAATCTTGTAAATAGTGTTATGGAATTTTATTACTAATTTGACTATTTAGGGGTATTATAGGTCTTTCACCTTTATTCAAATCTATAACCGTATCTCATGTTGTGTTCCGTATTTTGTTCAGAAGAGTTGAAGATCATATTGTGAAGCAGGATGAAGAAGATAAATGAAGCTTCTACTACGGCTCGGAAGAACACTATAACCGGCCTGGAAAATATGTCGGCGAAGAAGAAATCAAAAACCCTAGTTAAAAAACACAAAGGTTCGTATTTTTTTGGATGATTTGGGGGTATCCCATAATATTCTTGAAGTTTAACCCTAACTGAATAATTAAGTGGTGTTTATATAAAAAATGTTCTTGAAGTTTAATCTAGGGTTTTGTAAAATGTCTTTAAATAATGGTGTTTCTGATTGTGAAAAAGTGTTTTTTTTTACATTGTTGCTGGGTGGTTGGCTGAAACACAGGTTTTTGATAAGTTGTGAAGAAGATGATGATGCTGATGGTGTTTTTAGTATAAAATGGGGGGTATATATGGTGTTGTATATGATGGGGGAAGCCATATATATAAAAACTGTATGATGATTATGGTGTTATATTGCCGTCATAAGACTTGGTATTTTGTAAGAAAGCAGACCTTTGTGTGGCATGATGTTGTATGGTGTTATACAATGAAAAAAATGAGGTGTCTGATATGAGGAATGATGTTGGGGTGTTGTATGATGTTCTTATTGCTGGAAACATCTTGTTTAGTTATGGTGTTCACTAATGTTATAAATGTGTTTGTGATAGGATGTAATGTGGTTAATGTCTTATATGATGTCCTTAGTGTTAAAACATATTACATGATAAGAGGTTGAAAATGATTTTGAGTATTTGTACTTGTTATTGAGATATGATATAGTGGTTTAAACATGGTGTTTGAATGTTTTCTATAGTCAGGTAAAGCCAATGGCTAAAAGGAAAAATGTACAAAGCCAAGTTCAACAAAACCAACGAAACACCACTAATATGTAGCAATTTAGATACAACAAAAAGTGATGACAAAGGTATTTGTAGTGTAGTAAAAAGTAGGCTTCTACATAAATAGATTGATCATTACAGCATGATTGGTTGCATAAGTTTTTTAGTTTGTTTTTATCACGAATATGGCATGTGTTGTATGTAATATGTTTGTCATTCAATGGTAACGTTGCTTGGTGCAACCAATACTGTAATATCCACGGATACTGTCCGAGGGTCTAATAACATACATGGTAAACAAACAAAAACACTACATTATGCTAATTTACATATATGCGTTACTTTATTTGTTGTTTAAAGTTTTTAATGATAAAACTTGCATTTAATTCAACAGATGTGGATGCTGGTATGGATAACGCTGATAATGTGAAAAAAAAGCGAAGACGGTAATTGTTTATGTTGTTTGTTTATTTTATGGAAATTACTTAAATGATAAAAGTTGCGTTTAATTCAACAGTTCTGGCTGCTGGGAAAAATATGTGCGATAAAGCAACTACAGCCGTAAATGGTAAATGTTTGTGTTTATGATATGGTTGCATACTGACAGACCTTAAAAATATATTGTTACGTACTAATTTATAATGTATAATCAATAGATGCTGTGCATGAAGATATAAACCAAGAAGGTAAGTAACACCAACAATGGGTAGTGATTATATTTTTTTATGCATAACACCTGATAACGCTTGATTTGAATCCCACAGATGTGCCAGCTGGGATGAATGAGAGTACTGTAAGTCCCGATAATCCGGATCTATCAACAATATCACACAATCACCAAGGATGGGCGGAATCCAAACTTGGTGATCTTCAAGAAAACCAAAAAGATGAAGAACAACACGAATCAACTTTAACACCTTGCACACGATTCTATTACTTGAACAAGCAAAACCGTCTGGTACAAGATGGAGGCTCTCTCTAGAGAAATCCCAAAAGTCTTAACCCTAGAAATGAATAAGCTTAGCTTATATACCTAGGGTAAGGCATGTCCCTCATGGGCTTGCCTGGCCCACATGGCCTATCGCATGCCCAAATGACCTATAAAGGTCCAAACCTAATACAAACTAACCCAATTAATCCTAGTTAACTACCATAAACCGTTGCATATATTTGATGCTTCAGTCTCACACTTCTAGGACCTAACAATCTCCCCTAGACTGATGCATCAAATTGTCTTGATAGCATAAATTCAGCAACGTCTTCAACAGAGACTATGGTTATCGCTATGCTGTAAGTGTTGTGGAAGTCATTCTCATACTTCTTGGACCTCATACTTCAACGAACTCTCAGCACTGGGTCTCTTTCTTATGCTCCAGTGGTTAGCTTCATACCAAGATCTTGATCAGCTTTGCTTGAAACATCTTTGTCAAAAAGAATGTGAAAGGAGGAACTTCATCAACTCTTTTCTTCTTCAATCTTTCTCTTTCAAGCAAGCAGGTTCTCAGGTACTTCTTCAAATGTACTATCACTGTCAGACGATAACTGACATCTAGTTCTTCTGACTCAGGTACACTTTGCTGTTGTGATGCTTCATGATTTGTCAGCAACTAACAGCATCTCAATTTCAGCAACCCCTGTTTCTTGATCTAAATCAGGATCTGTACATCTCAGAAACTTATAAGCAAACATTCTTATGAAACAGGGAGAGTACCAAATGAACACTTGGTACATCCAAGTACTTGTACTCGGATCAAAATTCAAATTTCTTTCATCTTTTGATGATTAGTCCAATCTTCAAGAACGGTTAAATTTTAATAAAACGAATAAAATACTCTATTTTTGATTTTTTAGTTTTTAATATATGAGAGAATATAAACAGCAAGTAAACTTAACTCAACAGCAACAACTAACTATACAATTGCAATGGGATCAAAATCGTTTTCAGGCGGACCAAGGAACACTTTTCAGTACGAACTTATTTAGACCGGTCTAAATGATTGCCAATATCTTTGTCCACTTAAACTTTAACGCTCAACTTTCATTTTTCAACTTCGTGATATGCTTAAGGTAGTATTATACTATAATATCCCTACGTCCCATACCATGACATACCCCCGCGATCAAGGTAAGCACAACGATTCATCGTGGTAGGTGAGTATACTGAGATCATCCTTTATCTTTTACAACATTAGACTATTGGTGAACAGGTCAGTCCTTTCGTACAGTAGAGTGACCAATAGTGTCTGACGAGGGTTAGGAAAATACATTATGTGGTATGTTTGAATTCCAGGAATTTTCTCATGACGAAATTTCCTTTCTTTTAAGGTTTTGGCCCTTCTATTTTGGCTCTTTTAAGGATATCCTGACTGTGCCTAGGTCTGCATATAATCTGGATGCAATAGAAGGGCAGCCAAGATATCCCCGGATGACTCAACATCATAAAGACCCGAAACTTCAGATGTTGGCTATCTATCAACGTAGGATTTAAGACCATGAAATCATACGCCGATGGTATGTTACCCACAAGATACATAGTTCGTTATGTTTATATCACTTAGTATCTTATAATCACTTTGAGCGTTAAGCCTATCGACACATCATATTAGATCCTAGTCTTTTCAGCTACAACACCTTACATGTGTCAGTCACGCCCTTTATCACGAATATTCATTTCATTTCCCATTTGATGCAAAAAGACCTTTTGTATTTTTTTTAGTTTTTCAAATGTTTTTTGTATTTTTCTGATTTTCTCCCCCTCAAACAATGAATATATACATATATCGCCCTCTTCCCCCCTAAATTTGTGCATCATACTTTATGCGCAAACTTACCTAATAAAGAAAACGTATGTACAAAGTTTTAAACGAAAGAACAAGAAAATATTTTTGTTGTTTTTGCTTAACCGTTCTGTCATTAGATTAAAGACTAATCAATTCCAAAATTAAAGCATGAAATTTAAATTTGTACCTTTTCGCTGATCTTTTCTTACCTCATCTCCGCCAAAGGAAACATTGCATTCGTAAAAATTTGAACATTTTGCAATGGTGAGATGTTATCCGATATGTCCCTAGAACAACCGCTATCAACACTCCAGAGATTGTCAACAGCTCCTCCTTGGTTGTTCCTGAAAAATAAGGAGATTAGTAAGACAGCGGGACCTAGGCCATCGTGGTCTTGGGTTACCCTGAAGAATCAAAATCAGACACTTCTTTCAGACACAAGTCCCCTTTTGTTTCAAGGATTGGTGATGTTGCTGTCGCTTTGGATTTGAGTTCCAAATCTGTTTCATTTTAACACACGCGGTTGTTGCCTTTGATTGAGCAACTTTGGCTGTTTCAGGTTTAGTCGTTTTAGAAAACGATTTTTGAACATTCTTGCGTTTGTTATTGGCAACATCCCGATTCCCATCAGATGGTTTAACATTGGGATTCACATTCTTCATTGCCTTAGGTGATGATACCTTCATCGGCTTCGAATGATTGTTATCCTTAGGTGTAACCTTCTGATTTTGAACTTGACACGGAACATGGGGACTATATGTGCAGTTTCGAGCGATGTGACCAGGAATGCCGCAATTGAAGCACGTTTGTCTCTTCACATGTAAAGCATTCTGATTAGCTTGATTTGCTCTTGCAGGCCCTGAAGGATGAACTGATCCCTTCTACACTTGATTTCCTTGCACGTTTCTTGCAGACGAAGATGAATTTGTATGTTTCTACTTGTCGTTTGCAAGGGCCTTCTTCTATTGTGGAGATTTCTTTGGATTCTTCTTCCTTTGTTTAGACTGCAAGTCTTGTTCAGAAATCTCCCAAACCTTTCCAAAAGCTTTGCTAGCATGGTCAAAAGCATATGTTTCACATTTGCCATTAAAGACCCGCTTAACAATACCATTTTTCACAACACTAGCCTTTTGAGGGCTATTATTGCCCACTGATGATTTTGGAGAGCGTGACTGTCCTTGACGTTTGGACTTCTGCTTTCTTCGTCTCCGATTTGCTCGTTTCGGTTCCTCTAGCTTGCTCTGAACCTTTTCATCAGAAGCAGAAGGTTCAGATTGTTCAGTTTGCGCACTTTGAGCCTTGCTCACGTCAGCTCTCTCTTCATCAGCTGAATCATTAGAAGTGTCGTCTGACTTATAATCATTGTGTTTGGCGTACACCATATTCTGAGCTTTCTCAATATCTTCGTCGGTTTCAGGCATAGTTGTGTAGTTGTGATTATACGGTGGGGCAACCTAATTGAATCCTAATCCCTTCCCTTTCTTCCTCTTATATGCCAGCTGTACATTGCACACGTCTTGAACGAGCTTGCTGGATGTATCAAATTTTTTTATATTAACTTCGTTTTGTTGATATTTTCCAGTAAGAAGTCCCAGCTCAACTCTTACCAAGTCGCATTCCATGGTTTTTGAATCTAATCTGGTTTTGTAATCATGGACCCAACATTTTTGTAGATTTACGTCTAGGTGGAGCTGAGCTATGTCTTTCTTTTGTGCTTCAACCTTTTCAGTGAGTAACTTGTTACTTTCTCGAAGGCTGATGCACTGAGCCATTGCATTGTTATACTCATCAGACATTTTGGAATTAAGTGCCCTGAGTTGAGCAACCCTATTCCTGCAAGGTTCAGTGCATAAAAGGTAGTTGATTGTGTCAATGTGCAAGCTAGGTTTGTCAGCGTGAGTTTGGACTTGAGGTAGAGTTTGGGGTGGTGGGCTATTGATTGCTGCTTGCTGGATTTGAGGTTTCTGTTCGGACACTTCTTCAGGATGAGACTCTGTTGATTTAGCGTATAGATCTTGGAGATCTTGGTTTGATTGTAAATGATCCCACAACAAAGATACAAAAGAGTCTTTGTCATCTCCCAAAACGCTATTCAACTCATCTCTCACTTCCTCTTTTCGCCTCCCACGTTCAAGCAAACGCATCACATGTAACATTCGTCGAAAAACGGGTTTCAAAACCCGCTTCGTTTATTAATCAAATATTCAGTTATATGTTCGTTGCGTATTTATTGTTCAGTTTATTTTTAAATAATACATAATTAATAAATACTTAGAATTTAAAAACCAAAATTATAACTAACAATAATAAGTATAAAAAATAAATAAATATTGGGGCAGCCGGGTTTCGAACCCGGGTCTCCCGCAAAGACAAACATACACCACACCACTCCGCCACAACCTTCTTTTGTGATAAATACTGAAACGAATAACATTTATAATAAAAACCGAAAATCAAATCTGTAAATCAGCGCGCCCAGAACTCGCAATCACCTGAAAAAAACCAAAACTCTGCAATTTTGGCTATTCTCCTTTGACTGAAACGCATAAACGGATCGCGACATTAGTTATAACCGTTGCCGGCACTCAATTTCAGTCAAAAACCGATGAAATCATTGATCGCGATTGTTGACCCCTAATTCAGACCCAATCGACCTGCCCCCTTATAAATACCCACTCAAAATCCTTGTAAACCTTTCGCTCAGAACCGCACTCTCTTTCCGAAGCTTTATTCGTTCCAAAGCACGTCGCCGGAGTTTTTCTGCACTCGCCGGAATATCGCCGGAATCACTGATCAGAAAACCGCAGTTGTTCTTCAGACGGTATAAATGTCTAAACCTCCCTACTATCTCTTGATTGATAATTTAATTGCTCAAATCAATAATCAAAACTGTTAAAACAGTCTCAGCCGGAAATCGCAAATCAGAGCCGACGAAATCTTGCCGGAAATCCGAAGCAAACTCTCTGTTTTGGTATACCATATTACTTAATATTCTTTTTCTATTCCATTTCAATCAAGTATAAGTTGTGGTTGATTAAACAAAACAATCGGGTTTCACTGTTCTGTATTTTTTTAGTAAAGAAGATGAAGTTGAAAATGCGTATTAATATAACTAAAATCGGATATTTAACCGGGTTAGACACACAGTCCAGCGGTGGACTGTTTGCAAATACAATACACACGTCCCGAGTTCGAATCACGCATGCTTCCGACTTTCTGAAATAAAACCAACAATTTTTTTTAAAACTTATTCATATCAATCCACAGAACGTATATAAGAGGAATATAATCCAGTAGTTAAGCAGATTAGACACACAGCCCAACTGGTTGGGCTGTGCGCACTCGAACCGAAGATTCCGGGTTCGACTCCGGGTCTCTGCAACCGGTTCGGCCATATTAAATCATTTTTAATAGAAACTAAATAAGGTTAAAGTTAATTAGTATATATATATAATTAAAACAGAGAATATTTCGGGTTAGACACGTATCTCAGTTGGTAGAGCTGCGTGCACGTATACGAGAGGTCCCGAGTTCGAACCTCACTCACCGCATGGAATAAACACAGTCTGACCGGTCAGACCCGGTCAAACCTGACAGAAAGTCAACCCATTTTTTTATTTTTACTTATTTATTTAATTGAAAAATCATTTAAAAATACTTAAAAATAAGATTTTTAAAGTTAGAAAATTTCCTTAAACTCACAAAAATAAATCTAAAAATCCCATTAAGAGCACTAATTAAAAATATTAATCTCAAATAAAATTTATTTTATTTATCGAATCATTTCGTTATTATTTAGGTTAGTTTTTCCCTCGTCGGTTGAATCATAAATTCGTGCGCATTCATCGTCATCAAAGAACTCACCCACTGTGAGTGAATCTCTACCAATTCCCCGTTTTAATCATGTTTTGGGGTGTATCATGTGTCATACAATTCTTTTATTTTATTTAAACACTTGTGCATACATCATATCCGTGATCAAATGTGTATCAATTGTTGTGTGAATTATATGTAGATTGGATTTATCATTTTCAGTGCACGCATTTCATTAGGCCCATCAGTTCCCCGTGGGATACGGGTTGAGCATCAGGAGCCTCATTAGATCGGCTCCGTTTGATTGAGCCTTGATCTCACATACATCATCATTCATGTCATATACTCATCCAAAGTGGTTTGTGATTGTTTATCTATATATGTTTGCTCACATGTGATTATTGCACGAATTTTCTTTATTAAATAAAACAAGAAATTAGTAAAAATGGCTTATCAAGGTTCACTCGCCAACTTTTGTTGACCCAAAATCTCCCCCGTTTTACACATAATACAGGTGATCCAGCTGAGACAGGAAACACTTAGGAAGGCCTAGAAGAATAAACAAGTTTATGCTTTGGAATAATTATGTAGTTTCATTTTCTTGTAATTGTATGAATTTTGTTTTGGATATTTAAGTTTGTAATTTGAATTTAATAAATATGAAACATCTTAGTAAACATCATGAGCTTTGGTGATAACCCAATCATGCCCCGACTTTTATTCCACTGCGGGTCGGGGTGTGACATCACATAGTCAGTAACCAGATCAACATTGTAGTTTCCGATAAACTCATTCAGCTTTTCCTTCACTTCATCCCGTAGGTTCGGGTTTTGATTTTGTGCTGGACTGAAAACTATATTCGAGTGCTGAGCTTGGGCTGTAAACATCTTTGGATAATCGAAACCGTACCGGTAAACACGATAAAAAATGTCCGAAAACTGTTTTTACCAAAATGTACCATTAGACTCGTCTCAACGATACAAATCCAATGATGTATAATGTCCGATAGTGATTTTATGAATTTTCGTGCCTTTTCGGGTTTTTTTGGTCGTAAAAATCACACGAGTCTAACCGTGCAACCGGTTTGTCCAGATTGTCTATGGATCAAGTTCTGTGTTCGAAAACGTTTAACTCCGGTTGCGTCAGCTGGTTAACTTTCCACCTTTGTGGGTACAATTCAAAACAATACCGAATTCGAAACAGTAACTCGGATTAACAATCCGAGATAGAATCTCGAAACTGTGATCCGGGATGGTAATTCGGAACAGTGATCTAAGATGGTATCCGAGATGCACTGTGTCAATCCGAGATGCTTCCCAAATCCGAGATGCAATCTGAGATGAGAGAATCCGAAATAGAGAAACTAGTCCAGAATGAAACCCTGATCCGGAATGATAGACCAAATCCGGAATGAAGACCAAATCCGGAATGAAGATCAAATTCGGAATGAAAGACCAAATCCGGAATGAAGACCAAATCCGGAATGAAGATCAAATCCGGAATGAAGATCAAATCCGGAATAGAATATCCTTATCTGAATCAATCGTATTCCGATCCGGATTGCGAGCAATCCGGATAAAGTTGTTGAGAAAGTTGATGAACAATAGTCCGAAATCAATCCGAGATGGATGATCTTCTTTGTGTTCTTCGGGATCTTCAACAATTTCAAATCCGAAATTCAACAGATGAATCCGAAATCAATCCGAAATCCTTGAATGTTGATCCGAAATGCTTGTTTCTCAGCAGCAACCGAACAAAATCGTGTGATATCAGATCTGAGCCTGGAAAACATGTTCCAACAGGCTCTGGTACCACTTGTAAGTCCCGATAATCCGGATCTATCAACGATATCACATAATCACCAAGGATGGGCGGAATCCAAACTTGGTGATCTTCAAGAAAATCGAAAAGATGAAGAACAACACGAATCAACTTTAACACCTTGCACTTGAACAAGCAAAACTGTCTGGTACAAGATGGAGGCTCTCTCTAGAGAAATCCTAAAAGTCTTAACCCTAGAAATGAATAAGCTTAGCTTATATACCTAGGGTAAGGCATGTCCCTCATGGGCTTGCCTGGCCCACATGGCCTATCGCATGCCCAAATGACCTATAAAGGTCCAAACCTAATTCAAACTAACCCAATTAATCCTAGTTAACTACCATAAACCGTTGCGTATATTTGATGCTTCAGTCTCACACTTCTAGGACCTAACAAGTACAAACATGAATAAGGATGTGTCCACATATAATCCTCCTCCAAAACATAGAAGGAAATGCGGGATAGAAGAAAGATACCGCGGAACCGTGGAGAAGATGGTATGGTTGAATTAGATAGATATATAACTATATGCATGGAGTGTAAAAAATTATAATATTAACAAAAAAAATGTATTATTATAGGTAAGTGCGTTTTGTGGGTTTCTGAGCTAGATACAGCCAATAGTTGCTACAAAACTACGGGTTACTAAACCCATAGATTTGAATTCCCATGGCAAACACTATATAACGGCATCGACTGTGGTATTTTCCTAATGCGGCATATGGAAACTTACAATGGTAAGCTACAAGTTACTCCATATATTGAAAAAACACTTGTAATATATATATGAAAAATATATACCAATTATGAAAATCGTGTTTTTATCTTGTATAGGAACCAGTGTGAAAAAGTGGAGGTGTGGTTTCTCGGCTGAGAGAAACATAAAGGGAGAAGTGTTGGGTAATCAAGCAAAGGAAATCACGGATCTGCGTAAGAAGTACATCTCTAAAATATTTCTTAGTGAGAACACCGTACGGGTCAAGGTAGAGAAAGAAGTTAAAGAATTCACAGAATTAGACGAGGATGACAGGGTGAAATTTGAAGAGAATGCAGTCTGGAGGATTTGTCAAAGGTTGGATAGTAACCTATAGGTAGACGGCAACACCATGGTCATCCTGTTAGAACAAACAGTTTACGCATTTTAACTTTTATCATGACTTAGCATTTTGTTACTCTTGTTTTGGGGTTTAAACAATGGTCAAACATTTCATCACTTTTTTGTTGTTTTTAGTTTTCAAAAGACACCTAGTATGATGATGTACTAGACTGACTGGACATGGTTTATTAGTAGGATCCTGTTTATATATTATAATCCTTGCTAGCCTACTTATCAAGGAATCAAGCAACACTACATGTTTCTAACGTTATTAAGTATACACTACAAAAAACCCGATTGTAAGACCGAGTTGGAAACTGACTGTATAATGTAACACAACACCTTATATAACACATTAATAACATATCATGAAAACCGGGTACTCATGATGGAACATTAAGTGTTTCGATGATTATGAGTTACAAGATAAATTTTTACAACACCATGATATGTTACGATTGTGTTTCATTGCCAATTATAGCCGCACCAAGAGTAACGTCACGATTGCGGTTGTCGATACCAGTAAATGGTACAAACATCATTTTCTACCTAACAAAACATTGAATTAAAAACACAATAAACTCAACAAAAGATAATTCAAGTATTGTAAAATCCAATAATGGAAGATAGTTAGTAAACAAACTTCTTACGCCGATATGTTGCATTAAATGAAACAACGTCACCAAACACTGAAAAATTCCTCTTGGCATCCTCATCTGCCCAAAACAAAGCCCGTAAAATACCATTTTCTGTGGTTATATACTCCATGGAAAAATTTGGCATGTACTCTTTCTTCCTCAATAGCCGTTTAATCATCATATTAGCGTCAAACTTCGATATATACCTGTTTAGATCTTGTTTAAAATTTTTAAAATCGGTTTTTTTGCCTTAACTTGGTCAAACCCACTGTAAAGTGTCCTCATGATATTAAAGGCTTTAACAGGTCAAATATTCAATGCACTCAATGCGTTTACCACTCGCTCTTGCATATAGTTCATTCCTTGGTTTGATGGAAGTAAATGCCTATCGTCCTCAGCAACAAAAGAGTGATTATGATCCTCCTTGAAATAATAGACCTCGTAAAGATTCGAATCATTTAACTTTATACGAATCTGTGCTTCACAACCAGTCCTTATCAAAGGAACCCTGCGAATAGCTTTGCTTTTCAACCCATTATTTGAGGTGTCAATTTCTTTAGATGAATTGATCGCCTGAAAGGTTTAGAACCCTCCTTTGAGCAAACGAAATATTTGGATTTAATGACATTATGGGGCTTGTATTGAGAAGACTTCCTAGCAGTAAAGCATCCAGCCATTGCATACTTTTGCTAAAAAAGGAATGCACTATTCAGTGTATCAAACGTCATCTTATCCTTCGGCTTGAACGACTCATCCACAACAGGTATATAAGTCCTCTTACCGGAGTTTGGAGAAAGGTGTAGTTGCCCAACCGGCTGGTAAGTTTGAAAACCTACAATAAATAAATTAAATAATAAAAACATTTATTTCAGTAACACTTGGAAAAAAACATATGAAAATATACAAAAAAAATGATTACAAATAACACCATTCAACAAATAGGAATACATTAAAGACACCATAACCATAAATAAATCTATTAAAAATTACAAGTATACGTTAAAGACACCATGACCATAAATAACACCATTAAAAAACAAGTAGAAATCCATTTAAAAGAACCACCATGACCATAAATAAGACACTATAAATATCATGTACAATAAAACACCATGGACGTATATGACAACTTAACACTAATAAAACATACCATTGTGTACGTGAATGGACATAAAAACACCATATAAAACATGACACTATATGCAAACGACATCCCAGTAGAAATCCATTTAAAATAACCACCATAATCCTAATTAAAACTCATTAACTCCTTAAAACTCATACAATGTATAAAATACCATACTATGTAACATCAAGAAACATTAATATGCGACCACAACAGAATATAAAAAATAACACCTTTTCTTTTTCGAACAATATAAACCTGTACACATCAACTGTATAAAAAGCAAGACACACATCAACTATATAAACAACAAGACACTATAATATGGTACCTGTATTGTTGTTTTCCATCGATCAATATCTTAATGAATACAAAAAAATAAAATTCGCGAGTTGAATATGATTCATGACTATTGTTTATAAAGAATGAAGAATTATTCATATACAGATATGCATTGCGAATCTCAAACGTAATCAGATCAAAAAATAAAAATTCGAATCCCTAAAATAACTGATGAATTCGGTTACATGATTTTATCTTTAATTAGGATTATGTGTTCAATTATCATCTTACCCTTAAACTAATAAAATAGATAGGGACATGTGTCATCACTATAGTCTTTTTTACAGGATCCTAGACATATATATATATATATATATATATATATATATATATATGTGTGTGTGTGTATGTGTGTGTGTGTTTACACACACATATCTACTAGGTTATCACCATTAACTTCACATGCTCGACCATTTAAATGATGTAAACAACGAATGTAATGTATTTGTTGATAACTTTTATGTCTGTTGCTTGTTCTTAGTTTCGTTTGTAATTGTACGGTCTTTGTTTAGTGTGTCTGTATAGTTTGGTCGTGTCGACCAAATCAAGATATCCTCCTATCTTGATTTAGTACGACGATTAGTTTGTCTGTGTTGTAAAACAGTTGCATGTGTGCATACTGTTGAGTCTTGTGTACGTCATGTATGTGGCACGTCCTCCAAAGAACACTCCAAGTACGAATGAGAGATGCTTCGTATGAGCGAGATGTTGCTCGTACAAGCCATATATCAGTCGTACGAGTGGACATTTCAACCAAGCACCTTGCTTGATTCGTACGAGCCATTGGTCGTTCATACGAGCATCGTTGGAGAATGTTCTGCGTGACTGATAATGTTTCGTACAATCAGTAACATTCTTCGTATTTTTGCTAGGTGTGGGCACCACATAAACAGACATGCACTTCTCAGTAGGAAGTGGGCAAGTAGACAAGTTAGACACTAGAGAGAGACACTGAAGCATAAAAGCACAGAGAGTATATCCTGAGTCTGTATGAACATTGTTTGTATGTGTTTGTACTAGTTCTCTTCTGTTAATCAAGATAGTGAATATTTGGTTATCTTGTGTTTCTTACTTTAGTTTGGTTTGCATACTTACGAGGATTCCGCACTCGTATGTGTGTTGTATAAACAGGGAAGTAGGTTAATTTTGATCCTCCAAGTGGACCTACAAGTGGTATCAGAGCTTTGGCTCTCTTCCTTGTTTGAAACCAAGCTTAGTGTTGTGACTGAGCTAGTTGTGAGAGTTTCTCGAAGTGTTCTTGAACTTTCAAAAGGAAACTTAAGTTTTTAAAAGATAACCAACTTAAAACTTAGTTAAAACTTGTTGTATCTAGAAAATTTTCATAAAAACCTTGTTAGAATACATGGAGACATGTTAGAATATGGTTTTTCTTAAAATTTTCTATCAAAGTTAGGTTGCACATATTTTTAGGTGAACACTGCCGGAAAACTCACCGGAATATTCTTGTAGGGTTGACCAAATCTCTGGACATTCTGACTTGACTGTTTTGACTGAAAAGCTGATATGGAATGTTTATCTTTTTAACAAAAATTGTGTAGACAACTGACCACTTTCGAAAACAAGCCTGTGTTAGAAAAGGAAATTTTCACCAACCAACCTTGCCAAAAGATTCCTCTCTACGAAAACATACGTGCGAATAACCCATCCGCACGAAGAACAAGACTGTTTGTGTGAAAGATCAAGTCATCTGCACAAAGAACCTTGTTCACACGAAGCAAAGATTACTCGCACGAAAGAGCGTTATTCGTACGAACAACCTGGTTCGTACGAGGAAGTGTGACTCGTACGAATCACTGATTCGTATGAAGAACAAGCTTCTTTGATCTGTTTTTTGTGTTCAGTTTTTCAAAACTTTGTGGTTTTTAAAATTGTGAACTTTAAAAGGAGACTGTTATTTTCAATAATTAAACTTTAAACCTTTTAATTTTCGTAACCAAGAAAACATAATGAGTACTAATCCTTGGGATTGGGAGAGTAGTTCAAGCATAAATCAAGACTCAACACAAAGCTCCGCAACCTCATGGGTTAAATCACTAATGCCTCAACACACAGCCATGATTACCGCAAATCAATGGGCATGTGTAGCAAATCAAAACCAGAGCATTCAAACTCTTCTTATAAGAGAGAGTGAAACTGGAAGTAATAATCGTCCACCAAAACTGAACCATATGAACAATTATCCTTCGTGGAAAAGTCGTTTCCATACATATGTTTTCGGTCAAAATATAGAATTATGGACATATTTTACTACACCATACAAGGAATCTCTCGAAGAAGCAGGATCAAATCCAACCTCCTTAGCCAATTTAGATGAAAACGATAAAAAGGCCTATGATCTAGAGAAGAAGGCGTTTGCTATCCGTACACAAGCACTTCATAAGGATATTTATCATCAGTTTGTGTACTGTACCACCACCAAAAATTTGTGGGATACTTTGGAAGCAAGAGGAGAAGGACATGCTACAACCAGAAAAATACGACATGATCTGCTAAAGAAAGAGTTTGAAGGTTTCATGTTCATGGAGAATGAAACACTAAACGATATGACAACACGTTTCTACCATTTGCTTAGTGAAATGTATTCATTCAAAGTGTTAGCATCTCCACAAGAAATCATGATGCGTTTTGCTGACGCCTTACCACCAAAATGGAGTCAATTTATTGACTTACTAAGGCATACATGTGTATTGGATAGGATTAGTATTTATGAGTTTGTTTAGAAGCTGGAGAACAAAAATGAAGAAGAAATCCGGAAAGCAAAAAGGGTTTCCGTTCCACAAAACCCTGAGATGTACTTTGGAGGTATTAACACAAGTGTTAGTACAACTCAGCAACCAAAACTTCAAACCGCGTTTGTATCAAATATTAACCCCTTTCTACCACCACCAGTTCAAACAGATCAATCTGCCCGCTCAAGTACTCAAACCTATGGTCAAGTATTTGATCCTAAAGCCTTTCTACCACAACCTCAAGTCGTTACACCTCAAGTTCCACAACAAGCTTTCTATGGTAACAACTTTCAACATGCAAATCCTAATACCGTCAGACTTGATACATCACATATTTCCAAGGTCAGTGTAGAAGTTGCTTGGGAACATATGGAACTTCTGAACACTATGGTTAGTGCTTACTGTGGACTAGTCGCTGGTCAAATTGGAAACATCAATTTCACTAATGAAGACTATCAACAAATAGACAGAGATGAGATGGAGTTGAAGGATATTAAATGGGCGTTTGCAAGTGCGGTCAGAAAAGTTAAGAATTACATGAGCAGAACTGGGGGAACGAGTTTGGAAAGTAAGAAAGATACAAAATATGGTTTTGATAAAGATGTTGTTACTTGCTTCAACTGTGGTGAAAAAGGTCACTTCAAGCGTGAATGTACTCGACCCAGCAAACAAGGAAATCACAACCCTTTCTGAAAGCAATCACAACCATCACACACAACTCAAGTTAACAATGAACAAAGAATCATAGCTGTTAATAACCCAAACAACTCTAACCAGTCTGGACCTTCAAACAACACAAACAGAGCTCTAGTAGTTCAAGCAAATGAAAGATGCGATTGGTCAGTACAATTGGGAAACGAGAATCAAGGAGGAACTGCATGTTATGCCAAGATTATCAATCAGATCAAACATGTTCACAACATTGACAATTCTGATGATGATGATGATAGTTCTGGGTATAATGGGAGTTCTGACGAAGAAAGCTCGAGTGTAGGTTGTTATGGATCTGATCCAGATTTCACGGAAAGGATTGATACTGAGGTAAATGAGTTACTGGAAGAAGCAGAAAAGTTGAAAAGTCAAAAGGCTGGTTTGATAAGGAAAGCAGAAGTTGCATCAAATGAGATGGAGAAAATCTTTGCCAACAATGCGTCCTTTTCTCATCATACCGCTTTCATAGCTAACGTTGCCAGTTCAACAAGTCAGGTAAAATCCGACTCTCCTAAGATATGGAGTGACTGTGGTGAATTAAAAACGAAATTTGAAACAATAAACACTCACAATCAAAGCCTAGTATATGAACCATCAAAATGCAAAGAAGCAAATCTGGCTTTAACTCGAAACGAAAAAGAATTCAAATCTGTAATTGAAACTCTTAAGAAAAGCGTTTCTGAATTAACTAAAACAGTTTTGAATAAGCAAACAGGAATTAATAACTACATTAATATCCTTGAAGAAACGAAAAAGGAGTTAGCCATTGCCAAATGCGAACATGATGCAATTAAGCTAAAATTGGAAAGTTATTCTAACTCCCGATATGTGCTTGATCACATCATTGACGCTCAAAAGCTTAAAGGAGATGTCAAATGCATTGGGTATAACTCGTGTCTACCTCCGTTGAAACACAATTATACCAAATTACCCGATGAAGAGGAAATGCCACGCTTTGAACCATCTGTACCTCTTAATCCTGAAGAGTTTGCAGTAGGATTAGGGTTTAAGCTGGACAATTCCTCAGTTGAATCAAGAAAATCGGAGAACTCATCATCAGTTGTTGATCAGAATCCTTCTACAATAGAGGAGGATGATTCATCAGATGATGAGTCAGAGAAAACCGATCAGGATCATTCTCTTGATGAAGAAAAAGGGGTAGAAATTTCTGCTGCTCCTGATGTGAAATCTGTTGCAAAATCAAGAGAATGATCCTATGAAATCTGTTAAGACAATTGAGTCTACAATCTAAAATGATAATGTGTTGTATACTTTGGTTGGGGATAAGAAAATTTACTCAAACAAAGACTTTCTGATATGAAAATGTAAATCCAATCTCTATTGATCAAGTTTTTGAAAACTCAACAACCAAATTTCTGGAAAAGAAGAATCCAACCATTATTCGTTTCAAAAGAAAAACAATAAGAAAAGCAAGCTGAAAAACCTAAGGTATCATAACCAAAAGTTGAAACCAAAGGAGCTCGCTACAAAAAGAAATCAAAGAATGTTAAATTTGTGGTATAAACGGGTACTGATAAAATCTAGACTTTTGAAAGCATGTCTAATATAATTTTGTAAATAAAGTCAAGATTTTGAAGTGTAACAATCAAAACAATTACACTCAACATATAAATGGGTGTGAAGATGAACCAAGTACCTCCAGACCCACAGGTTCAACATCAAGTCAGAAAAGAGTATCTCCTAAATTTGTTGAAAGGAGAACATGTTTTAAATGTGGAGAGTTTGGCCACATTATCAAAAATTGTACCAATCCAGCAAAACCCAGATATTTGTTGAAAAAGCCCCTCCTGAACCAACTTTCCAACGTCGATCTGTATCACCAAAACAAGACAAACATATTGTTGAAGAACAAGAAGAAAAACAGAGACGTAAACAAGTAAAAATAATTGAAAAAGCATTAAAACCGGATTTTTCAGAAAGGAAACCAAGTTCATCAAGTTTGATAAAACCAGAAGTATTTGAAACTGTAAGTAATAGTAATTCTGGTAAATTTCAACAATCTTGGAAACCTAAAACCGGTAATGTTTCAGGGGGAGGCACAAAATTTCCAAATCATCAAGAAATAGAAATCACATTTCTTGATGATAAGGGTCGACCCAAGACCACTAAGGCTTGGGTCCCTATCTCAAACTAATCGGGTATTGAAATGTGGAGGATGTTCCAGGAGGAACTGTGAATAGTCATTGGATTGTTGACAGTGGAGCATCAAGGCACATGACAGGTGCTTAAGGCACCTTTATAATGTGAAAAGCATTAGACGAGGCTATGTTGCCTTTGCTGGAGATAAGGGCGGACACATCGCTGGAGAAGGAATGGTTTCCAATGGTGTTGTTAGTTTTGATAAGATCAATTATGTTTGTCAAATTGATCAGAATCTTCTAAGTGTTTCTCAAATTTGCGACAAGAAGTTCACGGTTCATTTTGATGATACCGGTTGTTATGTGCTGAAACCTGGTTTCAAGATTCCCAAAGAATGGATTCTCCTATCGGCTCCAAGAATTAATGACTTGTATATTCTTGACATGAGCCAAGCTATTACCACGTCTGCACAAGTCACATGTTTTGTCTCAAAAGCCACCGAAAAGGAATCAATCTATTGGCATAGACGAATGGGACACATTCACTTGAGAAAAATGAACTATTTGGTGAAAAATAATCTTGTGAATGGTGTACCAGCGAAGAACTTTCATTTATAAGACGTCTGTGTATCGTGCCAAAAGGGAAAGCAAGCTAGAAAATCTCATCCTGTGAAGAAGATTAACATGGTGAATATGCCTCTGGAACGTCTTCATATGGACCTCTTTGGACCTATGAAACTCAAGACTACCTTTGGTGATTCATATTGCTTAGTAGTTACTGATGACTACTCAAGATTTTCATGGGTAAATATGTTGGCACACAAGAGTGAAGTTCCTGATATCCTCAAGAATCTCCTAATGCTACTTGAAAATTTGTACAATTTGAAGATAAGGAGAATCAGAAGTGACAGTGGCACCAAATTCAAGAATCATGTTATGGATAAGTTCTGTTCTTCTAAAGGCATTTTGCATGAATACAGTTCTCGTTACACTCCACAACAAAATGGTGTCGATGAGAGGAAAAATAGAATTCTAATTGAAACTGCAAGAACTATGTTAGTAGAATCAGAACTTCCTGTTCAATTTTAGGGGGAGCTGTGGCTACTGCATGTTATATGATGAATAGAGTTCTTACGGTGAAGAGGCATGGGAAAACATGTTTCGAGTTGTTACATAAAAGGAAACCGGATGGGTCTTTCTTAGAACCTTTTGGAGCTCCTTGCACTATGATTGATCCACATGGAAAGTTTGGACCAAAGGTTATCGAAGGTTTCTTTCTTGGATATGCTACTCCTAATTTGTAACACCCCGACCGCGTAAAACAACAAACCGCGGCGGAAACGTCGGGGAGTCATGTCACAGAACTATTGTTTCACAACTCATGGAATTTAAAATTTTGTTTTATCAAGTTAAATGTTTACATCGTCTTGGGATAAACAGAAACAACACATAAATAAATTGTCTTTCATGTTTCAAGTCACTAAGGCCTACGTCCATTCCTACGTGAAACATGCATCATATTATCAAGCATTGACTCCTGAAACATATGTGAAAAGAGAGTCAGCATAAAAATGCCGGCGAGTACATAGGTTTTGTGAGTGTGTCAAATTCGTGGCTTTGTATACATATTGCAACACCTCGTCCGACTACAAGAGTCGTTAAGTGAAAACCTCGTATCAAAAGTGTTTGATATTGCAATACAATTAACCAACTAAAACAAGTTGGTTAGAGTTGTGAATACCTTATAGCCATGAATCTTGACCAAAACGTTTCTTTTGTATAAACCTTGTAATAGATTGAATCAAAAAAGAACTCCGTATGGTTTATATCTTTAAGTGAAAATCATTGCGTGACATTGTTCAAAACCATTTGTCCGTGTTATAAATCAATCGTCCGTGTCATAAACCAATTGTCCATGTCATAAACAAATCGTCCATGTTTTTAATTGTGAACACTTTTGATCGTTCTTTAAGGAACACATTCAAACCTGTGTTGACAATACCACAAAAGGGTATCTTTAATAGACCATCGAAGGGTCTCTTTAACTAGACTAACAAATCAACAAATGATTTGTTAATCAGAAACAGTTTCTGTCATTACCCAAACTTCCACCAAATCCAGTGAACAGTCCGATAATGGGATTGTCAGTCCTATGGTACCATAACATACTACTGGCCGGCTCGGCCAAAGCTAATGAATATCATTCGTATTATGGATAACGCATCAACAAGTTGTTCACATTATTGAAATCGTATTGTTTTATATATAAACCATAGACATTGTTTTTGAAAACTTGAGAATCATTTAGCACATATGAGTCACCCCAAAACATTTGCAAAACGTAAAAGAGGGGAACTATGTACTCAATTTGAAAATCATTTTTGTATATGTAAACCACGTATATTGTTTTGAAATTTTGAAAATAATATATGAATCACCCCAAAACATTTGAAAACGTAAAAGAGGGGGGCTATGTACTCACTTGGGATTGCGAAAGTGTTCTTGATCAACGAAATAAACAAAGCTCAAACGTGTCCTAATGTGTCAGATAAATATGTTAGCGTGTCGGGACTACAAACGGGAGATCGGATAGAATGAAGTCTTAAAACCAAACGAGTGTTGGAACTCATGTGCTATGGTTTAACAAACTTAACATTCTGATTTGGAAAGGATCCTAATTGCTTTTGACCCATTATGACTCGTTAAGGTAGTTTACTTTAACGAGTCATTAGCGTAAACGTCTGATCGGATGGTTAAACATGTCCTATGATAAGTCTTAAATGCCCAAGCATGTTTGAAAATGTTAAAACATCAGTTTATTTGTCAAAAATTTGGTTACATGTGTTTAAAATGGATTTATGCACAAAAGGGCATTTTTGTCATCATTTTTTTAGAACATAGAAGTAACTTATCATAACACTAACCAAACGATGTGACCATAAGGTATAACCTCAGTAGGTTATTCCCTATATAACTATGGTCACAAATATGTGTTTGGTAGGATCCTATGATCGACCAAACGGGTCGGATTCGAAAGTCAAAGCGGTGGTCAAGACCGCTCGACTTACGACCCTAAATAAGCACTAAACTAGAAGTGACGAGTTAGACATGTCAAAATATGTCTAACTAAGTTTATAAAACTGATTTGGTATCAAAACTTGGTGTTTTGATACCTGAAAATAGTTTTGTCGTAAAATGCACATCATGCGCATTTTTGACCGAAACTTTGACTCGTCACTTCGACTAGTAAACGTGGTAATCAGAAGGTGAAACCGTTAGGGATTATAACCTTCGTGATTACGATCACGTTTCAAAGTTCAATTGAACTTTGACTTGACCAAATATGATCAAAACCAAAAGTCAATCAGGTTGCCAAACTGTTTGACTTTTAGCTCAAAATAGCTAAAAAAAATTAAAGAACTAGGAAGAGTACTTACTCATGTTGAAGAACACTTTCGGAACTCAAGATAGGAGGCTTCCAAAGGTTGGAAACAAGCTCCAAGAAGGATAGAAAGAAGAACTTCACACTTTGCTTTGAAGTGTTTTGAAGTGGTGTGGAAAAAAATGGAAGAATCATGAGGTATTTATAGTATTTAGGATTAAAAAGGTGATGACAAGTGTTCTCAAGTGTGGATTAGTGTCCTAACATGTGTCAACACCATATTAAGTGTGGCAAAGTGAGTGCTAGGTGTCAAAAATTGGAGATAGATGGCAAACTTGGTGAAGAAGCAAAAATATTTATTATTTGTTTTGACATTTTTGGCCCTTGCACTTGTATTTTCACTTGTTTGCCACTTTTAAACTCTTTAACCTAATATTTAGGTTATATAAAGGTGTTAAGACATGTGAACTTGGATTATGCCCGAAAATGTCATGGATGTCGGTTCGTTCGGTTGTACGGTTACGCATTTCGCAAAAATGCGTAAAACGCTTTAACGAACACGAAAATGATCGAAATTGTGCAACGATTGACATTTTTACATTCTCATCAATAAAATACAATATTTTATTGAATACAAAAAAAATTGGGAATAAAACACAGGGTTCATTGAATACGAAATTGTTTGAAATTGTGCAATGATTGAAAAGGCACAAATGTCACATAATTTCGGAGTGTGGAATTTATCATCGAAAAAGATTGAAGAACTGGGTGAAGTTAAGGTTCAAAGATACACTTAATCAGTAAGAGCTCCGGGTGCTCCTTGGATGTTTGACTATGATGGATTGTTTGACTCCTTTAATCTGCCAACTTTTGATGATGCTTCTGTCGCTGCTCAAATGTTACTGGAAAGTGCTACTGCAGTTGACTCGTCATTAGTACGATCAATTGTTGTTAACCCTCAAGTGTCTACTTCGGTTAACAATCTTGTTCAAAATGAGGAATTTGAAGATGCTGCTGATTATAATGTTTCGCCAGAAGATGATGAGTTCCATGATACAAATGAAGCTACTTCTGGTCTGGTTCCTGGAATTTCAGAAGTCACGTCAAATGTGCAAAATCTAGGGGCGACTGAAGTTCATGCATCTACATCTTCGTCAAATCCAACAAACAAATTAGCTGTTGATCTGAATATCAACAATTTGGGTATAAATTCTCGAGTTCCCGGTGTTGCTGAAACTCGAATTCATAATACCCATCCTCAGCAGAATATTATAGGAGATGTCCAGAGTGGTGTGCAGACACGTAATCAACTAAGGAACAACCAGAATGTTGGTTTGTATTCAGCTATTAGGGAATCTGGGGAACAGAATGATTGGTCTTTTGCCTGCTATGCCTGCCAAGTAGAACTGAAATCTTAGAAGGAGGCAATGAAAGAAGACTCATCGGTTGAAGCAATGCAAGAGAACTTCAGCAGTTTCAGAAGTTAGGCGTGTGGAAATTGGTTGACAGGCCTGACAACTACACAAGAATTGGTACAAGATGGGTTTACAAGTGTAAGAAGGATGACTAAGGTGTTGTTGTAAGAAACAAAGCAAGATTGGTTGTCCAGGGCTTTAATCAGGTAGAAGGCATTGATTACAATGAACTTTATGCACCAGTAGCACGTCTTGAGGCCATAAGAATTTTCTTCGCTTATGCGTCCTACAAGAAGTTTACAGTTTACCAAGTGGATGTGAAGAGTGCATTTCTTCATGGTGTGGTTGAAGAAGAAGTGTATGTTGAACAACTGCCAGGTTTTTGAAGATCTAATCCATCCTGACAAGGTTTGGCTTCTCAGTAAGGCACTGTACGGTCTTCATCAGGCTCCTCAGGCTTGGTATGAAATGTTGTCTTCCTATCTTCTGAAGAATGGTTTTCGACGTGGATTGATCGACTGTACTCTCTTCATCAAGGAAGAAAATGAGGACTTATTGCTGGTACAAGTGTATGTTGATGATATTATTTTTGGGTCTACAAACGAGAGAATGTGCGAAGAATTCGAGCAGGTGATGTAAGAGAAGTTCGGGATGAGCGCAAGTTCATCAATCTAAGGAAGGGATTTTCATCATCAAACCAAGTACGTCGGGGATATTCTCAAATGATTTCAAATGTAAGACTCAAAGCCTTTGGGAACTCCATTAGCTCAAAATAATGGGATTACTCCTGATGGAAGGGGTGAACATGTGGAACCATCTCTTTATCGTGCTATGATTGGATCCCTTATGTATCTTACTACTTCAAGACCCGATATAATGTACCCAACATGTCTTCTAGCTCGCTACCAGTCAAGTCCAAAAGTTTCTCATTTGATGGCTGTGAAAAAGATCTTTTTTTTTTTGAACGGTCGCCCGGAAACTGGTCTCTGGTACCCTAAGGATGATAAGTATGATTTAACAGCATTCAGTGATTCTGATCATGGTGGTTGCAAGATCAATGCAAAATCAACATCAGCAGGATGTCAGTTCTTGGGAAATCACCTAGTCACGTGGCAGTGCAAAAAGCAGACTTGTGTAGCAACATCAACCTGTGATGCTGATTATATTTCAGCTTCTAGTTGCTACTCTCAGGTTCTATGGATCCAACAGCAAATGCGCGGCTACGGTTTTGAATTTCTAACTACTCCTATTTATGTTGACAACAAAGCTGCTTTACAAATCACGCGTATTCATGTACAACAGTCAAAAACCAAACACATTGAGATTAAGTATCATTTCATATGCGATTGTTATGAAAAGAAACTTATCAATGTTGTTAAAATCCACACCGATCACCAGCGTGCCGACCTGTTTACAAAAGCTTTTGAGAATCACGTTTTGATTATCTTCTTTTGGTCAATGGCATCAAGGTGAAACCCGAGTAAATCATCATTGGCTAATCATTTTCGTAAATAGTTTTCTTAAAATCTAAAAACAACAAAAAAGATTTCCATTTTCTCTTAGTTTTATATTTTGGGGGACAAAATTTCAAGAAAAATACAAAAACATGAGAAAATTAAGAAAATACAAAAATGTGTCTTTTACTTAGTTTAGTTTTCATTTATTTACCTTTTGTATTTAAGGGCGAGAAAAATTTTGAAAAATACAAAAACAATAGAAAATTCAAAAATAAAAAATGAGTTTCTTGGAAAGATAAGAGAAGATGATGATACACACCGGTGATCTGTCAAAAACGGACAAAAACATAAAACGAAAATTGATAAGTAGCTTTAGTATTGATGTATTGGTTGGCTCACAATCAGATTAAAATGTGCAAGTTGATATAAATATAACGGGCTGAAAGCCAGGTGGGAACCATTCATTGGCATATGGTCTTGGTACCGAAATTTCGTTTGATAGTATGCCGAGAATCTGAGATATGCGGTCTTTATGCTTGCTTATCATCTGGGCATCACGGTTGAATCTTTTACCGAAAAATAACGGTGACGCAAGTCTAGAACTTCCATGATACCATACATATGTGTAAATACTGCATACGACCATCAATAAGTGATAAACATATCACATTCATCCAAAAATAAGTGATAAAATATCACAGCTTTATGCGGGAGCTAAGTTCGTCTCTTTGTCGGTACGATGGTACTAACCTGTTCACGGACTTACTCCTGTGCCCTTCATGCATCTAAAACTCAAGTTCCTCATCAATGAGTGATTTAATCACATAGGGCTTGTTTTCAATCAAAATAATTGAATATCTCACATCATATACGTCAAAACAGATGATAAGCAGTATACTCACCGGTAAGATTTTCTCTCGTGCATGTCTTGATACAGGAATGTGTCGTGAAGTGGTTGAACACCGGCTAGTAAGTATAAATCATTCATTAAGCATATCTCCTAATCATGATTACATCTGATAAGCTGAGCTTACATGGACAACATACCGATAATCATAGTAGAATCTTATTTATTTAATTTGATGTTTTAAACAAAACTCGTTTTTGGCAAGATTAAAAGCTGGTATGATTCTCTTACCTTGAAACTCTAAAAGGATTGTCTAGTAAATATATAGTTTATTCTTATCTTTTTGTAGTTATTTTATTTTTAATAGTTACTTTTAGTTTACTCTGTTGATAAATTAAAGTATTTTTTATTTAGCCAAAGATGGAAACTTAAAAGTTTTCTCCCAAGATACGCCCTAAAAATCATTTGTTTTGATATCATAACTTCATAAAGTACTTTCTTACAACGGGTAAACTCATCTCAAAGAAAAAAATCTGTTTAACGAGCACTTTTCCTAATTGAACTTGTGATTAGTGTGGATATGTGCAAAGATCTAAATAGGTCAACGAAAAACCTAAGGTCCACGAAGAACTGAAAGTCTAGTTTTGAAAAACTTGGACTCGTACGAATCAGAGATCACTCGTACGAGTGATGGTGCCTGGTATGAATGACCACTGGTGTATTGTACGAATGGCAGTTCTTTGTACGAGCTAAGGTTCTTCATACGAGTATCATGATGTGGTATAAATGATGATGAAGTTCTTTGGTACAACTTTACTTTCACCTAGCTCACGTCATCCTTTCACCTCTCTTTAAAGTTGTTTCTGATATCCTTAAGGTATAATTTGACAATGGTGACATAACTTGAAGATGAACAATTTGAACATTATCTAACTATGTGACATTGTCTGACATGAACAACAAACTTTAAGCGAAAAATCTTTAGCGAAAAACAAGTTCTTCATGCATAAGCTTCACTTGAAGTTCTGTGTGCGAACAGTTAACTTTGCTTTGTACGAGTGAACGATCACTTGCACGAGTAACATGTCGCTTGTACGAGCCAGTTACTTGTACGAGTAAATCACTTGTTTTTCTAAGTCAGGTGTTTGTACAAATCACTTGTTCTTCGTACGAATAAATTGTTATTCGTATGAATCAGTAAGTCTTCGTCCAGGGAATACATACATACAAAAAATCTGGAATAAAACTTTTTGTGTATATTCCCTAATGAATTTATGTTCTTACCCTTATCTTTTGTGTATGGAATGGAATAAAAGGAACATAAAAGAAAACCCACAACGAAGAAAACTGACAAGACATAAGTGGAAATTATGTCAGAACCAAGACATAACATGGTGGCCTACTTAGATCCGGAAGACAAATTTGCTGAGTACAACGGTATAATGAAGTTTTTGCGCGACTCAAGGATAAATTATGCTATCACGCACAAGACTACAATATACAAGATGTTGATCAAGGAATTTTGGGATTCAGCTAAAGTTGCTGAAGTGAATGGGCAGGAAATTATCCGCGGGAGAGTAAATGACTTGAACGTAGATGTCTCTGTTGAAATCATAAACTCAGTATTACAATTTGGTGATGATCCTGAAGCTCCATTCTCAGTTACGTTGAATTGTCAACATGGATGTTTGCTTTGAATGAAATGTGTTGGAGATTTTCTCGTAGGACAACTTAACAAAGCATGGTTGCCACTCCGATAGAAGTTCTTTCTACATGTTCTAATTCATTGTTTAAGCAACAGACGAAGTGGTTATAACATGGCGATTAACAACTTGGTTGGAATGATGATAGCTTTCACATTGAATAAACCGTTAGTGTTTCAAAGTATATTTTTGCAAACATGAAGGAAAACCGAGAAGAACCGGATATGATGGAAACAAGTTTTGGATGTTCCTCGTTTTCTCCAAATAATCTTAAATGTGCAACATCCGAATCTTCCGAAGAACGACAACGATGTTCTAAAAGTTGAGATCATGATGGAACATTCGTTGAAGATTTTTAGAGGTGTAGCAGCAAAACGTTACAAGGAAAGCACGCCTCCTCGTAAATTGTTTAGTTTTCTGGCAAATGATAAATATGTTGCACCAGAAAACGATAAGTGGCGCCATGATGACAGTGAGTCAGATAAAGAAGAACCAATTTTGAAAAGGATGATCAAAGATAAGTTTGGTCGTCAAAAGGGAAAAGGTGATGATGATGACGATGATAATGATGGTAATGGTGGTGCAAGTGATGTAGGTATTGCAAGTGGTGACAAGGGAAGAAAGAAACTAAGCAGAAAGACTATGGAAACATCGTCAGCACGACCTGAAATCACACAACCTACAGCCTCACATCAAGAAACTATACTGGAACCAGTTGCAGAAGTCCAGTATACCTTTAGAACGGAGGAGGTTGAACCTGTAATGACGGAACCCACTACAATCTCTGAAACACAACCTTCAAATACCACAACAGCCGAAACACCTTCGGCTGAAGATACTCCAGTTCAATCACAATCAATTACTTCATCAGTTCAACAATCCCAGTCCATAACTCATCAACAAAATACAAAACAAAGCAGTCGTTTATTCTCTGAAATGGAACAAGATGAGAAAGTGGATATTCTGTTCTCTCAGTTGCAAGCTACGGAAATCTAGATTAAAAAGCATTCAGAGTTTATGTCTTCAAATCGGAACACAGTTGGAGATAAATTCTTTGAAAGAGACCGTTAGAAAACAGGATTATGAAATTGCGTAGTTAAGAAAAGAAAATGAGCGACTAAAGGTTGGAGATGCTGAAACAGCAACTCAGCTACAACAGATGAGAGCAGCTGATAACCCTCGGGAATTGAGTTGAATAGGCTGAAAGAACGTAGTGCAGCTGTTCAACGATCTGCCGATACATTAATGGCTAAGCCTAACGACTTAAGAGAATGTATCATTCTCGTAATGCTACACTGGTTGAAAGCTTTAATGGTATTAAAGACGTGTTTGAAATGAGCAGAAAGTGAGTAAACATTCTGTGGAATGAAAGATGCAAAGCACAGGAGATCAAACGTAAACGTGATCGGGATAATGAAGACCCTGGCAATCCTGATGCTTCAGCCTCATCCTCGCAACCAAAAGATTCTTCTTCAACTCCAGTGCTAGAGTCTAATGTACAGCAGATCGTGACCGATCCAGTTACCTCCAGTGACACTCAAGAGGAAACAGGAAAGGTTTGATGTTTATGGAAAGTATTGAAGACCGGATTATCAATCAACGTCGGATTGAAGATCTTTAGGGGAAGTTTGTTGATACAATAGGCAATTCGGAACGAAGACCGAAGACCAAGAAACAGCCAAGGGGGAGTTTGTTGATACACTTTTATGTCTGTCACTTGTTCTTAGTTACGTCTGTAATTGTACGGTCTTTGTTTAGTGTGTCTGTATAGTTTGGTCGTGTTGACCAAATCAAGATATCCTCCTATCTTGATTTAGTACGATGATTAGTTTGTCTATGTTGTAAAACAGTTGCATGTGTGCATACCGTTGAGTCTTGTGTACGTCATATCTGTGGCACGTTCTCCAAAGAACACTCCAAGTACGAATGAGAGATGCTTCGTACGAGCGAGATGTTTCTCGTACGAGCCATATATCAGTCGTACGAGTGGACATTTCAACCAAGCACCTTGCTTGATTCGTACGAGCCAGTTCATGTTCGTACGAGCCATTGGTCGTTCGTACGAGCATCCTTGGAGAATGTTCTTCGTGACTGATAGTGTTTCGTACAATCAGTAACATTCTTCGTATTGTTGCTAGGTGTGGGCACTATATAAACAGACATGCACTTCTCAATAGGAAGTGGGCCAGTAGACAAGTTAGACACTAGAGAGAGACACTGAAGCACAAGAGCACAAAGAGTATATCCTAAGTCTGTATGAATATTGTTTGTATGTGTTTGTACTAGTTCTCTTCTATTAATCAAGATAGTGAATCTTTGGTTATCTTGTGTTTCTTACTTTTCTTTGGTTTGCATACTTACGAGGTTTACGTACTCGTATGTGTGTTGTATAAACAGGGAAGTAGGTTAATCTTGATCCTCCAAGTGGACCTACATTATTCAAAATGTATAATGTGTAGGGAAACAATTATATTGATAGGTTAAAGAAATACAAATTACAGATAGTTTATTATTATATTTTTTTTAGTTATATTATGTATAATTTAACTTGTTGTATAGATTTTATAATTAATAAATCAATACTAACATTTTTAAATGTATGACAAGAAGTTTGAAGATACAATGTACAAAAAAAATTAAAATTATAGTACCAACATAACTTAACAAAGTAATCTAATCATAAACACAATTTTAATCTTTTTTAACTAGGAAAAATTTTATTTTGCATAACATGTTTTTCAACCTTTTTTAAGAAACTTTTAATTTTTTAAAATGGTAAAACATGACAAGTATAAAGTGTTTTTAGGAGAGGAATATGAGAACTGAGAGAAAGGTGTGTTTAGCCTAAGCGAGATAACATAAGTATATAACTCAAACTAATTAAAACCTTACTTAGATTTCGGTTTTGAGACGTTAAAAAATTATCTTTTGGGTAGTACTTCTAGCCTAGTCTCCTCTTGTAATACGAGCTTCATCGTCTGTTAGAGTCAACATACTTGTTCTAATGTAATCCATCATCTGGTTAATAGTCCATGCACTTATATTCTTCATAATCAGCATTGGTAATTGCTCAACCGGGATCCCATTTACATGCGACACTATATTACTTTTAGATCTCGTTAACACATTATCACCCTCTTCCAACTTTGGTTCCATCCCACGAGTGTTTTGAATATGGTTGGTTAAATAAGGACACACAAATCCGATCAAAAAAATTGTTGATGTGGAAATGAGAAGTCAAAACTTCAATAAGTAACGTTTTTAGTAACCAAATTATACTTCCCACCAAGACACAAACCCAAATCCTAGTTACATATAGGCAAACCTTCTTCCCTTTTGGCACCTATATGACCATTTATATAGTAAGCAGGTGTCACACACCCTTCTGAAGGCGGAAACACGAGGAGTGACCACGACAGGTTTTCAAGCATCCGATAAGAAAATGTTTTATATGATTATTCATTAACGATACCGATATTTAAAAGTTTTACAAACCATAACAATATACTTTGTTTACATGCCCCAAATATAAAACACCGTGTTCAAAGACACTTGACCAAAAAATATACCGTTTATAAGGATTCAAGGATTTGTCAAATATATCTCATATGCGATGAAATACACTAGTCAAAACCCACAAAAGGTATCATCCAAGATGCATGCAACTTCCAAAAGCCGTGAACCAGAGTTCACTTACCTGAAAAACATGCTTAAAATGTCATCATAATGTTGGTGAGATCATAGGTTTAAATGACACAAATGTAACCGAAATCATTTGATAAAGGTTTCGTATCCATAGTCTAATGAAAATCTCAATAGTCAAATCATGGTCTTGCAAAACCATGATGCATGTACCGATATAAGATCGTAACTAAACCATAACGATATTGCCTCGCCACATCGTACACTATGACGACATCTAACAAATTCAGACACAATTGCACTTCCACAGGGTCACGACCAACTAGGAGCGGGGCTCGTTACACCCAATAGATCTATTCGAATGGAATGTGGTCATTACCATGACTAATAACTACTAAACTGAAATAATACCACAATGACTTCCAAGCGCAAAACCATCCAACTTATGTGCTCACCATTGACCCTAATGGATTTCATCCCCAGCTATCATACCCTGTAACCAAGCATGAATTTCGCCCGATTTAAATAAACATTTAAATAAAGTAAAAGGGGTCGTGAAAACTTAAAATTACATTCCGCGCGAATTCTAGCAAAACGTAAAGTATCCAAAAATAAATCCACCACCTACATGTGTCCTAAATTAATAAAACACTAGGCCTAAACATGTGTCTACCCAACAAGTCGTTCACCAAACTTGTTTAGACAACCGAGATTTTAACCTTTTTTAAAAGCGTTAAACATTACGACCCGTTGGTGGGTGAATATCCAAATATTCGTATATATATATATATGTATATATATGTGTGTGTGTGTGGTATATACATATATTATCACAAATATCTAATATCACACATTGTCACATAATACCGGGACTTAGTTCCAGGACCACAAATACGACCAAATAAATATATATTTGACAAACAAAATACCATATTTACTTACGTGGAACGACGTCCACAAAACTTTCCAACAAATATATATTTTACCACCAAAATACTATATTTATTCACGTGGAACGACATCCACAAAACCTTCCGATAAATATATATTTTACGACCAAAATACTATAATTATTCACGTGGAACAACGTCAAAAAACATGTAATCGAACTCGACCATATATATATGTATATTCTTGAAATAAACATACGTTTCCAAACACAATAAATAGTCGTAAATAATATCTTAAATATAATTTATATATTTATCGAAAACCCATTCATTGACACAAAACATTTTGCTCATATTTTGTATACACATATTCACATACATACATACGTTTATATGAAATAAGCATTAACCATCCACGTTCGTTCACATACATATATATATTATGAACAAACACTTTACCACGTAAACATGTTCCACATATACCACGTATATATCCGATCTTGCAGGAACATGTAGTACATAACACATACATAACATGAACCCCCGTCTACGTTCACTAAAACTCGTTAAAATATACACACACAAATACTTCCATAACAAAACACATAGGCATTTTTGCTTAGCATGCGACCTATGTAACTCATGTAACCTATCTGAATCACATATAGATCACACTTAGAAAAATTATTTCTTGGTGCATATTTTGTATGTCCGCCATTGTGCGAATAGGCTAGATAGAGTGTGTGTTGAATATTGTATAGTTTAGTGACAAAAATGAACACATGACACGATGGTGAGGAGAAGATCACCTTCGTACAAAGGTAACTACCTTCGTACGGAAGTAAACAAGTTCGCACGAAGGTCTCCTCCGCACCAAACCGTGTGCCTATATATAGTGTTGTGTGTTCATTAGTTGTTAAGTTCTGGAGTTGCTAAAGGGGAAATGCTCCAATTTCACCAGCTTGTAAAGATGTATACTCTTTTGGTATGAAGGAGTCATTCGACTTCTGCTTCTACTCCGTTCTTAATAACATTCTACTGAATTAACACTATCCCGCCCAAACTTCCGTCTTGAACTGCCGGAACCTGGACTTTCAAGTAGTATTAAAGCTATGGTACCAATTCAATCGATCTAATAGTTGATTGAATGACCTACGTTCATGAATTATGGACATTTAGGGGTTTTAGACCCAAATCATCAAATAAACAGACAATCTACAGAAAAAAATAAAATTGAAACAATACGATTGTTTAGAAATGAATTTCGACCATGTATGTAAAAGAATCATCATGAAAGTCAAAGAAATAAAGTTTTTAGATCTATCTGACATTAATTGTCTCAGAGCTGATTTAGCTGTTGGTTGTTCGGGTGTTGTTTGAGTTTGTGGAGATTTTTGATGTTGTGTAGATATTGGTTGTGGTGGAGTTTGATGTAAGGGTGTGATATGTTGTGGTGATGGATGTGGTGGTGTTGGTGGTTGTTGTGGTGGTGAAGAAATGTGAATAAGTGATGTATGTGGTTATTCAACACTTTCAGTCTCTGATGTCTTTCTCCTCATGTATTTCCTTCTGTCTTTTTTTTACAGCCAGTAGTCTTTTTCTAAACATCAGGCTTACTTTTAACTCTTCGTGCCTTCTTAATTGGCCTTTCAGTTTCAGAATCATTATCAGATGGAATATACACGTCATCGTCATCTCCAACCACTTTTTCTTCTTGATCTGAGCCAACCTTTCAGCTTTTTCAACTCTGTCAAATGTATCTTCAGAATCTTCATCGTTATCACCACCTGCACCTTCCTTTTCTCTATCTGAGGTAGCAGAAAATACCTCGTCCTCAACATTCGCTTCGGCTTCAACATGTTGCTCAATAATTTGCTCAATTTCTACTTCCTCATCAGTAGTTTCATCTCTGAGGATTGTTTCTCTCTTTCTTTTCTGAGTTTTGGCTTTTGGAGTACTTTGTTTCTTAGCACTTTCTTTCTCGTACCACACACCTCTCTTAGGCTCATAAACATCCATCTAAGCAGCCTCATAATCAGATTCACTGCCTTCATTTCTCCATTTATCCTTCGGAGGTGCTTTGTATCTCTTATCTTTAAATCTTCCAAAGAACTTTCTGGCCAACGGCTCTGTAGACTGCTTTAGCTACTGGTTCAATTTCACCAAAGATTGCCCTGTCATGTGATATAGCGGCAGCACATCATTCTTTTTTTGACTAAGTTGGGAAATTGGTCATCCAACGTCATTTGCACAAATCTGGGGTATTGCAAGAACTTTTCTTTGTCAATGTTCAACTTCATCTGCTCGAATATCATCTTGGTGAAGTTGTAGGGCTTGTTCAGTGCAAGTGCAACGATCATGCAGATTTGATAATCAACTATAGCATCACCTCCCCCTTTCCTGTGGCTTAATGCAGATATCAAAGAATGTACAAAAAGCTTGTAAGGCCTTCCAAGATAAGCTTTATTGAACTATGTATTGACATGCCCCTTATAGCCCATTATGCAAAAGCATCCTTTGCACATACGTTCAATATACATCATTGGATCTTCGTCTTTATCTTTAAAATCTAACACTCTGTGAATCAGGACTTCAGTAATGTACACTTCTTTATCTTCATTACCAATCCACACAAAAGATCTTAAAGCTTTCTTCTTTGGTACATACTTTGCGTCCTCTCAGAACTTCTCTATGTGTGAGCGATAGGCCTTGTGAGGCTCTATAAGTGCTTTAACAATCGGTAACTCGCTTATAAACTTTAATATTGACTTGAAAGGAGCAATTTCTGGAATACTCTCATCAAGATCACAACAGATGTTGTGTTGCTTGTCGAAGTTCGATTTCTTTCCTACACAAACACAAACACGAAAACACTTAGAATTTTTTTTTCAAAAAATATGTTTTACCTTCGTTCAAAGGTAACTAGTGCACATTTAACCTTTACCTTCGTGCGAAAGTATAAATTTTGCACTTTATCTTCGTGCGAAGGTAAGTTATCTTTGTGCGAAGGTAACCTTATACACACTTCATAATTTTTCCTCGATTTTCATGAAATTGATGTTACTAAAACATCCTGAAAGTGCCGATTTTCATAATGGTATGCTTAATTTTAATTTTGGCCCATTAGATTGTCCTATATCTATGTTTTATGCTCGTTTTACCGAAAACAATGATTTTAAGTTCAATTCGAGTTCAATTCAGTCCAAACTACCTTAGGCATTATTCATGGTGTGCCAATCGACCATTACTAGATAAGAAATTTCGGCTAGATTTCGTTAATCATTTTGCAATTTTATCTTCACTCAGAGTAGATGAACAATAAACATATGTATTATCTTCATGCGAAGATAATATATATAGTCATGTTATCTTTATGCGAAGATAATATATATAGACATGTTATCTTCATGCGAGGATAGTTATCTTCGTGCAAAGATAACTTCTTTAAGCGAAGATAAAACTGATTTTTAATATTTTGTCCATTTTAACCAGTTTTAACAATCCACTCAGTCGATCAAGTCCAAGTTAATGACCCTGGTTAACTGATTTGTCTACCAAGTCCAAGTTAATGACCTTGTTTAAACACTTTGTGATCAAATGATGTTTTAGACAATGTAAAGTTTCAAGTTAATGAACTTTTAATCTTTTCAAAACATTTTATCAATACAGATAAGCTCCCAACCCGTTGTCCTCCGGTATTCTCAGCATTCAGCATCTCTGGATTTTGAAGATTCGATTTCCATCATTGGTAGTCAAAACTAAGGTAGAAATAAAATCTTTTTGGTTATTCCAAAATCTTTTTGGGCTTTTCTCAAATAAGATGTAATAAACTATGTACAAACATGTTTACAGACATATATTTGTGAGTTTGTGTTAGAGGATCATATCAGTTTTGAGACATATCACTAGACCATTGACCTTTACTAAACAAATACACTTAGATTGTCAGTATACTTGTCCACATAAACCTCTATACATTTCTCAATTGTTCCGAGATACATTTAGGTAATTTTAGGAACTTGACTTAACCGTGTTTTCCACCTCAGACATACTCCTGTATCAAGATTCCCTAGATTTCATCTTACAGGTGAATATATCTAACTGATACCTGTATCAGGGTACACTTTAAAACCTTTCAATGACGCAAACGCCAGGAATATGCGGATTGCTTCTAGTCTTGCAACCGGAGCATAAACCTTTGTATAATCAATGCCTTCTTGCTGATGAAAACCTGTGATAACCAATCGAGCTTTAGTGTGCATAATTACCCCTCGATCATCTCTTTTGCACTTGAAGACCCATTTAGTAGCAATAGCTTTGTGATTAGCCGGTAGGTCAACAAGCTTCCAGACACCAAACATTTTGAATTGTTGCAGCTCCTCCTGCATTGCATTTATCCAACTATCATCGGCAAATTCTTCCTTATTCGATTTCGGCTCAATCTGCGAAATAAAACAACGATGTAAGCATATATCTTGAGTTGGTGCAATTTTGGTATAAAAACAACTAAGATCCTTGTTGATCTAATTGTGCGTTTTAACGCCAGCTTACAACTCTCTAATAATATTCTCTGAAGGGTGGTAAGACAAATTTCTCGGCATTACTTCATTAGGAATAGTTACTTCGCTGTCCAAATTTGTATTGTTTTTTCAGCAACCTTAGTACTCGTGGAAGCTTCATTCTTAGAGCTAGGACCTGCAAATTGATTTAACAAACTTGTTATCTGCTTAGAACCTTCATCAAAGCTAGATTCACCATCTTGATCATATGTCAGCCCAGTATCTGAATCAGAATCATCAGATTAGTCAAAAGTGGGCTCTGTGGCATTCACTATTGGTATGACAACGGGTTTTGTTTGAGTTGTGCTCGGACCTGTTCCAGAATCATTTGTGCCAATAGATGGTTGAGTAACCACTATCGGTCTTGGAACTTGTTCTTGATTAGACGCTTGTTGTTGTTGATATAAAAACACAAGTTCCTCTTCATTTGGTTCTTTTGGCAGATCGAAAGAATTCCATAAACTCTTGTAGTTGAACATCCAGGATACATCAGGCTTTTGAGTAGGCATTGTATACTTCTGACAATCAACATGTTGAGCAAGAATAACTCGATTTAGACTTGGCAAATATACTCTTCTCAACAGACTTACATGTCCTATGAAAAATCCCTCCAAAGATCTGGCACCAAATTTACCATCCGGGTCCATGACCGTAATGGAGATCCAAATGGTTCCAAAAACTCTAAGTTCGGCTTTCGTTGGTTAAGCAGTTCGAAACATGTCTTCTTATGTGCCTTGATGGTTAAAGCCCTGTTCAACGTGTAACATGTAGAGGCAACGGCTTCGCTCTAGAAACTAACAAGTAACTTTGAATCAGCGAGCAACGTGCGTGCAGTTTCAATAAGAGTTCGATTCTTATGTTCAGCTACACCATTTTGTTGTGGAGTATAAGGGCGTTGAATTCATGAAGAATACCTTTTTCGTTATAGAATTTGAGCATTCGATTATTTTTTAACTCAATACCATTATCACTTCGTATTCATTTTCTTTTGTGGCAAAACATTGTGCCAACTTCGATGTAGTGGATGCGACACTCATGTCTAGAACATAAAGATCATTCTCTCGTGACGCATGCATGAGAATCCACTCCACAGGAATTTTGAATCCTGGCTTCAGAATTAAGCATTCTTTATCATTGAAGTGAGTTGTAAACTTCTTATCACAAATCTGTGGAATGCTTAGTAAATTGTTCTCCAATTTAGCAATGTAGTTCACTTTGTCGAACGAGACCACTCCACTGGAAAGTTTTCCTTCTCCAACAATCCTCCACCTTGATTTCCAGCGAACCCTACATAGCCTCCACGAATAGACTTAACATCATAGAGTAAGGCCCGCATTCCTGTCATGTGACGAGAAGCTCCACTGTCTATTATCTATTTTGATATGATTGACCTCGGGAACTCCTTCACATGTAAATAAGAGATTACTTAAACAGTGAACCCAAGCCTTCTAGGTCTTGAGTGGGTTCGGAATATCAAACGTTGGAACTTTGACATTAATATCCTGTTTACCTTTAGATTTAACAGGTGTTTTGATTTCTACATAAAATGTTTTGGTTTTAACCACCCAAGTTTGTGTTTTTAGAATTGCTTTTTCCGAATAAAATTTTGAATCCTTTTGTTCGGTTTTGGTTGAAGTGTCACTAATTTCAAATTTTGAAACATTTAGAATTATTGGTTTCACAATTTTGTTGGATTCATTATTTCTTTTTAAGATCTGTTTTGGAACAAACTCAGGTTTCCTTTGTCTCACATTTTCTGTGGATTTCTTTGCGTTGTAAACAAATTTTGAGTTGCTTCGAGTACAATCTTGAGCAATATGCCCAACTTTGTTACATTTCCAACATGTTCTACTGTCACAATCAGTAGATGAACTAAACTTCTGCTCACGACGTTTTTTTCTACATGGAACTCGTCGTTTGATTGTTCCTTTCCTAACCTTTCTTTTTCACTTACCATGCTTGATCCAAACACAAAGTTTACTCTCTTTTGAAATTTTGATTTTTGAAACTTATCATTTTTCTTCTTAACATACCCCAACCCTTTACACTTGTTTTCAGGATAACTTTTACCTTTGCAGTCATTTTAACAAAAGCTTTTGGGTTTAGAGTAGTAAGACTTGTTCAAATTTTCCACTTCAGAAAGATTGATTTCTGTTAGCTTAAACACTTGTTCTGATTTCTCAAGATTCACATTCTGAATTGGAAATTCTTGATCAGAATATAGTTTGTCCGATCCTTTCATGGTATAAGCAACCAATGTAGAATCATCATCCGAACTAGAATCTGATTTATCAAGATAATTCTTGTGAAAGCTCTCCTCATTTTCAGACAGTGAACTTGAACTAGTTTTCTCCAAATTAACTCAACACTTTCATACTCTGTGCTATTACTTTCACTTCCCAAAACCTTTTCAACCACTATTTTAACTATATCAGGTTCAAAAGTCATTGTCTGATTTAGTGTATGTTACATCATGTTCTCAGGCAACTCATTTTTCTTTTCAGTTTTCAAATTTAGATTGAGCGCCTTTTCTACCCCTGATGGTTTCTTTCTAGCATAGCTTTCCCACATGGGTGGTGGAATACGATTTAACCAACACTTTTGTTCTTACCGTTCTTATCATTTTCTTCCTTTTCAATTTTCGAAGAATATGATCAATGACATATGAACGGGTGGAATAACTGATTAACGATTTGTTAACCCTTTCCGTTTCGATTTTTATTTTTTCAAGCTCACTTTTAAGTTCAGCAATTTTGTTTAGATGAATGTTAATTGCCATTTGTTTGTCCATAAGAGTTGATTTAAGCATCGATAAAGTTGCACTATCTTCACTGTTAACCTTTTCATATTGTTTAATTGCTTTAGATAATTTGTCATAAGCTTGTGTAGTTTCGTTATAATCACTTGACAAATTATCTGAAAGTTTTTTCAATTCAGAATAGTTTTTATCTTTCTCGACACATTCCTTACAAGGTTCTTGGCGTCTCATGCATGGTTTTTCAACCTCAACAACCTGAATTTTAACAACCTCCCTTACCGAATCTTTGACAAATTCAGTCACAGACTCTTCCTTGACTTCATTAGAAACTACCTCTTTAAGGTTTGCCATCATTGCTTTGTTTGCAATCTCCGTCAAATTCTCGGCATTCATCTCTTTTTCCACATCTATCAATTCCACACATTCAGACTTTCATTCTTCTTTTGCTAGCACTTGATAACTTGAATCAAAATATCCTGTAAAAAATGGAAACAGATTAGGCGGAATCAGAATTCTAAAAGCATTATGCAATATATTCTCTTCTTCAGCATGTTGTTCATGAATATATCCTTCAAGAACAGCTTACTCAATAGCTTCATTGAATACTGCTTCAGAATAATCTTCTGTTTCAGGTTCAGGCTCTTCGATTATCTCTGCGAGAAGTGCGAGACTTTCATTTTTAGAAATGTACTTGCTCTAGTTAAATCCATTGTCTTGTTGGGCGACTATTAGAGCTTTGTCTTTAGCATTAGATGAACCGTCTTCTATTTGAATCATCCTTGAATTTGATTGTGGTGGTGATGGCTTATGATAGATAGCTTTCTTGTAGTAATCATCACCAAAAGGACTTTGAATACTGTTGACTTCTCGGTTAGTACATTCCCGTTTGAAATGTCCTTTCTCTCTACATCTGAAACAAGTGACTTTTGATTTGTCGAATCCAAGTTTCCCATCCAAACCTCTCAAACTATTTCTGCCTGTAATCTCCATAAATTTATGAGCTTTTCGAACTATAGAAGCCATGCACCATTTGATGTCAATAAGCTCCAATTCTTCTGAATCTATTTGATCATAATCTTCCTTGGTCATATCTGGATTTCCTATCTTCCCAGCAACCAGGCTTTTGTAAGATTAAAGAACAAATGCGAGCAACAACATGTGCTGCTTGGAAGCATGTTCATTAAAATCTTATGCATTTTGGAGATTCACAGCTATATTACACTGTAAAATCCTGAGGTGTTTTGGATGTATTTGGTTCAAAGCTAGAAAATGATTGAAAACCGGATTGATTGGAAGATGGGCTTGCAGAACTATCAGCACTGAAGGCAGTTTGTACTTTCGGACTTTGAGTACCAATATAACTACCATTAAAGTAAAGATTTACATCTTGTTGCATTTGATCACCTTTTGATTTGGCCATCTTCTACATTTCTAGTTCATGACCTTCGAGCTTTTCTATGAACTTTGAAAGACTGTAACCACTATACTGTGCACCATTTTTCAGAATTATCAAGTACATAGTCCACTCTCCCTCAGGCAAAGCGTCTGCCAACTTGTCAACTAACTCCTCATTTGTTTTCTGAATTCTCAACCTCATCATTTGAACAACTAAGTGACAGCAACGCTCGATCAACTACTTCATAGTTTCGCCTTTCAAAAGTTGAAAATGTCGAACTGTTTTCTAAGCGGTGCCTTTTTGCTCTTCCTTATTTGTGAACTTCCCTTGAACTTCAACCTTAATGCATTCCATAATGTGTGACAAATGGCAAATAACCGGTAGATTCGTACAATCTAATCACTATTTGTAATACATAATCTCATGCATTTTATCGTTATTTGATTAACTGAGTCTTAAGTCATATCACAAGTATTAGGACAAGTAAATCAGATTATAACATATACTGGTTTCCGGTACGACGCAGAACAAACCAAACAATTCTCTAAAAGTGTTGGTAGAAAGTGTCGGGTGCACTATTCGCGTTTGCACTATTCATGTCAGCAAAACCGCTAAAACGAAACAGAACAACGAATAACGGCATGCTAATGCCATAACTGAGTCCATATATATATATAATATATATACATATATATATATATATATATATATATATATAAACACTGATGTGGGAACCCTATTTCAAAAATACATAACTTTCCGGTACAACGCCTAAATTACAAAATTGTCAGTTTCGACCAAAAAGGCGACAATTCTAGTTTGTCTGCAATATTAATTTGGTATTTTACAGAATTATAACAAAACAATGGTGAACACCCCAAAACAATATGAGAATAGCATAAATACATAAAAGACATCGTTTCCGGTCATACGGCAAACAGTGCACAACTAGACCGGAAAGCGATCATTTGTCGAACCGATGAAAATTTTAATTGTCGATAGCGTCATGCATCACTCTAGAGAACTAGTTAAGCCTCATTTGGGCCTCGAAGTCTTTTCAACTATCTTGAGGTCACGGAAACACAACTTCCGGAAAGGTTCGACGGCGAAATATATAATTGTCGATATCGAGCGAACAACTAGACGGAAAGCTTTTCGACCATTCTAACTCAACATATATTCGGCTAGCGAACTATTTAAGCATATTCTAGATCGGAAGTGCTCTAAATAAACGCCATGACACTTGTGGTTGTCAAAAACCAAAGCTTCCGGTACGAAATAATAAAGTTTGCATATTAGCCGATATTGTGCCGATGAGCGAACTAGTGACGTTTTCATTATCCGAAACTTATACCAATTAGTAAAGAGGACTAATTAACATGGATTAACACCCTAAACCCTAATTACTTGCTAATGATACAAGATCAACTTCTAATCATCATACTTAAGTTAATTACCTAAATGTCTAACAAAATAACACAAGTTATAAAAAATGTTACACTTAACCCCCCCACCCCTTTCATTTTGGCGGATTCAAGTGGGTCCCACACCCACTTGATGAGTCTTGAAGATGTGCAAATTCTAAGCATGGTTAAAGATCTTATGTGATGTTGAAAGATAGCAAAATATATACAAGATTTACACCATATCTTCCATCATTTTTCACAAAAAAAAAAAACAAGTAAACAAGCTTCCCTCTCTCCCTCTTCTCCCATTGCTCAAACCACCACCACTAGACCACCACATTTTCACCACTAAACACCCCATTTTATACACTTTAAAGCCACTACAAGATTATCCAAACTGCTTGCAAGGATGGAAGATCATTAGGGCTTTCTTGGAGCTTTATCTTCTTCCTAAATCTTCACTAATCTTGTGCAACTTTGTAAATAAATTTCTTTGTATTTAAGCTTCATACAATGTCTAGTTTATGGAGGTACAAGTTGATCATCTTGAAAGTAAAGAAAATACAACTTAAAAACCCTAAACCTCACCTTAAAATAACACTAAATATAGCTATTATGTGTTGATTATGTGCTTATTTGTTAACCAGTGAGCATGATGATGTTGATTATGATAAAGTAAGGTGTTTAAGTAGATGATCTTGTATGAATAATAATATAAGTGATGATTTAAACATAGTGATATTTAAATCTAAACAAGATCATCAACCTCATAATCCATGAAGATTACTACAACTTAAAAAAATGATTTACTACACATGTGTGGTTTTGATAATGAATAAACACCATGATTTAGAGTATAATCATCTTAAAAACTGTAGTAAACAAAGGAGGTTAAAGTGGAAATAATGATATGAAAGAATAACTAAAAATGGTGACCTAAAGGATCTAATAAAAATATAAAGATCTCATTATTTTTAAGAAAAGTAGTGAAAATATATTTACAAAGATCATGGAAGATGAGGTGCGTTAGTTGTAAACAAGGTGGTATGTAATCTAAAGTTGATAATTGAGCTTGATTATGGGTTTAAACATGGTTTAAATATGTTTTTAAAACGTGAAAAACGTCATAGTTTAGGGGAAACTATGGCGAAATTTTCTAAAAATCTAACCACGATTAAAGTATAATTAACGGGGTGATTTACGGGACTAAACGCGATTAGTGACCTAAACCGTCGTTAAGGAAGTTTTAATGACAAAGGTTAACCCCTAACCACCCAAGAGTTTAACAAGTGTATATATATATTGTTACAAGTTCAAAATAAGAAATTCTTACATATATATGTAAATACTTGTGGAAATAAAAACATATGTATATGCATATTTTGTCACCAAAAGTTATGTGTAATACATGTGTATGTATCTAGAAGTTTAGGGTATATACCACAAAATACGCAACTTATATAAATACTACAAACACTTGAAAGAATTACCAAGTGTAGGTGACACAAAGCACGTACACTTTTACAATATGTCGAAATAACGATCAGACAAACGGAGTAATGTGGACGATGGGCGAAGGTACACAATACACCGTCGCGTCATTGTCCAACGAACAAATCGCCAACACGAAGAGTTACTACGACGATGGGCGATTTTCGACGCGAGAAAGGATATATTAAACGACAACGACGTCATGTCTAAACTTATATGTTTTAGACACTTAACGTATATATATGTTAACGATGTCAAAATTCGGAAAGCCAAAAGTATAAGAATTTACTAAGTGGTTTTCTAAAAGTATATAAATATATACTTAAAAATTAATACTTAGTAAAATTTATATGTGTAAGACTTATAAATATTTGGACTCTTGGAAATGAATTGGGCTAGGCTCATTATATAAAAGACATGGGCAAGGCCCAACTACATAAAACATGTAATAACATGGGCTAAGCCCAAAAACATATAATTTCATGGACTAGGCCCAAACATATAATTTCGTGGGCTAGGCCTAAACACATAAATTACATGGGCTAGGCCCAATCACCTAAAGACAAGGGCTAGGCCCAATGACATAAATTACATGGACTAGGCCTAATCATAGAAAGACATGGGCTAGGCCCAATGACATAAATTACATGGGCTAGGCCCAATCACATAAAGACATGGGCTAGGCCCAATGACATAAATTACATGGGCTAGGCCCAATCACATGAAGACATGGGCTACTCCCAATGACACGCGTGCAAGGCACGAGGACATGTGAAGGGCGAGGCCCATTCACACACGATCTAAAAATTATATATATATATATATATATATGTGTGTGTGTGTATGTATAAAAATATCAATCAAACAAACGAACTACCAACACTATGATAACATTAAGAGTTGTTCTAATGTGATAAATACATACATAATAAGAATTCAAGATGAACAACTAGTACGAGGTCCAACGAGATCTAGGTGTCTAAGGAAGTTAATACACATGTAGGTTACACACGTGTACGGACACCGAACTTTGATAAGTACTACATACGGAACGCAAAGCTGTGAGTTCATGTCGCTCCTTTCAATTATTTCAAAGTTCTGTTTTAAAACTATCGAGGGGAAATACATGTCATAACAAACAGTATGTTAGCTATGGGTTTAGATGATGACACGATCAAATGTGCATAAGTAGGATGATGACAATAGTAACCATTAATCATGTGGTGACCAAGGTGCAAAAGCTATAGATATATTGAGTTTGAGGCGCACTCCACTCCTGGTTGGTATACCCTTCGGAGTGCTTTTGTGATCCCAATGATGTCAAAGTTGTCTTGGTTTAGTTGCTTACTTATGGCACATATGTCAGGGTGCTCGCGACACACTGATAGATCCTTAAACTCCCAGATTGCTAATAACATACTCAGATTTCATTACTGGATTACAAGGATGACATTTTATACGAAAACATTAACTACATGAACTTGCCAATTTTTGTTAACTTTTTAAAATTACATGTATTTCAGCAAGGCATGAGCTGGTGATACATTTCGAGTTATGGGAAATGACAAGACAACGAGTGTCATCTTTTGGAGGATTTGCCTCTTATATCACAACCTAGTATGGGTATATAGGGGTCAAAACTTCATTGTGCATTTGTGACGGAAACACTATTTATTTTGAAGTAATGTATTTCAAACTACATTTATGATGAAAATGTGAAATCAGTAAAAACTAAGAAATTACTTTTGGTTGGTTGTAAATATTGGAATGCAAATTTATATCGGTTGTTGATTCATACTTGTTTACTTAATTGGATGCAATGATTTCCTCATAGTCACATACTTGCGTTTCTGCTACGACCAGGGTGTGATAGATTGGTATCAGAGCTCCGATTGTGGTGAACCGGGGAAAAACTTTTATTAAAGTTTGTCTACAATCACTAAGGGCTCTCACATGAAAACAAACTTGAAAACATAATAGAAATGTTTTCGGAATTATGAAAAAAATGACTAAGATTTTCATTGTGTCACGATAACATGAGGATCCATTACACAAGCTCAACTATAAGTAACAAGGAAGGATCAATACATGATTAGTCTATAATGGATAGACATGATACATTAAGATTACACGTGAAAACAAAGAACAAGTTTTGCATGAGAAGTGGTGATTAATATAAAAATATATCATAAGTAATAGTAAATTACCAACACGTATATATATGCATTGTACGGATTATTTGCCAGGACTATGTCTTCTTCGTCAAGCTACGAGGAGGATCCTATGGAGTACGTGTCCGATGATGGAATACGGTTCTGACGCTGAGACCATACCCTATGAGGATGGAGCCGACCACGAGGTCCCTGACGACCAGGACCTTGACGATTTTCAGCCATTTTCTCTACTTGACCCTTTGGAGGATGATGCCCCACGGGGAAATGACGTGTTGGCCATTCCGCAGCCTCCACATGATGTTATTGTTTATGGTCACCCGGAAGGGGAGAACGCAATAGTTCACTTGGCCATACCTCTAGCCATGGTTCCTCCAGTCATCGACCTAGATGATGATGATGATGACATCCTGGTGTTTCACGTCGACTATATGGGGGATGAGCTCGGAGACGGCGAGGTTTTCGATGACATAGCCATACTTGAGATACCATCCCCTGTCATATCAGTTGTCGATATCTCGTCATCCTCAACCGCCACCCAGAGTGAGCATGTGGCGGATGATGCCTCTTCCACCGCCCCAGATTCACCCATACTGATGCACTCACCCCCTGCAGCCTCACCTGTCCGTGTTAGCTCTTTTCCAGCTAGTAACCCTACTCATGGACCCGCTCCATATTCTGGACCCGCACGACACTACTCACTAGGCGGTACCCCATGTACCCCTGAGCAGGTACCCCCATTTTTCTTTGAGAGGTCCACTTATCATCCGATATACTATCCATTTGCAGTTGGACCCTCTCACATGGCTGGACCTTCATTCTCAGCTGGACCACCTCCCATGTATGCCACACGCCCCATACCACCTACTGCAGGTGTGTCTACCCCGATACCCCCACCGGGCATGAGCCCTTCTGACCCCTACCATCCCTCACACTTCCCTCCGATTCCTGTGGGCATATTTGTGACAACAGCTTAGATTTGGTCTTTCGATATCTTGTAATTAATAAAATAATAAATGATTAGTGGGTTTAGTTTTCTATTAGTGAATTAGAAGTAATTGGGCTGAACTAGAAACAATATAACACATGGTAGGCGAATTGGGCCTTAAACCCATTAGCAGTCCATGTAGGAAACCCTAGCCCATGTTGCATAACCTATCTCTATATATAGGGTGGTTGTGATTAGGGTTAAGGTTGCTCAGTTAGTTGTTGGTTCTACTGTTCAGTTGCAGAGAGAATTGCTTCAGAGAGATTGAGAGAAGAGTCTTGAATTAATTGTAAACACTTTGTGTTCGATAATCAATAGAAGACAGATTAAAGGAATTGTGTTTGTGTTCTTGTTCGTGTTCGTGTTTCCTATGAAATCTGATCTAGGGGATTCCGCACTCTAGATTAGATAGACGATTCTGTCAAGATCCATAAGGACTAGGGGACCTACAATTGGTATCAGAGCATTCGGCTCCTGATTATTGCTCGGTTCAGAATCATGACAACAGAAAAAATTGGGTTTTTGGGCGTTTTTGGAGACTGTTCTTGAAGTTTGTGACGGCTGATTTAGGGTTTTGCATGTATTTCGGATTTTTTGCAGGTATTTCGGATTAACAGCAGGCATTCCAGATTGAAGACTTGCATTCCGGATCAAGTATCAAAGTATTTCGGATTGAAGACTTGGATTTCAGATCAGAAATCTGCATATCGGATCTGAAAAGCTCATTCCGGATTCCATTTCAGATTGAATTTCAGGTCAGAAGCTATTCCGGATTCCATCTCGGATTGGAGTAGTCTATTCCGGATTTCCATTTCGGATCAGAACAGTGCATTCTGGATTTTCATCTCGGATCACTATTCCGGATCATCATTTCAGATTGTCAACTCGGATTACTGTTCCGGATTTTCATCTCGGATTGTTAATCAGAGTTTCTATTTCGGATTTTACACTGTTCCGAGTTACACAGAAAAAGGTGGAAACTTAACCAGCTGATGTAACCAGCGTTAAACGTATTCGGACATAGAAATTGATCCATAGACAATTTTGACGAACCGTTTGGACAGTTAGACTCGGTTGATTTCTAGGACAAAAAAAGGCACGAAAATTCTAAAAATCATAATCGGACAATATATATCGTTAGAATCGTATCGTCAAAACGAGTCTAACAGTATAATTTGGTAACCACTCATTGCGGACAAGTTTTAACGTTTTTAACGAGCCGGTTCGGTAAAAATGTCGAATATGTCAAATATAAATGATCTGTTAAGGATGGAGCTTGAGGCTGGAACCACAAATAAACCTCCAAAGATGCTGAAGGTAGAGAAGTATCTTACTTGGAATGATAGGTTTCAATCCTTCATTGAATACCAGGACACACGGATGTGGATCTGTATTCAAGATGGGTATGCTAACCCAACGCATGATTTTGAGGGCAGGCAACGGGTTACTGCCTATGTAAACATGTCTGAAGCTGAAAAAAGGATGTATGAGTCGGAGAAGAAAGCCTTAGCTGCTATCAAGATGTCATTACCTGATGACATAAAACACACATTCAAGCGTTATACAACATCTAAGGAGATGTGGGATGCCCTAGAAAAGAGGTATGAGGGCAATACAGATGTGAAGAAGAATAAGGTTGATCTGCTGAAGAAACAGTTTGCTGTGTTCAAAGGAATGAGAAATGAATCCCTCGAAGATATTATCATGAGATATTATCATATGATGTTAGAAATCGATAATTATGACATAGAGGGATACACAGATGTGGAGATAAACGACAAGTTGTTGGATGCTTTACCTGCAAAGTGGGATATTTACACGTTGATGATAAAAGGTGAAGCTGATTATGAAAAGAAAGACTTGGAAGAGGTTGTTGGGAAGTTGAGAGCTTATGAGCTCAATATGAAGAAGAAGGAAATGGGTTATGATCAGGTTCAAGATCCGGGGATTTATAAAGGTCTTTCACCTTCATCTTCCAACAATGCTTCTAGTGACACTGCAACTGCGTTTCTCTCATGTGACAATGAGCAGATACTAACAAATGCTGAGGGTGAAGTATGTTTTGTTGCTACTTCAGGAGGCTTGTCAGGGGCTAAGAGACAACAATCAAGTAACAGCAGTTCTAAGTCTATGCATCTGAGTGTCAAAAGTGCTGAAGAACACCTGGCATTGCTTGCTTCTTTTGTTGCTTCCTACGAGAACTATATTCAGGGAAAAATATCTGATCCTGCTACGTTTGATGAAGATTATGATCAGATCGACCCTGATGACTTAGAGGAAATGGATTTGCAATGGCAGATGGCCATTATTTCTAGAAGGGTGAAGAGGTTCATGAAAAGAACGGGCAGGAAGTTCGTTGGCAAAAGTGTGAGCTTTAACAAGTCGAAACTGAAGTGCTACAACTGTCACAACTACGGAAATTTCGCTAAAGAGTGTCAAAGAGCTAAGTCTGAATCTCGTTCTAGTTCATCCTTTCAAGATTCTCCTGGTCAAGGTTCAAGCAACAGGAATGCGTCAAACAACACTGGATCAAAGGCCCTGATTTCGACTGCTAGAGAGGGTTCTTATGATTGGAGTGTTCATCTGGAGAATGACAACAATGCATCACAGGCATTTATGGCTGAGATAGCTACAATGGTTGATGAAGAAGTGAAAGCTGATGCTGAGGAGGAGCAAGAGAAGGTAGCTGAAAAAGGTGATGGATAACAGACTGCTACAGAGAAGAAGATGGCTGCTGATTTTGATGCTTTCATGGCTGGTCTAAGCAAATCAACAGGCGAGGTATGTTCTAACTCTGGTAGTTCCGTTTGTTTGAAGTGTCATGAACTGCAAAGTGAGGTTGACACATTAACAAAGCAAAACCAAAGTCTGGCTAATGAGCTCTCAAACCTAAAAGAATCAAACTTTTTTGTAAAACAAAATGAGTCATTATACTTGAAGAAAATTAAAGGTTATGAAGAAGAAATTAATATTCTAACCTGTAAGCTAAACGAAAAACTTCAAGTTATTGACTTAGCTCATGATACGATGAGTGAGAAAACAAAAGAGGTTTCTGAAAAGTGCAAAGAGTTGTCTGAAGCACAACTTAAAATTTGTGAGCTTGAAAAGACATTAAATCAATTCAGAGATTCATCTTTTGTCATGAAACACATGATGAATGGCTTGAAGAAGAGTAATGACAAGACTTGTGTGGGCTTCAAAGGTTTGAATGAAGTTCCACCACCTCTTGGTCACGACTATTCTTTCTTACCAGAAGAAGAAGAGCAAATACAGACTTTGTGTCAACTACACCTGGTAGTTCCACATCAGGAAGTGTTGATGGTTCTAAAAATGCCAAGAAGGACAATAACAGGAAACCAGTTTTGAAAGCAAATAATACACACCCTAACAATCAAAAACAAATTTCAGTTAAAAAGGTTGATTTTGTTAAGGGGAGTAACATGAATGAAGAGGTCCCTGTTATTACTAAAGAGCTAATGTGCAGTTTGCTAAGAACAAAAACAAAGAAAAATCAGAAGTTAAGCAAACTAAACAAGATCTTCAAGGGCATCTTCATCATCATCATCGCCTGATGAATCTAAGAAAGAGGCTTCTGTAAAGAAGTCTTCGGCTAGAAAATCGTGTTTCAAATGTCATGAAAAAGGACATGTAGCTAGCTGCTGTCCTAACAAAAAGAGTGAAGCACAGGTAAGTGAGAGACAGAGAGAAAAATCACTAGCACAAAGTGGTGATGGTGAGAAGAAGGTTAACTCACCAAATTTATCTGCTACAAAGCAACAGAGTGTTGTTGTTGGTGTAGATAAGGCTGAAAAAGGAACTCCTTAAGTTCCTCGTTTTCAAAGAAATCAACAAAGATTTCAGCCTGCATCTACATCAGGCAGATATGATAGACCTGGAAGTAGTTCACCAAGAATGAATAACTTTAATGGTCCATCAAATAATTTTAGAAGTCAAGGTCAATATCAAAATCGATACCAGAATGTTGGTAGTCGAAATTTTTATAACGATGGCTTTAGAAATTATAATCATCAAAATTCATGGAACAATAATCATAATTTCCAAAGGTCGCAAAGTCCAAACTTGGTTAGGGAACCTCAAGACCACAGACCTACTGGAAATCAAAAACCATTTCCATCAGCAGGTCTAAGATCCAAGACTTCTGTTGGGAGTAATGGATACTGGATGGATGTTCCTATGATTGATGAATCTGGAAGACCCAAGACCATTAAGGCTTGGGTCCCCCAATCTAACTAATTTTGTTGGATGGTGCAAGAGCTGCTAAGGAGGATTATCAACTTGTGGTATGTTGATAGTGGTTGCTCCAGGCACATGACGGGGGATGCGAGGCTTTTGACTGAGTTTGAGAATATAGATGGTGGTTATGTGAATTTTGCAGGTGCTAAAGGAGGGCACATTACCGGTCGAGGAAAAGTGACTAACAGGAAGATCACACTGGACAAAGTGAACTATGTTAAGCAGCTGAAGCACAATCTGATGAGCGTATCTCAAGTATGCGATAAGGGTCACTCGGTCCACTTTACAACGTCTGAAGTTTTGGTGTTGAAACCTGGTCTGGTGATACCGGATGACTGGATAGTGATGAGAGCGCCAAGGAGAAATGACACTTATGTCATGGACATGGGTGCCAAAGATTCTTCCACTGTGGTGGCGTGTCTTCTATCAAAAGCATCTGAGGCTAAGTCATTATTGTGGCATAGACGTATGGCCCACATCCACTATCAAAAAATGAACTATATTATTAAAAATGGTTTAGTGGAAAGGGTGCCAGTGCAAAGGTTTCACATGGAAGATAAATGTCTTCCATGTCAAAAGGGAAAACAACATAAGAAACCTCACAAGTCTAAAACAGTAAATTCCATAGATGTCCCTTATGAATTACTTCATATGATCTATTCGGTCCGGTGAACGTAAGGAGTATAGGTGGAAAGTACTATTGTTTAGTTGTCACTGATGATTACTCACGATACTCATGGGTTTTCTTTTTAGGTACAAAAGATGAGACGCGGAGATGCTGATAGATCTTTTTACAAAATTGGAAAATGTCCATGATGCACAGATCAAGGATAAGGAGTGATAATGGCATGGAGTTCAAGAATCAAGTTCTGGATCTCTATTGTCTTCGCAAGGGAATTGAACATCAATATTCTGCTCCTTATACACCTCAACAGAATGGAGTTGCTGAAAGGAAGAACAGGACGTTGATTGAAGCCGCAAGGACTATGCTTTCTGATTCAAAGCTTCCAGTTCTTTTCTGGGGAGAAGCTGTGAACACAGCTTGCTATGTCCTGAACAAAGTTTTGACGGTTAAACGGTTTAACAACACATGTCACGAACTATTGTTTAACCGAAAACCAAACTTAAAAGGCTTTGAACCATTTGGATTACCCTGCACCATTGTGTGAAACAAAGATAAGCAAAAATTCGGTGAGGTAGCCGATGAGGGTTACTTTCTAGGCTATACGCCTGGAACATCGAATAAAAGGGTTTTTAATCTAAAAACTGGTGAAATTGAGGTGGTGTTTAACATAGAAATCACTAGTTATTCACCTCAACAATCAACGAGTGGTCCTGCTATATTATATGATTATGACAGTGTGTTTAAATCATTTAATATTCCTGATTTTTCCAATGCAGATGAATCTCAAGTGATCCATACTGTGATCAGTGAAGATGGCGAGTGTGACTTCATGCCTAGATCGAGTGTATCGATGATAGATGCTCCAGAAACTTCTTCCAGTGCAGCTCCAGTGGACTCCAGTGATAGTGAGTCTGAACCTATTCAGGGGGAGGAATTCACTAATCCGTTTGCTAATATTCAGGGGGAGGTTGGATCTAATCTGGGAGATAATCTAGTTGTTGACACCATTGCTACCACACGAGTACACACAGATCATCCAGTTGAAAACATCATTGGTGATCCTGTTGCAGGTGTTCAGAGGAGAAGAGGTGTGCTCGAAGGTTCCTGTTTGTTTACTTCGATTCAAAAGACTGGGTTGATTCATGAGTGTTTATATAGCTGCTTTATTGCCCAAGAGGAGCTAAAAAATGTTCATATGGCTCTAAAAGACAATTGTTGGGTTGAAGCTATGCAAGAGAACTAGCTCAGTTCAAGAAGTTGAAAGTTTGGGAGCTAGTTGACTTGCCTGAAGGAGAGAAAGAAATATTCACTAAGTGGGTGTTTAAGTGCAAGAAAGACGACGAGGGATCGTGATAAGGAATAAGGCTCGGTTGGAGGTAAAAGGGGTTCAATCAGCAAGAAGGGATTGATTATAATGAAGTGTTTGCACCAGTAGCAAGGTTGGAAGCAATTCGTTTGTTCCTAGCTTTTGCTTCATTCAAGGGCTTCAAAGTTTACCAACTTGACGTGAAGAGTGCATTTCTTTACGGGAAAGTCCAAGAAGTGGTGTATGTCTCACTGATCCAGACTATCCAGATCGAGTCTATCGACTTGATAAGGCATTGTATGGACTACATCAGGCACCTAGGGCGTGGTATGAGACACTGTCAGCACATTTGTTAAAACATGGTTTCAAAAGAGGTCAGATTGACAGTACACTGTTCATTAAGAGGAAGAAGGAAGACTTTCTGCTGGTACAGGTATACGTAGATGACATCATCTTTGGGTCATCTGATGCGAACATGTGTCATGATTTCGAAGAGGTAATGAAGAGCAGGTTTGAGATGAGTGCGATGGGTGAATTATCCTACTTTTTGGGTTTACAGGTAGAACAGAAGAAGGATGAGATGTTTATCCATCAGACGAAGTACGTTTATGATATTTTGTCTCGTTCCAAGATGGATGATTGCGCTACTTTCAATACACATATCTGTGAGAATCACAATCTTGGTCCAGATCATGAGAGTGTGGAGGATGTAGAACCAACTCAATATAGGGCAATGATTGGTTCTCTGATGTACTTGACTGCTTCAAGACCCGACATCATGTTGGCAGTATGTCTTTGTGCCAGATATCAAGCGAATTTAAAGGAGTCCCACATGAAAGCGGTGAAGCGGATTCTTCGTTACTTGAAGGGGAAACCTAAACTTGGGTTATGGTATCCAGCTGCTAGTGATTTGAAGTTTGTTGCTTTCACTGATTCGGACTTTGGAGGATGCAAATCTACAAGGAAGTCTACCACAGGTGGTTGTCAATTCTTAGGAGGGAGGCTCGTTTCATGGCAATGCAAGAAGAAGTCTTGCGTGTCTACCTCGATGTGTGAAGCTGAGTATATTGCTACTGGTAGCTGTTGCTCTTAGGTTCTCTGGATCCAACAGCAGATGCGCGATTACGGTTTGAATTTCACTCATACTCCTATTATGATAGACAATAATGCCACTATATCAATCACCAACAATCCCGTAAAACACAGTCACACAAAACATATTGACATTCGTCATCATTTTATACGGGATTGTGCTGAAAAGAAATTAATTGAACTGCAAAGAGTCGACACACTTGATAACCTGGCAGATCTTTACACAAAAGCATTTGACAGGGCTCGTTTTGAACATTTAGTCGAACTCAATGGGATGAGGAATCCTGAATAACCAGTTTTCCATAAAAATTGTTTGTAAATTATTTACTGCTTTTCAAAAATCAAAAACATAAAAAATAGAAAATCAAAAATGAGTTCACTGTGTGAAAAAGAAGAAATGATAGTACATCAGCAAGTTAGACGGTCACACTGAAATTAAAAGAAACTTGCTTAAGTGTGATAGCAGCTTCATCATATGATGTACCAGTAGGCAAAAGGCATGAAATAATCAACTTGCCTTTGTGAAACATAAAATAAACTGTGTATGAGTGGGGAACATATCAGTGGCGTATGGTTTTATAACCTTAAATCTTGCATTGATAGATTGCCAAAATCTGAGGTTTTAGGTCTTTATATCGTTATTTCATCCGGGGTATCAAGGTTGTCCTTCTGCTGCATCCAGATATATGCTGACCTAGGCACAACCTCGATATCTTAAAAGAGCTAAAATGCCAAATCCCAAATATTGAAGAAGCTCTCCTAGAGAGTTATTCAAAAGTGCAAATTGCATTAATCGTACCAAAATTTGGTATTTGTCCTAGCCCTCGTTGGATATTGGTCTCTTTGCTGTACGGAAGTACTGACCTGATCACCGATTATCTAAGGTTGTAATTCAAAAGGATGAATTTCGGTATACTCACCTACTACGATGCATTTTTGTGCATACCTTGATCGCGGGGGTATGTCCTGAAGTGGGACACACTAGTATATCAAGTATAAAATATCTAAACATATCATGAGGAATGGTACTTGAAATGTTCATGTATTTTGTTTAAGTGGATAAACAATACTGGTAATCGTCTTGAACTGCTTTCCATGAATATTGCATATAGAATAAACAGATAGTGTGAAAACAGTTTGTGTTGTTGATATGATCTTCTTACCAGTGATACTCACAAAAATAGAGTGTTTAATTTTTCGTATTTTATTGCTTTCAGAAATTATAAAATCCAAAAAGTATTTCATTTTCTTGTATATTCTTATTGTACGGATATTGGTTGTACGTGGAGGAGTTGTTACCGATAGGGGGAGATGATGTTAGAAGCTGAGTTCAAAATTTTTACGATCTTGCAGGCTATGTGTGCTTAAAATTGTGAGTATATGGTTTGAAATGAGAAGTGCTTAATCTGTGATACAGTTTTACTATCTCTTGAATAATAATAATTTGTTTAACTTGTGTAGGAAAATTCTTATGGTTTCTCGAGATGTTTGTTTTATAGTATACAGATTGTAGCAGTGTGTTACTGAGAAGTTTGGTGAAGAGGAGTTTGCTTGGATGCATGGTAGAACATCCTTTCTATATTGCAGACAAAGAAAGTTGAAGAGTTTTGAAGATTGCTATGCAAGGACTAAACTGGAGTTTACTCAAGCGCTAACCATTTAGAAGATTTGGTGATTGGATACATCAGCTTAAGGGGAGTCTGTTGCTGACATAAGCTATTGAGCTGAAGCTATCCAAAGACCAACGTTTTTCAAAGATGTTGAAGATTGCAAGAAGACTGAAGACTAAGTTATTTTATGAAGTTATTGTCAAGGGGGAGTTTGTTGGTGCATATTTGTGACAACAGATTAGATTTGGTCTTTGGATATCTTGTAATTAGTAAAATGATAAACGGTTAGTGGGTTTAGTTTTGTATTAGTGAATTAGAAGTAATTGGACTGAACTAGAAATAATATAACACATGGTAGGCGAATTGGGCCTTAAAGCCATTAGCAGTCCATGAAGGAAACCCTAGCCCATGTTGCATAACCTATCTCTATATATAGGGTGGTTGTGATTAGGGTTAAGGTTGCTCAGTTAGTTGCTGGTTCGATTGTTCAGTTGCAGAGAGAATTGCTTCAGAGAGATTGAGAGAAGATTCTTGAATTGATTGTAAATACTTTGTGTTCGATAATCAATAGAAGATAGTTTAAAGGAATTGTGTTCGTGTTCGTGTTTTCTGTGAAATCTGATCTAGGGGATTCCGCACTCTAGATTAGATAGACGATTCTGTCAAGATCCATAAGGACTAGGGGACCTACAATTCCTATGGAGGAGAGGGTGACATCGCATGACCTTCAGCTCTCCTTGATCTTTCAAAGGATCTGGGAGCTAGAGACCCAGTGTACTACACATGCCGCTGCCAGAGCTACTCCTCTATTACCATCATCACCACCACCGACCCCACCCTTCTACTGTCCATTTCACCACTCGTCCTGCCCATCTGAGGCGCGAGTGCGGGAGTTAGGGCAGTTTTAGACTGTTGCCACTAGGCGCATTTCTGGCCTAGAGGAGGAGGTGGCTTACCATCGCGATTTGCTCCACCGATCACCATCCCCACCACCCCTGCACCGCAGTAGCATGTTTATGATTATCTTTTGGGGATCAGACTTGCTTTTGATGATCTATCTCATGAAGACTCAGCTTTGAAGATCCCGACTTTTGGAAGACAACTTGAAGACATGAAGAAACAATGTAGAAAGAAATCTTACTTTTATAATGTAAAACTTGTACTGACTAGGGTTATGTATCCCTAGGTCCTTTTGATCTTCATGAACAAAATGTAACAAGTTGTCATTATATAAAAGTGTATTTTCATTATTTCACATTGTATCTCTTTTATGCTATGGTTGTTAGTATCATGATGTGGTGATATTACGGTTGATGTATTATGTTGTGGTAATACTGTGATTGATGTCTTGTGATGTGGTGACTATCTACACGATGAGTTATGTGTTTATGGTGATGATTGGTGTACGTATGTCATATACATATATGTTTGACAAAAAAAATAAATATAATAATAATAATAATAAATATGTAATTATTATTAAATAATTCGGCTAATTGTGAGAGACATTTTATACTAGAAGATGATGTCGCCCCTCCGAAGGAGTTCCAACACTAATGCACTACCGACAATACAAGAGGAGTTAGACGAGCACAATTCTCAGGCAATCGCACAATACGAAGCTAACCGCTCCGAACATAGCGATGGCATCGGAGGTTCAACCGGAGGCAACCCTCCAACTGGTAATACACGGTTATTCATAAAACTGCATGATTCCCTCATTTATTCTATTCATGCTTTTGGTTACTCATACTTAAATGGTGTATCCAATGATTTCAGGTTTCACTTACAAGTTGTTTCTAGACAGCAAACCTCTGAATTATGACGGTACCGGAGGTGCTGTAGCCTTCGTACGTTAGACTGAGAATACTGACTTGGTCATTCGGATGAGCAAGTGCCCTGCTGAACAAAGAGTCACTTATGTTACTGGACTCTTCGTAGATGGAGCATTATCTTGGTGGAACCTCCAGGTCTAAACTAAGGGTGACGATGTTGCATACTCCCTGACCTGGGAGGAACTTGAGGAAATGATGAGAAAGAAGTATTGTTCAAGGTCAGAAATTCAGAAGTTCGAAACAGAGTTCTGGAATTTAAAGATGGTTGGTTCAGATATTTCCGGGTACACGCAGCAATTTCATGATTTGTCTCGGGTGGTGCCATACTTGGTGGAACCCAAATTTAAGAGGATCGAGAGGTACATCTGGGGACTTGCCCCCGAAATTCTATGTCTGGTTACCTCCTCCAAACCCACTGAAATTGGAGAAGCAATTGATTTAGCTGTCAGCCTTACTGAGGAGGCTGTACATCAAGGGAAGCTACCTAAGAGAGGTGTGAACAAAAAGGAAACTATTGAGGAGACTACGGACTCCAATAAAAGAAAATTCTCCCATTTCAAGAAAGGCTCTCAAAGTAATAATAAAAGAAACAAAAAGCAAGCCTCGAAGGAGATCAAATAAACGAAGGCATATGTTACCGCTACTACAAACACGGCTGCTAAGAAGTCTTATACTGGGGCGCAGTAAAATGCCCCAAATGCCCCTTCCACCACTACGGGGAATGCCGAGGCCCCAAGTGCAGCAAATGTGGTAGGTTTGGGCATCACACCAATGCGTGTCGAGGAACAAATGCCAAAGATCAAGGTTGTTTTGGATGTGGAGACAAAGGGCATTTCAAGAAAGATTGCCCTAAAGAAAACCCAGCTTAGGGAAGAGCGTTCGTGATTGGAGCTAAGGATGTTCGCCAGGACCCGAATATGGTCACCGGTATGTTTCCTATCAATGATCACGTCGCATCTATTCTTTTTTTATACCGGGGCAGATTTTAGTTTTATTTCTAAAGAATTTAGAGAATTACTTAGGGTAGAGTCGAGTAAATTAGATGTTCCATACTCGATTGAGCTAGCTAACGGGATGTTGGTAGAGTCGGGAGACATTATAAAGAAATGTACCTTAGAACTGGGTGAACGGAAGTTCGATATAGCTTTATTACCAGCTCAACTAGGTAGTTTCGATGTTGTTATTGGTATGGATTAGCTATCCGATAATCGAGCCAAGGTCATATGTCACTAGAAAATCATTCGCATCCCCCTACCCGACGCAGAACATTTGATGATTCATGGTGAGAAGCATGACACGCCACTACGAATCATAAATTGCATGAAAGCTCAAAAATGTTTGAGGAAAGGATGCATCGCCTTTCTTGCCCATGTGGTGGATAAAAAGGCCGATCAGCGCAAGGTGGAGGATATACCAGTAGTAAAGGAATACCCCGAGGTCTTTCTGAAAGACTTGCCGGGACTACCTCCACAACGACAAGTCGAGTTCCGTATTGATTTAGTGCCAGGAGCTGCACCTGTGGCGAAGGCCCCATATCTACTAGCACCCTCGGAGATGCAGGAATTATCTACTCAGCTGCAAGAGTTGCTTGACAAAGGTTTCATGAGACCGAGTTTCTCGCCTTGGAGAGCTCCGATGCTGTTTGTGAAAAAGAAGGACGGAACCTTCCGAATGTGCATCGATTACCGGGAACTAAACAAGTTAACCATCAAGAACCGGTACCCATTACCAAGGATCGATGATCTATTCGATCAATTGCAAGGGTCGAGTTTTTACTCCATTGATTCAAGATCTGGGTATCATCAGTTAAGAATCCAAGAGGAAAGTATTCCTAAGATGGCGTTTAGGACTCGATACGGTCATTACGAGTTACTTGTTATGCCTTTTGATCTAACAAACATACCTTCAGTATTTATGGATCTGATGAACCGGGTATGTAAGCCATACCTCGATAAGTTCATGATCGTTTTTATCGACGACATATTGATATACTCACGAACTGAGGAAGAACACGAACAACACTTGAGAACTATACTGGAGTTGCTAAAGAAAGAGCATTTATATGCCAAGTTCTCGAAATGCGAATTTTGGATTTGTGAGGTACAATGTCTCGGTCACATGGTGAACGAGAATTGAATACATGTTGACCCCTCGAAGATCGAGGCTATAAAGAATTGGACCACGCCAAGAACCCCCACAGAATTACGACAATTTCTAGGCTTAGCGGGATATTATAGGAGGTTTATTGAGAACTTCTCAAAGGTTGCCCAGCCGCTAACCTCCCTTACACAAAAGGATAAAAAGTTAGATTGAGGAGAAAAACAAAAATCGGCATTTTAAGTATTAAAAGATAAATTATGTAAGGCGCCGATATTATCACTCCCAGACGGTACCGATGATTTTGTGGTGTACTGTGATGCATCGCATCAAGGCTTGGGTTGCATGTTAATGCAATGTGAAAAAGTCATCGCGTACGCATCACGTTAGCTGAAAGTTCACGAAAGGAATTATACCACACATGACCTAGAATTAGGCGCAATGGTATTTTCTCTACAAATCCGGCGTCATTATTTATATGGCACTAAGTGTACCATATTCACGGATCATAAAAGTCTTCAACATATATTCGACCAAAAGGTACTGAATATGCACCAACGACGTTGGGTGGAATTGTTGATTGATTATGACTGTGAGATCAAGTATCACCCAGGCAAGGCAAATGTAGTAGCAGATGCTTTGAGCCAGAAGGAACGAGTCAAAACTTTACAGGTACGAGCTTTAGAAATGATGATCCAGACGAACTTTGCGGCTCGAGTGCACGATGCACAACAAGAAGCTTTAAAACCAGAAAACATTCCAGCGGAGTCATTACGGGGAATGGAGAAACAAATGGAACCGAACAAGGATGGAACTTTATTTCATAGGAAGGATCTGGATTCCCTATTTTGGCGATTTGCGAGACTTGGTGCTGAATGAAGCACACAAGTCCAAATACTCGATACACCCAGGATCTGATAAAATGTATCAGGATTTAAAAGAGTATTATTGGTGGCCTAATCTCAAGGGAGATATTGCGACCTATGTTGGGAAATGCCTAACTTGTGCAAAGGTCAAGGCCGAATACCAAAAACCATCTGGTCTATTGCAACAATCTGAGATCCTTGTTTGAAAGTGGGAACAAATTTCCATGGACTTTATTACAAAATTACCACGAGCCTCTCGAGATCATGACATGATCTGTGTTATAATTGATCGGTTAACCAAATCAGCTCACTTCTTACCCATCCGTGAGAAAGACAGTACCGAGAAGTTAGCTGAACTGTATCTTAAGGAAATGGTGGCACGTCATGGAGTTCCAATCTCGATAATCTATGATAGAGATGGTCGCTTTGTGTCACGGATCTGGCAATCATTTCAAACTTTGTTTGGTTCTCGCTTAGATTTAAGCATACTTTTCACTCGTAGACCGATGGTCAAAGCGAGTGAACCATCCAAACATTGGAAGACATGCTTCGGGCCTGTGTGTTGGATTTAGGCGGAAACTGGGATACTCATTTTCCGTTGGTAGAGTTTTCCTACAATAACAGTTATCACACCAGTATCAAGGTCGCGCCGTTCGAAGCAGTATATGGACGAAAGTGCCGACCTCTGCTATGTTGGGCGGAAGTCGGTGACAGACAAATCATTAGTCCAGAACTAGTCCAAGAGACCACAGACAAAATACTCAAGATCCGTGAGCGTATTAAAGCGGCCCTAGATAGACAAAAGAGCTATGCAGATCGAAGACGCAAACCATTATCCTTCGAGGCCGGAGACAAAGTGTTACTAAAAGTCTCGCCTTGGGAAGGCGTAGCTAGGTTCTGGAAGTGCGGAAAACTAAACCCGAGATACATTAGGCCTTTTGAAATTCAGGCAAAGGTCGGTACAGTGGCTTACAAGTTGAAACTGCCAGATGAACTCAACAATGTACACGACACATTTCATTTGTCTAATCAAAAGAAAAGCCCGACTAATGACACGGTTATCATTCCCGCGGATGAGATTCATGTTGATGACAAACTCCAATTTACCGAAGAACATGTTGAAGTCATGGACTGGAAAGTTCAAAAGACGAGAAGTCAAATCAAACTGGTAAAAGATCGCTGGAACTCACGTCACTGTCCCGAGTACACGTGGAAATGTGAAGATCAGATCAAGGCAAAGTGCCCCCACCTGTTCAAGAAGACTCCTTCAGAGGATGCCTCAAAGTGAATTTCGGGACGAAATTATTTTTAACGTGGGAAGTATGTGACAAATGGCAAATAACTGGTAATTCCGTACAATCTAATCACTATTTGTAATACATAAACTCATGCATTTTATTGTTTTTTGATTTCATAACTAAGTCATCTGTCATATCACAAGTATTAGGACAAGTATATCAGATCATAACATATATTGGTTTCCGGTACGACGCGGAACAAACCAAACAATGCTCTAAAAGTGTTGGTAGAAAGTGTTGGGTGCACTATTCGCGGTTGCACTATTCATGTCAGCAAATCCGCTAAAACGAAACAGAACAACGAATAACGGCATGCTAATGCCATAACTGAGTCCACATATATAGATATATATACACACACTGATGTGGGAACACCTATTCAAAAATACATAACTTTCCGGTACAACGCCTAAATTACAAAATTGTCTGTTTCGACCAAAAAGGCGACAATTCCAGTTTGTCCGCAAAATTAATTTAGTATTTTATGGATTCCAGAATTATAACAAAACAATGTTGAACACCCCAAAACAATATGAGAATAGCATAAATACATAAAAGACATCGTTTCGGTCATACAGAACCAGTGCACAACTAGACCGGAAAGCGATCATTTGTCGAACCGATGAAAATTTTAATTGTCGATAGCGTCATGCATCACTCTAGAGAACTAGTTAAGCCTCATTTGGGCCTCGAAGTCTTTTCAACTATCTTGAGGTCACGGAAACACAACTTTCGGAAAGGTTCGACGGCGAAATATATAATTGTCGATATCGAGCGAACAACTAGACGGAAAGCTTTTCGACCATTCTAACTCAACATATATTCGGCTAGCGAACTATTTAAGCATATTCTAAATCGGAAGTGCTCTAAATAAACGCCATGACACTTGTGGTGGTCAAAAACCAAAGCTTCCGGTACGAAATAATAAAGTTTGCATATTAGCCGATATTGTGCCGATGAGCGAACTAGTGACGTTTTCATTATCCGAAACTTATTAGTAAAGAGGACTAATTAACATGGATTAACACCCTAAACCCTAATTACTTGCTAATGATACAAGATCAACCTCTAATCATCATACTTAAGTTAATTACCTAAATGTCTAACAAAATAACACAAGTTATAAAAAATGTTACACTTAACCCCCCACCCCTTTCATTTTGGCGGATTCAAGTGGGTCCCACACCCACTTGATGAGTGTTGAAGATGTGCAAATTCTAAGCATGGTTAAAGATCTTATGTGATGTTGAAAGATAGCAAAATATATACAAGATTTACACCATATCTTCCATCATTTTTCACAAAAAAAAACAAGTAAACAAGCTTCCCTCTCTCCCTCTTCTCCCATTGCTCAAACCACCACCACTAGACCACCACATTTTCACCACTAAACACCCCATTTTATACACTTTAAAGCCACTACAAGATTATCCAAACTGCTTGCAAGGATGGAAGATCATTAGGGCTTTCTTGGAGCTTTATCTTCTTCCTAAATCTTCACTAATCTTGTGCAACTTTGTAAATAAATTTCTTTGTATTTAAGCTTCATACAATGTCTAGTTTATGGAGGTACAAGTTGATCATCTTGAAAGTAAAGAAAATACAACTTAAAAACCCTAAACCTCACCTTAATATAACACTAAATATAGCTATTATGTGTTGATTATGTGCTTATTTGTTAACCAGTGAGCATGATGATGTTGATTATGATAAAGTAAGGTGTTTAAGTAGATGATCTTGTATTAATAATAATATAAGTGATGATTTAAACATAGTGATATTTAAATCTAAACAACATCATCAACCTCATAATCCATGAAGATTACTACAACTTAAAAAATGATTTACTACACATGTTTGGTTTTGATAATGAATAAACACCATGATTTAGAGTATAATCATCTTAAAAAGTGTAGTAAACAAAGGAGGTTAAAGTGGAAATAATGATATGAAAGAATAACTAAAAATGGTGACTTAAAGGATCTAATAAAAGTATAAAGATCTCATTATTTTTAAGAAAAGTAGTGAAAATATATTTACAAAGATCATGGAAGATGAGGTGCATAAGTTGTAAACAAGGTGGTATGTAATCTTAAGTTGATGAGCTTGATTATGGGTTTAAACATGGTTTAAATATGTTTTTAAAACGTGGAAAACGCCATAGTTTAGGGGAAACTATGGCGAAATTTTCTAAAATTCTAATCGCAATTAAAGTATAATTAACAGGGTGATTTACGGGACTAAATGCGATTAGTGACCTAAACCGTCATTAAGGAAGTTTTAATGACAAGGGTTAAACCCTAACTACCCAAGAGTTTAACAAGTGTATATATATTGTTACAAGTTCAAAATAAGAAATTCTTACATATATATGTAAATACCTGTGGAAATAAAAACATATGTATATGCATATTTTGTCACCAAAAGTTACGTGTAAATACATGTGTATGTATGTGTATATATCTAGAAGTTTAGGGTATATACCACAAAATACCCAACTTATATAAGTACTACAAACATTTGAAAGAATTACCAAGTGTAGGTGACACAAAGCACATACACTTTTACAATATGTCGAAACAACGATCGGGCGAACAGAGTAATGCGGACGATGGGTGAAGGTACACAATACACTGTCGCATCGTCGACCAACGAACAAATCACCAACACGAAGAGTTACTACGACGATGGGCGATTTTCGACGCGAGAAAGTATATATTAAACGACAACGACGTCATGTCTAAAATAATATATTTTAGACACTTAACGTATATATATGTTAACGATATCAAAATCTGGAAAGCTAAAAGTATAAGAATTTACTAAGTGGTTTTATAAAAGTATATAAATATATACTTAAAAATTTATACTTAGTAAAATTTATAAGTGTAAGACTTATAAATATTTGGACTCTTGGAAATGAATTGGGCTAGACCCATTACATAAAAGACATGGGCAAGGCCCAATTACATAAAACATGTAATAACATGGGCTAAGCCCGAAAACATATAATTTCATGGGCTAGGCCCAAACATATAATTTCGTGGGCTAGGCCCAAACACATAAATTACATGGGCTAGGCCCAATCACCTAAAGACATGGGCTAGGCCCAATGACATAAATTACATGGGCTAGGCCCAATCACCGAAAGACATGTGCTAGGCCCAATGACATAAATTACATGGGCTATGCCCAATCACATGAAGACATGGGCTAGGCCCAATGACATAAAATACATGGGCTAGGCCCAATGACATAAATTACATGAGCTAGGCCCAATCACATGAAGACTTGGGCTAGGCCCGTTCACACACGATCTAAGAATAACAATATATGTATATATATATATATATATTTGTGAAATATATGCATAAAATATTAATCGAACAAACGAACTACCAACACTATGATAATATTAAGAGTTGTTCTAATGTGATAAATACATACATAACAAGAATTCAAGATGAACAACTAGTACGAGGTCCAACGAGACCTAGGTGTCTAATGAAGTTAATACACATGTAGATTACACATGTGTACGGACACCGAACTTTGATAAGTACGACGTACGAAACGCAAAGCTGTGAGTTCATGTCCCTCCTTTCAATTATTTCAAAGTTTTGTTTTAAAACTATCGAGGGGAAATATATGTCATAACAAACAATATGTTAGCTATGGGTTTAGATGATGACACGATCAAATGTGCATAAGTAGGATGATGACAATAGTAACCATTAATCACGTAGTGACCAAGGTGCAAAAGATATAGATCTATTGAGTTTGAGGCGCGCTCCACTCCTGGTTGGTATACCCTTCGGAGTGCTTTTATGATCCCAATGATGTCAAAGTTGTCTCGGTTTGGTTGCTTACTTATGGCACATATGTCAGGGTGCTCCCGACACACTGATAGATCCTTAAACTCCCAGATTGCTAATAATATACTCAGATTTCATTACTGGATTACAAGGATGACATTTTATACGAAAACATTAACTACATGAACTCGCCAACTTTTGTTGACTTTATAAATGACATATATTTAAGGACGCAAGGCATGAGCTGGTGATACATTTCGAGTTATGGGAAAGACAAGACAACGAGTGCCATCTTTTGGAGGATTTGCCTCTTATATCCCAACCTAGTATGGGTATATAGGGGTCAAAACCTCATTATGCATTTATGACGGATACAATATTTATTTTGAAGTAATGTCTTTCAAACTACGTTTATGATGAAAATGTGAAATCAGTAAAATCTATGAAATTACTTTTGGTTGGTTGTAAATATTAGAATGCAAATTTATATCGGTACGGCCTCGTTGTTGATTTATACTTGTTTACTTAATTGGATGCAATGATTTCCTTATAGCCACACATTTGTGCTTCCGCTACGACCAGGGTGTGACATAATGAATGAGTTATCATCATGTTGCAGCAATGCTAAGATATCTTCTTTGATTGATTGTTGCAATATGCTCATCATTTTCTTCTCACTGACAAATTTTTCTTTTTTAGCTGGTGTGAACTGAGTCAACATCTTCTCCAATTCATTTTCCCCAATTGGTGTGGTATATTTTTCTTCTATAGCAAACCAGCAGTTAAAATGGTTAGCTTGCACCCAATTAACAAACCGTTCACTCCAACTGTCATAATCCTCCAAATTCATCAACTTTGGGAGTTTCACCATTGTTCCCATTTCGTTCTCCAAAGTCAGATTATGTGCGGCTGCAGCTGATACAATAACAATTCACATGGCAAACGCGTTGTAAAATTCATTCTCCATTTTACCAGCATGAAACAATGTTAAATGCTAAAATGATTAAGGTTTCGGTTCGACTGAAGTAAAAATGTCAAAATTTGAGTTATCTTCGTGCGAAGATAAATATATCTTCGTACGAAGGTAAATGATTTTAAACCTTTACAATTTTTATCTTCGTGCGAAGATAAAATTATCTTCGTGCGAAGGTAAAGTTATGTTCGTGCGAAGATAGGTTCACCTTCGTGCGAAGGTAGGTACAAAACTTGACATTTTTTTTTGCAATTTTCAACATGAATTCATTAGTTTTCTACTCTGATTTTCTTATTGGTTTATCTAAACATGTTTTTACATATTGTACTTGGAAATCGGTTCTTTTGGCCATGGATTCATTTAAAAAGGTGAAAAATAAGATGAATGAGCAGAATAAGAAGTCTTCTAGGCTGAATCTTGAACAATTGTCTTCAAATCAGGCTCCCTGAGCTCTCATACCACTTGTAGGATCGTTTTGTCCAACAGCAAAGGTACTAATTTGTGTATCTAATCCATACGCGTGGAATTCATATGAATTAGTGACAATTAACAAGATTATTTCATCAATTAACTGATTTCATTCAATGTTTAACAATTACAAATGATCAGGAAATCCGCAGAGCTTCACCGTCTCAGTCGCAAAAGTTCTACCCACTAACACCTCACACTAGCTATATATAGACATGATACCTTCGTGCAAGGGTAGTTTATCTTCGCACGAAGGTAATTTACCTTTGTGCAAAGGTAGACTTCACCTTCGTGTGAAGTTCAATACAAAGAATGTAAATCTAACATTTTCGCCTTATTACAAAATATAGACACAACCCTAAGATGTAGGCAATAGACATTATACACCAACAAGACACATGAAAAACCCAAATGTTGATGGACAGAATTATTATCCTTGTTCTCCCGATAAAATTGATACTTTCAAAAAGAAAACTTTAAATATCTTTAAAGACAAACATATTTCGAAGCCCAAGTCTGTTAGCCCAAACCATGGATGTAGGCCTAATAAAAGAAGCAGAAGGGATTTGGAGGGGCCGAGTAATCTAAACTGGCTGAGGGGCATGAGTCCAAGTAATGATAATAATAACCTCAGCTCAGAATTCCATCTCAATTTGTCTGGGGGAATAAGAAGGAGGAGGTCGCAACCACCAAGAAGAAAAACGGAGCTAGAGATGGTGAATCACAGAATTATATACGGTAAAAGAAACAACGGGGGAAGCGACAGAAGGGGCTGCTATTCAAAAGTAAGTTAATGCTACGGTAGAGCTGGGTATTTCGGTGGGAGCTGTTTTGAGAGGACACAACCAGTTAGTGAAGGAGGCGATCCTTAAAGAAGGTAACAATGTGTTTAAATTATGAATTTTATGTATGTTAACGCTAGAAGGATTGGGGGATCGGTGAAAGAAGGATGGATTAAAGGATTAAAAGTGAGACACAACATCGACTTCTTGGCAATTCAAGAAACAAACATGAAGAATTGACGGGGTTTAAGTTTGAGAAATTGTGGGGCAATAGAAATTTCAGGATGGAGTTCGTTGATTCAGCGGGTCAATCCAGCGGTTTGTTATGCATTTGGATGTGGGTTTTTCAGGCGATGAATACCATAAAGAACACGAATTTTCTATTAATCAATGGTAGGCTTAGAGGTAGTAATGAAGAGCTTAACTTCATGAATGTGTATGCGCCTCAAAGAATTGTGGATAGGAAGACGCTCTGGGGTGAAATTAAGGCCACAATGGTTGGGATGTCGGGTAAATGGGTTGTAGCAGGTGATTTCAATTCGGTTAGAGAACCGGCAAAAAGGAAAAATTCTAAATTCAAAAGTATGTGTGCTAGGAATTTCAATGAGTTCATTTACCAAACAACTTTGTTAGAATATGATATGAAAGGGAGGAGATTTACATGTATTAGAGACAATGGCAAGAAGTTAAGTAAAATTGACAGATTTTTGTAGTTTGCCTGAATATTTTTAACAAGTGGCCATGTGCGATTCTAAGAGCTCTTCCTTCGACGTATTCAGACCACAACCCTTTGATTTTAATTTTGGTGGAGAACAATTATGGAGCAAAACCTTTTAGGGTTTTTAATTCCTAGATATAGAAGAAGGGTTAGGCCTAAGCAGTGGAAAAGGTGGTAACACAATGTAGTATGGAGGGGTCTGGTATGGAAGGACCGCCAGCTAGATAAGCCTAGATATATTAATCTTTCATCTCTACCTTATGAAAAATCCCTAGCTAGGCACCAGTTAACCTTGAGTAAAGGAAGTCGACTCATCAAGACAGTGTTTTGTTGGGTTGATATGATGATGAATAATATGTAATGGTTACTAATTAGAAGAATATGGTGATGAATAATTAATAAAGAATATGCAAATGGTTGATATGATGATGATGAATCATTGTTTCATCGTGTCGACAATAATGTTTGAGTAAGAAAACTTTAAACCTTATGCAGAACCGGAAAATGCAAATGGTTAAAGTGAAAAGGCTCAAAACAACTTCAGAAAGGTCCGCATTTATTAACATTTTTACTAAATAAACTAGTCAACTATGAACAGGAAATTATGTGCTATTTTAGGGATTGATTAAAGGAGGATATTAAGGATAAACCTCAGATTGTGTGTGACGGCCTTAAGCAGATATCGGATTTTAAGAAAGCCATGTTGGTGGATCAGTTCTCAAAGGATGAAATCAAGTGTGCCATAAATGATTGTGGAAGTAATAAGGAACCAGGGCTAAACGGATTCAACATGAAGTTTATCAAAACCTTTTGGCAGATTTTCGAGAAGGATTTTATTGATATTTTGGATATATTTTATGAGAAAGGGTGTGTCGATATGGGATGCAGATCGTCGTTCATTACGTTAATCCCCAAAGTTAAAGATTCGGTGGAATTAAAGAATTATCGGCCTATAAACTTAATTAGTATTTTAAAGTGCTGTCAAAGGTGCTCGCAAATCGGTTGAAGAAGGTTGTAGGCTCGGTTATTTCTGAATCGCAACGGCGTTTTTGAGTGGGAATTATATCTTAGATGGGCCTTTAATCATCAATGAATTAGCTAGATGGGGGAAAAATTCAAAAAAAAGCGTTTTTCCTTAAAATAGATTTCAAGAAGGCATACGGTAACGTGAATTGGAATTTCTTATTATCTATCATGACGCAGATGGGGTTCCCGGCTCGGAGGTGTTTATGGATAAAAGGCATATTGGAATCAGCGAGATCATCGGTTTTAGTCAACAGGTCGCCCACTATTGAATTTCAATGTTCAAAAGGAATGCAACAAGGTGATCCTATATCTCCTTTTCTATTTGTTATGGTGATGGAAGTGCTTTATTACATGCTGGAAAAGGCCAAAGGTGTTGAAGCGATTTCAGGTATCAAAATCCCTAATAATGGCCCGAATATTTCCCACCTTTTCTCGGGGAGTGGTCTAGAGATAATCTCTAATGTGGTGCGTATTCTTCGGGTTTTTCGTTTATGTTCGGGTCTTAAAATCAATATTTCTTAGTCTAATGTCTTTGCTATTGGAGTTAAAGGGAACGAATTAGAAGATATTGCATCGATGATTGGATGTCAAACGGGGGAGTTTCCATTTATTTATCTTGGATTAAAGGTTGGTGCTAAAATGAATCGGATCTCTAATTTGGGACCGATTTATGACATTTTTGACACGAGACTATCAAAGTGGAAAGCATCACAACTGTCTATAGGAGGAAGAGTCACTTTAATTAAGGTCGTGCTTGAAAGCTTACCAAACTACTTCTCTTTGTATAAGCCCCCTTCCAAAGTGATTAGAAATTTGGAATGCAAAATTAGAAAGTTTTTAAGGAGAGGAAACGATTCGAATAATAAGCCTCATTGGGTCGCTTGGGAGAGGGTTACCCTTCCAAAAGATAGTGTAGGACTTAGGCTTAGTAAGTTGAAAAATATTAATGTCTCCCTTCTTGCTAAATGGGGTTGGAGATATAAATCGGACAAAAGCAAGCTTTGGACGAAAGTTGTTGAAGCGACTCATAATACGAGACTTTGTTGGGATTTTATCCCAACAAGGAAATCTATGGGAGGTGTATGGTGCAATATAGAAAATGTGTTATGTAAGACCTCTATTGAGGGATACCTTTAAGGAACTTCTTTAAGGAAATGTCGGTAATGGGGAGGATACGGCATTTTGGTTAGATCCGTGGTTATGTAACGAATTACTTAATGACAAATTTTCAGATTATTTAAATTGGAAGTGGGGAAGAGATGCAGGGAGTGCGATCAAGTTAAGTCTGAGGATAATAGGCAATCTAACAGTTGGGCATGGAACAGAGATGTCGTGAATGGAGAAGAGGTTTGTGAACTGTTGGAATTATGCAGTTTGCTTTCGTTAGTTGATAAGTGTGATATCTAGTCTTGGATTGGAAACGAAGAGGACTTTAGTGTTGGGGCTGTTAAGCGCATGATTGACAAACATAGAGTTAGAGACAATTTTTCCGTACCAGATGGATGTAAATAGCTTCCGTCGAAATGCAACATATTCATTTCGAGGGTTGATATGAATAAGATTGCTATTGTGGATGCCTTGAAGAAAAGGAACATTGAGGTGGAAGATTCAACCTGCTCTTTGTGTAGTGAATGGGGAGGAATCGGTTGAACATATTTTTTGTTCTTGTTACATTGCTTCAGTTGTGTGGGCTCATATAAGCAGGTGGTGTAGGGTCTCAAACTTATTCATGTTCACGTTCAAAGACTTGTTAGACATACATGAGCATGTGGGATTAAAAGGTACCGAAAAAGAGGCTTTCAAAAGGATAATGAGGATTGGATGTTGGAGCATTTGGAGAGCCAGAAACGAGGTTAGATTCAACAACAAAGCGGCTAGAGCCAAAGACATTATTAGTGAATTGGTGTAAATTTGTAATTATGCAATGTATTATCAAGTTTTTTATGATTTAAGAATAGGTATAAAGTCAAGTCGGTTAGATGACAAAAAATTGGTGTAAATTTGTAATTATGTAATGTATTGTTTGTAAACCGCCTTATTTTGAGGTTAGCTTAGTTACAATGAAGTTCACCTTTAAAAAAGAAGAAGAAGAAAAAGGGCATCAAAGTTTTATGATACGTGAGAGTTTTAATATATGCTTGAAACTACTAAACTACCATCAATGAAATCAAGTTATTAAAATGTTTTGCCACTGTCATTCATTTTGATTGTTGTTATATTGTTCGAACACGCTAGCCCAGGCCCAATATTGCCTTAAGAACCCGCTAGATGAAGCCCATTCGTGAGAGGTTGTATTTCATAACATATATAAGCTCAAATTATAATTTTTCCAATAAATGGCCTGTTTGACTTTTTAATATTAAAACTTTGAGCCATCAATTGGTCTAGCAAACGTGATCTTTAAGGTGCCCTTAATAGGGATTAACACCGACCTTATTACGATCACTTAGCCATGTTCGTTACGAACAATATCTGGACCATAATGGTCTTAACCGAAAGTCAAGGCGTTTTGTGTAAAACGCTTGACTTCTGACTATAAAAGCCTATAAACGAAAATGCAATAGAAAGGAACACTTACAAGTGATTCCTAGGATGAAATAGAACTAAGTTGGATGCTCCTTTCAGTTGGGAACTTCCAGAGGAGGGAGATAGAATGAGGAATGAGAAAGGTGCAAGTTCAAGTGTTGAACAAATGCACTTATTTATAGTTGGAGAGCTTGAAAGAGGTGATGCCAGGTGTTAGCGGGTGTTAGAGGGAGCTTACAAGTGTCCTAAAATGCCGCATAGCAGTTTGGAAGTCCATGGTTTCGAATCAAATGGTTTTTGGCAACATGTGTGGAGACCAAGGCAATTTTCTGCAGATACAGGCTTCTGGGGGCCGCGAGAGGCTTGGCTAGGGTCTCTTGCGCCCCGCGAGCGCCTCTAGGAAACTTTCAGTCTTTGTCACATTTAGCCCCTCAACTTATAAAACCCTCTAAAACACCTTTATAGCATATTTAGCCCTTCGTAACCAATATTTGGCGTACCCGGGAGTATGCCCGGACATTGTCGAGCTCTCGGTTCGTCACTTAGAGATATAAATTAATATGTTGACACTTTTAACCCCTCCATTGTCCAACTTTTACATATTAACAAAATTAATCCCTCACATCCAACAAGTAGCACATATGAGAGTTAGGACTTCGTAAAGGATCACTCACAGGCTCATTATAAGCATGTTGACTCCGATGTCACTCAAAGGTTGGGCATGTTGACACAAATGGTCACTCAGAGGCTAAGTTTTAAGCATGTTGACACTAATGGTCACTCAGAGGCTTGGTTTATGCATGTTGACATCAAAAAGTCATTCAGAGACCTAGTTTGAGCATGTTGACACCTTTAGTCCCTATTAGTCTTTAATAGGCTTATTATAAAATTAATGACACGTGTCACTATATTACTTGACACGATTTTATGAGGTGTTACATCCTCACCCCCTTAAAAGAAATCTCGACCTCGAGATTTTATTCAAAAAGAGGGAGGTATTTTTGTCGCATAGTGGACTCAACCTCCCATGTATATTCGGGGCCTCGAAGGGCATCCCACTTAACCTTCACTATAGGTATGAATTTACTTCAGAGTTTCTTAACCTGTCAATCCTCGATCGACATGGGTTTCTCAACGAACCACAGGTTTTCATCAATTTGCACATCATGTTGTGGCATTGCTAGCGACTCATAGGCTAGACATTTCTTAAGATTACTGATGTGGAACACATCATGAATCCCACTAAGCTCCTCGGGCAGCTTAAGCTTATAAGCTACAGTGCCGACACACTCGATTATCTCGAATGGTCCAAAATATCCTGGGCTTAACTTGCCCTTCCTTCCAAATCTCATTACACCTTTCCAAGATGATACTTTTAGCATGACTTTGTCCCCTACTTGGAACTTAAGAGGTTTACGCCTCTTATTAGCATAGCTCTTCTGCCTATCTCGGGCAGATTTTAGTCTGTCACGGATTTGCACAATCTTATCTGTGGTCTCCAGAACAACCTCTGGTCCAGACAGTTGGGCTTCCCCAACTTCAGCCTAGCACACGTGCGTTCGACATTTTCTCCCATATAAGGCCTTATAAGGAGCAGCCTTGATGCTTGTATGATAACTATTATCATAGGAGAATTCTATTAGAGGTAAGTGGTCATCCCAACTTCCACCTAAATCAATCACACATGCTCTAAGCATGTCTTCCAAATTCTAAAAAGTACGCTCACTCTGACCATCAGTCTATGAATGGTAAGCCGTACTAAAGTTCAATCTTGTGCCTAAGGATTGTTGGAAACTTTTCCAAAAGTGAGATGTATATCTAGTATCTCTATCGGATACAATAGATATCGGCACACCGTGTAGGGACACAATCTTGTCCACATACAACTTAGCCAATTTGTCAGAATTATACGTTTCTTTAATTGGCAAGAAATGTGCTGACTTAGTCAGTCTATCCACAATGACACAAATCGTGTCATTACCACGTTTGCTCTTCGGTAACTTGGTAATCAAGTCCATGGTTACCATTTCCCATTTCCAAGTGGGAATCTCAAGTTATTGTAGGAGTCCTGACGGTTTCTGATGTTCAGCTTTAACTTGCGAACATGTCAGACACTTAGCTACATAAGTAGCTATGGATTTCTTCAAACCCATCCACCAATAATTATTTTTCAGATCCTGATACATCTTGTCACCACCCGGGTGAACTAAGTATCTTGAATTATGCGCTTGTTGAAGGATTAGATCTCTAAGTCCTCCAAAGATTCTTTCATTAAATCTAAGGATTCCATCCTTTCCAGGCGTTAACTGATCAACTGTTCCGCCTAATCCCTCATTAGGAATATTAGCCTCTAACAGGGCTTGCTTTTGTGCATCTAATAGCTTCTCATTCAAGTTATTTCTGAGCTCAATGCTCTTAGTGTTAATCCTAATAGGTTTAACCCTTTCCTTGCGACTTAAGGCGTCAGCAACGACATTCGCCTTGCCGGGATGATAGCGAATTTCGCAATCATAATCATTAAGTGTTTCCATCCAACGGTGTTGTCGCATGTTCAAATCCTTTTGATTGAACAGATGCTGGAGCCTCTTACGGTCAGTGTATATAATACACTTTGTGCCATATAAGTAATGTCTCCATAACTTAAGTGCAAATACAACAACACCCAATTCTAAGACATGGGTGGTGTAATTTCTTTCGTGCACCTTTAATTGTCGTGATGCATAAGCAATTACTTTGCCTTTTTGCATTAGCACACAGCCCACGTCAGTGTGCAAGGCATCACAGTAAACAACAAAGTCCTCAATACCCTCAGGTAGAGATAACACAGGAGCATTGCTCAACTTGTGTTTTAGAATCTTCAAAAGATTCTTGTTGTTTTGGACCCCAGTCAAAATTGACATTCTTACGGGTCAAGGTAGTTAAAGGAGTGTCTATCCTTGAAAAGTTCTCAATGAATCTCCTATAATAACCAGCCAATCATAAGAAGCTACGAATCTCCGATGGAATTTTGGGTACTTCCCAATTCATTATGGCTTCTATCTTGGCATGATCTACTTAGATACCATGCTCACTTACAACATGTCCAAGAAATTGGACTTCTCTAAGCCAAAATTTACACTTGGAAAATTTAGCATAAATCTTCTCTTGTTTTAGCAGTTCTAGGATGCAGCAAAGGTGTTTCTCGTGATCAACTTGATTACGAGAATAGATAAGTATTTCGTCTATGAAGACTATGACAAAATTATCTAGATACGGCTTGTAGACTCTATTCATGAGATCCATGAATGTTGCAGGTGCATTTGTGAGCCCAAAAGGCATCACCAGAAATTCATAATGACCATAACAGGTGCTGAAGGCAGTCTTAGGAACATCCTCGTTCCTAACCTTCAGCTGATGATATCCTGATCTTAAATCAATCTTAGAGAAATAGCTATCACCTTGAAGTTGATTGAATAAGTCGTCGATCCTGGGCAAAGGATAACAATTCTTGATTGTTATTTTGTTTAACTCACGGTAATCAATGCACAACTGCATTGAACCATCCTTCTTTTTAACAAAAAGAATAGGGGCTCCCCATGGTGAGGAATTAGGTTGTATGAAACCTTTCTCTAAAAGTTCATCTAATTGAATTCTCAATTCCTTCATTTCCATCGGTGCTAACCGATATGGAGCCTTAGCTACAGGTGCTAATCCAGGTAGGATATCAATCCTAAACTCCACTTGCCTATCTGGGAGGTAGGCCTGGTAATTCTTCAGAGAAAATATGGGAATACTCTGAAATAACTGGAATGTCTTTAATACTAGTTTAGGCTCATTGATAGTTACTTGTGCCAGGTAAATAACACAACCTTTTCTCAGACACCTGGATACCTTGCGTAACAACACTTTGTCCGGAAATCCATAGTGTGAATCTCCAAGAATGGTGATCATTTCACCAGATGGGGTTTTAATTTCAATGAGTTTCATATCACAAGCAATCCATACCTAAGACTACATCGAACCCCGCCAATTTCATTGGCAAAGAGAGATAGGAATAGAATGATTATTAATAGATATAATACATCCGTCAAGAATGGAAGATGTTGTTTCTAAGTTCCATCAGCAAGTTCTACTTCATAGGTTATGTTTGGAGTTCTTATGGGCAAGTTTAATAGTTTTCTAAACTTATGGTCTACAAAAGATTTATCTGCACCCGAATCAAAAAGAACTCTAGCATATACATCATTGATGAGGAATGTACCTGTTATGACGTTATTGTCATTAACGGCCTCCCTGGTATTCATCTGGAAGGCACGAGCATTCCCTTTGTTAGCCTCTCTAGGCTTTGCATCGCTATTTTTGGGATTCTTAGGGCAGTTAAACTTAATATGCCCATTTTCATTACAGCCGTAGTTGACGGCATTCTTAAGATCCTTGCATTCCAGGGTCTTATGCCCCTTTTTCTTACAGATACCATAGGGTTTAGCCTGTGGATCAATACTACACTGTCCCCAATTACATGTCGGCGTTACGCCAGACTTATCTTGGTTCCTTCTGAACCCAAATCTCCCCTTATTCATCTTATTAAATCCTTGGGAGTTACCATCCTCTCTCTTGCTTTTGCCGTCAATCTCAGCTTTAACTGACTTTTGCCTCACCAAATCTAAGGTGAGGGAGAGAGATAGGTCAACAGCAGACCTGTAGGTACTAGGCTGAGGAGCTTTTACCATGCCCTTTATCTCGGGCGCTAACCCATTAATGAAACACGCAATGCGTTTGGGTTCAGGAGCGATTAAATAAGAAACAAACCTAGACAGGGAATTGAAGTCAGAAACATACTTCCGATAGTCTAGGTTTTTCATTGTGAGAGTCAAGAAGTCTGACTATATCTTCTCCACCTCATGAGGTGGGCAATAAGTCTCTTTTACTAGGTCAACAAACTTAGATCATCCTAAGTTGTACAAGTGTACCTTTCATGTCGATTGGACCATTGCCTTACACTACATCAGGACATCACCCTTGAAAGGTTGTGATACATACTTTACCACATCCTTATCAGCACAACCACTAATATCCACTATTGTCTCCATTTCATCAAGCCATTTCAAGGCTTCTATAGCTCCCTTCTCTCCATTGAAATCTCGGGGCTTACAGGAGACGAAATATTTGTAGGTACATGCGGCTTTAGAAGAACGGGACCTATCGTTAAATTCTAATTTCTTTGGTTCACTCTTCGCATTTGAAGAGTGAGCAGGGCTCTCCTTATGAGCTAAGGATGGTGGAATTGATAAGGGTTTGGAGTGAGTATCGCTCAATTCTTTAAATTTCTCCATGTCTTTTTCCATGGCTTTTCCCACAGCTGCATCAATGCGAGCTTGGAAATCATCATTATCAATGGCTATATTTTCAGCTTTGTTAGAATTAATCTCTCGGTGGCTACTTTGCGCCTCATCCGAGTTAGCCATTCTTGAGCTTTGGTTCTAAACACCAAATTAATTTTTTCTTAGCCATGGTATTAGTAACCGTATTTGGCTTTAAAAATTGGATATACAAATCCATTGCCTAATCAAACTAGTGTGAATAATCACAACTCTTAGGCTTAACATCATATGCATGTTATCAATATTTGGCCTAGGTCTCAAAAGGAACATCAATGGAAAATTACAATTTGGACATAATCCATATATATTAGACAGTGGATCGTAATATCACAAATGTCATTGTCATAAGACAATTATTAATAGCTCATAGGCTTGTCACGAAGGACATTAAAACATGGCTCATAGGCCTGTCACTAATGGACATATAGGTATGGGCACGTTGGACTGTCACTAATGGACATATAATATGGCACGTTGGTCTGTCACTAATGGACATATAATATGGCACGTTGGCCTGTCACTAATGGACATAAAATATGGCACGTTGTCTTATCACTAATGGACATAAAATATGGAACGTTGGCCTGTCACTAATGGACATAAAATATGGCACGTTGGCCTACATCACTAATGGACATAAAATATGGCGCGTTCGCCTACATCACTAATGGATGTAAATTATGGCACGTTGGCCTATCAATCGTCATCATATTGATGACATTAGCCGGGATCACATTGATCACATAGGCTATATAATAGGTCAGGACGTAGTCCTTTTACCTAGACGACTAGTGTGGTTCCTCAAGTCACACTACCAGGAGTATGAACATTCCTGAATGTTAGCATAAGAGTACCTTAATGGTTGATTAATAGTCCCGGTCGCATTGACCTTGACGACTTAGAGGCTTGAACCTAGTCCACCACCTCTGGATAGAAGGATAACTCCCCTTAACTATCATGATAGAAGGCCCTTTTATCCTTAACTATCATTTATAAGCTGGCCAAGTATGTGGTCTGTGCCACTTAGCTAATTAAAACCATTAAGATCTTTTTGGAATTATATAGCAGAGCATAAATTTCGAGTAAAATCGAGACGTTTGCTTGAAGAGGATGAATACATATATATAATTCAAAAATTATTTCATTAAATGCCAATAAGAAATTAAAATATTAGAAATAAGAAACAAACTGTCCATGTAAGGACTTAAAGGAAATAACCATGTCCACGCAGGAACTAAAGAAATAATAGAAGAGACTTTACTCGTCCTTCTTTCCCTTAACCAACTTGGAGAGCTTCTTGAAGAACTTGTTCGCCTTCTTCTCCGTTTTCTCCGCTTGTTGTTGCATTTCTTTCATTCATTCCAAGACCTCGTTGATGGCCTCAAGTAGTGGCGGAGGTGGTGGTTGTGATTGTGGCATAACAAGATACTGGTACCCATAACTTGGATATCCAGTAGGTAGATAAGCAGGTGGGAAGGGAGATGGGTAAAGTGCGTTATGCATGACCGCTTGCATGTAAGGGTCATGCGATAATGCTTGGTAATTTACCGGCGTAGATGGGTTAAAAGGATCATATCCAGCTGTATCCGGATATGTTGGGATAGGGTTGTTAAAACCCGATAGTGGTGGTTGAACCACTGGTGATGGTCAGGTGAAGCATTGGAGGGTCCACCCATTTGTGGGTCCTCGTGCATTGTAGGGTAAGTTTTAGGTAACGGTGGCAGTGAACCCGATCGTTGACCTGCACGTACCGACATACGCGCTCCTCGTTTCCTCCTTGGTGGCTCAGGTAGCGGCTGAGGTTGTTCCACCGGTTCCATGTGAACATCTTCTTGTACAGGAGGTGTTGGGGAGTGATGGGAAGGAGTGTTAGCAAAGGTGAATTGGTTCCAATATTGGTCCCATTCATTAGGACCTTGATATGGCGATCCGGCGTAAGAGTTTGAATCGCTAGATATCTCGATGAGATGTGCGTGCGATCCTAATGGCGGGATTTCTGGATCGGAGTCCTCATCCATTTGGTTGGGTTGATCCAACTGATTCTGATCAGCTTGGGGTGTTTTAAAGTAATGGTTAGGGTTAAACTCATCATGATATGAATGATGAGAGTGGTGTGATAGGTGCGAATGATATGAGTTGTACTAGTTTTGGGTGTGGGTAGGTGAATGTCTTGATAGCGGCCAGGAATCCCCCGAATCCTCATAAGGATTTGAGTGATGGGGTTGTGAAGTGATGTGTCTAGATAGTCCTCCCCTCATTGGTCCTTTACTTCTTCCACATACTCTTGGCGGTATTTTCCTGTTAAAAATCAAATCAAAAACAATACTAATAACTTAATAATGAAATGAGTAATCCAAGGTCAAAGCCTAGACTCGGAAGTCTAAGGAATGTGCTTTTGTGTAAGTTTGAGATTAAATACAAGAAGGCTAGTGTTTAATTCTCTCAAACGTTGGCTCTGATACCAACCTGTCACACCCCGGATTTCCAACCAATCCAAACACCGGTGGGCCTGAGTGAGGAATATCATGACGTAAGTTGATATCATCATAGTCAATTAAACACAGCACAACGGAAGTCTTGGAGTTAAATTACTATTACAAACCAAATGTTCAAAGTACAAAATAATATACAGATGGCTCGTAATAGAAGATCCACAAGTGGATCGTAAAATGTACAAAAATGTATAACAGACTTTAGGGCAGATCTAAGGATTTGCAAGATCCTCTTATATCACTACCGAGGAGCTTCCAGCCTATTTCGTATTGTACCTGCAAGCTTAGTCTTTTGAAAATATGTCAGCTTTCACATATAAATACACCCAATTGACTCATTTTGAAAACATCTGAAAATGATTTTAAGTGCACATGGCACAAAATCTTTTACAACTTGGGAAAGTTACTTTGTAACCTTGTTAACAAATTCACATGTTTGTCCATACATACAGGGCCCAGTACGGAGACCGAGACATGATTAACATACTCACCACTTAAGAACTCACGAAGGAGTTATCCCCAACTTTGTGGGTAAAGTTTTTAGCATGAGCGTCTGTCAGGTGTATGCCTACACCCCGCGCTTAGGTCGTGGCCGCTATCTAATGTAATGAGTCGAGGATATCCAGGACACGGTAGTAACCCCCAATGTTAAGTTATCAAACAAAACTGATTAAACAAAATATGCAGATTTACTAGTCATAATCCGGCATTCGATTGATCCCATTTCCTGTCACACCCTGGTCGTAATGGAAGCGCAACTATGTGACTATTAGGTATTCATTGCATCCAATTTAGTAAACAAATATAATTCAACAATGATGCCATACTAATAAGTTGCATTCCAATTTTTACAGCCAACCAAAAGTGATTTCATAGTTCTAATTGTTTTCAACTTGTCATCATAAACATAATTCAAAGAACATTACTTCAAAATAAGATATTGTTTTCATCGTAAATGAATAATGAGGTTTTGACCCATATATACCCATACGAAGTTGGGTATAAAAGGAAAACCCTCCAAAAGATGGCACATCGTTGTCTTGACATTTCCCATAACCCAAATCATATCACCAGCTCATGCCTTGCGTCCTGAAATAAATGTAATTTTGAAAGTCAACAAAAGTTGGCAAGCTCATGTAGTTAATGTTTTCATATAAAAATGTTATTCTTGAAATCCAGTAACGAAATCTGAGTATGTTATTAGCATCATGGAGTTTTAAGGATCTATCAGTGTGTCGCGAGCACCCTGACATATAAGTGCCATAAGTAAGTAACCAAACCGAGACAACTTTGACATCATTCGGATCACAAAAGCACTCTGAAGGGTATACCAACCAGGAGTGGAGCGCGTCTCAAACTCAATAGATGTACCTCTTTTGCAACTTGGTCACTATGTGATTAATGGTTACGATTGTCATCATCCTACTTACGCACAAATGATCGTGTTATCAACTAAACCCATAGCTAACACACTATTTGTTATGACATGTATTCCCTCTCGATTGTTTTAAAAACAAAACTTTGAAATATTTAAAGGAGGGACATGAACTCACAACTTTGTGTTCCGTACGTCGTACTATTCGCAGTTCGGTGTCAATACACGTGTGTAACCTACATGTGCATTGAGTTTATTAGAAACCTAGGCCTCATTGGACCTTGTATTAATTGTTCATCTTGGATCCTTGTTATGTATTTCTTATTACAATAGAACAACTTTTAGTTTTATCATAGTGTTGGCAGTTCGTTTGTTTGATTAATATTTTTATATATATATTTCTCAAATATATATATGTTGTTGTTCTTAGGTCGTGTGTGAACGGGTCTCACCCTTCACATGTCTCGTGCCTTGCATGCGTGTCATTGGGCCTAGCCCATGTCATATATGTCATTGGGCCTAGCCCATGTTTTCATGTCAACGGGCCTAGCCCATGTTTTCTTGTCATTGGGTCTAGCCCATGTAATTTATGTCATTGGGCCTAGCCCATGTCTTTATGTCATTGTGTAATTTATGTCATTGGGCTAGCCCATGTAATTTATGTCATTGGGCCTAGCCCATGTAATTTATTTTCAAGAGTCCATAACATACACATATAATTCTTCAAAGATATTTTAAGTATAGTGTACCTCATACTCATGTATAAATACGTTCATTTCACTTTGTATGCACTTGTTCTATGGTATATGCAAATATTGCAGCGTATATGCAAATTGTCTTATTGTATGCACTTGCACCATTGTATATGCAAATATTGCAATGTATATGTAAATTGTTCTGTTGTATGCATTTGTTTCAAGGTATATGCAAATACTGCATTGTATACGCAAATTGTTCCATTGTATACATTTGTTTTAAGGTATATGCAAATACTGCATTGTATATGCAAATAGTTCCATTGTATGCCTTTGTTTCAAGGTATATGCAAATACTGCATTGTATATGCAAATAGTTCCGTTGTATGCCTTTGTTTTAAGGTATATGCAAATACTGCATTGTATATGCAAATTGTTCCGTTGTATACATTTGTTTTAAGGTATATGCAAATACTGCATTGTATATGCAAATTGTTCCATTGTATGCATTTGTTTTAAGGTATATGCAAATACTGCATTGTCTATGCAAATTGTTCCATTGTATACATTTGTTTTAAGGTATATGCAAATACTGCATTTTATATGCAAATTGTTCCGTTGTATACATTTGTTTTAAGGTATATGCAAATACTGCATTGTATATGCAAATTATCCATTTGTTTTAAGGTATATGCAAATACTGCATTGTATATGCAAATTGTTCAGTTGTATGCATATTATATTTGTTCATCTCCAAGTATTTGAAGGTTCTGATGTGTGGTGTATTGGTATTTAGTTAGTATTTTCCTAACTTTCTAATACATACACATAAATACACACAAGTATTTACACACGGTTCTTGGTGACAAAATATATTTTCACAAGTATTTATATTCATATATATATACTTGTTAAACACTTGGGTGTTTAGGGTTTAACCCTTGTCATTAGAACTTCCTTAATGACGATTTAAGTCACTAATCGTGTTTAGTTCCGCTAATCACCCCGCTAATCATACCTTGATCGCGATTAGATTTTTAGAAAATTTCGCCATAGTTTCCCTAAACTATGGCGTTTTCCATGTTTTTAAAACGTATTTAAACCCTGTTTAAACTCATAATAAAGATCAACAAATAATTAAAAGCTTCCATATTATTTGTTTACAACTTATGTACATCATCATCCATAGCATTTTGGTAGTTAAAATCTTACTAAAAATTTAATGAGATTTCAACATTTATTAGCATTTTAAATCATCATTTTTGTTACATCATTAGATCAAGTCCTTCATTTTAAACCCCTTTGATTACTACACTATTTAAGATTGTTACATCTTAAATCATAGTGTTTAGTCTTTATAGAAATTACTCATGTGTAATAAAATTACTTCTAGGTTGTAGTACTCTTTATGGATGATGAAGTTGATGATCTTGTTTATATTTAAAAATTACCATGTTTAAATCATCATTTTCATATTTATCCATACAAGATCATCAACTTATACACTTACTCTAACATAAACAACACCATCATGCTAACTAGTTAACATATAAACACATAATCAAAACAAAATAAACTGTATTAAGTGTTATTGTTAAGGTGTGATTTAGGGTTTTTAGGTTATCTTTTTTTCATTTTCAAGATGATCAACTTGTACTTCCTTAAACTAGACATGATAAGAAGCTAGAATATGAAGAGATTTGTCTTACAATGGGTGCACAAGTTTAGTGAAGATCTAGGATGAAAATGAAGCTCCAAGAAAGCCCTATGATCCTCCACCTTTGCTAGCAGCTTGAATGGTCTTGAAGTGGATTTAAAGTGAGTGGAATGAGGTGGTTAATGGTGGTTTTATGGTGGTTATATGGTGGTTGTTGTAGCCGTTGGTTATGAGGGGAAAGAAGGGAGGTGGTTTCAATTTTTCTAAGGTGAAAATGATGAAAATGAAATATAGGTTATGATATATATCTAGCCATACTCCATATGTCACAACATAAATCACCACCATGCCTCAAATCTCACATTTTCAATAAGGATCAAGTGGGTGTGGGACCCACTTGAATCCGCCAACATTAAGGGGGTAAAATGTAATTTCTTTTATAGCACATGCTTATTTATTAGATATTTTAGTACTTAGGTTAAGCGTTGTGATTGGGGATTGACCTTGTATCCTTAGCATATAACTAGGGTTTAGGGTGTTATCTATGATAATTAGTCCACTTGATAATTTAATATAAGTTTCGGATGACGAAAACGTCGCTAGCTCGCTCATCAATGAACCTTATTATTTAGTACCGGAAGCTTTGGTTTTTGACCACCACAATTGTCATGGCGTTTATTTATTGCACTTCCGATCTAGAAATATGCATAACTAGTTCGCTAGGCGAATATATGTTGAGTTAGGATGGCCGAAATACCTTTCGTTCGATCGTTCGCTCGATATCGGCACATATATACCTTGCCGTCGAACTTTTCCGGAAATTGTGTTTCCGTTACCTCAAGATAGTTGAATGGATTCCGAGTCCCAAATGAGGCTTAACTAGTTCTCTAGATGCATGAATGAGGCTATCGGCCACTAAAATGTTCGTCGGTTCAACAAACGGTCGCTTTCCGGTCGAGTTGTGCACGCTTTGTCGAATGACCGGAAATGATATCTTTTATGCATATTTGCAATTTTCATATTGTTTTAGGATGTTCAACATTGTTTTATTATAATTCTGAAATCCATAATCCACCGAATTAGTATTGCGGACAAACTGAAATTTGTCGCCTTTTTGGTCGAAACGAACAATTTTTGCAAGTTAGGCGTTGTACTGGAAAGTTATATATTTTTTTAATGGGTGTTCCCATATCAATGTTTTCATTTATATGTGGACTCAAATATGGTATTAGCATGCCGTTATTCGTTGTTCTGTTTCGTTTTAGCGATTCTGCTGACACCAATAGTGCAACCGCAAATAGTGCGCCCAACACTTTCTACCAACACTTTTAGGGCAGTGTTTGGTTTGTTCAGCGTAGTAACGGAAACCAATATATGTTATGATCAGATTTACTTGCCCTAATACTTAGGATATGACATACGACGCAGTTACGCAATTAAATTACGATAATATGCGTGAGATTATGAACTAAAAATAGTGATTAGATTGTACGGAATTACCGGTTATTTGCCATTTGTCACATTTCCGACCAAGCGGTAATAGTTTATCGTAACCCAAGCCCGTATAGGGAAATAAGTCGATAGTATTTACCTGAGCTAGTCTTGATTTTATTATGCAAGATTTAATATCTCACCCGTATCCAAAATCAACTAAGTACAGATAGCATTTATCAGAAGGCTCTAGTTTGGATTATGGCATAAGCTAACCAATTAAATGCTAACGGTCTATTTTAAGTCATAGACTTAGACCGAATAGCGTACAGGATCAAAACGTATAATATGCTAGATTAAGCGATGATCGATAGAATGTAGATAAAACCCAACAAGTACTATGACTTGTATAATATGGGTAAACTATAAACATTCTGGATTTTGAGACTTAAATGATAAGGTTAGACCCGCTTCGGCTAAATTTCCGTAAACTAGTTACGTATACTAAACCGTGCGCATATAAGCGAAATCGGGTAACCGGATAAGTCATGGACAAGTTCTATATGCCATTATACTTTAAGTAAGTTGTAATATCAGTAGGATATCAACTTATATGCCCGTTAAGGTTTTAAAATGAAACTATACCTCATAAGGGCATTTTGGAAATTTTACACATAGTTTTATAAATTATTTGGGATTTTGAGTTTATATCATGTACCTACTGTAAAAATATTTTATAAGTTTTAAAATTAGTAGGTAACAAGTCTTGGTTGATAAATATGGTTTAAAACCATACTATGTGCCAAAACGGCGCTTATGTCGTAAAATGACGATTTGTGCGATGTTTAATAAAAATTGATGTTAAAATCAGGTTTATATGTTTTAGATATGTTATTTAATATAACATATCAGAAGGTAAAAAATTTGATATGAAAAGGTTGTCACATCCCGACCCGCAGCGGAAATAAAAGTCGGGGCATAATTGGGTTATCATCAAAGCTCATTTACTAACAATAGGTTTCATATTTATTAGGTTGAAATTTAAATTCAAATATCCAAACACAAGGAAACATGAAAGCACAAGTAAAACATTGTTCTAAACAATTTGTATTCCATTTATCTTCTAAAGCCATTCCTATGAGTTCCTCTCCTCAACCTGTCCACCTATATCATGTGTAAAACAAAAGTTTGGGTCAACAAAAGTTGGCGAGAGAATCTAAATTTAACAATTAAATAGTTTAATATATTGGTTTTTATAAGAAAATGTGCATGGACCTCATATGAACTTAGGTATGTATAATTTGAATCACAAACCACGTAATATCAATGACGAACATATGAAGAAAATGCATGATGAACTTGAGATCAAGGCTCAATCAAACGAAGCCGATCTAATGAGGCACCCGATGCTCAATTCATATCCCATGAGGAACTGATGGGCCTTAAATGATTTCATTGAATATGATAAAATGCATCCACACATAACCACACAAACAACATATACATTAGATCATATAATGGTGTTTGCACGAGTGTTTAAATAAATAAAATATGTAACGACACATGATACACCCTAAAGCAAGATTAAAAAAGGAAATTTGTAGGGATTCACTCACAGTGGGTGAGTTTCTTTGATTGATGAAGGATGCGCACGAATTGAGGATTTAATCGACGAAGAAGACTAACCTAAATAATAACCTTCGATAAATATATAAAAATTAATATTTTGATTTAATACTTTTTGTTAGATTTTTAGGTTATTTTTGCGGTATTTGTTGAGATTTTTTTAAACCTACAAATTGGTGTCTATAAGTGTTTTTAGTTAATTTTTAGTTAAAATACATATACAAAATAATATACAATAAGATAAAATAATAATAAAAAAATATAATCTTGTCAGATCTGACAAGAGGCCCTGACCAGGTCGTTTGAGATTATTGGCGTCGTGGGTGTGATTCGAACTTGGGACCTCTCGTATACGTGCACGCAGCTCTACCAACTGAGTTACGTGTCTAACCCGAAAGTATTCTGATTTTTATTATTCTTATATACTTACTAAACAATTTCAGAAATCATTTAATTAAAAAGATTTTAAACTCAATCGAACCGGTACTATCACCCGACTCGAACCAAGAACCCACCCGATGCCTTGCGAACCAATCCTAGAACTGAAATTGACGAGTCGAACATGTTCTCACATGTTCTAATAATTATTACCAACTTGTTTAAGTGTCAAAGTATGTTTCATAACATATATAAGCTCATATTGTAATATTTCCAAAAAATGGTCCGTTTGACTTTTTAATATTAAAACTTTGACCCATCAATTGGTCTAGCAAACGTGATCTTTAGGAGGTGCCCTTAATATGGATTAACACCGACCTTATTACGATCACTTAGCCATGTTCGTTACGAACAATGGCTGGACCATAATGGTCTTAACCGAAAGTCAAGGCGTTTTCCGTAAAACGCTTGACTTCTGGCTATAAAAGCCTATAAACGAAAATGCAATAGAAAGGAACACTTACAAGTGATTCATAGGATGAAATAGAACTAAGTTGGATGCTCCTTTCAGTTAGGAACTTCCAGAGGAGGGAGATAGAATAAGAAATGAGAAAAGTGCAAGTTCAAGTGTTGAACAAATACACCTATTTATAGTTGGAGAGCTTGAAGGAGGTGATTCCAGGTGTTAGGAGGTGTTAGAGGGAACTTACAAGTGTCCTAAAACGTGGCATAGCAGTTTGGAAGTCCATGGTTTCGAATCAAACGGTTTTTGGCAACATGTGTGGAGGCCAAGCCAATTTTCTGCAGATACAGGCTTCTGGAGGGCCGCGAGAGGCTTGGCCAAGGTCACTCGCGCCCCGCGAGCACCTCTAGGAAACTTTCAGTCTCTGTTACATGTAGCCCCTCAACTTATAAAACCCTCTAAAACACCTTTATAGCATATTAAGCCCTCCGTAACCAATATTTGGCGTACCCGGGAGTATGCCCGGACATTGTCGAGCTCTCGGTTCGTTAAAAGGTCACTCAGAGGTATAAATTAACATGTTGACACTTTTAACCCCTTCATTGTCCAACTGTTACATATTAACAGAATTAATCCCTCTCGTCCAAAAAGTGGCACATATGAGAATTAGGACTTCGTAAAGGATCACTCAGTGGCTTATTATAAGTATGTTGACTCTGATGTCACTAAGAGGCTGGGCATGTTGACACAAATGGTCACTCAGAGGCCAAGTTTAAGCATGTTGACACTAATGGTCACTCAGAGGCTAAGTTTTAAGCATGTTGACACTAATGGTCACTCAGAGGCTCGGTTTATGCATGTTGACATCAGAAGGTCATTCAGAGACTTAGTTTGAGCATGTTGACACCTTTAGTCCCTATTAGTCTTTAATAGGCTTATTATAAAAGTAATGACACGTGTCACTAAATTACTGGACACGATTCTACGAGGTGTTACTGCCGTTCAACCATTTCGACAACCAACGCTACACAAAGATGGTTCAGAGAACTCTCCAACCATGATACACCCATGTAAGTCGTGCTACTCTTAGGAGAGATTGTTTAAAATTATGGAAAAATGCTAAACAATAATTAATTTCTTATTTTGAAAAATTAGAAACCGGTGTTAACTTGACTAGCGACGTTTGGTCCGCGCCGCACGGTTCACCCGACTCGTATATTTGTGTCAGCGCCCATTGGATTGAACCGGCGACGTGGCAAATGTTGAAACGCACGATTTTGTTTAAATTATTTGATTACCCTCACACCGGTGAAGTTATTTATAGAGCAATCGAAAAATGTATTACAACATACAAATTGAAAAAAAAAAGATTTTTTCAATATCTTTTTACAACTCCTCAAACAATACGGTTTCGTTAATGCATTTAAAATTAAAATACAAACCGATTTGTGATGGTATTTTTTTCCATTGCACAAATCATAAATTTGGCTGTTCAAGACGGTTTAAAGGTTATTGAACCACCAAAAGAAGCTTCCAAAAAAATGTTACGTCATATATATAGTCACACGCATAGACATTCAAAATATGTAAAAATGTGTAAGGAAGCAGGTCGAATAAGCTTAGGACCCAATTGGAAGGTTGCTCATAGATGGAACTCGACTTGCACCATGTTTGAAAAAGCTATTTTGCAAAAAGAAAGTTTAATAGAATTTCATAACTCTTTATCCAGTCGTAGAAAAGTTTCACCTTACCACCCATCGGGTTGGGTTATTATTGAAACGGTTACACAATTGCTTCAAGTTTCAAAACATCAAAAAAAATTTAAAAGGAGTTTATTATCCAACAAGTTCATTGGTGCTTCACAATTTGTTTAAAATGTGTTTAAAATTAAACGAGATGTCGGTTAGAGGTAGGCCATATTGTGATATGGTAACCCCAATGAAGGAAAAACTAAGAAAATATTTTACAAAACTACCCGCGGTTTTCACTTGTGCCGCCGCTTTAAACCCTTGCTTTAATGTTTTTGGAACCGGGTCTTTGATTGAAAAAATTGCAAACGAGTTGGATTTAAACACCGAACAAGAACCTAACTTTGGTGAAGCCGCAAGAATTCGTTTCAACAATCAACTTTCAAAAATGTTTGATGTTTATGTAACAAAATATGGTACAACCTCGTCACACATTCACGACTCAATGAGAAATGCCGCTTTGGGCGAAGGTTCAAGTATGGAAGATCAAGATTTGTATGTTTATAACCAATTGTATGATGAGTCGAGTCAAATGCAACGTGGTAACACTACTAGAGCAAACTTGGTCAGTATGGTGGGTCGAACTTTCTACAAATGATGACTTCACAAGAATTTAAAATTTTTTTATTTGTTGGCTTGGTGGAAAAGTAAGGAAGATCAAATTCCGATCTTAGCCACAATGGCCCGAGATTTACTAACGGTCCAAGCTTCCATGGTAGCTTTGGAAAGTGTTTTTTATTAGTGGTAGGGTGATTTCGATAAGGAGGACTCGACTAACACCAAAAGCGGTTGAGATGTCGATTTGCTTGAAAGATTACTTGGATGCGGCTGAGAGATGTCAACACATACGCTCACTCGAGGGAGAATTGGAATACGAAGGTGAAGTGTACGAGGACGAGGTTGAAGCCGAATTGACAACCCCAATGACCGACGAAGAAGTCGCATTGGATGACTTCCTACGCAATAGTTCAAGTTCTGGTTCGAGCGAAGAAGATTAAACGAGGCTCAAGATATATTATTACTATTGTAGTCGCACTAAAAAATATATATATTAGTGGGCCTTCTTGCGGATTAATATTTTAAGTTATGTATTTCATTTGTTACATTTATCGTTCGTATTTTCATTGTTATGTAAAACCGTTTGTTCCAAGACTTAATGATATTATATTTTAAGTTTTTATATTTTCATAGTTAAGTTTTTATATTAAAAACTGCATTTTCAGCAAAAAAAACATAAAAATTTGAAAAAAAAAACAAAAAATCTGCATTCTCTGCTGAACCAGATTTTTGACCGGTTTTTATATAAGTTAAAAAAACCGGTTTTTTTTAACCGGTTATAACCGGTTACATGTTTTGGGCTTTAAAACCGGTTACTAATAACCGGTTTTTATATATTTTGAATTAACCGAACCGGTTAATAATCTTAACCGGTTTTTGAAATTAACCGATTTGTACACCTCTAGTCCGGGGGCAGCGCCCCTAGGAGCAGGGTCCAAGGGACGGCAGCCCCTGGCTTTATTTTAATTAAATTTATTTACAGAAAATGTCTTAGAAAAAATTATTTTTATAAAATTCGTCATAATTTTTGTCGATAACAATTAAGGCAGTTATAGGCAATTTAATAAAAATTCAAAATTTGGAACATAACTGTTAAGAAGCAGTAATCTGGAGATCATCCCCAAAAAATTCGTTTTTTCTGTGTTTTTTGGTCCTACGCTGGTTCAGACGAATTCCTCATACATACATATTATTAATCTAATTCTAGAAATCAGAGTTGTATCCGATTGAATTATTCGGTAGAACCACCAAAATAATTTGATCTGAGAGTGAATACACGCCTCTCTAATCATCCGGTTTCTGAAATTCCCCAACACAAAAGTCATGTAAAATCAACTGAAAGATAAAACCCACAAAAACCCATAATCAATTTCGTTAAAGAACAAAGAAGGCGAGTCATTTAAAGAAAAAAACAGAGGACGACAGGGATGGTGTATCTAGTTGCAAATCAGCCCATCGATTTGAACACTTTCATGGTTCAGATTCCCCTTCAATCGATTGCTTCATTTTAAATGTGGATGATTCAACCACCAGGGCGATGAAGGAAGAAGAAATTAGTCACCTTATTAGAACAAGGTAGATAATTAGGGCTAGGGTTTTTGCCTTAGAACTAGAGAAACGATAAAGAAGCAATACAAATAGAATATGATTCTAGAGCAAATTGTGGTTTTGGTCCATGTAGTTTCGCGCTTATTGTTATTATTTACAAATCTAAATTGTGGTTCATGTCATCTTTATATTATTTGGTAATATAAGTTCAAAATCTTATGATGTTCGGACGGTTAATACTGGTTTCATGAAAATTTTATCCAAAATGGAAATATAATTACCGTCAAGGTATATCTTCTCACTATGTTAAAGATGAAACTTACTCAAATCAACCCGTTCTTAAGTATATTAATTAGCTATTCATATTGCAGCTTGCAAGGGAGACTTTGTCATTTTGGGTTAAGGCTTTTTATGGGGAAACAGCTAATAGACTTGAAAAGTTTGGATTTATACAAATGAGACCAGAGGTATTCATAAATGCAAACTTGAAATTTTAATATTTCTTATGGTACATTTTCATAATTGCATACTTAACATTTGTATGTAACTAAAAGAGGAATAGCATGAAAACCCCCTTGAGATGTCTAAACTGCTTTATAAAGTTGTTCGTAAAAAATGTGAAAGTGCATATGCAATTTACCAGCAACATTTGGCTAACTGACCCATCAATGTAAGTAATAATGTTATTATGATCTTTTTCCTGAATTTTTATTCTTATTAATTATTTATCATCATACTCTTCGAATTAGTAACCTTTGCATATTATTGATCATCATATCGACCCAACGAAACAACGATGTCTTGGTAAATCAACTTCCTTTGCTCATGGTAAACTGGTGCATATCTATGGTTTCTTCATAAAGTGGATATGAAAGCTTAAATATATATCCAGCCATTTTCATTTAGAATGGTCTTTACTAAAGTACTCATTCATATGAATATCATATGACAAGGATTTAATAATAGTTTGGATGGAGTTAGTGTGGTGGACCAAAAACGCAATAAATATTTTAGTATTAAAATTGCAAGACATTTGGATTTTATAAATAATAGCAATAACCACTAAAACAAAGGGACAAAACGCAATTTACTCGTGATTCAATTTAAAAGAAAAGCAAATCTATATATAATGTCCAAAGAGCCAACATATGTTGTTTAAATCCCTCACCCCAAATTTGAATCTCTCCCATATTAGAAAGACAACGATTCTAAAATGGAAACCTTAAATCATGGATTTGATTCAAATTGAATGATTGTTGCGATTTAGAAATCGAAAGAACGCCAGAAAGATTCAGTTAAAACAATTTGTCTGCCAAAACGAAGGTTTCTTTGGCCAAATAACTACCACGTATCCCAAATGAGTTTCTCTTGATGATAATAATAATAATAATAATAATAATAATAATAATAATAATAATAATAATAATAATAGAAGTGATAGTAAGGGGAAGGTTAATAATAATAATAATAATAATAATAATAGGGGAAGATTAACGTACAATAGCCACTTAACATGTGAAGCATACGCATTTTAATTACGCATGTTCATTTATAAATTATGTACGTCATAAAAATCAAACCCTAATCACACATAGGTGAAACACAAAATCACGCATGAACAAAATACACAAAATCACACATGTGTAACCCCTAATTACGCATGTGGCAAAAAAATCACACATAGATTGAAACACAAAATCACGTATGGACAAAGACAAAGTTCACGCATGAGTAAAACCTACACAGTATGTTATTTGATGGTCGTGTATGCTTCACATGTTAAGGACTTTTGTATTTTAAACTTTCTCATAATAATAGATATCAAATATTGTAGACTTAGAAATTCCTTTTTAGAAGTTACGAATGTGGTCATGCTCACAAAATCGTAACTCTTTTGTAGCGCTATTCACATAGCTCGCGGCTCGCAGCTTGGCTCGTAGCTCGCTTGAAAAAAGCTAGCTTAAAAAACTCGATTTGAAAGGACCTGAGCCGAGCCGACTCATCTTGTAACTGAACCAAGCTCGGTTCGTTAGCTTATTCTTAGGCTCGTTTAACTTCAAACTCGAGCTCAAACCGAGCTACCTCGTTTAATTTCGAGCTCGAACCCACCCGGACTTACTCGTTTATAGCCCTACTCCCATGTCCTTGCCTTTAATAGTCATTTAAAAATCTTTTTAAACCAATGTGAAATTAATTTACTAAATACTCTTATACTTTACAATCCAAGCTGATTTGGACTTCGAGTTTCGAGACATGGGCTATTTGAATAGCCTTACGTCTACGTAATGTTTATCCTTCTTTCTAATAATAAATCATTTTAGATCACATCTTCAAGAACTAAAATAAACAACCATACTTAACACATCATTCTCTTTCTAATAATAATTCATCGACTGTGACTGACGATGGTGGGGCAGTGGTGGCGGAAGCGGGTGATGGCAGTGGGGCAGTGGTGGCGGAAGCGGGTGATGGGGGTGGTGGCTATTTCTCGTTCATTTTGATAAGTTTCCAAAAAACACACCTAGCCAATGCGGAATATGTCTTTTAGAGGAGAGTTCCATGTTCAAACCTAGAGAAATGCGACTAATTTGGTATTATTGATTTAATAGAGTAGGGGCAAGTGTTGTCATTACAAAATATGTAATAGTTTTGTATTTGAAGAATAATTGGTTTGATGTTTTTGACCTGAGTATGGATCTAGTTATGGATTGACGTGTAGAGTTGAGGAATTGTTGATAGGTATGGTTAGTAGTGGTATGTTGGTGAGATACATTGCTGATTGCTCCATGTTGATAGTTGAAGTTATATTTATACGGCGAAAGAACAGCTATGGAAATGGTTTTTTTATGAATATGTTTGGAGGCTTAAACGAGAAGTTAACTTTGAGGCCTTTCTTATAAGAAGCAAGAATGAGTTGTTAACTATAAAGTCCAAATGAAACCGGAAATATGTTATTTGGTTATGAATATGTGAATGTGTAAAAGAAGCAACAATGAATCTGCAAACAAGATTGCTTATGTAATTTGATAGTTAATTAGAAAGTCAAACGAAAAAATCAAGTGAATAAATCTGATGAGGAAGGAGGTTATCATTTGCAGGTTTGGTCCGTGGAGTAGTAAAGTAATTTAACCATTTTGTTCATTTTGTTAATGTCGTTTAATGGCCATATGCGAAAAGGACGTGATTGATTAAACTGAACAAGCAAAGGGACTTGATTGGTCAAATGAAAAGGTAAGAACTCGTAATGCTATTTGATATCAACCACGCGGTCTCAAATTGTAGTTTACTCTAAATTCTAAATTCTAAAAACAAAGATAGTGGGTGAATTCATTTTAATATTTTTTTTAAACTACTCATTTCAACCCAACCCGAAAATATACTTTTAAAATGACTTGTGTTAACATGAACAGTTAGCTGGCCAAGTGTTTCGCTATGCTTGGTACTGTATGTTATATCAGGATTGTTGATGACAAGATTTGGGACACTCGTATTGAAAATTTGACATACGGTATTTAAAATACATCTAAGTTAAATTTGGCCTAACTTTCAACGCCTGATGTATTGAAGTTAGTGTAGTCATGTAATTACTCTATTGAGCAAAATGTTCACTGAACACAATTAGTGAGACTCGCTTGGCCTTCTTTAACTATCCTCTTGTGGACTCACCCCACGGCCCACGCTGTATATGTTATGAACCAGCCCAGTTCCAAGGCCCAACAATGAATGGATTTGGAGCCCGTTAAAGAACGGGCACAATAAAAAGAGGGAAGAACGGGAGAAGAGGGTATGACCAGTAAGAGGTCTCTGAACAATTAATGGTTCAGACTGTTTGTTTCGCGAGCAGATGTCTAAATGGTTCAGACATTTGTCTCTGAATGGTTTAAGCACTTCTAAATGGGTAAGTGTTGAACCAGTAAGAAGTCTCTGAACCATTCAAACAACCCCTAAATACAGAATTTCAAGATGAAAAACATTATGGTTTCTGTTTACCAAATGGAGCATGAAGAAGGAACAAGAAATTCTTATTCAAGACTTGTTTCACACTTTGAAACATACAAGTGCAAAAGGCTGATCCCACAGTAACAACTTAAGCAAACTATATCAACACAGAACCATTATAGGTTAATGCATATAAAGATTTTCAGAGTGCATCTTGCTGCTATGCGAAACAGGACAAAAACATACAGTTTCTTAAGACGGCTTATCATAAAGGGTGCGTGTGTTTCGCCTTGCACACTCCAAGATAGTTTTGTCAGCAGTGATGAAGTATGCAGCAATAGAAGCTGTTAAGAAAAAAAGGATAAGAAAGCATGAAGATTTAAATAATGTGAGATTGATACAAAATGACTAAGCTTTCCTTTGTTTTATATAACTCATTTTATAATAAATTAATAATAAGTCGATATTTTGAATCTAGGGGTTCGAACCGCAAAAGATGACTATAGCAAGGAAGTCGAGAATGTACCAGCAGATATGATCAGTGCCTGAGCAGTATAATTCAGATTTGCCTTTGCCCAAGGAATTGTCCGAACAGCAATCAACTGAAAACAGGAGAAATACAAATATTTTGGTGGCAATTAGATAACATTAGTTACATAATTTACCATATCATGCAGAAAATAAAACAGAAAATGTGTGTTGTATATCAAGAATTATAGATTAGGGTTTACATTGTGTCCTATATATAGAGGGCGATATTACACCCATTACACTAAACTATCACTAACATTACACTGGTCTAATATGGAGCAGGGCACATCGCCATTTTGCTACTTAGTCGTAAATCTAACACATTTATTACCAATGCGAACAAACAAGTAATATTAGCATTCGTCAATTATTTACCACAAAATAAGAAAGAAAAACATAGAGCATAAGCAAGTTAAGGAAATTTTGTATCCAAACATGATTGCAGTGTCCTTTCTGTAGATGTTGCTTTTTTGTTAGTAAACAAAACATTATACAATGAACATAACATTTACTTCAGTATGTGTTTCTTTCTTATAAAAATAAATTACAAGACAAGAAAACACAATCTTTTATTTCTGTTTTTTAAGAACAAGGGAGAAAAAGATATAAATTGGAATAAGAAGATATAATCCCTGATGTCACAAAACAAAGAAAGACGAGGATGTTTATGCTACTTGGCCAAATGTAAGACGAATACTGTTAAACGCTTTAATCTCTTTCGTCGAGGGCTGAGCGGTAGCACACCTAGGCACAGAGGGGAAGTGAACTGGTCTGAAAACCAGAAAAAATAACTGCTCTGAACAAGTCTGAAACAGCTTAAAATGGTCTGAACCAGCCTAAAACAAGTCTAAAACATCCTAAAGTAGCCTAAAACATGTCTAAAACAGCTAAAATGGCCCATTTCAACTGTGTGCCAACACAACTAGTTATGCACCAAACTCTATATACACATAAACATGAGCTGTTTGGCCACAATTCAAATATCCATCCATCAAAACTAACAAATTTCTACTCTCTAAACTGAAGTAACCTTATGAACAAAATCTAAGAGGAATATAGGGTTATGTTAAAAACATCCATAACTAACTAATAAATAAATACATGCCCTCGAAATAAAAAGGAAAAATGTAGAAATGAATATTACCGTTGGGACAGCACTGGCAACACAAGCAATGGAAGCTGACTTCACTCCAGCACGAACCCCTTCTGCAAAATCACGATGGTCAAACAAAATGGGAATAACAAAACCTAATTGATGGAGAGTGGATAAACCTTGAGTGCACATTTGCGATCTGAGAAACTTGAGATCTTCTTCTGGTGAAGGAATCATGAAATTGGAGGATTTGTTCCTATGGTTTACCCATGCGTCTCGTATATCCATTGGAAACCCCATTTGATTATTATCTGATTAAACCAAAAGTAATAGAGATAAAAAGCTAAGCGATTATAGGAAGAATGGAGGGAGAATGATCCTTACATATATTAGCAGTCACTATTGTTGGAACGACTGACTGTCCAGAGAGAGAAAGTAGATTGGCGGTGGAATTCGGAATCTGGCCGCTGTTTTGGAAGAATACCGGAGGCCTTCAAATCAAAATTGAGTTTGTGCGTTTTCTTTTCTCTTTTTTTTATTCTGTTTTTTTTTTTTTTTTGCAAAATTGAGTTTGTCACGGTCAAAAAAGTGAATTGTGTAGGAAAAAGATGATCACTACTCGCTATCCCACGGGAGTTTTGAGTTGCTCTATATATGTCGGGACGAGACTAGTAATCCATGATTATAAATATTACTGGATGATGGATTGATTCTCGGATCATGTGAATCTGTACGACACTCCCTAAAGTGAGTCTGTAAGAAATGGTATCAGAGCATGTTGGAAATTTTAGATGATTTAACATGCCAATGTCACTATCCCACAAGTTCTAAAGTTGGTGGTGGGAAAAGATCAATCGAGGAGGCCCATGACCAAGAGTCAAATTGTGAGCAAAGATTTTTATCGCTACATTGTTAGGTGCAATAACATGATGACATAGGGGGTTGTGTACGCTCGGCTTGACTTTCTAGAGGGCTAGAAATGGATCGCCAAATAGAGGGATCATGTTCGGATCACTTGGTTGAAGTGTTTTTGTGGAAACCACCAAAACGGTCTAGGGGAAATGATCATTGTATGTTGATATCAAATGTTTGTTAAGCTCCCCTAAGTCAATGTAAAACCTTGCACGTTGGGATCTAATGTTTGTTGAGCTCCCCTAAGTCAACATAAAACCAAATTTACTGAGTGCTGTTGCTAAAGGGCAGCGATGCATGAGGGCATGCTTGTTTTGATGGTGGGAGAATGTGGCAGGTCAAATGTTTGAAGATCATATATACTCATAAAGCTATTTAAACACGTGAGTTCCTGGCTAATTATTGATATCATTAGGCAGAAGTTTACACTACTTCCCTAATGAGTTTCATGATGAGACAAAACTAGTGATTAACAATCTTAAGTGATTCGAAATGACTAGTACTCAAACATTCAAAATGACAGGTCATAACATTATGCTAAAAGAGATAAAATCAACTTTCATTTTTTATTGGAATATTAGATTTTAATAATCCTAACTATTCGTCATTGGCCGCCAACAGTCATAATTTAAAAATAATCACTTGCAGTCCCAACTATTAATATATTGACCTCCAATAGACCCAGACTAATAGAACCCTAACGTTGTTAGTCCCCAGAAAAACGTTTTTGGTCGGAAAACTCCTATTTAGCCGGAAAAGAAAACTCCACTTTTTCATCCCAAATGTTTTTTGTATTATTACGGACCTTTAAGAACCTTTTTCTAGTCAAAGTCTCAGTAATTGACATAGCCAGAAAACATGTTTGTGGACGGAAAACTTCTTTTTGGCGGAAAAACTCAACATTTTCGTCACAAAACTCTTTGTAACCTTAGAGCGAACCCTTAGAAACCTTTTTCTGGCCAAAAACGCTTTTCCGGCGGTCGAAGACTAACAGCGTTAGGGTTCTGTTAGTCAGAGTCCATTATAGGCTAATATGTTAATGGTTAGGACTGCCAATAATTATTTTTTAAGTTGAGATTGTTAACGGCCAACGACGAATTTTTTGTATTATTAAAATTCAATCTTACTTTTTAATAAGTTCTACTTGAAGTAGCTTAAGGGAAAGAACGAAAGATTCTGATAAAATTAATTGCTCATCTAGTTTTAGTCACGTTCATTTATTTCATTCATCTTACTTTGTTAAGCCTCTTGAGTTTTAGCTGATTACATGTACAATGGACCCTTTTGTACTTTCCTAAATTGTATGGGTATTAAAAGGATATAATTATTGTAAATTTAAAAAAAGAAAAGAAAGAACCGGTAGTTGTAGACATGTAGCAATAATTGTTATTCCATAATAACTTTGTTAATTACTGGTTAACAACCCTTGATTCCAATCACACATTAAAATATGTATTTTTATAAGTTTAGAATTTCCTTGAATATTTTTTAAATCAAACCAATCACATAATTTAATACTATGAGCACACTGTGATTCATCGTTTTAACAACAATGAAGTATTACGATACACCAAATCGAACCAAAAACAATACATTCATCCTAGGGTGGATCAAAGAATTAATTGTCTTGCAAGTATAACCCACAAAACTAATTAAGTGATCTACTAGATATGATCTTTTTCAAAAGTCCCCCAAACCTCAATTTTGGAGAATAAAGTCTCAATTTGTAAAATATACACAGAAAATTCAATAAACTAACTTTTCTATATTAAACCCCTTAAACTTGTCTAACATATACATTCCTAAAAAAGAAAAGAAAAAAAGACTTGTTAATATTGAAATTGGTTAAAATAAGGTGGTATGACTTTTTTTGCAAGAACGTTGAATGTCACTTTATCATATTATGATCAATATACAAGTTGACAATCAAAATTTTGGAGAAAAATCACATGTACGTGTGTTTCAGATAAGCCTTGATTTTTTTATACTCAAAAGCTTATTGAGTGGCTTTATTTCGTGTATTTTTAACAAGTTAAGGATTTTGATATACCAAGATATATGGGACTTATTCATGAAAAATAGGAATATATATTAATTTTCTTATTATAAATGAAAGAAAGGCCATATGAGATCATACCTTGTACTCTACCTTGTACTGGTGTACAATTGATCTTCCTCAAACAAAGTGTCCTCCTCTCTTTGTAAAGGTCTTTGTACTATGGTAGACTTCGGGCTTGACATGGGTAACTCATATGAAATCAACATTGTTTAACATCGTTTAAGAAAGATTATGGAGGGGCACTTAGGGAGAGGAAGAGGCGACTGAAGACATGACTTTCGAAGCAACCTTCAAAGGAAAACGAACGAGGAAGATGGAAGCTGCATCAAAGAGAGTGTGGAGACTAACAGTTTCGACTACCAATGTTTTTGTTTCAAACATTCTAGATGGGATACTGGAGGCATATCTGAAAGCCACCTTCAAGGATTTCGGGAACTTGGTGTATGTGTACCTGTCAAGGAAAAAAGATAGATTGGGGAATTTCTTTCGGTTTATTCGCTATCGTGATGTGAGTAATAAGGAGGAGTAGGTGAACAACATCGGCGTGGTGTACCTGGGAGGGACCAAATTAAGCATTAATTTGGCTAAGTACGAATAGTGGCAACCGTCAGCAAACCAAGGTGTGAATCCCATCCATATCACTCATCAACCCCATGGTCCTTCGGTGAATTTGAGTCGTCCTGTGAAGAGAATGTTCACCGGACGTCAACATGGAAACCATGACCAACCCAAAGACCTAAAGAGAGCTTGAAGTCTGTCATGTTGGATCCGAATATAAGTGGTTTTTCAAGCATTCTGGAGAACCTGCTCTTGTGGGGGAATTCAAATCTCTTTCATTCTAAATAATCCGTTAGGCCAGTTGGTTGAGTTGGGTATCCTGGGGAGGGGATTAGATACTTGGGGGGGTCTATGTCCAAATCAACTTTCCGACTTTGGAGCTAGCCACCGAAGTCATGGAACACAAAATTAATAGTAGGAAAGCTTTCTTCGGATCTCTGGAGCACCAGAGCGAGCCATTTGTGCAAGAGGAGAGAATCGCGTGGATTAGGATTAGAAATGTGTCGGTGCATATTTGGAATAGAAAGACTATCGATCTTATTGGAAATAGCTACGGAAGGATCTTTCAACCTTCGGTAGTTTCTAGGGATGACTTTAATATGTCTTATGCACGGCTGGGGATTGTGACTAAAGAAAGATGTATGATTGAGGACAGTGTCACGTTAAGATGAAAGAATCAATCCTACATCGTTGGGTTGAAGAAGATGGGGTTGACTGGACTCCGAATTTCCGGTGTCCGATGGCTGGTGTTACGTCTAGTTTGCCAGAGAAGGTAGCCGACAAGTCGCCTGGGAACTTGGAGACTGAGGGTAAAGAGGAGCCATCAATGTTCATTGTTCCCACAGGTAACAAGGAGTTGGATCATGATAACGCCATGCAACGAGGATATTATAGTTGAGTCGTATTATGTATGTAACATCCGTCAAAAACGGATTTACCAAACCCGCTCCGTTTATCAACCGAACAGTCAGTCAAATTTTTTCGTTGCGAATTAAATGCCCAAAATAATTTTAAACGATCCGTAATCACTTATTATGCGGGGATATATATTTAGTTTTTGAAAAACTGATAAAAATAACAAAATAAAAATGTTTTAATTATACCGGGTTTCGAACTCGGGTCCCTGCCGGTTCAGCCAAACACTTAACTCCCACACCGTAAACCACTCCGCCACTTTGTTTTTCTGTTAAGTAAATGGTTTTATTAAATCAAATAATGATGTGAGAAATTCAAACTCGGTCAACTTGCGCCCAAACAGCTGTCGTCGGAAATCCCGACGACTTCGCCCATAAAACACGTTTTTGTTCAATTTAATCAATCAATTAACTCTAGCGACAGCTATAGCCAACGTCTGAAACCGCGTCATCAGCCAAATCGCCGGAAGGACAGTTGACTTCGAATATAGACCGAATTCAGACCCCATTCATCTCGTTGCTACCCTATAAGTACACCCACAACTCGCCAGAAGTCTTTCACACTCAAATCGCACCCTCTGTCGGCGAAAAATCACTCGCCGGAAATACTTGATACTTCGCCGGAAAACCGTATCGGTAATCTCTGAGATTACTGAACCCCCCTAAACCTTCACCGAAGTCACCCACCACCTTTGTAACCTTTCGGAAGACTCTCTGCTGCAAGAAGTTGTCGCCGGAAAAAGGTTTCTATCGCCGGAGTTCTGCCGGAAAACAGAGTATAACCAGTCGGTATATCTCACGCTTAAATTCATTCCCTTTTTACTTTTATCTCATTTGTAATTGATCATTAAACGCGTAAGAAACACGAATCAACATTCTGAACCAGTCCGTCGTCTTTTCCGGTTAAAACCGGTGAAGAAGACGAAGTTCAGTAAGGGTTAAGTATAATTAAAATCAAAATAATTACCGGGTTAGACACACAGTCCAGCGGTGGACTGTGTGCACTTTTAACGCTAAGGTCACGAGTTCGATTCCGGTTCACACACGTCGCCTTGATAAAAATCCTATTTTTAGCAAACTGAACCGGAGTCGCCTTGAGTATATGTTAAGTATATTGATAACCGAGTTATAACCAAGTGTGACACACAGTCCAGCGGTGGAGTGTGTGTCCGCTAACCCACAGGTCCCGGGTTCGAGACCTGTGGAGCGCACCGATTCTGAAGATTTAATTCATTTTTAATAATAAAGGATTTCTGTTAAATCTAATTAATATATATATATAATTAAAATCGGATATATAACGGGTTAGACACGTAGCTCAGTTGGTAGAGCTGCGTGCACGCGTACGGGAGGTCTCGGGTTCGAGCCTCACCGAGCGCACAACAATATGCCTATAAACCGGTCAACCATAGTCAAAGTCAACGGTCAATGCGTACTGTAGCAAACATAAAAATATTTTTTTTTTATTTTTATTTAATTATTTTAATTAAAAATCAATTATAAATACTTAAAAATAACATTTTTAAGGTTAGAAAATAGCCTCAAACTCACAAAAATACACCCAACAATCCTATTAAAATAGATTAATAAAACCCGTTTACTTACCGAACCATTATGCGATTTATCTAGGATTAATTTCACTCGTGGTTAACACCATTTCGCGTGCATTCAACGTCATCAACCGAACGCACCCAATGTGAGTGAATTCTTACAAACTCCCCTTTTTATTCATGTTTTGGGGTGTATTATGTGTCGCTTAAACTAATTCTCTTATGCAAATTCGTGCTATACCATTTTATGAACTAAATTAGAATGTAACTATTGTTTGGTTGTGATGTATTTCATATTGTCAAAGTTGTATACAAATTATTTAGGCCCATCAGTTCGTAAGAACAACGCGTGCCTCAAAACTCATTTATTTAGGCCCATCAGTTCGTAAGAACAACGCGTGCCTCAAAACTCATTTATTAGGCCCATCAGTTCCTCGTGTGAGACGAGAACAACGCGTGCCTCAAAACTCATACATTAGGCCCATCAGTTCGTAAGAACAACGCGTGCCTCAAAACTCATTTATTAGGCCCATCAGTTCCTCGTGTGAGACGAGAACAACGCGTGCCTCAAAACTATCATTTGGTGTTTGTATGTTCAATATACAATATTATGTGTTGTGTGAATAAATTTACATCTACATTTACTCATATGAGGTATGCACATTATTTATAATCAATTGGATAAAACTCGTTCAAATGTTTTTCCATAGGATTCACTCGCCAACATTATGTTGATCCAAAAACCTTTTTACACATGATACAGGTGGACAGGTTGAAGCAAGGAAAACATAGGATATGCCTTAGAAGAGAAACAAGAAGCTTAGACTGATAGTTAGAACGTGTTGTATCATTTATTGTAAATTTCCATTAAATTGTATTAATGAATATGAAACATATAATAAATGTCATGAGCTTTGATGATAACCCAATTATGCCCCGATCACCTTTTCCGCTGCGGGTCGGGGTGTGACAGATTGGTATCAGAGCCATGACTATAGGGATATAGGATAGGTTATTAGACCCTTAGAGCCTATACTATAGTCTGCCTAAATTTTAAATTGATTAGGTGGTTACATACAAACTTGTGATATTTATTTGTTTCATATTTGTTTACATTTCAGTCAAACATACATGCTCATTCATTATACATATATACATATATCGATGTTCATGTATTCAATTTATTTTCATACTCTCAGTATCCAAAGATTTTATGCAAATTTCAAATCTCATCAAAGTAAGTTCTGCGACAGGCATGTAGTAACTGGAAGGGTACAAGTACCGGTAGTCGGAACGTCCTGTCTAGGATGGCATTCGTATAAATCCAAAATAACGGACCAGTTTGCCTACCTGGGGACTAACGATGAGAGTACGACGGACCTATTAGGCCAAAGCATGCCACACCAAACGTCGTTCGAACTAACCTCCCTTTGAGATGTCACCGTGTCTACACCTGGACACATTCCGAATATCACACGTTGTATACATATTTCTCGATTTTCTCCGGGTTTTGTGTACGCAATCAGGCAGAAACCATGCAAACCATATGAAAAACCGGTATTCATGGGGGCCCACATGATTACACAGGTAAAGTATGGCGGCATGACGGGCCTAACAGCGAGCAAAGCCCAAGACATCCTATGGATGTAGTAGAGCTATTTTTCTATAATTATTTTATGAACGTTCAATCCCAAACACGACCCACGATCCCAAAGGCATTCAACTCATACTCTTGGCATGTATTCCTTGTAGATGTCTTCTAGTCTCGCTCGTAGGAAAATGAGAGCAGGAAAAGCCCGTGAACGCATGGCTACCCAAATCGCTCAGCAAATGGCGACCGTAATACCCAACATCGTAGTTCAAGTTCAACAAGCCCTTACCGCTAATTCCGTTAACCCAACCCAACAAGAAGATCAAAACACCATCAATCCTTCAGTCACTAAATGCACCTACAAACATTTCAAATCCTGCGATCCTCCAAAATACGAAGGTACTGAAGGTGTCACCGCTCTCCTCCATTGGTTCGAAGAAATGGAGAACACTTTTCTAAATTGCGATTGCCCCGATGATCGCAAAGTGCGTTATGCTACCGGTCGCTTACTTGGAACGGCACTCACATGGTGGAATACAGAAAAGACCAAACGAGGTGTTGAAGAAACTATGACCTTGACTTGGGAAGAATTGAAGGGAATCATGACAAGACGGTTTTGCCCAAGAAGTGAAATCAAGAAATTGGAGGATGAATTCCATGCTTTGAAACAAAAGGAAGGCGACCACACCACATACAACAAGAGATTCCTTGAGTTAAATCAAATGGTTCCCAACTTGTTCACTCCCCTCTACCGTTTGATCGAGCACTACATTCGTGGTCTTCCATCAAAAATTCAAGACCCTGTAATAAGCACCTCGCCTGCAACTTTGGAAGCAGCAATGGAGCTAGCAACCGCGCTCACCGAGAACCGAATCCGGAATAAAGATTTCAAAGAGGAGAAGAAGAAGGATAAAGCATCAACCGAAACCTCAAACTCCACCCGAACCGAATCCTCTACACCACCTATTTCTAAGAGAAAACGTGATGGGCAAATCTTCGCCGTCACCCAACGTAACCAACCAGCTTCACAAGTTGTACCTCCTCGAACTATCCCAAACGCTCAAGTAGCACCCAACTCAACTTACCCAAACAAGAAACCTTACATTGGACCTCACCCTCAATGCAACACCTGTTTCTATCACCATCCATCTACCTTACCCTGTCGACTATGTGCGAATTGTGGACGCTACGGTCATTTGAGCAACGTTTGCCGCACCCCTCAAAACCAAACCTCAACCCCTACTCAACCCATGATCCAAACATATCAACAACCTCAATACCCCATGTACCCAAATGTTCGAGCTTGTTTCAATTGTGGCGACCCTACCCATTTTAGAAACACGTGCCCTCGTTTGGTTAACATCATAAATGCCCAAGCTCAGGCAAACCCAGTTAACCAAGCAAACCAAGCAAATCCAGCTCCACCGCCAGCAAGGGGAAGAGTTTATAACATCAATGCCAATCCTGTTGAAGATGTTAACGGACCAAACCAACCACTTAACTAGCCTTCTCTCACCAAGAATCAAGATTCAACTCCAATCACTTAGTTTTTATGTTTATATCTCGATTTTCATGTATCTCAGTTGGAATTTTACCCAAGAAATTTTAATGCAAATTACTAGTTCAGTTTGTTTTATACTCATTATTCATATCATCATACTTCACGGCATATTTCAGTTTCATCATTTAAAGAAGTTGAGTTGTGTCTCACTTCTACATAGACTAACCTCTCCATCATATTAAACGAGAGAGGTTTTGTCAAACACGGATACTATCAGAATTAAGACTCAAGCGCTGGTTGTTGTGTTGTAGAGTCGCATAGAACTAATCATAACTTGCGGATAAAGTCAATGAGAATTTGACAAGAATATGGTGGATACGCCGCTGGTACTTCCTATATATAAGTATTCTTGTCAAATGATCGGAGACATTATCAGTCGGTTATGAGAGGTTCCATGCATAGGTTGTTTGTTGTGATTAAGTTATTCATTTTCAATACATGCAATAAGCTCGGCTCCGTTTGATTGAGCCTTGAGCACACATACAATTTCATTCTCAATACATACAATACGATCGGCTCCGTTTGATTGAGCCTTGATCGCTCAGATATATTTCATTTCAGTATTTTTATGTTTGATGTATTGGTTGTAGAGTTATAGGACTAATCATAATTCACTGATAAAACCAATGAAAATTTGACAAGAATATGGTGGATACGCCGCTGGTACTTCCTATATATAAGTATTCTTGCCAAAGGATCAGAGGCATTATCAGGCGGTTATGAGATGTTCCATGTAGGATTTAGTATTGCCTTGGTTGAAATTGTGTTACATATATATATCATCTCACTATTTAAAGAAATTGGAATGTGATCCATTTCTACATAGACTAACCTCTCCATCGTAACAAACGAGAGAGGAACTGTCACCATTCAAACATATATGCTATCAGAATGTGGATACAATTGTTAGTTGTTGTGTTTATTTGTGTAGATTGTAGAATTTCTGCCTTAGGATATAACCCTAAGCATATTCAAACTTTTATGCGTGATATCATTTTAGCGAATCATTTCCTGCTTAACAATACTTATACAGTAGGCAACAAAAAGCGATTCCTGTATTAGGATACTTAACCTTTACAAGGAACGTTACCGCCTCAAACAAAAACCTAAACCCTAATTCTCAAAAATGTAACCGGCAAACTCAACACCATCATTCTTTTAGTCAATTATATCCCAAATTAAATTTCGGGACGAAATTTCTAAAAAGCAGGGGATACTGTAACATCCGTCAAAAACGGATTTACCAAACCCGCTCCGTTTATCAACCGAACAGTCAGTCAAATTTTTTCGTTGCGAATTAAATGCCCAAAATAATTTTAAACGATCCGTAATCACTTATTATGCGGGGATATATATTTAGTTTTTGAAAAACTGATAAAAATAACAAAATAAAAATGTTTTAATTATACCGGGTTTCGAACTCGGGTCCCTGCCGGTTCAGCCAAACACTTAACTCCCACACCGTAAACCACTCCGCCACTTTGTTTTTCTGTTAAGTAAATGGTTTTATTAAATCAAATAATGATGTGAGAAATTCAAACTCGGTCAACTTGCGCCCAAACAGCTGTCGTCGGAAATCCCGACGACTTCGCCCATAAAACACGTTTTTGTTCAATTTAATCAATCAATTAACTCTAGCGACAGCTATAGCCAACGTCTGAAACCGCGTCATCAGCCAAATCGCCGGAAGGACAGTTGACTTCGAATATAGACCGAATTCAGACCCCATTCATCTCGTTGCTACCCTATAAGTACACCCACAACTCGCCAGAAGTCTTTCACACTCAAATCGCACCCTCTGTCGGCGAAAAATCACTCGCCGGAAATACTTGATACTTCGCCGGAAAACCGTATCGGTAATCTCTGAGATTACTGAACCCCCCTAAACCTTCACCGAAGTCACCCACCACCTTTGTAACCTTTCGGAAGACTCTCTGCTGCAAGAAGTTGTCGCCGGAAAAAGGTTTCTATCGCCGGAGTTCTGCCGGAAAACAGAGTATAACCAGTCGGTATATCTCACGCTTAAATTCATTCCCTTTTTACTTTTATCTCATTTGTAATTGATCATTAAACGCGTAAGAAACACGAATCAACATTCTGAACCAGTCCGTCGTCTTTTCCGGTTAAAACCGGTGAAGAAGACGAAGTTCAGTAAGGGTTAAGTATAATTAAAATCAAAATAATTACCGGGTTAGACACACAGTCCAGCGGTGGACTGTGTGCACTTTTAACGCTAAGGTCACGAGTTCGATTCCGGTTCACACACGTCGCCTTGATAAAAATCCTATTTTTAGCAAACTGAACCGGAGTCGCCTTGAGTATATGTTAAGTATATTGATAACCGAGTTATAACCAAGTGTGACACACAGTCCAGCGGTGGAGTGTGTGTCCGCTAACCCACAGGTCCCGGGTTCGAGACCTGTGGAGCGCACCGATTCTGAAGATTTAATTCATTTTTAATAATAAAGGATTTCTGTTAAATCTAATTAATATATATATATAATTAAAATCGGATATATAACGGGTTAGACACGTAGCTCAGTTGGTAGAGCTGCGTGCACGCGTACGGGAGGTCTCGGGTTCGAGCCTCACCGAGCGCACAACAATATGCCTATAAACCGGTCAACCATAGTCAAAGTCAACGGTCAATGCGTACTGTAGCAAACATAAAAAATTTTTTTTTTATTTTTATTTAATTATTTTAATTAAAAATCAATTATAAATACTTAAAAATAACATTTTTAAGGTTAGAAAATAGCCTCAAACTCACAAAAATACACCCAACAATCCTATTAAAATAGATTAATAAAACCCGTTTACTTACCGAACCATTATGCGATTTATCTAGGATTAATTTCACTCGTGGTTAACACCATTTCGCGTGCATTCAACGTCATCAACCGAACGCACCCAATGTGAGTGAATTCTTACAAACTCCCCTTTTTATTCATGTTTTGGGGTGTATTATGTGTCGCTTAAACTAATTCTCTTATGCAAATTCGTGCTATACCATTTTATGAACTAAATTAGAATGTAACTATTGTTTGGTTGTGATGTATTTCATATTGTCAAAGTTGTATACAAATTATTTAGGCCCATCAGTTCGTAAGAACAACGCGTGCCTCAAAACTCATTTATTTAGGCCCATCAGTTCGTAAGAACAACGCGTGCCTCAAAACTCATTTATTAGGCCCATCAGTTCCTCGTGTGAGACGAGAACAACGCGTGCCTCAAAACTCATACATTAGGCCCATCAGTTCGTAAGAACAACGCGTGCCTCAAAACTCATTTATTAGGCCCATCAGTTCCTCGTGTGAGACGAGAACAACGCGTGCCTCAAAACTATCATTTGGTGTTTGTATGTTCAATATACAATATTATGTGTTGTGTGAATAAATTTACATCTACATTTACTCATATGAGGTATGCACATTATTTATAATCAATTGGATAAAACTCGTTCAAATGTTTTTCCATAGGATTCACTCGCCAACATTATGTTGATCCAAAAACCTTTTTACACATGATACAGGTGGACAGGTTGAAGCAAGGAAAACATAGGATATGCCTTAGAAGAGAAACAAGAAGCTTAGACTGATAGTTAGAACGTGTTGTATCATTTATTGTAAATTTCCATTAAATTGTATTAATGAATATGAAACATATAATAAATGTCATGAGCTTTGATGATAACCCAATTATGCCCCGATCACCTTTTCCGCTGCGGGTCGGGGTGTGACAATGTAGGTCCAAATACACAGTAAAACTTTCCCCTTGTTGCTAATGCTGACTTGTAAAATCCTACATCTAGTAATGAAGGGGTGGTGGCCCCCAAGTGCTCTCATGGAACTTCTTTGTTAGTAGGCATCTCTTCTCGTAAAAGGCCTAGAAGGGCAAGTAATGGGATTGGCTCGTCTAGGGCTAGGGCTTCGTTTGAGGATGATATTGGGCTTGACCTTAACCCTCCACCATGTTCTTTTTTTATAAACCAAGTCAACGCTAGAAATAACGAAAAAGGAAGGAGGATAATCAAATCAGTTTTGGTGAACTGCCTTTTTAATGGGGATTTAGGACAGAATTCTTGGGCACTAGAATTCAAGTTCCCTGATCCCTTAATCGCCATTCTGAAGACCTATAATCAAGCCATTCCCGGTATCGAAGTAGCTTCCTTGGTTCAGATTTCCTCTGGATCGGAAACAAAATCGCCGAGTAAGGGGAAGCTTCTCTCTAGTGAAACTGATCGAACAATTATTGTTGGGACCAACGTATGTGTGGTCTTGAACAATTTCAATGATCATATCAGATCCTTGGTGGCAGGAGAGGTGTGCAATGACTTGAGCGAGGGTGTATGTAATTTTTAGATATATTTTAAGTACTTTTCACTCAGTTTTTCAAGCTTTAAATTTATAAAAACACAATATGTAACTATCACTCTCTACAACACGCTAGGACCAGTGCACCCATCGTTGAGCTTTTAATACTAGAATATAGTCGACATCTGATCAAAAATTTGAGAAAAAGGTTTCAAATAAGTAAACATAAAAAAATAAACTAAGAAATAACTAGACAAGATAGAATCACTTGGTTCTGACTCATTATTTTCAAATTCTTTGATGGTTTCCATGCTTTGGGTTTTTTAAAAGATTATCTTAGTTAAAGTGGCATGTTCCTCTTTTGGAGGCAACACCACCCTCAGCCATATTGGTTTGAGTCAGCAGGGATACAATCCCGCAAGGCCGGAATATTGAAAGATAATTAACTAAGTTATTAATGCAAAATGTGGCATGTCCCTCTTTTAGAGGCAACGCTACCCATGGCCATATTGGTCTGAGTCAGTAAAGATACAGTTCCGCAAAGCCGGGCTAAAGTTTTAATAGTAGTTTATTTATAAGGGATTCAAGCCGTTCTTACTTCCCCTGATTTGATGTTATCTGCCTCAAGGGAAGTCCTAATAAGCTTGAATCACTCCTCGCAGGATCTACACACTAAACGAGGCAAGAACTTTACCCATACCACCCTTCTAATCCCCTTCCAGGCAGTTAACGTGCTTTATATAAACCGTAAAGACACGGATGAGTGAATCAACGAAACATAAAAGATGATAGAATAAAGTTCACTTTTAATATAAAAAAATAGTTATTAAAGTCATTAATACATACCCAATTAAAAATTAAAAAGTTAACCAAAGTTGGGAAATCAAAAGTAATACATAAATAAGTTGTTTTCACCAAGTGATGTAAGAGATTAGCCAAACATGGCCTTTGTTTGACAAAAACTCTTACGATCAATCTTGGATCCCGAGACTACTACACACTCTAAGATGGATGATAGATGAATATGGTTGATGATGGTGGTATTGTTGTGGTGGAGTGGTGGCAGATGTGAGAGAAGTGGTTTGCCAAGGGATTAGTTGGAATGAAACCAAGCACCCCTATTTATAGCTGGAAACAGACTGTTCACACGGCCCCGTGCCCGTAATGCACGACCCTATTTCTTCCTTCTTCTCTGTTTTCATTTAATTTGAATGTCAGATTAGCCTACTACACGGCCCCTTGTGCCAACGGCACGACCCCGTGGCCATTGTACTTACTGTACTATCCTAGATATACAAATCTAGAAGTTAACCACGACCTTTGCACAAGGGGACACGGCCCCGTGTCTCTTGCCTACTTCTGTTTGTCTTCTTCTGGTCTTGTGAGGGGAGATCGGCTCTCCTCCGATGAGCACCGGACCGATCTAACTCAACTAACAGAGACAGAATTCATTGTTAGTGAGGTTGACAAACGAACAAGTGAGATCTACTGTTTAAATGCCTTGAATATATTGATTGACGTGAACAAGTACAATGCAAGTAAACAATTCAGTAGGGCTTCGCCACACCAACAGGATTACTAGCTCTGACACAACACTCCTCTATTTATAGGTCGACATGACTCGCACAGGAGAGTGTGTAACAGAGTGTGACTCGTGCGAGTGGTTGCCTCGTACGAGTGATAAAGTGTCACTCGTACGAGTCATATGACTCACTCGTATGATCAGTTACAAAACAATTAAAATATACATTAACATATACAAACTGGCGTTCTAAGCCCTATATACATAAACAACATATCCTAGACGTAGGCAATAGACATTATGCACCAACAAACTCCCCCTTGGATGTTGCCGCAGTCTTGGATAGTCTTCAATAATCTTCAAAAGATCTGACGTTTATCGACCAAAGAAACACTTTGGCGGCTTGCAACGCTCCTCAAAAGCTATTGGTGTTTGATCTGTGGGAGGAGGTCGGTTAATTGTATTGCCAAACCGAAAACCTCTTAGCGACGCAATACATGCTTGCTCCGCAATCCTTTCTTCCTTTACTCTGTCTCCTCCAGTTTCCTCCATGAAGTGTTCCATGCCATGCCGGAATGGACGTTGTTGGCAAAATAGACATTAACTATCTTCTGAAACTGGAGTGCTTGTTCTTTGTCTTGCTCTTCAAAGCTGATTTTGCTGTAGAACAAACATTCGATATCTTTCTTCGAATAGTTGACTAGCCACATCGTGTCTAGTACCCGAATGCCACACCACACAACCCATATATACATTTGTGTGCTATGATGTCTTCGGTAAGTTCCTCCGTCATCTTCCAAGAATCATCATTTGGGTGCACACATATAACAGCTTCTCCCGTATTCGAATCGTAGTGCCACCATTTGAAGATTTTGTGGAAGTCTTGTTCCATCTGTATAAGAGGTATATTCTTCATCACTTTCGGCCTCTTGACGATTAGCGTTACATCTTTCTCTTGAGTTACCGGATCGATATTCGTAATTCGCTTCGGGAAATGAGGCTTCCAGTGTGTAAATCCGTGCATAGCTTCAAGTTTGATCAATTTCCATAACCGTTGGTCGTGAAACTTCATCTTCAGATTAATCATCTTTGTTTGCACGAGCTCTTTTATATCCCAATACGGCAAGGACTTGATTTCGCTCAAGTGTCTGAAATACTGGATCCCAAACTCCCTCTTAATAGCATAAACACTAAGCTCCTCGATCCATCCAGCTAATTATATCCCCTAGAGAAATATCTGCATCACGCGTAAAGAACGCTAAGGGACGCTTAAACTTTCGCTCAGCTAGTGTAACTCTGAACCACCGCTTCCTCATCTCCACAATTGCTTCAGAAGACATTTGTTGAAGAACGGTTCCTTGTTTAACAGCTTCTTCAACTTTTCGTTTTAACAGATCATCACTTTTAGCTGCAAACAACTCACTAAAAGTTGGGGAGTCATCTGTACCCTTATCGGCAAGATCAGTAACATCTTCATAAGAATCATCCTCCACGACAACTCTATAATAATTATCCGCATCATCAACATGCTCAAAGACATAATCAACTGGCTCGAAAGCACTAATATCATTCAGCTCGTCTTCAAAATCAAAAAACAATTTCGTCTTCGTTCATTCCCAGCATTTCAGCTATCTCTTCTTTTGTGTAGCTGTGAACGAACTCTCCTTCTTCAACATCGTGCTCAAGATATAAAATCTTTGGCTTTTGCACGACAGGAACGATAGATATATCAATTACCGTGAGAATTCCTGCCTGCTGAGCATCAGTAGAGCCTTCAGATCTACCCTGATCACCTCCTTCAGTCACTTGATTTGCCGAGTCATCCAAGTAAGCAGAATAATCAATATCTTCATTTACATTAGACTCTGTTACATGGATACCCATACCACCTACATCATCACCATCATCACTATCGTGATCAGACTCATCAGAAAATAGATCATCAAAATCATCTAAATCTGCAACCTCCTTTTCATCATCCTCGTCAAACTCATCAATCTCGTAGTCAATCTCTTCTCAAACTTCTTCTTGATTAGCCACTCATGATGTCTTGCTGAAAGATTGTACATATCCATACCCACATCTTTTGGCTTACCCACTAAAACAAATTTCTTCGTCATCGAATACACCAAAACATCAGTAATAACTGGAGCAGATTCAGCTTCTGGCTCAGTTGTAACAATGACAAGATCCTCAACCACTTTAGCTTTGCCTTTGCCTTGAGCATCGGATAATTCTTTTGCAAGGCGTTCGCGCTCAGCCACCCGCTCTCTCGCTTCGGCTCTTTCTATCTTGTCAATCTCAGCAGTAATGTTAATACCAAGTTTTTTTGTCAGTATCTTCTCAAATAAAATTCATCTTTTTTCGCTCCTGAGATGTTCTTCTTCATATTCAGCCATACGAATCCGCAAACGCTCATTTTCAGATACAATACTAGCTAACATAACCTCGAGTTGTTGTTTGTCTCCGTTTAAAACATTGAGCTGTTCCTGTAATTCTGCAGGCTTGACCATGTTTAACATGACCTACTTCTGTAATTCTTCAACACGTGGGTCATTAAACATGTCAGCAGTAAAATCTTCACCCCCTAGTATGTCACCAAAGTCAAAGTCAAAATCAAAGTGGGGCTGAGACTGTGAGGGTTGTGGCGTCGGCTGCGGTGGTGGTTGTGGTGCTTGCTGTTGCGGTGGAGATGGTGGTGGCTGTGGAGTAGGTTGACAAACCAGTGATGGTGGTGACGGTGGAGTCGGTTCAGCCTGCACTTCTTCTTCAGTCTGTTTCTGCACTTTTTCTTTTGATCTGTCTGTTAGGAGAATCAGTGCTTCTCACTGCCAGTCATTTGAGACGTCGAGATTTCTTCTTAGCAGGCTTGCGCACAGGAGTATCATAATCAGAACCCGAAGGTATATATGTTGAATCGTCTTCTCCTGTCGCCTTACGTCTCTTTTCTTCAGCTTTTCTCTGCTTTTCGGTTAAACGTTCTTTTTCTATCTCTTTAGCTCTCTCCTTTTCTCCAGCAATCCTGTCTCCCGAATCAGTATTGGAAGAGGATGCTTCTTTAACCACTTTCTCTTTCTCTCCAAACGCTTGTCTTTCAATATCAGCAGCCATAGCCTCAATATTCTCCTCTAGCTCTGATTCATCTATCAGTCTTGTGCTGTTTGAAGCTTTTTGTTTCTTCTGAGGAGTAGAAGAAGAAGATGTAGACGCCGACTTTCTATTGATTCTCTTATCCCCTTCTTTAACAAACCAAACGCTTCGCTTCACAATAAAACCATCAAGTGCTGTAAGCTCTTCATTTCTCGTCACCGCTCCCATCTTTCCTCCATTTCCCTAGTGCTGGAGCGATATAATCTTTGTTAAAAATTACTCCAAACACTGGCTTTGCGTTAGGGAATGTCTTGAGATGTAAATTCATTTTCTTTAGAGTCGAGACATCCATGTATTCTAACTTCAGCACATCATCCTTTCTTTTCTTCAGATTAGGATGCAAATGATCTAGCAGCATTTGGATGAACCGTGGATACTGCAAAAATTTCTCTCTCTTGTGTGTTCTGGACCATCTGAGAAGATATCAACTTCAGAAAGTTGTACGGTAGATTCATAAGAGTGTGGTGATCATGCACATCTGGTAGTCAATTAAGTCGTCCAAACCTCCTTTGCGATGACTCAGTGCATGTATAACACAATATGCGATATATCTAAAAGTCGCACTTAGGTTAGACTTCTTAAAGGGAGCAGCATTTACGAACCCGGAATAACCCATACGATAAAAACATCCCTTCACCATGTATTCAGAAAATCCCATAGGGTCATCTTCGTGGTCATTGAATTCCAGCACTTTTCTGACCAAATCTTCAGTGATTTTAATCTGAATATCTTCATCTTTAATCTTTACAGCCGAAACAATCGCATTCTTCTCTGCATCAAACTCCGCTGCATTCCAGAAGTACTCAATATGCGAATGATAAGCTACATGACGATCTGTAAGAGCCTTCGTAATCGGAATTCTGCCCAAAAAATCTAGAACTTCTCGATAAGCGGCGATTTCTGGAATAGATTCATCCAGTTTACAGCATACATTATGGAATGACGAGAAAGAAGATTTCTTGACCTGCAAGAGTAAACATTCAACACTTAGAAAATTTTCAACAAAAAATTACAACTTTCAGTCACTCGTATGAATCACCATTCATACGAGTCAAACACTTAAGCAATTTTCAAGTTTAGGTCAAATCTTCACTCGTACGAGTCACTACTTCGTACGAATGATCAAAGTACTTAGCGAATATTCAATATTTTGACCAAACTGCTTTGTATGAATAATGCTTCGTACGAATCATCAACATTTAACAATTAAGAATCCTACTTGTATGAATACTTCCTTGTACGAGTGGACATTCGTACGAGTTGTAAACCGTACCAAATAATACCTAGTTAAAACAAACTTAAAACATGTTGATTTTAACAAATTGAAGGTTGATTTATAGGTTATTAGGGTCGATTTTAACGTTTTTAAGTTCAATTTTATGTTTTACTAGTCCAATTTCCCTAAATCTACGTTTTATGTCGATTTGGTCCAATTTTGGCATTATAACGGCTTAAAACGAGTATTAGTACCTTTCCCATTGCAAGAGGTGTGCAAATCAACCTCCCCAACGTATCGGTACGTAGTATAGGTCAAGAAAATAAAGTATAAGAACTGGTTCGCACAAAAGTTTCTCTCAACCGCATGGAGACAATGGACTAACTCGTGTGAATGAGTGAGCCTTTTATACTCATTCAACAGTAATTCGTACGAGCGATGGCTTGTGCAAATGAGCATTTTTGCCACTCGTACGAGTCAGTTCTAACACTTTTTAAACTTTTTGATTTTTTTATGAAATTTTTATCTGTTTAAATACCCACTTAGTTAACCAAGTCCAAGATAGTGACCTTAGTTATCTAATTTGCCAACCAAGTCCAAGTTAATGACCTTGGTTGACCATTGTTTGACCAAAACAGATTTATTTAAAAAGTAAAGTTTCAAATTAATGAACTTTGTTGACGTTCAGGTAAATCTTCTTTTCTTGATTAGCTCCCAACCCGTGGTCTTCAGCTTTCCTTTAGCAAGCGTCGCCATGACTTGAACTATCGGTGTTTTCATCATCGGTAGACTAAAACTAAACTAAAAAGCTAAGAAAACTGAAAATCTTTTTGGGTTTTGGGAATTTTTTTCGAAAAGAAATAAAAAGAAAAGATGTATATACATACATATTTTTGTGAGTTTTGTGTTAAGAGGATCATATCAAGTATTTAACAAATCACTAGTACCATTGATCTTGGTAGAATCATTAAGTTCTTAAACAGATTTACCTAGATTGCCAATATACTTATCCATTTAAACCTCTTCTTGTTTCTCAACCGTTTCAAGATATGTTAGGTAATATTAAGGAACATGAAATAGTTGTGTTTCCCATCTCAGAATATACTTCCGCATCGAGATTCCCAGAATATCATTTCACAGGTGAATATATCCAATTGATATCTGTAAATGGGGTGAAATGCGAGACCTTGAGAGCTTAGGTTAGTATTTCCATACAGACAAAGAGATGAAGGCTCGTCTTTAGGTGGTGTTCCTTAAAGGAATCTTTTGAACAGCAGATGTCGTAAATATTTATGACATACTTTTGTGCAGCTTGTATAGGCGAATAATGCGTAAAGTATTATACAAGTTCTAGGCCATTGCTAACACAAAATCAGAAGAACTCGGATAATACCCCAGACGTGGATTAAATATAAAAACCTAGTATCGGAGAATCTGGCATTCTCTCAAACGAAATTTTGGAGTACTAAGTCCATATATCCGAGAGATGTTAACCCACAAGTTACTCAGTTTTTCTTTTATGTTTATATCTTGAAGACAATTTACTGAACGAGTGAAGCCTATTGGCACATCCTCAGTAAGACCTATTTAATTACTTGTTTAAACATTCCATATCTTTAGCATACTATGAGTGTCATACTGATATAATATGATCTCTCTTTTTCACAAAAACTCTTTATGACTTTTATAATGCTTTTGTATTTTCCTAAACTTTCTCCCCCTAAAATCAAAAACATATTTTTGTATTTTTAGAATTTTTAAGAAAGAATGTACAGAAAACACGTCATACCGATGAGAATCACGTCAAGTCCTCATCATCCTCAAACTCAACCTCATGAATATCCCCTGATGTCAGATTTCTTAAACCATTTAATTTTAAAAGATTTTTAAATCTTGAACGATCAAATGCTTTGGTATAAAAATCTGCTTTTTGGTCATCCGTGTGGATTTTTTCAATTCTAACCAACTTTTTCTCGTAGCAGTCACCGATAAAGTGGTGTCAAATCTCAATATGTTTAGTACGTGAGTGTTGACATGAGTTTTTAGTGATATCAATAGCAGCCTGATTATCAACATATATGGGCGTGTCAAGAAATTGCAGTCCAAAGTCTCTCATCTACTGTTGTATCCAGAGAATCTGGGAACAACAGCTAGATGCTGAAACGTATTCAGCTTCACACGTAGAGAGAGCGACCGCGGTCTGTTTCTTGCATTGCCACGTTACCAAACGGGTTCCGAAGAAGCAACCAGCCGTCGTAGATTTGTCATTAAGTTTAAAGCAACCGAAATCAGAATCCGAGTAACCCGCAAGATTGAATTCATCGTGTCGAAGATCACACAAGCCGGTGCTTAAACATCCTTTCAAATATCTCATGATACGCTTGACGGCGAGCAATTGTGAATCTCTTGGACTGGACTGAAAACGGGCGCACAAGCATGTAGGATACATGATATCAGGTCGAGAAGCTGTTAGATACATCAAGGATCCGATCATGGAGTGATATAATGTTTCGTCAACTTTGATTCCATGAAGGTCTTGACAAATGCCATGATTAGGAGCTAATGGGGTAGATGATGGTTTAGTTCCTGTCATATCAAATTTCTCCAATATGTCATGAACATACTTCGTCTGATGGATGAAGATACCATCAGGCAATTTATCAACCTGAAGTCCTAAAAAGAACTTCATCTCCCCCATCGCACTCATTACAAATTTGCGCTTCATGACTTCTTAGAAGTCTTTACACAGCTTATCATTTTTTGATTCGTAGATGATATCATCCACATATATTTGCACGATAATCAAATGCCCATCCACTTCCTTGGTAAAGAGGGTAGAATCTACAGTTCCTCTGAGAAAGCCGTTGTCTAAAAGATGTCGTGATAGCCTTTCATACCAAGCTCATGGGGCTTGGTGTAGACCATATAAGGCTTTGTTCAGAAGGTAGACTTTTTCTTTGTGTATGGGATCGACAAACCTTGGTGGTTGGCCGACATACACCTCCTCTTTGACTTTTCCATACAGGAAAGCAGATTTGACATCCAACTGGTACACCTTGAAACCTTTCCAAAAAGCAAAGGCCAAGAATATGCGGATTGCTTCTAGATGAGCGACCGGGGCATAGACTTCAGTATAATCTATCCCTTCTGGCTGATGAAAACCTTGTACCACGAGTCGAGCTTTGTTGCGGACCATTATTCCTCTGTCATCACGCTTGCACTTGAAGACCCATCTAGTGTTTATCTTTTGTGATGAACGGGTAGGTCTACAAGCTTCCAGACTCCCAGCTTCTGGAATTGAAGCAATTCCTCCTGCATTGCGTCCACTCTGCTCTCTTCTTTTAATGCGTCTTTCCAGTTCCCGGGTTTTACCTGCGAAACAAAACAACTATTAGAAAGTCTAGTTTGCAGTGGAGCAATACGGGTATAAAAACTGCTTAGATCCTTGTTGATCTAATTGCGAGTTTACACTCCTGTTTGTAAGCTGCCAATAATATTCTCCGATGGATGATAAGAAAGTGTCCTCGGCATCACTTCACTTGGAACATACACTTGAGTTTGCAAATTTGTGATAACTTCACCAACAACTGGTGTAGAAGATGAAGCTTCATTCCTGACGCTTGATTCATTAGCTTGAGTATTCAGGAAGCTTTCAATCTGCTCAGATCCTTCATCGGAACTAGATCCTCGATCATCAAAAGTCAGTTCTCGATCAGAGTCGGCATTAGGCGGTTGCTGGGCATATGATTCAGCAGTGTTCAAGATTGGTACAGATAAAGATTCTTGAAGATTAGTGCTCGGACCTACATTAGACGTGTTGATAGGAAGTGACGGGGAAATCACCAACAGTCTAGAAACTTGCTCTTGATTAGAGATTTGATGCTGTTGAAAGAGCATAACAAGTTCTTCTTTAGATGGCATGTCTGGTAGGTCGAATGAATTCCACAAACCTTTGTAGTTGAACAGCCATGGATCCCTAGGTTTTTACGTTGGTGTAGTATACTGTTGACAATCAACATGCTGTGCAAGGATAACCTGGTTCAGACTCGGCAAGAAGACACGTTTTTGTGGAGTAGCATAACCGACGAAAAATCCTTCCAAGGATTTGGCTCCAAATTTACCATTCGGGTCCAATACAGTACACGGCGATCCAAAAGGCTTCAGAAACGCAAGGTTAGGCTTCCGTTGTTTTAGTAACTCAAAACAAGTCTTGTCATGAGGCTTGACTGTTAACACGATTCAGGGTGTAACACGCTGATGCGACTGCTTCGCTCCAAAAACTAATTGGCAATTTAGAGTGGGATAGCATGGTTCTTGCAGTCTCGATCAGTGTGCGATTCTTACGTTCAGCTACTCCATTTTGTTGAGGAGTATAGGGGCGCTGAATTTGTGAAGAATCCCCTTTTCATTGCAGAATTCGAGCATCCTTTTGTTCTTGAACTCTGTACCATTGTCATTGCGGATTCTCTTGATAGGCAAGTGATACAGGTTTTCAAGCATCAAAGAGAATCATTAGAGTTTCAAATGTTTCATCTTTGCTCTCCAGAAAGAAAACCCATAAGAATCTTGAGAAATCATCTGTAACGACCAGGCAATATAGATCACCAGAAATGCTTTTGACGTTCACTGGCCCGAAAAGATCCATATGAAGCCTCTCTAGTGGTAGCTTGATAGAATTCAAAACCTTTCTTGGGTGTGATTTCTTATGACGTTTCCCCTTCTTACAGCTCAGACAATCATCAGATAAATGAAAATGCTTCAGATTAACACCCTCCACTAGGTCGTTGTGCACTAAATAATTCATCTTTCTCAAACGAATGTGCCCCATCTTCCTGTGCCATAGAATAGACTCATTCTCGGTAGCTTTAGAAACAAAGCATTGAACTTGCTTTGATGTTGTAGATGCGACACTCATATCAAGATCATAAAGATCATTCTCTCTCGGAGCACGCATAAGAATCCATTCCTCAGGAATCTTGAATCCCCGCTTTAAAATCAACCATTCTTTATCATTGAAGTGCGTTGTGAATTTTTTGTCAGAAATATGCGAAATGTTGAGTAGATCATTCTCAAGTTCCGCAATGTAGTTCACTTTATCAAACGAAACCATCCATTCGTCAGAATACCTCACCTACAATTCTTCCACCTTGCGTTCCGGCAAAACCCACGTAACCTCCTCTGATAGCCTTGACGTCGTGTAACAACGCAAGCATCTGTGTCATGTGTAGAGAAGCTCCACTATCCATAATCCATTTAGACATGATCGATCGTGGGAGCCCCTGCGCACATAAGGAAGAAACTATTTAAACAAAGAAACCCACGCCTGCTTGGTCTTGGGTGGGTTCAGAATATCAAATTTCGGACTTACTTTGTTTTTGACATTCTGTTTAGGCTCGGTTTTGTGTGGAACAGAAGGTTTTAGTTCTACTTTGGATGGTTTGACTTTTGCAACCCATGTTTGCATTTTCAAATTTGCCCTTTTAGTATAAAACTTTGAATCCAATTGACGATTCTTGGTGGAAGATTCACCAATTTTAGATTTAGAGTTACGTTGAATCGTTGATTAACATTTTATAGGATTCATTGTTTCTTTTTAAAATTTGCTTTGGTACAACCATAGGTGCCTTTTGTTTTTCATCCTTGGTAGACCTGTTAGAGTTGGAAACAGATTTTGGATATTTTTGTGAGCAATATCATGCAATATGCCCGACATTTTTACATTTGTAGCATGTCCTATTATCTTTACGGACAGAGGAATTTGTTTTCTACTCTCCTTTTCTTTCTTGTAATCATCATTGGATTGTGTACCGATGATTTCTTTATCTTTTTCTATTGTCGTCCCAAAAACAAAATTGATTTTCTTTGTAAAGTTTAGCTTTTGGGACTTGTTGTTCATTCTTCGCTTTTGAAAACCTATACCAGCCCTCCTATTCTAAGGATAATCTCTATTTTTATGATGGTAGGGTCTGTTAACACATTTTGATATAGAGTAAAATGATACATCGTGTTTGTCTAAATCAGAATGGCTTTCCTCAAGAAGCTTGAACAATTTATTGACACGATCCAGATTCACATTCTGGATTGGGAAATCTTCATCAGAATATAGTTTATCAGATCTATGCATTTTATAAACTATGACGTTTGGATCAATGTTTAAACTATTTTATGATGTTTCAACATCATATTCAGATTTTTCAGATTCACCTTTTAAAACATTTTCAACCATTGTTTTAACCACCTCAGAATCACATTCATTTTCAGATTTTGTGTAAGTTACGTCAATGTTCGTAGGCAGCTCGTTTTGACTGTTCTGTTTTCAATTTTAAATTGAGCGCCTTTTCCACCCCTGATGGCTTTTTACAAGCATAGCTATTCCACATAGGTGGTGGAACACGATCGTAACTTGCACTCTTGTTTTCATCACTTTTAGATTCTTCTTTGTTTTCGATCTTAGGTAGAATATAATCAATGACGTAAGAGCTTGTAGAATAACTGATTAACAATTTGTTAACCCGTTCTGTTTCTATTTTTATCTTCTCAAGCTCACTTTTTAGCTCAGCGATAGTATTTAAATGAATATTAATGGCCATTTGCTTGTCCATTACTATGGCTTTAAGCATAGAAAGTGTTCCGTCATTTTCTCTGAGTGCTTTTTCATATTGTTTAACAGATTTGCTTAATTTGTCGTAAGCTTCTTTAGTTGATTTATAATCACTTATCAAATTATCTGTTAGACATTTGAGCTCATTATATAGTTTGTTTTTACAACACTTTCGCTGCATGGCTCGGCACATTTTAAACATGGTTTTTCTATCACAGACTCATATTTAGACTCATTTACCTCATTTACGTTTTCCATACACACTTTGCTGGTCTAATCAGACAACTTCTCCATCTTTTCATCAACTATCTCTTCAACATCAGGCTTCTTCTGTTCGTCACGAGATGATCGATGACTTGGTCCAAAGTAACCTACAAAAGTTTTCAGAATATCATTAGGCAAAAGATGTTTAAAAGCACTGTTTAATAGTTCCTCCTCTTCTGAAGAGGTGTGATAGTAATAATCTTCTTCAGGAGCCTCGTCAAAAGATGCCTCTGATTCTTCTTCAGGTTCTTCGATTATTTTAGCAACCAATGCCAAACTCTCATTTTTGGAAATGTACTTGTTCCAGTTAAAGCCTTCGTCTTCTTGAGTCATGACAAGCGCTTTGTCTTTGGTTTCTGGCTGTTTATCTTCAATTTGCACCATTCTATTTCTTGGTTGAGGATGATGATAGATGGCTTTCTTGTAGTAGTCGTCAGCAAATAGGTTCTGATTACCCTGAACTTCTCTGTTTGGACATTCATGTTTAAAATGTCCCTTCTCCCGACACTTGAAACAAGTAATCTTGGACTTGTCGAATCCAAGTTTTCCATCCAATCCACCCAAGTTCTCTTTTCCGCTGATTTCCATGAAGCGTTGTGCGCGTCTAACAATAGATGCCATACACCATTTGATGTCGATCAACTCCATCTCTACCAGATCAATTTGATCATAGTCCTCTCTGGTCATTTCTGAATTTCCAATCTTTCCTGCTACAAGACTGTCATAAGATTCAAGAACCGATGCTAATAGTGACATATGTTGATTTGCGGTCTTCTCATCAAAGTTTTGTGCATTCTGGAAATCAACAGCGATATTGCATTGTAAAACCCTTTGAGGAGGCTGAGATTGACTGTTTTGGTTGATCTGGGGATTACTCGAACCATGTGATGACTGTGGGCTTTGAGACTGTTTCGGATTGACCGTAGCAAACGATTGAAAACCACTGTGTTGTTTTGACGGTGGGCTTGGTGTGTTGTAAGCGCTAAAGGCAGTCTAGATCTTTAGAGACTGTATCTGAGCGGCAAACTATTCTTGTAATACAGATTAACGTCTTGTTGCACTTGGGCGCCTTTGTTCTTCGCCATTTTCAGCATCTCAAGTTCATGTCCCTCCAATCTCTCAATGATACTAGGTAATGAGAAATTACCATATTCAGTTCCATTCTTCAAAATGGTCAAGTAGGTAGACCATTCGCCTTGTGGTAAGGAATCTGCGAGTTTATCAACTAATTCTTCATTCGTCTTTATGATTCTCATTCGCTTCATTTGCACAACCAGATAACAGTATCTTTCAATCAGTTGTTTTACTGTGTATCCTTTTATAAAGTAAAGATGTCAAATTCTTTACTCAATAACGCCCTCTTCCCTTTCGCAACTGGGCACTTCCCTGGAATTTTAATCGAAGAGCATTCCATAATGATTGTGCGTCATCATCATGTTGTAACAGCGCCAATATGTCTTCCTTGATGGATTGTTGTAAAATGTTCATCATTTTCTTCTCATTTATGAACTTCTCTCTTTCAAAATCCGAAAGTTGAGCCAATGTCTTTTCGAGACCGTTTTCTCCAATAGGAGCTTGATACTTTTCTTCGATGGCAAACCAACATGTAAAATGATTCGCCTAAACCCAATTCAAAAAACGTTCACTCCAACTATCAAAGTCTTCAAGGTTCATCAATTTGGCGGCTTCGTCATCGTACCCATCTCATTCTCGAGGTTCATGTTTTGAGTTGCGGTAGTTGTGACCGCTGATGTAGTAAATGCGTTATAAAACTCTTCTGCCATTTTTTTTGCAAAGCTTTTAGAAACACAGTGTCGAGAAAAAAACTGATTGGAATGATAAAAAGCTCTTCGTGCGGATAACAGGACAGTTCGTGCGACAAAAATTCATTCGTAAGACACAAAGATTTGTGCGAACAAGATGATTCGTACAAAGAAGATACTCGTGCGAACAAGCTGTTCGTACGAATAAAAAGGTTTGCTCGTACGAGTGAGTTGCTCATACAAATGAGTACCTTGTGCGAATCACAATTTCAACTTTTTAACTTGTAAATTTTAAGAACTTCTGTTTACTCGCTCGTATGGATGACTTAAATTGTACGGACAGTCGTTCGTGTGAGTAGTCTCTCTACCCGTACGAAGCAACTTAGGTCACCAAGCGGATGAATTTTACAAAATTTGACATGATTAAGTTCGATTTTAGATCTGAAATTGTTAAGGATTGATTAGGATTGATTTTAACGTGATATCCTAGAATCCTAGTCCATTTTGTCCATGAATTCGTCCAGTTCCGAGATCTGTTTGGGAAAGTGTAGAAGTAGAAAGCTTCAATGATAAATTTGAATCTGAAACTGTTGGTAAACTGCAGAAAGTTGATGTTTGTCAGCAGATCAAGTATCAAGGCTCTGATACCACTTGTGAGGGGGTATCAGCTCCCCTCCGATAAGCACCGGACCGATCTAACTCAACTAACAGAGGCGGAATTCATTTTTAGTGAGGTTGACAAACGAACAAGTAAGATCTACTGTTTAAATGCCTTGAATATATTGATTGACGTGAACAAGTACAATGCAAGTAAACAATTCAGCAGGGCTTCGCCACACCAACAGAATTACTAGCTCTGACGCAACACTCCTCTATTTATAGGTCGAAATGACTCGCACAGTAAGTGTGTAACAGGGTGTGACTCGTGCGAGTGGTTTGTCACTCGTACGAGTCATATGACTCACTCGGACGAGTCAGTTACAAAACAAATAAAATATACATTAACATATACAAACGGACGTTCTAAGCCCTATATACATAAACAACATATCCTAGACATAGGCAATAGACATTATGCACCAACAGGTCTGGAATCTTGAAGGGGCACGACCCCATGCCGACTAGACATGACCCCGTGCTAGACTTCTGATTTGTTTTTTTAGCCTTGGGGTGAAGCTCGGAAGGCTGGTGTCACATCCCAACCGATGGCGGAAATATCAGAGTGAGACGAACGAGATTGCTCGAGACATCATAAGACTCATTGTGACAATATTTAATCAAACAACCCATTTCATTTCATTTATTAAATTGTCAAGTACAACATAATTCGAATACAAAACAACACAAATGAGACAAGTTCAACAAAACATAATAAATAACTTAGCATTCTAAGCGTGTTTCTATGCCGATCCTACTAAGTTTCGTCATATCAATCTCATCAAACTGCAACATGTTAAAAAGTATAGTTCAATAACAAAGTATTGGCGAGTACACAAGTTTGAATCATAGCATAAGTAGTTAAAACATTTAAACAAATCCACATGATAAGCTAGTATACGAGATTAATGTAAACAAGGCATGTGAACCACAAGTCAATCCTTAAGTGTATTGCATAATAGATTAAAGACTTAACATTGATCTCAAGAATACGAGCGATGCGTTACTCCTATAGCGCTATATATGTTAAGGGAGGCTTGATCAAAGTTAATGACAATTAGTATCACATAAGAATGTTCTAAGTAAACAATTCAAGTATCACATAACTATAGCATGTATGATGGATTGTTTGTGTGATTTCATAGAATAAAAGTGTGATTTAGTGTGTTTATGGTAGATGAACATATTGCACCCGAAAGTGTAAAGCGTAAAAAGGGTGTTGAGTGTACTCACGGTTTTGCAAAGTTAATTCCGTGAGAGCGTTTGGGTTGATTAGGGGGATGAACACCGAGTTATCCTACACAAGGAAACGTAGGTGTGTGAGTATTGGAATGACGATGGAGTTTGGTAATTTTAGGAATTTAAAGTATGCAAAAAGTATTTATAGTCGAAAGTATTTATCTAGACATTAACGCTCGTTTTTGACACTATAAGCCCCGAAGGGTGTTTGTGGTTTTATGGGCCATGCCCAGTAGAATCGTAATGATGGTTAGGTCTTAGATAAATAACCTAATATTAGGACAAGTAACCATACAGTCATTGTCAAAGGTTCGATTATAATTATTATTTACATATATAGATTACATATATTATTACAAGTTTATCAAATAAATCATAGATTTCATGTAAGTCATGGAAGTCATAGAATTCATAGAAATCATGCATGGAGGTAGGGGGATAACCGTCCTTAACCTCTTTCGTAAGATTCACCAATACACAAATTTCCACAAGGACAATCCGGATGGTCATGAATAAAGTACTTCACTAAGCTACGTTTCGGACCGAATAAGCAAGCTATGTGCGTGCATCCCGAACATGGCAATGTTTGGGGACGTGCCGTAGCCTAGTTACTCAATTGAAGATGAAACATAGCTTAGTGGACAGAAATCATCAAGTGAAGGGTGGATTGAAAAGTTGGATAGCCAAGGCCTCCATGTAATCACACCTTCACCAAACACAAGCTTGTAAGCTTGGATGGTTCAACACTTGTGGGTTAAGAACCCTAGTTAAAACCACAAGTATAGAGGCATGTTATACCTCTTGATTTTGTATGGAACAAGTCTAGCTAGCTCACTAACCATAAACTTGATTAGAGGCACAAGTAGCATAGAGTTGTTAAGATTAAAACAAGTTCAAGAAAGGTTTATAAGTTTAACTTCCAAAACAGAAAGTTTGGCCTTAAAAATGGTATTGTTCCACCTTTGTTTTCCATGGAAAACCTATGGTAACATCCCATGAGGCTTAGCAAACATTGTTGAGGAAGAAAACTTTGAAATTTTTAAAGTTTGAAAAGATAAAAACGGGCAGAAAGTTTAGCACACTTTTGGACCTCAAAATGGTAAGGTTTCACCTTAGTTTGCCCAAGCAAACTTGTGAAAACCTTCCTAGAGGTTATCCAAGTGTGTTAGAAGAAGAAACAAGGTTTAAACAAAGAAGGAAGTGAGTTGAAACTCACTTGCAAGTTGGAGTGTTTCAGTAGAAAGTTCTGGACTTTGAGAGGATTTTTGAAGTGTTTGGAGGCTTGTAAAAGTGAGAAAATGTTGGGGAAAGGTGGGGTTTTATAGAGGGAAGATTAGGGTTGCATTTAATGGGTTAATTGGTGGTTTAGACTAGAAACAAGAGAGCATGTGAGAGAGACAGCTTGCGGCCGCAAGATGTCCTCTTTTCTTTTCTTTTTTTTTGTTTTGTTAAATCTATTGAGGTTTATGTGGTGATTATTTGTTGTACATGATATCCAAACACTTATGACTTGTTTGAAAGACCAAAACCAATGCATAAACCTAAAAAAAGAGACTTGCTTGCGTAGGAGTGTTACAACATAAATTTAACAATTTGTAGGATACCGAAAGCTTAAATATTTGTGTAAAAAAATCACTAATCATCTTGCTTAATGACCTTGTTTACCAGCTTCAACATGTGAACCTGTCAAGTATCAGTGATGAATGGAGGTGGGATTCGGAGCAATCTAGTATTTTTTTTCTATTACGTCTATAATGAATCTTCTTTTCAAAGCAAAAAGCAAACCAGATCAATTTGTGTGGAAATGAAATTCTTGGGTCCCCAAGAAAATTAATACGTTCATGTGGAAAATGGCCCATGATAGAGTGTCTACACTTAACATGTCGGCGAAGAGAAATATCATCACGGAGAAACTGGAGTGCAAAATATGTGGGGAAGGGGTCGAAAAGAGTGACCATCTTTTTTCTTCTTGCTTTTCTAGCGATGGTCGCCTGGGACTTCATTAGTCATTGGTGCGGTATACCCCATATTTTTGTTTTTTCAGCTAAAGATCACATTGGTGTTCATAAAGACGCATTTTGGGACGATGGGAAAAAAATAAAGGAATCCAAGCTATCATTTTCCTACGGACTGGGTTATTTGGAAAGCCATAAATGTGACAACTGTCACTTTCGGGTAAATTTTGTACATTTAAACAGTGAATTATATTATACAATTACGTGTTTTGAACGTCTAAACTGCATGAATTGCATGGCATACACCTAGAAAACTCACTGAGTACATTACATGATGCATATGATTTGTTTTAGTGGTTACAATTAAAAAACAGTGTATCGGAACAACTAGTAGATAGTTGTGGCAGCACAGCTTCAGTACGCAGCTAAAATAGCAGATTTAAGTCTTAGATGGGAGTCCAACATAAATTGTATATTAATTCCCATGTGGGAAAGCAATGATTAATGCTAACACTTTCCGAAAACAATACATGTCACACCCCAACCAATGGTGGAAACATCAGAGTGAGACGAAATAGATTGCTCGAAACATCATAACGCTATTTGTGACAATATTTAATTTAATAACCCATTTCATTTCATAGCATCAAAACTGTCAAGGATACATCAAATATTCGAATACAAATAACAACAACAAGATAAATTCAACAAAATCATATTTGTTAACTTAGTAATCTACGCGTGTTTCTATGCCATCCCTACTAAGTTCCATCACATAACTTCATCAACCTGCAATACGTTAAAAATAGAGTTCAATAACAAGTATTGGCGAGTACACAAGATTTAGTATCATAGCATAAGTATAAAAATTGATTAAACAAATCCACATGAATAGCTAGCATACAAGACATATGTAACAAGGCATGTGCATCTACAAGTCAATCCTCTAGTGTACCGCAAAAATAGATTAAACTTAACAATGACCACTAGTATACGGGCGGTGCGTTACTCCTATAGCGCTATACATGTTAAGGGAGATCATAATCGAAGTTAATGACATTTAGATCACATAAGAATAGACCAAGTAACAAGTCAAGTAGCACATAACTAAAGCATGTTTGATGGATTGTTTGTGTGATTTAGTGTAGTTTGATAAAGTAACATATTGCACCCAAAAAGTGTAAAGCATAAAAAGGGTTCGAGTGTACTCACGGTTTTGCGATGTAATTTCCGTGAGAGGGAGTTAAGTTGATTTAAGGGATGAATCACCTAGTTATCCTACACAGGGAAACGTAGGTGTGTAAGTATTAAGTTGACGGTAGAGTTTACAGAGTTTAGGAATTAAAGTACACGAAAGTATATATACATAAAAGTATTTATCTAGACTCTAATGCTCGTTTTTGACACTATAAGCCCCGAAGGGTAATTGTGTTTTTATGGGTCATGCCCAATAGAATCATAACGGCTATTAGGTCTAAGATAAAATAACCTACTTTTAGGACATATAACCATTTGGTCATCGTCAAAGGATTGGTTATGTTTAAGTATTTACATATAGTTACATATTACTAGTTTATCTTATAATTCATGTATTTCATAGATGTCATGTAAGTCATATAGGTCATGCATGAAGGTAGGTGGTTAACCATCCTAAACCTCTTTCGTAAGATTCACCATTACACAAGATTGACACAAGGACAATCCGGATGGTCAAGAATTATAGAAAACATCAAGTGAGGGGTGGATTGAATAGTTGAATGGCCAAGGCCTTCATGTAATCACACCTACACCAACACAAGCTTGAAAGCTTGGATGGCTCAACACTTGTGGGTTTGAAACCCTAATGAAAACATAATAGTTGTGAGGATTAATCCTCTATTTTAAATGTCTCAACCTTGTTTTTAAGCCTAACCAACCATAAGATTGTAAGAATTCGGACATAGGTTTGAGATGAGATAAACTCAAGTTGTAAGAAGTATTTAGAAGATAAACAGAAAGTTTGGCCTCAAAAATGATGTGATTCCACCTTGGTTTTCCATGTAAAATCTATGGTAACATCCATATGGCCTTAGCAAACATTATTGAACAAGAAACAAAGTAAAAACATTGAAAAACTTGGAGTTTGAAAGATAAAAATTTGGGTAGAAAGTTTATGCACTTTTGGACCTCAAAATGGTGTGTTTTCACCTTAGTTTGCCCAAGCAAACTTGTGAGAACTTTCCTAGAGGTTATCCAAGAGTGTTAGAAGGAAAAACAAAGCAAAAGGAAGAAGAAAAGTAAGTCGGAACTCACTTACAAGCTGCTGCATTTCAGCAACTAAATTCAGAATGTTTGGACTTGTTTTGAGAGTATGGAGGCTTGTAAAGTGAGAATGGGTGGCGGAACTTGTGGTTATATAGTGGAGGATTAGGGTTTTGGTATTGGGTTGCATTTCATGCCAAATGGGGGGAAAGATTTGAATTAAAAAAAAGGGGGAAAGGGTGTGCATAGTTGCGGCCGCAACTATGCTATTTTTATATATTTTTTTTATTTTTTTTTTGAACAAATTAATTGATTAAGTGCTGAATTATTAGACCTTAGATATTGTTTATATTATGTGTTACATGTATGGGTCTTGAAATGGTCCATTATAATGCAAAACATAGCTTAGAAAACCCTAAAAAGAGACAACTACGATACGTATTTTTCTTGAACATATTAAGACGTGATTTTACAAAAATGGAAGCTTAAATTCTTTGAATAATAACACCAATTGTCTTGCTTGAGTTTAGTATATGATTAATAAACACTCATCACACATTTACACATTGTCTTGAATTGATTTATGAAAGCATAAAGTATCGAATGTTCATAATTTTAACTTGAATATACTTTGCGAATTTAGCATAGTTGATTAATCTTGTTTACAATCAAAGCCTCAGAATACATTGAATTTGAAATGGAAATAAGATTACAGGGTTTGGACTTTCTAAAAATAGAAACATGAAGCGATATACTAAAAATGAAAAGATACAAATGCGAAGCGTTACAATACATGCACTGAAAACTGTCTGAACTATACACTAAACGACACTCAGCATAATCCAGCAAAATACAACATTCACTAGCTTGTGTATTATTCAGAAATGGTGTTAAACATCATGCACTACTTAAAAGATATTGAAAGTATCAATTTGGCACAAAAACATATCATATCACACAAGTCTTGAAAGTTAATATTTTAACGAACCGACAACGAAACGAACACTCGGACACAACCAGACACATCATATGAACTAGTTAACAATATTTTCACATCATACAACTAGGTAAAATTATTAAACACATTGTTTTGCTTAAAAATCCCTAAAATCCCTACAAGTTACTTAAACCTCCGTTTAAGGACCCGTTAATGAATCTAGAACCCATTAAGCAACTGAACACGAACTAGACATAAAATATAAACTAGTTAACATTGTTTAACAATATTAAGTTAGTGTATGGCACCTTATATCTTAAGATACATCAAAAAAACCCTAAAACCCTAAACACCCTAACTTAAACTTAACTAAATCTTTAACTAACATAATTAACCAAGTTAGGAACTCAACCAAGCATGCATGGCCGGTTTTGGTGGGCCCCCTTTGACTTCCCACATTCTTGTCCCCTAATCCTAAACATGTTGGAAGTAACATAGAATTGCATGAAGGGTCTTATGTTGGCAGGTTGTACATAAAGGAACATGATCACCACCTAAACCTTATCCTAACACACTTTATCTTCTTCTCCTTTCTTTCCCCCATACCCACGGCTACAACACCACTACTATCACTTCCATGTTGTGTCCATTTTCAAGCAATCCAAGGTTATCCTAAGGTGTCTCAAGGTTAATCAAGAAGGTGTCAAGCATTAGAAGTTCAAGGACCACTCTAGGGAGCTATTATCCACCATCTTTGCTTCATCTTCATCATCTTGTTCATCTTGCCACTTCCCTAGCCACAAGAGCTAGTAGTGAGCCTCCTAATCTTTCATTTGATGTCTTGTTACTAGTATATTATTAATATATAAGTTATATCATCTAAAAGCATCACCTTTAAAAGATGACACATGAACTAGTAACCTAATCTAAAGAAAACAAACATATCTTGAAGTTGTAATGAAGATGTAGTTGTTTATTTTGTGCTATGGATGATATCCATCATATGTATACTTGCTAGAAGTTTGGATCTAAAAAGTATACACATGGATCTTACAAAGATCCATGATCAAAGTGTTAATGAACTTGTTAAACATGATGAATGAACTTACTAAAGTGGTTAAAATGATTTGTGATGTTCTTAAGATATTATCTGAACAAGTTGTTAAAAATGATTTTTAACGAAGTTCGTAAATATTAGAAACTAAACCCATTTTTAAGGATGGATGAACATATTAAACACAAGGTTAAAATACTACATGATTGGTGAACTTTCAAGTTCATCATAACATGAAAATGCATCTAAATGCATATATTATACTTATGGAAATTGTTGTGACTAAATTGATGATTTTTGAAAGCTTAAACACATGTTTTAAACATGGGAAACCTCCTAAATCTAGGGGAATCCATGGCAAAGTTTTTATAAAATTTAAACACTTAGAAAAATATATGTTTACAAACTTCTTACAAGTAAACTTGTTTAAAAGCCATAAACATAACAATCCCCATAGTTTTGTATAAAATGTAAGTCCATGAAGTCATGGTTTTTCTAAAAATAAAAATGGCTACAAATATATATTTTCATAAGGATCACATGCTATGTGTATATTGTTTGTATTAGTTATACATCAATTAAGGAATTGAAAATAATACACACAAACAAATACAATAAACATTGACAAACAAAGAATTACAAAAATATATAAATATCCATAACCATACCTTGGAAACAAAAATATGGACATATTGGAAAATCAGACGATATAATGATTACGGACTAAAAATATAAATATATCAAAGCTTGGTAAATATAACTTTCAAAACCGAACAAGTGACAAAATATATATATTTACAAGTATATAAACTATATCAATTTTCGTCGATACTAAAAATGTATTATTCTTGAAGTGTATAAAAATATATATTTCATAACCCTTTTAAAAATATATTGTTTTGATAGAAACTAAAATATATATTTTTCTAGAACTAATCTTAAAAATATATATTATTTTGGGATACATACATTTACCAAGCATAATATACATATATTGATTTGGACATATCTTAAAATCAGATATTTTAAGAATATACAGAATTGTGAGTATGGAATACAAGAATATACGTATTCCTATACATACAAATACATGTCAACATATACAACTAACACTCGGTGAAAATACCATTATACAAGTATTATACATAACCATGAGAATACGACTTTAAATACACAAATACTCACAATATAAGTATACCTATACTTGGGAAGATGCATATGTATAATACTTAATAATTATAACACTTGGTTATGTATACCATAAACCCATGCACATGAATAATTATATATCAAGACATGTTAAAAATAGATTATTTTTAACAAACCCATCATAATTACAAATGATATATAAAATGGTGCATACAAATAATACAAGTTAAATATAATATTTTAACAAATACATCGAACTTGGAATTATATATAATTAAAAAGAATTATATATGGAACATATCCGATGATGGCATCGTCGAGGCAAATGGGTGGAACCCAACTATGAGAAGTCATGAAACAAATACATCCCACTCATGCGAGGCACGGAGACTAACGGGCTAGGCCCGTACATGCAACACTTAAGATGCAAGGATAATATATATTTGACGAAATATATATTGACATCATGCACCGAAAATACATTTCAGCTGACATCATACATCGAAATACACCTCAGCTGACGTCATACACCGGAAACGCATCTCAGTGGGCATCATACATTGAAGCACTTTAGTTAAACAGAGAACACAGAAAGCAATTCAGTGAGTTCATATCCCCCCTTTCTTCTTAAATGTTTTACTGTTTTACAACTATCGGGAGGAAATACATGTCTATGGTATGATAAGCTAGGGAATCAAATAACTAGATCATGTGCGAATAGGGTGGACGTAAGCACCATTAATCTTGTTTAAGACCACGGTACAAAGGTTAGATCTAGCGGGTGTTGGCGAGCCCCACTCTTGGTCATGTACCCACATGGAAGAGTGCATTTGTTGTCCAAGTCGAGGTTATTCGACGAAAATCGTCTAGGTTTGGATGCTTCCTATGTCGTCACACATATTAATGTCCTTGCAAAACATTAATGATCATGATTTCATTGACGCTTTACATTCCGGGTTTTGATACAAATACTTCATACATTTTAAGGATTCATCTCATACAGATTAAAACACATGAACTCGCCAACTTTTGTTGATTTTCAACATGTATTTCAGGCAATTAGCGGACCAATGCAGGGAATTTCAGACAAGGAAAAACAAGTATCAAGTCTACATTGCCAACTTTTGAAGGGTTTGCCCATTATATACCGCCTCCTTGCGGTGATATAAGGGTCAAAGCCTTATTATTCTAAAACTTGCATCTTGGATATGTAACACTTTGACAACTTAATTTCATTTCATGGTTTGTAAACAATATATTCAAACTATGTTGTGTTTTGAAACAATATAAGTAACAGCATTTTGATTTTGTTTTATTCATTTAGTATGTTCACTTATGTTGTATGCAATGAGAATCAATCAGATCACACCGCGCACTTCCGCCTATGAACGGGTGTGACAATAACTGAGGTTATTTTCTCCAACAAAGAAATTATCGTGAACAAGGTTAAAGGAGACATCAAAGCGCTCGACTATCTTTGGATTAAAAACCGGTCTATGTGTAGGTCCATATCGTGGAGGGATTGGTGTAGTTTTTCGTTGTATTAAAGTGATGGATCTAGAACAAAAGTTTAGGGGTAACGCTCAAAATGTTTTTCAGTGTACATTCATATAATGTAAATGAAACAAAAGAAACATGATAATTAAATAAGTTAAGATTTATGTAATAGAATTCTCCTCTTCAGTATTTGAAAGCTTGAAATCGAGCCATTAGATTATCATCTGATATGTAGTCACACTTTTTCTACAAAAAAAATACATAAAATAGGTATAACGGGGGAGGCGCTTGGTTAAGGATTCATTGGTCATTAGATAATCATTACTTAATTATTATCTTGTATTTGTAGATATATTATGTAAAAATGATTAATTTAAAACTGTAAATAACTTTTATATCATGGTTTCTTTTTAAGAAATCTCAACATGATGAACTTATATTTATTTGAAAAAACCAATTAAAACATTTGTATCAACCAATAATTTTTAATTTATAAATAACTAATAGCTAATTTATAAAAAAAAAAAAATATAACTTTCAGTTTTAAACCGGACTATATTATAAATAATAGCTAATTTGTAAATAACAAAAATACAAACTGTAGGTTTAAAAACTTAAAAATAAATTAGGACTAAAAACATTTATTAATATTAATATTAATATTTGTTAATAATACAAGTGAAATGAACAGTGTTATATGATGTGTGGGGCTCTTTGTTGTGCTAGCTATGTTTTAGGCTTATGACACGTTAGTTTTTTCTTGGGTTTTTAAACCCTATTCAACCATCTTCTTTATCTACCACCACTGGTATCTCTCTCTTCACCATCTTCTTCATCTACTGATGTATTGTAAAATACATCTGTTCCGTTGTATAGTTTTTGAATCAGTTCGTGTCGTTTTGTTGCGAGTTTCGTATACTACTTAGTTATATGTGGTTTTACAGGTGTTTGTGTGCAGAGGAAGTAAAAATAAATTTAAACTTTAAAGAAACGAGCATACAAGAGAAGGTTTGGGCTTAGTGAAGGATTCTCATGAAATGTAAATGGAAATTGATATTTAAGAATATGAGATGATAGATAATTAAATTACGAAGATGTATGTCACACCCCAACCGATGGCGGAATCATCGGGGCGGACGTAAATAGATTGCTCGAGACATCATAACACTATTTGCGACAATATTAAATTCAAAACACGTTTCATTTCATTGATCAAATAGTCAATTACAACATAAATCCAAATACAACAAGTTCAACAATATTATAACATAAACCTAGCATTCTAGATGCGTTTCTATGTCGTCCCTACTAAGTTTTCGCCATGTTCAACATCCTTAACCTGCAACATGTTAAAGGTATAGTTCAACACAAAAGCATTGGCGAGTACACAAGTCTAATTATAGCATAAGTAATAAATCGTTTAAACAACTCCACATGTTAAGCTAGCATACTAGATTAATGTAAACATGGCATGCAATCTAACAAGTCAATCCTCGCGTGTCACCATAAAAAATAGAATAATCTTAACATGACCTCAAGAATACGGGCGGTGCGTTACTCCTATAGCGCTATACATGTTAAGGGGGAGGCTTTAAACAAAGTTAATGACAAATAGCATCACATAAGAATGTTCCAAGTATACGAATCTTATATCAAATAGCTATAGCATGTATGATGGATTGTTTATGTGTTTGCATAAAAGTATAAGTGTGATTGCGTGTATTTTTTATAGGTTAACATATTGCACCCAAAAGTGTAAAGCGTAAAAATGGTGTTCGAGTGTACTCACGGTTTGCAAAGAAATTTTCACTTAGTGGGTTTGATGAGTCTTGATTTGATGGAATACCGAAGTTACCAATTTTGGTTCTTGAACTTTTTGCCCAAAGTTGAAAATCTTGTAGATTTGAGAGAGTTTGGAAGTGATTTGGAGGTGGTGCAAGTGTTTGGAAGGTGTTAGGGTTGGTATTTATAGAAGGGTTAAGTGGTTGGGGTTTAAATGAAGGTGGAAGGTGATTGAAGGACAAAGAATGTGGCAAATGGTGAAATCTAATTGGCTAAAAAATGCGAAAGGTGATTGGAGGAGAAAAGAGGTGGAAAATGGTGAAATCTAATTGGCTAAAGAAGGATGGAAGGTGATTGGAGGAGAAAGGAGGTAGAAAAGCTTTTGGTTTTGCTTACTTTTAGTCACTGCACTTTGTAACTAGGTTATTTTATATCGTTTCTTGTATTTTAACTTGTTTTTAGGTATCCAAAGTGTATTTCAAGTCCCAATTTTGCGTATAAACACGTATTTAAATATTGATTGCGTATATAACACAAATATGAAATGTAACACGCATATGTATAAAATGAATTTCCATTATTATTAACGCCTCAAAGTGATAACGGAGATGGAGTACGATTGTAAGGTTTCTAAAAATAGAATGCGAATACGAATTTTCTAAAAATAGAAATACGGAAATACGAGGCGTTACAACGTAGGCGAAAACGGTGAAGAAAACGAAGTTGAAACGAATAAGTAATGAGAAATTGTTTCTGGATACTGATGGCCGTCGCGTCATGCGAGAGCAAGGTTAAGATGATTCTTGGCTAGAAACTTTGGACTACTTAGGTTAAGATGATTATACGTGTTTAACTTGTCTTTTTCTCGGTTTTGGATTTAAGTTTGTGCATTGATATTGAAGTAAAGACTTGGTTTTTATTGATCATGATGTATATGCATATTTAATTTGTTCATTGAATGTTTATTTACTCCCATGTTCCTTGTTGAATGTCTTTCAAATGATAGGTGCATGCTAGGTCGATTACCGTGTGTTCTTGATGATTGGATGGTTTGCTAGACTTAGTGATCCATAGTAGTGATAATTGTGATTTGGTTAGGTTTAAGTATTCTACCAATCTTGGTAGTTGTGAGGTACGAGATTGTCGGTTTGTCTTGAGCGTTATATTGCTAGGGTTAGAGCCTTTGTGAGAAAATCTTCATAATTACCTTTCATTCCTTGTTTACCAAATCTCATCAGGATTCCACAATTACCTGTGGTCTTCACAGTGTGAGGTAGATTGTCAAAAGTGTACTTATTTATTATAGTTGGAAAGCCCATAAGGGAATCCACTAAACCAACAGAAAAACAACTTTTTAGGTTTCCGTACGTTTCACCTTGAGAAGGGTCGAGGGTCATATAGGTTATCCTTTGAGTTTAGTATCTTAAGATCCGGTTGCATAACAATTCTTTTACCGATAGAAAGCTTGTCATTCATGTGTAGGATTCTAACCTAGGTAGTGCTTTCCGATCATCTGAATTCATCCCCGTCTTAGTTTGTGTCTTAGTCAGCTTTAGTTAATTTTAATTACTTGCATTAGGTTATTTGGAACCCCCCCCCCAATAAAAACAATTAAGTCGAGTCAATACAGATAAGTATTTTAGTCTAGTTTACGTAATCAGTAGAGTCTCGTGGGTTCGATACTCGGACTTACTTTAACTATACTATATTGACTGGTACATTTGTTGGTTATGTGGTTAAGAGAGTCTTTGTTTACAAATTTAAAACTTAGAGTGCATAGTTTAGAGTAATTTAGTTAATTTTAGTTAAACCACTAGAGGCACAACATCGACGACCACTAGTATCTCTCTCTCTTCACCAATTTCTTTATCTACCACCACTGATATATCTCTCTCATATGTCTTCGATGGCCGGTGGCCTGAGGTGACGTTTGTTTCATTCCGGTGGTGCCGATGAGCACAAGTATGTCGAGGCTCCATATTTCCGTTATGTACGGCGGCATCTTCGATGCCGACGACGGTGGACGGTGCTAACGACTTCTCTGGTTTCAATCCTGGCAGTCGATTGTGGTGACGGTGACCGATTTCATGTAGTGACTTCTAAATTTTTGTCTTCGGTTTTTTCCTTGGCTTTGATGATTTTAAAATATTTTCCGACAGTTGATGGGGATGACGTGGCAAGGATGTGGATGGTAGGTTTTGACCTGCAACCCGTTTTGCAACTATGGTTTTTGGAAACTCCGAGCTAAACCTTTAGGGTTTTAAGATCTATGATTTTTTGGCTTTTGTTGTTGGTTTTTCCAATTGGGAGTTTGGGGTTCTTCATTGCTCTTGAATACTGATTTTTTTATATTCAGTCGATGTTGATGAGTATTAACTTATCTAAGACATCTATGAGTCTCGATTTTGGTTGAGTTTGTTGTTAAGATTCAGAAATTTTGTAGATGCGAAATTGATTTCAACCGGAAAAAATGATGGGGTGTTGTTGGATGAGTTTGTTTTTTTTATCTGTAGGTGTGTGGGTTTTAATCAAGTTCCTTCCACGACTGTAACTACTGGTTTACAAAACGACTGACTGCAATCTTTTTAAAGGTTTCTGAGCATTTCTTTAATATATCGAGCGGCAGGGAGAGGCATTCGATTAGGGTTTATAAAAGGATCATTAACAGCGTTTTATTTGATATAGGGATACAACATATTTGGAAAGGGGATCATGATTTGGTGGCAGTGAAAAGAAAAGAATTGAGGATGGGAATTCATGGGTTAAACATGGAAATACACATTAAGAAAATGGATACCTTTCTGCTTTCTCATTAATCATTAGGTATTTTTCATGTTTATTTTAAATTCGTTCCAATACACTTTCTTTTAGTTATAGTATATATTAATAGAATCTACATTTATATATTATATAAAAGAAATTAATGGGAGACACTTACCACCCTCGTTTCATCATGAATACCTTTTCCCGCCTAAAATTACAACACATGTGGATGACCCGATTGAATAATGGATAGATCCGAATTTATTAATTATTAACTTACCTAAAATACAGAAACTTGTACTGTAAACTTCATTCTAACAATTATCATCCCCTTCTCTCTATGTGCAGATCATCGGGCGAACATTTCAATCCTTATTCAGTGGCTTTCAACACTTTATACTCGATGGTAACCCTAGCAGAGAGTAATCATCGTTTTTATTGATTCAGACCCCAATCTCTCTAACATCGCCATTCTCCATCTCATTCAGCGGCTCTCAACACTTTATACTCGATAGGTTTTTTCTTTGTTTAATTATAGGTGTGAGATTGACAGAAAGGATGTTGTAATCTGCTCATTGGTGGTAGGGAGAGATTGATTGCCGATATAGTATCAGAATGATTGATTCAGGTATGTCAATTTTGTCAGTTTAATTGTTGATTTATGTGATGCTTTGTCTTATAAGATATAGTTTCTGAGTTTGTAATTTGCTTTTTGTTGTTTCATCGTTTCAGATTTTGTGATAATGAGGATGTTTTGTCTTATAGCATCGATTTGTTTGTTTAGTTATTCGTTTTTTATTTTGTTTCATCGCGGATCCATCAATGAATTCCTAGAAGAAATACTATCAGGTGAACTCCCATTTTTGTGATTTTATCATACAGTGTTTGCGTTATCTAATCGGATTCTCATGATTTTGATCCCATGAATTTTGATTGGTTGATTTATTTATTATTTAAGCATTGCTCTGTACTTCTGTAGCTCTGTTAATCCCAGTATTAGGCATGATTAATACTATTTTTATGTTACCGGTTTTTCAAACTTTTTAATATTCTTTAGATAGGGAAGAGAACTTTTGGTGTTTTGATCTGATGAGCACACAACAATTGAGGTATTTTGATTTTGATTCTTTTTTTCACATTATATTTAGGTTTCCGTCTTAGATATGCAATATCACTTGATCTATTAGTTGTTCGATCTATTAGTTGTTCGATCGATTTAGATATGTACTATTTTCCGTCTGATTGTTTGTGTTTTATATTAGATTTGTGTTATCATTTGATATATTAGTATGTCGATCGCTTTAGACTGCTTTAGACTGAAACTTTTGATCGGTAGGTTGCTTTTAGTATATACAATTTTACGTGGTATTGGATCTGATGATTACACAACGATTAAGGTGTTTTGATCTTTATTTTGAACAATTTTTATCTAATTAAGAAATTTTGTGGATGATGAATATGTTTTTGTATGAAATTGGATCTAACAATCACGCACTGATTGAGATGTTGTATCATGATTTTAAACACTGTTTTGCTTAGATTTTGATTAAACGACGTCCGTTTGCTTCTTTCTGAGTTTTGTTCAGATCAATTAAGGTGATTTTCTTTCTTTAGTTTCAATATTATTTTCTTTTTTGCAACTGGTTGATGATCATCCAGTTTATTTGGTTAGCTTTTTAATTTATTGTATATTTTAAACACCCGTTAACATGTTTGTTTCTTATTGCAGTTTTCAAGTAATTATGTGTGCAAGTTATCTTCGTAGTTCCACAACATCAAAAAGTTATTCACATGAACAGGCTAAGCCATGGTATTAAGTTTTTTTTTTTGGCATGTTTGATTTGTCAGCAATAAGCCTATACTAACAGAAATCATATGTAATGCACGATGGTTTCTGATAAAAATCAATCAACATGTGACATGTAAAAAATATAATTAATATGAAGGGAAAAAAATAGTACATGTTAATGGCTTCTACTAATCGTTTTTTTATCGGATTTTTTAGTCTTCAAAATAGAACATGTTTTATTATATATTCATGTAGTATGTGGATTTTTGCATTTTTTTTGTGGTGATCGCGGTTCAAGTTATTAGCTGATGATGACGAAAATCACATCGTCATAATATCTTAGCATCAAAGGTATGTGAAATCTGATTTGGAGTTTTTAATTTATTTGTTTGATTTCGATATGGAATTTCTGACAGCAATTTAGGTGTGGGTATTCATCGAGATCCATAGCAATTGCTTTCGTTTGTTAAGCTGTATTTGATTTGGTTCATGGAGATTTACAAAAATTGTGTTCGTTTGTTACAACTGCTTTGATTCACAAAATGTGGTTTACTTTGGAGTGGGGTGTTCATCGAGACTCATCGGTGGGGTTTTGCTATGTACTTTCTCTTTATTTTAGCAACCTTTTACAAAGAATTCACAAACAAGAGTTAGACGTTTGTTTCCTTTTTAACTTCCACAGCAGGTGACAAACTTCAGGGTCTTATCAGGGGAATACCAACATCCAATTTAAGAAACCTTAATGATGTTAGTACCGACTTCTAGACGAACTAAAGCCACTAAAAAGTCAACATATTCGTTAATTGATATGATTTTCAAGTAATAAAACACGAGTGAACTTGGGTTCCTTTATATGTGCATCATTTACCTCCTTTCTTTTTAACCCGAAAATATGTATATCTAGCCTAATTTGAATATATGCTATTTTTTATTAAGTATCTTTTTTTATATTATCTAAGGTAGAGGTGGTTGGATGGGTCCGGTAAGGGGATTCATAACGTGTTCAGGTTCCATATAGTTGACAATGTCCCAATAATTCAAAATTCAAATAGATATTGTTTAGTGTTATTTTATGCTTAAGTTTCATGTTGTTTTCAGGGAACTAAGAGGAGAGGATGGTGTTTCAGGGAACTAAGAGGAGATGATGGTGTTTCAGGATCCTAAAGATCAACCGCCACTACCATTTACTTAAAACAACTGAGAAAGAAGTGACCAACCATGTGTTAGATGACAAATAAAACGCTATGAAGGTTGCGTCTAAAGCAGTTGTGGCGCCTGCAAATGAAGCCACTGAGCTTGCTAGGCTTAATAGGTCACCTAAATACCTCGAAGGGACAACCTGAGTTGCATCCGCCATGAGGATTCAATCTCTTTTATCACCCACATCTGGTACATAAATCATTCTTTAGTACTATATATTTGTGAAATACTTATATTATGGACCGCTTCAATGGATATACCATCTCTAGACACCTGAACGTACAAAGAAAAAAACATATTAGTGTGTGTGTGTGTTGATGAGCTAACAATAGGGGACCACCCAGCAAACCAGCAGTTATGCATGGATGATGAACCCGACGACAGTGTAATGACACTAAATACGAAGGAAGCGTTATAAACGAGTGATCGTTATGTATCTAACGTTACAAGGGTCGGTGAAAATATTTAATCATCCCTATAATGATTATAGTTGTTACATGTGAATTTTAGATGTTCCATCAAGTGCAGCCTACCAATGATATGCGTAACACTTAGGAGGCAACATTCTATCTACAGATTGTGCAAAGACCGCAATGCATGAATACTTGATTCATTTGCTTGGGAATCTGGCACTGTGAACTGTAAATAGGTAAAGCCCTCTTCACTTCAAATTTAGTGGTGGGAAAAAGGGTAGATCTAATGGGTCAAAGTGATAAGTTTTGTACAGTTTGGGTTACTCCAAAGTTGTTTCTATTATATTTTTAATACATTATTTGTGTGCCAAATATGATATAAGCTAAACTTCATCATTTATAATCTAAGTTTTGGCTAACATAATTCAGTAGTTTATGCAAATAACGTTACACTTTCGGCAACCTTTTTAGACCCATTTACTTCTAAATTTTATCTCTTCCTAATTTATCTGTTTGACTCGTTTTATGGTATGAGGTTGCAACTTGCACAACTAGGAATTTGATGAAACTTGCCATAAATTAACGTGGCGGTAAGATAATTTTATGGCATGAGGTTGCAACATGAAGAAGAAGAATAAAAAGGAAGGAAATACAAAGAAAAACAAATGTTGTGAACTAGGAGTGTCTGGAATGACTAATGGTGGTGTATTAATGGCTGCTATGAGGTGTTTTTTTGCGGATGATGGCGGTTCAACTGTTTTGATGCGGCATGTAAGTATATGATATGATTATAAAAATTGTGGATTTGTATCCTCTAATTAACAAGACTTTTAGAGTTAAGATGTTGGATGTACTCAAATAACAATTCTACAAATAAAACTTCTAAATGTCGTGTACAAGGAAATATTTTAGGGATTTAGGAAGTATTTGTACACTTTGATATATTCTCATATTTATTTAACTCCTGATATTTTACGTTAATATGTGATTTCAAAAACATACATGTATTTTTAAGTTTATTTTATTTATATGAATTTATATTTATTTTATTTTGTTAAAATATAAAAAAAATTTGAAGTATTTTTTATTTGTTAAACCGATTATACATGCGGGCAATAACCTAGTTTTAATATATATTAGTTTCAGATTGAGATATGTATTGAATAATAGTTTTAATATATATTAGTTTCGGATTGAGATATGTATTCGATAAGTGTTTAGTTGCTTTTTGTTTGGGCTTAGGGTTTGATACGTGAGTGGTGGTGACGGTGGATGAACTTATGATGGGTTTTAATTCATTTTTCTTTACCCCTCTTGATGAGTTCATTGTTTTTTGGAATTCTCTAAAGGTTTTTAACAACAAATTTTATAACTTTATGGGATCCATTGAATTAAATTGATTAATTTTTAGATGTTTTTTCATATAAAAATTGTTGAGTTGAAATTGAATCTTGAAAAAAGTGGTTAGGAGGAGATAAAATTCTTCTTTTTTTACCGAAAGATTCTTGGAAAAATTCAAGATTTTATGTTTCTTAAGGACAAGAACTTATAAACCAATGGACCAATCAAACATGAATTGCAAAAATGCAATGATTATGTTACAAATCTGAATCCAATGATAGGTCAAAATGGTTCATGTTATGAGTTATAATGTGATGATTCGATTTAGTGCGATTGTGTTATTAGTTGTATTATGACTTGTAATGTAAAACGTACTATGCTATCACATATAAAATAATTCGGTTTATCGCGTCACAATGTGCGCGATGTATAAAACTAGTTTATAGAAAAAATGAAAAGATTAGACTTTACTATACTCCAATTTCTTTGAAACCATAAACCCACACATCTTGAAACCACAAACCCACTTTTCAGATTTTTCAAATATATATGAACCTACATCTATGTCAATCTTCAGTTTTCCTCTATCTTAGAGAAACAAGCAAATCTAGCCATCTCAAGAAACCTTACGAACTTATGGAAAGTTTAAGGTGTTGAGTTTTGAAAAGTCTACAGCTATTTATCCGCAAGTTCAACACAAGCCGACGAGCACATCGCAAATCCGACAAGCTCATCTTATGAGCTTTTGACAAGTCTGCACCTGATATCTCACTTTCCTTTCTAAATCACTTATTTACCTTCCATATTTTGAGGGGTAGCATATAATCTCAAGGATAACGCAATACATAAAACGTAAATAAATAAATATATATCTTATTGCGAGAACCATGAGAACCAGTATGAACAGTGGGTATTATTGTAATTAAATAATGAATGTTAAAAAAAGCATGGACTTCAACAATTCAACAAAAAGCGGACTTCAACAAAAATACTATTTCATATTTAATTGTTCACAATCACGTCGGAACATTTGATACTCGTACACTCTCTACAATCTCTGCACTTCGATTTCCATTAACAACATCACCGTATCATCGTACAATTGGGCACAAATTTAACAAGATCATTCATCATCATAAATTTAACAAGATCATTCATCATCGGTTACCGATTGTTACTACATTTAATAACCGATTACAAAATCATCGATTACCATTGATCGACATGGGCCTAGAAATCAGAAATCGTGTTCGCCTGAGTATTAATCGCTGATCATCTATCTCTTCCAAATCTCAACTAGTCGCCAATCACGCCATCTATCTCGGTAAGGCTCCGATTATTACCAGTATATATATATATATATATTATACTTTAAGTATCTATTGTTATCGGTAATTTTGATTTCTATGAATGTGATTCAAGTCGTTGATCTGCTATTGCATGGACTTATAAAATGCCATAGCTGACCTAGTATATATATGTGAACCAAATAAAGTTAATAATATCATTCATGTGCATAGTGAGTTTGAACAGATTTGTTTAGGATACATGTAGATGATTTTGTGTAATTAGAATATGCTGGTGTTGTTGTTTTAGGTAATGCACACGTGCATAGTGCACTTGAGCAGTTTTGTGCAGTATACATGATTTTGTGTAATTAGGATATGATGGTGTTATTGTTTCATGTGATGCACATGTGTTAGGATCTGAGTTTGAAACTATTTATGAAGGTTCTAAAAATGATAAATGAACGAAGATAAATCAGATGAACATGCAACGGAATTATGAACTTTAATTCATAACAGCCGAGAGATTGTTTTTATTTATAATGCTTTCAGTGAATTGTAATCACATGCATATAAATCACAATCTCTCCCTCAGCCTAAGATCACTGATTTGTTCATACAGAATGTAAGGAAGATATGTTAGATTGTTAAATGATGAAAGTGATCAAATAGAACAGTATAAGCTCTGTTCTATTTATACTATAATCCTAACCACTGAACATCTTATGATGATGTCAGCTTGAAAGTGAGATTTAACAATAATAACAAACTAACAACATATGCTAAGCTAACCACTGCTATAAACTAAACATTACAAAGACTGATAGTAAAACACTGATGAGACATCCTCTGTTGGTCTTCAGCGGAGCTTTGCCTTGGCAGACCTTTAGCTTTAATCTTCAGCAGAGCTTTGCCTTGGCAGACCTTCAGCTTTAGGCTTCAGCAGAGCTTTGGCTTCAACAGAGTTTTGCTATGGCAGACCTTTGACATTTAGTCTTCAGTAGAGCCTGACTTGGGTAAATGTTATTTTATTATTAGGATCAGAGGTTGTAGTATATTTTGGCTTTCTATCATCTGTTCTTTTGTAGGGTTCAATTCCAACAACATGTGCATAGCAAACATGAGCAGCTTTGTTAATATACGTGTATATGTTTTGTGTAATTAGAGTCTGTTGATATTGAATTTGTGCACATAACATTGAACTTTACATATTGATGATTTTAAATATCATCATAAAAATATGTGATGCACAAATGCATATCATTTACGGTGATGAAAAAAGTTGTTTAATGCACATATTAATTGAATTTGCATGTTTGATTATATTATGTTTCAATTATTATTGTAGACAAAAAAATGGAAAAGAAAGCGAACATTTGTGTTGAGATTGAATGATGAAGGGGCAACAAAACTGCCAGATAATAAGGAAGGTGAATACAAAAGAGTTAAGTGAAAATCTAAAAAAGGTTGGTTACTAGTCGATGATGCAGTTGGTAGTACATGCACATGTGCATCCAGTTGTTACTTCATGTTGAACGATCTTGTTTGATGTCACGTGCAGTTACGGTAGGAGAAAAAAATACAAGGAATAGGACAAGTAAATGAAAGCACGATGTGATGGATGATAAGGGCGATGAGACGATGGAAAACATTAATGAAGAAAGTTGGCTAGAACGGTGTTATATTGAAAATTATGGTTGTTTTTCGTATGGTGGTTTATATTATAGTTATTTATTTGTTTATTAACAATTATCTGATCGTTAATTCGGTAATTTGATGTAATATGGCATAGTATATGTTGGAAATGCACATGTGCATAAGGTGAATAATTAGTATACATAGTGGATAAGGTGAATTAGTATGCATAGTGGTGATATATGATGTATTTTCGAATGGTTATATTCAGTTTACAATGTTTTAAAATGTTATATGGTGGTTGGTATGGTATATGTTAGAAATGCACAAGTGTCTATTAAATGACGTGAATGTGCATGTTGCCAATGCACATGTGCATAGTTATATATTATTATGCATAGTGGTAATGTATGATGGTGTTTGGTATAGGAAATGTAGTTTACAATGTTATATGGTGTTTGGTATAGTATATGTTGGATCTGCACAGGTACCTATTGATGTGATATAATGTGTGGCATAGTTTATGTTGGCAATGCACATGTGCATAACGTAGAGGTAGTAATGTGTAATGTTGTTTGACGTAGTATATGTTGGCAATACACATGTGCATAATGTATATGTTGCAATGTATAATAGGTGGTTTGAAAATAAAGTACATGTAATTAAAACATAATGACATTAAAAACTATGCATCGATAAGTTTAAATGGTATATGGTTTCAATATTGAAAATGCAGGCATTTGGTAATGCACATGTGCATGATTTTGAAACAGTGGATACGTTGCAATGTATAATAGGTGGGTTGAAAATGGAGTACATGTGGTTTCAATGTTGAAAATGCACGCGTTGGGTAAAGCGCATGTGCATGATATTGAAATAGTAGACATGTTGGTAAATTATGTTAATTGGCCATGAATAAAACAGTGAATATTACACCACTAACTAGATAAAAAATAAGTCTAAACAAGGAATGTAAACAAAAAACAAGTGATAATTAATTTATATTTTTTGGTTGTCCTTTTGAACATAATATATACCAATGTGTAAGAATGTTTAATGTTGGATTGTTCCTCTATATAAACAAAAAATAAAATGAATAAAAAGAGGATATAAATATCATAATTAATAAAATATATAGCATGTGTATGAAACACCTCAGTTGTATGTAACCATAAATACAAAATAAATTCATATTTCTAATATATTACGAAATAAACACCCATATCATAGTATTTAAGATTTACCAAAACATGTATACTATTGTTTTACAAAAGATTTAAAATAACATGCGGAAGTTAGGTTCTTCATTGTGTTCGGTTCTTCTTGTCGCCTGATCTTCATCCTTAATCCCCTTAACATTCACCTAAGGATCAAAATCTATCATTAACATTATATATATATATATATATATAGTGAGCGTATAACATATCTAGTTAGACCCAAATACCTAAAACAACAAACTAAAAATTTTGTTTAAGAGCTCGTCGTAAGCTACGGTTGGGTTACCGTAGCTTACGGTATGCTCCTTCTGTCCAAAACAGCAGGTCTCAATCGTAAGCTACAGTTGGGGACCGTAGCTTATGCTGCAGCCAGTCGTAGATTTTCACTTTTTGGTTCTTTTACGAAATTATCCATAACTTCAACGTTTCTCGTCCGTTTTGCTTCAGGTTTGTTTCTATATGATCGTAAATCAATCACCCTCATTTTAGCATTTAAACACGTTAACCAAAATAGCGAATTCTTACACTTAATGTTATCGACGTAAAAATTAATTCACAAGTTATTTTGACCCGTTTATCAATTCGACCACATTACCTTCACTCTTATGATGAGAATTAGTTCCTTGCAGAAACTCAACTCTCTTCTAGGTTTACTAACTCCAGTTTACGCATCCATCACTTGGCTTGCGCCTTGTTATACCTTCTTCCCTTATAGTTTACCTGTTTGGATACTTTAGCCAAACAAGAAACCTCTTTTCGACCATATCATAAGTTTACGGTTTACGATCTGCGTTTCCATTACCCAGTTTACGCGTTCTCATATTCTTGGTTAATTATGTGGATTCCACCACTTACAAACTAATTCCAACTTATGTTCAAGCACCAATTACTGGTTTGATTCATTCGTGCGGAATCCATCGCTTAAGAATGACTAAATTTTTCCTTTAAGTATTTATTCGGTTATTATCACGCTAACAATCAAGTAAATGAATAAAATCATACAAGGTGTAGAACCACGTACCTCAAAGCTTCCCTTTCGATCGCGCGTCTACTTCGGCACTAGATGCTTCACCCAATTTGCCTTATGGTTCTTTTGACTAGATGATCACTGAAATCGATTCATACATGAACTTAGACCCAATTTCTCTTTCAATTTTGATCAATTTGGTGAACATAGGGTTTTTGTGTTCTTCTTGCTCCTGGTCGCTCAGCTAATACACATAAGTGTGTTTTCCTTTATATATATATATATATGTATAACACATAGTTTCTCCTATTGGCTATTTTGGTCCCTCATGTTTTGTTCTTAATAAAAGGACCACAATTTATAATTTTGTTAGTTACTACTTATCACCAACTTGTTTATATATATATATATATATATATATATATATATATATATATATATATATGTATGTGTGTGTGTGTGTGTTATTCCTGGGGTGTTACAATTCCACCCTCCTTAAAAGGGTTTCGTCCCCGAAACATGTGTACGTACCAAATAACGAGGGATAGAGTGGTTTCATTTCCTCTTCGGGTTCCCATGTGGTGTCCGATCCCTTCCAATGCTCCCATTTGACCTTCACTTGAATAATCTCTTTGTTCCTCAACCCTTTTACTTTTCGATCAAGGATTCGAATTGGTTTAGCTATGTAGTTAAGCTTGTTGTCAACTTCAACATCACTATAAGGTACATATGCTGTTTCGTCCGCCAAACATTTGCGGAGGTGCGAAACATGGAAGGTGTTATGTATTCCACTTAATTCATCCAGAAGTTCTAGTTGGTAAGCCACTTTCCCCACCCGGTTAATAACCTTAAATGGTCCGATAAATCGGGGACTCAGATTACCCCTTTTCTAAATCGAATAATCCCCTTCCATGGTGATACCTTCAGCATGACTCTTTCGCCTACTTGGAATTCAATAGGTCTCCGTCTTTTATCCGCATAGGACTTTTGTCGATCTTGGGCAGCCTTTAGATGGGCTCTTACCATGTCAATCTTTTCATTTGTAACTCTAACCACATCTTTCTGGGCAAGTTCTCTTGGTCCTACTTCACCCCAACAAATCGGGGTTCGACACTTTCGGCCGTAAAGCATCTCATAAGGCGCCATACCAATGCTTGAATGATAGCTGTTGTTGTAAGAAAATTCAACCAGCGGCACATAGGCATCCCAACTACCTCCAAAGTCAATAATACATGCTCGAAGCATATCTTCCAATGTTTGAATGGTTCTTTCACTTTGCCCGTTTGTTTGAGGGTGATATGCTGTACTAACTAATAGCTTAGTACCCATCTGTTTTCGAAATTCTTGCCAGGATTTTGAAGTGAATCTAGTATCTCTGTCAGACACGATGGATACGGGCACTCCATGGCGTGCGACAATTTCGTTTATATACACTTCTAACATCTTTTCGGAGGTATAAGTTTCACCAATGGGTATGAAATGAGCACTCTTTGTCAATCTATCTACTACTACCCAAATAGCATCATAACCTCGTGCTATCCTTGGAAACTTAGTCAACAGGTCCATACTGATATGTTCCCATTTCCAAACTGGTATGTCTAACGGTTGTAGTTTTCCATATGGATTTTGATGTTCTGCCTTTACTTGTAAACAAGTTAGGCACTTTTCAACATACTTCGCCACATCTCTTTTCATCCCAGGCCACCAATAATTTCGTTTCAAGTCTAAGTACATTTTGGTCGCTCCTGGGTGAATTGAATAACGCGCCTTATGGGCTTCGTTAAGTAAGAGCTCCTAAACACCGCACGTGTTTGGAACCCATATTCTACCAAATCGGGATTTCAATCCGTGATCTCCATCCACTAAATTTTTCGCTTGTCCCTTCACCCGTTCTCTTCTTAAATTTTCTTCTTTTACCGCTTCAATTTGGGCTTCTCGGATTCGTTCAAGCAAGCCCGAAGTTACCACCAATTGCATCGACCGTACTCGGATGGAGTTATCCTTCCTTTCGACTAAGGGCATCGGCCACTACGTTGGCCTTTCCCGGGTGGTAATGTATTTCACAATCATAGTCTTTCACTGTCTCCAACCAACGTCTTTGCCTCATATTTCTTTTGATCGAAGAAATACTTCAAACTCCTATGATCTGTGAAAATAATGCACTTCGTCCCGTATAGGTAATGCAAATCTTTAAGGCGAATATCACTGCCGCCAATTCGAGGTCGTGAGTCGGATACTTCTTTTCGTGATCCTTCAATTGTCTCGAGGCATAAGCAATCACCTTACCTCATTGCATAAGTACACACCCAAGACCTAGGTGTGATGCATCTGAGTATACTACCAAATCATCGGTGCCATCTTGCAAGGTCAACACTGGTGAACTGGTCAACCTTTCCTTGAGCAATTGAAACGCCCTATCCTGTTCGTCGCCCCATACAAATTTTTCATTCTTACGGTTAATAGTGATGCAATCTTGGAAAAGTCTTGAATAAATCTCCGGTAATAGCCCGCAAGTCCTAAAAAGCTCCTAATCTCCGAAGGGTTTTTCGGAGGATTCCATTTCGACACTGCTTCTATCTTGGACGGATCGACTAATATTCCATCGGCACTAATGACGTGCCCTAGGAATTGTATTTCTCAGAGCCAAAAGGCGCATTTCGAAAACTTAGCATAAAGTTTTTCCCGTCTCAATGTTTCTAATACTTCTTGCAAATGATGAGCGTGATCTGTCTTGCTTTTTGAATACACTAAAATGTCATCGATAAACACTATCACCGACTTATCAAGCATTGGTTTGCAAACCTGGTTCATAAGATCCATAAAAGTCGCGGGTGCATTCGTTAGTCCGAAGGACATTACTAGGAATTCGTAGTGTCCGTATCGTGTACGGGACGCTGTTTTCGGCACATCTTCTTCCTTTACCCTCAGTTGGTGATAACCTGACCTTAAGTAAATTTTTTAAAACCAACTCGCCCCTTGTAGTTGGTCAAATAAATCATCAATTCTCGGAAGTGGGTATCTATTCTTTACAGTAAGTTTGTTCAGCTTGCGGTAATCGATACACATACGCATGCTCCCGTCCTTCTTCTTCACGAATAATACCGGTGCTCCCCAAGGGGAGACACTTGGCCGAATAAATCCCTAATCTAGTAATTCTTGTAATTGCGATATTAGTTCTTGAAGTTCCGATGGTGCTAATCTATACGGTGCCCTTGCCACCGGTTTCGCATCTGGGACTAGTTCAATTCCGAACTCTATCTCACGATCAGGTGGTACCCCTGGTAAATATTCCGAGAATACATCTTCAAAGTCTCGTACGATGGGTATGTGTGACATCTCGGAAAATCAGGTATCATTCTGATTCGATCCTTGTAATTATTCGACTCCATCTTTTATATATATATATATATATATATATGTATATATTCTACCTTTTTAATAGCGTCGCGAATATTTAACGTGTATATGTGCTTGTTATATATAAAAATAATGTGCTGGTTAAAAACCCAAACCTGAAACCGAGCCCCCTCTCCCTTTCGCAAACCAAGCCTAACCTGCCACCCACACTCCTTTCGGCCCAAACCCTTGCGGCCCAATTAAAACCCAACCCCCCCTTATGCGACCCCCCCTATGAAATACGTATACATGCATGTTGTGGAAAAATTATTCACAAACCCTAATCCCCTAGTTGAGTCGACGGCAGTGGAGACACCCCCCCATCGCGATCTCTCTTTCTCTCTCGCTACTCCCTCTCTAGTGTAGCACTCGTCTTCGCAAGGTTAGTCTTGTTTTATGGTTGTTTCGTATTGAAATCAGTGTATACATGGCTGTGTTTGTAGTGTTTCATGGTGATCTTGTTCATGTTAATGTCTAACTTGATTAGTAGAATGATATGTACGTATACATGACAGTTGGCTGCGTTCGTGATAATGTTAGGGTGTTATCTACTTAGGGTTTTTGTGAATCTTGATGTACTAGATGATAATCGATACGTTAACCTGCTGTAAATCGATAAAACTAAGTGTTGTGGCCGTTTAAACTTGTTCTAGTACGATAAAACTGAAAACAGAAAGCTGATTAACATTTACAGCCAACTTCGATTGGCTGTAAACCGACTGTTATTTATCGAAAAGTGGACTTTCTGAAGCCTAAAACGTGTAGTTTTGAAAAGCCGCTTCAAATGGCGCCGGATTCATATTTTTCTGAGGTCGTTTGCTATTTTTAAATGATCATTTAGTGCAGCAGTTGAAGCTGCGTAATTTCTGCAGAATCTGCAGGTTATTTATCGAGTCGTATCTCATAGGCTGTATGGGGTTAGGTCACGAAATTTGTACAGTAACTAGAGACGGGAGTTTCCGAAAATCTCCCACTGGAATTTCGTTTAGCGGATGAATGATGATTTTTAAATGATTTTTCTCGTGGACTGCAGTTAGAAAGCGACGAATCTGACTGCAGCCTAGTAAATAAAGTTTTATAAATAATTGGTAAAGATTTAGGACTTGAAATTTTATACTAAATTCTACAGACTAATCGACACCTGTTGTAAAGTTGTTGGAATTTTTGGAACATAGGAATTATTTTATAAAAATTTCCGAAAACAGCCCAGTTTGAGTGTACAAGCTGAAACATGATAACTTGCAATTATGTGTATCTAAGCGTTACATGTGCTACCTGAGAATGAACGAGCCTGTTATTACCAAGTTAGACATTATTTGAAAGTGTCGTATGCTATCTGTATATAAATCGTCAATGTAATTGCCTGAAACGTGCTAAGTTAATTGCATTAATGTGTGTATATTTCTTGAACACGCTAATAAATTAAGTGGTAATCATAATAGGACGTGATTGAACCATTTTGACTCTATTTTCGTAAAAGTCTAACAGAGCAATTTAAGGTGAGTTCACGGCCCTTATTTCTTTAAGTTTACAAAACACAGGGGGAGAAAACATGTACACGTTACAGTGATATATGGGTTGATTATATTACGGTACAGTAACGTCCTTCTACTTAAAACATATACACGTTACAGTGGTGTATGAGTGGCATACATCACGGTACAGTAACGCATCTTTACTTAGAGTTATGTTATACAGTTATAGTCATAAGGAAGCATATATCACATGTCAGTCCCCTTAACACTTACGATGCCGTTAGTATTGGATTATAGCGAGGGAATTTTTATTAGTACTACTGGGCCCGACAAGCCCCACTCGAACTGGTCGCGCTAGTTAGACCGAACGTTGATGGTCACGAGTGTAGAATTTGCCTAAATTTTAGCCATGGTTGGTGATAGGCCTGGCACAACAGGGGCAGCAACGTCGGCTTCAGATCGAACACTTTGTTGACATGACCTAGGCTAGCTACCTGAACATATAACATGAACTGCTAAACTACTTAACGTTAATCTGATTCGGGTTGGATCAGGGAAACTTATGAGACACTGGTTCTGGGTTGAACCAGTGGGGAAAAGCTTATAATTAAAATTGTGAACTAAAACCTGTGAACTCACTCATCATTAATTGTTGACCCCCTGTTCTCTTTTGCATGTTTTCTCAGGTTGTTAAGGTATCATTTCTGCATAGGAGCACGACGCGAGCATGAAAAACTATTTCTTTTAAACGCTTTGCATTTTACTTTTTAAGTATTTTGGTTTGGGCGTTTGTTTTGGCGCACACTTTATTTACATTTATTTACACTTCCGCATTTATTAAACTACATGGTTGGATTTGTTTAAACATATATTTTTGCATATAGAGTCGTTCTATATGACTAGTGTCTTGGATCCTGGTTTATCACGCGCCTCACGGTAAACGCCGCACGTGGATTTTTGAGGGTGTGACAGATTGGTATCAGAGCCACTGGTTATAGAGAATTAGGTTTCCATACACTATAGCCATAAACTTGACACTAGTATGAAACTAACGCGAATACTTAAATTTCATGCCTTATTTTATTTACTGTGTTTTGGTATGTTCTATGTCTTATTCTTTCGCTTTGATAGGCATGTCTAACTCGCATGACTTATCTGGCCCTAGTGAGGAACAAGGCGATGCCCCGCCTTCACCTATGTCTCCCATCTTCTCGGGAAGACTCAGGGCCGCTCGCACTCGTCGTCTCACGCAATTCGAGCCCTTCATCGTCAGACCCAGTTTGGGGAATGGCGAATGGAGCTGGTATCCATCTCACATTCGGAACTACATAGTGGATGAGAACGTTCCACCGGTAGTTTTAGAGGATTCCTATGATGTTGACATGGAGGTCTATGGTACCTTGCCCCCTCTCGGCCATCCTATAGAGGAGGCCTTTGCTGGATTCGTGGCCGCCACGGAGCGCGAATTTAAGTACATGCATGAGGCGGCTGGGGTTATAACAGACCTCATCACGAGCAATAGCTCATTGAAACAAGAACTGGAACTGGTGAAACAGGAGCTCGCACAGGTCAGGGCAACCCAGCAAACTGAAGCCGCTAAAACAAGTAACCTTAGAGAGATTAGCGGAGTGATGGCCGAACAGGTTGTGGACCTCACAGAGAGGATGAGTTTAGCTGAAGACAGGATCATTGAGATTGGGTTAGCAAATGAGCAGGAGGAAGAAGCACCAGAGGAGATCCATGAGGAGGCAGCAACAAATGAAGACGAGGATATGGGGGACAGAGACGTTGATGATTAGATTTATTTCTCGCTTATCATGACATTTCTTTCTTTCCTTGTTTGAACTTAGTAATCGTTTGGGAATTCCCTTTGACATTTGGATTTATATATATAATATTTTGTTTAATACATTGTCGTGAATTGCAATATATTTTAGTCAAATGTTTGGTTTGAATGTTATATGAGATGGGTTGTACCAATTCTTATTACATTATTCTTAGAATTTTATGATGAAATATGTAATACATTTTCTCATGTATTCGTGTATCTATGGTAAAAAACAGAATGTCTTCTCGCGGTGGTGGAGCTCGCGGTGGTGGCGCTCGTGGTGGTGGCCGCGGCATCATCACAATGACGCATGCAGAACTGGCTGTGCTCATCCAGGAGCAGGTTACTGCGGCGTTGGCAGCCCAAAATCCGAATCCAAACAATAATCAGAATCTGGGAGGTAACCCTCATTCGATTCTACATTCATTTCACTCCACGTATGCTAGCGTATTCAACCGTCCTTTAAATCACCTTCTTCTAAATCTCTTACTTCCAAACTTGTGCATGTAGGTATGGGCCCTAACCCGTACAAGATGTTCATCGATGCTAAGCCCACCAAATTCACTGACAAGGAAGGGCCAATCGAGCTAGTCAGATGGCTCGAAAAATCAGAATCTGTCTTTGCAATGTGTAACTACTTACCTGAGAACATAGTCAAATTCGCGGCTTCGACTCTAGAAGATGCGGCTCTCACCTGGTGGAATGCGCGGGTCCAGGTTCTTGGACTCGATGTGGCCAACACAATGGGTTGGGACGAGTTCAAGAATCTTATCAAGGAACAATACTGCCCCCGGGATCGTATCCACCAATTAGAGCAAGATCTTTGGGTTATGAAGATGGAAGGGTCGGAAATTGAAGCCTACACCACGAAGCACTATGACCTGGTCTCCTTGTGTCCCGATATGGCTAGGCCAGTGTATAAACAGATAGAGCTTTACATCAAGGGATTGGCTCCAGAGATTAAAGGCATGGTTGAGTCAAGCAACCCCATTACAGTTCAGCAGGCCATGCGGCTGGCGCACAAACTGACAGACACTGCAGTAGAAGAGGGGCGCAGCTGGGAACGCCCCAGAAAACAAACGCAAGTGGGAGGATGGATCTTCGAAACAAGCATCAACTGGGCAAGCACAGCAGGGTTCTCAGAAACATTTCAACAACAGTAACCGCAACTTCAACAGCAACAACCAGCAATTTAGTAACAACACCAACAGTCAGGTTCAGAGTGGGTATGCTGGAAAGAAACCTCTGTGCAACAAGTGTAACCGTCATCATTTCGGGCAGTGTGGTGGTTGTCAGCGATGTGGTAGGGGAGGCCACACCGCTAAAGACTGCAGGGTAAACCTTAACTCGAAGCAAAACACTAATCAGACCCAGCAGCCACCGGGAGTCACCAGGTCATGTTATCAGTGTGGTGGCACTGATCATTTCAAGAAAGATTGCCCACAACTGAACAAGGGAAACAGTGGTGGAAATCAGAACCAGAATCAGAACAATAATAACAATAATGCTGGTGGAAGTGGTGGAGCTAAGGGTCGTGCATTCACATTAGGAAAAGGTGAGGCTCGTAATGATTCTAAAGTGGTTATTGGTAAATTTCCTTTAAACAACAGTTTGGCTCACATTTTATTCGATAGCGGTGCAGATAGGAGTTTTATTTCCGAGTCGTTTAGAAAACTATTGGACATTAACCCTGTTGAATTAGAGGTCAAATACCTGGTAGAGTTAGCCAATGGAAATCGGCAGATATAACCCACATCGCTTACGGATGTCAGCTACAACTGGCTGGCCATCTATTCACCATCGATCTCATGCCAACGACACTTGGTAGCTTTGACGTTGAAGTTGGCATGGATTGGTTATCTGAAAATTGAGCGGAAATCTTATGTTGCGAAAAGGCTATTCGCATACCTCATTCAAACGGCGAGATCCTAACCATTCATGTCGAGAAGGGTGGTGTAGTAACCAACATCATTTCCTTCATGAAAGCTCAAAAGTACCTACGACAGAAAAACTCGTACGCAATCTTAGCCACTGTCACCGAACAACCAAGCGACGAGAGGAAAGTTGAAGATTTTCCTATTGTACGTAAATTTCTCGACGTCTTCCCTGAAGACTTGCCTGGTTTACCCCCACATAGGCAGGCCGAATTCGAAATTCAGCTAGCAAAACACGCTGTACCAATCGCCAAGGCTCCGTAACGATTAGCTCCATCTGAACTTCAAGAACTTTTTACTCAACTTCAGGAGCTCTTAGATAAAGGCTTTATCCATCCGAGCTCATCACCATGGGAAGCTCCGGTCCTTTTTGTCAAGAAGAAGGATGGAACTTTCCGTATGTGTATTGATTACAGGGAGCTCAACAAAGTTACTATAAAAAACCGATACCCCTTACCTCGAATCAATGACCTATTTGACCAGCTCCAAGGGTCAAGTTACTATTCCAAAATCAATCTAAGGTCGGGATACCATCAGTTGCGTGTACGAGAGGAAGACATCTCCAAGACCGCATTTCGCACTAGTTATGGCCACTTTGAATTTTTGGTTATGCCATTCGGACTAACAAACGCACCTGCAATATTCATGGACCTCATGAACCGTGTTTGTAAGCCTTATCTAGACAAATTTGTAATCGTGTTCATTGATGACATACTGGTGTACTCTAAGACTAAGGAGGAACATGAACAGCATCTGCGTTTAATGTTGGAACTTCTGCGACAGGAACAACTCTATGCCAAGTTTTCAAAGTGCGACTTCTGGATTCGAGAAGTCCAATTCCTTGGGCATATAGTGAACGAAAAAGGTATCCACGTTGACCCGGCAAAGATTGAAGCCATCAAAGTTGGGAGGCGCCGAAAACTCCAACAGAAGTAAGACAGTTTCTTGGTTTGACAGGCTACTATCGACGCTTTATTGAGGGTTTTTCAAAGATCGCTCAACCTCTTACATCTCTAACCCAAAAAGGAACCAAGTATATCTGGGGTAACAAACAGGAGGAAGCATTCCAGGTGCTGAAGCAGAAGCTTTGTAGTGCGCCTATCTTGTCCCTACCTGAGGGGACCGAAGACTTTGTAGTGTACTACGACGCTTCCATTCAGGGATTTGGATGTGTGCTCATGCAACGCGATAAGGTCATTGCTTATGCATCTCGGCAATTGAAAGTACATGAGAAGAACTACACAATGCACGACTTAGAGTTAGGAGCCGTGGTGTTCGCTTTAAAAATCTGGAGGCACTATCTCTATGGAACCAAGTGTACCATCTACACCGACCACAAAAGCCTTCAACACATTTTCGATCAAAAAGAGTTAAACATGCGACAGCGACGTTGGCTCGAACTTTTGAACGACTACGAATGTGCCATCCAGTACCATCCAGGCAAGGCTAATGTAGTAGCCGACGCTCTCAGTAGGAAAGAACACGAGAAGCCTCGACGAGTTCGGTCCTTACAACTTACGATACACTCTACCCGAACAAATTCACAACGCTCAGTTGGAGGCAGTCAAACCCGAAAATCTGGAAGCTGAGAAATTACGCAAGATGGAACGTGATTGGGAAACCAAACCGGATGGAACTCGTTACTTTCTTAGTCGGATATGGGTGCCCCTCTACGGAAACTTGAGGGAACTCATAATGGACGAAGCTCACAAATCAAGGTACTCTGTTCATCCAGGATCGGATAAGATGTACCAAGATCCCAAAACAACTTACTGGTGGCCGAACATGAAGGCTGAAATATCCACCTACGTAAGCAAATGCCTAACCTGTGCCAAGGTTAAGGTAGAATACCAAAAACCCTCGGGGCTATTACAACAGCCTGAGATTCCCGTTTGGAAATGGGAACAAATCGCCATGGACTTTACAGGTCTGCCTAAGACACCCAGTGGAAAAGATACAATTTGGGTGATTATCGATCGAATAACCAAATCGGCTCACTTCTTAGCAATCAAGGAAACCTACAAGTTCAACACCCTTGCAGCGCTGTACATGAAGGAAATAGTAGCCCGGCATGGAGTGCCAACATCCATCATATCCGACCATGATTCACGCTTTACTTCTCATCTGTGGCAATCAGCACAGAAATCCTTGGGATCACGCGTTGACTTGAGCACAGCATACCATCCTCAGACTGATGGTCAAAGTGAACATACCATTCAGACTCTCGAAGACATGCTTAGAGCGTGTGTAATCGACTTTGGTAAGGGCTGGGAGAAGCATCTACCTTTGGTGGAGTTTTCCTATAACAACAGTTATCACACGAGTATCCAAGCAGCACCATTCGAGGTGCTATATGGATGAAAGTGTCGCTCGCCTGTTTGTTGGGCGGAAGTTGGTGATAGTCAAATCACTGGTCCAGAGTTGGTTCTGGAAGCAACTGAAAAGATAGTGCAAATTCGAAACCGCATGGCGGCAGCTCAAGATCGCCAAAAGAGCTATGCCGATTAGCTACGCAAACCGTTAGCATTTCAAGTAGGCGACCAGGTCCTACTGAAGGTATCACCTTGGAAGGGCGTGATTCGTTTTGGCAAAAGAGGTAAACTAAACCCGCGATATGTTGGTCCGTTTGAAATTACAAAGAAAATCGGTCAGGTAGCTTTAGTTGAACCTTCCTGATGTCTCAAATCTAAAGAAATGTCTGTCAGATGAAACATTAGCCGTTCCACTGGATGAGATTCATGTGGACGAACAACTGCGGTTCATTGAAGAACCAATCGAGATTATGGACCAAGAGGTCAAAACACGGAGACATAGTAAAATACCAATTGTCAAGGTTCGTTGGAACTCAAAGCGTGGACCGGAGTACACTTGGGAAAGAGAGGATCAATCGAAATTATGGACCAAGAGGTCAAAACACGGAGACATAGTAAAATACCAATTGTCAAGGTTCGTTGGAACTCAAAGCGTGGACCGGAGTACACTTGGGAAACAGAGGATCAAATGAAAGACAAATATCCTCACCTTTTTGCAACTGAATCACGAGAACCAAGTAACGCGAACTGAATTTCGGGGCGAAATTCTTGTAACAGGGGGAGAATGTGACAACTCGGAAATCCTACAACAACTTTCAAACCCTTGCTCAACTTTCAAACTTTTACTCACTCAATTTTCGGGACGAAATTCCTTCAACTTGGGGATAATGTGACATCTCGGAAAATCAGGTATCATTTTGATTCGATTCCTTGTAATTATTCGACTCCATCTTATATATATATATATATAATATATATATATATATATATATGTATATATTCTACCTTTTTAATAGCGTCACGAATATTTAACATGTATTGTGCTTGTTATATATAAAAATAATGTGCTGGTTAAAAACCCAAACCTGAAACCGAGCCCCCTCTCCCTTTCGCAAACCAAGCCCAACCCGCCACCCACACTCCTTTCGGCCCAAACCCTTGCGGCCCAATTAAAACCCAACCCCCCCCTATGCAACCCCCCTATGAAATACGTATACATGCATGTTGTGGAAAAATTATTCACAAACCCTAATCCCCTAGTTGAGTCGACGGCAGTGGAGACACCCCCCCATCGCGATCTCTCTTTCTCTCTCGCTACTCCCTCTCTAGTGTAGCACTCGTCTTCGCAAGGTTAGTCTCGTTTTATGGTTGTTTCGTATTGAAATCAGTGTATACATGGCTGTGTTTGTAGTGTTTCATGGTGATCTTGTTCATGTTAATGACTAACTTGATTAGTAGAATGATATGTACGTATACATGACAGTTGGCTGCGTTCGTGATCATGTTAGGGTGTTATCTACTTAGGGTTTTTGTGAATCTTGATGTACTAGATGATAAAATTGTGATGATTTTTAAATGATTTTTCTCGTGGACTGCAGTCAGAAAGCGATGAATCTGACTGCAACCTAGTAAATAAAGTTTTATAAATAATTGGTAAAGATTTAGGACATGAAAATTTTACACTAAATTCTACAAACTAATTGACACCTTCTGTAAATTTATTGGAATTTTTGGAACATAGGAACTATTTTATAAAAATTCCCGAAAACATCCCAGTTTGAGTGTACAAGCTGAAACATGATAACTTGCAATTATGTGTATCTAAGCGTTACATGTGCTACCTGAGAATGAACGAGCCTGTTATTACCAAGTTAGACATTATTTGAAAGTGTCGTATGCTACCTATATATAAAGCGTCAATGTAATTGCCTGAAACGTGTCAAGATAATTGCATTAATGTATGTATATTTCTTGAACACGCTAATAAATTAAGTGGTAATCATAATAGGACGTGATTGAACCACTTTGACTCTATTTTCGTTAAAGGTCTAACCGAGCAATTTAAGGTGAGTTCACGGCCCCTATTTCTTTAAACGTTTACAAAACACAGGGGAAGAAAACATCTACACGTTACAGTGATATATGGGTTGATTATATTACGGTACAGTAACATCCTTCTACTTAAAACATATACACGTTACAGTTGTGTATGAGTGGCATACATCACGGTACAGTAACGCATCTTTACTTAGAGTTATGTTATACGGTTATGGTCACAAGGAAGCATATATCACATGTCAGTCCCCTTAACACTTACGATGTCGTTAGTATTGGATTATAGACAGTGAATTTTTAGTAGTACTACTGGGCCTGACAAGCCCCACTCGAACTGGTCGCGCCAGTTAGACCGAACGTTGATGGTCACGAGTGTAGAATTTGCCTAACTTTTTAGTCATGGTTGGTGATAAGCCTGGCACAACAGGGGCAGCAACGTCGGCTTCGGATCGAACACTTTGTTGACATGACCTAGGCTAGCTACCTAAACATATAACATGAACTGCTAAACTACTTAACATTAATTTGATTCGGGTTGGATCAGGGAAACTTATGAGACACTGGTTCTGGGTTGAACCAGTGGGGAAAAGCTTATAATTAAAATTGTGAACTAAAACCTGTGAACTCACTCATCATTAATTGTTGACACCTGTTCTCTTTTGCATGTTTTCTCAGGTTGTTAAGGTATCATTTCCGCATGAGCATGAAAAACTATTTCTTTTAAACGCTTTGCATTTTACTTTTTAAGTATTTTGGTTTGGGCGTTTGTTTTGGCGCACACTTTATTTACATTTATTTACGCTTCCGCATTTATTAAACTGCATGGTTGGATTTGTTAAACATATATTTTTGCATATAGAGTCGTTCTATATGACTAGTGTCTCAGATCCTTGTTTGTCACGCACCTCGCGGTAAAACCCCGCACGTGGATTTTTGAGGGTGTGACAGTATGTTTTTGATTTTGGACAGCTCTTTTTCTGCATCACGCACATAAGTCAAATATGCCTTGCACCCTGCTGAATGAGTCTTTGGACTTTCATTATTGAGCACATCCTTGGGTTATCGCTCTTTTTTACGTAGATAGTGATATGCCTCCCGCTCGGAGATGTTAATTGTATCTCCTTGCGAAAAATATTATCTTGGCGTGGTAACGGAACAGCCAATCCATCCCAATCACTACATGAAACTCCCCCATCGACATGGGTATCAAGTCTACTAAGTAATCCTCTCCATCAACGTTCATTTTGCAATCCCGACATATATCACAAACAACAATTTTATTATTATTACCTACTTCTACTTCCATTGGCATAGGTAATTTCGTTAATGTAAATGAAGGATGTTGAATAAATCTATGTGAAACAAAAGATTTATTTGCACCCGTATCAAACAAAATGCGTGCAAGAATATTATTTACGGTAAATGTACCTGAAACCACATCGGGATCGATCTTAGCCTCGACCGCAGTTATTTGAAACAATCTTGCTTTTGCTCTTAGAACCTCCATTTTTGTGTCAGGTATCACATTCTTTTCTGCCAATTCTGGGCATTCAGACTTCTTATGACCCGGTTGGTAACATTTGTAGCATACGACACTTTGCCAGGGAAAATTGAAGCTGCGTGTCCTGTTTTACCGCATATAATACACGACTTGTCTTTAAAATAGCATTCACCCCGATGGCCAAGATCGCACGTCTTGCAGTTAGGTGATCCCCCTTTTGCACTTGTTTTCTTTGAGGACTCGGTTATCTTTGGTTTCTTTGTGGGGCTTGGGTTTACATCTAACCCCCTCCTTTCGCCCCTTTCCACTTGTTTTCTTAGCTCAATTTCGCGCTCCTGTGCAGCATTGATAATCTATGTGAGATTCTTATAATTTGAGGGAGTCGTAAACTCCCTATACTCTACACTCAACATATTGTGGTAGTGATATACCTTTTGTTCCTCAGTTTTTACCAACTCATCACTAAACCTCAACTTATCCAGGAATATTCCTGTGATCTTGTCGATCGTTTCACCCTTATGCCTCAAATGCATAAATTCTTCCTTTATCTTGTTGATCATAGCTCTAGGGCTGTGGTGTTTGAGGAAGGGCTCTTTAAATTCTTCCCAAGTCATGGCTCGCGTAGCCTCAATCCCTTGTTCATTCTTAAGATTATTCCACCAATCCTTAGCTTGGCCTCTCAGTTGGCCAGTTCCGTAGACTACGAAATCGTTGGTGTCGCAGTGCGTTCGTTCAAAGATACCCTCCATATGACTTATCCATCTTTGACAAGCAATTGGGTCAACTTCTCCGTTATAAATCGGGGGTTTGCATGCCATTGTCATAAGGACAAGCTTTTTTCTCTTTGTGCTTGTTTCTTTCTTGATTAAGACTTTCTTTCAGTTCGTTGATTCCTTCCTCAACAGTCATGAGTATCGTGGTTTGTAGCCTTTCCATGAATCTTGGTAGGGTGGCTTCAGCAGCTTTTTTGACTTCTTCGGAAATCTTTTCTCGTATCTCTTCAGTCATAAGGGAAACCGTATCATCAGCGGTTCCACTCGACATCTCTTAACTGAAATGTTTATAACAATTTGATAAATAACTTGTTTAATCATCTCCATATCATCGTATGGTGATTTATTCTCATCATTTAACAATGTACGAGGTATATCTTTCTTCTTTGGTTTGGTCAATTATACGACTTCGATTAACCATTCATGTTTAGTACATTTTTCTGGGTTCAAGTGTATAAATGCACTTCTCCCATATACTTTACTCCATTTCTTTTCTAAAATACTTTATTAAGGTTTATTTCATAACCATTCTTACCGAATGTCTTGATCAAGCTTCGAACCGAAAACATTTTTTAACCTTGGGCTCTGATTACCAAATGAAACACCTCAGTTGTATGTAACCATAAATACAAAATAAAGTTCATATTTCATAATATATTACCAAATAAACACCCATATCACAGTATTTAAGATTTACCAAAACATGTATACTATTTGTTTTACAAAAGATTTAAAATAACATGCAGAAGTTAGGTTCTTCATTGTGTTCGGTTCTTCTTGTCGCCTGATCTTCATCCTTAATTCCCTTAACATTCACCTAAGGATCAAAATATATCATTAACATGATATATACATATATACACATATAGTGAGTGTATAACATATCTAGTTAGACCCAAATACCTAAAACAACAAACTAAAAATTTTGTTTAAGAGCTCGCCGTACGCTACGGTTGGGTTACCGTAGCTTACGGTATGCTCCTTCTGTCCGAAACAACAGGTCTCAACCGTAAGCTACGGTTGGGGACCGTAGCTTACGATGCAGCCAGTCGTAGATTTTCACTTTTTGGTTCTTTTACGAAATTATCCATAACTTCTACGTTTCTCGTACGTTTTGCTTCAAGTTTGTTTCTATATGATCATAAATCAATCACCCTCATTTTAGCACTAAAACACGTTAACCAAAATAGCGAATTCTTACACTTAATGTTATCGATGTAAAAATTAATTTCACAAGTTATTTTGACCCGTTTATCAATTCGACCACATTTCCTTCACTCTTATGATGAGAATTAGTTCCTTGCGGAAACTCAACTCTCTTCTAGGTTTACTAACTCCAGTTTACGCATCCATCACTTGGCTTGCGCCTTGTTATACCTTTTTCCCTTATAGTTTACCCGTTTGGCTACTTTAGCCAAACAAGAAACCTCTTTTCGACCATATCATAAGTTTATGGTTTACGATCTGCGTTTCCGTTACCCGGTTTTCGTGTTCTCATATTCTTGGTTAATTATGTGGATTCCACCACTTACAAACTAATTCCAACTTATGTTCAAGCATCAATTACTAGTTTGATTCATTCGTGCGAAATCCATCGCTTAAGAATGACTAAAATTTTCCTTTAAGTATTTCTTCGGTTATTATCACGCTAACAATCAAGTAAATGAATAAAATCATACAAGGTGTAGAACCACGTACCTCAAAGCTTCCCTTTCGATCGCGCGTCTACTTCGGCACTAGATGCTTCACCCAATTTGCCTTATGGTTCTTTTGACTAGATGATCACTGAAATCGATTCATGCATGAACTTAATTTCTCTTTCAATTTTGATCAATTTGGTGAACATAGGGTTTTGGTGTTCTTCTTGCTCCTGGTCGCTCAGCTAATACACATAAGTGTGTTTTCCTTTATATATATATATAACACATAGTTTCTCCTATTGGCTATTTTGGTCCCTCATGTTTTGTTCTTAATAAAAGGACCACAATTTATAATTTTGTTAGTTACTACTTATCACCAGCTTGTTTATATATATGTATATATATATGTTTATATATATATATATGTGTGTGTGTGTTATTTCTAGGGTGTTACAGTGTACGCACAATGTTTATACGGTCAATGATGTATACATGGTCCACAGTTTATCGATGAATTATAAGGGGGTCAACAGTTTATCAGTGATAATTATAGGGTGTTAGCGATGTGATGCACATGTGCATGGAAATGTGTTGATGGTTAACATATGATTATAGGGTGTTGGCAATGTGATGCGCATGTGCACGATTATGTATTAATGTTAACAATAAGAATAGTTATGATTTAGGGTGTTGTTAACGTGATCCACATGTGCATGATCATGTTAACGATAGTTAACAGTTTACTGATGACGAGTATGGGTGTTATCAACATAATGCACATGTGTATGATCGTTGTATTGATCAAGCAGATAAACAAAAAAGTATGAATAATGTTAAATAAACAATGATACAAGAACATAGAGTAATTAAGTAAATGTTATAAACAACGATATAGTAACATAGAGTAATCAAGCATGTAAAAAATAGAAAGACAAACAATGTACAATGATAGATAAACACTGATATAGGAACATAGAGTCATCAAGCATGTAAAAACTATTTCTGTATACTACCTTTAGTCTCGTTTTGTATAAATTGTAATTGTTGTTGGTCCAAATTCGTGGGTGCTGTAGCAGTCGATGTTGAAGGAGTGTCATCGGAAATTGAGTGTTCAGCTACAATGACATTTTCTGATGTGGACATAGATTCAAGGGTATGGATATGAAAAAATAGGTCTTTTATCAGCTAACATTGACCTAACTTTGTTAATGTCATCATCAGGTTGACGAGAAGGGTGTATATATGATGGATCCGAAGATGCCATCGGTATCACAAAGCGGTTACAAGTGAAATTATGTTTATTTGTATGTAGATGACAACTAACAATATAATCAGACAAAACAGAGTTAATGACACTTACAGTAGGAATTGGTTACAGAATAGGAATTGGTAACAGAATGGGTGTAATAAAAAGGATGCAATTTGTTGTAATCACCGGATAAATGATGTATTCGACTGAGTAATCGTATAAGGATGAACCGGATAAGTTATCGCAATGGTGACTTATGAGCAGATGTATGAACGTCACCGGATGAGTTGTCGTCGGCGGAGTTGTCGTCTAAGGAATTATCATGGTGGTGTCAGTGGTGTCGCGATGGTGGCAGCGGTGATGTGTTAACGCTGATCGGCGGCGGATGTATCGGCGGCGGCGGCGGATGTTGTCATGGGGGTGGTAGCAGTTAACAATTTCAACAACAGAACGAGGATATTAACGCTGTTAGATGGAATTTCACTTTAATTACAAAAAAGTAGGGCATGGGTCACAATTTATAATAAAAATTATATAAAAATATAAAAATTGTAAAGATACTCTCTTTACATAATTTTGGGAAATTGTAGTACCCGTACCATGTACAAATCCATACAAAATTAAATATGAAATACAACATATTTAAATAAATCGATTCAAATCGATGTCTTCAACAAGAGCCTTAACCGCGTCTTCTTGTATGGTCCGTTGTGTAGTCTTCAACGAACTCTTGAATCGTGTCTCCTTGTATGATCCTTTGTGTGGGCTTCAACAAGGTCTTGAACCACATCTTCTTATACAATAATTTTCTACAAAATGAACAAACAAGTGTTTACGGTTGTGGCTGAGGCACGTGTTCAACATGCTTCCCTTAAAACAGATTTCACGCCTCTACTAAAGATGACGTGTCTGTCTCCTAGGGTACAACAGCCAGAGTATTCTATACTGCCGGAAATGGCCACGCGCCTGAGGTTACACTGGATAAAATTATAGTGTTAGAACTTGTGGAAAAATAATGATATGAAGGAGATGAAATTGAGTAGATAAAACTTATCTCTCTAAGTACCCAACACATGGGTATACAAGTATCTCTTCTTTTCTAAGAACTCTCCATGAATTCAAATGTTTTCTTGTATTACTTCTTTTTGTGTTTTTCTAGCATTTCTTTTCTCAAAATGAGGCACATAGCCTACTATATTTACAAGAGTTGAGAATACGTGAAAAGTCTCACTTAATTAGTTATTTTATTAGAGACATAAACTCTAATAATAACAAATAAATTGACATAAAAACTCTACTCAAGAGTTTAATATTTAAATCACCATATGAAGAGTTTAATTAGTAATTATAATTTTACCAAATTATAATTTCACTAAATTAATATACATTCACACTACATAAATTTCCAACAATCCCCCACATGAATGGAGATCGTTCAAAACATAAAATTTCCAATGGAACCTCGATAGTTGAGTATTGCTGGATAAGGAGGTGTTTCCTTTGAACTTTCCGTTATGAGGCATACTTAGTCTCCTAGCGGTTTGTAGACACGATGCCCTTGAACAAATCCCCATTTGTGTAGACGACAATACACTTCACACAATACTCTCCTTAGCCGGGTCATCCCCTCATAGTCGTGTCGAATAATGGTCGTGGAACACTTTCCTGGTTCTGCGAGAGCTCTTGGAGATGTGCCCCCAATTCCATTCGAAGCAACCCCACTACTCTCTAACATAGGTGATTTTCCTTAAATCATTAAAAGCATCGTGGTTACCATGATTACGGAAAATCATTTACCACGTAATATGCTTAGCCTCACAATTTGTCACTGAATTTCATTGGAATGAACTAGTACGTGTTTAAACACCCTTTATCATTTAGGGGGTGTATATAACCATATAAACTAGCTTATGCATATCAGCTATGCCCCCATAGTGACCACCCTTAGGCATATGAATTAGTTGTCCTATTGAACTTAGAACTTGGGATCTCCAGTCAACTAAGTTAGGTTTCCTTCACACACCCTTTTCCATGGGCTTTAGTCTCATTCCACAACTTGATCTCTAATAAACCCGCTGGTTGTTGGATCCATAACATTATCTTTGACTTTGTCTAGTCATTACAAATAACTTTGCGTATTTGAGATCAATTGTCATGATGTGTTCTTAACTCATAAGTTAATTTTGCCTATTGTCAATTTCTAAGACTATAACCTCCGTGGCCATCTTAATCTAGTTATAATATATATCTTTGTAAGATACGCGTATCATTTAAGGCAAACACATCTCCATTATGCACTACGACCTTTGTGTCCTCCACTTAGTCGTTTGTTTGCAATGTTAGATTTGATTACAAAATCCTTATTGCTAAAATTTTATGGTACAAGTGCGAGACACCCCCACATTTAAGTGTTATTGGATAACATCCAGATGGGGTAATGAAAACAATTTATGCATACCCTTATAGGGTTGTTTTTCTTAAATGGATCATCCCCCACATTTTTGCCATTTGATAAACATTTCTGTAACTTCACTTATGACTCCATTTATACACATATGATTGAATAAGATCAACGTCATTATATCAGTGAATTCAACTCATATTGCATTAGCTTACATAAGCTTCCGAGCTGACCAAAGCAACACATGCCATTATCATAAGTTTCTCACAAACTTAGAATAATTCTAATTAAACATCTAGAATAAGCCTAGACAATGAGTTCTCCTCATTAGCTTTTCGAACAAACTCTTCAAAAGTTACATGTTTTTTCCTTATAATGAATGAAAATTCTCCCTCAACTTTGTCTATACACAAATTCTTTTTGTGTTCATACACATTTGAATGTTTAGAGTTAATTAGTCTCCGTCAAGACTGTCACACCCTAACCGATGGCGGAAACATCGGAGTGAGACGAAATAGATTGCTCATTGCATCATAACACTATTTGTGACAATATGTAAATCAACCAAATTTCATTTCATAACACAATTGTCAAGTACATCACAAAATTCCAAATACAACAATAGTAACATAAACTTAACATTTTAGGTGTGTATCTATGCCATCCCTAGTAAGATTCATCATGATCAACATTTTTAACCTGCAACATGTTAAAAGTATAGTTCAATACAACAAGTATTGGCGAGTACACAAGTTTGATTATAGCATAAGTACCAAAAAGGTTTAAACGAATCCACATGTTAAGCTAGCATACAAGATTCACTAACATGGCATGCAATCTATAAGTCAACCCTCGCGTGTACCGCAAAAATAGAATAAAACTTAACATGACCTCTAGAATGCGGGCGGTGCGTTGCTCCTATAGCGCTATACATGTTAAGGTGGAGGCTTTAGCCAAAGTTAATGATGAATAGTATCACATAAGAATGTTCCAAGTATACGAATCATGTATCAAGTAACTATAGCATGTATGATGGATTATTTGTGTGATTGCATAAAAGTATAAGTGTGATTGCGTGTATTTTGATAGGTTAATATATTGCACCCAAAAGTGTAAAGCGTAAAAGGGTGTTCGAGTGTACTCACGGTTTTGCTAAGTCTTCAAACTTAACAAGCCCGTGAAAGTGTCACACCCTGACCCGAAGCGAAAAAGGTGATCGGGGCATGATTGGGTTTTCATCAAAGCTCATGACATTTATTATAATGTTTCATATTTATTATTTCTTTTTAAAGGAGAATCATTACAATCAATCATACTAGTACAACATGTTCTATACATTTTTCAAGACTTCATTGTTTTCTTCTAAGGCAATTTACTATGTGTTCCTTGCTTCAACCTGTCCACCTGTATCACGTGTAAAAATGGTTTTTGGGTCAACAAAAAGTTGGCGAGTGAATCCTATGAAAAACATTTAAACGTGTTTATTGTATCGATTATAAAATAAAGTGCATAACCACATATGAGTAAACGTAAGTGTAAATTAAATCACAAATCACATAATATTAATTAATACACACGCACACACCAAATGTTTGTTTTTGAGGCACGCGTTGTTCAACTCGTCTCCCACGAGGAACTGATGGGCCTAATGAATGATTTTGAGGCACGCGTTGTTCAACGAACTGATGGGCCTAATGAATGTTTTTGAGGCACGCGTTGTTCAACTCGTCTCCCACGAGGAACTGATGGGCCTAATGGATAATTTGCACACAACTTGACAATATGTAACACATCACAACAAACAATATTTACATTCTAAGTTTAGATCATATAATGGTATAGCACGAGTTTGAATAAGCGAATTAATTTAAGCGACACATGATACACCCCAAAACATGAATAAAAAGGGGAATTTGTAAGAATTCACTCACAGTGGTTGCGTTTCTTGGATTGACGATCAATGTGCACGAATTTTGATTTAACCACGAGAGAAACTAACCTAAATAATAACATAATAATTCGATAAATAAATAAACTTTTATTTGAGATTAATATTTTTAATTAGTGTTCTTAATGGGGTTGTTAGATTTATTTTTGTGAGTTTAAGGAAATTTTCTAACTTCAAAAATATCATTTTTAAGTGTTTTTAATTGATTTTTAAATAAAGTAAATAAATAAAAAGAAAATAAAAATTTTGACTTTTTGACCGTTGACCAGACCGTTGACCGTTGACCGGACCGTTGACCGGTCGGACTACGTTTATTCTGTGCGCTGAGTGAGTTTCGAACTCGTGACCTCCCGTACGCGTGCACGCAGCTCTACCAACTGAGCTACGTGTCTAACCTTAAATATTTCTGATTTTAATTATATTTATATACTGTTTGGATTATTCAGAATTTTATTTAATTAAAAAGGTTTTTAAACCAATCGAACCGGTGTGAGAGTCTGGACTGACCCGCAACCTACGGTTCGTGTGCACACAGCCCAACCAGTTGGGCTGTGTGTCTAACCTGTTAGTTTTATTGATTTTCATTATATTTATATACTTACTGTCAAGTTTCATATTTGGGTTTTATAAAAATGTTTGAATATTGTGGCGAATCGAAACAAGAACAGAGTCGAACCCGAGACCTGGCTTATTGTTTTTACACACAGTCCACCACTGGACTGTGTGTCTAACCCGGTTATTATTCCGGTTTTAATTGTACATATAAACTGTTTAAATCTTCATCTTCTTCGACTGAATTAATACCCAGAATCATAACTCGACTGCTAAATCAGAAATCTAGTATACTTTAGTAAATTAAATGATAAAAGGACATGGATCAAAAGATTATACCGATCAGAGTCGAATTGAAATCCTCCGGTGATGATTCCGGCGAGTAACTGGGATTCCGGCGACTTGCAGAGAATTCCGGCGAAGTTCAACTTGCAACAGAGGCTCTACCAGAAGTTTGAGGTGAGTGCGGTGCTTTCTGTCTGAGCTCTAGAAGTCTTATTTTAGAGTAAGGCAAATAAGTGAAATGGGTTTGGTTTTCCGGCGACTTGCAGAGAATTCCGGCGATGTTTCAGAAACAGCAAAATTGCACAGAGGGTAAGGATTGAGAGCTTGCGCGAGTTGGTTTGGATGATTAGAGTCGGTATTTATAGAGTTACAACATCCTGCCTTTAATTATTTCGGTTTCAAGATTTCCGGTTAAGTCTCTCCGGCGGTTACGTCTGCAATTGACTGTAGACGTCGGTTATAACCGATGTCGTAGTCGGTTATAACGTTATAGTCAAAAGGAAAATGGCTAAACTCGCGGATTGCCGGATTTTCCGGTGATCGCGAGTTCTGTCGCGCTGAAAGTCTGGATTTTGATTTCGAGTTTTATGTTAAGTATTATTTATTTCAGTATTAATCCAAACTTAAGCGTGTGGCGGAGTGGTGTGTTGGTTGCTTGTTGAACCGGCTGACCCGGATTCGAAACCCGGCAGCCTCAAATATTTTTTATTCTCTTATTTTTATGATTTATTAATTATGTTTTAAAATTCTAACAATGTTTATTAATTATGTATCGTTTAAAATTAAAATAACCAATATATACGCGACGAAAATTATGACTGACTATTCAGTTAATAAACGAAGCGGGTTTTGGAAACCCGTTTTTTTACGGATGTTACAGCCCCTACTTTTAGAAATTTCGTCCCGAAATTTAAGTAATAGTGGTATATTTGACTTGTGGAGAGGGTGTTTTAATTTGACAATTACATAATCAGAAGAGGGTGAAAGTTTAAATTTTATTGGAGGCGGTAACGTTCCTAGTAAGGGTTGGATACCCTGCTACAGGAATCGCTTTTTGATGCCTAAGATAAGGAATATTGATAAACAGAGTTGATTGACTAGGTATGATCTCATGCACAAGAGTTTTGAGAGAATCGATACGTTTGGAAAGATAAGGTTATATCCTAAAACAAAACTTCTACCACTAAAACCTACATGGAACCTCTCATAACCGCCTGACAATGCCTCTGATCCTTTGGCAAGAATACTTATATATAGGAAGTACCAGCGGCGTATCCACCATATTCTTGTCAAATTTCATTGGCTTTATTAGTAAGTTATGATTAGTTCTATGTGACTCTAGAACATAAACAAACACAACAACCAAAGCTTGAGTCTTAATTCTGAAAGTATACATGTTTGAATGATGACAGTACCTCTCTCGTTTGTTATGATGAAGAGGTTAGTCTATGTAGAAGTGAGACACAACCCAACTTCTTTGAATGATGAGATTGAAATACGTTGAGATGTATGATGATATGAATGCTAAATCAGTGAGTATAAAACAAACTTCAACCATGACATTACTAAATCCTACATGGAACTTCTCATAACCGTCTGACAATGCCTCTGATCCTTTGGCAAGAATACTTATATATAGGAAGTACCAGCGGCGTATCCACCATATTCTTGTCAAATTTTCATTGGCTTTATCAGTAAATTATGATTAGTTCTATGTGACTCTAAAACATAAACAAGCACAACAACCAAAACTTGAGTCTCAAATCTGAAGGTATACATGATTGAATGATGATAGTACCTCTCTCGTTTGTTATGATGAAGGGGTTAGTCTAGGTAAAAGTGAGACACAACCCAACTTCTTTAAATGATGAGATTGAGATACGTCGAGATGTATGATGATATGAATGTTAAATCAATGAGTATAAAACAAAACTGAAATAGTAATTCGCATTAAGATTCTTGGATAAATTTCCAATTTATAATTGAGATACGTGAAGATTGAGATAACATAAAGAAAACATAAGAACTAAGCGGTTGGAGTTGAATCTTGATTTTTGGTGAAGAAAACTAGTTGGAAGGTTCGTTTGGGCCGTTAATATCTTCAACAGGATTGGCATTGATGTTGTAAGCTCTTCCTCTTGCTGGTGGCCTAGTGGTTAGGTTTTCTTGATTTGCTTGGTTAACTGGGTTTGCTTGAGCTTGGGCGTTTATGATGTTAACCAATCGAGGGAACGTGTTTCTAAAGTGGGTAGGGTCGCCGCAATTAAAACAAGCTCGAACATATGGAAACATGGGGTATTGGGGTTGTTGATATGTTTGGATCATGTTTTGAGTAGGGGGTGAGGTTTGGTTTTGAGAGGTACGGCAAACCTTGCTCAAATGACCATAGCGTCCACAATTCGCACATAGTCGACAAGGTAAGGTAGATGGATGGTGATAAAAACAGGTGTTGCATTGAGGGTGAGGTCCAAAGTAAGGTTTCTTATTTGGGTAAGTTGAGTTAGGTGCTACTTGAGTGATTGGGATAGCTTGGAGGGGTATGGCTTGTGAAGTTGGTTGATTGTGTTGGGTGACAGCGAAAATTTGCCCATCTCGTTTTCTCTTAGAAATGGGTTGTGAAGAGGATTCGGTTCGGGTGGAGTTTGAGGTTTCGGTTGATGTTTTATCCTTCTTCTTCTCCTCCGTGAAGTCTTTATTACGTATGCGGTTTTCGGTGAGCTCTGTAGCTAACTCCATTGCTGCTTCCAAAGTTGCAGGTGTGGTACTTATTACAGAGTCTTGAATTTTTGAAGGAAGACCTCGAATGTAGTGCTCGATCAAACGGTAGAGGGGAGTGAACAAGTTGGGGACCATTTGATTTAACTCAAGGAATCTCTTGTTGTATGTGGTGTGGTCGCCCTCCTTTTGTTTCAAAGAATAGAACTCATCTTCCAATTTCTTGATTTCGCTTCTTGGACAAAACCGTCTTGTCATGATTTCCTTCAACTCTTCCCAAGTCAAAGTCATAGCATCTTCAACACCTCGCTTGGCCTTCTCTGTATTCCACCATGTAAGTGCTACTCCAAACAAACGACCGGTAGCATATCGCACCTTGCGATTATCGAGGCAGTCGCAATTGAGGAAAGTGTTCTCCATCTCCTCAAACCAATGGAGGAGACCGGTGACACCTTCAGTCCCTTCGTATTTTGGAGGATCGCAGGATTTGAAATGTTTGTAGGTGCATTTAGTGGCTTTTGGGGAAGGATTGACAATGTTTTGATCTTCTTGGTGGATTGGGTTGACGTGATTAGCGGTAAGGGCTTGTTGAACTTGAACTACGATGTTGGGTATTACGGCCGCCATTTGTTGAGCGATTTGGGCAGCCATGCGCTCGCGGGATTTTGTTGATCTCATTTTTCTACGAGCGAGACTAGAAGATATCTACAAGGAATACGTATCAAGAGTATGAGTTTGACGTTTTAGGGGTCATGTGTCGTATTTAGGAATGAACATTCATAAAATAAATGATGAATAATAAATTTACTACATCCATAGGATGTCTTGGGCTTTGCTCGTAATTGGGCCTTGCATGCCGCCATACTTCACCTTCGTAATCATGTGGGCCCCATGATTACCGGGTCTTTCATATGGTTCGCATGTGTTAGCCTGGTAACGTACACTAAAACCCGGAGAAAATCGAGAAATATGTATGTAACGTATGATATTCGGAGTGCATCCGGGTGTGGACACGGTGACACCTCAAAGTGGGGTTAGTTCGAACAACGTTTGGTGTGGCATTCTTTGGCCTAATAGGTCCTTCGTACTCTCATCGTTAGTCCCCAGGTAGGCAAACTAGTCCGTTATATTGGATTTATACGAATGCCAACCTAGACAGGACGTTCCGACTACCGGTACTTGTACCCTTACGGTTACTACATGCCCATCGTAGAACTCGCTTTGATGGGATTGAAAAACGAAAAATGCGACAAAATCTTGATTAAAAGAATATGAGGATGACTTGAATATGTGAACATTGAAATATGCGTGATGAATGTATATGTAAGCATGTTATGTTTGACAATAATTATAACTTATTAAATATCACACAATATGATAGTGGAAGTGTTTGCATGCATTTGTGTATGTAATAAATATGAAACAAATAAACATCATGAGTTTGCATGTAACCACATAAACAATTAAAATCCAATCAACTATAGTATAGGCTCTAAGGGTCTAATAACCTATCCTATATCCCTATAGTCATGGCTCTGATACCCATATGTCACACCCCGACCCGCAGCGGAAAAAGGTGATCGGGGCATGATTGGGTTTTCATCAAAGCTCATGACATTTATTATAATGTTTCATATTTATTATTTCTTTTTAAAGGAGAATCATTACAATCAATCATACTAGTACAACATGTTCTATACATTTTTCAAGACTTCATTATTTTCTTCTAAGGCAATTTCCTATGTGTTCCTTGCTTCAACCTGTCCACCTGTATCATGTGTAAAAATGGTTTTTGGGTCAACAAAAAGTTGGCGAGTGAATCCTATGAAAAACATTTAAAAGTGTTTATTGTATCGATTATAAAATAAAGTGCATAACCACATATGAGTAAACGTAAGTGTAAATTAAATCACAAATCACATAATATTAATTAATACACACTCACACACCAAATGTTTGTTTTTGAGGCACGCGTCGTTCAACTCGTCTCCCACGAGGAACTGATGGGCCTAATGAATGATTTTGAGGCACGCGTTGTTCAACGAACTGATGGGCCTAATGAATGTTTTTGAGGCACGCGTTGTTCAACGAACTGATGGGCCTAATGAATGTTTTTGAGGCACGCGTTGTTCAACTCGTCTCCCACGAGGAACTGATGGGCCTAATGGATAATTTGCACACAACTTGACAATACGTAACACATTACAACAAACAATATTTACATTCTAAGTTTAGATCATATAATGGTATAGCACGAGTTTGAATAAGCGAATTAATTTAAGCAACACATGATACACCCCAAAACATGAATAAAAAGGAGAATTTGTAAGAATTCACTCACAGTGGTTGTGTTTCTTGGATTGACGATGAATGTGCACGAATTAGGATTTAACCACGAGAGAAACTAACCTAAATAATAACTGTCATTTTTAAGTGTTTTTAATTGATTTTTAATAAAGTAAATAAATAAAAAGAAAATAAAAATTTTGACTTTTTGACCGTTGACCAGACCGTTGACCGGTCGGACTACGTTTATTCTGTGCGCTGAGTGAGTTTCGAACTCGTGACCTCCCGTACGCGTGCACGCAGCTCTACCAACTGAGCTACGTGTCTAACCTGAAATATTTCTGATTTTAATTATATTTATATACTGTTTGGATTATTCAGAATTTTATTTAATTAAAAAGGTTTTTAAACCAATCGAACCGGTGGTTGCGTTTCTTGGATTGACGATCAATGTGCACGAATTTGGATTTAACCACGAGAGAAACTAACCTAAATAATAACATAATAATTCGATAAATAAATAAACTTTTATTTGAGGTTAATATTTTTAATTAGTGTTCTTAATAGGGTTGTTAGATTTATTTTTGTGAGTTTAAGGAAATTTTCTAACTTCAAAAATATCATTTTTAAGTGTTTTTAATTGATTTTTAAATAAAGTAAATAAATAAAAAGAAAATAAAAATTTTGACTTTTTGACCGTTGACCAGACGTTGACCGGTCGGGCTACGTTTATTCTGTGTGCTGAGTGAGTTTCGAACTCGTGACCTCCCGTACGCGTGCACGCAGCTCTACCAACTGAGCTACGTGTCTAACCTGAAATATTTCTGATTTTAATTATATTAATATCCTGTTTGGATTATTCAGAATTTTATTTAATTAAAAAGGTTTTTAAACCAATCGAACCGGTGTGAGAGTCTGGACTCGAACCCGCGACCTACGGTTCGTGTGCACACAGCCCAACCAGTTGGGCTGTGTGTCTAACCTGTTAGTTTTATTGATTTTCATTATATTTATATACTTACTGTCAAGTTTCATATTTGGGTTTTATAAAAAGGTTTGAATATTGTGGCGAATCGAAACAAGAACAGAGTCGAACCCGAGACCTGGCTTATTGTTTTTGCACACAGTCCACCACTGGACTGTGTGTCTAACCCGGTTATTATTCCGGTTTTAATTGTACATATAAACTGTTTAAATCTTCATCTTCTTCGACTGAATTAATACCCAGAATCATAACTCGACTGCTAAATCAGAAATCTAGTATACTTTAGTAAATTAAATGATAAAAGGACATGGATCAAAAGATTATACCGATCAGAGTTGAATTGAAATCCTCCGGTGATGATTCCGGCGAGTAACTGGGATTTCGGCGACTTGCAGAGAATTCCGGCGAAGTTCAACTTGCAACAGAGGCTCTACCAGAAGTTTGAGGAGAGTGCGGTGCTTTCTGTCTGAGCTCTAGAAGTCTTATTTTAGAGTAAGGCAAAGAAGTGAAATGGGTTCGGTTTTCCGGCGACTTGCAGAGAATTCCGGCGATGTTTCAGAAACTGCAAAATTGCACAGAGGGTAAGGATTGAGAGCTTGCGCGAGTTGGTTTGGATGATTAGAGTCGGTATTTATAGAGTTACAACATCCTGCCTTTAATTATTTCGGTTTCAAGATTTCCGGTTAAGTCTCTCCGGCGGTTACGTCTGGAATTGACTGTAGACGTCGGTTATAACGTTATAGTCAAAAGGAAAATGGCTAAACTCGCGGATTGCCGGATTTTCCGGTGATCGCGAGTTCTGTCGCGCTGAAAGTCCGGATTTTGATTTCGAGTTTTATGTTAAGTATTATTTATTTCAGTATTAATCCAAACTTAAGCGTGTGGCGGAGTGGTGTGTTGGTTGCTTGTTGAACCGGCTGACCCGGGTTCGAAACCCGGCAGCCTCAAATATTTTTATTCTCTTATTTTTTATGATTTATTAATTATGTTTTAAAATTCTAACAATGTTTATTAATTATGTATCGTTTAAAATTAAAATAACCAATATATACGCGACGAAAATTATGACTGACTATTCGGTTAATAAACGAAGTGGGTTTTGGAAACCCGTTTTTTACGGATGTTACAGAAAGTGGTTGATGGATGGGATGAATGCCGAGTTATCCTACAAGAGGAAAACATAGGTTGGTAAGTATTCGAAGGATAACGGAGGATTAGGAATAAAATACAATAAAGTAGTTTATACGAAAAAGTAATCATCTAGACTTAATACTCGTTTTTGACACTATAATACCCATTTGGGTTGATGTGTTTTCATGGGTTAGCATACCCATCAGAATCGTAACGAGAGATTAAGTACGTAGGTGATGTAACCTAGTACCATGACGGACAATCATTTGATTACCATAAGAGTTCGGTTAGCGAATATTTACATATATTATATAGCATACGTAATAAGTAGATCATAAACATCATGAAATTTCATAGAAGTAATGGATGGAGGTAGGAGGATAACCTTCCTTTTAAAACCTCACTTGTATAGATTACCAATGCACAAGTCGTCACAAGGACGACAAGGATGGTTATGAGTAAGTTAATACATGAAATTAAAAGACAAAAGTAAACGAAAACATCAAGTGAGGTGGTGGATCGAAGGTAGGATAACCAAGGCTTCCAAGTGATCATACTCTACCAACTCAAGTCTTGTTCGAGAACAAGCTTGGAAGGATACAACACTTGTCAGTAAAACCCTATTAAAACAAGAAAGTTCTCACACTTGGGACCTTAAGGCATGGTGATATTCCTAGTTGGTTTTCCATGGAAAACCTATGGAAGTATCCCCAAAGGTGTTTCAAGTGTGAAGAAGAAGGAAAGATCAAAGGAGAGAGGTGAGTTAGAACTCACTTTTTGAAGCCTTGATCTTTTAGAGAAGAAGAGCTCTTAGAGCTTTTGAGAGAGAAGAGAAGGGAGATGATTTGAGGTGTGATTTGAGAGGAAATGGAGTGGGGTATTCATAGGTAAAATTGGGAGGGTGGTAGTTGAGGGGTAGTAAATGCAAGAAACACAAAATTGGCCAATCCATGAGCTTGAAACCAACATTTTTGGATTATGCCCCTCTCGCGGGCCGCGAGAGTGTGAAGTGATTTCGATCGCGGGCCGCGAGGGGTCCTGGCGGGGCACGAGAGGGTTAGGGAATTCAGTCGCGGGTCGCGAGAAGGTTTGTTCCAGAAGTTTATTTGGTTTCTGACACTTTTAGTCCTTAGACTTAGTTTAACTTGTCATTTTGCACACGTTTTAAACATATAAGTGAGATTGAATATCGGATTCGATTGTGTGTGTCCTTTGCACATAAAAACAAGTATTGATTGAATGTATGTAGACATGTATAACAAGTACCAAACGATTGTATGTATGCAATCAAGGATAACAAGTATCAGTAGATTAAGTGCGAATTTTTCATTATGATTCAAGTCTCGGATTACAAGATTGGAAAAAGAAATACGATTGCAAGTTTCCAAAAATAGAGATACAACAATCTTTTCTAATTAAGGTATATATAACCATATAAACTAGCTTATGCATATCAGCTATGCCCCCATATTGACCACCCTTAGGCATACGAATTAGTTGTCCTGTTGAACTTAGAACTTGGGATTTCCAGTCAACTAAGTTAGGTTTCCTTCACACACCCTTTTCCATGGGCTTTAGTCTCATTCCACAACTTGATCTCTAATAAACCCTCTGGTTGTTGGATCCATAACATTATCTTTGACTTTGTCTAGTCATTACAAATAACTTTGCGTATTTGAGATCAGCTGCCATGATGTGTTCTTAACTCATAAGTTAATTTTGCCTATTGTCAATTTCTAAGACTATAACCTCCGTGGCCATCTGAATCTAGTTATAATATATATCTTTGTAAGATACGCGTATCATTTAAGACAAACACATCTCCATTATGCACTACGACCTTTGTGTCCTCACTTAGTCGTTTGTTTGCAATGTTAGATTTGATTACAAAATCCTTATTGCTAAAATTTTATGGTGCAAGTGCAAGACACCCCCACATTTAAGTGTTATTAGATAACATCCAGATGGGGTAATGAAATCAATTTATGCATACCCTTATAGGGTTGTTTTTCTTAAATGGATCATCCCCACATTTCTTGCCATTTGATAAACATTTCTGTAACTTCACTTATGACGCCATTTATACACATATGATTGAATAAGATCCACCTCATTATATCAGTGAATTCAACTCAAATTGCATTAGTTTACATAAGCTTCCGAGCTGACCAAAGCAACACATGCCATTATCATAAGTTTCTCACAAAGTTAGAATAATTCTAATTAAACATCTAGAATAAGCCTAGACAATGAGTTCTCCTCATTCGCTTTTCGAACAAACTCTTCAAAAGTTGCATGTTTTTTCCTTATAATGAATGAAAATTCTCCCTCAACTTTGTCTATACACAAATTCTTTTTGTGTTCATACACATTTGAATGTTTAGAGTTAATTAGTCTCCGTCAAGACCCATAATTAACCAAGTACTAGTCTAGCATACTTTAGACTACAATACTTTAGCATGTGAACAGAAGATGCATCATATGGATTCTTCACAGCTCCAAGGATATCATAATATCACTTTGCAACATTCATCCCTTGTTAAGACAAAATAATGAGACTTATTCATAATCCTAAGACATCAATATTTAGGAAGATCTCACAAATTATTGTATATAGCACATAGCTAAATTTTATCATTCAATTAAGGAACATAACTTGTTTACGTTTGATCTCCAACGCTTTACCATTGACTCATAAAGACTTAAACATAAGTCTTAATCCAAGTCACTTGGTGAACACATTCATCACGAACAAGATGAATGTTCCTTGTCTACAATCACTATTATGTGTGAGATAGAGCTAACTAGATCGACACTCAACAAACATGGCATTCATAATTTTGCCATAAGTAATTTGCACACATCTATTGTTATTTATTAGGAGATATGTATATTTAGGATGCTCTCCCAAACGAATGTAAAATTTCCATATAGTTCTAACAATAATCAAGTGGTAGACGCATCTACGTATAGATCACTCGGAACAAATCTCGCAAGATTTGTTAAAGGTATACAATAACATATAGTATTTTTTTCTTTCATATGTTAGAATTCAGACTTGTGAATTGTCCAATGACTTCTACCGAAGTATATCGACATGGATCTTGTTTGTGTATTTCATCTCAATATACTCAGTATGTTCTTTCATTATTCTCTCATGATATGGTTATACATTTGATGTTTCATCTTTGACTTTTAGTCAATGCAACAACTATCAAGTTGTTTATGTCCAAAATTTTTCATATACTATCCGTTTAAAGCCATATTCTTTTAAACAATGTATAGTTGACGTTATAATTACTTTCCACAAAAATAATTTATACGTCACAAACATTAGTGATTTATTTCTTTGTAAAAAATTGCATGTGGCATCCGAAGATATTGAACACAAAACAATAAAATATATTAGAAACTAAATCATAAGTACCAACACTTTTGAAATTTAAACGGAAGCATAGACGATATGTAGAAATAAAATATCAAAGTGCTTATATCTTCAACACTTTATAATCTGACCAAAATCTTCTCAACGATATCATCCCATGGCATGTCTTGAGATACTCCCTCAATAAGACTCGATGCACTTATAAGTACAAGTTTCTCATTTCATCTTGAAACTTTAAACTTGGACAATTCAACATAAAACAACACCAAGTTGTCACAAAGTCTATATTTAAGTAGTGAACTTGAAGAATTAATTTTGTTCACAACAACACCAAGTTGTTTTCCACCAAATAATATCCATGAGATTGTTACTTTGTTCACCATATGCTACTTTCAGCAAGAGTAACGAACCATTTGAATTATCAATACTATGCAAGACTTTGTTTTAAAGATCACTCTAAAACATTTCCTTAGTTTTGCAATATACTATATTAATAATATCAATTAGGGTTTATGAAAAAATAAATCAAAAACCAAAATATCAAATGGTTTTATATCATTTAGTCTTACTACGCATGTACTAAACGTTTTCTAACATGCATGTTAGAAAAAAAATGTTATAACGACACATATAGAATCGAACATTTACAAAAAATTGTTTTCCAATGATAAAGTTTATAAAATGAACCATTTCTCATCATTTTTAATGCACAATTCATTGTGGCTTATATAATGAACAATCTCTAACCTTGTATTTGTGATACACATTTTCTAACACACTTGCTAGAAAATTTAAGTCATTATATATATATATATAAAACATGACCATTTGGATTTAGAAATCACAAATTAAAGTTAGCGATAAATCAAAACACTATCACTTTTGTCACACCCTGACCCGCAGCGGATAAGGTAGTCGGGGCATGATTGGGTTTACATCAAGCTCATGACATTTACTATTGTAAAGGTTTAATATTTAATATTTCAAAATTAATTAAAATATCCCAACAACACATAATTCAAAGGAACACAATATTTGTTCCAAACAAACTTGCAAACAACATTTTAAATTCTTCTAAGGCTCATATCCTATGTGATCCACGCTTCAAACCTGCTCACTTGTATCATGTGTAAAAATAAAATTTTGGGTCAACATAAGTTGGCGAGTGAATCCCTTTTTTATTAGGAAAATGATGTATTTAGTATTTAATAAAAATGTGCATTAACCAAATATGGGAACATCGTGTATGTAATCTAAATCACAAACCATCTCATCTATCATCATCTAACAATATACATGTGTGCACGATAAGCGATGTGCTGCAAGATCCAAGCTCAATCAAACGGAGCTGATCTCATATATTAGGCAACGCGGCGCTCCACCCGTAGGTAACGGGGAACAAATAGCCTAATGTGAGAAATTGACTACAATGAGAATATGAACACTAAATGGCAATAAACAAAACAATATCACATAGCACGATCACATAATGGTAATAGCATGAGATTTTAAATAAAATGATAACATTATATAGCGACACATGATACACCCCAAAAATGTGAATAAAAAGGGGAGTTGTAAGATTCACTCACAGTTGGTGCGATTAAGATTTGTTGGATATAACGCACCACTGTGAAGTTGAGATACCAAGTGACGAAACGGCTAACCTAAATATTCACATAACAATTTAGCTAAAATTATATTCCTTTGGTTAAATTTAATATTTTTAATTAACTTATTATTTACATATTTTATTAGATAATTTAAATTAATTTTTATTATGTTTATTACTATATTTTTATTTGCTTAAACTTTTATTTGAAAATAAGATTAATTGGTTATAAAATAATATATTTTTGGGGAGAATAATTAAGGTTTAAAAAAATATGTTTTCTGAATAAATTGGATAAATCGCTCGGAACCGGCAGCATGTGAGAGTCTAACCCGTGACCTTTCATTCGTGTGCACGCAGCCCGACCAACTGGGCTGCGTGTCTAACCCAGGAGATATTAGATTTTAATTAATCTTATATACTTACTGACTCTTTTCATGTATTGATTTAATAGAAAGGATTGTATATTATAGGGACAGTGGTACGTAACCGGTTCGAACTCGTGACCTTAGCTTTGTGTGTGCACACAGCCCGACCAATTGGGTTGTGTGTCTAACCCGTTGGATATAAGATTTTTATTCCTTATATATACTTACTGCTGTGTTTCATAATTTGATATATAAAAAGGTTTTATTTATGCAGCGGTCGGATCACAACAAGACTCGAACCCGTGACCTGTGGCTCATACGCACACAGCCCAACCAACTGGGCTGTGTGACTAACCAAGTTGAAACACAATTTATATTTCTTTTAAACTATTACTCTGGTTCATCTTCTTCATTTCAATAAGCAGATTGTTAAACCCGATTGTTTCGATTCATTAATTAATTCCTTTATTAAATTTTAAATAACTACACATGAGATTAATAAAAATGAGAGGGATTAGGTGAAAGATATACCGAATAGGGATGTTCTGGTTATCCGGCGAGATTCCGACGATAGCAGATTATTCCGGCGAGGTCTTCTGATGAGCAGAGGCTCGTATCAAGTTAGGGAGAGTGTTTGTGCACTCTAATGGGTTCCCTGAGCCCTCTATTTATAGTTGAAAGAAGTCGTCTAGGTTGAATTTCCGTTTTAGCAGTTTCGGTTTAGATTGGGCATGTGCGATTTGTTTGCAATCTCGGCTGAATGTGGTTTGGTACGAAATGGAGTCCAGGTTCGTGATTGAAAGTAGGTTCCTCAATCAATTGCGAAAGAAAAAGGCAACCTTGATTGTTGCCGAATTGATTTTTTTGCCGTTACTGGGCGGCAAACTCTCATTCAGTTCAAGAAGGAGAGTTGAGAGAAAAAATATAAAAATTTAATTGGTTGAGTTAATTTCAAATGTTGAGGTGTGGTGTAGTGGTTTGTTGTGGGTTTGGTTAAGGGTGAGACCCAGGTTCGAGTCCCGCAGTCTGCCCCTTTTTATTGTTTTTGATTTTATATATATTTTATTTATTATTATTATTATTATCTTTATTATTACTTATTATTTTATATTATTAATATAACGAATCTCTTAAACGATTTACATAAATACGTAACGAAAAGTGAAAATAATCAACTTGATTACAAAAATGGTGCGGGTTTTTAGAAAACGAATGTTACAACTTTATGGTGATTTAATTCTTGAAGCCAATTGTAACACCCTGTAAAATCGTGTCCAATAATATAGGGACACGTGTTGTATTTTATATAATTGTCTGTTAAAGACCAATAAGGACTAAAGGCGTCAACATGCTCAAGATTGAGCCTCTGAGTGATGAACCGGTGTCAACATGCATAAATAATAGCCTCTGAGTGACTGATACGTCAACATGCTTAAATCATTAGCCTCTGAGTGACTGATATGTCAACATACTTGAAACTTTGCCTCTGAGTGACTAATACGTCAACATGCCTAGCCTCTGAGTGACATCGGAATCAACATGCATGTGATAAGCCTCTGAGTGATCCTTTGTGAAGTTCTAACTCTCATACGTACCGTTTGTTGGACGAGAGAGTTCAATTCTGTAAATATGTGAAAGTTGGATATTGGAGGGACTAAAAGTGTCACATGTTAATTTATACCTCTGAGTGACCTTTTAACAAACCGAGAGCTCAATAATGCCCGGGCATAATCCCGGGTATGCCAAGTATTGGTTACGGAGGGCTAAAAGTGCCAAAATAGTATTTAAAATCGTTTTTATAAGCTTTATATAGTTTAGGAACCAAAGTTTCAAATTTTAAAACTGAAATAGGGGCGGTCGCGGGCAGCGAGAGACCCGGCCTGTGTCTCTCGCGCCCCGCGAGAACAGACCTGTAGCAAAAAGTTTGTTTTGGAGCCCAAGCAAAGCTCCAAAACCATTAAATCGAAACCATGACCTTCCTAATCAGCTATGCCACGTTTTGGGACACTTGTAAATTTCTTCTTACCACCCTAGACACCTGGCTTCACCTCCTTTGAGCTCTCCAACTATAAATAGGTGCTTAAGTTCACCAGTTCAACTTGCACCTTTCTTATTCACTCTTCTCCCTCCTCTGGAAGTTCCTAACTAAAAGGAGCAGTCCAACATAGTTCTTTTGCATCTAGGAATCACTGGTAAGTGTTCCTTCCTTGTGCATTTTCGTTTATAGGCTTCTATAGCCTAAAGTCAAGCGTTTTACGTAAAACGCTTTGACTTTCAGTTAAGACCATTATGGTCCAGCCATTGTTCAAAATGAACATGGCTAAGTGATCATAGTAAGGTAGGTGTTAGTCCCTATAAAGGGCACCTCCTGAAGATCATGTTTGCTAGACCAATTGACGGGTCAAAGTTATGATGTTAAAAAGTCAAACATGCCTTTTTTCGGAAAAAATCATAAATTGATCTTATATATGTTATGAAACCTGTTTTGACACTTAAACAAGTTGGTAATAATTATTAGAACATGTATGAACATGTTCGGCTCGTCAATTACAGTTCTAGGCTCGGTTCGCAACCGAAAGTCGCAAGGTTTGACTTCTTCTTTGACTTTCGATTCTGACCCGATTTAGATTAGTTACCCACTGATCTAAAGTTGCATTATGATCATAATATAATATAGCATAATCTCTGAGGTTATATTACATGATCATAATTAGAATCCAAGTTTGACCAAAATGCCATTTTTGAATAAAACAAGATTTCAAATAGTAATGAACTTGAAAATGAATTTCTACTAATTTAATATCATAAGTAGGATTATTTGGGATATTAAACCAAGTTATAAACTGAGTTTTTAAACAAGTCTTTAAACTATGTCGATAAATGACGGTTTTAGCCCAATGTGGCTTATAAAATAGTTTTAATCAAATCTTTTCGAGATAAATCACTTACTTACCGATATGTTATATTAATTAACCTATTTTAAACATTTTAATCTGGTCCAAACATCAGTTTTCATAAGCGTCGCTTAAAGACGTCACTTTACGACATAAACGCCGCTTCGGCGCATAGTATGGTTTTAAACCATATTAGTGGACCAAGACCTGTTACCTACTGAATTTAAAACTTATTTTAAACATATTTACAATAGTACTTATTATAAATTCAGAATCCCAAATAATTTATAAATTATGTGTAAAATGACCAAAATGCCCCTTCGGTGCATAGTTTGTTCATAAAAGGTAAAATACACATATATTTGATATCCTACTGATATTATATCATAAATAAATTATTTTTCCAGAATACTCATGATCATAAACCTGAATTTTATTTAAGTTCTTTTTTATACGATACGAAATTACCGGAATGCCCCTATAAGGCATAACTTCGTTTTAAAACCTCAATGGGCATACAAGTTGATATCCTACTGATATCTTAACTTATTTAAAGTATAATGGCATATAGAACTTGTCCATAACTTATCTGGTTACCCGATATCGCTATTATGCGCACAGTTACGTATATGTGACTATTTTACGGAATTCAATCGCAACGGGTTTAACCTTATCATTTTAAGTTCAAAATCCAGAATGTTTATAGTTTACCCATATTATACAAGTCAAGTACTTGTTGGGTTTAAACTACATTCTATCTGATCATCGTTTAATCAAGCGTTATACATAATGATCATGTACACTATTCGGTTTATACAACCGTTAGTATTTAATTGGCTAGTTTATGCCATAATCCAGACTAGAGCCTTCTCGGTAAAAGCTATCTCCACTCGGCACTTTTGTATAAGGCTAAGTTATTTAAAAATAAAGAAGAAAGCAATCTCCGGTAAATACTCTCAACTTATTTTCCCTATAAGGGCTTGGCATATGGTAAATTATTATTGCATGGTTAACCTTCCTAAGATAGTAAAAGATTTTGTGCCGTTTGCACTTGAAATCATTTTTAATATTTTCAAAATGAGTCAGTTTGGTGAATTTACTAGCGTAAGCTGACGTATCCTCCAAAGACTAATCTGAAGGTACAACACGAAATTAAACCGGAAGCTGCTCGGTAGAGAATAAGAGGATTCTTGTAAATCATTATATCTGCCTAAAGTCTGTTTGTATTCTTTCTTGTACATTCTATGATCCGCCTGTGGATCTTCTATTACAAGCTTGTATATTATTTTGTATTTTCGAACATTCGGTTTGTAATAGTAAATTTTACTCCAAGACTTCCGCTGTGTCATGTTTAATTGACCATGACGTTATCAATTGTTGTCACGATACTCCCCACCCGGGCCCGCCGGTGTTTGGATTTCGGGGTTGGACAACCCGGGGTGTGACAGGGTTGGTATCAGAGCCAACGTTTGAGAGAATTAAACACTAGCCTTTTATGTTTAGTCTCAAACTTACACGAGCACATTCCTTAGACTTCCGAGTCTAGGCATTGACCTAGGATTACTCATTTCATTATTAAGTTATTAGTATGTTTTTAAATTGATTTCTAACAGGAAAATGCCACCACGTGTACGAGGACAAAGTGGACGAGGAAAAGGTCCAATGAGGGGAGGACCATCGGGGCGTATTCCTCAACCTCATAATTCAGATGCATATCAAGAATCAGGAGATTCGTCTCCATGGAAACCAGCGAGACGTTCCATCTCTAATAGACACTCGCCCTCACATTCCCAAAATTCTTACCACTCACACCATTCCCATTCTCATCACTCCTACCATGAAGAGTTTAACCCCAACAATTACTTAAACACGCCTCCAGCCCATCAAAAGCAGTTGGACGAGCCACATCCTATGGACGAGGACTCCGACCCGGAGATACCACCGTCGGGATCAAATGTGCATCCCATTGAAATTTCGAGCGATTGAAACTCGTATGCCGGATCGCCCTACCAAGGTCCTAACGAGTGGGACCAATACTGGAATCAATTCACCTTTGCCCACACACCTTCCCATCACTCTCAACCACTCCCAGTTCAAGAAGATGTCCACATGGAACCCGTGGAACAACCTCAACAACCACCTGAGCCACCAAGGAGGAAGTGTGGAGCACGTATGTCAGTACGTGCCGGACAAATGTCGGGATTGCTGCCACCTTTGCCCAATTCTTACCCCACCATTCAAGAGGACCCACAAATGGGTGGACCCTCTAAAGTTCCACCTATAGTGGAACCAACACCAACACCTGCTGTTCAACCACCACCATCGGGTTATACTAACCCAATTCCCACGTACCCAGACACGTCTGGATATGATCTATTTAATCCGTCTACACCGGTAGACTATCAAGCGTGGTCGCAAGACCCATACATGCAGGCGGTTATGCACAATGCACTTTACCCGTCTCCTTTCCCACCTACATATCCACCGACTGGATATCCGACTTATGGGTACCAGTATCCGGTTATGCCACAACCACAACCTCCGCCACCCTTGAGGCCATTAATGAGGCCTTAGAGAGAATGAAAGAAATGCAGCAGCAGGCGGAGAAAACGGAGAAGAAGACAAATAAGTTCTTCAAGAAACTCTCCAAACTTGTCAAGGGAAAGAAAGACGAGTGAAGTCTTTTTCTATTATATGTAGTCCCTGCGTGGACATTGTTATTTCTTTAATCCCTGCGTGGACATTTTGTTTCTTTTAGTCCTTGCATAGACAATCAGTTTCATTTGTTTGTTTCAAGTATTATAATTTCTTACGGAAATTTAATGAAGTACTTTGGAATTTTATATATATATATGTATTCATCCTCTTGAAAACGAGCATCTCGATTCTTTCGAAATTTATGCTCTGCGATATAATTCCAAAAAGATTTTAATGGTTTTGATTATAACCAAGTGGCACAGACCACATATTTGGCCAAATATATGATAGTTAAGGGAAGTTATCCTTCTATCTAGAGGTGGTGGACTAAGTTCAAGCCTCCAAGTCATTTAGGTCAATGCGACCGGGACTTATAATCAACCATTAAGATCCTCTTATGTTAACATTCAAATAATGTGCATACTCTTGGTTGTGTGACTTGAGGAATCACACTAACCTTCAAGGTAATGGACTATGTCCTAACCTTATATATAGCCCTTGTGATCTATTTGATCCTGGCTAAATAGCCTTTGTGATCTGTGTGATCCCGGCTAGTATCACCAGTGCGGTGATAAAACATCCATTAGAGATGTATTAAAATATAACCTTTGTGATCTATTTTGATCCCGGTTATATAGCCTTTGTGACCTGTGTGGTCCCGGCTTAAAAACCTTTGTGATATGTGTGATCCCGGCTAGTATCACCAGTGCGGTGATAAAACATCCATTAGAGATGTATTAAAATATAACCTTTGTGATCTATTTGGATCCCGGTTATATAGCCTTTGTGACCTGTGTGGTCCCGGCTTAAAGGCCTTTGTGATCTATGTGATCCCGGCTAGTATCACCAGTGTGGTGATAAAACATCCATTAGAGATGTATTAAAATATAACCTTTGTGATCTATTTTGATCCCGGTTATATAGCCTTTGTGACCTGTGTGGTCCCGGCTTAAAAGCCTTTGTGATCTGTGTGATCCCGGCTAGTATCACCAGTGCGGTGATAAAACATCCATTAGAGATGTATTAAAATATAACATTTGTGATCTATTTTGATCCCGATTATATAGCCTTTGTGACCTGTGTGGTCCCGGCTTAAAAGCCTTTCTGATCTGTGTGATCCCGGCTAGTATCACCAGTGCGGTGATAAAACATCCATTAGAAATGTATTAAAATATAACCTTTGTGATCTATTTTGATCCCGGTTATATAGCCTTTGTGACCTGTGTGGTCCCGGCTTAAAGGCCTTTGTGATCTATGTGATCCCAGCTAGTATCACCAGTGTGGTGATAAAACATCCATTAGAGATGTATTTTATATATCCCTTGTGATCTATTTGATCCCGGTTATATAGCTTTTATGATCTGTTTAATCCCGGCTAAAATCACTAGTGCGGTGATTAAACATCCATTAGAGATGTATTATATAAAACCCTTGTGATCTATTTGATCCCGGTTATATAGCCTTTGTGATCTGTGTGATCCTGGCTAGTATCACCATTGCGTGATAAAACATCCATTAGAGATGTATTAAGATATAATCTTTGTGATCTATTTGATCCCGGTTATATAGCCTTTGTGATCTGTGTGATCCCGGCATAAAAGCCTTTGTGATCCGTGTAATCCCGGCTAGTATCATCACTGTGATGATAATCAAACATCCATTAGTGATGTATCACCCTTTCGGGTTAAAATCTTATCTTTAAAGCCCATGTGATCTATTCGATCCCGGCTACTATCATCAGTGCGATGATAATTATCCATTAGCAATATTGTGCCTATGTGCCCTATTATATGTCCATTAGTGACAGGCCTAGGTGTCATATATATTATGTCCAATGTGACCGGCCAATGTGCCCAAATAATATGTCCATTAAGGGACAGGCTTATGACCTATGTATAATTGTCTGTATGACAAATGACAGTTGTGACATTGCGATCCACTGTCTAATAATATATGGACTTCGTCCAAATTGTAAATTGCCTATGACGGTCCTATTAAGACCTAGGCCAAATATAGATATGTTAAGCCTAAGAGTGGTGATGTTATTCACACGGTCCGTAGAAGCCTTAAAGTGGCTGGATGAGATGGAGATGCTGAAAAGGATGTGGTCAAGTACGTATCAAAGTCCTTTAAGGGCAATGCCCTAACATGGTGGAAGGCCATGATTCAGTCAACAGGTAAGGTATACCTGTATAATCTGGGATGGTCCAAGTTTATGGACCTTGTAAAGGAAACTTACTGCCCAACCCATGAGGTGGAGAAAATAGAGACAGACTTCTTGTCTCTTTCCATGAAAAACCTAGATTGTCGGAAATATGTTTCCGATTTCAATTCCCTATCTAGGTTAGTTTCCTATTTAATTACCCTTGAATCCAAACGCATTGCACATTTTATAAATGGATTAGCGCCCGAGATTAAGGGCATGGTAAAGGCTGCTCAGCCTAGTACCTATAGGTCTGCTGTTGACCTATCTCTCTCCCTCACCCTTGATATAGTGAGGCAGAAGTCAGTCAAGCCTGAAACTGACTGGAAAAGAAAGAGAGAGGAAGACAACTCCCATATATTTAATAAGAAAAATAAAGGGAGGTTCGGGTTCAAAGGGAACCAAAGCAAGTCGGCTGTGATGCCATTCTGTAAGACTTGCAACCGAAGACACCGGGGACAGTGTAATCCTAACCCACAAGCTAGACCTTGTGGCATATGTAAAAGAAGGGGCATAAGACCCAAGATTGTAGAGACCTTAAAGATGCTATATGCTATATCTGCCATGAAAAAGGGCACATTGCAAGTAGCTGCCCTAAGAATTCGAGGAATAATAATCCAAATCCTGGAGAGGCCAAGAAGGGGAATGCACGCGCCTTTCGGCTAACTGCTAAGGAAGCTGTTAATGACAATAACGTCATAACAGGTACTTTCCCCATTAATGATATTTATGCTAGAGTTCTTTTCGATTCGGGTGCGGACAAATCATTTGTTAATCATAAGTTTACTAAACTATTAGATTTACCCATAAGAACTCTAGATAAAATTTATGAGATAGAACTCGCCGATGGAACCTTAGAAACTGCTTCTTCCATTCTTAATGGATGCTCTATATCCATTAAGAATCATTCTCTCCCTATCTCTCTTTTGCCAGTGAAATTGGTGGGGTCGATGTTGTCTTAGGCATGGATTGGTTATCTCATAACCAAGCCCGCATTGCCTGCGATAAAAAGCTCATCGAGATTAAGACTCCATCTGGTGAAATGATCACCATCTTTCGCGACTCACACTATGGACTACCAGACAAAGTGTCGTTATTTAAGGCATCCAAGTGTTTGAGAAGAGGCTGTGTCGTCTACATGGCACAAGTAACCATCAATGAGCCTAAACCAAGCATTAAAGACTTACCAGTTATCTCAGAATATCCTGATGTTTTCCCTGAAGAATTACCAGGCCTACCCCCAGATAGGCAAGTGGAGTTCAGAATAGATATCATACCAGGAGCAACACCCGTAGCAAGAGCTCCATATAGGCTAGCTCCAACCATAATGAATGAGCTAAGAGTTCAGTTAGACAAACTCCTGGAGAAAGGCTTTATTCAGCCTAGTTCCTCACTTTGTGAAGAAGAAAGACGGTTCGATGCGAATGTGCATCGACTACCGGGAGCTGAACAAGCTAACCATTAAGAATAGATATCCTCTGCCCAGGATCGATTACTTATTCGATCAGCTTCAAGGGGCTAGTTACTTTTCTAAAATAGATTTGAGATCAGGATATCATCAACTGAGGGTTAGAAGTGAAGATGTTCCTAAGACAACCTTCAGGACCCGCTATGGTCATTTTGAATTCTTAGTGATGCCTTTTGGGCTCACAAATGCACCAGCAGCGTTCATGGATCTCATGAATAGAGTCTGCAAGCCATATTTGGATAAGTTTGTCATTGTCTTCATAGACGATACTTATCTATTCTCGTATTCAAAATGATCACGAGAAACATCTTCGGTGCATCCTAGAATTATTTAGGCAGGAGAAACTTTATGCAAAGTTCTCTAAATGCGAATTTTGGCTTAGAGAAGTCCAATTTCTTGGACATGTTGTAAGTGAGCGTGGCATCCAACTGGATCCCGCCAATATTGAAGCCATCACAAATTGGGAACTGCTCAAGACTCCAACAGAGGTTCGTAGTTTCTTAGGTTTGGCTGGTTACTATAGGAGGTTCATTGAGAACTTTTCAAGGATAGCCACTCCTTTAACTTCTTTGACCCGTAAGAATATTAAGTATAATTGGGGTCCAAAGCAACATGAATCTTTTGAGGTCCTTAAACACAAGTTGAGCAACGCTCTTGTGTTATCTCTACCTGAGGGTATTGAGGAATTTGTAGTCTACTGTGATGCATCGCACACTGGCATGGGTTGTGTGCCAATGCAAAAAGGCAAGGTGATTGCCTATTCATCACGACAATTAAAGGTGCATGAAAAGAATTACACCACCCACGATTTGGAATTGGGTGCCGTTGTATTTGCACTAAAACTGTGGAGACATTACTTGTATGGCACAAAGTGTGTTATATACACAGGCCATAAAAGTCTCTAGCATCTATTCAATCAGAAAGAATGAACATGCGACAACGCCGTTGGATGGAAACCCTTAATGATTATGATTGCGAGATTCGCTACCATCCAGGCAAGGCAAATGTAGTTGCCGATGCCTTAAGTCGTAACGAAAAGGTGAAACCTTTAAGGATTAACGCTAAGAGCATTGAGCTCAGAAATAGCCTAAGTGAGAAGCTATTAGATGCGCAGAAGCAAGCCTTGTTAGAGGCTAATATCCCTAATGAGGGATTAGGCAGAACTGTGGATCAGTTAACGCCTGGAAATGACGGAATCCTAAGATTTAATGATAGAATTTGGGTTCCGATCTTTGGAGGACTTAGAGATCTAATCCTCCAGGAAGCGCATAATTCAAGATACTCTGTTCACCCGGGTGGTGACAAGATGTATCAAGACCTGAAGAGAAGTTATTGGTGGATGGGTTTGAAGAAATCCATAGCCACTTATGTAGCTAAGTGTCTGACGTGTTCGCAAGTTAAGGCTGAACATCAGAAACTGTCAGGACTACTACAACAATTAGAAATTCCCACTTGGAAATGGGAAATGGTAACTATGTACTTGATTACTAAGTTACCTAAGACCAAAAGTGGAAATGACACTATTTGGGTCATATTGGATAGGCTGACCAAGTCAGCACACTTCTTGCCAATAAAAGAGACATATAATTCAGATAAATTGGCTAAGTTGTATGTGGACAAAATAGTGTCCCTACACGGTGTGCCAGTATCTATTGTATCCGATAGAGATACTAGATACACATCTCACTTTTGGAAAAGTTTCCAACAATCGTTAGGCACACGATTAAATTTTAGTATGGCTTACCATTCGCAGACTGATGGTCAAAGTGAGCGTACTATTCAAACACTGGAAGATATGCTCAGGGCATGTGTGATTGATTTAGGCGGAAATTGGGATGACCACTTACTCCTAATAGAATTCTCCTACAATAATAGCTATCATACAAGCATCAAGGCTGCTCCTTTTGAGGCCTTGTAACTGTCAGGACCTGAGATTATCCTGGAGACCACGGAAAATATTATGCAAATCCGTGATCATCTCAAAGCTGCCAGGGATAGGCAGAAGAGCTATGCTGACAAGAGGCGTAAACCTCTTAAGTTCCAAGTAGGGGACAAGGTCATGATAAAAGTATCACCCTGGAAAGGTGTGATGCGTTTTGGAAAGAAGGGCAAGTTAAGCCCTAGATATATAGGACCCTTCGAGAATATCGAATGTGTCGGCACTGTAGCTTATAAGCTCAGGTTGCCAGAGGAGCTTAATGGAATCCATGATGTATTCCACATATCTAATCTTAAGAAAAGTCTAGCCGATGAGTCGCTAGCAATGTCGCATAATGAGGTGCAAATTGATGAAAACTTGAAGTTCATTGAGAAACCAATTTCGATCGAGGATCAACAGGTTAAGAAGCTCTGAAGAAAGATGATACCTATAGTAAAGGTTAAGTGGGACGCTTTTAGAGTGTGACATCCCGGTTTTTCAGGTATCTTAAACGCACTACTTCACGGCTATTCATTCCTACGCTAAATTGATTCGGAGATTTATTTTACACGCTCGAAACAACTATGCTAACCTTGTGAACTTATCAAGTGAATTACGTGCTATATGTATTAGATGCTTATAAGCTTGGTGAGTGATTATGTTATGTTTTGATTTCGTGGTGATTAATTATAAAAGATATAGTAAATAGATAAACGAACCGAACCGGGTCGCGAAACGGGTGGACCTCACTTCCTTGCGACTCAAGGAGTTAACCAAAACTTGAGGATCAAGTTATAGACCCAAACCGACCCACCCAAACCTTTGCGGCCGCGAGCGCAAACCGCCCAACCCTTTTCCTTTTTTTTCCTTTTCTTTTCCTTCTTGCACTATATATGCATGTGTTATGTTTCAAAAACAAAACACACACACACAAACCCTAGTTCTAAACTAGTCGACGGCAGCCTTCTCCTCATCCCTTCTCTCGGTCGCGGCAGCCTCCTCTCCATTCTTCCTCTCGGTCGCGATCCCCTTTCGAACCCAAATCAACTACCATCTCGTTCCCGGTTTGTTAATCTCCATTGTTAAAGGTTAGGGTTTTATATTATTTCGCTAATCATGTAGGGTTTATGAACTATTGATCATGCTTGTATGTAATGGTAGAATCATGGTTTATGAAAGTGTTATGATGTTAGTTCGATTGATTTTGCAAGTTTGGCGATTATGATGATTAGTTGGAATCAAGAATCATTAGGCTGCGTTTTGTGTGATAAAAACCATATAATATGATTAGGTTTGCATGAGTATGATGTACATGATGATATATGATTGATAAATCTGTTCTTGATCGTTTATATTTGACGTCTCGATTGTTTAAGCGTGTTATATTGCGATAAAATGTTGAAATCAGGATGCTGAATGGTGTTTACAGCCAACTTCAACTGGCTGTAACTTGGTTATTATTTATCGAAAAACGGATTTTCTGAAGCCTAAAACGTATATTTTTGAAAAACGCTTCTAATGGAACTGGATTCATATTTTTCTGAGGTCGTTTGATATTTTTAAGTGGCCAATTAAGTACAGTAACTGAAGCTGTGAAAATTCTGAAAATTTGTTAGTTGTTTATCGAGTCGGATCTAATAATCTGTAGAGAGTCGAATCACGAAATTTGTACAGCAACTGGAGATGGAAATTTCCGGGAAACTCCCACTGGAATTTTGTTAATTGGATGAACGGTGATTTTTAAATAAATTCTTCCGTGGGCTGCAGTCAGAAAGCGACGAATCTGACTGCAGCCTAGTATATTAATATTTATGAATAATCGGTAAAGTGTTAGGACTTGGAAATTTTATATAAAATTCTACAGTGTAGTTGACACCTTCTGTAAAAAAATTGGAATTTTTGGAACGTTGGAACTATTTTATAAAAATCCTCGAAAACAGCCTAATTATGGGTATACAAGCTGAAACTTGATAACTTGCGAATGTGTGTACCAAAGTGTTGTATGGATTGATTTGTGTTAATGATAGGTTGGTTTGATCACTACGTTGGTATGATAACACTTTGCATGCATGGTTGTGTTCATGAAATTGTTATCATGTGTGCCGCATTGTATGATAGTTCTGTGTAGGATTTGTATCAGTGTGTTCACACACTAACTCTAAATCAATTGACTTGCTAGGACGCAATTAGCGGTCCCATCATTTGCTACATCTGTGTTACACTAACCGAGCAACTAAAGGTGAGTTCACGGCCCCTAATTTTATCCGGTTTTAAACAACAGGGGGAGAAACATGTATACACTCTACAACTCTATCGCTTTACGTTATACGAAATTAACGTCATTAAACTATTCGGTAACTAAGTTAATATTAATGTACGTTACGGTCACTAAGCAGCTATATCACACAAGTCCTCGACAAACTCTCGGATCGTTAGTATTGGGTTAGATAGCGGGGAAATTATAAGTAGTACTACTGGGCCCGACAAGCCCCACCCGAGCTAGTCGCGCTAGCCGACCGGGTATGGTCAACGGGTGAATAATTTGGCCTAACTTCGCCATGGTCAGTGATAGGCCTGGAAACAAGGAGGCACAACAGTCAGCTTCGATCGCGAACACTTACGTGACATAACTTTAGGCTCGCTACCTACATGTTAACATTGAACTTAATTACGAATCAACAATATTATTCCGGGTTAGGGATAATGGAACCAACAACATTATTATTCCGGGTTAGGAATAATGGAACATCATTATTATTCCGGGTAAGGAATAATGGAACCATCAGTATTATTCCGGGTTGGGAATAATGGAACTAAATCGTTATCCCGGGTTAGGGATAACGGTGAAAACAAACTTATAACCGAACAAATGAACTTATGAAAACCTGTGAACTCACTCTTCTTTAATGTTGACACTTGTTTCTTTACATGTTTCTCAGGACGCTAGGAGCTCTAGGTGCACTCAATTGCATTGATCAAGACATCTTTTTATCGAGTCTCATCTACGAACATTGTTTGGGTTTTTCTTTAGTTTTGGCGTTTGTGTTGGCGCCCGTTCCTTTACTTTACTTTAATGCTTCCGCTCAACTTTAAAAACTAATGCTTCCGCTAAACATTGAAACCAAACTAAGACAATCTAAAATTAACTATGAATGGTTAAACAAATAATTTTGGAAAACGTATTAACAAATCATATAGAGTCATTCGAGGTTACTAGTGTCTCAGATTCTGGTTTGTTCACACGCCTCGCGGTAAAACTCCGAAAATGGAAATTGAGGGTGTGACATAGAGGTCCTGAGTATACATGGGAGGTTGAGTCCACTATGCGACAAAAATACCCCCATCTTTTTGAATAAAATCTAGAGGTCGAGATTTCTTTTAAGGGGGTGGGGATGTAACACCCTGTAAAATCGTGTCCAATAGTATAGGGACACGTGTTGTATTTTATATAATTGTCTGTTAAAGACCAATAAGGACTAAAGGCGTCAACATGCTCAAGATTGAGCCTCTGAGTGACAAACCAATGTCAACATGCATAAATAATAGCCTCTGAGTGACTGATACGTCAACATGCTTAAATCATTAGCCTCTGAGTGACTGATATGTCAACATGCTTGAAACTTGGCCTCTGAGTGACTAATAAATCAACATGCCTAGCCTCTGAGTGACATCGGAATCAACATGCTTGTGATAAGCCTCTGAGTGATCCTTTGTGAAGTCCTAACTCTCATACGTATCGTTTGTTGGACGAGAGAGTTCAATTCTGTAAATATGTGAAAGTTGGATATTAGAGGGATTAAAAGTATCAACATGTTAATTTATACCTCTGAGTGACCTTTTAACGAACCGAGAGCTCAATAATGCCCGGGCATAATACCGGGTATGCCAAGTATTGGCTACGGAGGGCTAAAAGTGCCAAAATAGTATTTAAAATCGTTTTTATAAGCTTTATATAGTTTAGGGGCCAAAGTGTCAAATTTTAAAACTGAAATAGGGGCGGTCGCGGCCCACGAGAGACCCGGCCTGTGTCTCTCGCGCCCCGCGAGAACAGACCTGCAGCAGAAAGTTTGTTTTGGAGCCCAAGCAAAGCTCCAAAACCATTAAATCGAAACCATGACCTTCCTAATCAGCTATGCCACGTTTTGGGACACTTGTAAGTTTCTTCTTACACCCCTAGACACCTGGCTTCATCTCCTTTGAGCTATCCAACTATAAATAGGTGCTTAAGTTCACCATTTCAACTTGCACCTTTCTTATTCACTCTTCTCCCTCCTCTGGAAGTTCCTAACTAAAAGAAGCAGTCCAACATAGTTCTTTTGCATCTAGGAATCACTGGTAAGTGTTCCTTCCTTGTGCATTTCGTTTATAGGCTTCTATAGCCTAAAGTCAAGCGTTTATGTAAAACGCTTTGACTTTCGGTTAAGACCATTTTGGTCCAGCCATTGTTCAAAATGAAAATGGCTAAGTGATCATAGTAAGGTAGGTGTTAGTCCCTATAAAGGGCACCTCCTGAAGATCACGTTTGCTAGACCAATTGACGGGTCAAAGTTATGATGTTAAAAAGTCAAACAAGCCATTTTTCGGAAAAATCATAAATTGATCTTATATATGTTATGAAACCTGTTTTGAAACTTAAACAAGTTGGTAATAATTATTAGAACATGTATGAACATGTTCGGCTTGTCAATTTCAGTTCTAGGCTCGGTTCGCAACCGAAAGTCGCAAGGTTTGACTTCTGCTTTGACTTTCGATTCTGACCCGATTTAGATTAGTTACCCACTGATCTAAAGTTGCATTATGATCATAATATAACATAGCATAACCCTCTGAGATTATATTACATGATCATAATCAGAATCCAAGTTTATGCGCAAGTTCCATAATTATGCCATCTTTGACCAAAATGCCCTTTTGCATAAAACAAGGTTTCAAATGGTAATGAACTTGAAAATGAATTTCTACTAATTTAATATCATAAGTAGGATTATTTGGGATATTAAACCAAGTTATAAACTGAGTTTTTAAACAAGTCTTTAAACTATGTCGATAAATAACGGTTTTAGCCCCTGTGGCTTATAAAATAGTTTTAATCAAATCTTTTCGAGATAAATCACTCACTTACCGATATGTTATATGAATTAACCTATTTTAAACATTTTAACCTGATCCAAACATCAGTTTTCATAAGCATCGCTTAAAGACGTCACTTACGACATAAACGCCGTTCGGCGCATAGTATGGTTTTAAACCATATTAGTGGACCAAGACCTGTTACCTACTGAATTTAAAACTTATTTTTAAACATATTTATAGTAGGTACTTATTATAAACTCAGAATCCCAAAAAATTTATAAACTATGTGTAAAATGACCAAAATGCCCCTTCGGTGCATAGTTTGGTCATAAAAGGTAAAATACACATATATTTGATATCCTACTGATATTATATCATAAACAAATTATTTTTCCAGAATACTCATGATCATAAACTTGAATTTTATTTAAGTTCTTTTTTATACGATACGAAATTACCGAAATGCCCCTATAAGGCATAATTTCGTTTTAAAACCTCAACCGGCATACAAGTTGATATCCTACTGATATCTTAACTTATTTAAAGTATAATGGCATATAGAACTTGTCCATAACTTATCCGGTTACCCGATATCGCTATTATGCGCACAGTTACTTATATGTGACTATTTTACGGAATTCAACCGTAACGGGTTTAACCTTATCATTTTAAGTTCAAAATACAGAATGTTTATAGTTTACCCATATTATACAAGTCAAGTACTTGTTGGGTTTAAACTACATTCTATCTGATCATCGTTTAATCAAGCGTTATACGTAATGATCATGTACACTATTCGGTTTATACAACCGTTAGTATTTAATTGGCTAGTTTATGCCATAATCAAGACTAGAGCCTTCTCGGTAAAAGCTATCTGCACTCGGTACTTTTGTATAAGGCTGAGTTATTTAAAAATAAAAGAAGAAAGCAATCTCAGGTAAATACTCTCAACTTATTTCCCCTATAAGGGCTTGGGATATGGTAAATTATTATTGCATGGTTAACCTTCGTAAGATAATAAAAGATTTTGTGCCGTTTGCACTTGAAATCATTTTTAATATTTTCAAAATGAGTCAGTTGGGTGTATTTACCAGCGTAAGCTGACATATCCTCCAAAGACTAATCTGCAGGTACAACACGAAATTAAGCCGGAAGCTGCTCGGTAGTGAATAAGAGGATTCTTGTAAATCCTTAGATATGCCTAAAGTCTGTTTTGTATTCTTTCTTGTACATTCTATGATCCGCCTGTGGATCTTCTATTACAAGCTTGTATATTATTTTGTATTTTCGAACATTCGGTTTGTAATAATAAATTTTACTCCAAGACTTCCGATGTGCCACGTTTAATTGACCATGACGTTATCAACTGTTGTCACGATACTCCCCACCCGGGCCCACCAGTGTTTAGATTTCGGGGTTGGAAACCCGGGGTGTGACACCAATCAAACATCAACTTCAATGCATGACATTATATTTCTAAACCATGCAAAGCATTAATGTGTTTATATTCACTAAAGTCAATTCTACAACAAATTACTTATATAAAATGTTTACATAAAACATTTCAAAGCATTTGTATTCTAACCATTTTTAACAATCATGTTAAAATGAAAAAAAATCTAACACGCACATTAGAAATATTAACATTTCCACTAAATGTTAATTCAACTTGTTATAAACATAAATATAGTTCATATAAATAAGTCACTTCTAATACACATGTTAAAAAATAAACAACTAAAAATTGCTTTCAAACAAACACTTTTCATGAACCGTTTCTAACACGCATATTAGAAGACAAATGATTACAAAAATCATTTGCATTTTTTTATAAACTGTTTCTAACACTTTTCATGAACCGTTTCTAACACGTATGTTAGACAACAAATGATTACAAAAATCATTTGCATTTTTTTATAAACTGTTTCTAACACTTTTGTTAGAAATAAACAATTAAAAAAATTGTTATAAATCTTATCAATAAATATGTTCTAACATACTTTTTAGAAATAAATGATTATAATAATCATTATCATACCAATAGGTTCTAACAAGCTCGTTAGAAATAAACGATTACCGAAATCATTATAAAACATATCAGTTTATATATAAACATGATTCTAACATGCTCGTCTAGAAATAAATGATTACAAAAATCATTATAAGGCTTATTAGTTTATATAAAATAAACTATTTCTAACACTAAGTCAGTCTAACGTGCACGTTGGAGAATTTTAACGTTTACAAAAAACGTATGGTTTACACTAATAAACCCGATCTAACACAAATGTTAGAAAAATTAACGATTACAAAATCGTTTCAAAAACCAAACGGTTGAACCAAAATTATTCGTTATGTATCACGGTATAGCATTTAAAATTGTATCTTAATCTCAATAGATCCAAACGCCACAAGTTCGAAATTTCTGCTCCGAACTCCCACATTTTCTTCATTTAAACCATTGTCCTCAAATTTTCTTCAAATATAGAAATTGACCCACAAAATTATAGCTTAAAATTCGCATTAGTTATAAACAAACCCATCTTTTGGTGCATGTAAAAATTGTGTCTTTCTGTTTATTGAGATGGGAGAACAAAGCGATTCTCAGATGAAGATTGAAAAGGGTGATTATGGTTATGTTCTTGAAGATGTTCCTCACTTGACAGATTATATTCCTAACCTCATCGTATCTCTCTCTCTTCAGCCAATTTTATTTGGGCACTTCTTTTATTTATTTATTTATGATAACTTGAATTTTAGTATTTCAAATGATCTATTAGCCGATAATAATTCATTATGTTAATGTTAATCAGTGGCACTCTTAACTTTCATTTTCAATGCTAATACAATCTTACTTGCGTAATCATCATAAAATAAATAAATAAATACACTTTGTTTCCGCTTGATTTTCATTCAAACCGAGCGTGCATTTCCCCATTTCGTTCATAATTATCCATGAACCGAGTTTAAATCAAGTGAAAATGTACGATGATTATGCGAGGAGGGTTGATTTTGACGATGAAAGTGAAAGTTGGGAGCGCCCGTGTTTAAATTGTCAGTATGGATTATTATAGCCAAAAAGACATAGCTTGGATTATTAAAATTACAATTTGTCTTTATTTATTGATTATGTATCATTCACCCCATTGAGATGCCACAATTCTCTGTATGGATGTTAAACTGTTCTTATATATATGGATCCACATGGTTCTTTTGTTGGTTAAAGGGAATTTTAGATATATTTGAAGGATAATGAAATAAATTTTGACATTGCAATTTTCAAAGGAAATATATACTGTGACATTAGTGTTCCATAGATATTATGTTGCTTGCAGATCTTTGTATGATAGTGTGAAGAAGGGTCTTAATCAAATTTTTGTTCAAGTTCATGAATGACTATCAGATTAATGTTGGTGTTAAATTTTCTGCAAACTCCTGCTAAAACAATCTGAAAGTAGGAGATTGGCATGTATTTTTATGTACGTTTCTCTTTTCTTATATATTTTTATGATTTCTACAGACGTATCCAAATCCGATGCGATTTAACCCTGCGTATTCCGTTGTAAAGTGAGTATACGCGCATCATGGCTCAACATATTTATAACCTTTATTAACAGTATGTCCTATTGAATTTCAGACAGTACTTTGTTGATGTGTGTGAAGTTAGTTAATCATTATTAAAATTACTGTAAACCAATAATTTTTGTGTTTTTGTTTATATTGTATAGGTCATATTTCATGTAAAATCCGAACATAACTAGTTGCTTTTTTGTCATTATTGTTATTTTTTAGAAAATAGGTATTGTTTGTTGGATTAGAATGATCCCAAGAGGGGTGCATTTTCGACGTGATGTCGCAAACTTTGCTATTTACTGTGTAAAGTAATTATATTGTACCTTATGGGATTAGTAACACAATAGTATTGGTTGAACAAAAGTTCTTGTTGCAGGTTTATTTTTTACCAGTATGAGGTACATAGTTTGTGATGTAGCGTTTGTGCCATGATTGATATTGTATAGTTGTATCGCTTATACATGTATGAACAAGTCTGGATTTTGTAAGTTCAATCCAAACTTAAAAAAATGATATTAGAATCTTGTGGCTTATTTAAGTTGACTTTTCTCAACATTTTGCACTTTTGTAGAGTAAGGTTGACAAATAAAAGTTCGATCAGCTTTCATGGACTTTTTAAAGTTATAACGACATTGTTATCTATCGAAACAATTGTTACTTTGAACTTCTAAAGTTATCTTTATAACATTATTTCTCTAACAAGTAACAACCTTTGATGATGCATATTTGTTTTAATAGGGAGGGTACCGAGGATTCTACTCTAAAAATACCATAACATTGACACCAAAATTCGTGAACGATATCCATAAACGTGGTGGTACAATTCTTGGTTCTTCTCGAGGAGGCCATGACAAGTCAAAGATAGTTGACAGCATTCAAGACCGTGGTATCAATCAGGTATTTGAAGCATAAAATACAGCCAAAATGATATGAAATTAAGCATCTTTATGAGTTATGTAACTTCTTTATTCTAATATGATTAATATTTTTCTACGACGAGTAATTTATGTATTTGGTTGTTTCAGGTTTATATAATTGGAGGTGATGGAACTCAAAAGGGCGCAGCTGTAATTTTTGAAGTATGTTGCATTATAACTTTTAGTCATCTTTTGTGTGTGTGTGTAATCAAAATATAAACATCCTCATTTTAGTTTATTATATGTATATATATAGGAAATAAAAAAACGGGGGATAAAAGCTATTGTGGCTGGAATTCCCAAGACGATTGACAATGATATAGCGGTATTTTCATTTCGGATGATGCGCCTTTTCCTATATTAGTAACGTTTTTTCTAGTGAAATATATATGCATGATTGGCACACGATACATATTCCAAATATTATTATTATTATTATTATTTATAAGTGCCTAATTCCCTCTAGCAGGTAATTAATTTTTTTATTGGTTGTGGTGGAAGTTGCGTATCTATATATTCACTTATTGAAACAGGTTATTGATAAGTCCTTCGGTTTTGATACTGCTGTTGAAGAGGCTCAACGTGCAATTAACGCTGCACACGTTGAGGCAGAGAGTGCAGAAAATGGCATAGGGGTAGTCAAACTAATGGGGCGCTACAGTGGTAAGCCTTACTCCAACTGATATGGAAGTGAATTGTTTTGGTTTTGGTTTTTCCCCCGACCGGTTTCTACATGTACAATTTTAAAATGCTGTTTCAGGGTTCATTGCAATGTATGCAACTCTTGCAAGTCGCGATGTGGATTTATGTTTGATACCGGAATCACCTTTCTTTCTGGACGGTGAAGGTGGGCTTCTAGAATACGTTGAAAAACGGCTCAAAGAAAACGGACACATGGTTATTGTTGTAGCTGAAGGAGCGGGTCAAGAGCTTGTTGCACAATGCAATACGACAACTGCAAAAGATGCTTCGGGGAATAAACTCCTTAAAGATGTTGGGATGTGGCTTTCAGATAATATTAAGGTATTAATCATGATTAATATCCAAGTCAAGCTAATTAAGTTAACTATAGTAGATTTTGAGCTTCAATGGTTGAGATATGTTTTTATGAATCTTGAAACGAAAGTAATATCTTGTATGCAGGCTCACTTTGCAAGCAAGAGTCACATGACAATTACTCTTAAATACATTGGTAACTTACATTATCTTATCAAGAGTTCAATATTAAATATAATATTATTTTACATATAGTAAACGGGTCGAAAGTGCTAAAATAAATTACGCAGATCCTACTTACATGATCCGTGCTGTTCCAAGTAATGCATCTGACAACATCTACTGCACTCTCCTTGCTCAAAGCTGTGTTCATGGAGCCATGGCGGGCTTCACGGGCTTTATTAGTGGGCTTGTGCATGGCCGACAGACTTATATTCCATTCAGGGTAAGTTAATTAATCATCTATATCCAATCTGATTACTGTGTTTCAGTAGTAATCAACCACTTATTTTATTCAAAGATTTACATTATCATCGTAATAATATCATCTTATAAAATCACTAGGTGTAAATAGTTTACAAAACGTTTAAACACACGTGTTCAGTCTCTTTCATGCTGTTTGGTGTTTTGCATTATTAGCAGCAAATGTGATGGTTGTTTCATGACATGCAGCGCATAGTGGATCATCATAACAAGGTTGTGATCACTGATAGAATGTGGGCAAGGGTACTTGCGTCCACAAATCAACCAAGCTTCTTGAGACCAAAAGAACTGATGGAATTTCAAAACGCAGAAGAAGAAGCTACATCACAGATGTCACAACTCAACGTGGACGCATCAAACAGCAGCAGTTCAGGTAAAAACTGAGAAGAAAAAGACTTTGACATGCTCGAGTGCCTTGTTAATCTGATTGACCATCTGAACGATTCGGTCAATGTAGGAACCAGTTTTGAATGCACCAGTCTGTTTAGATGCTTAACCTGCAGCTAGTGACTGGTTTAACATTTGATGGCTAAGTGGGTCTATAATAAAACACTAGGCTTTAAATGTTTATGGACATGGTACTATTGTACTTGGCTTTTTATGTTTCTTTAATATAAATGTATATCTGGTTATACTTGTTGTATTCGTTCGCATTCTTCTTTATAATCTTGGAGGGATATGACACGGCTTATTTCAATGCACAAACCCGCTCTGAATTCGAGTAAAACTAAGTACCAATTTGAAAAGAAACTATTGGCAGTGCTGCATTGTAGTTCTTACTCTTTTATGATAAGGGTCTATCTTAAGTAAAACTCGGAATGAAACGGATCTTAAGCAACTTTTTTAGTGAGTGTTTTTGCTTCTTTAGACAATTGTAATAATAACAAAAATTACATTGCATATAGAACACACGAGGGACAAACCATTCTAGTCAAAAAAGAAATTATACTCTTTAATATGTATATTTATACTAATGATATATATGGTTTTAATTATAAAAAAAAATCATTATACCGCACGAAATTTCATTAAACGCGTGATTTTTGTGTGGCATATATTCTGGAGGTAGATTCACTTGATGAATGCGAAACACTGATGGGGAAAGGAGGCTTGTGGTGGCGGCTATGGTCTCTATCGGCTATTGTGAGTGGCTAGTGTTTAGGAGGGGTGTATGTTAGTAGTTGTAAGTCATTTTTCATGAACGATCTATCCAAGATGCATTACATAGAGATGAAACCATTTCCATTCCATATGTATGTTTGATGTGTTCAGATTACAGTAACAAAATTGGATAGTTGTAAGACGTATATAAATCCATGCACATACAAAAGAATGCAAGATAAGAACACATACATGCATATATAGTTTTAACTTGCATAGAATCATTAATTCTGCATCTAAAAAAGAACATAAGATAAGAACATATATATGTCTGGTTGCGTGGTTTCTTCCTTGTGCTGGCCACGGTGAGAACTAAATGTCTATGATATCTATTTTGGTGGTGTTCTATCCACGAGTGAATTGAGGGTCAGGATGTACCTAACCCTAAACGGAGGGTTTCCTGGTTTTGAACCCGGGTCTCTCATGTATCACTAAAGTTGGTGTGAAAACCCAACCAGTTGGTCTACTAGCCGTTCATATATATATATATATATATATATATATATATATATATATATATATATATGCATATATAGTTTTAACTTGCATAGAATCATTAATTTCGCATCATATATATATATATATATAATATATTATGCACCTCTATAAAACATATTTAATAACATGTATTTATTTCATCTAAGATATAGTCATAAACAGGGCGCAACATAGTGGGGCAGGAGGGGGCGGTCCCCTCCCGAACTTTTCGCTCAATAGAGGAGAGTATGCAGTTTTTGTATAGAAATTATTGGGTATATTTGTTTTCGACCCCCGGTTTTATAATTTTTTTTTAGGTATGTACGTTTTCGACCCTCAGTCGGAAATCTCAAGATTCGCCACTGGTCATAAATGAATACATATTTATCATTTACTTCATAATACAAATTACTATCATAACATAATTAGTAGGTTTTCTCTTTCATTTATTACAACAAATACACTAAAATCGATTGAGTTCCACTCACCGCAATGTATAGTCTTAACCCCTTACTTATATATAAAGAAGTATACATTCTCATGAATCATGATTTAACAAAGTGATTAACAGTTCACATTCTCAATTCAAAACATACAAGTGCTTAAAGCACTAGTACCGCTGGTTTAAACATATAGAGTTTAAGCTTATAATATGCCGTCTCATCCATTATCTATTATATATAATAAATGAAAATAAATGTAGGACACATGTTATTTTTTTAGGATCTCTAGTGTAAGTCCCAATAACGGATCAAACATGTATCACTAACCTAATCAGTAGCGGAAATAATGATTAGGAAGAAGAACAACTTTGAATAAAATCAACTTGCATACACCAAGAAGTGTCTGATACAAGTTTTGTGAAATACAACTCTCTAACCCCCCTTTCCTTGACCTAACACCTCTATTTATAAAGATTACCAAGCCCACTATTTACAACCCTAGGCCCATAAGACACTAGGAAGCCCACAAGACATACCAAAACCCAAAATAATCCCTAATGTGTAAACCTTTATCAATATAGGCCCAACAATCTCCCCTTAGGTTTATAACATTAGTCCTTCGGTTGTGCATCCACTCCAAGCCTTCTAGCAATAATCCCTGCAACAGCTGCAGTCCAGTCTTTCGCACACACTTCATATAGCTCTGCAGTTCTGATTTCTAGGTTTAAATGTTTATGGACATGGTACTATTGTACTTGGCTTTTTATGTTTCTTTAATATAAATGTATATCTGGTTATACTTGTTGTATTCGTTCGCATTCTTCTTTATAATCTTGGAGGGATATGACACGGCTTATTTCAATGCACAAACCCACTCTGAATTCGAGTAAAACTAAGTACCAATTTGAAAAGAAACTATTGGCAGTGCTGCATTGTAGTTCTTACTCTTTTATGATAAGGGTCTATTTAAGTAAAACTCGGAATGAAACGGATCTTAAGCAACTTTTTTAGTGAGTGTTTTTGCTTCTTTAGACAATTGTAATAATAACAAAAAGTACATTGCATATAGAACACATGAGGGACAAACCATTCTAGTCAAAAAAGAAATTATACTCTTTAATATGTATATTTATACTAATGATATATATGGTTTTAATTATAAAAAAAATCATTATACCGCACGAAATTTCATTAAACGCGTGATTTTTGTGTGGCATATATTCTAGAGGTAGATTCACTTGATGAATGCGAAACACTGATGGGGAAAGGAGGCTTGTGGGGGCGGCTATGGTCTCCATCGGCTATTGTGAGCGGCTAGTGTTTAGGAGGGGTGTATGTTAGTAGTTCTAACTCATTTATCATGAACGATCTATCCTAGATGCATTACATAGAGATGAAACCATTTCCATTCCATGTGTGTTTAATGTAATCAGATTACATTAACAATATTGGATAGTTGTGAGACGTATATAAATCCATGCACATACAAAAGAATGTAGGATAAGAACACATACATGCATATATAGTTTTAACTTGCATGGAATCATTCATTTTGCATCTAAAAAAGAATGTTAGATAAGAACATACATATGCATGGTTGCGTGGTTTCTTCCTTGTGCGGGTCGCGATGAGAATTAAATGTCTATGATATCTATTTTTAGTGGTAAGTGAATTGAGAGTCAGGATATACCTAGCCCAAAATGGAGGGTTTCCTGGTTTCGAACCCGGGTCTCTCGTGTATCACTGAAGATGGTGCAAAAACCCAACCAGTTGGTCTACTAGCCGTTCAAATATATATATATATATATATATAGGATTAGGTTCAAGAGTGAACACTAGTGTATTTGCGAATTGAACGAACTAATTCTGGCCATACACGTGTGTAAATCAATGGCGAGGATTTGATGATAAAATACACTAGTGTATTTTACGATTTGATGATGAAATCCTAGCCATACACGCGTGTAAATCTATGGCCATGATTTGTTCACTCAGTTCGCAAATATACTAGTGTTCACTCTAGAATCCCACTATATATATATATATATATATATATATATAGTGGAGGGTTCAAATGAGAAGAAAAAATTTGTAATAATAAAAATAATAACTTTTAAACCAATAGAAATTCTCCATTTACTTCATTAGTGTGTGTATTTAATGTTATGAAAAAAGGGCATATAGGTAAATCTATAATTGTTATTAATTAGCTAATTAATTAAACTTGTAACTCATTTTTAATATACTATTTCAAGATAAAATAATTTATGGGGAAAGATATTTTTCGACATGTGTAGGATAAATTTTAAAATGTGTAGGGTAAATTTAGACATGCGCAGGGTGAATTCTGATAAGTGTAAGACATATGTAGGATAAATTTTGAAATATGTAGGATAAAATGTTTTTGCTTAATTAATAAGAGATAACATAATTAATGAGAGGAGTTATAAACTATTTAATGTTTTACCGTTATGCCCTTTCTTCTTTTTCTTACATTAAATTTCTTCTCAAACTTCTCATATATATATATAGGGTGAAGTTATTGTGAGAAAATTTGAAAGTGTGAGAAGGATAAGAAAGAATTTAAACCATTAGATATTTAATTTAATGGTTGAGATCATAGTGACAATTCTGTAAATAATGTTGACTATTAAAATAACTAATTTTCTATATTAAGGGTACAAAGATAAATTTAATATTTTTAAATTAAGAAACTAACATTAATACACATGCAAAGTTCCCCTTCTTTTTTAAACATCAATAACTTTTCATACATAACTCTTTAAAAAAAAATACACCATAATAACGAGTGTTTTTTTTTATCTTTAATATGAGTACATATTGATATACTTATGTAGAGTTATTTCTGTTTTTATATATTTATGGTGTTATTTCTGTTTTGATTCTAATTAAAGTGTTGACTAATGTTATATTAGGGTGTTATTTCTGTTATATTCAATGTTAGGGTGTTCTTTATAAGATGTGTGCCTTCAATATAAATGTTGGTGTTTTTATGAGTTATGGTGTTATTTTTGTTTTATTTATGTTCTTTATAAGATGTATGCCTTCAATATACATGTTGTGGTGTTTTTATGAGTTGGGTGTTTTTATGAGTTATATTTCTGTTCTTTACAAGATGTATGCCTTCAATATACATGTGTGGTGTTTTGATGAGTTAGGGTGTTATTTCAAGTTCGAAAATCCCTACAATAACTGCAAAAATCGGTTGCATATATTCCTTCCATAATTAGATTTTATTAGTTAAATTACACTTATACCCTTAAATTACCAAAATAAAAAGGGACACATGTTACCTCCATAATCTTTCTTATCCTTCTCACACTTTTAAATTTTCTCACATGAACCTCTACCTATATATATATATATATGCATATATAGTTTTAACTTGCATAGAATCATTAATTTTGCATATAATATATATTATGCACCTCTATAAAACATATGTAAACCATATATTTATTTCATCTAATGACATAAAGTAACCCGGGGCGCAACATACTGGGGGCGGCCGCCCTCTTTCCGAACTTTTCGCTCAGTACGGGAGAGTGTAGTTTTTTTATAGAAATTATTGGGTATATTCGTTTCGACCCCCCGGTTTTATAGAAAATTTTAGGTATATACGTTTTCGACCCCTCGGTCAGAAATCTCAAGCTTCCCCACTGGTCATAAATGAATACATATTTATCATCTCCCTCATAATAAAAGTTACCATAGTTACATAATTAATAGGTTTTCTCTTTCATTTGTTACAACAAACACACTAAAATCGATTGAGTTTTCACTCACCGCAATGCAGTCTTCATAGTCTTAACCTCTTAGTTATATATAAAGAAGTATACATTCTCATGAATCGTGATTTAACAAAGTGATTAACAGTTCACATTCTCAATTCAAAGCATACAAGTGCGTAAAGCACTATACAACTGGTTTAAACATATAAAGTTTAAGCTTATAATATTCCGTCATCTATTATCTATTATTTATTATATATAATAAATAAAAATAAGTGTAAGACACGTGTTATCTTTTTAGAGACTCTAGATTTACTTTTTAGCGGGAAAATAATGACACATTATTTTAAGAAAGTAATTGCATACTTAATTTCTTCAAATTTAAAAGTCCCAAATTTTAACAATAATTTATTTTTTTTAATTTTCGTTTATGATTACAATTATTTCCTTTTTTAATTTTCGTTTACAACTTTTCCCTATATGATTTTTTATAGTATAATTCATTGTGTATTTGAAATTTAAATTGTGACCGATCTTTTTAATCAATTTCACAATTATACTTTCCTTTATTCCTATACAATTGATTACACACTAATTAAGCAAATATGTCTATATAATAGATTCAAAACTAAAATCAAAATTGTCAATCAATATAATTCATTATATGTTTACGTGTACTTTTTTAATATTTTAAAATTATAATACTTATAAATTTTAAAATGATATATGCAATTGTTTTGGTAGATATCTAACAATAACCAATTCTAAAAAATTATTTAAATAATAGAGCAATAATCACATTCCAATAATAAATATAATATGAAAGGTAACCGCAGTAATTTTGACAATTTGATTTTCAAATTATTAACTTGAAATGAAAGTATTCGAAATTAATAATCAAGACAACCATTTAAGTTCTTTGTTTCTGTTTTTTGACATAATTTCTTGGCATTTATCATCTTTAGTATCTAAGAATAACTATATTATAATAATACAAATTGTTGGTTTATATAACATGCTTTTTTAAGTACTCTTTTAGGGGGCCATTTTCTATGTCACTAATTATTGTGTAGTACTTATTTTTTTACGAATTTCGTACCCCATTTTAAAGAAAAATTAAATGATAAATTATTGTATAAATGATTCTATGTATCTAATCTCATAAGTTAAATAAATTTTTAAAAATAAGTGTCTAAACATTAATAAAGATTTATATCATACGGAATTAAAAAAAATAAGTGTGACAATTACTTGTGTTTCACAGATGACTAGAGTAATTTTGTGTATAAACTTAAGTTGGCCTTTGGTGATACTCTATGTTTCTAAATGTGAAATAAGACATTTTAAAACTATAATTTTTAATAAAGATGGTTATGAAATATTATTGAGGAAATCAACCTCAGATGCAATTGTTCTTGAAGATACTTATAACACATACAATTTTATTGAGCTTCTTAATGATTTAAAGTATCATGTTTTGAAAGTCGTGTATTCGATATCTTGGTAAATTACTCTATTGCATTAATATTTTTTGTGTTTTTATTAACTTTTTAACAATTTACATTCTAATATTACTAACAATAGTGGCTACCTAAACACATCGGAATTATCGCTAGTTTACACAATAATTCCAAAATAATCATAAAGATGAGTGGTGGATCTGAATGGGAATTGAAAATATATTTAGAAGAAGGGCTTTTCGAAACTACAAGGTTTATAATCTATTTATAATAGACTACATTTATTTTTTTATTTTCATATCTACATTTATTAATTGTTTTTGTTACAGGTATACTGTTGTCGCTTGGAATGATTTTGTTAAAATCTGGGGGCGTTCCATGGGGCAAGATGGGTATTTTCACATGGTCAATAAGTCAAGGAAGATTTTGTTTGGATAGATATAGACCTTTAATATTTCATAAAATCGTGTTTATCAAAATCATCTTCGCATAACATTGTTTTTTATATTCAGCATTGTGTCTATTTGTTAGTTGAAATATTTGAACATTATCATCTCTCTCTCTCTCTCTCTCTCTCTTTATCATAAGGCATTAGTACGATTTGAACATTATGCTATATATTCAAACCCCATGTTTAATTATACCAAAAGTTGAAAATTCGTTTATAGATAACTTATTGTATTATTTTAAATATGATGTTACTTATAAAATTTGAATATAAAAATCTTTCTTGAGCCCGAGAAACAGTCACGGGTGATAACCAAGTTAAGTTATAATGTAACCCTTTGTCCTTTTCAATTATAAGTACACTTATCAGCTAAAAGTTAAAACCTATACCTTTTTATTCTTTTTTTTACCGGTTTTCTTCTCGCGCTAGATTATATCGCGGACCACATATTTACCAATCGTATGTTTGATCATGCGGTGTGGTTAGGTGAGAGTGGGTCTATGGTCAAGTCCCACACGTGGAACACCGCACCTCAAATACGTGGTCCACGGGTGTGGGCGGATGGCATGGAGAACCCTAAGGGGACACCTTCTCTTCTCTCGCCTTTGCAATTTTAACAAAAAAAATAATAAAAAAGTACCCTTGCAAAACTAGAAAAAGTAAGAAAAAATATTTTACTCATTTAATATCCACTCCCCTATATATATGTTACACCACTATTGTAAAATAACAACCTACATCTTAAACCTTTGAAACAAAATGGACCCAAACAACCGCACCCGTTTCGGATGTCGTCTTCAACTCCATAACAAAAGATCGGTACCAACAATACTAGCAACTGCAACCATAAACACAACTATATGGCCTTCGGAACTTACCAAACTCAATGTACTCCAAGCCAGTTCCAAACCCAACCAACACTATGCCCAAGACCCAACCCAACCGTAGAAATAGGGTAAAGGCTTGAAGAATGTTGTGTCCAACCCGCAAAAGGGGACGTTGCCGAGGAAAGGGTGTTGGCTTGCACTTGGGTCAACATCGTAACAGCAAAGCCGGAGCCAGATGTGGAGCCTCTGAGTCGGGTCAAGAAGAGGTTCCACACCATTATGGGTCGAGAACTGTATCGCTCCATTGATACGATCACTTCAAAATTCCAAGAAATACAGCATAGGGTGTACACGTTTCGGGGTGTTTACAACAATAAATACAACCGCAAAAGTAGACAAAGCAGTGTCGACATCTTGAATGTGTCACTTGGAAAATACAGTGAGAACAAAACCAATAATTTCAAACATATATCGACTTGGGACTTTTCTGGCATAGCTCAAAATGGGCTACGGTGCTTGAAATGCTTCAACAAACAAGCAGTTCAAAGGAAACACAACTAGTAGTTCAGGTGCACGTTGTTTTGTGGATCTCAATGAGGTAACCCGACGAATCACCGCATGAACCCCAACGCCCAATCAGATGGAATGTTTTTATCTATTGGAGAGGGCTCACTAGCGATTAGCCTTCCGCAAGACTGCTCGTACAAGGATGATTGATAAATGAATGTAGTTAATATCCCAATATGTCACCGATATCAGTTCAAAATTATGTTAGAATATCGGTATCGATAATATCTGCGATATTGACCGATATTTGACTAATATATTATTGATTTTCCCAATATCAATACATTTTTTCTTAGTTCTACCATTTATCTTTCTTCTTATTATTGCTATTAGTGTTTTAAGTCATAATTGTTAAATGTTATTGTTTTAAGTCTTAGTTAATTCCTACTTGCTACAATTATTAGTGTTTTGCAAGTTGTAAAAGGTTAATTTGTTAATGGCAGGGGAGTCTACTAAATTGTTAAGTGTTAAATTGCTATATATATAAATTTAGCACAATATTAAAATTACCGATATCCCATCGCGATAACCAAGATCTCAAATATCGGTCCTTGATAGATATCCGTTATTTCATCGCCTTAACTACTTATAAATCAATGCGACATGGTCAAGTCAAGATATATACAAGTGTATTATGTTATGTAATAAAGATTCTTAAGAAAACAAAAAGTTGCAATAACTATAAGAAACTACCCAAAGTTTATTTATATAAAACAACGATAAACTGGAGCAATATCCTTTTAGCCTAGTAGAATGAACAGCCAAAAAAGGTAAGATTCGAAAATTAATAAATAAATAAATAGACCTAAAACTATGATGATTGCCAAAACATGTCAGTGTCACCACTATATAACGACCGATCCTGAATTTCTAAGTTTGCAATATGCCAATTTATGAAGATAGACTGGATGCATTTACACAAAACTAGCGCAACTGGAAATATCCACCACTCGCTTTCCTCCCTGCACCAAACCAAAATTATCAACATGTCTGTCTATATGTCCAAAATAAGAATTTTAGAAAAATGTTAAAATGTTCTCACATGGTCCACGGCTGGAGATCTGAAGGTGTTTTACTAGCCTGACTGGAGTAATGAGCATAACCACAGAAAAAAGCAACCACCTGCCGGTAACAAACAAAAAGTTAGCCAGAAATATAACAATCAATATTTGAATCATCAACTTCATATTTCGATAATGGTTGACAATGGACTTACGACGTTGACTAAGGATGTTATGTTCCAGAGAGCATATATACGGGCCAGCCCGGCTGACCGCCTAGGTCCTTGACTAAACAGAGCATTGATACCAGCAGGAAACGGAAGCAATATCCCGAGTGGCAAAATGAATAGAACCAAGAATACGTGTGCTAAAGAAAAAGAATATAACTGGAGCAATGTAAGCAAAACAAGACTAAAATCTCCCAATAGTAGCATTGAGATCACCAAACCAACTAGATCCTGCAACCGTTGTTTATATTTTAGTAAAACAATACATTTGTTCTATTTATATAGCAGATGGAGGAATTAGAAGTAACCTGGTGGCCAACGGGTTTGGTGTTATGGATAATAAAGGAGAGAGGGTATGATACTATTTGTCGGTCTTCTTTTAGTGATTTGACACTGTCGATATCTAATACTCTACCATAACTCTTTTTTTGTATCAGGTTCTCATTGATATCCCCCTGCCCCTGATATGCAGCCTTATCTTCTCTTGAATCTTCTCGAAAGACATTATCATAATTACTGTCAAAAGGAATAGAAAGAGTTAATGATTACATTCAAGAAGAAAATACAGGTCAATAGAAAACTTCACCTAGGCAGCTGTCCCGTTGGGTCACTCCGTACGGAAGTTACGACAATTCCATATTGATGATTGTCCCCATTTGTAGCTTGAAACAAAGCCAGGTCAACGCGTACACCGTAAATCTTTAATGTTGGATTGGCATAAGTTTCAATCCACGTGACAATTGCGGAGAACATCACCCTAAGTCGACCTCTACGAACCAACCGCAATTGTGCGTTTAAACCAGCTACAAACCGATACCAAGTGGTAGGAGGTATACACTGAAAATAAACAAGATATTTAAACTGATCATGGGAGAACTGATTTCAAAGACCCTAAGTATACTGACCTGATTCATGAGAGTTGTGATGACATTGTCACTATGAAGTGAGAAGGGAGCCATGTAACTTCCGTCCCCACCAAACAAAAGAGACAATGGAAATCTTTGATGAAGACGAGGAGGGAGATCGCTTCTTTTTTCATCGCCGCCAAGAAAGAAGTCCACATAAGCTAGCATTAAATCAGATGTTGCAGCAACCTTTAGGCCTTCATAAAGAGCACGTGATCGACAAGAACGCAAGCAGGCATGGTCATACTCAGACCTAACAAACTCACGTAGTCTTTGCAACTTCAACTTTTGCCTCCATTGTTGCCATGACCATGCAAGAGGATAAGCAAGGAAAAAAAGAATGTTGTAAATTGATCCCTCCCACCATTGATAAGTCGCTAACGCGTTAATTTCTTCTACAAATCTATTAAATGCACCCTCATAGCTGCAATTTTAATCAATTACTCTAGTAACATGTTCATCGCGCACACACACACAAAAAAAATAAACGGAACATGGTAACAATGGTTAAGAAATTACACAATATCTGTGACTTGCTCGGGAGGTGTATGCGGAAGATGCCACGGTTCCCTGAACGTATTTTGTCCCATAAGGTACATCCTATGTACATGACCTTGAGAGTCCTCCACTCTGTTTGTTTCCAACACCTACAACAATCACAATCAATTAAAAACCAAAAATAATTTTATAAATTTTTTTAAACAAATATAAAACCTCATTGAGAGACTCCAAGAATGGGAATGAGTGATCGATCTGAGAGCCATGTGTTGGAGCAGTCCCTGATGACTCATCAAATCCTGCAAACTTCATTCTTGCAACGCTAAGCACCAATGCTAAGAGAACGAGAAGGCCCAATAGAAGAAGCCCAAATAACCAAGGGCCGCCAAATGTCTCCATTAACTCTTCAAGAGCAGTGTAACAATGTGGCATATGATATTTGTCTGATATGCATTTGTAGGGACATGGAGTTTCAACGGTGCCCCCTAACAGGTGATGACGATTGTATCAATCAAACAATTCGTAACTCATAGATTAATACAAGAATAACAAAATTACAATATTCTAGCTGGTAACTCAATACCTCGTACTTTAATATAGTATGCACGATGAGGAAGCTCATTGGCTGGGCACTCAAAACATAGTTCCTTGTCAGATCCTGTAACATTTTTGTATGTACCAATAGGGCATTCCTGTTCAAAATGTAACAATTAATCCACAAAAAAAAACTCTAAAAATGTCTGTGTCATTGTGAAATAGGTGTTAAGTATATCATGATATGTATGATATAAGGAGAAATATGTGTAGAATCTTAAAGAAACTAGTTAATATGATAGAAGAAAACTAATAAGAAAATATCGTTTTAACGCATAAGATCAATATACCTTGCAAAATGTGCCGTATAGCCCCTTCGGACAAGACTTTCCAGTCACTGTTCCAGTTTCGCCAGCACCTTCTTCATTTCCACCCAACCCTCCCCTAGATCAATATAATTAAAAAAAACATTTATATAATCTATTATTTGACAAATATATGTGAAGAAAGATTTTGACGAACCAAGCAGAGATGTTTCCATTGACAGTAGCAACAGGTTGATATACATCCCCAGTTGGTATGCGTGACCAATGAAAATGGATTCTTCCACCCCCACCACCACCGCTCCCGTTTTCACTTCCATGACCGCCATCGCTCGAAAGAAATCCAGACTCACCAACAGTCAAAGCATTCAAGAACACAAGAATTGATCCACCAGACCCCCCACCACCATCCCCTTGGAACCAATCATTATATTTTCCGACAATATGACTTCCTCCGTCAGCTCCTAATGAACCATCAACATACAAACTTGACAAGGGATGATCCAACGAACCAATCACTGCAAATAGATAAATGAAATTCTTATTATTTTATCAACAAACAGTATGCATACTTATATTAGATCAAAATATGAAAGATTAACATCATGTGGACAACATGAGCTCACCTATAACACCACCACCAGCAGTTGAGTCAGTAATGTCATCATTTCCACCTCCACTACCTAACCAACAAGGCAAATCGGCATTTCCGTATGGAAGCCCACCCTCAATGCAGGTCCCGTTATAACAACCATACCCACCATTACCACCATAACCACCCCCACTGCCAACACCAACACTCAACACTTCCCCCTTGCCAATACCTCCTATGCAACCTGTTAACACACCAGTATACTTATACGCATTACAACTTCATTTAACTACAGGTGGCATTTCAACCCACTAACGGTTAGATGGGTCAATTTGAATAATACTTAGTTTTCAGTTAGTGAGTACCCATCTTTGAGGAGCTAATTGTCCCAGTAGATTCAACAGTAACACTCCTTGCCCTATGGAAGTTAACGACAGACCCTTTTATAAGGCCTTGAACCAGAATATCTTCAACACGACAGATCTGGAAGAACAAACAATTTTATGTATCAGATTATTATTGACAAAAGAGTTAAACATACGACAACCTACTATAAAGATTTTTTACAATCAATTACCTGAAGAGTAAAGGCCAATGAAGCATTCACGTTGCAGTCGTCAGGTGGATTCAGTAGCTCGTATGGACATTGTTTAGATTCACAATTTAGTTTCGGCACCCTAACAAATAGAAATAGTACTTGGAGTGAGTTGTAAAAAGCATCTTGGAATAAGTTGCTGTTACAGAACAGAAACAGACTTACACAGCATTAGCTGTCATATTTTCTAGGGGCCCCGCGTAAAACAGATCCGGGACCCACCTTTGAACGAGAAAATGGTAAAAGTATCAGTTACAAGAGTACCAGATGACTATAAAATCACAGCAGAAGACGGGCACTTACATTGACACCATAAAACAGGGACAGAACGAGACGTTGTGCTTCGATATGGTCGCCGGGCCCTGACAAGTTTAATAAACCTTGCCCATGAACCCCAAGATTAGCATTTGAGCGTATGGAAGAAGACTCCTGAGATAACAAAATGGTAAGTAAAAAAATATCATACCATTAAACATTAACTCGTATAATTCTTGTGAGAACCTTGAGGACAATAAGATTGCTAGCCTCAAGAAATGAATTCTGCACATTCGTGTCACCATCAACATCAATAAGCAATTGTGACTTCCACATCAAGAACATTTTCACAGACATGCGCAGGGCACCATAAACCTGAAATACCAAATTTCAACGTCAAACAAGAGTTGTTACAGTAAACGACACATTATATAATGTTAGTTGCAAAAGTGTGTATAATTTTCGCACTAGATCGCTTATTTTTTTAGTATGGGTTAATTTCTAAAGTTCGTTGCATCAAAACTTTACTAATTCCTAAAGCTCATTGCCATTTGATAAGTAGTAACCTTGGAACAGACAATAAAAGAAAAGTTGATGTTCTTCTAATTTATCGCAAATACATTTTTGTCTATACATCACATAAAAGCTCTGTGTTTCATACTCTATATGTTAACTTATAATAACACAAATTAATTCAGCAGAAAGTTGAACTGAATCCATGAGTCAATTTGATTCAAGGAATCACAATTCATGATTGATTTGAAAGGGTGTACATTTATGGATAAAACAAAAGAGCACATAAAAATAACAAATATCAATTCACAATCTACCAAATCAAAAGGCATTTAATATTTATAATTTATAAACGATATCTGTAGGAAATCTTTGGAATCAGTTGTATATAGGACAGAATATAGTTAACAGTTAAAATTTTACTAGTCAGGGAATTCTTATGATATATTTTTGTTTTATGTCTTTTTAGAGTTATACATTATGCAAAACATGGTTGCTTGCCTTGATTATAGAATCACTCATCAGCAGTTCTTCTGCCACTAACTCGAATTCTGACAAAGCATAATGTGCCAATCCAAAGCTCAAGATACCTCCATCAAGAACACTAATTTGCCCTTGAACCTAAATAAAGCATCATAATAAATAACCGAACACTATCTCATATTGCAAGATGAATGTAGATCCTTACAAAAAATAATATTTTGCTGACCTGGATACGGCTCCAAAGCAAGGGAACAGAGACCTTGGCAGAATTTTGGATAAAAATATTTGTCATAAGGGGCTGATATGAGACCTCCATCAGAACGGTGTCTGTGTCGGTTGTCATGTTGAAATTGTCAACCATAAGACTCCTGGTTACGGAATCATAAAAAGTCCCTGCAGCACCCGCATTTGATGGGCATCCTACACTATTACCACCTGCAATAAAACAAATATAAAGTGCATAACTTTATTCTCCGAATGCTTAAAAAAATAAACAAGTTTGCAATACTATTTTTAATAGTAAAATCCAAAAAGAGTGCGACAAATCTACCATGGACAATGATTCTGGGTTCTTCATGCCTACTATATACGTCGGTAGAAATTCTTCCTCCGCCACCACCACCAAAACCATCACCTCCACAAGCACTTATGAAACCACTTCCAGTCCTGCACTTATGAATAAATCAATTTCGGTCCATCAACCTTATGAATAATATCAATTTCGGGCCATCAGCCTAATTACAATATTACTTCTTCTGAACTGTGACAACCTTATTACAAGGTTTATGTCCATCAACAAATGAAGTGGAAGAAAACAAGGCAACTTTCCTGATTGACTAGATTTTTGTGATGTCGATGTAAGAAAAGACACACGCAAGTATGACATCAAGATATTTAGGTATTTAGTTAAAAATACTTGCATGTATATTTAGGTAACTAATTAAAGAAGACAAATATATTCAAGATCTAGAACGCAGCATACATTAAGAATATAACATCACAATGACAACGTTACCAAATTGATTGTTTTAGAAGCACCAAATAAATTTCAGTCAACAGTTTTCCTAAATGCTTAAAAAATGTAGATAAATATAATTATTAATTACGAAAGCAAGATATGTATAGAATTTTCCCATAATAGTGTTAGTGCTCATGGTTTCCAATAGTCTCAATCTAACAAAGTTCCAATGATGTTTTGCAAGCAAATGACTTTCAATCCCTTCTAAATATTAATTAAGTATACATTGCTTACAAGCAAATTTGCTACTCTATAATGTAACGCAAACTAGCTCACTCATACTATGTCAAAAATTCAGTAAAGTATAAGAAATTACATCTTATAACCCTTGAGGTAGATGCTGCCACCCGAACCACCACCACCCTTCGTACCGCCATCACCGCCTTCAGCCAATAAAGTACCATTCATCTCAATATGACTCCTAACCACAACTTTTATCCTCCCACCACCACCACCGCCATAATCCACCTCCTTACTAGTAGTCCCACCTTTACTTCCATAGTTCCACGGCTTCTGCATACTCGACCACGAATACGCATCCCCTCCCCAAACATCCTCTGGAAGCTTCTTATCACTCAACAAACACGCAGCTCCTCGTCCACCATAACCACCACCCGCTCCATCAAGCCCGTGCGGCGTCCCACTCGTCTGCTCTGGCGGATCACCACCTAAACCAGTAGTGTTCACCATCGACCCCTCCCCGAAACTCGCATTCGTAGCCTCGATATACAACGACCCAACCACAATCCGCGCGTTTTCGCCTAGTCTAAAGTCCCCTGTCACATTTATCCCAAGCTCACACCCCGGACTAACCGTACAACTCACCGTCACATTTGGAAGGATAAAAAAATTCCCCTTCCCTGCTATATACATATTCTGAGTCAAATTCAAACTATCAACTACCTCACAAGTAGTATCTAACGACCCTATGCCACCGAGCCCATCTTCACACGTCGTAGAGGGCGGGTGAGGCGGCGGTGGTGGCGGAGCTGGTGGCGAGTAATCCTGCCGAAACAAGCTCATAATTCCATCACTATCATCACCAAAATCATCTAAATCCAATCCACTGATCAACAAAATAGTGTTGAACACGAACAAAAACCGTACGATTATTGAAAACATACAGCTCGTCATTGCTAAATCGATGAAATTGATGTGTCATTACATCAATCGCATCGTAAAAGTGATGAAAACAGCAAAATAAAGATCAATTGTTGAGTGAAAACATACGAATTAGATGAGGAAACTGGTTAATTAGGTTACGTGATGCGTAATTATGATGAACAAGTGAGGTTTACGATTATAGAAATTGGGGATTTTGTGAAACAAAACCCTAGAGAATGATCTTTTGGTCTAAAAGGAGTGTGTGATGTGTGTGTTTTTGGTAGGCGAAAAAGCAGTTAAATTTTGAAGGAAGCTAATGCTGTTTTTGACAGAGTGAAATGTTCTAAAGGGTAAAGAATGATGGCTTTATCGACTCATACGTTGTGGATTAATGTTTGTACGTTGGGTTGGAGGAAGTGGTTTTGGTATGGGAAGTTGTAAAGTCGTAGGGCGACAGCTTTGAGTCAAATGACCAACTACTCTTCTCTAATAAGGAATGAGGGTTAGCACGTGACTTGCACGTGGATGGCTATAAATAGATAAAGAATTCTTTTAAATATTTTTGCGTTCATTTATTACTTAAGGTAATAAAATTATCTTGTTTGAATTAAATGGTGCATAAGAACATTAATAACCTCACTAAAACCAATACTTTTACATTATCAATAAATAGTGCTCAAGGAACATACCGTAGTGGTAAGATACATTCCTCTAAATTCAACATATAAACATTTAAATTATCTAAAGTGAAATACTTGCAAGTATTCCGGTATAATTAGTTTTTCAAAGAAAAAAAATCAATAATAAATGAAAAGTATGAAACCAGTATTAGTTGGGTCGATCTCATAAGAATACAACTTAGATGGTTTAGCTCATAATCTCCTATCTAAATTTGAAATTGATTTATATTCGGCTCGAGTTAACTTGTGGATTGGTAAGTTATCTTACTTATCTTGAATATTTATGATTATGCATCTTGTTTTTTACAAATTTCAAATTAACAAGTTAACAATAATCAGTAATTATATAAGTTTTAAAAGATCTTGTATCAAACTACCACTATATACAAGGAAAAATTAGTAGCATACAAGTATTCTAATGAGTGAGTTACCATAACCTAAAAATTCGCTTGAATATTCACATAACTAATAACTTATTGAATATTCACATAACTATTCCAACTAGCAAGTTATCGTAAGTTAAAAGATTTAGTCGAATATGCTTCTTTTTAATGGCAAATTTCTTTTATTCGCTGTTGTATGTAGAACTTAAACGCAAGATTCTCCCTCCCAATGTGTTTAAAAGTTTTGTTTTTGTCAATGAACCATTGCCCCATTAGTATTCGGTCGAATATGTACCAACTACTTTTAAGACCATACAGTGTGGAGGGGCTTAAACTTGGGGCGTTATTCGACACTGGACGACACGTTAGCGCGTGTCAGAAACAGGGCGTGGTGCAAAAACGGAGGGTGTGAAAAGGGGCGTAGAAGAGTGGTGTTATTCAACATGTGACACCTAATTTTTGTTATTATTTTATATTAAAAGATTAAAAAAACTATTAAATCTAAATAGAAAACATTGATATAAATTACCTAAACGATACAAATTTAAAAATTACATAACATTAAAAAAATTTATAAGTATATACGCAAAACTTCTTATGATCATATTACAAATTACATAACATTATAAAAAACATTAATATAAATCGCATAAACTCTGAGATTTTATCAAGCGAATCACAACCAAGTTGTGTATGATCATACTAATTACATCTCGAGGTTGGAGAGAGAGAGTGAGTTAGGTGGGAAATGTATATTGAGTTACTTATGTATTACACTTTAGCCAATTGGCACGTACGGGACACGTGGGTGGAAACTTCAAAGGTGGTAGGTAGAGAAGTGTGCTTTCTATTTTGGGAATAAAATTTGTTTTCCACGTTATTTGGAATTATAAAAGAAAAAAACTTGGTAATTTATATTATTTTGTTGTATTATTTTTTTTTAAATCCAAGTGATTTTGATGTGTTTTGAAGTTTTAAAAATGATTCATTTGCTTGCACTACTGTTATAATTAAATAATATAAATTCTATCCTTTTGTTAGTATATAAATTACGTTTTGGAGAGTTTTAAGATTAAAGAATATATATTTCATTTCAATAGTTTTTTTATATTATTGAGATTTTAGCATTGAAAAAAAGAATTATTTTTCTTCTTATTTTTCTTGAATTAATTTTTCTTTTGAATTGAACCATCTCTTACACACACATACACATATATACACACATACATATGTGGTTTGAATCAAATACAAATAGAGTAAACGTACAAAGTGTGCAAACTAACGGAAAAAAGTGACGCAGATGCAAACTTGTAAATAAGAGAGTATACTGAACTAAACTGAACAATTAAGCTAGTTAAACAAAATAGTTACTTTAATTATATCTAGTTACATCATGACTCTAATTATACAAAGAATTACTCTAGTTATAATTACATAATTACCCTACTTATGAAAATAATTGCGCTAGTATTACAAATACATACGCAAACCTTCATCAGATTCAAAATAGATGATTTCATAATTACTCAAGTTATACTAGCAATTCTACTACTTATAACTATAGTAATTACTCTTGTTGGATACCTAGTGTTGGGCCCCTAGCTAAAAGGTTTACACATTAGAGTTGCATTTTGGGCTAAGGGTGTAGGAGTGGGCTTCCTAGAGTCTTATGGGCCTAGGGTTGTAACTAGTGGGTTTTGAGATTAGTATAAATACATGTGTTGGGGTCAGGGTTTAGGTTGCTTGTTAATTTGTTATTCACGCTAAAGCTAGGGCGATATCTTGTATCAGACACCATTCGGTGTATGCAAGTTGATTAATCAGAGATTGTTCTAGTTCTGTTCATCTAATCTTTCTTTCCGCAATCGCTTAGTTGCTGTGATACCGTGTACAGATCTGAATCAGGGACTTACACCTAGGAGTGGGCTGCTTTATCGGACCAACTTTACTTACTCTCATTTGTTGTACCCACAAAAGAACAAATGATATCTAAAAGCCAAACATATGGCATTCTGATAAAGAAATAAACAGTTGATAAAGCATTCTCCTCCCAACGATAGTAATTCTTGAACCCTAATCAGAACATCTGTTTAAGACATTCAAAGATCTGTTTGAAGTCTTGGAATCACTGCTGAAAATGAAGAACCCATTGTTAAAGGCCAAAGCTATGTTGAAGAAAAACACTGATCATGAATACCAAACATCTGTTGTGGCCAAACAAAAGTTTGATACAAGCCAACAACAGTTTGAAGAACAGAGGTTTACTAAATGTAAAAGTACTTAGCTTAGAACAGATGTTTGATATAATAGATCAGATGTTACATTCCTGCGGATATTTGCTGACATCTGTGGAATCTTTCTATCAGGAATGTTAGATGTCACTATCAAGCTAACGTTAGTTGATTGCAAACAAAGCTTTCGTACTTATATAAATAGATCTCATGTGTTAGATATCTATTTCATCACACATATTCTTTTTGTATGAACAATAAAATTAGTGATCAGTCCGAGGGGGAGTTTGTAAAATCACTATTGATGTATAAGAATTTTAAACGTCAAATATTCCCCATTAATACGGAAATTCGTTGTGTTTTCATTGATCTAGATACTCATTTGAGTTATTTGTGAAAATGCAGGTCTGGGCTTCGGCCCGGTAAAGAAACAAAGGCTTTTGGAGCAAATTGGAGCAAAAATGGAACATTTATGCCAAACTGCCAGATATGGCACGACCGTGCCAAGCATCCAAAAGTTGGCACTATCACAAGCACTATCATCAGACTGCACAATCCGAGTCAAATCAACACTTGGCACGATCGTGCGGACCCCAAGCACGACCGTGCGCGTGCAATCACAAGCCCTGATCAGCTAGTTTCCAAGTTCAACTTAGTCATTTCCGAGTACGATATCGATAAGCACGACCGTGCCAAATGGTGGCACAGTCGTGCCACCTCAGGGAAATTTTAGCGGGATCTTTCCGGATTTGGCATCAAACTTGGTCAACAACTCAGAAAGGCACCTGACACTTACCAAGCACGACCGTGCCAAAAGGTGGCACGGTCTTGCCAAATGGCCAGTAGCTTAAATACGTGAATTCAGCTCATTTGAAGGAGAGTTGGAGCATTTGGGTGGATTTCTCTCTCAAGAAGCTGATCTTGGAAGCTTGGAGATTGAAGAAAGGAGCCTTTAGGAGGTTGTATCACTTGATAATCTAACTCATTTAGCTAATTACCTTGTCTTAAACACTAGTTTTTCACTTGTTATTCATGCACAATCCATATTACTTTATATTTGTCTTAGTTATCATGAGCCTTCTAGGCTAAGCAATTGTGTTGTTTGAATTTTGTTGAAGCTAATGAACACTTGACAATATGGAAATAGATGTGGTGATTATTGTATGTTAATCTCCATGATGGTATTTATTCAAGTTTCTTGGAATGCATGTTCATGTTTAAAGTTATTATTCTTGAATGTTTGATCATAAAAATTTACATGTAGTGTTGGAAAGCCCATGTAAAGATTATGATTATTGAATCTTGTTAGTTGTTGATTTGATTCATAGCATGAAACTAGGAATGGTAATTGCTAACATAATTAGGATGATGATTTGAATATGAATATGAATTCTTGCATTTGGATTTGTAAAGATCTTATGAATGTTTATATGAATTCTATGGTTTGTGTTCATGTTGGATTGATGACTTAGGCCAAAGTTGTTGTTTAGCATGACCATGCTTGTGATTCATGTCAAGAGCTTGTTGAAGATATTATTTACTTGAAACCAAGTTAGGGTGATTAATGTGTTGTTCATGTTAGTTTTCCTTAATTTGTAGAGTTAGGAGTTTTGATTAACAATTAACTCATTATTAAAGATTGACATCAATTTAGCAAGAGAACTTAAAGAACGAATCTTAGGTGATTAAAATGTTGTTCTTATAATTTTCCCAAGATTTATAGAACTAGGGGACCTTGATTGGAAACTTAGTTGATTCTAAGACTTGCATCACCATTAGTTTTCCTTAAAAGTTGTCATATGTTTATTAGTGGATACTCAATTCAAGCAACCTTTCTTAAATATTGTTCTTGTTAATTCATTTAGTTAATTTTATCCTTACATGATAGTTTAAAAACAATCAAGAAATCTACTCATTGATCGAAACAGGTTTAAAAGTAACGAAGATTTAGTACTGAGACACCGTGTCCACATCCGGTTCTTACCAGCGAACTATACTACCACCTGGCGGGTACACTTGCCCTATGTGTGTGTAGTTGGTTTTAAGTAAAAACTATTTTAAAACCTAATATGTGTGAACGAAAATTATAATAATAAAAATATATTTAATTCACGCACATCAACTATACTGTAATTGAAATCATTGGGAATTCAACTTAAAACAGTTTTGATATAACTTCGTGCTTGTTCGTATATCTTATTTGCATTACAATTTACAAACTGTTTGTTCTTCATCGTTTAAACTTACAAGTATCACAAACTCATATCCAACAATTGGTATTAGAGCTTGGTCACATTAAACTCGATTTCATAATCAGTGTGATATTCAAAGAACAACTCACAAAGAGATCCAGTTTGTTCGTTGTATCTATATTCAGAGTTTAAAGTATAACTTTTAAAAGGTTTACATACTCTGTTTTCACAAAAGATCAAAAAGAATGGCACAAAACCATCATGGTCCCCAAAATACCGGCTTCAGCAACAAGCCTCTAATGTTTGTCAGATCTGAGTATAATATCTGACAACATAGGGTGGCTCACGTGCTTCCTCAACATAACTCAACATTCTAATGGTACCTATTGCCGAAAATCCAAATGTTCAAGAGCCAAAGAAGCTGGAAATTACTCAGAGCAAGATTTTCAAAAATTTGAGCTAGATGCAAAGGCCTTTAGCATTGTTGCCATAACACTACTGTGACAACCCATGTTTCCGAGGTAACTATCGTATCTATCACCACGTTTTATTCATGTTCGTATTCTTTTTTGTATGTATTGTTATTCTCGCGTAATAACTCTTGTAATCTAAATACATTACGTAATCACTATTTCATAATTATACGTTGACTCGTTACACGTATGATTAAATAATTAAAAATACATATGACGTTTCAAACCCGAGCCACCCCGTACCCTTCTTTCTTGCGGACGGCCCCAAACCTCACTTGAAAGACCCCCACACGAAACCCACATCTACTTTCTCCCTCCCTCAACTTCAGCCCAAGCAAGAAAACCCAACCTAACCCCCTTCCCACCTGCGGCCACCTAACCCTTAGCCCACACCCATTTAAATCTCGGCCCAATTCCCCTTATTCCCTATAAGCGTACGTATGCGTGTATGAGAAGTGCATAAAATCTGAACCCTAACACCCTACTCTCTCTCCCTCTCGACGTCGAATGTAGGAGAACCCCCCACCTTCGTGACCTAGCTTTCTCTCGGTGCACTCTCCCTCTCCTTGCTACTCTCTTTCTCACTCGCTAACTCCTTCTCTCCCATCGCTTCAAGGTAAGTTTTTGTTGGGTTTGTGTTGATGTTCTTACATTACATGGCTGTGTTTTTGTGATTGTTATTACGTATGATGATGTGATGATATGATGATTATACGAGTTGCTTTAATTATGTGTTGATTAGATTAGTTTTGTACTCGGTTAGTTGCTAGGGTTTAGGTGGGATGAATCTTGAATGATTGTTGAATTAAAACTTGCTTTTTTAGTGGTGTAGATGGCATATAATGATCCTAATCTACTGTAAATGAACATTACAGGTCGTTAGGTGCATTAGTTATTTGGTTGGGGAGGTCGGGTAACGAAAACATAATTTGTCCGACAGTTACAGCCGACTTTAATCGGTTGTAACTGGGTCATAATATAAGGAAAACTGGATTTTCTAGAGTCTAAAACGTGGTATTTCGAAATACACTTTTAATGGCATCGGAATCATAATTTTAGAGGTCGTTTGCTATTTTAAACGAATTAATTCTTTTCAGTAGTCAAAGCTGGATTTTTCTGCAGATTTTACGTGTTATATTTTAAGTCATAACTTGGGGAATATTTATAGTTAGACCATGAAATTTATACTGTAGATGACCTTAGGTGCCTACGCAAACCTCCAACTAGAGTTACGTAATCATATAACCGAGGATTTTAAATGAATTTTTCCGTGAGCCGTAGTCAGAAAGTGACGAATCTGATTATTGCTTAGTAAATGATTTTTTATAAATTTTTGGTAAGGAGTTAGAATCTAAAAATTTAAAAAAGGTTAACCTCTCCGAGGGGCATGTAACATAAAAAGATAGTAATTTTTGTAACCTTGTAAGTATGGTAAACGAGCTTCCTAAAACAGCCTATTTTCAGTGAAAATTGTTGAACTTGCTATGTTTAGTGTCCGAAGATGCTTAATGATTGTATAAATGGTGTATTGTACGTGATAGGTTATATTGTGAACATGTGTTTAAAAACGACTCGATAATATGTTGTGACAACATGTACGCATGTTATTTGCTAGATACGTGTAGAATTTGCATGAATTACATAAACGACCCCTAATATTCTTGGTAACCATAATAGGACGTGGTTGACCATTCTAGCTCGTATAATTTAAACTGCCGAGCTAATCTAAGGTGAGTTCCTAAAATTACTAAAAACATGCATTCCTGGGTTTGGAACCACATTATCCCTGGATTTGGGACCACCTCATATTCCTAGATTGGAATACCTCTAATTAAATACCATAGTTTACTTTTCATGTCTATAGTGTACTAAATGAAACTCTATCTAAAAGTCCTTACACATTATACCGATTAGTTTTCGGGTTTAGCAAACGGGGTATTAGTTGATAGCTATCAGGTTCGACAAACCTCACACAGTGCAGGGAGCCGGGCGTGATCTATTGGCCTTGACTTCTTATCAATGACGATAGACATTGATATGGGGCATAACAACTTACTACAAAGTTTTCGGTACCACACGGTTTAGTAGCTTAACCATGGGTTAGCTACCCATGACATGTTTTATAAACTAATATATTTAAACAAATTTACCTTTACAATTAAATTGAAATTGTGAACTCGCCAACTTTTGTTAATACACTTGTGCATGCTTTGTAGGTCGTTAGGTACTGCTCGGGAGCTTGCTACGTTGGAGTGTCCTGGTTGCGATAAACTACTTGTTTTGGTTTTATTATACAACTATGGTTTTTAACTATTGTCTGGATTTTTTTTAATCTGTTTGCTTCCGCTGTTGATTTGAACTTTGTTTTAGACTTTTAAAACTTAATCACTAATCATGTTGATTGTGATGAATTTTATTTTCTATAACAATTGTTCAACATGATTAGTGGCTTGATCCTAGTCAGTAGCACACCTCGCGATAGAAGTCCGCGTGTGGATTTTGAGGGTGTGACAGATTGGTATAAGAGCCATTGGTTTTAGTGAACTTGGTTTAAAACTTTTTGAGAAAACCAGACTATAACCTCTTCTGTATAGAGTAAGCCGCAACAACACTACACTCCAAAGTGTAGTCCCGACATATTTATTGCATAATTCACGTATGTGCCTACTTGTTACTTATTTATACATTGCATCTCAGATATGTCTAGTTCCCAAGATCCTAATGGTAAGAGACCAGTTGACCCCACCTCATCTCCTTCCAAACCTAGATCATTCCTTGGCTCGAGGAGAATTGCACGTGAGAAACGTCGCCTGTTAATGCCCGATCTTGGCGAGTCTTCAAAGAGTCCTAGCAAGAAACCTCATGAGTTGACTCGAAGAGGCGCTAAGGAAAATTCAGCTGCTTAAGGAAAACCAGGTATTCATGACTCAACAATACAACAACCTGGTCGACTATTCAAGGAAGACGCAAGCAGATGTGGTCAGCTTGCGCTATGTTACGGGCCATAACCGCGACCTGATTCAGGCTGTGGATGCTAGGCTTATCGAGACGCTTAACAACGCCGCGGAACCTGAGGAACCCGAGGAAGATCCGGAGGAAGAGCCCGAGGAAGACCCGGAGAAGGCATCAGAGGACAGTAATGACAAAGGATCAATTATCTTATTCGCCAGTGATGACAACTGACATCACCATCTAGCGTTTTTGCTTTCTATTTGACTTAGATGAGGGTTGTTCCTCATTCAACAATTGATACTGAATTTAATATTTAATTTAGAACTCATTTGTGGAACTTACAAATGATACTGATGAAAAACTTTTATTTGAAAATTATGCATTGTGGTTAATTCTTCTTTTAATTTACTTATACCATTTTGATGAATTATATGCATTATATTATTCTCCTTTTTGTACTTTTTGAATGTAAAGACAGCGGTGGAGCCAACTTGATACAGGCTCAGATCCAGGCTTTGATCAATGCACAGGTTGCTGAAGCTCAGGCAGCACACCCGGGAGGTAAAACAATCGTTCTGTACCACTCTAGGATGTTTGAATCCTATTTCTCTGTTATCTTAATTCTCCTATTCTTATCCGCTTTGCTTTTCCGCGATAGGTCAACCTGCTCAACCCCGAGCCTGTACCTTTAAAACGTTTATGGATTACAAACCTTGTTTCTTTAACGGTACTAAAGAAGCAGTTGGGTTACCGCATTGGATTGAGAAGGTAGTCTGTCTTCGAGATGTATGACTGTCCTGCCAACAACTGGGTCAAATTTGCTACTGGTACCCTGGAAGGGAACATGCTGCCCTGGTGGAATGCGCAGGTGCAAATGCTTGGCATGGTAACTGCTAATGTTACGCCTTGGAATGACTTCAAGGATTTGCTGAAAGAGGAATATTGTTATCGGGACAATATACAAAAACCGGAAGTGGAATACTATAATCTCAAGATGGTCGGTTCTAAGATTGAAGCTTACACCAAATGTTCAAACGATCTAGTTGCTCTCAGCCGCAACATGTCTGAATCAACTTATAAATGAATCGAACTTTCTCTCAAAGGTCTAGCCCTAGAAATTCAAAGTTTGGTGACCTCGGCTAACCTACCTATGATTCAAAGAATATCATTAGACTAGCTCACAAGCTCACGAACTAGGCAGTCGAGCAAGGCAAACTACCCAAACAGAACTCCTCAGCCCCAGACGCTTCAACTGACAACAAACACAAATGGGACGGGAATCAAGGAAAGGATTCCAGTTCTACTCAACCCCCATCGCAGCAAAGAAAGTTTGACAACAACAAGAACTCTAATCAACAATCTTTAAGAAACTAGAGTCAAGGTGGTTATTAGGGAAACCGATCAAAATGTGATAAGTGCAACCTGCACCATTTTGGCTAGTGCGAGAAGAACCACTGTCAGTGGTGTGGAAAGCTGGGACACGCGACCAATGACTGTAGGAGCCAGTTCCCAGTGAGGCAGAATCAACAGCAGCAGTAGTCAGCACAACAGAACCAAAGGTCACAACAGCAGCTACAGGGTAACGGGAAAGGTTGTTTTAAGTGTGGAGCTGAAGGACATTTCAGGAAGGATTGCCCACAACTGAATCAGAACAATAACAACAACAATAATACCGATTACAACAGCAACAATGGTTGGAATGGTGCCAAGGGTCAAGCTTTTGTGTTTGGCTCAGGGGAAGCCAGAAACGACCCAAATGTGGTGACGAGTAAGTTGTTACTTGACAATTACTTTGTTTTAGTACTTTTTGATTCTCGAGCCGATTACAGTTATGTGTCCCTAAGTGTTAGTATGTTGCTCAAACTTACTCCAACCCCTTTGAAGTCCAAGCACATCGTTGAGCTAGCCAATGGCAAGAACATCGAGGCAACTCACATCATAAACGACTGTAAACTCGAATTATCCGGTCAGAGTTTCGATATCGACCTCATCCCTGTCGTTCTTGGAAGTTTCGACGTTGTCGCCGGAATGGATTGGTTATCCTATCATCAAGTTGAAATACTCAGCCATGAGAAGATTGTTCATATTCCCCATTCTGTAGGTGAACCTCTTATCGTTCGATGCGAAAGAGGTGGTGCTATTGTAGGCATCATCTTGTACCTTGAAGCTCAGAAATGCCTCCGCAAGGGTTACACTGCCATCTTAGCCCTAGTCGTTGACAAACAAACTGAAGATAGGAAGATTGAAGATTTTTCTGTCGTTCGGTGACTTTCCAGAGGTTTTTCCCGAAGAATTGCATGGTCCTCCACCGCATAGGCAAGTCAAATTTCAGATTGATCTAGCACATGGAGAAGCGCCTATAGCTCATGCACCATATAGGCTAGCACCAAATGAACTTCAAGAGTTGTCTACTCAATTGCAGGAGCTGTTGGATAAAGGCTTTATCTGACCCAGCTCATCACCCTAGGGAGCCCCTGTTTTGTTTCTTAAGAAGAAAGACAAGACTTTTCATATGTGCATAGACTACCGGGAGTTGAACAAAGTAACTGTCAAAAATCGTTATCCTCTTCCGCGTATCGATGATCTGTTTGACCAGCTACTACTCCAAAATCGATCTGAGGATGGCTATCATTAGTTGAGCGTCCGAGATGAAGATATTTCAAAGACTGCATTCAAAACTGATACGACCATTACGAGTTTCTAGTCATGCCGTTCGGATTAACCAATGCACCTGTGGTCTTCATGGATCTTATAAACCGTGTGTGCAAACCCTACCTCGACAAGTTTGTCATCGTCTTTATATACGATATCTTGATCTACTCTAAAACTAAGGAGGAGCACGTAGGGCATTTACAATTATCTTGGAGCTTTTGAGGAATGAGCAGCTTTACGCAAAACTATCAAAATGTGACTTCTTGATTTGCGAAGTGCATACTTGGGCATGTAGTCAATGAAGCTGGAATACATGTCGATCTTGCCAAAATTGAATCTATTTAAAATTAGCATGCGCCTAAAACTCCAACTGAAATATGCTAATTTCTTGGTCTAGCGGGTTATAATCGTATATTCATCGAGGGATTCTCCATGATTGCCCAACCTCTCACTACTCTGACGCAGAAGGGTATCACTTACAGATGGGGTGATGCCTAGGAGTCTGCCTTCCAATTGTTAAAACAGAAACTTTGCAGTCCACCCATCTTATCCCTACTAGAAGGTACCGACGATTTTGTAATGTATTGTGACGCCTCCATCCAAGGTCTCGGTTGCGTTCTGATGCAACGCGAGAAAGTAATTGCCTACGCATCTCGTCAGTTTAAGATTCACGAAAAGAACTACACTACCCATGACTTGGAATTTGGAGCCATAGTTTTTGCCCTCAAAATCTGGAGACACTACTTATATGGAACCAAGTGTACGATCTACACTGACCACAAGCGGCTTAAGCATATTCTCGATTAAAAGGAGTTCAACATGCGGCAACATTGAACTCCTGAATGGCTACGACTGTGAGATCAAGTATCATCCGGGCAAAGCTAATGTGGTAGCCGACGCCCTCAGTAAAAAAGAAACCCGACCCAAGCGAGTTCGAGCCTTGCAACTCACCATTCATTCTAACCTTCTTGATCAGATCCATGCTGCACAAACCGAAGCATTGAGGGAGGAAAACCTTCAAGCTGAGTCCATGCGGGGCATTGAAAAACAACTTGAAACCAAATCTGATGGGATTCGCTATTTCATGGAGCAGATATGGGTCCCATTACATGGAAATTTGAGGGATCTCATTATGGATGAAGCTCACAAATCTCGCTACTATGTTCACCCTAGTTCTGATAAAATGTATCATGACCTGAAAACCCTGTACTGGTGGCTGGATATGAAAGCTAACATAGCAACCTACGTGAGTAAATGCTTGACCTGTGCTAGGGTCAAGATAGAATATCAAAAGCCACCAGGGTTCCTGCAACAACCGGAACTACCAATGTGGAAATGGGAGAAAATTTCCATGGATTTCATTGCCGGTCTACCCAGAACTCAAAGCAAGAACGAAACCATTTGGGTGATCGTGACCGCCTAACCAAGTCAGCTCACTTTCTAGCGATCAAAGAAACCATTAAGTTTTCCAAGCTTGACACCATATACTTGAAGGAAGTAGTTTCTAGGCACGGAGTGCCGATCTTCATCATCTCCGATCGTGACCCACGTTTCACGTCTAATCTGTGGCAAGCCATGCACAAATCCTATCACCCACAAACCGATGGTCAAACCGATTGCACTGATGCATGGTCGAAAACCAGTGTCCTATTATGTTTAAGTTTATGTCTTTACGTAACTTTTAGTTTCGAATAGCCTACTTTTGATTGGAATTGTGTTTTGAAGGTCTAACGAAGTTTAAGGAGCTATTCAGGAGCTATACGGAGCATCGGGATAGAAAACGGGTCAACAGGGGCGAGAAATGGACAAAACATAATACAAGAATTGTAGGCATAGTCGCTGATGCCCTCCTGGATCGTCGGCGATGCCCCACAGAAAGTCCCGTCGGTTAGAATCTGTCGTAGGCAACACCCTAGTGGGTTATCGGCGACACCCCAGTGGGTCGTCAGCAACACCTTCTCCAGACACCAAGCGCAAATTTTATGTTTTGAATGATTGAGGATGGGTATATCACTTGTTTTTGACCATTTGCAAAGGACTTACGAGTTTTGTAAGTTTGAAACACCTTCTTGGAGCCAAGAACACATCCATCTTCATCATTCTTCCACACTAATGATCCAAATCATCAGTTTCGATCCTAACCCTAATCCACCACCACCACCACCACCATCATCATCATCATCATCCAATCCATAATCCATCCACCTCCATAATCCATCCCAAACCCTAACCATCATCATCCTCATCACAAAGCTTCAAGATGTCAATGTTCAAGCTCTCATCATCCATTGATCACGTTTCATTCACCATAAGCGGATAATTCTCTTCAGGTTTCACCCCAGTGTAGGTTTTTGTAAGTTTCTTGTGTTAAACATTGTTTTGAGTTTTGATTTGTGACAAATTTGTAATTTGATTTTGAAACCTATGATAATTGTCTTGCATTTGTATCGTATTCGTGAATTGTCAAGTGAAGATTAAATTTGACTTTGCGAAATGTTTATGTGCAATTATGCCTTGTCTAGGTTAGAATTTACATGTTCTTGGTAACGAAGTGCATTACGGTCCATCGTCTACGACGTTGATAGCTCTTGGCACCTAAGCCACATGATACTAAATTCGTTGGTCATTTATGCAATTGAATTGAATCTAAAACGTGTAGAAACCCTAGGTCTTCAATTACCGAACTGGGTGTGAACCTTATTTTTATATTATTGTTTTATACCAATCAATCAAGTTTCGTACAATCATTCAAGTTCTAGTTGTTAAGTAATTAAAAACAAATTTATCTGTTTAATCTGACATCTCTTTCAAACTAACAAACATTCAATCTAAACCTTTTGCAAGCTTCATAAAAGTGACAACATTTAAAATCAATCACGTCCACACACAAACCACAAACTCTTCGTGGTTCGACCCCTTACTACCACTAACGCATTGTTAAGGGTAATTAGGGTATATAAATATTATCTTTGACCGGGGCGTGACACTCCGATCAAATTTTGGCACCATTGCTGGGGAGTTCGTGCGCTTTGTGTTTGGACTTTAGTTGATTTGTGTGATTATATGTTTAAGTGTGTTGTTTTATTTTGCTATATTTGCTTTCTTTGTTACGCGGGTGTGTTACTTGTGAAGGTTACAGGTAGTGCATGCATACGAGGAACTCCGGTAGGACCTCTCCGTTAGTGTTCGAAATGGAGGTTGAGTGGTTAGTGCGAAGAAACTTCGCCAACCGGTTAGAGGCAACACTTGTCTCTAATCCTCCCAATACCAACTCACCACCTACACCATTTTTAGGCCCATTCTAGTGGATCCCCAAAACTCCAACCAACCCAACAACCAAACCCAAACCCAATTTCAATACCAAGACTATCCTCGCCTGAACCCATATATCCAAAATAACCAACCAGGGGGTGGTAGCAATTTGAGACCACCAACACCACCTTTTCAAACCCGTGGCCAAAACCCAAGCAACAACCAATGTACACTGACATCTCCACCTCAAAACCAAAACCGACAACACCCATTACCACCTAATCTCAACAACCGAAATGTTAACGCCAACCGTGGGGTTAACCAAAATCATGGCATTCCCACGAACGAAGCCCAGTTTCTCAATCTCGACGAGTATAGCGTTACGACGATGCACCGTGTAGCATTCTCAGCTATCAATCATCGGAACATGTGAGTGTTGATTCAGAATACTTGGACGATGGCAGGAATTATAACAAGCATGTTGAAGATGATGTGTGGGGTAATGACAATGTGGGGAATTTGTACAATGCTCGGGGTTTTGAGTATGAAGATATTGGCTATCAAAATGCCGATTATGTGGAAAACAACGAGGAGTATAAGTATAATTATGGTCGAGATGACGGTTATGGCAATAACCGTCAACCACGAAACAACCAAAGGAACCGGGTGCCGAGAATTTCCATAACAATAACAATGTCAACCGTAATCGGATTCCCCAATTTGTGGGCAGGGGCAACCAAGGTAGTGATCGAGGTGGTGATCAAAGGGGCAATCCAAGACCGATAAATCAAGAGGTTAATGGTCCTCCATGACGTCAACCACAACAGTAAGAGCCTGGGGGTGTAAATGGTCGATTTAGACCGATGGTCATTGAAAATGACTCAGCCATTGTTCCTACACCTCGAGGGATGAGATCATTTGAGTGTAAACCCGATTTACATCAACATCCTACCCCATTTCAATGGTACGATGAATGACGAGCCATATACTCAGTTGGCGAAGTTTTTCCGCCATATGTGGCACGATTGGTGGCCATAATTTTGAGATTGAGGAAGTGAAGCTACGGTTGTTCCAATTCTAGTTGAAGGACAAGGCTAAACAGTGGTTCCTCACACTTCTGGCAAATAGTATTCGTACTTGGGTAGAAATGAAAAAAGTATTTCTTGATGAATACTATTCAATGCGAAGACCAATGATGCACGAGATGAGATTCGGTCGTTTCGACAGTTATCGCGGGAGTTGCTACATGAAGCCCGTATACGATTTAAGGAGTTGGTTCGGAAATTCCCTCACCTAAAATTCCTAGATGGGAGTTATTGAAGTGCTTTGTACAGGGGTTAGACACCAAAGATCACAAATACGTGCAATCGGCTAGTAACGGTTTGTTGAATAACCAACAGGAAGATGATTGGGACTTTTTAGAGAGAATGAGCAAAAACTCCAAGGTGGTAGCTATGGCGGATCGAGCCAAAAGGCACCCTATATCCCGATCTTTTCCCGATCTTGATTCGAGTGCTAAGGATCAAATCGCCACATTAGAGCGGAGTTGGCCCGTTTGAAGAAAAAGGATGTGGGGGCGGTTCAATTTTTGGTGTGTGAAGATTGTTGGGATATTGGTCACCGGACCGAGGAGTGCCTAGTGAATATGGCATAAGCCACCGAAGAGGTGAGTCAAGTGTATTGGAACGGAAGCAATATGACGTGAACTCTAACACTTATCACCCGTGTCTGAGGAACCATCCTAACTTAAGTATGGTAATGCCTCGAAACTAATGAACCCAAACTTCTAATCGAGAAGTCAAGGTGGAAATCAAGGCGGTTCATCGTATCAAAAGAGACAAGGCGGTAATCAAGGGGGTTACTAACGTAAAAATTACAACCAAGGGGCGGTAACCACGGGTATCAAAACCGGGATAACAATTACCATCGGGGTTTAACCAAGGGGGTAATAGTAGTGGGTCGGCGAATAATCAAGGTGGCGGTGATGATTTAAATGCAAAGATGGACGCCATGTTGAATATGATGAAGGAGACAAGGAAGGAGAATGAGGTGAGAGACAAGTCGCATGAGACCTTGCCGAAACAAGTGGGTCAACTAGCTGAAGAAATGGCCCAAATATCTGAAAATGGCGGAAAATTGCTAAGTGACACCATCGTGAACCCTAAGCATCAAGGGTCAAACTCGAAGAACACACGTGAGGTACCAATTAATAAAATTTCTTTACGTAGTGGTTGAGTCATTGATAACGGTGTTGAGTCACTGCCACCTCAATTTGTTAAAATGGTGATGGAAGATGTGAGTGATGAGGAGGTTGATGACGGTCAAATGGGTCAAAATAAAAATGTTTCTAAAAATGACAAAAACACCCCGTTGTGACCGTGGGTGTGGAGGCTAATACCGCCCTTTATTTTGAAGCTTTGTTGGGACCATCTAAGAAGGTGGTAAAGAAACGTAGCCCACATCAAGAAGAGATGTGGGAAATTTTCATAAGTAAAAATTAACCTACCACTCTTAGATGCCATCGAACAAGTACCCTCATATGCTAAGTGCTTGAAGGATTTATGCACCCAAAAGCGAACTCATGTATTTACTAAGAAAATTGATTTAACAAAAAATGTGGGTTCGATTCTTTCGGGTGCACTTCCACCACAGTTGCAAGACCCGAGGCACCCATTATTTCAATACAAGTGGGTGAATTTAAAATGACTCGGGCACTTTTGGATCTTGGGACGAGAGTGAGTATCTTGCTGGGTTGTTTGTATAACCAATACGAATTTGATCCACTTCAAGTGGCAAACACCACCGTGGTGTTAGCCAACTTGACCCCAAACTACCCCTTGGGATAGTCACGGATGTAACTGTCAAGGTCAAGGACTTTTACTATCCGGTGGACTTTCTTCTACTAGATTATGTCTCTTTGGGCCGAACTAAGCAACCAACGCTTATTCTCGGTTGACCATTTTTTGTTGGTGTATATTCTGTGACAACAGATTAATAGTTTAATTATTTAGTCTTTGGATATTTTGTATTGAGCCTAGCATTATTGGTTAGAGAGTTAATTATTGTAAGGGCTTGGAGAATGGCCTATCCTAGTTGGAAGCCCAGTTCATAGACATGTGGTATATAAACATGTTTTGTGATTAGGGTTTGTAACAACAAGAGAATTCTAGAGAGAGAAAACGCAGAGGCTAGAGAGAGAGAGAGAGGCAAGATCACAGAGATAGGCTGTGAGGTTGTGTGATTGTGAGTCTTGAGTTGATTGTAAAACTGTGAGTTTGGATAATCAATAAAAGATTGTTTAACTGTGAATTCTGTTTCTACTGCTTTCTGTGATAGTCTGATCTAGAGGATTTAGCACTCTAGATTAGATAGACAATTCTGTGAAAAATCCACAGGATTAAGGGACTTATAATTGGTATCAGAGCAATAGGCTCTTGATTAGCTCGGTTCAGAATTGTGTGCTGAAGAAAAAGGTGGATTTTCAGGATATTTTGAAGGCAAATTTGAAAATTTAGAGGCTGTTCTAGGGTTTTGAAATTTTTAGGGTTTTTGTGCTAAGTTTTGGATTAAAAAAAAGGCTAATTTTGGATTCCTGTGTATTTAGTTCTGCATATTTGGTGATTTTGGTTACTGAAACTTGAAGATTTTGAAGAAAAGCTTGAAGATTTGTTCTTCGTGTTCTTCATTTTGTTCATCTAAATCTTCATAAAATTACTGAAATTTTGCTTGTTTGATTGTGTAGAAAAGTGTTAGGAGATCAGGATAAAATCTTTTCAAATTCTGAAAAGATTTGACCAGATCACATAATTTTTGGCGTACTGTGTTTTTGTGAATTACACAGTCTGGACTTGCGTATTTGACTAACTGGTGTAGTTAATCCTAAGGCGACCTTGGTAACTGTGATAATTCTTTCTGCTACATTATCACGGTGATTCACGACTTTGCTAGTCGTCGTAATACTGAACTGATCAACCAGAGTAATTAACCGGTGTCATTAATCCTCAACGTATTTAACCCCAGCGTACTTGGAGCTCAACGTTTTTGATTTGGACTTGCATGCATAATTAACCAGCGAATTTGATGAATTTAACTTAGATGTGTAATTAACCAGTATAATTGGCTTGCCTGTGTAATTGTTGGAGTATTTAAAAGGTGGAGCATTTAAAAACTTGTGTAATTAAAAGGTGGGGTAATTAAAAACTAGAGTAATCAGTTACATGTGGAGTAATTAACGTTTTCGTGAATTGAAAGTTATCCGTAAAGAATCTCTGAAAAAGGTCTGCGCAAGTTTATTTGCCTCATTTTTAGGACAAAAAGAGGCAAGAAAATTCCAAAATAGGTTTTGGACATTATATATCATTGGATTCGTAATCTCGAGACGAGTCTAACGGTATAATTTGGTAAAAACAGTTTTCGGACAAAATTTTGAACATTTTTACCGGTATGATTACGGTAAAAACTTGATAAGGACTGGTAGAGAAGTTAGATTTGGATTTTGACACCGGTATACCAAAATCCGTTTAATTTTTTAGCTGCGTTTTTAAAGATGGTAAGAATGGATAATGTAAGTGGGACTGTGAATAAACCATCACAACTGAAAAAAGTCTTGCAATATGCTGATTGGAAGGAGAAGTTTGAAGCATTTGTTCAAAGTGAAGATGCTAGAATGTGGAGCTGTATGATTGATGGGTACATTGCTCCCACACGACGAGTAGACGGGAGAATTCTAGTGATTTCATATAAAAAGATGAATGAATCCGAGAAACGGATGTTTGATGCTGAAAAGCGAGATTTAGTAGTGATAAAGAAATCCTTACACGTGGAAACTAATATAGTTTTTGTAAGTATGTGACATGTAGAGAACTGTGGAAAGTTTTGGAAAACTGTTATTAGAACTCTTCAGAAAAGAGTACAAACAATCGTGCTTCTGTGGAAAGTGTCAGCTTAGATGTTAAGTCAATTAGACATGCATGTGTAGCTGAGACAACTGTGGTGAAGGATGTAGAAGTAGATGTGATGAATGAAAAGATGGAGACTGTTGAGAAGAAAGATGCAGAAGTTTCAAAATGCATAGATGATGTGAATGAACTTATAGAAGAGGTGAAGGTAAAATCATAATCTGTAAGTCATACCTGTTATAAATGCACTACTACAAGATAAAGTTGACAGACTATCGGAGCAAAACAAAATCTGTTAGCTGAACTGGAAAAATTAAAAGAGTCAAATGTTCTTCTGATTAAAAGAGAGTCAAATTGTTTAAATAAACTTAGATCAATGAACAAGAAGTCAACAGTTTAACAATCAAGGTCAATGAACTGTTACAGATCATTGATTTGGCTCGTGAAACTTTGAAGGATAAACTAATGAATTTTCTGAAAAGTGCAGGGAATTGGCCATTGCACAAGACTAAATTGTTGAACTTAATGGGAAGTCAAAAAAATTTGGAAAATCTTCATTAGTTAGGACTCACATTCAAAGTAGGTTGAAAAAAAGTAATGATAAAACGGGAATGGGGTTTAGTAAAGCTTCACTTTCGATGCATCAGGACTACTCCTTTTTACCAACTGAGAACGAGCTAACTGATTTTGTGCCCACTGCACAAGAAGTAGTGGATCCAATAACTGTGGACTTGCCTGATAGTCCGGTTTCTTTGAAAGAATATGTTAGGTTGAACAGTACTCCTCATAAATTGGATGAGGATACTACAGACGAAAAGAACAAAACATTTAAAAGAGATTTAACAAAAAGAAAATTTATAAGAAAAAATCTTGTTTTAAATGTCACAACAAAGGACATGTGGCGAGTTGCTGTCCTTTTAAGAAAAATAAGCAAAAAGTTGATGAAGTGAAGGATGGGAATATGTTTAAATAATAATAATAATGTGCAACCACATTGTCAAAATAATCAACCAAGATTCTAGTCAAAGACTTTATCTTCTGGAAGATTTAATAGACCAAGAAGTATTTCTCCACAATTTAGTCATTTTAATGGTAAATCAAATCGGTTTCAAAGTAAAAATTTTGATTATCAAAATCGATACCAGGCTTCTAGTAATCGAAATTTTCAAAGAAGAAATGAATATAGGGGTTTTAGTAATTCAAATGTTCAACAAAATCAAAATTTTTTCCGAAGTTCAAGTTATGATAATGGGAGACGAAGGTTTCAAAAGAGTAACTTTCAAAGGTTGGAAACTCCGAGAGTTTATTGGAACTCTCGTGACCAACGATCTTATGAAAATCAATCTTGGAAAGAAGTTCAAATTTGTGATGAATCTGGACAACCCAAGAATATTTGGGCTTGGGTTCTTCATTCTAGCTAGTTGTTGAGTGTGTGAAGGATGACTAAGAAGGATTGTTGATGTGTTCAATAGTGGTTGTTCCTGTAAAGCATCTGAGATAAATGGTAGGTTAAAATTGGTAACAAACTATTTACTAAAGTGACTGTTGTGGTTATTCTATACTTCAAAATTGAAAAAACTTATTGTCAGATTGAAGTGGGAGTCTGTTTGTCTTTAAATTTCTGTTTTTAAAACTTACTCCATAAAAAAAATTAGGGGGAGAAATTTCCCTAAGCCAAAAAAAGAGTTTAGTTAGTGTGTGACTTTAGGGGGAGTAAGTTAAAAATTTTAAAGATCCAAAAACATTGAAAAATGAAAAACATAAAAAAATGAAAAATTGAAAAAAGAGATTTCATGGTACGAAAAAGAAGAAATGATAGTATATCAGCGAGTTAGACTGTCACACTGGAACTGAAATTAAATTTTCATAAGTGTGATAACAGCTTCATCATATGATGTACAAGTAAGCAAGAAACATGAAATAATCGACTTACCAAGGTGATATAAACATAACGAACTGTGTATGAGTGAGTAACATATCAGTGGCGTGTGGTTTATAATCTTAAATCTTGCGTTGATAGATTGCCAAAATCCAAGGGTTTAGGTCTTTATACTGTTATTTCATCTGGGGATATCAGGGTTGTCCTTCTACTGCTTCCAGCTATATCCTGACCTAGGCACAACCAAGATATCTTAAAAGAGCTCAAATGCCAAAAAACTAGAAATTAAAGAAGCTCCCCTAGAGAGTCATTCGAATGTACAAAATGCATAAATCGTACCAATTTTTTGTATTTGCCTTACCCTCGTTAGATATTGGTCTCTTTGCTGTATGAAAGTACTGACCTGATCACCAATTATCTAACGTTGTAAATCAAAAAGGATGAATTCGGTATATTCCCCTACTATGAGATATCTTTATGCATACCTTGATCCCGGGGGTATGTCCTGAACTAGGACATGCAAGTACATCAGTATAATATTACCTTAACCGTAGCACCAGGTAAAGGTACTTGAAATGTTCATGTATTTTTGTTTAAGTGGATAAAAAATACTGGTAATCGTCTTCAACTGCTATACAAAAAATCAAAAGAGAAAATTAACTGTTTATGTGAAACATTTTGATTTGGCTGATATGATCTTCTTGCACATGATTTTCATAGAAAGATGCATTGTAAATATTTTGGAGTTTTGTTTAGTTGTTTTATTTATATAAAAAACCAAAAAGATTTTCTTTTTTAAAAGACTTCCATATTGAACTGATAATTTGTTGTTTTTGCATATCTAGCTAAATATTGGTTTATCTTTAATGTGAAAAAGATTAATGGTTTTTCGAGATACTTGCTTGTGTTTCTAAACAAATTGATGTTGTTATCAAAATGAAGTGCAGCACACAAGTAAAGTGAAGATTTTTTGTGAATTTCATTGGAATGAAGAATGTGTGAAGATGCATGGTAGGATCCTTCTACTACATTGCAAAGAGATTTAAAGATATTTGCTTAACCAAAGAATGCTAGTTCACTGATCTACAACGGATCAATGTTTTGGAGATTGGAGGCATCATCTAAGGGGGAGTCTGTTGATGTCAGAAACTATTTGTAGTGGAAGCTATCCAATGACCAAAAGACCACAAGATGTTTGAGGACAAAGTTACACTATGAAGCTATTGTTAAGGGGGAGTCTGTTGGTGCATATTCTGTGATAACAACTTAATCGTTTAATTATTTAGTCTTTGGATATTTTTTATTAGGCTTAGCATTATTGGTTAGAGAGTTAATTATTGTAATGGGCTTGGAGAATGACCTAGCCCAGTTAGAAGCCCAGTTCATAGACATGCGATATATAAACATATTTTGTGATTAGGGTTTGTAACAACAAGAGAATTCTAGAGAGAGCAAAGACAGAGGCTAGAGAGAGAGAGAGAGAGGCAAGATCAAAGAGATAGGCTATGAGGTTGTGTGATTGTGAGTCTTGAGTTGATTGTAAAACTATGAGTTTAGATAATCAATAGAAGACTGTTTAATTGTGAATTCTGTTTCTACTGCTTTCTATGATAATTTGATCTAGAGGATTCCGCAATCTAGATTAGATGGACAATTCTATGAAAGATCCATACGATTAAGGGACCTATATTTTTAGCAACATCGAATGCCCAAATTAATTGTAAAATGGTCGACATGACTTTTGGTAACCATAGGTTGTGGTTAAATGTTTTTTTTTCGGGATTAACGGATCCTCTAGTTATCAACGAATGCTATATGGCGGACGTTATTGATGAGTGTATTCCTCTTTGCGACATGGGTGTCGAAGAGGAAAACACAATAGAGGAGTGTTTTATGTTTGATAGGTTACAAACAGAGACGAACCAGAGAATGGATGAGGAGGAAAGAAGAAGTGATGGCGGTGAAGGAAGGAAGATCCCCTTGGACACACCAAGTGGAAAGTTCTCCGGAGAAGAATGATACAAACTTAAGCTATCGTTGGTAGAGCCTCCGGTTGTGGAATTGAAGGTGTTGCCCAAGCATCTCAAGTATGCTTATGCTGGTGAGGACAACACGCTCCCATTCATCATTGCACCAAACTTGCCCTGGGAGTAAGAGGAGAAGTTGATGTCGGTGTTGGTCACCAATAGGCGGCTATTCTTAGTCCCTCGGTGGTGATGCATAAGATCATCATGGAAGATGATGCAATTCCTTATCGTGATGCACAAAGGAGGTTAAATCCAAACAAAGCGTGAAGTGGTTAAGAAGGAGGTATTGAAGTGGCTAGATGCGGGTATCATTTACCCCATTTCAGATAGCTAATGGGTGAACCCCACATAGAACATTCCCAAAAAGGCAGGCATTCAAGTCATCACAAATGACGTAGGTGAAGAGGTCCTGATGGCGTATTTGTATTGATTATTGGAAGTTTAATTCTACAACTTCCAAAGATCACTTCCGTTCACCATTTATTGATCAAATAGTTGAGAAATTAGCGGGTCAAAAGTTTTATTATTTCTTGGATAGGTATTCGGGTTACAATCAAATTGCTATTCATCCGGAGGATCAAGCTAAGACTACATTTACTTGCCCATATGGCACTTTCCCATTTAGGCGAATGCCAATTGGGTTATGTAATGCCCCCGCACCTTTCAAAGGTGCATGATGAGTATCTTCTCAGATATGGTGGATGAGTCCTTAGAGATCTTCATGGATGACTTCTCGATTTTTGGGTCATTATTTGAGGCTTATCTAGACCAACTAGAAAAAGATTTGAAAAGATGTGTTGAAACTACTTGGTCTTGAGTTAGGAAAAGAGCCATTTTATAGTTCAAGAGGGGATTGTTTGGGACACGTTATGTCGAGTCGTGGGATAGAGGTTGACCATGCAAAGGTGCAAGTTATCTCTACTTTACCTTATCTCACGAGTGTTAAGGGTGTTAGGTCATTCTTAGGTCATGCAGGTTTTTATAGGAGGTTCGTTAAGGGTTTAGTGACATTACTAAACCTTTATGTACTTTGTTATTAAAAGATCAACGTTTTGACTTTAATAAAGATTGTAAAAATGCCTTTAACATTTTGAAATAAAAGTTGGTTAAGGCCCCAATCTTGCAATCACCGAATTGGTCTTTGCCATTCGAAATTATGTGTGATGCAAGTGACTATGCGGTTGGGGGCCGTGTTGGGTCAAAGGGTAGAAAAGAAACCGATTGCTATATACTACGTGAGTAAGACTCTCTCGAATGCTCAATTGAATTACACAACTACTGAGAAAGAGCTACTCGCGATGGTAGATGAATTGGATAAATTTTGGGCTTACATATGGGGTAACAAAGTGATTATTTATTCTTACCATACTTCTTTCAAATACCTAATGGAGAAGAAAGATGCAAAGCCACGGTTGATTCGATGGGTTCTTTTACTACAAGAATTTGACTTGGAGATACGGGAAAAGAAGGGTAGCGAGAATGTGGTGGCTAACCACTTACCCCGGTTGTTGGTAGAGGAGGGTTCTTCTCATGTAGAGATTAACGCAACCTTCCCAGATGAGCATATTTTGAAAATTTAGGTATTACCTTGGTTTGCTAACATTGTTAATGATTTGGTGACAAGTGATTTACCGGCTCATTGGGGTAGGAGGAGGAGATTGCATTTCCTCTCTCAGATCAAGTACTACATGTTAGAAGAACCGGATCTATTCAAGATATGTGCGGACCAAGTCGTGAGAAGATGTGTGGCGAACGACGAGATTCCGAGTGACTTGACGTACTTGCATTCATTTGCTTGTGGGGGCCATTTTAGTGGTTACAAAATGGGGCACAAAGTGCTCAATAGTGGGCTTTATTGGCCAACTATTTTTAAAGACACTTTTAACTTCGCTAAAAATTGTATTGAGTGTCAAAAATGGGGGGGGGGTGTACTTGCAAGCGGGATGAGATGCCTGATGTTCTAAAAGTAGTTAATTAAAAACAAGACAAATTACCCTAATTCTCGACTCAAATTATACTCTAGACTCCTAAACTATACTAAACTACTAACCGGCAAGTGGACCGATCAATTGTAGAATAGTATTGAACAAGTACGGATTATCGAACCCACACGACTCTCTATTTGCTAAGACTACTAATTTAGACTCAATTTCACACTATGTGTATTTTAAAGGGGGGTTTTTTTTACTAATAAATCTAAATTATCAATTTAACTAAAACTACTGAATTGGAATGACCAAACTATGAACTTCTAGGGACTTCTTAGAATTTTAATCAAGAGATAATGAACGGGTTACCTAGGTTAGATTTTTAGACTACTACTCCCTCAATTTAGCAATAATTAATCTGATTGAATATTTTACCGAGATCTTGGCATATCAAAGTTTAGGTTTATTAAACAGGACCCCCGACCCTTCTCAGGAAGACACCTACAATAACCTATCCTTTTTATTTGTTTACCGGTCTTAAAGATTCCTTTTCAGTTATCTTTTCAAATTAGTAAGGTGTCTAATTATTAATTACCTCTCAATAATTAACCTAGACCAACTCCAAGTTTCTAGTTTAGATTAACTGATTCAATTATGACAAGGAAATTAGACTCGAGAATTTCTCAAAACCCTAACCTAACAATTTACCACATTAATTCAGCCAACTAATTGCAATTTCTCAATTAACAAGTTAGGTATAATGACAAGTTTGATTTTATGGTTGATTTAATTGTTTCCCCGGTTTTATTGACCAATTTTACCAACAACTTCACGAATTACTAGAACACGAAAAGTAACATAAACCTATTCTATGAAAGACATCCACCAAAGTTTATGCAAAACAACCAAACAATCATCAAACAAACAAGATCATGAAAATACCCTAAACTAGATCATTAAAGTTGAGATCTTTACCAATTAATATTCAAACCATAAATTAAATTAAACCAAATCAAAGTTTCATAAATCCATCATCCAAAACCTAGGTAACCGAATAAGATCTAGCCTAAAAACATGTTAAAAAATATAACTAAAACAAAGTTGATAACAGGGTAGCATGATTGATCAAAACAAGGAAATCAAAGTAAGGATTGGTATGATAAAACCGTGACAAGCTCCTGCCTTGAACTACCTTGATCACCACCACAATCCCTGCAGCTTAGATCCACTCCTTGTAGCTTCAAATCTCCAGAAAGTAGCTCCAATTCTGCCCTAGTTGGTCCAAGGTTGCCCAATATTTGTTTTACCTCAATAATGAGTCTTTAAATAACAAAACAAGTCCACATTCAACCAGGTTTCGAAACTTTCTGGATAAACACCTCTCTCGCACCCCGCGAGAGAGTTTTGGTAGGCCAGTCGCGCCTCGCGACCGAGGTGGCTTCCGGATTGATAACTATCACTCTCTCGCGCCCCGCGAGAGAGTCTATTTGTGCCGGTCGCGCCCCGCAACTGGGTTGTAACTCCTGTTTTGTGTTTCATTTTCTCGTTTCCGATCCACTCTCGTCCCGACTCGGTTCTTTTCACCATTTTCGCTCGTTTTTCCCATCCTTCCAACCGTTTTCACGAACCAAGACCTGGAAAACGCGTTTGGATTAAAAGTAGATAAATTCTTGACAAATCGAAACGAAAACGCGATAAAATTATACAAACTCTATAAGATAAATGGATGTATTATTCAATACATCAATGCCTATGTAACCGATCCTCATTGTTGACATTTTTTACGTGTGGGAGATCGATTTCAGGGGCCCATTCCCGAATTCGCATGGAGACATGTACATTTTGGTGGTGGTCGACTATGTGTCTAAATGGGTCGAAGCGATTACCACCAAAACGAATGATCATACCATTGTTTGTAATTTTGTGCAAATTATTTCCCGATTTGGGGTTCCCCGAGTTATTATTAGTGATGGGGGATCTCACTTCAAGAATTTTATTTTTGGATAATTGTTGAAATGGTATGTTGTTGAACATCGAATTGCTACCCCTTACCACCCATAAACGAGTGGTCAAGTGGAAGTGTCTAATAGGCAAATCAAAGAGATTTTGCAAAAAGACCGTTCGACCAGACCGTAAGGATTGGTCAACAAAGTTGAACGATGCTTTATGGGCCTACCAAACGGCACATAAAAACTCCTATTATCACTACATCTTACCTCTTAGTTTACGGCTAAAATTGTCATATACCGGTTGAACTTGTTCATCGTGCATTTTGGGCTATTAAAGAAGTTAATGTTAAATACGATGACGTAGGTAAAAAATGCAAGTTGAAGCTATGCGAGTTGGAAGAGTTGCAGGAAGAGGCATATGAGTGTGCTTCCAAGTACAAGGATGACATGAAGCGAGCACATGATGCCAAATTGAAGATGAAAGAGCTTGTTGTGGGTCAAAAAGTTTGGCTCTACAACTTAAGGCTCAATTTCTTTCCCTAAAAGCTCAAGAGCAAATGGATGGCCCGTATGTTATTACGTGGGTCAGGAAGTTAGGAGACGTTACTATTGAAGACCCAGGACCCGAAGGATGGGTCAAAGCAGACGGTAGATGACCATTGCCTTAAACCGTTTCTCGATGGCAACGAAGAGAAGAATGGTGGAAACACGGAGTTGGTGAGCTTCTTGGCAAGCATTCCAACTTATGAGGTCAACTAAGGAACGATAACATCTTGTAGAATATTGTATTCGTTTTTATTGTTTTGGCCGTTTGTTGTTCGTTATCTTAATCGTCTTGCGCTTCGTATTAACATCTTTGATGTGTGAAGTTCTGGACATCATGAATGGGTCATGAAGATGTAAGGTGTGTTTTAGACTTGTTGTGTGTATTGGGGATAATACACGACTTTTTAGGGGGTGGTAGGAATTGTTAAACAATCTTTTCTTGGTAATACTAATCTTATAAAAATAATTTACAAAAATATTTTTAATAATTTTTTGGAATTAAAGTACATATGTTTTAAATTTTATGTTTCTTACATTCATATATAAAAAAACCAAAGATTTTAACCTACACATAGGCTACATACATGTTGATAATTTAACCTACACATAACCTACATATGTGTAGATTATACAAAAATGAAAATTTCCATATTTTGTTTTAATTTCTAGTGTAAGAAACAATAAATCTTATATTCGTAACATTTTCATTTACTTTTTAGGCTTTTAAGATAGAAAACATGTGTAATTCATTTTGTTCTGCGTGTTCCCGCAATATTTAGTGTTTTGCATAGTACTTTCCCATATATATATATATATATATATATATATAAATGTATATATAATTTTGAAAAATTAAAAAAGTGAAAAAGGGGGACTCGTCGATGACGGGGCATCAGACCGTTGCCGACGGTTTGTGAATATGGTCGTCGAGTGTGTATGCATCATAGATAGTTAAATAGGCCGTCGGAGATTTTCGAGAAAGCTAGAAGGCATCACCGACGACACATATACCCGTCGCTGACGACCCGTGGATGTCCAACAAACGCTGGTTTGGTCTTAGGTTATATATGCGAACCCAACTCATCTAAACACGTTTAAAACAAGCTCCGAACTCAATTTTAGCCCCATATTTGACACATACTTCATCCCACCTGATCCTAATTCCCTTATACCCACTAAACACTCATTCTTTTCTCACTTTTCACTTTATCTTCCTCACCAAACATTCAAGAACCCTAAATCGTCATTCTCTCCTGACTTTTTCAATTCTTCACCGAACCATCTGATTTTTTAGCCTAACTTGTGTAGTTTTTCGAGAGCAACAAAACCCCTAGCTCAGTTTTCATCGATTCTTCCTTGGTTCTGAGAAATCTAAGCTCCAAATTCTGGGTTTTAGAGGTTTTGTTTGCAAATTTCTTGTTGTTACATCTCTTCATAATTCTCCTTCTTCTACATTGATAAAGTCATGGATAGCCGAAAAAGGAGCAAGACTTCCTAAGAAGGTTCATCACCGGGAGTCGGTTCGTCATCCGACCTTTTTTCAAAAGAAATGGCAGCAACAAAGCAATGTGATAGAGGATGATAGGAGATCGTATCGCTAGGATTGGGTGTGGGATAAGTTCAAAAATAGTTCTGTCAGTGATTCAAGGAAGCAAGAGAAGAAGAAGGCGCTTTCAAGGTTAAATGATAAGCGTCTTGAAATCAAGTTGTGGAAGTGGAAAATGGCAAATGCTAAGACTCTTGTCCCGGAGAGAATTGTGCCGGAAAGAACTGTGAATGTGGAGAAATGTAGAACGATCGGGATCGTTCAGATGTTTGAAAGACTCGGTTGGGAGTGAGTTTTGGATTGGTGTGAGGGTATTACACAAAGGGTGTATCTAACCGCGGTTTGTGAACGGTTAGCGTCATTGAGGTTCAACAACAAGGATAGACCGCCACACACGTGGCAATTGATTAGTGAAACGGGAAGGGGCCAAATGGTATTGTCTTTCGAGACAATGAACAACATCGTGCGATTTGACTCGTGGAGGGATGACGAGTACTTTTATTACACCATGGCCCAATTTCTCGATAATAAGACGAACACAGTGGACCCAGATGGTATGGTTGGAGCAACCCTTCCGTATAGTGACGGAGGAACTGCTTTGAGGAGCCAGTTGTATGTGGAAGGAAAAATCCTTCAACCCATTTCTTTAGAAAATATCATGGTTCGGTTTGGAGACCGGGAAAGGTAAAGGCACCGGATTGTCGGGTGCTACATTCATTGTTATTTGGATCGCCCAAATTATTGTGGCGACAAATTGTCATGATAAACACTTGGGACACCCGAGAGTCTTATGCCCGAAAAATGATACCATATGTTCATCTAATAAGTGGAATGATCGTGCAGTGGAATGCCTGAGGAAGCACGGTGGGTTTTGAAACTCGTGGATCAAATCTGTTTTTCCTCAATAAGACAGCATTGGAAAATAATAGTTCAAGTCTTTGGTCATTAATACAATGTGTCTGATGAACATGGATACCAATTCCAATACATTGATCCGAGTGCCGCACAACAAGCCGATCGGGAAGAAGACATGGGTGACGAAGAGAACGAGGATGAGCCCCAAGGTCCACGGGGACCTCGTTAAAGGTATACCCGGCCACATAGGGATTTGATCGAAAATGTGGCCCGTTTTGTGACCAACCGGGGTAGGCCAGCATATAGTAATTATAATCGGGGTCAATAAGACGTTTAAGACAACGTGACGGTGGGCATCGGGGAATACCGTGAGAATGATCAACCATGGAGGCAGTGCGAACAAGATTGGCAAGCCCAACAACAAGCTCATTGGGCTGAAGAGGCAGCTTACCTGGTTAAAGAATAAGAACAATGGGATTTACAACACGAGTGGTGGGCCATTCAACAATCCCAATGGGAACAACAATAGTTGCACCGGGTGCAAGAGTTGTCCCGACGACAAACATGGGAGTAAGAAGAAGAGCGTCTTCGGGTAGAACATAAACATTGGAAGAAGGTTGTTGGAGGACAATGGCCGTGGCTCAACAAATTGCAATTAATAACGAACATCTTCACCACGACCAAGAGCGCCACCAACGAGATCGTAATTTTACAAAAGTTGGCGAGTTAATGTAGTTATTGTTTTCGTATGAGATGTCTTGTTTGTAATCCAGTAATGAAATCTTAGTATGTTATTAGCATTCATGGAGTTTAAGGATCTATCAGTGTGTAGCTATCACCTTGACATATGTGCCATAAGTAAGTAACCAAACCGAGACAACTCTTGAAATCAATTGGGATCACAAAAGCACTCCTAAAGGATTAATAAACCAGGAGTGGAGCGCGTCTCAAACTCGATCGATCTATACCTTTGCACCTTGGTCACTAAGTGATTAATGGTTACTCTTGTCATCATCCTACTTACGCACATTGATTGTCTTATCATCTAACCCCATAGCTAACATACCGTTTGTTATGACATGTATTTCCCCTCGATAGTTTTAAAACAAAACTTTGAATTAACTGAAAGGAGGGACATGAACTCACAGCTTTGCGTTCCGTACGTCGTACTTATCAAAGTTCGGTGTCCGTACACGTGTGTAACCTACATGTGTATTAACCTCATTAGACACCTAGGTCACGTTGGACCTCGTACTAGTTGTTCATCTTGAATTCTTGGTGTGTATATATTTATCACATTAGAACAACTTTTAATGTTATCATAGTGTGTAGTTTGTTTGTTCAATTAATATTTTTATACATATATTTCTCATATATATATATATATTGTTATTCTTAGATCGTGCGTGAACGAGCCTCGCCCTTCACATGTCCTCGTGCCTTGCACGTGTGTCATTAGGCCTAGCCCATATAATTTATGTTATTGGGCCTAGCCCATGTCTTTAGGTGATTGTGCCTAGCCCATGTAATTTATGCGCTTGGGCCTAGCGCATGTAATTTATGCCCTTGGGCCTAGCCCATGTCTTTAGGTGATTGGGCCTAGCCCATGTAATTTATGTCATTGGGCCTAGCCCATGTCTTTATGTGATTGGGCCTAGCCCATGTAATTTATGTCATTGTGTAGTTGGGCCTTGCCCATGTCTTTTATATAATGGGCCTAGCCCAATTTATTTTCAAGAGTCCAAATATTTATAAGTCGTACAATTATAAATTTTTACTAAGTATTGCCTTTTAAGTATATTTATATACTTTTATAAAACCTCTTATTAATTCTTATACATTTTAACTTTTCAGATTTTGATATCGTTAATATACGTATACGTTAGGTGTCTAAAATATATTATTTTAGCCATGACGTCATTGTCGTTTAATATATACTTTCTCGCGTCGAAAATCGCCCAACGTCCTAGTAACTCTTCGTGTTGGCGATTGTTCGTTGGTCGACGACAAGTCGGTGTATCGTGTACATTCGCCCATTGTCCGCAGTACTCCGTTCGTCCGATCATTGTTTCGACCTATTGTAAAGTTGTATGTGCTTTATGTTATCTACACCTGGTAATCCTTCAAGTGTTTGAAGTATTTGTATAAGTTGGGTATTTTGTGGTATATACCCTAAACTTCTAGATACATACACATGTATTTACACATAACTTTTGGTGACAAAATATGCATATATAGGTTTTTATTCCCACAAGTGTATATATATATATATATATATGTAATAAACACTTTATTTAACTTGTAATATATATATGTATATATATATATAATACACTTGTTAAACTCTTGGATGGTTAAGATTTAGCCCATGTCATTAAAACCGCCTTAGTGACGGTTTAGGTTACTAATCACGTTTAGTCCCGTTAATCATACTTTAATAGCGATTAGTTTTTTTAAAAAAATTCGCCATAGTTTCCCCTAAACTATGGCGTTTTCCATGTTTTAAAAACGTATTTAAACCATGTTTAAACCAATAAATCAAGATCAATTATCAGCTCAAGATTACCTACCACTTTGTTTACAACTTATGCACCTCATTTTCCATGATCTTTGTAAATATATTCTTACTACTTTTCTTAAAAACAATGAGATTTTTTTATATTATTAGAACCTTTAAGTCACCATTTTTAGTTACACCTTCAAATCATTATTTCCACTTAAATCTTCTTTGTTTACTACACTTATTTTTAAGATGATTATAACTTAAATCATGGTGTTTACTTCTCATAAGATCATACATGTGTAATAAATCATTTTTACATTGTAGTAATCTTCATGGATCATGAGGTTGATGATCTTGTTTAGATTTAAACATCACCATGTTTAAATCGTCATTTATATTGTTATACGTACAAGATCATTTACTTTAAACACCTTCCTTTATCATAATCAACATAATCATGCTAACTAGTTAACACTAAAGCACATAATAAACACATTTGTTTAGTGTTATTATTAAGGTGAGGTTTAGGGTCTTTAAGTTGTATTTTCTTTACTTTCAAGATGATCAACTTGTACTTTCTTAAATTAGATATTATAAGAAGCTTAAATATGAAGAAAAATTATCTACAAAGTTGCACAAGATTAGTGAAGATTTAGAAAGAAGATGAAGCTCCAAGAAAGCCTTAATGATCCTTCATCCTTGCAAGCACTTTGGATGATCTTGTATTGGCCTAACTAAGCTTGATTTTGGTGATATAAAGTTTAAGAAAAGGATGCTGATGATGGTGGTGTTGAGCCGTGCGATGAGGGAAGAGTTGATAGAGTTTCTTATGTCTTTTTTTTGTAAAATCATATCCTTCCATAAATCAAGTGGTGGGGGCCCACTTGAAATCACCTACTTTGGGGGGGGGGTTAAGTGTAAATATTATTTATAACATGTGTTGAGAAATAGATATTTAGGTGTTTAGGTTAAGTAGGGGATTAGGGGTTGATCTTGTATCATTAGCAAGTCATCAGGGTTTAGGGTGTTAATCAATGTCAATTAGTCCCCTTGACTAATTGGTATTAGTTTCAAATAACAAAAACGTCTCTAGTTCACTCATCGGTACGATATCAGCTAATATGCAAATTTTATTATTTCGTACAGGGAGCTTTGGTTTTCGACCACCATAAGTGCCATGGCGTTTATTTGGAACACTTCCAACATAGAAATATGATTAACTAGTTCACTAGTCGAGTATATGTTGAGTTTTGATGGTCGAAATGCTTCCCGTTGAATTATTCGCTCAATATCGACACTTATATACTTTGCCGTCGAACATTCCCCGGGAGTTTGTGTTTCCGTGACCTCAAGATAGTTGAAGGGATTTCGGATCCCAAATGAAGCTTAACTATCTCTCTAGATTAATGTATGAGGCTATCGGCCATTGAAATCTTTGTCGGTTCGACAATCGGTCGCTTTCCGGTCAAGTTATGCACTGCTTGTCGTACGACCGAAACGATGTCTTTTATGTATTTTTGATATTCTCATATTTTTTAGGGTGTTTATCATTGTTCTGTTATAATTGTGGAAATCTGGAAAATACCGAATTAATGGTGCGGACGAACTGAAATCGTCACCTTTTTAGTCGAAACGGACAATTTGTAATTTAGGCGTTGTACCGGAAAGTTATGTATAATTGCAAGATGTGTTCCCACATTAGTGTTTTCATGTATATATGGACTCATTTATGATATTAGCATGCCATTATTCATTTTTCTGTTTCATTTTAGCGGTTTTGCTGACATGAATAGTGCAACCGCAAATAGTACGCCCAACACTTTCTACCAACACTTTTAGGGCATAGTTTGATTTGTTTCGCGTCGTAATGGAAACCAATATATGTTATAGCATGATTCACTTGTCCTACGCTTATGATATGACGTACGACTCATTACGTAATCAAATTACGATATAATGCATGGGATTATGTACTAAAAGTAGTGATAGATTGTACAGATTACTGGATATTTGCCATTTGTCACATACTCCCCCTGTTAGAAAGAATTTCGTCCCGAAATTCACCGTGAGGCATCCTCTGAAGGAGTCTCCTTGAACAAGTGGGGGTACTTTGTCTTGATTTGATCTTCACGTTCCCACGTATACTCGGGTCCGTGATGTGAGTTCCAGTGAACTGTGACTAGTTTGATTCGACTTCTCCTTCTCTTTTGAACTTTGCAGTCCATAACCTAAACGGGCTCCTTAGTAAACTGGAGTTTGTTATCAATATGAATTCCATCCGCTGGGATGATAACCGTGTCATTAGTCAGGATTTTCTTTAGGTTAGACGCATGAAATGTGTCGTGTACGTTGTTGAGTTCTTTTGGCAGTTTTAACGGCTTCTCGAATCTAGCTATGCCCTTCCAAGGTGAGACTTTTAGTAACACTTTATCTCCGACCTCGAAGGATAATGGTTTGTGTCTTCAATCTGCGTAGCTCTTTTGTCTATCCTGGGCCTTTTTGATACACTCGCGAACTTTGAATATTTTGTTTGTGGTCTCTTGGACTAGTTTGGGACCAATGAGCTGTTTGTCACTGACTTCCGCCCAACATAGCGGAGATCGACACCTTCGTCCGTAAAGTGCTTTGAACGTCGTAGTCTTGATACTTGTGTGATAATTGTTATTGTAGGAAAACTCCACCAATGGTATATGAGTATCCCAGTTTCTGCCCAGTTCCATCACACAAGCCCGAAGCATGTTTTCCAACGTTTGGATGGTTTGCTCGCTTTGACCGTCGGTCTGCGGATGAAAAGTTGTGCTTAAATCTAAGCGAGAACCAAACAAAGCTTGAAATGATTGCCAAATCTGTGACACAATGCGACCATATCTATTTGAGATTATCGAGAGTGGCACTCCATGACGTGCCATGATTTCCTTAAGATACAGTTCGGTCAACTTCTCGGTATTGTCTTTCTCACGGATTGGTAAGAAGTGAGCTGATTTGGTTAACTGAGCAATGATAACCCAAATCATGTCATGACCTCGAGAGGTCCGTGGTAGTTTTGTAATAAAATCCCTTGAGATTCGTTCCCTACTTCCAAACAGGGATCTCAGGTTGTTGTAATAAGACATATGGCTTCTGGGATTCGGCCTTGACCATTTGCAAAAGTTAGGCATTTCCCAACATAGGTCGCAATATCTCCCTTGAAATTGGGCCACCAACAATACTCCTTTAAATCCTGATACATTTTACCGGACCCTGGGGGTATCGAGTATTTTGACTTGTGTGCTTCGTCCAACACCAAGCCTCGTAGATTGCCAAAATAGGGAATCTAGGTCCTTCCCATGAAATATAAAGTTCCATCCTTGTTTGGTTCCATTTGTTTTTCCATCCCCCGTAATGATTCCACTTGAATGTTTTCCGGCTTTAGAGCTTCTTGTGGTGCATCGTGCACTCGAGTTGTAAAGTTCGTCTGGACGTCATTTTTAAAGTTCGTACTCGTAAAGTTTTGACTCGTTCCTTTTGGCTCAAGGCATCTGCCACTACATTTGTCTTACTCGGGTGATACTTGATCTCACAGTCATAATCCTTCAACAATTCCACCCAATGTCGTTGGCGCATATTCAGTTCCTTTTGGTTGAATATATGCTGAAGACTTTTATGATCTGTGAATATGGTACACTTAGTGCGATATAAATAATGACGCCATATTTTTAAAGCAAATACAATTGCACCTAGTTTTAGGTCATGAGTGGTATGGTTCTTTTCGTGAACTTTCAACTGACGAGACGCGTACGCGATGACTTTTTCACATTGCATTAACACGCAACCCAAGCCTTGATGCGATGCATCATAATACACCACAAAGTCATTGGTACCATCTGGAAGTAATAATATCAGCGCCTTACATAATTTATCCTTTAATAGTTGAAACGTCGGTTCTTGATTTTCTCCCCAACCGAACTTATTATCCTTTTATGTAAGCGAGGTTAGTGGCTGAGCAACTTTTGAGAAATTCTCAGTAAATCTCCTGTAATATCCCGCTAAACCTAGAAATTGTCGTATTTCCATGGGGGTTCTTGGCGTGGTCCAATTCTTTATAGCCTCGATCTTTGAGGGGTCAACATGTATCCCGTTCTCGTTCACCACGTTACCGAGAAATTGTACTTCGCAAATCCAAAATTCGCATTTCGAGAACTGGCATATAAGTGCTCCTTCTTTAGCAACTCAAGCATAGTTCTCAAGTGTGTTCATGTTCTTCCTCGATTCGCGAGTATATCAATATGTCATCAATAAAAACGATCAAAAACTTGTCGAGGTATGCTTAAATACCCATTTTCATCAAATCCATAAATACTGCAGGGGTGTTTGTTAGGCCGAAAGGCATAACAAGGAACTCGTAATGATCGTAGCGAGTCCTAAACGCTGTCTTAGGTATACTTTCCTCTTGGATTCTTAACTGATGACACCCGGATCTTAAATCAATCTTTGGATAAAAACTCGACCCTTGTAGTTGATCGAACAGATCGTTAATCCTCGGTAATGGGTACCGATTCTTGATGGTTAATTTGTTTAGTTCATGGTAGCCTATGCACATTTGGAAGGTTCCATCCTTCTTCTCGACAAAAGGCATCGGAGCTCCCTATGGCGAGGAACTCGTTCTAATGAATCCTTTGGCTAACAACTTTTGAAGTTGTGTAGATAGTCTTTGCATTTATGATGGAGCTAATCGGTATGGAGGCTTTGCTACTGGTGTGGCTACCAGTACCAAATCAATGCGAAAGTTGACGTGTCATTGCGGGGGTAATCCAGACAAGTCTGATGGAAAGACTTTGAGGGAATTCCTTCACAACGGTTGTTTCCTCCAATTTTGGCTCCTCAATTTCCTTATCGACTATGTGAGCTAGAAAGGCTATGCAACCTTTCTGTAGGCACTTCAGGCCTTTATGCAATTAATGATTCGTAAGGGCGTCTCGTGCTTCTCTCCATGTACTACAAGTGTTTCTTCGTTTGGCAGGGGGATGCGGATAGTTTTCTTAGGACAACCTACTTCCACTCGATTATACGTCAACAAGTCTATGTCATAACAACCCAGATAAACGGGTAAAAGATTGATATTAATTTATTATTCTCCAAGTTCCAAAGTGCATCCTTTTATAACTTCCCCTGACATTGACTAATTTACCGTTGGCAAATCCTATAGAATGAGGTAACGTCTATCTTACTTGACTCTAGGTCAAGTATATTTTGAATTCTATGGATGAACTAAAATCGGCATAGGTATCAAATAAGATGGATGTGAGATGTTGGTTGTTAGAAAACGTGTCTGTGACCTTTTAATGATTCCTCATGACCCAGGGATCAAAATACTGCATCTTGGATCTTTGGTATTGATTTCGGACCATCTTGGATCTTTAATGATTCCGAATTACATCTCGGAGACCTCATTTCGAATTAAATCTCGGATACCTCATTTCGGACGGATTTCCATCTCGGATCACCATCTCGGATAGCAATTCAGATTACCATCTCGAATCACCATCTCAGATAGCAATTCGGATTACGATCTCGGATTATTGTTTTGAATTGGGTACTATTCCGAGTTGAACTCAAAAAGGTGGAAAGTTAACCGGCTGAGTAACAAACCTTTTGGTACACAGAAATTGATCTGTAAACAATTTTACAAATCGATTGCATGGTTAGAATCGTGTGATTTTTAAGAAAATTTTTTTTGGACATTATATATTATTGGATTCGTATCGACGAGACGAATCTAACGCTAATTCTCCATTAGCTAACTTGATATATGTCTAATTTACAAGACTTTAATTCGAGTATAAACTTAACACCTAAAGACACTAGCTAAGCTTGGTGTTGGTATCAAAAGAATTGACACGTAATGAATGTAGAGTAGAACGCACGCATACCGACATCAGGATCTTGTAGGGTATCCATTTTTTCTGCTCACTCACACTTTAATTCACTTGCCTGATTCATTCTTGAGACGTTCATGCTTGAAGTGGCCTTCATGCCACACTTAACATCCTTGTTCTTGGTTGAGTCTTACTAACTTATTGGATTCTGTTTTGTGTCTTGATTCACCAGACTTCTACTTTTGGCACTTTTGCAAGTGCCCTCAGAGGAAGTTTTCACTTATCACATTTAGGATTTCAGTAAGTTATCAACACATTTCTTGGTGCTAGCATCAATTATGGCAGCAATTGCCTTCGTTTCTATCATCACGGGAGTTCCATTTCGTTTGTTATTCACTCTCAATATTGCCTTAAGGGGTGAGTATTTTCACTTCCCGTTGCTAGTAGATTCGACATGCGTTTCCTTCCTTTCCGCACCTTTCTGTGATATTTTCCCATTCTCACCGCATCCTTGGTGAGACTAACTGCGAGAGTTACTGTTTAAGTGATGAAGGTGGGGAGGGATGATGTGGTCATGTTTTTGTTCTTAGAAGTTAAACCTCGAATGTAGCACTCAATGCGTTTGATATCAGGTGTTCCACAGTATGGAACAACCCTTGAGAGATCGTGAAAGCGTCGAGTGTAACCAACAACGTTGGCGGCAATCATGATCAAGTTCTAGGATCCCATTTCTACCATTGGAATTCCAGTCAGCGAGCAATACTCTTCTCGCATAAGATTTTTGAGTTCTTCCCCTGATAACCTCTTCGTAGTATCACTCCTTAAAGTTTCTACTAGAGGATTTCACCAAGTTAATGCTGCATTCAGTAGGAGACTCTTTGTTTACCTAATCGTTTACTCAGGAGTGCATTTACTAGCATTGCTAACCGACTCCGTTATTTAGCGGACCTAACCTACTGCACCTCTCGCACCAATGAGGTCTCGCGGCTTACAGTCCAGGAAAGCCTTAGAATTTAAAACCTTGTATGATCGCATCTTCAGGTGTAGTGTCACACCCCGACCCGCAGCGGAATAAGAGTCGGGGCATAATTGGGTTATCACCAAAGCTCATGATATTTACTAATATGTTTCATATTTATTAATGTCAAAATTACATTCCCAATAATCCAAACATGTCCATACAATACAAAGAAAATAACCAAACAAAACAATTCCAAGCTCTAAATCATTTTATTCTTCTAGGCCAATCCTATGTGTTTCTTGCTGCAGCTGGTTCACCTGTATCATGTGTAAAAAGGGGGGTTTTTGGGTCAACATAAGTTGGCGAGTGAACCTTGTTAGATAAACATTAATTATTTACTTTCTTGTTAGTTTATCAATGAAAAATTGTGCATAATCATAAATGAGCAAATGTAAATAATCAAACAGCAGCAATAGCAGTCACAACTATAACATACAATAACATATGATAGCATACATTAACATACCAACATCATACAATAAATAACATGAATTAAACTGTGCGATCAAGGCTCAATCAAACGGAGCCGATCGTATTGCATGTACTGAAAATGATAAATGTCTGTGCGATCAAGGCTCAATCAAACGGAGCCGATCGTATGTTGGAACGCCAGGTTCACGCTCATAATGTAATGGGGAACTTGCTCAATGCTCATAATGTAATGGGGAGCGGCGGCCTATGAAATTGCATGTACTGAAAAATAATAAATTAAATCTAACAGTAACCACACAAACAGTTGAAACAAGTTGAATACACATTAGTTCATGATATGATGTATGCACAATGATTTAAATATAATAAATAGCAAGACACATGATACATCCCAAAAACGTGATTAAAACGGGGAATTTGTAAAGATTCACTCACATTGGGTACGTTTGATTGGAGATGGTGAGATGCGCACGAGTTGTAAGAGCGGAACGACGAGAATTAACTAACCTAAATAATAACGGAAAATATAGTAAATGAGTGGATTTTATTACGGATTTTAATAGAATTTTTAGATATATTTTTACGAGTTTAAGGCTATTTCCTATCTTTAAAAACATTATTTTTAAGTATTTTTAATTGATTTTTAAATTAAATTAAATAATTAAAAATATAAAAATATGTTGACTTTTTGGGTTGACCGTTGACTTTTTGACTTTGACTGTTTAACCGGTTTATTGTGTGACTGAAATGCGCTGGGTGAGGCTCGAACCCGAGACCTCCCGTACGTGTGCACGCAGCTCTACCAACTGAGCTACGTGTCTAACCCGAAATAATTCCGTTTTTAATTATACTTATATATTAACTCAATTTATCCAAAATCCTTTTATTTTCAAAAACATTTTAATTCATCGAACCGGTGCCACTAACAGGTCTCGAACCCGGGACCTGTGCTTTAACGTTACACACAGTCCACCGCTGGACTGTGTGTCTAACTTGGTTAACATACAAATTTTATTATACTTAACAACTAACGGAGTTAACCCGGTTCAGTTTTAAACAAAAAGGCATTTTATTACTACGAAGGTGCGTGTGTCAAGAATCGAACTCGGGACGTATGCGTGTTTTTGTTCGCACACAGTCCACCGCTGGACTGTGTGTCTAACCCGTTCAAAATACCAATTTTAATTATCCTTATAATGTTATCACAGTTCATCTTCTTCGTTAGTTTTTTACAGGTAGTAGATTACACCATTATATCTTGTTTAATTCGATTGATAAACATTGTACAGACTAATATGAAATGGCAGAGACGATAATTAGAAGTAAACATACCGGTGAACGATTTATTTCAGAATTCCGGCAAGGTGTCGGTCTCTGTTTTTATGAACTTCAACTGAACAAGACAATTAACCGTTTTGATTAGCTAATCGTGGAATTGAAATGATAAACAAACGTTAACAGAGTGTTTGAATGTCCTTACCGATTCACAGATGAAAATAAAGATTTCCAGAAATTTTCCGGCGAACTGGAATTATCCGATAGCAGCGTCTGAATTTGATTTCAATTGAAAGGTTTGAGTTAGAAATAGATTAACAATTGTTAGACTACGACGGTATTGAAAGACTTACCGTTTTGATGAAGAATACGGTTTTCCGGCGAACTTGCAGAATTTTCCGGCGAGTAAAATAAACTTTTCTGATGAACTGAAAGTATGACGAAAGTGAAATGGCAGGTTTGTGGAATGTTTCTGAGTCGCGAGAAGATCTTTGATTGCAGTAATTCAGATTATGGGATATTTTCGGCTATAAAACCCATCATCATCAGAATTTAAGTCAATTCAAGTCTGAATTGATTAGAATCGTCGGTGCATCGGTTATAAACCTGAATTCGCGATTATTCAAACGTTGTAGACGGTTGAATAGCCGATTTCGATTTTCAGTTGGCCCAACCGGTTAATCTATGTTTGTCTATAAGATTTATTTGTTTCCCATAGATGACAGAAAACAAACAAGTGGCGGAGTGGTTATGCGTGTGAGTGTCAAGTCTTTGGAGTTACAACCCGGCTGACCCGGGTTCGAGTCCCGGCAGCCCCATTTTATTTTTAATCACTTTATTTATACTTTTTATCAATTATAACTTTTATAGTTTAGTTTGTTTATTAATTATGTATCATTAAAAATTAAAATAGGCATAAATAGGCAACGAACATTTATAACTTGATATTCGATTACAAATGGAGCGGGTTTGGAAAAACCCGTTTTCGACAAATGTTACAGTATCCCCTACTTTTAGGAATTTCGTCCCGAAATTTAAGTAGTAGAAGTAGTAGGAAAAAGATGCGGGTATTTTTCACGCATTGAGTCTTCACGTTCCCAAGTAAACTCAGGTCCCGGTTTCGACTCCCAGCGTACCCTAACAATTGGAATGCGACTTCGTCGCAGACGTTTTTCTTCGAAGTCCATGATCACTACTGGTCTTTTAATAAAATGCATAGATTCATCAATTCGAATATCTTCCAGAGGAATGTGGAGGTTTTCATCAGCGAGGCACTTCTTCAAGTTTGATACATGGAATGTGGGATGAATCCTGTTGAGTTCTTCAGGTAGATCAAGCTTGTATGCTACAGGTCCTACTCTTTCGAGTATCTTGAAAGGTCCTACGTAGCGTGGTGCTAGCTCGCCTTTTTGACCAAAACGAACTACTCCCTTCCACGGTGATACTTTTAGAAGTACATGATCACCAACGTTAAACTCTAAAGGCTTCCGTCGTTTATCTGCATAACTCTTTGACGACTTTGGGCCGCTAGAAGATTGTTTCGAATTTGATGGATCTTGTCTGTGGTTTCTTGAATCAATTCCGGACCAGTGATTTGAGCTTCCCCAATTTCGTGCCAACATACTGGAGATCGGCACTTACGACCATATAAGGCTTCAGACGGTGCCATGCCGATGCTTGAATGATAGCTGTTGTTGTACGAAAATTCGACTAATGGTAGATGAGCGTCCCAATTTCCCTTGAAGTCTATGACACATGCTCGAAGCATATCTTCAAGAGTTTGAATGGTGCGTTCAGATTGACCATCAGTTTGAGGATGATAGGCGGTACTGAGATCTAATCGCGTACCCAAAGCGGCTTGTACTGCTTGCCATGTTCGTGAAGTGAAACGACCATCACGATCAGAAATAATGCTTAACGGTACACCATGTCGGCTTACGATTTCGCTGATATAAATACGAGCTAGCTTTTCATTCTTGAAATCTTCGCGGATAGGAATAAAGTGAGCTGATTTTGTAAGTCGGTCAATTATTACCCATATAGTGTCATACCCACCAGAAGTGCGAGATAACCCGGTAATGAAGTCCATGGTTATATTTTCCCACTTCCATACAGGTATTCAGGTTAGACCAGGAGTCCTGAGGGTCTTTGGTGTTCAGCTTTCACCTTGGAACATGTAAGGCACTTAGAAACAAAAACAGCAATATCCTTTTTCATTCCAGGCCACCAATAGGTATATCGTAGGTCTTCATACATCTTATCGGCTCCTGGGTGTATAGAGTATCGTGTCTTGTGAGCCTCATTCATAAGAATTTCACGAAGATTGTTGTGGTTAGGAATCCATATATGATCTAGATAGTACAGAATACCGTCAGAATTAGTTTCAATCTTAAGTTCAGCTCCACAGGACATCTCCTTTCGTACATCATCTTCCGTTACTGAAACATGTTGGGCTTCTCGAATTTGATCTTTAATGTCAGTTATGATTTGCGAACATAGAAGACTAATGGAGTTCGCATAACCCTTTCGACTAAGTGCATCAGCCACCACATTTGCTTTGCCAGGGTGGTACCGAATTTCACAGTCGTAGTCATTTAGAAGTTCGACCCATCTTCGTTGCCTCATGTTTAACTCCTTTTGATTGAAGATATGTTGAAGACTTTTGTGGTCAGTGTATATTTCACACTTAGTACTGTAGAGATAATGTCTCCATATCTTAAGAGCGAACACAACGGCTCCAAGTTCTAGGTCATGGGTGGTGTAGTTCTTCTCATGAGTCTTGAGTTGTCTCGAAGCATAAGCTATAACCTTTCCTCTTTGCATTAGGACACAACCTAATCCTTGCCCCGACACGTCGTAATAAACCACGAAGTCATCACAACCTTCAGGAAGAGTGAGGATTGGTGCATCACAGAGTTTTTGTTTAAGGGTTTGGAAGGCTTCTTCTTGCTTGGGTCCCTATATGAAAGGTTTTCCCTTATGAGTTAAAGCCATGAGTGGTACAGCAATGCGAGAGAAATTTGAAATGAAACGACGATAATAACCAGCCAAACCAAGAAAAGATCTTACTTCAGTTGGTGTACGTGGCGCTTGCCATTCTTGTACCGCTTTGATCTTTGAGGGGTCGACATGTATTCCCTTGTCATTGACTACATGTCCGAGGAATTGCACCTCTTTTAACCAGAATTCGCATTTGGAGAATTTGGCGTAAAGCTTTTCATTCTCTAGAAGTGTAAGGATGAGTCGAAGATGACGCTCATGATTAGTTTTAGAATTTGAATAAATGAGGATGTCGTCGATGAAGACTATAACAAAACGATCGAGATACGGTTTGCAGACTCTGTTCATTAAATCCATGAAGACAGCTGGTGCGTTGGTTAAACCAAATGGCATGACCATGAATTCATAATGACCATAACGAGTTCGGAAAGCAGTCTTTGGGACGTCTTCTTCATGTACTCTAAGTTGATGATAACCAGATCGAAGGTCGATTTTTGAAAAGCAGCTGGCACCTTGAAGTTGGTCAAAAAGATCATCAATGCGAGGTAATGGATAGCGATTCTTGATTGTTAACTTGTTGAGTTCTCTGTAGTCGATGCACATGCGAAACGATCCATCTTTCTTTTTCACAAAAAGGACAGGTGCACCCCAAGGCGAGGAGCTAGGACGTATGAATCCCTTGTCAGTCAACTCTTGCAATTGACTGGCTAGCTCTTGCATTTCGGAGGGGGCTAACCTATAAGGAGACTTTGCGACTGGTGTAGCACCAGGTATAAGATCAATACGGAATTCGACTTCTCTAACTGGAGGAAGTCCTGAAATGTCGTTAGGAAAAACATGCGGGAAATCTTTTACTACTGGAATGTCTTCAAGTTTCTTCTCCATGGTTCCCTTTTTGATGATATGAGCTAAAAACGCGACATAATTCTTGCGAAGATATTTTTGAGCTTGAAGACAAGACATTAAGCTGAGCCCTTTCGACGAGGTTTCTCCAAAGATTCGAAGAGTCTGACCGTTTGAAAGAGGAATACGTATAAACTTTTCGCGACATACAAATTCTGCCTGATGTTGACTGAGCCAGTCCATACCAATTATGATATCAAAACTCCCCAGCTTCATAGGAATAAGGTCAACCGAAAAGTCGTGGTCGTTTAAGGTGAGTGTACAGTTGCGTATAATAGAGTTTAATGAGACCGGTTTCCCGTCTGCAACTTCTACTGTTATGGATTCCATGAGCTGAACACGATTTTGGTTTAAGATAGGTTCAAACTCTAAGGACACAAAACTTTTATCCGCACCAGTATCAAACAACATGGATGCGTATCTACCATTTATACGAAACGTACCGTTAACCACATTGCCGTCAGCTCTAGCCTGATTAGCGTTGATATTGAAAGCTCTTCCTCTTGCAGGTGGAGGAGCTTGGTTCGCTTGATTCACCGGGTTGGCTTGGGCCTGAGCATGAATAATGTTTACCAACCTTGGACACGTGTTTCTGAAATGGCTTGGGTCTCCGCAATTATAGCAAGCCCGCATAGGTTGAACCATAGGATAATTGGGTTGGTAATATGTTTGGGCTAAATGTTGGGTGGGTGGTAATAGTAGGGGTTGTTGGGCTTGACCCATTATTTGTTGGTGGGTTTGGGTTGAAGGCTGGTGGCGGTTCGTTCGCTGAGGCATGCGGCAGGTTTGAACAGTATGACCTGCGCGACCACAGCCGGTACAATGTTGGCAAGGATAATCAGGAGAATGGTGATATTGGCAACGGTTGCATTTTGGTAACGGCCCAGAGTATGGTCATTTGTATGGTGCAGGTGAAGGGGAAACTTGGGTAATGGGTGCAGCAGGAATAGGGGAGTTGGTTTGTGTAACAGCGAAGTTTCTGGTGTTGCGCTTCCTCTTGTTAGTAAACTTAGAGGAGGAGATGGAATGGTTTGAAGTTTGACCCTCAACAGGGGCTTTCTTTTTCTCTTCTTTAAACTTACCGTTGCGAATTCGATTCTCGGTCAGTTCAGTCGCTAGCTCCATAGCAGCTTCAAGTGTTACCGGTGAAATGCTGAGAACTGAATCTTGAATTTCGAGGGGAGTCCTCGAATATAATGCTCGATCAAACGATAAGTTGGGTGAACAAGTTAGGGACCATTTGGTTTAATTCTAAAAACCTCTTGTTGTAGGAAGTATGATCTCCCTCCTTCTGCTTTAAAGAATGAAATTCGTCCTCCAACTTTTTAATTTCACTCCTAGGACAGAAACGCCTAGTCATGATTTCCCTTAATTCCTCCCAAGTTAAGGCCATTGCATCATCAATTCCCCTCTTCCCCTTTTCAGTATTCCACCAGGTGAGAGCTACTCCAAATAGTCTCCCGGTGGCGTATCGAACCTTGCGATCCTCGGGACAATCGCAGTTGAGGAAGGTGTTTTCCATTTCCTCAAACCAATGGAGGAGAGCAGTGACACCTTCGGTCCCTTCAAATTTAGGAGGATCACAAGACTTGAAATGTTTGTTTGAGCACTTGCTGGTAGGAGGGTTGTCGATGTTCTGGTCATTCTGTTGGGGAGGATTAGTGGGATTTGTGGCGAGAGCTTGTTGTACTTGAACCACAATGTCAGGAAGCACCGCGGCCATTTGTTTCGCGATTTGTGTGGCCAAGCGTTCGTGAGACCTTCTTGATCTTTTACCCCCTCGTTGTTGTCTAGACGACATCTACAGAAACATACATAAGAAGATTGTGAGTTTATGGAGTCTTTTTAGGTGTCATGTGTCTTTAAGAAAATGAAAATAACATAAATATCAATAATGCAACCACATCCATAGGATGTCTTGGGTTTGCTCATGTTGGGCCTCAAATGTCCCCCATACCTTCACCTGTATAGTCATGTGGGCCCCCATGACTATGGGCTTGGTAGGATTCAAATTGGTATTGGCGATTTAACACTCGCATCACCCGAATGCAAACCACAAAATATGTTTACGAGATGTATGGTCAGAATGTGTCCAGGTGTAGACACAATGACAACTCAAAGTGGGGTTAGTTCACACGACGTTTGGTATAGCATGCTTTGGCCTAATAGGTACTTCGTACTCTCATCGTTAGTCCCCAGGTAGGCAAACTGGTCCTTTATTTTGGATTTATACGAATGCCAGCCTAGACAGGACGTTCCGACTACCGGTACTGGTACCCTTCCAGTTACTACCCGTCATGAGAACTCACTTTGATGAGATTTGAAAACACAAAAATCGTTGTAAAAGAAATCATGAAAATGATGTGGTGTGTACTTTCATGAATATGATATGTTATGAGATTATGATTTATGATAGGCATTATATGATAATATATACTTATGAACATGCTTGCATAACATTGAATGTAACATTTAACATAAAACATATAAACATCATGAAATTTGGCATGTAACACACAAAAATCTTAAAAATTTCTAATCAACTATAGTATAGGCTCTAAGGGTCTAATAACCTATCCTATATCCCTATAGTCATGGCTCTGATACCAATCTGTCACACCCCGACCCGCAGCGGAATAAGAGTCGGGGCATAATTGGGTTATCACCAAAGCTCATGATATTTACTAATATGTTTCATATTTATTAAAGTCAAAATTACATTCCCAATAATCCAAACATGTCCATACAATACAAAGAAAATAACCAAACAAAACAATTCCAAGCTCTAAATCATTTTATTCTTCTAGGCCAATCCTATGTGTTTCTTGCTGCAGCTGGTTCACCTGTATCATGTGTAAAAAGGGGGTTTTTTGGGTCAACATAAGTTGGCGAGTGAACCTTGTTAGATAAACATTTATTATTTATTTTCTTATTAGTGTATCAATGAAAAATTGTGCATAATCATAAATGAGCAAATGTAAATAATCAAATAGCAGCAATAGCAGTCACAACTATAACATACAATAACATATGATAGCATACATTAACATACCAACATCATACAATAAATAACATGAATGAAACTGTGCGATCAAGGCTCAATCAAACGGAGCCGATCGTATGTTGGCACGCCAGGTTCACGCTCATAATGTAATGGGGAACTTGCTCAACGCTCATAATGTAATGGGGAGCGGCGGCCTATGAAATTGCATGTACTGAAAAATAATAAATTAAAACTAACAATAACCACACAAACAGTTGAAACAAGCTGAATACACATTAGTTCATGATATGATGTATGCACAATGATTTAAATATAATAAATAGCAAGACACATGATACACCCCAAAAACGTGATTAAAACGGGGAATTTGTAAAGATTCACTCACATTGGTTGCGTTTGATTGGAGATGGTGAGATGCGCACGAGTTGTAAGAGCGGGACGACGAGAATTAACTAACCTAAATAATAACGGAAAATATAGTAAATGAGTGGATTTTATTACGGATTTTAATAGAATTTTTAGATATATTTTTACGAGTTTAAGGCTATTTCCTATCTTTAAAAACATCATTTTTAAGTATTTTTAATTAATTTTTAAATTAAATTTAATAATTAAAAATATAAAAATATGTTGACTTTTTGGGTTGACCGTTGACTTTTTGACTTTGACTGTTTGACCAGTTTATTGTGTGACTGAAATGCGCTGGGTCAGGCTCGAACCCGAGACCTCCCGTACGTGTGCACGCAGCTCTACCAACTGAGCTACGTGTCTAACCCGAAATAATTCTGTTTTTAATTATACTTATATATTAACTCAATTTATCCAAAATCCTTTTATTTTCAAAAACATTTTAATTCATCGAACCGGTGCCACTAACAGGTCTCGAACCCGGGACCTGTGCTTTAACGTTACACACAGTCCAACGCTGGACTGTGTGTCTAACTTGGTTAATATACAAATTTTATTATATTTAACAACTAACGGAGTTAACCCGGTTCAGTTTTAAACAAAAAGGCATTTTATTACTGCGAAGGTGCGTGTGTCAAGAATCGAACTCGGGACGTATGCGTGTTTTTGTTCGCACACAGTCCACCGCTGGACTGTGTGTCTAACCCGTTCAAAATACCAATTTTAATTATCCTTATAATGTTATCACAGTTCATCTTCTTTGTTAGTTTTTTACAGGTAGTAGATTACACCATTATATCTTGTTTAATTCGATTGATAAACATTGTACAGACTAATATGAAATGGCAGAGACGATAATTAGAAGTAAACATACCGGTGAACGATTTATTTCAGAATTCCGGCAAGGTGTCGGTCTCTGTTTTTATGAACTTCAACTGAACAAGACAATTAACCGTTTTGATTAGCTAATCGTGGAATTGAAGTGATAAACAAACGTTAACAGAGTGTTTGAATGTCCTTACCGATTCACAGATGAAAATAAAGATTTCCAGAAATTTTCCGGCGAACTGGAATTATCCGATAGCAGCGTCTGAATTTGATTTCAATTGAAAGGTTTGAGTTAGAAATAGCTTAACAATTGTTAGACTACGACGGTATTGAAAGACTTACCGTTTTGATGAAGAATACGGTTTTCCGGCGAACTTGCAGAATTTTCCGGCGAGTAAAATAAACTTTTCTGATGAACTGAAAGTATGACGAAAGTGAAATGGCAGGTTTGTGGAATGTTTCTGAGTCGCGAGAAGATCTTTGATTGCAGTAATTCAGATTATGGGATATTTTTGGTTATAAAACCCATCATCATCAGAATTTAAGTCAATTCAAGTCTGAATTGATTAGAATCGTCGGTGCATCGGTTATAAACCTGAATTCGTGATTATTCAAACGTTTTAGACGGTTGAATAGCCGATTTCGGTTTTCAGTTGGCGCAACCGGTTAATCTATGTTTATCTATAAGATTTACTTGCTTCCCATAGATGACAGAAAACAAACAAGTGGCGGAGTGGTTATGCGTGTGAGTGTTAAGTCTTTGGAGTTACAACCCGGCTGACCCGGGTTCGAGTCCCGGCAGCCCCATTTTATTTTTAATCACTTTATTTATACTTTTTATCAATTATAACTTTTATGGTTTAGTTCGTTTATTAATTATGTATCATTAAAAATTAAAATAAGCATAATAGGCAACGAACATTTATAACTTGATATTCGATTACAAATGGAGCGGGTTTGGAAAAACCCGTTTTCGACAAATGTTATATGTAGCGCTGCCACTTGTTCCCAATCTATTGGGATTGGAACCATTTGAACTACCGGTACCACTAGTACCGTCACTAGTGTTTCCTAAATTACTCTCGTGTCATGCGATTTCCGCAACCGTATGTCCTTCCATAAGAACTCTAGTTCGGCTTACCCAGTAAGTCATGGATTAACTAACCCCTTTTGGGTGTAGACCTTCCTTTTAGCGCCATGTTTCTTCTTAATACCCAAGATTAAAAGAAGCTAGACATATATTTGGATAAATATAGTCTACCATGCGCCTCTTGCGTGTATCAGCCATATGTCTGAGTGGAAAGGAAATAACTCGCTGAGTAGGAGAAACCAAACGGTCGTCTCCAACCTTATAGCATGTATTCCATACTTCGTGGACCTTGATCGTCCAAAGCAGGAAAAAAAATCCTCCGCCACACCAACCCGTGTGACTAATATGTTGATATCCCTTGAGCTCCATGAGCTCCAGCTAGATTGTTATAGATTCCATATATCGAATAGAATGTAATAAGGGTGTTGAAGCATGGCTCGTGCCATACCATTCCTTGGAATAAGACAAATGTCAAACGACGGAGTTTAATGTAATCTCTTTCTATAAATAAAATGAGGTGCCATAAACACCATGGAACCAACCCATGTACAAGAACTCTAGACTGTTGAAGAAATATCCCCCTAGGTGGCCAACCAATTTTGTTTGTTAAGATGACTAGTCTCAATCGACTCGTGATATAGATCAAATGTTAGATGCGAACAAATACGTGTGGTATTTTTGTATTATAGGGTGTTATTGCAACTACCCCAGTTAGTGTCCCACTAGATAGAAACTCATACAACTTAACAATTTCGAATGGGTAGTGATTATTAGCTTAACCCGCATAGCCCACCAGGATTCTCATCCACTACAAGTTATAATTACGTGGGCCCCCGTAATAATAAATTGCCTTGCATGGTCACCCTAGTGTTCTACCGTTTAAAGATGACGATCAGTTAGAGAGAGGACGCTATTATCTCCATACCTTCAACATTGAAGGGGCCTTCGTGATGGTCCTCTTGCTATTTTCCGTTGACATTACTCGCGAACGGGCATGCCGTTAGACAAATTTAGAAATAGAGAGAATTTGCAACAATTACACTGGAGGGGCACCTTCAAGATGAGTACTTCACCTTCTTTGTCTGGACAAGAGTGTCGTTATTAATGATTAATATGGGTCACAGGGACCTCGTCCCGCTAATAGAGTTGTCGTCCAAGGCTACCACCTCCGCCTCTTCGTCATTACCGAATCCAGGCATCTCCGCATCCGCGGGAAAAGCAACCAGCTTATGTGGAATCGATCCTAAGGTCTCACTTAGGAACCACGTCTGCCATAAGCTCCGCAATAGACGCGAGGTCGATATTCTCATTATGCGAGTCAAGGATAATAATAATATTCGTCGAAGGTATTTCGTTCTTTGCAAAATATTTCGTACAACACATATATAAATAAATTATATATATATAATCACATAAAATCCCATCTAGCCAGGATTTCTATCTCTTGTAACGTGTCCATGAGACATAGTCTTATAACGTAATGTGTCTATTTCTCATAGACTAATCATGTATTGATCCTTTTTCGTTACTTATGGCCAAGCTCGTGTGATATATCCTCATGTTATCGTGTCACAATGAAAACCTTTTATCATTTTTGTCATATTTATGAAAACATTTTTGTGATGTTATGAACTTTGTTTACACGTGAGAGCCCTTAGTAATTGTAGACCAAACTTTAATAAAAGTTTTTCCCTGGTACACTACAATAAAATCTATCACACCCTGCTCGTAGCGGAAGTGCAAACGTGTGACTATGAGGTAATCATTACATCCAATTATGTAAAGAACTATAAATAACCAACGATGCCATGCTTATATTAATTTGCCACCAACGGTTACAAGTTTCCAAAAGTGAAATCATTAGTTTCCAAATAGTTTTACACGTGTCATCAAAAATGCGATTTGAAATACATTACAACATAATAAAAAATTGTTTTCATCGTAAAAGCATGTTGAGGTTTTGACTTCTATATACCCATACGAGGTTGGGATATAAGAGGCAATTCCTCCAAAAGGTGGCATTCATTGTCATGTCATTCTCATTTCCCTAAGTGTTCACCGGCTCAAGTCTTGCATCCTGAAATATATGTAGTTTTATAAAGTCAACATAAAGTTGGCGAGTTCATATAGTTATGATTTTTGTATGAGATGTCTTGTTTGTAATCCAGTAATGTAATCTTAGTATGTTATTAGCATTCATGGAGTTTAAGGATCTATTATTGTGTAGCGAGCACCCTGACATATGTGCCATAAGTAAGTAACCAAACTGAGACAACTCTTGACATCAATTGAGATCACAGAAGCACTCCTAAAGGATTAACAAACCAGGAGTGGAGCGCGTCTGAAACTCGATAAATCTATACCTTTTGCACCTTGGTCACTAAGTGATTAATGGTTACTCTTGTCATCATCCTACTTATGCACATTGGTTATGTTATCATCTAACCCCATAGCTAACATACCATTTCTTATGACATGTATTTCCCCTCGATAGTTTTAAAACAAAACTTTGATATAATTGAAAGGAGGGACATGAACTCACAACTTTGCGTTCCGTACGTTGTAATTATCAAAGTTCGGTGTCCGTACACATATGTAACCTACATGTGGTTTAACTTCATTAGACACCTAGGTCTCGTTGGACCTCGTACTAGTTGTTCATCTTGAATTCTTGGTGTGTATATATTTATCACATTAAAACAACTTTTAATGTTATCATAGTGTTGGTAGTTCGTTTGTTGGATTAATATTTTTATGCATATATTTCTCAAATATATATTTATTGTTATTCTTAGATCGTGCATGAACGGGCCTCGCCCTTCACATGTCCTCGTGCCTTGCACCGTGTCATTGGGCCTAGCCCATGTCACTAGGCCTAGCCCATGTAATTTATGTCATTGGGCCTAGCCCATGTCTTTAGGTGCCTAGCCCATGTAATTTATGTCATTCGGCCTAACCCATGTCTTTATGTGATTGGGCCTAGCCCATGTAATATATGTCATCCCATGTCTTTAGGTGATTGGGCCTAGCCAATGTAATTTATGTCATTGGGCCTAGCCCATGTCTTTATGTGATTGGGCCTAGCCCATGTAATTTATGTCATTGGGCCTAATCACCATGTAATTTATGTCATCAGGCCCAATCACCTAAAGACATGTCATTGTGTAGTTGGGCCTTGCACATGTCTTTTATATAATGGGCCTAGCCCAATTTATTTTCAAGAGTCCAAATTTTTATAAGTCTTACACTTATAAATTTTTACTAAGTATTGTCTTTTAAGTATATTCATATACTTTTATAAAACCGCTTAGTAATTCTTATATATTTTAACTTTCCGAATTTTGATATCGTTAATATACGTATACGTTAGGTGTCTAAAATATATTATTTTAGACATGACGTCGTTGCCGTTTAATATATACTTTCTCGCGTCGAAAATCGCCCAATGTCGTAGTAACTCTTCATGTTGGCGATTTGTTTGTTGGTCGACGACGCGACGGTGTATCATGTACATTCGCCCATCGTCCGCAATACTCCGTTCGTCCGATCATGGTTTCGACCTATTGTAAAGTTGTATGTGCTTTATGTTATCTACACCTGGTAATCCTTCAAGTGTTTAAAGTATTTGTATAAGTTGAGTATTTTGTGGTATATACCCTAAACTTCTAGATGCATACACATACATACACATGTATTTACACATAACTTTTGGTGACAAAATATGCATATATATGTTTTTATTCCCACAAGTATATACATATATATACACATATATATATATATATGTAATAGATACTTTATTTTTAACTTGTAAAATATATGTATATATATACACATACACTTCTTAAACTCTTAGATGGTTAGGGTTTAGCCTTGTCATTAAAACCTCCTTAATGACGGTTTAGGTTACTAATCGTGTTTAGTCCCGTTAATCACCCCGTTAATCATACTTTAATCGCGATTAGATTTTTAGAAAATTTCGCCATAGTTTCCTCTAAACTATGGCGTTTTCCATGTTTTAAAAACGTATTTAAACCATGTTTAAACCAATAATCAAGATCAATTATCAACTCAAGATTACCTACCACTTTGTTTACAACTTATGCACCTCATTTTCCATGATCTTTGTAAATATATTCTTACTACTTTTCTTAAAAACAATGAGATTTTTATATATTTATTAGAACCTTTAAGTCACCATTTTTAGTTACACCTTCAAATCATTATTTCCACTTTAATCTCCTTTATTTATTACACTTTTTTTAAGATGATTATAACTTAAATCATGGAGTTTACTTCTCATAAAGATCACACATGTGTAATAAATCATTTTTAAGTTGTAGTAATCTTCATGGCTCATGAGGTTGATGATCTTGCTTAGATTTAAACATCATCATGTTTAAATCATCATTTATATTGTTATACATACAAGATCATCTACTTTAAACACCTTGCTTTATCATAATCAACATAATCATGCTAACTAGTTAACACTAAATCACATAATAAACACATAATAAGCTTTGTTTAGTGTTATTATTAAGGTGAGGTTTAGGGTTTTTAAGTTGTATTTTCTTTACTTTTAAGATGATCAACTTGTACTTTCTTAAACTAGACATTATAAGAAGCTTAAATATGAAGAAAGTTTATCTACAAAGTTGCACAAGATTAGTGAATATTTAGAAAGAATATGAAGCTCCAAGAAAGCCTTAATGATCCTCCATCCTTGCAAGCACTTTGGATGATCTTGTATTGGCCTAACTAAGCTTGATTTTGGTGATACAAAGTTTAAGAAAAGGATGATGATGATGATGATGGTGTTGAGCCGTGGGATGAGGGAGGAGTTGGGAGAGTTTCTTATGTTTTTTTTTTGTAAAATGATATAAAGAAACATGATGATGATTTATATAAATCATCAAGTCAAAATCATATCCTTCCACCATACTTAGATCTTTTATTTTTCAACATAAATCAAGTGGTGGGGGGCCCACTTGAAATCACCTACATGAAAGGGGGGGTTAAGTGTAAATACTATTTATAACATGTGTTGAAAAATAGATATTTAGGTGTTTAGGTTAAGTAGGATGATTAGGGGTTGATCTTGTATCATTAGCAAGTAATTAGGGTTAGGGTGTTAATAATTAGGGTTTAGGGTCTTAATCAATGTTAATTAGTCCTCTTGACTAATTGGTATCAGTTTCCGGATAACAAAAACGTCACTAGTTCACTCATCGGTACGATATCGGCTAATATGCAAATTTTATTATTTCGTACAGGGAGCTTTGGTTTTCGACCACCATATATGCCATGGTGTTTATTTGGAGCACTTCTGACATAGAAATATGATTAACTAGTTCACTAGTTGAGTATATGTTGAGTTTGGATGGCCGAAATGCTTCCCGTTGAATTATTCGCTCAATATCGGCACTTATATACTTTGCCATCGAACATTCCCGGGAGTTGTGTTTCCGTGACCTCAAGATAGTTGAAGGGATTTTGGATCCCAAATGAAGCTTAACTAGCTATCTAGATTAATGTATGAGGCTATCTGCCATTGAAATCTTTGTCGGCTCGACAATCGGTCGCTTTCCGGTCAAGATGTGCACCGCTTGTCGTACGACCGGAAACGATGTCTTTTATGTATTTCTGATATTCTCATATTTTTATCATTGTTCTGTTATAATTCTGGAATCAGAAAAATACCAAATTAGTGGTGCAGACGAACTGAAATTGTCACCTTTTTATTCAAAACGGATAATTTTGTAATTTAGGCGTTGTACCGGAAAGTTATGTATAATTGCAAGATGTGTTCCCACATTAGTGTTTTCATGTATATATGGACTCATTTATGACATTAACATGCCATTTTCATTGTTCTATTTCGATTTAGCGGTTTTGCTGATATGAATAGTGCAACCGCGAATAGTGCGCCCAACACTTTCTACCAACACTTTTAGGGCATAGTTTGATTTGTTTTGCGTCGTAACGAAAACCAATATATGTTATGGCATGATTCACTTGTCCTATGCTTATTATATGATGTACGACTCAGTTACGTACTCAATTACGATATAATGCACGAGATTATGTACTAAAAGTAGTGATTAGATTGTACGAAAATACTGGTTATTTGCCATTTGTCACTGTGAAACCGGTGAAAACTATGAAATTTGCTTTTGGTAACTTGTAAAAGTCGGAATGATATATTTATATCAGTATGACATCGTTGTTGATTTATTTTTGGTTACACAATTTGGTTGCAATGATTACCTCATAATCACACGTTTGCGCTTCCGCTACAACCAGGGTGTGACATGCGTGTATGAGAAGTGCGTGAAATCTGAAACCCTAACACCCTACTCTCTCTCCCTCTTGACGTCTACTGCAGGAGAACCCACCCCACTGTCGCAACCTAGCTCTCTCTCGGTGCACTCTCCCTCTCTCGCTACTCTCTTTCTCTCTCGCTAGCTCTTTCTCTCCCATATCTTCCAGGTAAGTTTTTGTTGGGTTTGCTTTGATGTTCTTGCATTACATGGCTGCGTTTCTGTGATTGTTGTTACGTATGATGATGTGACGATATGATGATTATATGAGTTGCTTGAATTATGTGTTGATTAGATTAGTTTTGTATACAGTTAGTTGCTAGGGTTTAGGTGGGATGAATCTTGAATGATTTTTGAATTAAAACTTGCTTTTTTAGTGGGGTAGATGGCGTATAATGATCCTAATCTACTGTAAATGAACGTTACGGGTCGTTGGGTGCATTAGTTATTCGGTTGGGGAAGTTGGGTAATGAAAACAGAATCTGTCCGACAGTTATAGCCGACTTTAATCGGCTAGAACCGGGTCATAATGTAACAAAAATTGGATTTTCTGGAGTCTAAGACATGGTATTTCAAAATACGCTTCTAATGGCGCCAAAGTCATAATTTTTAGAGGTTGTTTGCTCTTCTTAATGAATTAATTCTTTTTAGTAGTCAAAGCTGGATTTTTCTATAGATTTTACGTGTTATGTTTTAAGTCATAACTAGGGGAATATTTAGAGTTAGACCATGAAATTTATATTGTAGATGGCCTTAGGTGGCTACGCGAACCTCCAACTAGACTTACGTCAATCGGATAACCGAATATTTTTAAATGAACTTTTCCGTGAGCTGCAGTCAGAAAGTGATGAATCTGATTGCTTTTAGTAAATGATTTTTTTTTAAATTTTTAGTAAAGAGTTAGACTCTAAAAATTTAACACAAGATTAACCCCCCGAGGAGCACGTCACATAAAAAAATTGTAATTTTTATAACATCGTAAGTATGGTAAACGAGCTTCCTAAAACAACCTATTTTCAGTGAATATTGTGATGTAAGATTATAAGTTATAAATTGTCGAACTTGCTTCGTTTACTGTCCGAACATGCTTAATGATTGTATAACTTTTGTATTGCACGTCATAGGTTATATTGTGAACATGTGCTTGAAAACTACTCGGTAATATGTTGTGACAACTTGTACGCATGTTATTTGCTAGATACGTGTAGGATTTGCGTGAATTACATAAACGACACCTAATATTCTTTGTAACCTTAGTAGGACGTGGTTGACCATCCTAGCTCGCATAATTTAAACTCCCGTGCTAATCTAAGGTGAGTTCATACAATTATTAAAAGCATGCATTCCCGGGTTTGGGAACCACATTATCCCTGAATTAGGGCCCACTTCATATTCCTGGATTGGAATACCTCTAATTATATATCGTAGTTTACTTTTCATGTCTATAGCATACTAAACGAAACTCTATCTAAAAGTCCTTACACATTATACCGATTAGTTGTCGAGTTTGGCAAACGGGGTATTAGTTGATAGCGCTATTAGGTTTGACAAACCTCACACCGTGCTGGGAGTCGGGCATGAACTATTGGCCTTGACTTCTTATCAATGATGATAGACATTGATATGGGGTATAACAACTTACTACAGTCAAGTTTTCGGTATCACACAGCTTAGTAGCTTAACCATGGGTTAGCTACCCATGACATGTTTTATAAATAAATATATTTAAATGAACTTACTTTTACAGTTAAACTGAAAGTGTGAACTTGCCAACCTTTATTGGTACACTTGTGCATGCTTTGTAGGTCCTTAGGTACTGGTCGAGAGCTTGCTGCGTTGGAGTATCGTGGTTGGGATAAACTATTTGTTTTGGTTTTATTAAACAACTACGGATTTTAACTATTGTCTGGATTTTTTAAACTGTTTGCTTCCGCTGTTGATTTGATCTTTGTTTAAGACTATTAAAACTTAATACTAATCAAGTTGATTGTGATGAATTTTATTTACTTTAATAATTGTTCAACATGATTAGTGGCTTGATCCTGGTCAGTCGCACGCCTCGCGGTAAAACTCCGCATGTGGATTTTGAGGGTGTGACAACTACCAAATGAAATCTATGTTAGCCTATTACATTGTAACAATGCTAAAGACTTGTGGGATGCATTGAAGGAACAGTTTGGCGGGACAGAAGATGTAATCAAGAACACTCGAGAAATTCTTAACCAACAATATGAGACTTTCACACATGTTAAGGGAGAAACCCTTACTCAACAGTTTGAAAGATTTTCCTGTCTAATAAGTGAACTTAAGTTGGTAAATAAAAAAATTTCAAAATCAACCTTAAGTAACAGATTTCTAAGATCACAACCTAAAAGGTGGAATACAATAGCAATTGTGATGAGATAAACTCTTGATTTTAAGGATATGTCACACCCCGGATTTCCAACCCAAATCCATACGCCGGTGGGCCCGGGTGAGGAGTATCGTGACGTTAGTTGATAATCATCATAGTCAGTTAAACACGGCACAGCGGAAGTCTTGGAGTAAATTTACTATTACAAACCAAATGTTTGAAAATACAAAATAATATACAGGCTCGTAATAGAAGATCCACAGGCGGATCGTAAATTGTACGTGGAAAGAATATAAAACAGACTTTGGGCGGATCTAGGATTTACAAGATCCTCTATCACTACTGAGCACCTCCGCCCTACTTTCATATTGTACCTGCAGTTTAGTCTTTTGAAAGTACGTCAGCTTTTGCTTGTAAATACACCCAACTTACTCATTTTGAAAACATTTCAAAAATATTTTAAGTGCATATCAGCACAAAATCTTTTTATAACTTGGGTTAATTGACCGTCCAACCTTTTTAACAGATTTACATGTTTGTCCATACATACAGGGCCTGCTATGGAGACCGAGACATGATTAACGTACCACCACTTTAGACTCACGAAGGAGTCAATTCCTCCCAACCTTGTGGGAATGCGTAATTGAGTGTCTATCGGGTATATGCGTACACCCGCACTAAGTTCGTGGCCATTTCTATTGTAATGATCTGAGGATATCCAGGACACGGTAGTTAACCCCCGATGTTTAAGTTATCAAAGAAAACTGACAAAAACAGAATATGCGGATTTACTAGCCGCACCCGGCATTTGATTGATCCCATTTCCGACCAAGCGGTAATAATTTACCGTAACCCAAGCCGTATAGGGGATATAAGTCGAGAGTATTTACCTGAGCTAGTCTTCTTTTAATTTTTAATAACTCAGCCATACATAAAAGGACTAAGTGAGATAGAATTTACCGGCAAGTCTCTAGTCTGGATTATGGCATAAACTAACCAATTAAATACTAACGTTCTTATTTAAGTCATTGGCTTAGACCGACTAGCGTACTTGATCAAAACGTATGATGCTAGATTAAACGTTGATTGGATAGAATGTAGTTTAATCCCAACAAGTACCTTGACTTGGATAATATGGATAAACTATAAACATTCTGGATTTTGAGACTTAAATGACAAGGTTAAACCCGTTTCGGTTAATTCCCGTAAAATAGTTACGTATAATCAACCGTACGCTTATAAGCGATAATGGGTAACCAGATAAGTCATGGACAAGTTCTATATGCCATTATATTTTAAATAAGTTAAGATATCAGTAGGATATTAACTTGTATGCCCGTTTAAGGTTTTAAAACGAAATTATGCCTTATAAGGGCATTTCGGTAATTATATACCGTATAAAAGGAACTTGAATATATTTTAAGTTTATAATCATAAGTACTCTGCAAAAAAAATAATTATGATATAATATCAGTAGGATGTCAATTATATGTGTAAATTATATTTTGTGACCAAACTATGCACCGAAGGGGCATTTTGGTCATTTTACACAAAGTATAAAAATTATTTGGGGTTCTGAGTTTATAACATGTACCTACTGTGAATATGTTTAAAATTAGTTTTAAAATCAGTCGGTAACAAGTCTTAGTCAATTAATATGATGTGAAACCATACTATGCGCCTAAACGGCACTTATGTCGTAAAATGACGTCTTTATGCGATTTTCACGAAAACTGATGTTAAGTCAGATTATAATATCTTAGATATGTTATTTAATATAACATATCAGTAGGTAAATGATTTACCCTGAAAGATTTGATTGAAACTATTTTATGAGCCAAAAGGGCTAAAATCACCATTTATCGACATAGTTGATGGACTTGCTTGAAAACTCACTTTATAACTTGGTTTAACATCCCAAATAATCCTACTTATAATATTACATCAGTAGAGGACTTCTCGCGTCCCGCAAGAGACCCAGGCCTGGTCTCTCGCGGCCCGCGACCGCCCCTTGGCTAGTTTCAAAGTTTGATACTTTAGCCCCTTAACTTTAAAAAGCTTTTAAAAACCTTTTGAAACACAATTTTGGCACTTTTAGCCCTCCGTAGTCAATACTTGGCATACCCGGGATTATGCCCGGACATTGTCGAGCTCTCGGTTCGTTAAAAGGTCATTCAGAGGTATAAATTAACATGTTGACACTTTTAATCCCTCCATCATCCAACTTCCACATATTTACAAAATTGAACCCTCTCGTCCAACAAATGGCACGTTTGAGAGTTAGGACTTCACAAAGGATCACTCAGAGGCTTATTATAAGCATGTTGACTCTGATGTTACTCAGAAGCTAGGCATGTTGACATATTAGTCACTCAGAGGCTAATGATTTAAGCATGTTGACATATCAGTCACTCAGAGGCTTGTTATTTATGCATTTTGACATCGGACCGTCACTCAGAGGCTCAGTTGGAGCATGTTGACACCTTTAGTCCTTATTGGTCTTTAATAGACTATATTTAAAATACAACACGCGTCACTATACTATTGGACACGATTTTTTTACAGGGTGTTACATCCTCACCCCCTTAAAAGAAATCTCGACCTCGAGATTTTATTCAAAAAGATGGGGGTATTTTTGTCGCATAGTGGACTCAACCTCCCATGTATACTCGGGACCTCTAAAATCGTCCCACTTAACCTTTAATATAGGTATCATTTTTCTTTGGAGCTTCTTAACCTGTCGATCCTCGATCAAAATTGGTTTCTCAACGAACCTCAGGTTTTCCTCAATTTGCATATCCTTGTGCGACATTGCTAGCGACTCATCAGCTAGACATTTCTTAAGGTTGGATATGTGGAATACATTTTGGATTCCACTAAGCTCCTCTGGCAATTTGAGCTTATAAGCTACAGTGCCGGCACATTCGATTATCTCAAATGGTCCAATATATCTTGGACTCAACTTGCCCTTCTTTCCAAAACGCATCACACCCTTTCAGGGTGATACTTTTAACATGACTTTGTCCCCTACTTGGAACTTTAGAGGTTTACGCCTCTTGTCAGCATAACTCTTCTGCCTATCCCTGGCAGCTTTGAGACGATCTAGGATTTGCACAATCTTTTCCGTGGTCTCCAGGACAATCTCTGGTCCTGATAGTTGGGCTTCCCCAACTTCTGCCCAACACACCGCCGTTCTACATTTTCTCCCATACAAGGCCTCAAAAGGAGCAGCCTTGATGCTCGTATGATAACTGTTATTGTAGGAGAATTCTATTAGGGGTAAGTGGTCATCCCAACTTCCACCTAAATCAATCACACATGCTCTAAGCATGTCTTCCAGTGTCTGAATAGTACGCTCACTTTGACCATCAATCTGCGGATGGTAAGCCGTACTAAAGTTTGATCGTGTGCCTAAAGATTGTTGGAAACTTTTCCAAAAGTGAAATGTGTATCTAGTATCCCTATCAGATACAATAGATACCGGCACACCGTGGAGGGACACAATCTTGTCCACATACAACTTAGTCAATTTATCTGAATTATATGTTTCCTTTATTGGCAAGAAGTGTGCTGACTTGGTCAGCCTATCCACTATGACCCAAATAGTGTCATTACCACTTTTGGTTTTTGGTAACTTGGTAATCAAATCCATAGTTACCATTTCCCATTTCCATGTGGGAATTTGTAATTATAGTAGAAGTCCTGACGGCTTCTGATGTTCGGCTTTAACCTGCGAACACGTCAGACACTTAGCTACATAAGTGGCTATGGATTTCTTCAAACCCATCCACCAATAATTCTTCTTTAGATCTTGGTACTCATCTTGTCACCTCCCGGGTGAACTGAGTATCTCAAACTATGCGCTTCTTGGAGGATTAGATCCCTAAGTCCTCCAAAAGACTGGAACCTAGATCCTATCATTAAATCGAAGGATTCCATCTTTTCCGGGCGCTAACTGATTAACAGTTCCGCCTAATCCCTCATTAGGGATATTAGCCTCTAATAGAGCTTGCTTCTGCGCATCTAGTAGCTTCTCACTTAAGCTATTTCTGAGCTCAATGCTCTTAGCGTTAATCCTTATAGGTTTAACTCGTTCTTTGCGACTTAAGGCATCAGCAACTACATTTGCTTTGCCTGGATGGTAGCGAATCTCGCAATCATAGTCATTAAGTGTTTCCATCCGTCGGCGTTGTCACATGTTCAATTCTTTCTGATTGAATAGATGCTGGAGACTTTTATGATCAGTGTATATAATACACTTTGTGCCATACAAGTAATGTCTCCATAGTTTTAGTGCAAATACAACGGCACCCAATTCAAAATCGTGGGTGGTGTAATTTCCTTTGTGCACCGTTAACTGTCGTGATGCATAGGCAATCACTTTGCCTTTTTGCATTAGCACACAGCCCATGCCAGTGTGCGATGCATCACTGTAGACTACAAAATCTTCAACACCCTCCGGTAGGGATAACACAGGAGCATTGCTCAACTTGCGTTTAAGGATCTCAAAAGGTTCTTGTTATTTGGACCCCAATTATACTTAACATTCTTACGGGTCAGGGTAGTTAAAGGAGTGGCTATTCTTGAAAAGTTCTCAGTAAACCTCATCTAGTAACCAGCCAATCCTAGAAAACTACGAATCTCCGATGGGTTTTTGGGCACTTCCCAATTCATTATGGCCTTGATTTTGGCGGGATCCACTTGGATACCACGCTCACTTACCATGTGTCCAAGAAATTGGAGCTCTCTAAGCCAAAACTCACACTTAGAGAATTTAGCATAAAGTTTTTCTTGCCTTAGTATTTCTAAGATGCACCAAAGATGTTTCTCGTGATCAGCTTGATTACGAGAATAAATAAGTAGGTCGTCTATGAAGACAATGACAAACTTATCCAAATATGGTTTGCAGACTCTATTCATGAGATCCATGAATGCTGCCGCTGCATTTGTGAGCCCAAAAGACATCACTAGGAATTCAAAGTGCCCATATCGGGTCCTGAAGGCAGTTTTAGGAACATCTTCACTTCTAACCTTCAGCTGGTGATATCAAGATCTCAGATCAATCTTAGAGAAGTAACTAGCCCCTTGAAGTTGGTCGAATAAATCATCGATCCTGGGCAGAGGATATCTATTCTTGATTGTTAACTTGTTAAGCTCTCGGTAGTTAATGCACATCCGCATTGAACCGTCTTTCTTTTTAATGAAAAGGATAGGAGCTCCCCAAGGTGAGGAACTAGGCTGTATAAAGCCTTTCTCCAAGAGTTCGTCTAACTGCGTCCTCAATTCTTTCATCTCTGTTGGTGCTAGCCTATATGGAGCTCTAGCTACGGGTACTGACCCTGGCAGGATATCAATCTTGAACTCGACTTGTCTGTCTGGAGTTAGGCTTGGTAATTCTTCTGGAAATACATCGGGATATTCTGAGATGACTGGTAGGTCCTCCATGTTTGGCTTAGGCTCATTTATGGTAACTTGTGCCATGTAAATGACACATCCTCTTCTCAAACACTTAGATGCCTTAAATAACGACACCTTGTCTGGCAATCCATAGTGTGAGTCTCCAGGGATGGTGATTGTTTCACTCCATGGGGTTTTAATCTCAATGAGTTTCTTATCGCAGGCAATGCAGGCTTGGTTATGAAATAACCAATCCATTCCTAAAACTACATCGAACCCTGTCAATTTCATTGGCATCAAAGAGACAGGGATGGAATGATTCTTAATGGATATAGAACAGCCATCAAGAATGGAAGATGCTGATTCTAAACTTCCATCGGCAAGTTCTATCTCATAAGTTTTATCTAGAGTTCTTATGGGTAAGTTTAATAGTTTACTAAACTTATGGTCAACAAAAGATCTATCTGCACCTGAATCGAAAAGAACTCTAGCATAAATATTGTTAATGGGGAATGTACCTGTTATGACGTTGTTGTCATTAATGGTCTCCCTGTCATTCATTTGAAAGGCACGAGCGTTTCCCTTCTTGGCCTCTCTAGGCTTTGCATCATTACTTTTGGGTTTCTTGGGGCAATTTACGTTATATGCCCTTTTTCATTGCGGTTGTAGCAAACTGCATCCTTAAGATCCTTGCAATCTAAGGTCTTATGCCCTTTTCTCTTGCAGATACCACAGGTTTGGTTTGTGGATTTATACTACACTGTCCCCAATGACTATATTTACGGTTCTTGCACAGAGGTTTGTCATTAGACGCGTGCTGGTTCTACTTGAACCCAAAATTTCCTTTCTTTTTAAATCTTTGGGAGTTATTATCCTCCCGTTTCCTCTTTCCATCAGTTTCAGTCCTAACTGACCTCTGTCTTACCAAATCAAGGGTGAGAGAAAGCGATAGGTCTACAACGGACCTATAGGTATTAGGCTGTGCAGCCTTTACCATGCCCTTAATCTCGGGTGCCAACCCATTTATAAAACGCGCAATGCGTTTGGATTCGGGGGTGATTAAATAGGAAACCAACCTAGATATGGAGTTATAGTCATAAACGTACTTTCGACGATCTAAGTTTTTCATTGAAAGAGACAAAAAGTCTGTCTCTAATTTCTCCACCTCATGGGGTGCGCAGTAAGTTTCCTTAACAAGGTCCACAAATTTGGACCATCCTAAATTATATAGGTGTACCTTACCTATAGACTGGATCATGGCCTTCCACCATATTAGGGCATCACCCTTGAAGGATTGTGACACGTACTTGACCACATCCTTATCAGTACAGTTGCTGATATCTACTATCGTTTCCATCTCGTCTAACCACTTTAGGGCTTCTACAGCTCCTTTCTCCCCATTAAAGTCTCGGGGCTTACAGGAGAAATATTATAGGTACATCCGTCTCTAACAGAACGGGACTTATCAGTGAAATCTGTTTTCGTTGGTTCACTCTTTGCATTAGAAGAGTGAACAGAGCTCTCCTTACGAGCTGAAGATGGGGTAACCGATAATGGCCTAGAGCCAGTAGCACTTGACTCTCTAAGCTTTTCTATGGCCTTTCCCATGGCCTTTTCAATAGCCGCATCAATGCGAGCTTGAAAATTATCATCATCAATATTTTTGATTTCAGCTTTATTAGACTCAATATTCCTGTGACTACTTTGTGCTTCATTTGAGTTAGCCATCTTTAAGTCTTGGTTTCTATATACCAATAAAACTTCATTTAGCTATATCAACCATATCGGCTTTCAACATTGGATATAACAATCCATTGTCTATACTAGTATGAGTAACATCACAACTCTTAGGCTTAACATAGCTATATTTGGCCTAGGTCTTAATAGGACCATCATAGGCAAATTATAATTTGGTCGTAGTCCATATATTATTGGACAGTGGATCGAAATGTCACAACTATCATTGTCATAATTGACAATTATATAGCTCATAGGCTTGTCCCTAATGGACATAATAATTGGGCACATTGGCCTACATCATAACAGATGTATATGGCATATCAGTCTGTCCCATTGGACATAAATTGGGCACCTTGGCCTACATCATAACAGATGTATATGGCATATCAGCCTGTCCCATTGGACATAAATTGGGCACATTGGCCTACATCATAACAGATGTATATGGCATATCAGCCTATTGGACATAAATTGGGCACATTGGCCTACATCATAACATATGTATATGGCATATCAGCCTGTCCCATTGGACATAAATTGGGCACCTTGGCCTACATCATAACAGATGTATATGGCATATCAGCCTGTCCCATTGGACATAAATTGGGCACATTGGCCTACATCATAACAGATGTATATGGCATATCAGCCTGTCCCATTGATGGCTAGTGTGGTTCCTCAAGTCACACTACCAAGAGTATGAACATTTCTTAATGTTAACATAAGAGTACCTTAATTATTGATTAATGGTCCCGGTCATCTTCGAACTTAATGACCTTGGAGGTTTGGACCTAGTCCTTTACCTCTGGATAGAAGGATAACTTCCCTCAACTATCTTGATAGAAGACCCCTTCGTACTTAACTATCATTTCTTAGCCAATATGTGGTCTACGCCACTTAGCATAATCAAATCTGTTAAGGTCTTTTGGAATTATATAGCAGAACATAAATTTTGAGTAAAATCGAGATGCCTGTTTTCAAGAGAATGAATACTTATATATAATTTCAAAATACTTCATTAAATTCCAAATTAGAAATTACAATACTAGAAACATTGAAATAAATTGTCCATGCAAGGACTTAAAGGAAATAAAAATGTCCACGCAGGGACTAAAGAAACAACAATGTCCTCGCAGGGACTACATAGTATTAGAATGGACTTCACTCGTCCTTCTTTCCCTTGACCAACTTGGAGAGTTTCTTGAAGAACTTATTCGTCTTCTTCTCTATTTTCTCCGCCTGTTGCTGCATTTCTTTCATCCTTTCTAAGGCCCATTAATGGCCTCGAGTGGAGGCGGAGGTTGTGGTTGTGGCATAACTAGATACTGGTACTCATAAGTTGGATATCCAGTTGGTGGATAAGCAGGTGGGAAAGGAGACGGGTAAAGTGCATTGTGCATAACTGCTTGCATATAGGGGTGTTACGCCCATGCTTGATAGTCTACTGGTGTAGACGGGTTAAAAGGATCATATCCAGACGTGTCTGGATATGTGGGGATTGGGTTAGTATAACCCGATAGTGGTGGTTGAACAGCAGGTGTTGGTGTTGGTTCCACTATAGGTGAAACATTAGAGGGTCCACCCATTTGTCGGTTGTGACATCCCGGTTTTTCGGATAACTTAAACGCACTACTTCACAGTTATTAATTCGGAGACTTGAATTTGCACGCTCGAAATAGTTACGATAATTTAGTGAACTTGTCAAATTAATTACGTGCTATGTGTATAAACGTTTGTGAGTTGGTGAATTATTATGTGATATCCGATTTCGTGTTTTATGTTAGTTATAAAGTATAGACGTAGTAAATAAATAAATGAATCGAATCGAGCCGCGACACGAGCCAACTTCACTTCCTTGCGACTCAAGTAGTCTAAACTTGAGGACCAAGTGCTAGACCCAAACCAACCCACCCAAACCCTCTCGGCCGCGTGCACCCCAAACCGCAACCCTTCCCTTTTTCCTTTCACCCTTCTTGCGCTATATATACACATACATGCATGAACCCTTCTTCACAAAACAAAACACAAAAACCCTAGTTGAGAAATCAGCCGACGGCAGCCCTCTACTTGTTCCCTCGATCGCCAATTCAGCCTTGATACACCCCATCTCGATCGCAAACAGCTTGGCTTCATCTCTCGGTCGCGAACAAGCCTCCTTTCTCGGTCGCGATCTTCTTCATCATATCCGAATCGGCTCTTGTCCAAGTCTCGGCTCATTGATCTTGTTATTAAAGGTTAGGATTATCATTGTTTGCAAGATTACATTCGGATTTATATGTTTGAATGTAGTGTTATGTTACCCGATTAGTTTATGATGTTTGCAAGTTTGATGTTGTTCGAAATCTGGAAACATAGGCTGTGTTTTGTTGATAAAAAACTCTAGGTTATGATTAGGGTTTGCATGGGTATGATATATATGATGATATATGATTTGTAATTCAGTTCTTGATCGCCTATGTTCATTGTATCGAGGGTTTAAGCTAGTTAGTTGTGATAAAGTGCTGAATCAGATTTCTGAATGGTGGTTACAGCCAACTTCAACTGGCTGTAACTCGGTCATTATTTGTCGAAAAACGGATTTTCTGAAGTCTAGAACGTAGAGTTTTGAAAAAAGATTCTAATGGCGCTGGATTCACATTTTTCTGAAGTCGTTTGATATTTTTAAGTGGCCAATTGAGTTCAGTAACTAAAGCTGTAAAAATCCTGAAATTTTGTTAGATGTTTATCGAATTGGATTTAATAATCTGTAGGGAGTCGAATCATGAAATTTGTACAGCAACTAGATATGGAAATTTCCGGGCAACTTCCATTGGAATTTTGTTAATTGGACGAACAGTGATTTTTAAATAAATTCTTCCGTGGACTGCAGTCAGAAAGCGACGAATCTGACTGCAGCCTAGTATGTTAATATTTACGAATAATTGGTAAAGTGCTAGGACTTGAAAAATTTATATAAAATTCTACAGTATAGTTGTCACCTTCTGTAAAATAATTGGAATTTTTGGAATGTTGGAACTATTTTATAAAAATCCTTGAAAACAGCCTAATTATGAGTATATGAGCTGAAACTTGATAATTTGTGAATGTATGTACCAAAGTGTTGTATGAATTGGTTTTGTGTACATGATAAATTGTTTTGATCACTATGTTCATATGAGGATACTTGCATGCATGTTTGAGTGATAGGAATTGTGATTATGTGTACTGCTTTGTGCGTTAATTATGTGTAGAATTTGTATTGGTGTGTTCACACACTGACTTGAAATCAATTGGTTTATTAGGACGCAATTAGCGGTCCCATCATTTGCAACTTCTGTGTTACACTAACCGAGCAACTAAAGGTGAGTTCACGGCCCCTAATTTTATCCGGTTTTAAACAATAGGGGGAGAAACATGTATACACTCTTCAACTCAATCTCTTTACGTTATACGAAATCAACGTCACATAACTATTCGGTAACTAAGTTAATGTTAATGTAACGTTATGGTCACTAAGCAGCTATATCACATAAGTCCTCGACAATCTCTCGGATCGTTAGTATTAGGTTTAAATAGCGGGGAAATTATAAGTAGTACTACTGGCCCCGACAAGCCCCATCCGAGCTAGTCGCGCTAGCCGACCGGTATGGTCAACGGGTGAATAATTTGGCCTAACTTCGCCATGGTCAGTGATAGGCCTGGCAACACGGAGGCACAACAGTCAGCTTCGATCGCGAACACTTACGTGACATACCTTTAGGCTAGCTACCTATATATATTAACATTGACTTAATTACGAATCAACTATATTATCCCGGGTTAGGGATAATGGAAACAACAACTATATTATCCCGGGTTAGGGATAATGGAAACAACAACTATATTATCCCGGGTTAGGGATAATGGAAACAACAACTTTATTATTCCGGGTTTGGAATAATGGAACATCATTATTATTCCGGGTAAGGAATAATGGAACCGTCAGTATTATTCCGGGTTGGGAATAATGGAACCAAATCGTTATCCCGGATAAGGGATAACGGGGAAAACAAACTTGTAACCGAACAAATGAACTTTTGAAAACCTGTGAACTCACTCATCTTTAATGTTGACACTTGTTTCTTTACATGTTTCTCAGGACGCTAGGAGCTCTAGGTGCACTCACTTGCATTGATCAAGACACCTTTTATCGAGTCTCATTTACAAACACTGTTTTGGGTTTTTCATTTGTTTTGGCGTTTGTGTTGGCGCCCATTTCTCTATCTATTTTTATGCTTCCGCTCAACCATAAAAACTAATGCTTCCGCTAAACATTGAAACTAACTAATGCAATATAAAATCTACAATGAATGGTTAAACAAATGATTTTGGAAAACGTATTATCAAATCATATAGAGTCGTTCGACGTACTAGTGTCTCAGATTCTGGTTTGTTCACACGCCTCGCGGTAAAACTGCGCAAGTGGAAATTGAGGGTGTGACAGATTGGTATCAGAGCCTCTAGCTATAGAGAACCAGGTTTGCATTAGAAGTAGACCTAAACTATAGCTGATTACACGACACTAGACTTAGTTTGGCACCGAACTGTTATATCTTGTTATGTGATGTACCACAACTATGTTATGTGAAATATGAATGCATAATTGAAACGAATGCAACTCGTAACTAACTACACAACCTAAAGGCAATGTCATCATCATCCGACAAACTTACGCAACCAAGGGCGCCAGGAAAGGCACCTATGGTGGAACCCTTACCATCTTATGGCGTGGAGACACGCTCAGCTGCTAGGAAAAGACTCGCTCTAGGGGAGGAGTCGTCCTCACGCCCGACCATCGCTGTGACGGTCGAACCGATTAACTCGTTAGAAGTAGGGAACGACCTACTTAGAGATATGGTAAGACCGCAACAAGAACAACTAGAAAGAATGCATGAAACCATCCTAGCACAGGGATGGATGATACGACAATTGACAGGTAAGACTGGATCGCTCGAGGAAGAGCAACATGAGAGCAAGATAGCTCGTAACACTTCGGCCAGAGATCTTCGTGCTGAGCAGCTAAGGGCTGACTGGCTCGAAGACAGGGTTCTTGAGTCTAGCTAGAGAATCCAAGAACTAGAACAGAATCAGGCACCTGTACCAGTACCCGCACCAGCACCGGCCCCTCCAATGCCGGTAGAGGACCCAGAGGAGGATCCAGAGGAGGATCCGGAGAAAGACCCGGCTGTAGAAGCTGGAAACGCCGCGGGGGATGACGGCAACGATAGCAACTTGGGAGATGGAGACGTAGAAGACTAACTCGTCTCGCCAATCCCGCTTTGTTTTCTTTAGTTTATCTGAAATGGCAACTGGACGTCGCGGAAACCTCAACATGTCACCGAAGAATTGGCCGCAATGATCCAAGAACACGTGAATGCTGCTCTGGCAGTTTTCCAAAACCAACCAGCAGCAGGAGGGGGGGGGGTCTTAACCCCTACAAGATGTTCCTCGACGCAAAGCCAAGTAAATTCACGGGGGCAGAAGGACCCATAGGATTGGTGCGCTGGATCGAAAAATCTGAATCAGCATTTGAAATGTGCAACTGTCTGGAGGCCAACAAGGTCAAGTATGCAGCCTCAACACTGGAAGATGAGGCACTAACTTGGTGGAATGCACAAGTCCAAATGCGTGGACTTATTGCTGCAAATGCAATGGCCTGGGCCGAGTTTAAGGCCCTAATCAAAGAAGAGTACTGTCCGCGAGACAGAGTTCAACAGTTGGAGCAAACATTATGGAACCACAAGATGGTGGGATCTGAAATCGAAGCATACACAGCGAAACATCACGACTTGGTATTTCTGTGTCCCGATCTGGCCAACACTGTGGAGAAACGACTCGAGTTTTACCTTGGGGGTCTGGTTCCGGAGATTCAGGGTATGGTAATGGCTAGTAACCCTTCAACTGAACATCAAGCTATCAGGTTGGCGCACAAACTCACCGATAAGGCGGTGGAACAAAAGAAGTTGCCAGCTCGGGGTACAACTGAAGTTGCCCCTGATAATAAAAGAAAGTTTGAAGACTCGTCTGTTCGACAGTCTTCGTCATCCCATCAACAACAGGGGAACCAGAAACGGTTCAATCATTACAACAGCCACCGGGGTCATCAAAATCAACCCGCCAACAACAACAACCAGAACGCAAGCGGCTATGTAGGTCGAAAGCCGCAGTGCAATCGCTGTAATCTTCATCATCACGGCCCTTGTGCTGGGAATCGCTGCCAACGATGTGGCAAGGTGGGACATGCGGCAAAGGATTGTCGTGGGGAAATCATGTCCCGACAGAACCAAAATCAACCCCAAGGCCCACAGCAGGGTGTTAACCGGGGATGCTATTAGTGTGGTAGCACTGCCCACTTCAAAAGAGACTGCCCACAGCTGCGTAACAACAACAACAATAGTGGGAACAACCACAACCACAATAACCACAACAACAATAATAACAACAATAATGGAAATGGTGGCACAGGAGGTGCCAAAGGTCGCGCATTTACATTGGGCCGCGGAGAGGCCAGAAACGACTCGAACGTGGTCACCGATAAGTTTCCCCTTAATGAACATTTTGCTACTGTGCTTTTTGATACGGGTGCGGATAGGAGCTTTATATCTGAGTCTTTTAGGAAGAACCTAAATCTCACGCCTAAACCCTTAGAGACCCCTTATATCATAGAACTAGCCGATGGTAAACCTGTAGATGTGACCCATATAGTATCTGGCTGTCAACTCAAACTCGCGGGTCACACTTTTACCATTGATCTGATGACAACTACCCTGGGTAGTTTTGACGTGGTGGTCGGAATGGACTGGCTATCCGACGTCCGAGCTGAAGTTCTCTGCTTCGAAAAATCTATCCGTATTCCGCTCTCTAACGACAAAATCTTGACGGTGCAAGGCGAGAAGGCAGGCGCCGTCACAAACATCATCTCTTACATGCAAGCGCAGAAGTATCTTCGGAGAAGGAACTCCTTCGCTTTACTCGCACTGGTTACCGAACAGCCTAAGGACGAGAAACGTATAGAAGACATCCCTGTCGTCCGGGATTTTTCCGATGTATTCCCAGAGGAATTACCTGGTCTTCCACCCCATCGACAATTGGAGTTTGAAATCGAGTTGGCGAACCATACAACTCCTATCGCCAAGGCTCCATACCGCCTAGCTCCAGCCGAGCTGCAGGAGCTGTCTACCCAACTTCAGGAGCTGTTAGAAAAAGGATTTATCCGACCAAGCGCTTCGCCATGGGGAGCTCCAGTCCTTTTTGTCAAGAAGAAGGACGGGACCTTCCGCATGTGCATCGACTACAGGGAACTCAACAAGGTTACTGTCAAGAACCGATACCCGTTACCTCGCATCGACGATCTCTTCGACCAACTTCAAGGGTCAAGCTACTACTCCAAGATTGATCTACGGTCCGGTTACCATCAGCTACGCGTCAGGGAGGAGGATATCGCTTAGACGACATTTCGTACTCGGTATGGCCATTATGAGTTCTTGGTCATGCCCTTCGGTCTCACCAACGCACCCGCCGTGTTCATGGACCTCATGAACCGTGTGTGTAAACCATACCTCGACAAGTTTGTCATTGTATTCATCGATGACATACTCATCTACTCTAAAAGTGAATAAGAACATGCTGAACATCTACGATTACTGCTAGGATTACTTCAACAGGAGAAACTATATGCCAAGCTTTCGAAGTGTGATTTCTGGATTCGGGAAGTTCAGTTTCTCGGGCATATCGTAAATGAAAAGGGTATCCATGTCGACCCTGCCAAGATTGAAGCTATAAAAAACTGGGAAGCACCCAGGACACCGACGGAGATCCGCCAATTTTTGGGTTTGGCTGGTTACTACAGACGTTTCATCGAGGGATTTTCAAAGATCGCACAACCGCTTACTACCCTCACCCAGAAAGGCATCAAGTATGCATGGGGTGACAAGCAGGAAGCAGCATTTCAATTGCTAAAGTAGAAACTTTGCAGTGCACCCATTCTGTCCTTGCCGGAAGGGACAGATGATTTTGTAGTATATTGTGATGCTTCCATTCAGGGATTGGGATGCGTACTCATGCAACACGACAAGGTCATCGCGTATGCGTCCCGACAACTGAAGGTTCACGAGAAAAACTACACAACACATGACCTGGAATTGGGAGCAGTAGTGTTTGCACTTAAGATTTGGAGACACTACCTATATGGAACGAAGTGCACAATCTTTACAGACCACAAGAGCCTCCAACACATCTTTGATCAGAAGGAGTTGAACATGGACAGCGTCGCTGGGTCGAACTCTTGAACGATTATGAGTGTGCCATTCGGTATCACCCGGGTAAAGCTAACGTGGTAGCTGATGCCCTCAGTAGGAAGGAACACTTGAAACCTCTTCGGGTACGAGCATTACAGCTCACCATTCATTCGGGGTTACCCGAACAGATACGCGACGCGCAGTTAGAAGCAGTTAAGGAGGAAAACATCAAGGCCGAATCGGTGGGAAAAATGGAACGCGATTGGGAAGTAAAGCCCAATGGAGCCCGGTATTTCATGAATCGCATATGGGTACCTCTCTACGGAAACCTCAGAGAGCTAGTCATGGACGAAGCTCATAAATCCCGATACTCTGTCTATCCTGGTTCGGATAAGATGTATCAAGACCTTAAAGCTGCGTATTGGTGGCCCAACATGAAAGCTGATATAGCCACCTACGTGAGTAAGTGTTTGACTTGTGCAAAAGTCAAGGTAGAGTATCAAAACCCATCGGGGCTACTTCAACAACCTGAGATCCCAGTGTGGAAATGGGATCAGATCTCGATGGATTTCATCACTAAACTCCCGCGAACTTTGGGTGGTTGCGATACCATCTGGGTGATTGTGGATCATTTAACTAAGTCTGCACACTTCCTAGCTATTAAAGAAACAGATAAGATGGAGAAGTTGACTCGCATCTACATTAAGGAAGTAGTTTCTCGGCACGGAGTGCCAACGTCCATCATCTCAGACAGAGATGCTCGCTTCACGTCCAACTTTTGGCAGTCACTTAAGAAAGCGTTGGGGACACGCTTAGATATGAGCACAGCTTATCACCCTCAGACTGATGGTCAAAGCGAAAGGACCATACAGACCTTGGAAGACATGCTTAGGGCATGCGTAGTAGACTTTGGAAATAGTTAGGAAATCCACCTGCCTTTAGTGGAATTCTCGTATAACAACAGTTACCATACAAGTATATCGGCAGCACCGTTTGAGGCATTATACGGTCGTAAATGTAGATCACCGGTCTGTTGGGCAGAAGTCGGTGACAGCCAACTTACAGGCCCTGAGTTGATACTTGAGGCTACTGAAAAGATTGTACAAATCAGAAACCGCATGGCGGCGACACGAGACCGACAGAAAAGCTACGCTGATCAACGACGCAAACCGCTCGAATTTCAAGTAGGCGACCGCGTCCTACTGAAGGTGTCACCCTGGAAGGGTGTAATCCGCTTCGAAAAACGGGGCAAACTAAACCCACGGTACGTAGGTCCGTTTGTGATCTTGAAACGTATTGGACCCGTAGCTTATCAATTAGACCTTCCTGCCGAACTCAGTGGAGTTCACAACGTTTTTCACGTGTCAAATCTGAAGAAGTGTCTATCAGATGAAACCCTAGTCATTCCATTGGATGAGATCCAAGTGGATGAACAACTGCACTTTGTGGAACAACCTATCGAGATCATGGATCGTGAGATCAAGACTCGAAGGCATAGTAAGATTCCGATCGTTAAGGTTCGTTGGGACTCTAAAAGTGGACCGGAGTTCACGTGGGAAAGAGAGGACCAAATGAAAAGCAAATACCCACACCTCTTTGCAGCTGAGCAGCAAACTAACGATACCAACAACTAAATTTTCGGGACGAAAATTCTTTCAACATGGGGATGATGTGACAACCTGGAAATTTCTCATACTTTCGCGTACCATTGTTAACTAAATCCTTGTGCACGGCACTTGGGAATCTTTGTGCATGGCACTTGGGAACTTCTTGTAACTTCGCGTACCATCATTAACGAACTAACTCTTTGTGCGTGGCACTCTAAACATGTACGCTGCATTCTAAACCGCGTTTACTCAATTTTCGGGACGAAAATTCTTTCAACATGGGGATAATGTGACATCCCGGTTTTACGGATAACTTAAACGCACTACTTCACAGTTATTAATTCGGAGACTTGAATTTGCACGCTCGAAATAGTTACAATAATTTAGTGAACTTGTCAAATTAATTACGTGCTATGTGTATAAACGTTTGTGAGTTGGTGAATTATTATGTGATAAACGATTTCGTGTTTTATGTTAGTTATAAAGTATAGACGTAGTAAATAAATAAATGAATCGAATCGAGCCGCGACACGAGCCAACTTCACTTCCTTGCGACTCAAGTAGTCTAAACTTGAGGACCAAGTGCTAGACCCAAACCAACCCACCCAAACCCTCTCGGCCGCGTGCACCCCAAACCGCAACCCTTCCCTTTTTCCTTTCACCCTTCTTGCGCTATATATACACATACATGCATGAACCCTTCTTCACAAAACAAAACACAAAAACCCTAGTTGAGAAATCAGCTGACGGCAGCCCTCTACTTGTTCCCTCGATCGCCAATTCAGCCTTGATACACCCCATCTCGATCGCAAACAGCTTGGCTTCATCTCTCGGTCGCGAACAAGCCTCCCTTCTCGGTCGCGATCTTCTTCATCATATCCGAATCGGCTCTTGTCCAAGTCTCGGCTCATTGATCTTGTTATTAAAGGTTAGGATTATCATTGTTTGCAAGATTACATTCGGATTTATATATTTGAATGTAGTGTTATGTTAGCCGATTAGTTTATGATGTTTGCAAGTTTGATGTTGTTCGAAATCTGGAAACATAGGCTGTGTTTTGTTGATAAAAACTCTAGGTTATGATTAGGGTTTGCATGGGTATGATATATATGATGATATAGGATTTGTAATTCAGTTCTTGATCGCCTATGTTCATTGTATCGAGGGTTTAAGCTAGTTAGTTGTGATAAAGTGCTGAATCAGATTTCTGAATGGTGGTTACAGCCAGCTTCAACTGGCTGTAACTCGGTCATTATTTGTCGAAAAACGGATTTTCTAAAGTCTAGAACGTACAGTTTTGAAAAACGATTCTAATGGCGCTGGATTCACATTTTTCTGAAGTCGTTTGATATTTTTAAGTGGCCAATTGAGTTCAGTAACTAAAGCTGTAAAAATCCTGAAATTTTGTTAGATGTTTATCGAATTGGATTTAATAATCTGTAGGGAGTCGAATCATGAAATTTGTACAGCAACTAGATATTGAAATTTCCGGGCAACTTCCATTGGAATTTTGTTAATTGGACGAACAGTGATTTTTAAATAAATTCTTCCGTGGACTGCAGTCAGAAAGCGACAAATCTGACTGCAGCCTAGTATGTTAATATTTACGAATAATTGGTAAAGTGTTAGGACTTGAAAAATTTATATAAAATTCTACAGTATAGTTGTCACCTTCTGTAAAATAATTGGTATTTTTGGAATGTTGGAACTATTTTATAAAAATCCTTGAAAACAGCCTAATTATGAGTATATGAGCTGAAACTTGATAATTTGTGAATGTATGTACCAAAGTGTTGTATGAATTGGTTTTGTGTACATGATAAATTGTTTTGATCACTATGTTCATATGAGGATACTTGCATGCATGTTTGAGTGATAGGAATTGTGATTATGTGTACTGCTTTGTCCGTTAATTATGTGTAGAATTTGTATTGGTTTGTTCACACACTGACTTGAAATCAATTGGTTTATTAGGACGTAATTAGCGGTCCCATCATTTGCAACTTCTGTGTTACACTAACCGAGCAACTAAAGGTGAGTTCATGGCCCCTAATTTTATCCGGTTTTAAACAACAGGGGGAGAAACATGTATACACTCTTCAACTCAATCTCTTTACGTTATACGAAATCAACGTCACATAACTATTCGGTAACTAAGTTAATGTTAATGTAACGTTATGGTCACTAAGCAGCTATATCACATAAGTCCTCGACAATCTCTCGGATCGTTAGTATTGGGTTTAAATAGCGGGGAAATTATAAGTAGTACTACTGGGCCCGACAAGCCCCATCCGAGCTAGTCTCGCTAGCCGACCGGGTATGGTCAACGGGTGAATAATTTGGCCTAACTTCGCCATGGTCAGTGATAGGCCTGGCAACACGGAGGCACAACAGTCAGCTTCGATCGCGAACACTTACGTGACATAACTTTAGGCTAGCTACCTATATATATTAACATTGAACTTAATTACGAATCAACTATATTATCCCGGGTTAGGGATAATGGAAACAACAACTATATTATCCCGGGTTAGGGATAATGGAAACAACAACTTTATTATTCCGGGTTTGGAATAATGGAACATCATTATTATTCCGGGTAAGGAATAATGGAACCATCAGTATTATTCCGGGTTGGGAATAATGGAACCAAATCGTTATCCCGAGTAAGGGATAACGGGGAAAACAAACTTGTAACCGAACAAATGAACTTTTGAAAACCTGTGAACTCACTCATCTTTAATGTTGACACTTGTTTCTTTACATGTTTCTCAGGACGCTAGGAGCTTTAGGTGCACTCACTTGCATTGATCAAGACACCTTTTATCGAGTCTCATTTACAAACACTGTTTTGGGTTTTTCATTTGTTTTGGCGTTTGTGTTGGCGCCCATTTCTCTATCTATTTTTATGCTTCCGCTCAACCATAAAAAACTAATGCTTCCGCTAAACATTGAAACTAACTAATGCAATATAAAATCTACAATGAATGGTTAAACAAATGATTTTGGAAAACGTATTATCAAATCATATAGAGTCGTTCGACGTACTAGTGTCTCAGATTCTGGTTTGTTCACACGCCTCGCGGTAAAACTCCGCAAGTGGAAATTGAGGGTGTGACATCGGTCCTCTTGAATTGTGGGGTTGGAATTGGGTAAAGGTGGCAGCGATCCCGATCTTTATCCTGCATGTACCGACATACGTGCTCCACGCTTCCTCCTTGGTGGTTCAGGTGGTGGTTGAGGTTGGTCCACCGGTTCCATGAGGACATCTTCTTGTATTGGGGGTGGTTGATAGTGATGAGAAGGAGTGTGGGAGAAGGTGAATTGGTTCCAATATTGGTCCCACTCATTAGGACCTTGGTAGGGCAATCCGGCATAAGAGTTCGAATCGCTTGAAATTTCAATGGGATGCGTATTTGATCCCGACGGTGGCATCTCCAGGTCGGAGTCCTCGTCCATAGGGTTTGGATGGTCCAACTGATTTTGATCGGCTGGAGGCGTGTTAAAGTAGTAGTTAGGGTTAAATTCTTCATGATAGGAATGACGGGAATGGTGAGAATGGTGTGAATGATAGGAGTGGTGAGAGTTATAAGAATTTTGGGAATGTGGGGGCGAGTGTCTATGAGAATGTCCTGCTGGTTGCCAAGGAGACGAATCTCCTGATTCTTGGTAAGCATCTGAGTTGTGAGGTTGAGGAGGGATGTGCCTCGATGGTCCTCCTCTCATTGGACCTTTTCCTCTTCCACTTTGTCCTCTCACACGTGGCGGCATTTTCCAGTTAAAAATTCAATTCAAAAAAATAATACTAATAACTGAATATTGAAATGAGTAATCCTAGGTCAATGCCGAGACTCGGAAGTCTAAGAAATGTGCTCGTGTAAGTTTGAGATGAAACACAAGAAGGATAGTGTTTAATTCTCTCAAACGTTGGCTCTGATACCAACCTTGTCACCCCCGGACTTCCAACCCAAATCCATATGCCGGTGGGCCCGGGTGGGGAGTATCGTGACGTCAGTTGATAATCATCATAGTCAATTAAACACGACACATCGGAAGTCTTGGAGTAAAATTACTATTACAAACCAAATGTTCGAAAATACAAAATAATATACAGGCTCGTAATAGAAGACCCACATGCTGATCGTAAATTGTTCATGGAAAGAATATAAAACAGGGGCAGATCTAGGATTTGCAAGATCTTCTATCACTACCGAGCACCTCCGCCCTATTTTCGTATTGTACTCGCAATTTAGTCTTTTGAAAATACGTCAGCTTTCGCTGGTAAATACATGAAACTTACTCATTTCAAAAACATTTCAAAATGTTTTAAGTGCGTATCAGCACAAAATCTTTTTATAACTTGGGTTAATTGACCATCCAACCTTGTTAACAGATTTACATGTTTGTCCATATATACAGGGCAGCTACGGAGACCGAGCCATGATTAACGTACACACCACTTTGGACTCACGAAGGAGTCAATTCCTCCCAACCTTGTGGGAATGCATAATTGAGCGTCTATCGGGTATATGCCTACACCCGCGCTAAGGTCGTGGCCATTTCTATTATAATGAGCCGAGGATATCCAGGACATGGTAGTTAACCGCCGATGTTTAAGTTATCAAACAAAACTGATTAAAAACAGAATATGTGGATTTACTAGCCGCACCCGACATTTGATTGATCCCATTTCGGACCAAGCGGTATTAATTTACCGTAACCCAAGCCCGTACAGGGGAAATAAGTCGAGAGTATTACCTAAGCTAGTCTTCTTATAATTTTTAATAAATCAGCCGTACACAAAAGGACTAAGTGCATACAACATTTACCGGCAAGTCTCTAGTCTAGATTATGGCATAAACTAACCAATTAAATACTAACGGTCTTATTTAAGTCATTGGCTTAGACCGACTTGCGTACTTGATCAAAACGTATGACGCTAGATTAAACGTTGATTGGATAGAATGTAGTTTAATCCCAACAAGTACCTTGACTTGGATATATGGATAAACTATAAACATTCTGGATTTTGAGATTTAAATGACAAGGTTAAACCCGTTTCAGTTAATTCCCGTAAAATAGTTACGTATAATCAACCGTACGCTTATAAGCGATAATGGGTAACCGGATAAGTCATGGACAAGTTCTATATGCCATTATATTTTAAATAAGTTAAGATATCAGTAGGATATCAACTTGTATGCCCGTTTAAGGTTTTAAAACGAAATTATGCCTTATAAGGGCATTTCGGTAATTATATACCGTATAAAAGGAACTTGAATATATTTTAAGTTTATAATCATAATTACTCCGGAAAATAATAATTTATTTATGATATAATATCAGTAGGATGTCAATTGTATGTGTAAATTATCTTTTATGACCAAACTATGCACCGAAGGGACATTTTGGTCATTTTACACAAAGTTTATAAATTATTTGGGGTTCTTAGTTTATAACATGTACCTACTGTGAATATGTTTAAAATTAGTTTTAAAATCAGTAGGTTACAAGTCTTAGTCAATTAAGATGATTTGAAACCATCCTATGCGCCTAAACGGCGCTTATGTCGTAAAATGACGTCTTTATGCGATTTTCATGAAAACTGATGTTAAGTCAGATTATAATGTCTTAGATATGTTATTTAATATAACATATCAGTAGGTAAATGATTTACCTTGAAAGATTTGACTAAAACTATTTTATGAGCCATAAGGGCTAAAATCGCCATTTATCAACATAGTTTAAGGACTTGCTTGAAAACTCAGTTTATAACTTGGTTTAACATCCCAAATAATCCTACTTATAATATTACATCAGTAGAAAACTCATTTTCAAGTTCATTATTATTTAAAACCTTGTTTTATGCAAAAAGGGCATTTTAGTCAAAAATGGCATAATTATGGAATTTTGCGCATAAACTTAGATTCTAATTATGATCATGTAATATAACCTCAAAGGGTTATGCTACATTATATTATGATCATAATACAACTTTAGATCAGTAGGTAACTAATCAAAATTGGGTCAGAATCAAAAGTCAAAGGAGAAGTCAAACTTCACGACTTTCAGTTGCGAACCGACCCTAGAACTGAAATTGATGAGCCGAACATGTTCTCACATGTTCTAATAATTATTACCAACTTGTTTAAGTGTCAAAACAGGTTTCATAACATATATAAGATCAATTTATGATTTTTCCGAAAAATGGCCTGCTTGACTTTTTAATATCATAACTTTGACCCGTCAATTGGTGTAGCAAACGTGATCTTCAGGAGGTTCCCTTTATAGGGATTAACACCAACCTTATTATGATCACTTAGCCATGTTTATTTTGAACAATGGCTGATCCATAATGGTCTTAACCGAAAGTCAAAGCGTTTTTCGTTAAACGCTTGACTTTTGGCTATAAAAGCCTATAAAAGAAAATGCACAAGGAAGGAACACTTACCAGTGATTCCTAAGGTGCAAAAGAACTATGTTGGATGCTCCTTTTAGCTAGGAACTTCCATAGGAGGGAGAAGAGAGAATAAATGAGAAGGTGCAAGTTGGAATGGTGAACTTGATCACCTATTTATAGTTGGAGAACTCAAAGGAGGTGAGCCAGGTGTTTAGGGGTGTAAGAGGAAGCTTACAAGTGTCCCAAAACGTGGCATAGCAGTTTGAGAAGCCATGGTTTCGATTTTAATGGTTTTGGAGTTTTGTTTGGGAGCCAAGCAAAGCAGAGGCCTTCTCGCGCCCCGCGAGAGACCCAGGCCTGGTCTCTCGTGGCTCGCGACCGCCCCTTGGCCAGCTTCAAATTTGGCACTTTAGCCACTTAACTTTAAAAAGCTTCTAAAAAACCTTTTGAAACACATTTTTGGCACTTTTAGCCCTCCGTAGTCAATACTTGGCATACCCAGGATTATGCTCGGACATTGTCGAGCTCTCAGTTCATTAAAAGGTCATTCAGAGGTATAAATTAAGATGTTGACACTTTTAATCCCTCCATCATCCAACTTCCACATATTTACAAAATTGAACCCTCTCGTCCAACAAATGACACGTATGAGAGTTAGGACATCACAAAGGATCACTCAGGGGCTTATTATAAGCATGTTGACTTCGATGTCACTAAGAGGCTAGGCATGTTGACATATCAGTCACTCATAGGCTAATGATTTAAGCATGTTGACATATCAGTCACTCAGAGGCTTGTTATTTATGCATGTTGACATCAGACCGTCACTCAGAGGCTCAGTTTGAGCATGTTGATGCCTTTAGTTCTTATTGGTCTTTAATAGACTATATTTAAAATACAACACGCGTCACTATACTATTGGACACGATTTTTTTACCGGGTGTTACAGGATATGACCTTGATTCAACTTCATGGAAACTCTTAACATTTGAAAGAGAGCTTGTCCAGAAAAAGAAGCTCTGAGAAACTAGGAAGTTTCTGACGATTATGTCTTTGGCAACACAACACTTTTGAGTTAAGAAGGATCATCATCAGGAATATCAATGATCATGGTTACGACCATTATATTGATATATTAACTGGCATAAACTTTGATCAATATTCACCAAACCCTGCCTTCACAGCAAATGATGACAGTCATAATTATGATAATCTATCTTCTATTCTTGATGATTTGAAGCATATTGATCTCACTAACCTTGAGGAGATGGATATTTTGCACCAAGTTGCACTACTTAGTCTTAGAGCGAACAACTTTTATAAAAGGACTGGTAGGAAATATCCAGGGATAAATGGTAGGTCAAGGGTAGGGTTGGATAAATCAAAGATATTGTTTCAAATATAACATATAAGGTCATTTTGCAAGAGAATGAAGAAGTTAAACAAACAACTCTGCACGTATGATAACATACCCAAATCAAAGACCTAATTAAACAATCAGCAACAGTTTTATCAAAATAACCCTAGATCAAATGTACAGAACACTGCCCATTTGGCACAATACATGAACCATGTGCCTGTGAGTACATTCATGCAACATCTGTTCCTCAGGTTCAATATGTTTAAATGCCTATTGCACATGTTCATGCACCTCCAGCTACTCCTGCTTCTACACTTGTAGAAGCCAAACAACAAAACTTTTTTAGACAAGGCTTTGTAGACCGGAGTAGCTTAACAGATGAAAATTTTGCTCTTGTAGCAAAAGAAAATGATGAACATGTAAAGATTTTTTAATGTATTTCAGATGAAGCTGACCAAGAGAAGGAAAAGACTGTTCGTGAAAATGCAAAAAGCCTAGAGTAAACAACTGTTTATGGAGAAGAAGGTCGTGAGCGAGGGTGTGCATAATTTTTAGATATATTTTAATTAATTTTCACTCATTATACAAGATTTAAATTTGTAAAACAAAATATAACACTATCACTCTCTACAACACACTGGGACAATTGCACCCATCGTTGGCGTAGTATAGTGATGGTAAGATACCGATGTCGTCCAAGGAAACAAGAACTTTTTTAATGCCGGAATATCATCAACGTCTAATCTAGTCAAATTTTGAGAAAAGATTTTTAGTAAGTAAAATAAAGATATAAAACAAATAAAGTAACAAATAGACAGGATAGAATCACTTGGTTCTGACTTGTTATTTTTATATCCTTTGATGATTTTTGCATTTTTGGAATCAACGCTACCTTCAGTCATATTGTCTGAGTCAGCAGGGATACAGTCCCGCAAGGCCGGAATATTGAAAGATAATTAAGTAAGTTATTAATGAAAAGGTGGCATGTCTCTCTTATGGAGGTAACGCTATCGTCGGCCATATTAGTCTGAGTCAGCAGGGATACAGTCCCGCAAGGCCGGTTTAAAGTATTAATAGTAGTTTATTTATAAGAGATTCAAGCCGTTCTTACTTCCCCCAATTTGATGCTATCTGCCTCAAAGGAAGTCCTAATAAGCTTGAATCAAGTCATCGCAGGATCTATACACTAACGAGGCAATAACTTTATCCGTACCACCCTTCTAAGCCCCCCTATATGCAGTTAACTCGCTTTATATAAACCGTAAAGACATGAATGACTGAATCAACAAAACATAAAGAGATGATAGAATAAAGTTCACCTTCAATATAAAAAACTAGATATTAAAGTCATTTATACAAACCCAATTAAAAAGTTAACCAAAGCTTGGAAATCAAAAGTAATACATAAATAAATTATCTTCACCAAGTGATGTAAGAGATTAGCCAAACATGGCCTTTGTTTGACAAACACTCTTATGATCAATCTTGGATCCTGAGACTACTACACACACTCTAAAGATGGATGATGGATAAATGTGGTGGATGATGGTCGTATTGTGGTGGTGGAGTGGTGGTAGGCGTGAGAGAAGTGGTTTGCCAAGGGATGAGTTGGAATGAAACCAAGCACCCCTATGTATAGCTGAAATAAAAGCTTCACACGTCCCCGTGCCTGGTGGGCACGGCCCCTGTCATCCTTCTTCTCTGTCTACGTTTAATGAGCTTGTTAGTCTAGATGCTTGCACGGCCCCATGTATCAACGGCACGACCCCGTGGCCATTGTACTTGCTGTACTATCCAAGATTTGCGTATCTGGGAGTTGACCACATGCCCGGCAGGCACGACCCTATGGCTGGTCTCTGATTCGTTGTTTTTGGTCTTGGGGTGAAGCTCGGAGGGCTGGTATAATGTGTCAACTTTCCTTTTTTCTGTATTCATGTTGGTTTTTTCCGTTAATTTGTTCCTTTTGTACATTTAAACTCTTTTTATCCTGAAAATCAAAAGTATACAAAGAAACGCCTTTTTCCCAACATTAGTATTAAAAAGTGTTGATTTACCTTAATTGATACAATTTATATGTTGCATTTGGCGCATATCCGACGACTATGTAGAAAGAAGGAAAATATTGTTGGTGAAAATGTAGAAAGCCTAGAGCAAACAACTGTTTGTGGAGAAGGCTATGCAGAAAGAATGGAAGAAGATCATCCCAAAAGTCCCACTGATTGTCTCATGATTGTGTACAAGAAGCTGCTTCAAAGGTATCACCTCATACTTAAAAAATCATGTTAAGACAAATGCATCATTGCATTTGCAAACATCGAAAAGGTGAATGACAACTTTAGGAAAAAAGTTCAAGTTAGTAAAATTGTTCTTGAAAAATGAAAAAGAGATTTTAAAACCAGACTAACTTAAAAGGATAAGGAAATCAGCAGTTTAAAACATGAAGCATCAAATACCAAAGAGCAGCTCCAAACTATGATAGAAAGATATCAAAGTTGCAAAAAGGAGCTTGAATCTAACCAAATCAATTGTGAAAAATGGGAGATTCATGTGTTGGATTTGAAATGCTTCTTAACAAACAAACCAAGAACAATGTAAAATTTAGAAGTGGATACAAAGAATCTGAAAACAAAAATTCCAATGAAATTTAAAACATTAACTCTCATTTGGTTGAAGTAACCAACCAATTCAGCTGACAAACAAGTAAAACAAGTAAAAATCACTGATCCTGATGGTAAAAAGATCATTCTTGAAAAATCATTAGATCCATCACCAAGTCATGAAAAAAATATGAATTTAAACATACTTGGTCTGATGAATGTGTGTACTTGAAAACTTCAAACCAGTTGATTTCAGAAACCCTGATGGTCTCAAACCACCAATGGTAAAAGTCATTCCTGTTACTCACTCTCAAACAGATGATCAAACATCTATTTCAGAAAAGAGAGAGAAGAGTAACAAGAAAGACAAGATCACAAAACTACACTATGATTTCTGTGAAAAAAAAGTCAAATACCAAAATATTGTTTTCATTGAAAAGCATATGATATGTAACTCCCGAAATCCGAATTTTTATATTTGGTAGCATGCTTTAATATTATAGCATAAAATAAATAACTAGGCTATTTTACTTGTAACGCCTCAAAACCGAGATTGAATATAATGGAATGTTTTCTTGTTGTATGGCATTAAATAAAAATAACTAAGTTATTTGACTTATTTAAAATTACAAGTCTTACAGTAGAGAATAAGGTTTGTGGTAAATGGGATAATATGGTAAACTAGAGGGACTAAAGGTGGGGATTTGGATTGAAGTTTGCAACTCAATAGAATGTGCAGGATATTATGTGTGTGTATTTGTATGTGTCGACACACATAGAAGGAAAAAAGGGGTTCTTTCCTAAAACCTCATAAATTGAAGAAATTGATGGTGGTAATAGAAGCTAATCTCTTGCGTGAATGAAGAATTATCAACATCTTAACCTAGCAAACGTGTGTAAGTTGTACTTTGAGATTTGATAATCATTGATGAAATGGGTTGTGTTTAATCTATGAGTTTGTGTGAAATTAGAATGATAATGAATTAGAATCATCTCATGAAACATGAATTATGCTCGAATTTCTGATTTTTTTATGGTTTAATGAAGACCTAGTTGTAGAAATAATGTTATGAAGATGATGATGTTACATGTGCTAAATCGAGTATAGTTTTGATATATATGAAGTTGGATGTTGTAGATTATTGTTAAATGAACTTGATTTAGAATGAAAGTTATGTGAAATTAGTGGAATTTGATGATCTTGCTATGAGTTAGTAAGATTATGCATGAAATACTTGTACTATGTGCATAGGAAGTAGTATGCACACCAAGTGTATGATGAAATGTCTAAGTGAAGTTAGGATGTGAGATTGTAGGAAATGGCTTAACATATATGAATGAAATATGATAATGATGAAATTAGTAGTGAACTAACTTGAAAAATGTGCTTTAGATGGAACTCGCACAAGAATTCAGGTTAAATCTATGTTTTGGTCAAGATTATGCATTAGGGACTTGTACATTGTGCTTGAATGGTGATACTCCCATGTGTTTAATTAATTACTTAATTTGTGACTAAGAAGTAAATGTGTGCTAAAGGTAAAGCATATAAGCTTATTAGTAAGGAATCATGTTGGGATTATGCTGTATTAGCGAATCTTGAATGATGTTGTCAAAGTTCATAATCATGAGAATACTAGTATGTGAGGAATTTACATATTAATGTTTATGAGTAAGAAGTATATGATATGGTGGCAATGCTCTAGCATGTCAAGATGAATATATGTGCGTGTCTAATTGAAAAGTTCGAACACATGATAGTTGACTTTTTAAAAGTCAATGAGTGTGGGAAACTATAAAGTTAGGGAAATTAACACAAAACAATATTAGGAAGATCATGGGATATGTATTAGACCTATTTATGAATTATGTATGATGATGAATTGGATTTCGTGAATGTTGAACAATGTGGTTGTCAATCTACGTCTTATGCATGTTAATGAATGATTAACTACAGAGAATCAACATAATTAAGAATTTGAAATGTATGTTGATAAGTGTGAACATGCATACTAACAAGGTTGTGGACATTATGGTATGAAAGGATAGGAATTTCACTAGCATGGACTCGAGAGAGGAAGGCTAACGGGTCAAAAGGAGATAAGAAAGCAAGCACACGCGCGAATGCTTAAGGTAAGTGAATTCCGAAACTCACTTCTTAGTAAATAAATGTAGTTTGTTTGCATGAATGTTGGGAGTCATGTAGGAATTGGTATGAAATGTAAGTAAATGGGTAAGAAATGTTGTAGTAGGTTGTTTATAGTTCAAATGTAATGGGAAATTCTTGGTGAGGTCAAACAGGTCAAAACATAGAAAGTAACATAGCGAGCTGTGGTAGTTGGTTTGATCTTGGGGTTAAGTGTTAGAATGATTTGGGGGCTTGGACTAATGTTCTTTATGATTTCAGAAGTTCGGGTTACACGAACGAAGGTGAAACATCAAAAAGAACGAAATCCAGCGTCAGTACTACAGGGGCAGTGTCGCCAACGCTGGTAGCAACGTCGTCGACGCTGGTCAGTAGTTGGCTGATGTCGTAAATTGCTGTCTACACGCCATCAGCCCCATTTCTTCATTTCTTTGATTCCGGACCCAGTAGACCCATTCCCAAGCCCCCATTAAACTTCCATAATGTAACTCAACCTTACCATATAGTTTTGTTAGGTACGGGTGATTAAGGAAGTCATTGTTAAGCTCCTGAAATGTTCCCCAAACTTATTAAAGAGCGTTTATGAGGTATGGGTAAGAATGGGACATGTATGCAAGTATATGTGGGAATGAAATAAATATCCAGGAAAGTATGAATAGATTAACTGTATGATAGTAGATGGAACACATTAGAAAATATGAATAGAAAAGATTATACGCGTAGGTTGGTATGTACGAGACTTATATGTATAGTAGTTTACTAAGAATTGTTAGTATAAATATGTGAGAATGTAAGTTGTATGTAAGAGATTAGATAGAAGGGTAGGTGTATGATGTAGGATTTATCATACTCAAAAGAGTTGGATTAGATAAATTGATGCGTGTTATTGAACCATATGTATTCGAATGAGTAAGACTTGTATGTATGTATGTATGTATGTATGTATGTATGTATGTATGTATGTATGTATGTATGTATGTTTGTATGTATGTATGTTGTATGTATGTATGTATGTATGTATGTATGTATGTATGTATGTATGTATGTATGTATTAACAATGCTAATTGGGTTGCTTTTGAGAATGAAATGATATGCAAGTACAGTATTGTTGACTTACTAAAGGTCAAACACCGAGATGAAATACTTGAATGTAGAAAGACTACCGAATGGGATGTATATGAGGATAGAACGTGACGTGACCCTATAATTATGAATATTAGATTATATATAATGTCACCAAGTATTAATGATGTGAATGTATGTGGTGAATGCCGGTTGTACGAAATCACAGATTATCTTCACGAGGTGTAAGTGATCGAAGATCGAGTCATAAGATAGATTATATGGGAATGAGTGATTATGTAATTTTGTAAACATAAGTTATGTTTTATTTCATAAATAAGAACAAAGAATGTATTTATTGTAAAAGAATTATTTTAAAATGGACTTTTAAGTATGTCAAGATGTTTATAAAGAAAGAAATTTTAAGGCTCGTATTTTCGTTGCGTCTTTGTGGTTAAAATGTGTTTAGGGACTTACATGATATCAAAAGAGGTAACAACATTTGTGGATCAAAATTTTAGTGCACCATATGTGGTGAAAAAAAAAACATGTGACCCAACAGTGCTTCTATCTCAAACCCTATGACATAAAAAGACATTGGGTGAAAGATAAGGCATATGCCCGAATTACTATCACAAAAACTTTGAACCAACACCCTCCTCACAAGGAAGTTCAAGTTACATATGCTCCACCATCAAACATGTATCCAAGAGGGTATGGGCAACTAGCTTTTCATAGAACACCTTATAGGTATGAAGAGCCAAGAGCAAACATATTCCCAAATGGATAAACTCAACTCATTGAGAAAACTCAACCATTTGTTGATTCCAGTATTGACATTCAAGCACTAGAAAAAAGTTAACAACAATTAATGGAAATGGTTCAAAAATTAATGATTACAAAAGATCATTCTCAAGAAGTTGATATGTGGAAGAAAAGAACAAAACAAAAGCCGATGAAGCCTTGGTCCATCTTTCAAACTGACCCATTACTTTTGTACAGGGTGCATCTGTTGGCATTTCAAAATTGGCAACAATGGATAACACCTTACAAAAGAATAAAATCAAAAACTTAAAAAAAACAAACAAAATATATATATTCAATTATTTTAATAAGAACATTAATATGTTAGTTTGAAAAATCTCAAAATTCTGTTCACTAACTAAAAGGATTTGTTTGGATCTGAGTTTGATATTGATGTGACTGTCTAGATGAAATCAATGAAATAGTACATCGGAATTGTGTAAACTTTGAAATCACAACAATAGAAAGATTGTTTTCATTAACATGCTTTTGTAATCATAATATGCAATTTACAAACTCCCCCTCAGCCTAAGATCACTCTAATTTGTTTGTACATAATGTGTAGAAGAAAAGTGATGGATACAATTGTACAGGCACTGTTCTATTTATAGTACATTTCAAACCACTGAGCATCTTTGGCTGACGTCACAATGAAAGTCACATTTAACAAACTAAACTAACTCTAAACACTGCGAGACCTAAACATGTTACATTAAAATACAATACAAACTCTGTTGATAACTACTACTAAGATATCCTCTATTGGTCTTCAGCAGACCTTTGTCATAATAGTTCTTTGATTCTTTATCAGAGTTTGTCTCTAATAGACCTTTACGTCTAGCAGAGCTTTATCCTAGCAGATCTTGTGACAATTCTTTATTCCCAGCAGAGTTTAGAGCAGTGGATCTTTACTATGAAGGATCAAATGTTATAGATTGTTTTGGCTTTTCAATCATCTGTTCTTTTATAGGGTTCAATAGATCCAACAATGTAACACCCTAATAGGTTTAGACCATAAAGACGCAGCGGAAATGCAGACCCCCTAAAAATTTCTTCCCTTATTAACTGTTTGACATACTTGAAAGTTCATATATAAAGTGTCAAATGCTTTCTTCGAAAGAATTACGACATTTATTCTTAATTAAAGTATCAAATGTAATATATAAATACAAACTTCGTGACCACTCTCCTCGTATAATCCTTGCCCTTTAACTCGATCTACACCCGCTTATCCTTGATAGTGATAGAGAAAATTTGTGCAAATCCTGCAGTCACCATATACAACTAACTCATTAGTGAGTGGTAACATCATAGAAGATTAAACACATATATTTAAAGACCATATAACATTCCAACTACATAATTCTATTTCATTTGATTATCCTCTCGAATTCATTTGCTCCAATCCAACATCAATTCCACAAGGGCCCAACGTTCTCATACCTGCATTAAATTTCTTTCCGACGGAACACGATTAGTAATACATAATCTCAACATATTGAAAATTCACATCTTCACATAATACGTACCATTGGTATACATTCATTAATCTACATCACATGTAAAAAGTTTCTTAAGACCAATTACATGCATACCAGTTTCATACATATTTCACACATATAGAATCCTGTTACTTACGTCAACTATGATTACATATCTACAACTCATATACAAGTCTTGGTTGCCTTATTTACATTCGATTATCTTACTTATTCATTCATATAACTATCCACGTATAATATTCCTATGAAAAAGTTTTATCCCTTCATGTGTGTAATACATACTAACGCATTGTTCAACAAGATTCAAATCACACACATATATATAACCCTTGTGAGCCTGAAATCATTATTCGTATTTGTACAACATAATTAAGTTTTTACAACCTTTTTGAAAATTATGCTACTTTTTGGAAGTTTATCGGGCCTTTGCATAAGTCTTACGGGATATGAGGGTTCGACACTCAATAATATACCAGCAATCGGGAAATTTTTGTTTGTTGCCAGAACCCGCCGTAAGCTACGGTCAACTTACCATAGCTTACAGTGGGGACTTCCTGGTGAAATAAAACCCTCCTGCCGTAAGCTGGGTCCAGCTGTTGTAGCTTAAGGCTAGCAGCTGTTTGTAACACCCGTACCCGCCGTAAGCTACGGTCCACCTACCGTAGCTTACGACCGGCAGTTGCTATTTTATGTCTACATCTTAGTTGACCCATTTTGAGTCCTATTTAGGTCGACCCCGCGACTTCCAAACATGCCTTTTTTTTAGTATCTAGTATGTTTTCACTTCTTTCCAAACCTTCCCCTTAACGTTACCCAATCCCCATACTCTTCGTCTTAAAATCTTTCTACTAAGAGTTATGACCCGTTTACCCCTATATTGAGGTTTTTTTCGGTTTAACATCATACCAACCATTTCAACAAATCTTACCTTGACATTTCTCATTTATTTGTACATTCCGCCTTGATTTCGATTATTCGAACACACCACACACACACACACACACACACACACACATATATATATATAGTGAGTACGGAAGTCACTTACCTTAAGTGTCCCTTTTGTACTTGTTTCCTCGCATCCTTCTCGTTAGCTTTCCATGCTTCCACCCACCTTCACATGATCCTATACTTTCTTGTCATTATGATTACCACGTTATTAGCGAACACGCACATTCTAATTACATTAATTTCACATGCATATTCTATATTGGTCTTTACTAGTCTAATGCCAACAACACAAGCATAAGATAGCAATCACCACTTTTCATTCCACATAATTCTTTATATCATCATATATAACACTTATTGATATATCATGTGTCTTGCAATTTCCTTAACATTACATTTGTGGCCAAATGCCTTACTATGCTATTTATGCATAGTTGACTTTTCAAAAAGTCAACTGCCCATCATATGAATTATCAACTAAGGCTCATACATCCTCAACATTAGTAGATGATACTATGGACCTCCTACACATTTCATACTCATATAGTAATACTCATATAACTACTTGGTCACTTAGTTACATATATACACATGACTAATCATTTTCATTCACACTAGCAATTTCCATGATTCTTCAATTATCACATGACCTATACTTGGTTATCCCAACATCATTTCTTTCTAGAATCTTACGTGCTTCGCATTTTACTTCTTAGTCAACTTAGGCAATTACTCAAACATATGGTGAGCATCATACCACTCAAACACAAGGTACAAGTTCATAGCGTGTCATTCTAACGAATCTCAATTTCCACATGAACTTCATCTAATAATACATTCCTCATCTTAGTTTACTACCAAATATACCATTATCTCTTTCTATGCACGTATATCCACTACTTGTGTACACTTTCACGTATTAATGCCATTTATACATTTCATCAAAGACTTGGTGGGCATACTACTTTTTAAGCATGTTGTACAAGTATTTCATGCTTATACTCCTATGTCTTACTTTCATTCAACAAATACAACTAAACATCCATTTATTTCGTATCATAATCAACTTATCTAATAATAATTCATCACATACAACATACTACTCTATAATTACACAAATATTGAACATGAATGATTCACCCATATCATCATCCTCTTTACTACAAGTGGGTTTTACCCCCAACATCAATTGACATCAAAATAATGTATAATTCATGTTTCATATGTTGATTCTAACATATGTTCATGCTTAATTTCATACCAATTTATGGATTGATCATACACCCACTTCATACAAGATCATCAAATCAAGAAATACAACTTACCACATGTTTATTAGGTTGAGATGATGGTCATTCTTCATTCATGCATAAGCTTGGATCCTAATTTCATCACCAATTTGGGGTTTTGGGTTATTTAGGATAACCCTCTTCATCCTCTAGCATACATCAACAAACACACACACACACACACTCACTTCACACACAAAAGTGTAGAATTCTGAACCCAATTTCCTTTATGTTGACCATTTTATAATCTTTTAAGGGATGCCACAAATGATCCCTACACTTTCCTTCCTTCCTTCTATCTAACAACCCTTTTAATTAAGCTAAGTTACTTAGTCTTTTTATGTCATGACATAACATAAGGGAAATTACTAATGAATAAAAATATTCGAGTTGTAGGGCATTACAAATAATCTCCCCCTAGAACAGACGATGCAAAAACCCTTCTTTATTGCTGATCTTTATTTTTCAACAATAATTCCCTGGTTTGCTCTTTGAACTGTAGTTTAAAGTTCATGGAAAACACGTCTTCAAAATTACTTTGCAATTCAAGGTTCAATAGATCTTGGAGGTCATCTACATCCAGACCATATGCATCCTCTATTTCAGCTTTTGAATCTTGCCATTTGATATGAGCAGAGTCAATTCATGGTTCTCTAGGGATGACTTCCATTTTAGAATTTTTGAATTAATTGGCCTTTGTGCGGGAAGACTTATTGTTGAGCTTGGTGGAAGTGATTTGCTTACAAGTTTAGAGATTGTTTCTTTTAGTTTTTCACTTGCAGCATAAGTGTGATAGAGTAATTGATTTTTGATTCCCTCTTTTCTATGTTCTTCAAACCTTTGTTCATCATCCTCTTCCATCTTCTTTTGCCTTTTTTACTTGATGTAAGGCAATTGTGGGTAAGACAGAGGATAAGGACTGCTTTTTAAGGGTTTGGGTCTAATGAGGGATAACATCTGTTGGGTAGTCTGGCTTTCTTGGAACTGTAGGATCTTTCTTTCTAAGCTCTTCCAGTTTTCTGTAAGTATCTACAACCCTGGACTCAGACCATCTGCAACTAACCTTGCACTACCATAACTTGCAGCAACTAGCTCTTGTTTAATCCTTTTAAGCTTTAAAGCTTTGTTCTGATCCATTTGCCTGTTTTTCTTCCAATCAGGTGGTGCTGGCTTGTGTAGAGGATCTTTGAGCATTGCTTATATTCTGTCAATTTCTTCTTTGAGATCATTTGATGACCAATCTTTGAACTGTGCTCTTGTAGCTTTGTAAGGTTTGTGTTGCATAATGTGGTCAAGATAATCCTGTTTCAGTTCTTCAGCAAGCTCAGCATTTATAGGCCTTTCTGACATAGACTTACTCATCTCTTTGGCAAAGTCTTCAATCTTTCTCACTTTGCTCAGTTCATAAGACAAAATACCTTGAGTAGTCCTGTCATCTTTCCCTTTGTTCTTCTCTTTGGCTATGTTCTCAACCTGTTTGGCCTTCATCTTTAGATATTCATCTAAATTTTTGGCTTCCTAGGAAGAACGAGAGGTGGAAAGTCTAGTTTTGAGATATCCTCTGTTGTGAAGAATGATTCAACTTCTTTTTGCACAGCCATCAGTTCTAGAGGATATTTGGTAGCAAAAGGTATGATGGATGGTGGTTGATAAATGGGTGGAAGTGAAGTGGTTTTATTGAAGATGATGAGGATGGTGATGAAGTGATAGGTTTTGATAACAAAGGGATTGGTGATATCCCTTCATCATCATCTTCAACAACATAGTTTTCCTTTTGCTTTGGAATTTGACTGGGTAAAAGTAGGAAATGTGATCATGGCAGAGGTTGAGGTAACATCTGTTGATACATTTGATGTAACAACATCTATTAGTTGATTTGATGGTGGTCATGTAACATCTGTTGGTACATTTGTCGTCCCAACATCTATTGGTGGTGGAGATGATTTCTTAGGTGAGGGTTTTTGTTTCGTTTGAGGTGGTGGTGTTGGTTTAGTTTTGATTAGAGCATAGGATACACTTGTTGTAGGCATGACAGTGGTTTCAGAAGAAGTATTTATTGGCTGTTTGACATTTCTTGTTGACTTTCTTCTTTTTGAAGTGCTAATGTCTTCTTTTTCCATCTGCTTAGTCTGTTCATATTTAATGAGTTTGGAAGCCTTGCTTTCTAGTGTATCTTGCCTTTTCTGCTTTTCTACAACAATCTCTTCTGCTTGTTTATTCACTGTCTCATCAATCCATTTTTGAACATGAGCATTTGATATTGTAGCAGAAGTGGTTGTAGTAGACCCTGGCTTTTGTTGCACCTTTGAATATGGCTGCAACTTTCTCAGTTTATCACTCTCCCCTTTTTGGCATCATCCTCTACTTCTTCTTGAAGGACTGTTGTAGGGGCAGAGCCAGTAATATTTACCAAATGTTCTTTAATGGCCTTGATGTTAGCTTGAGTATCTTTGTTTCTGGCCTCCACCATATTTTTATTAGCTTTATGTGAATTTCAAGGTGGATGTTAGCCAAATTCCTTTGAGCTAGAATGATTGGTTGCACAGATTTCCATAGCTCATTGGTAATTTCCCATGTTAATTGTTCGCTTTGAGAATTTAGTAACATCTACTTCATCATTTCATTCATTTCAGTGATTGAAGACTCCCTTGATGTCCTTCTCTTCGTCAATTCTTTGTATCTCAATTCATCACCTAATTTAATAGGATCATCTAAATCCCCACAGAGGTAGTTTTATTTAGATTATTAACAGGAGAAATCTCCATGTTATCAGAACCAAATGCCCTTTTTTTGGTACGAGGGACTTCCAACTGGGGCAGAGGTTACAGTTGTAGCCTCAATAATCGTTACCTTTAAGGAAGTTTGATGGATGTAACCACTGCCCAACTGAAACACTTTTGTGTCATCAGTTGTAGTGGTTGCTTTACTTAAATTCCCACCAGGAGTTACTTGTAACTCATGGGGGTGTAGCCTTCTCAGTTGTTTCTAGGTTAGCAAGGAGATTTATCTCAGACTTAGTCACATGTAGAGATGAACTCTCATGAATAGGTGATTGAGAGGAACTGGTTTGTGTCTGAGTTATCTCAATTGCACGAAACAGAGGTATTATAGTAGGTGGAATTGAGGGTGATGGCTTGGGGTAGAAAGAGAATTTGCCCTGGGAGAGGGGCTTTGAAACAAAGATTCAAGTGAATCATCTACTTCATAATGTGGGATCCTATGCTTACAACCTGTTCCTTTTGTTAGGAAGCAGGAGGAGTTTGGCTTTGAGTTGGAGATCTTTCCAACTGTTGTTAGGAAGTAACAACAGTGGTTTCAAGTGGCTTTTGTGATACCACAAGGTTACCCTCTAGGATCTCATCTTCCAGAGGTGCCTTTTTAGGAATTTTGATTTTGGTGGGCTTTTTGGATTTGATTGGTTTCTTTTTGGATTTTTCTAGTGTGGGTTTCATATCACCGGTAGTGGTGTCATGATCATTAGGAGTAGTAGGCTCAACAACAGTGGTTTGAGCTTGTGATGTGGACTCATCCAAAATTTTCTCATCCCCCTTGCTTTTGTCTTAGAAACCTTTGACTCCATATTTTTTATTCTAGTAAAGTTTCAGTTGTAAGACTCTTCATTTTAAAAAAAACTCCTTCTTTAAAATCTTTTTCTTGAAGTTTTTTTGTTGATAATAGCTCAAAAGTCTAGGATACAAAAGAAAAACTTTATTCTTTGAAATTTTATTATAATTTGCCACCAACCTCATAAACAATGCCTGGGATGGATTAAAATCATATTTTAAATAGCATATCCTAGAAATTGAATATTTTGTGGAATCTCATTAAATGAGGTGGTCTTTGCTGAAAGACATCTGAGCAGAGTATGGAAAAATATTGCATTTCAGCAGGAAAGTTTGGTTTGTAAATGGTAACACCAGTTAACTGACCCTCATACCCACGTTCGATAAACTTAACATGTAATTCTTGCTTGCCAAAGGAAGTTTTACCTTCTAGGTCATTTAGACTGAAAGTTGTGGAAATTGAGGATGGGGAAAATTGGACAAGGGTTTCTCCGACCTCGGAGGTGATAGCATATGGCTTCTTCTTTTAGGATTCAATTTTAGCACTTGCCTAGAACTGTCAAAGTGTATCCACATAAATTGGTGCATTTGCAAGTATGATGTCTTTGTATTTTGAAGATGTGAGAACATCAGTTATAGGATGAAATGAAGTATTATTGTTGGTTTTCTAGAATGTGGGGAGGTAGTTATGTGTGAGTTTGATGTTAAGAGCCATGATCGGAGATGGAAGTGAGGAGTATTGAAGAAGATAAGAGTAATAGAAACCGCTTTTAAGAATTTTTGAATTCGAGACAACAAGTAAAAAGCTCTGTTTGGATGGAACAACGACATAGAAAGGGATAAATGAATGCTAACGTAGCAGCGGGTGTCAAAGATCTGATGCCTAATCTTCTGTCCACTTTGAACCTCTGATGGATAATGGATGACAGTTGTTAGGGAAACCGCTGCTGGGTACCAGCAATGGTTAAGAACAGCGGTCATGAAGAGTGGAGACTTTACTCTATCAAAGGATAAGGCAAAACAGTGGGTTAGCCCATCAGTCGATGTGAATAGTGGATAAGGATAACAGAGGTTTCATTTATCAGCGGATAGATTATAAAAGCCAAAATAGCGGTTTTTGAGAGACAGTGTTTTGGAACAGACTTTAGGAATTATTGAAAATTTTTAATTTTAGCTATTTTTAAGGATGAATTTTTGATTTGTCTAAAAACATTTTAATGCTTTTTATTCATGGAAAACAAATGTTTTTTTTAATCCATGTTAAGCATGCCAATCCTAGAGATCAAGCTTTCAAAAGTAGATGTATCTAATGCTTTTGTTAGAATATTTGCTAGCTGATCCTTAGTTGGAACATGATACAAATAAATCAAACCTTTTTCATAGTAATCCCTCATAAAGTGATGTCTGATGTCAATGTGCTTGGTTGTGGAATGTGAAACTGGATTTTTAATGATGTTTTCAACTGCTTGACTATCTAACATGAGAGAAGTCTTTAGAGTAGTTACACCAAACTCCAGCAATTAATTTTGAAGCCATAGGAGTTGAGCAGTGCAACTTGCAGCAGCAATATACTCAGCCTTAGCTGTTGATGTTGAAACTGCAACTTGCTTTTTACTTTGCCAAGAAACTAAGCAATTGCCTAGATTTTGACAACCTCCTGAAGTTGACTTCTTTGTGGCATGCAACCAACAAAGTCACTATCTGAGTAACCCGAAAGCTCAATATTCCCATTAGATGGATACTAGATAGCAAGTGTGGGAGCACCTTTTATGTATCTGAATATCCTTTTTCACAGCAATAAGATTTGACTTCCTAGGTGCTGACTGGGATATGGCACAGACACATGTAGCAAACATGATATCTGGCCTAGATGTAGTTAGGCACAATAAATACCCAATCATGCTTCTATAAAGAGTTTGATCAACCAATTCATCTTTATCATCAATAGTTACTAGCTTTGATGTAGCCATGGGTGTACTTCATGGTTTACAATCATTCATATCAATGTTGGTAAGTAGTTCTTTGACATACTTACTTTGATGAATGAAAGTACCATTTTGCAATTGATTAACTTGGAGACCAAGAAAGCATTGGAGTTCACCCATAGCACTCATTTCAAACTCTGCTATAATGAGTTCTCTAAACTCTTCACGCATAGCATTGCATGTGGATCCAAAAATGATGTCATCCACATAAATTTGGACAAGCATCAAATCCTTTCCTTTTCATTTTAAAAACAAAGTTTTATCAATTTACCTCGTGTAAAGCCTATGGATAAGAGAAATGTGAAAAGAGTTTCATACCAGGCTCTAGGTGATTGTTTCAAGCCATATAAAGCTTAGTTTAGTTTATAAACATGATTTGGATAAAAAGCACCTTCAAAACCAGGGGTTGGCATACATATAGCTCTTCCTTGATCTTGCCATATAGGAATGCACACTTGATATCCATATGATACACCTTGATGTTGTGGTTAGCAGCAAAGGCTAAAAACAATCTGATGGCCTCCAGTCTTGCAACAGGAGCAAAAGTTTCATCATAAGCAATGCCTTTTTCTTATATATAGCCTTGAACCACAAGCCTTGCTTTGTTTTTGAAAACAATGCCCCTTTCATCTGTTTTGTTCTCGAAGACCCATTTTGTGCCTATAGGACATACATCCTGAGACAATGGTACAAGTTCCCATACTTGTTGTCTTTTGAACGGTTTAAGCTCTTCTTGCATGGCCTCTACCCAACTGTTGTCTTTTAGTGCCTTTTGGTACTTGGAAGGTTGTGTGAGAGATAGAAAACCAGCAAAAAGACAAATGTTTTGGGATTGACTTCTTGTGAGAACCCCTTCATTGATGTTGCCAATAATTTGGTCAGATTTATGGTTTTTAAGGTAGATTAGATCTCCCTTATTTGGAATAATGGCATTTTGAAGTGAAGGTTGCAGATGGGAATAATCTGAGCTAACATCTGTTGGCAATTTTGAAGAGCCAACATTTGTTTGGAATAGAGGTGGAGGTATAGGTGGAATAGGGGTAAAGATGGGTTGACTTTTGTTCACAGAGAATGGACTTTTGTCAATAGGGGTTTGACTGGATGAGCTGGCAGAGGTTTGAGGATCAACAACTATTGATCCAGTAGTGACCGAGTTTTCACAGTTGTTAGTAACATCTGTTGCTCTGGTGGATGAAATGAATTTGTATTGTGGAACCACAATTTCATATCCATAATCTTGATATGAAGACTGTGGTGTACCTACATTGTTGGTCTTGATAGACACATCTTTAAATGTAAAATTATCTAAATCAAATAGTTCAGCAGGATTTGCTGGGATTCTTAGTGAAGAATGTTCATTGAACTTTACATTCAAAGTCTCTTCCACATATCTAGTCCTTGAATTAAAGACTCTATAGGCTTTAGCAGTGGTTAAGTATCCTAGAAAACAATCACAATCTACTTTGGCTACAAATTTTGGAATTGAATCTTTTAAGTTTAGAATGAAACATGGGCAGCAAAAGATGTTGAAATATGAGATCAGAGGTTTGATCTTGTACAAAATTTCATAAACATTCTTTTAATGCACGGGGTTAATTAAAACTCTATTCTGTACATAGCAAGCAGTGTTTACATCCTCTGCCCATTTTTTTCTTGTGTCCTTGGGATGCTATATTGCCTAACAATCCCTTTTGACACACATAGATCATCCAACTCCTTTTTTTAAAATCTGTCTCATTATCACTCCTAAAGACTTTTATTGACAGGTCAAATTGCTTTTCAACTTGTGTTACAAAATTTTGCAAAATACCTGCAGTCTCATCTTTGGAGTGCATGAAGTAGGTCCATGTAAACCTTGAAAAATCATCAACTATGACAAGACAATATCTCTTCTTTTTAAGACTCATGATTTTTACAGGCCAAACAAGTCTGTAACAATTGCAAACACTGGCTTGTTTTGGACTCCTCAATTGATTTGTATGAAATTTTATGTTGTTTACCTTTTAAACAGGAAACACAATGTTCATCACAGGTGAATTGTTTTGATGGAAGAGCTCTTACAAGACCTTGTTTGGAGAGTGTAGTGATAGTTTTAAGATTTGTGTGACCAAGTCTTCTATGCCATAGTCCTGTCTCTTTGTTAGAAGCAACTGAGAACAGACATGCATTGGACATTGGATTATCTTTTAACATATCAACTACATACACATTGCCACTTCTGTGAGCAACAAGCTATGCTTTTCTCTCAGCTATGATTTGATTAAACTTTTTAAGCACTTCTAGCCCAACAATCTGACAAGTTTTCTTAGTGAAGAATGACCCATAGCCTTTGTCAGTCATTTTAGATACACTAAGAAGATTAAATTTCAGATTGTCAATAAGATTGACATGTTCAAACTTGAGTTTCCCAGCTTGGACTATCCCTGAACCTAACACTTTCCATTCCCATGTGCCATGAAATCTTTGAGTAAGGCTTTATATCATATCATGTGCTTGGAGCCTCCACTATCTAAATACCATAAACTATCCAGGCAAGTAGAAGCTCCCTGCACATTAGTAAACAATGAGTTTAGGTGAGTTTACAAAGCCAACATGGCTTTGGATGGGGTCACAGACATTCCAGCCTCAAGTCCAGGAATATGGTTAGTGTTTTGAATCGATTTTTATAACATTTGCCATGAACCATTTCCTATCAGATGATCATAACCATGAGGATGCCTGTTAATTCTTCGTTTTTATGGTCTTTTGTAGACCTCATAGCCAAGTGGTACACTTTTGTAAGTAGGTTGGCCATATCCCCTTGGAAATTTATATGCTGGTGGTGCATCTGTTACCTAAACCTTTCTAGGAGCAGAGGTTATATTCAATTGTTTGGTAACAGATGTTTGGACAGGGACAAAGTCTATTTAGTCTTTTCTTTTCTTGAACTCTCAAGTATTTTAGATTTATACTCCTTTCTTTTGACATCATTTTTTTTGAGATAAACACATTCTTGAGTTTCGTGGTTTGTTCTCCCACAAATGGTGCAATTTGGAGAATCAAAGATCACACTTGTTTTGTTTATATCATAGGCTTTTAGAAGAAAGCAGTTTTTAGTGACATGATTCTTCATTTCAGAAAAATCATAAAACAAGTTTGATATTTCCTCTCTTTTCTTCCCTTTTTTGACTTTTTGTTAGCAGATGTTGTAACATCTGCTGGAAGATCTTTTAAGGGAATGATCTTGACTTGAGATGCTTTTACACCTTCAATGGTTGAGAAGTCCATTAGCTTAAAGTTGTCAAGAATGTCAAACTCATCTGACTAGGTAGGTTTGAATTGATATTTTTCTATTTCCTCAAAGTTGAGGATCCTACTAGTCTTTCTAAAACAATTTTCTTACCATTTGGTTTAGTGACTTTAATTTCTTGACTAGCCAAATTAGTTTGAATAATTTCAACCAAATCACAATCATTTAAAGAAGTGTTTTGGGAAACTTGGTCATGTTTTCTAAAACCAACACCAAATTTTACAATGCTTTTGATTTGTGATTCTAACATTAGCTCATAACCTTTGTAGGATTCTACCAACTTTTCACAAGTAATTTGGGTAGATTCAAGCTCCTTTTTACAACTTTGATATTTTTCTATCTTAGTTTGGAGTCGATCCTTGGTTATGCATGACTCATGTTTGAGGCTACTGATTTCAGATTCTTTTTCAAATAGTTTAGATTTTAACTTTTTTGCAAGTGTTTCAAACTGAATCTCATCATCTAAAATTTTGTTTCTGAGGTTTTCATTTACTTCTTTATGTTAGCAAAAGCAATAATACATTTTTCTGAACATAGGTCTTTAAGGACCTGAGGTGATACCTTAGCAGTAGCCATCATGGCACAGCCACATTCTCATTCACAAACACTGGTTTCCCATGGGTCTGACACTAAGATCACAGTTTCTTCACCAACCTTTTCTTCTGAAACATCTTCCACAACATTATCACAAACATCATTAGAATTTAACACTACTTCCTCAGACTCATCCCTTGCAAGTATAGTGTCTAGTGCAATGAAACAAAAATCATCATGTTTGTTTTAAGTATCAACAAGTAGAGCAAAATCTCATCAGTCAGTTCTTTAGGTAAGCTACTCCAATCAACAAAACCTTGTGTAATGAAAGTCCAGGATCCGGCGGTTCTAGACGGAAGTTTGGGCATAATGTCACTAATTCGGTAGAATGTTGTTAAGGGAGAAGTAGAAACAGAATCAACGGAAGCTTCATTCATTCATACCAAAAGAGTATACATCTTGTGAAATTGGCGAAATTTTGGAGAAATTTCGCCAGCATTTCCCCTTAGGGAAATCCAAAAGTTGCAAAACAATGAACACACGACACTATTTATAGACATGTTTTACCCTCGTGCGAAGTGAGGAAATTACCTTTGTGCAAAGGTGGCTTACCTTCGTACGAAGTGAGCTATCACTTCGTACGATGTGACATATATGTACCTCTCATGTTCGTACTTGGGTCGTGTGTTTGTATCTAATATATACAATATTCAACACACTCTCTATCTAGCCTGTTCGTATAGTGATGGACACAAAGTGCATCAACAATGTCCCCCTTGGATGCCACTGTTGAAGCTTAATCTTGATCTTGAAATATGAGAGCCGTGTTTGAATATTCTGCAACTTCAATCAAGGTATCTGTTGATGTCGTAGAATGCGTTAACAAATTCCTTCTTGATTGATGATTCGGGTTTGCTTTATCTACATTACATTCCCCCTGAAACAATTTCTCGAGTTTAGGTTCTTATTTGCATGGTTTCTAACCTCCTCTGATTTGCTTAATCGACAAATCTTCTTGAATAATCACTAACTCGAAATTAATCAATGCAGCTTCTCCGTTTCAACTTTGACCACATCCGCCTTCTGTTTAGCGCGCTCCTCCTATGCTCGATCCTCTGATCTTCAAAACCCAACCGGCAATTGATAGAAACTTCATATTACCACAACGGTAAACTTCAAATCAATGAATATCTGTGAAAATCCGAAATCCCAATTTCTGTAGTCACGTTTAAGCATACTCCTAAAAGATTGATTAGCAAATCGGTAATCTTCTCAATTAGCAAATCTTTTGGAATCAAATCATCTAATAACCCACAATAATATTCTCTTCTTCGTTCAAGATCAAACATGTAATCTTTGTCTTTCATAACAATCTCAAATGTATAGTCTATTCGTAAGCAACTGGTACACTTCTTTGTCCGAAAGATCCATTATATCATCTTCTTTAATCATGAATTGCATGTATATAGCCTTCCTCGTTAGTCCTGGCTCAACTAACACCACAAAACATCCTTATTTCCTGGCGGTTAGTCCAGAAAACAGTTCATTTGCCTTGCAGAGTTAAATTGGATACTTTGTACCACTAAGTAGTCGTGTGTGCACCAATTTGTACAAAGACTCAAGCATCAACATGACCACGACTACAGAATCCGATAAACAACTCCTCAAGTCTCAGTTTTGCAACCGCACTTTTACGAAAAGTAGACATCTCATCACTAATGAATTCTGACTACACTTTGATCTCGTATAGAAAATCCAAGACGTTTTGCATCAACAAATAATCTGCAGTCGTAACCACCCGAATACAGTTGCATGGTCACGAATTTAAAAAATCCGGAATCTTCATATATACGTGAAATTTTTATCCCCTTCATTTTTGCAAATTCTGACTGTACCAAAATTTTCATTGAAGTTCCCTCTCAAATCTGGAAAAATTTGTTCTTATCAAAAGCGGATTTAACGTTAAGGCCCATTGATAGTCACTATACTAGAAGATCATCATTCTACATCTGTATCAGTGACTACCCCGTTATCTTCAACCAACTGTGATCGTAACATCAAATTTGTACTTTGAAACTCTAGACGGTGTCGCCAAACAACCCAAATTAGACATTAAATTCTCGAAAAAATTGCAATTACCAAATTTTTTCTAGACACTCATCACGTCAATACAATCAAAATATTTGCAATTACCAATTTTTTAGGCATTCCAGGTTACCTTCGTACGAGGGTAACTACCTTCGTGCGAAGGTAATCTATCTTCGTGCAAAGTGGAAGCTATCTTCGTGCGGAGGTAATTATCTTCTTGCGAAGATAATCCATGATGAACACATTTTTCGATCCAAAATCTTTATTTATGCGAATTTCAAGATGATTCTAGCAGAGATCTGGTTGAAAATGATTTTCTAACAATCCTACAAGTTCAATCTTACTTTTTGTCCGTGGAATGTCCATTTATTTGATGTTTTATGGTACTCCCAACCGATGGCGGAATCATCGGGGCGGACGTAAATAGGATTGCTCGAGACCCCATAACACTATTTGCGACAATATAAAATTCAAAACCCATTTCATTTCATAGATCAAATAGTCAATTACAATATAAATCCAAATACAACAAGTTCAACAATATTATAACATAAAACCTAGCATTCTAGATGCGTTTCTATGTAGTCCTTATTAAGTTTTCGTCATGTTCAGCATCCATAACCTGCAACATGTTAAAAGTATAGTTCAACACAAAAGCATTGGCGAGGACACAAGTTTAATTATAGCATAAGTAATAAATCGTTTAAACAAATCCACATGTTAAGCTAGAATACTAGATTAATGTAAACATGGCATGCGATCTACAAGTCAATCCTCCGCGTGTCACCACAAAAATAGAATAATCATAACATGACCTCAAGAATACGGGTAGGGCTTACTCCTATAGCGCTGTACATGTTAAGGGGAGGCTTTAAACAATGTTAATGACAAATAGCATCGAATCGTGTATCACATAACTATAGCATGTATGATGGATTGTTTGTGTGTTTGCAGAAAAGTATAAATGTGATTGCGTGTATTTTTTATAGGTTAACATATTGCACCCAAAAGTGTAAAGCGTAAAAAGGGTGTTCGAGTGTACTCAGGGTTTGCGAAGAAAATTTCACTTTGTGGGTTTTATGAGTCTTGAGTTGATGGAATACCGAAGTTACCAATTTGATTCTTGAACTTTTTTCCCAAAGTTGAAAATCTTGGAGATTTGAGAGAGTTTGGAAGTGATTTGGAGGTGATGCAAGTGTTTGGAAGGTGTTAGGGTTGATATTTATAAGAGGGTTAAGTGGTTGAGGTTTAAATAAAGGTGGAAGGTGATTGGAGGACAAAGGAGGTGGAAAATGGTGGAATCTAATTGGCTAAAGAATGGTGAAAGGTGATTGGAGGAGAAAATAGGTGGAAAAGGGTGAAATTTAATTAGCTAAAGAAGGGTGGAAGGTGATTGGAGGAGAAAATTGGTGGAAAAGGGTGAAATTTAATTAGCTAAAGAAGGGTGGAAGATGATTGGAGGAGAAAAAAGGTGGAAAATGGTGAAATCTCATTGGCTAAAGAAGGGTGAAAGGTGATTGGAGGAGAAAGGAGGTGGAAAAGCTTTTGGTTTTGCTTACTTTTATTCCGTTTCTTGTTTTTTAACTTGTTTTTAGGTACCCAAAGTGTATTTAAGTCTCGGTTTTGCGTATAAGCACGCATTGAAATATTGATTGCGTACATAATACAAATATGAAAGGTAACACGTATATGTATAAAAATGAATTCCATTATGATTAATGCCTCAAATTGTGAGATTAAAATTGGAATACTAATGAAAGGTTTCTAAAAAATAGTATGCGAATACAAACTTTCTAAAAATAAGAATACAGAAATACGAGGCGTTACATTTTACGTCTAAAACCTTCCTAAGTCCATAATTCATGAGCGTAGGTGAAAACGTAGCTCTGATACAATTGAAAGTCTAGGATCCGATGGTTCTATACGGAAGTTTGGGCTTAATGTCACTAATTCGGTATAATGTTATTAAGAAAGGAGTAGAAACAGAATCAGCGGAAGCTTCATTCATTCATACCGGAAGAGTATACATCTTATCATGTTGCGTTTCCCCTTTGGGAACTTCAAAACTTACAAAACAACAAACACACGACACTATTTATAGACACGTTTTACCCTCGTGCGAAGTAAGGAAATAACCTTCGTGCAAAGGTAGCTTATCTTCGTACGAAGTGACATAGATGCACCTCTCACGTTCGTACTTGGGTCATGTGTTCGTATCTAATCTATACAATATTCAACACACGCTCTATCTAGCCTATTCGTACAGTGACGGACACAAAGTGCATCAACATGTAAAGAAGCTCTGTTGACTGGTCTCTGAAGGAGCAGAGGTTTGTGTAACTTGTGGTGCGGGTTGCACTTGAACCTGAGGACTCAGGGCTTCAACATACTCTATCTGAGGAATAGTGGTTTGAACATACTGAACTGGAACAATGGTTATAGGTGCACAAAATGAGAAGTGTTTTGCATATGAGGATCAGGGGTATATTGGGAATAATGGATAGTGTTTTGTGTGTTTTGAGATCTAGGACTTGGGTGTGTGATAATTGGACCATTTATTTGACTCCTACACTCCATAGCAAAATGACCTAGCCTGTTACACTTGTAGCATTTAATCTTTTACTTATCCAACCCAATTTTTAACCCCCCATGCAACCCTGGAAATTTTCTACCAGTTCTTTTATAAAACTTGCTGGTCCTAACACTCATCAATGCCAGTTGGTGTAATATGTCGATTTCTTCTAAATCAGTTGGATCAAAATGTTGAAGATCATTTAGTTCAAAAAATAAGTTGTTAGAAACTTGGTTTTCCCCATTTGCAGCTAAAACAAAATTGGGTAAGCAAGAATCAGAGTTGAAATTTCCACCAGATGTTATGTTAATAAAATGATCATAACTTTGTTCCTTGCTACTATCAGAGGTTTCTTCTTGACCAAAAAGTGTTGTACTACCAAAGGAATAGTCATCAGCCACTTTTTCTAACTCTTGTAGCTTCTTTTTCTAGTTAAGCTATCCCTTATAAGTGAGAAGCCTACCATGAAGCTGAGTTAAACTCATCTCTTTAAACCCAACATAGTTTCTGGTTACAATGACAAGAGTGTCCCAGTTATCTGGTAGTGATCTAAGAAATCAACTATCAAAGTAGAATTTGCAAAATTAACATCTACCAGTTTTAACTCACTAATTAGACAACTAAGCCTTTCAAATTGTTGAGTTAATGATTCTCTTTTCAAATGACAAAATGTTTCGTATTGTTGGTTCAAAACTTCTCTATTATTTTCAATAACTTCTTCAGTGCCACCAAATTGTTCTTTCATAGAATCCCATAACTCCTTTGTATTGTTGCCTTTGCATCTAGCTCAATTTTCTGCAAATCTTGCTCGGAGTAATGTTCAGGACTCTTTGGAACTTGTACTTTTGGGTCTTCGACATTCGGTACCATCTGAACATGTAATCCAAAGATAACCGATTTCCAGCAACCCGTGTTTTGTTCTGCAAGTATGTGACCCATCCTACGTTGCTAGATGTTGTACTCCGAGCTAACAAGTATCAGAGGTTTATACATGGTGCCAGTTTTGTGTGGATCTTGTGTATTTTGAGACATTCTGATTGTTTACAAACAGGATTTTGTTTAAAAACTTTGAACGTAAATAAACTTTTACTCTATTTTCAATACAAACGAACAAACAAATTAGTAGTGCGAGCTGACCAGTTTATATCAAATTGATTGTTAAATCAAATTTGAATGACCATGCTCTGATACCAATTGTTAGGATTTGAGTTTGATATTGATGTGATTGTTAGATGAAATCAATGTAAGAAGATAGATAATCAATGAAACAATGCAGCGGAATTGTGTAAACTTTGAATTCACAACAATAGAAAGATTGTTTTCATTAACATGCTTTTGTAATTATAATCACGTATCCATGCAATTTACAAACTCCCCCCAACATAAGGTCACTCTAATTTGTTCATACAAAATGTGTAGAAGAAAAGTGATCGATAGAACAATATAGGCACAATTCTATTTATAGTACATTTCAAACCACTGAGCATCTTTGGCTGACGTCACTATGAAAGTAACATTTAACAAACTAAACAAACTCTAAACACTGTTACATTAAAATACAATATAAAGTCTGTTGATAACTACTGCTAAGATATCCTCTGTTGGTCTTCACCATACCTTTTCCATAACAATTCTTTGGTTCTTTATCAGAGTTTATCTCTAACAGACCTTTACTTCTAGTAGAGCTTTATCCTAACAGATCTTGTGAACAGTTCTTTATTTGCAGAAGAGTTTAGAGCATAGATCTTTATTATGAAGGATAAGATGTTATAGATTGTTTTGGCTTTTCAATCAATTGTTCTTTTATAGGGTTCAATAGATCCAACAAGATTATTCTGAAATCACCAAAAACAAAAACTCTGTTCAAAAGGAGTAAACCACTATTCTTCAAACACAACCACTGTTTTTGTTGATGCATAATGCCTATTGCCTACGTCTTGGGGTCGTGTCGTTTAATGTAATAGGTTTAAATGTTAGATTTGATTTTGAATGTAAAAGTACTCATCCATAGGATGAGGTCATCCGGATGAGAACTAATCCGTACGGAGGAGCTAGTCCGTTCCAAGCTCACTTTCTCATGTCTTTAAATAGGAGCTTGGGGTGTGACTCTTAGTTAACTTGTTCACTTCAATGTGAAGCTCTATCAAATTTTTTCTTTGAATGTAAACCTGTTAAAAGTTATTGAAAAAATAGAAAATTGTAGAATTCTTGTGTTTCTTCTTCCGCATGATGGATTCTGCACTTTATACTGAAGTTTAGATGTCACCAGGTGCTTAATTGTTGTTCTATGCGATCCTAACATTTTTCTCTCTAAGACATTGTTTTTAACCCTACAATGGTTTCAAACATCGTAGTCAATAGATGTACCAACCACTGTTTTATATCCTAACATATGTTAATTACAAACATAGTTTTCAAAGCATAAAACAGACATTTGCCAACCAGACGTTTCATTACTTCATCAAAAGGTTTTCTCAGTGGGGCCCACTCTTTATGTAAAATAGAGAGGCTTTGATAAACACAGTTTTGCCTTGCACCAATTGAGGTTTTCCACGTCACTGAAAAAGTAACCGTTGGCCATGTTATCACCACTATTACATAAACCCAAATTACAGAGGTTTTCGCTTTACCGTTATCAAAACTACCACATTCATCGCATACAATCAAAAAAATCATTTACTAAAAAGATTTTCTAAAATATGTCTCCATCCCCGTCCAGTCTCTCAATTTAAAAGGATAGTTTGTTCAAAGGATTTTCTAAAAATATTTCATTTCAACAATTGCTGTCAACATGAAACCACCACACAACTCCCTTCCATATTTCATCAAACTGACGCCAACACAGAATTTCATTCAACCATAGACATTCTCACCACATCAAAATATCACACAATCCTCACAGCCAATGCACCGATACATCTGGACACTCTTCGAGAGTTTTGGGCAAATTCAGACTTCTTACTTTGAGATAAAAATCCCTTTACCATCATTTAAAAGATTATAAATGTTGATGTCCAGATTACAAAAGAGCTGATATCCTCAACATTCGCTCCAAATGAGAAAGGTATAAAAACCCTCTTCTAAAACTGAGCTTCAAACTAAATTCATATAGAGGGCGTCTTGTAACTCCTCGCTTTTGTAACTTTCCTCATTTAGAAAGTTTGTTATGTATTCTATTCTTGGAAACTTGCATTCCATTGTAATCGTATTTTCCGTTCCAGCCATTGTAATATGAGGCTTTGATCGTAATAAACATGACCGTTTTACATAAATTATACATTGATTATATACAAAACCCTACTTCACCATTATAAAAGCAAGCCTCGATTCACCCATTTTCACTTTTCAAACTCATCAAAACTCTTAAAAACACTCTCAAATAAGTTGCAAACATCATAAAAGTCAGATTGTTCTAAGTTCCAAAGTGAGTACTTTACTTCATTTTCTTCATCTTTTCTTCACTCTTCTTCCTCTACAAGCTTTGAACATCTCTAGGAGTGTTTCCACATATTTACCATGGTAACCAAGGTGGAACATCACCATTTTGAGGTCCAAACTTTCTGTTTTGGAAGAACCTTTTGTTAAAACTTTATAAACTATTTTTTCTTTATTCAATCTTGTGCCTACTTGTTCTTTAGCCTATCTAAGGTTATGAGACTTGTCAGGAGAAGATTCTTATAATTTTAAAAGGTGCAAACACCTCTAAACTTTCTGTTTTACTATGGTTCATGCAACCCACAAGTGATAAACCATCCGAGCTTGCCATAACTCTTATGACAAGACTTGTGTTTTGGTATAGGTGTGAATACCTGGAAGCCTTAGCTATCCTAACTTCATTCCACCACCTCACTTGATGTTTTTACCTTGCTATCTCAAGTAGTTTGCTTGACTTAAATTAACATAACCTCGTCTAGCCTCTGTCACTTAGTTAAATCTTTCCATGTCGGGAATGACTCACCCGGGTTAAAGCTTACTTGGCTACTTAATATAGTAAGAAGTTGTACATTTCCTTTTCATTCATGACCATCTGAATCATCCTTGTGATGATTTTTGTATTAGAGAATCATGCAATGAGGTTAATCCTCCATGCTTGACTTACATGACAATCTATGAATACTCTTGATGGACTTAACTTAGAATTATTATGTAAACTACATAATATATATGGACATATATTTAACCGAACCCTTGATGATAATCGGATGGTTACTTGTCATGGCAATAGGTTATATTATCTAAGTCTTGAACCCTCGTCACGATTTAAATGGGTAACTTGACCCATGAAATCACATCAACCCTTAGGGACTTATAGTGTCAAAAACGAGTGTTTAAGACTAGTTAATTACTTTGTGCATACATACTTTCGTACTTTAAATTCCAATCCGAATCTTCTGTTTACATTCTGAATACTCACACACCTTCGTTTACCCCATGTAGGGTGACCTCATTGTTCCATCCTCCAACTCTCCAACTCTTCACCAAATTACTAAAGGAAAGCTTTGCAAAACCATGAGTACACTAGAACACCCTTTTTACGCTTTACACTTTGGGTGCAATATGTTTAACCTATCAAAATTACACATTCACACTTATACTTTATGCAAACATAAACAATCCATACATGCATGCTTAAAATATGTGATACTTCATTTGTATTATTGGAACAGTCTTATGTGATTCACTTGTCATTAACTTTGTACGAGCCTTCCCTTAACATCTATAGCGCTATAGGAGTAACGAACCGCATGTAGTCTTGTGGTCATGATAAGTCTTTTAAGTTCATGCAGTACTTAGAGGGTTGACTTGTATAATTGCATGCCATGATTACGTTAATCTAGTTACCTATTTTTGCCAGACGGATTAATTTAAATCTTTTACATACGTATGTTATATTAAACTTGTGTACTCGCCAATGCTTTGTGTGTTGAATTATACTTCTAAACATGCTGCAATTTGACGAAGTTGATATTGATGAAATCTATTACGGACACCTTAGAAATGTATTTAAAAATGCTAGATTTTGTTATTGTATTATTAATAAATCTTGTTGTACTTTAAATTTCCAATTGTAGTATTCAGTTTTCTTATAATGTACTTGACAATGATTATCTATGAAAGAAATCGGTTTTGAATTAAATATTGTCACATTAGTTTTATGAAGTCTCGAGCAATCTCGTTCATCTCACTCCGATGATTCCGTCATCGGTTAGGGTGTGACAGATTGGTATCAGAGCCATAACTATAGGGAATTAGGTAGAATTTCCATGTTCGACCTAGTTTATAGTAAGCACCAAACCTTGACCATTCTTAATTCTTGATTAAATATGTTAATTCTTCGTATTTTGCTTCTTATCAATTCCTTTTGTCTTAAAATATACATGCCTTTCCTAAGACACTCATACTTTACAAATGAGGCGATTTGCACCAAGTTAGGCTCAATGGCCTGCAATTCTTGGTGAAGTCCCTCATTCCGCTAATCGATTTTCATGAAATTATGCCATCAAGTTAGGAGTGATATCCACATCTTGATGGAAAATTTCTATTTCATGCTCTAGTGGACCTTATTAACGAGTCGGAATTTGCTTCTCATTTAGTAAATAACAACCACATTTAGGGTACGATGTTACTAAGTTAGGGGGTGAAACCCGCACCTTGTTAACTAGTCTCACTCCTCGATTTTCAATCTCACTAAAGTTTCAAATTTCATATCAATTAGAGAGATTTAGTAACTGGAAGAGTAAAATACCATTAACCACTCATTGGTGAGAGTATTTTACCTATTAGGCCAAAACATGTCTCCCTAATTCGAAAGGACTTACGATTCACTTTGGAATAGTCGAAGTTTCTAAACCGGAAACACTCCCATATTTTATCAAGCATCTCTTTTATATTATCTCAATTTCTATTTTTTTAATATTGCTACCTCGTTCATTTCAAAACCGATGCACGATTCACACGCCTCTCGTAATAAAAAACTTTAATAATTCTCGAGAACAAACTAACTTTATACTCCTTTTCGCATTCATATGTGTTTATGTCGTTTGAATACTTGTTATGCTCATGTCAACCATGTGAATCGTACGTGTTATGTGATATTTATATGCTTATACATGAAAACAAATGTGATTTTGACATTATGAACATGCCTCATCCCCTACTCCTCTTTCGATTCTTTAGATGTCTTCTCAATGTCTTTCCAACACTCGCAACAAGAAATACAAATCAGGATCGGGCTCCAAAAGGGGTTTCAACAACGACGAGTTGATGTCAAAGAAATACCTCATGAAGTTTATGGTGAAACAAATGGCTAAGGTCACCCCTGGCATCGTCAGCAAAATCCAACCGCCACCAAACACCGAATCACCCAATGCCTCTGTTGACTCCAAGGTTGAAACATCTAACTCGACGTTTACCTTCAAGCATTTTTGTTCTTGCAACCCCCTACCCTTCACTAGTGAAAAGGTTGTCACTAAGATGCTTTAATGGTTTGATGCCATTGAAATGGCGTTCCTTCAAAGTGGTTGCCCTGACCACCTACATACCATCAACACAACGGGTGTTTTCTAATCAGGAGCTCTTGATTGGTGGACCTCCGAGTGTAACGCTCGTGGAAATGAAGTCGCTCATGCCCTCCCTTGGGCCGATCTTAAGAAGTTGATGAAGGACGAGTTTTGTCCTCCGCATGAGCTTCAGAAACTTGAGAACGAGTTCTAGAATCTGAAGCAAGTGAGGAATGACAATGCAGGCCTCACAACTCGCTTTAAGCAACTGAGTACGTTTAGCACTAGCCAGGTTGATTTCGTTGACAAGGCCATTGTGAATTACATTTGATGCTTTCCCCCTTCCATCATGAACCTCGTTGAATCCGCCTCACCCAAAACCCACGAGGATACCTACCGTTTGGCCGCTAAACTCAACAACAACTGTGTTCTTCATGGAGCCTCTGACAAGGTTCCATCAAAGAATGCAAACCAAACCACCATCGATACCGTCATTGAACCTACACCATCCAAGCCACCAAAGAACAACAACAAGGGCAGAAGCGGAATGCTTCAAGCCAAAACTGTGCGGTAGTCACTCCACCAAACCCTCAACCCATCCAACAAGTCACACCAACCAACCCCGAGCCTACCAACAAGGCATACATTGGGACTCATCCCAAGTGTAACGCATGTCTATACCATCACCCTGCCTATGCACCATGCCACCTATGCATGAATTACAATAGGTTTGGGCATTTTGCCACCCAATGTCGTAGTGGTCCAAAGCCACTAGGCAACCAAACTCAAATCGTTGTAGCAACCCAAAACCCCACACCAAACCAAGTCCCACCTCAAGCAGCTACTGGTCGAGCCTACTACAAGTATGGAGATCCTAATCATCTCGCCAACTTTTGCCCGCAACGCAACACCAACAGAAAAAACTAGCCACAACAAGCGCGTGGTAGAACCTTCGTCATTACTACAGCTCAAGCCCAGAATACCAACGACGTCATCAACGGTACGTATCTGATAGACAATGTTCATGCTTCGTGTTTATTTGATACTAGCGCGGATAAAAGTTTTGTATCTGTTCAATTCCAACCTTTGTTAAAGTGTAGATGTTCTAAGTTGCCCAAACCATTTGTAGTCGAAGTCGCTAACGGTAAGTCTATCACTGTCGATTCTGTCATTTCTAAGTGTTCTTTGAATCTTAACGCTCATACGTTTCAATCGACCTCATACATATGCAATTGGATAGCCTCGATATCATAATAGGCACGGATTGGCTTAGGTGAGTTCGTGCTGAGATCGCTTGTTCGGAAATGTTTATTCGTCTTCCCCTTCCTAATAATGATTATTTACATGTCTATGGAAAGAAACCTTCGAAAGGTCTTAAGCTTATGTGATGTATTCAAGCGAACAAGTACTTACGTAAAGAGTACTTCGCCTTCTTGCCCACGTTGTGGAAAAGAAGGATAAGGGTCTAAGCGTGAGTGATGTTCCTATTGTTTGTGATTTTCCTGACTTCTTCCCTGAGGATCTATCGGGACCATCTCCTCCTCGTTCTGTTGTTTTTCGTATCGATCTCATTCCTTGCGCAATGCCTGTTGCAAAGTCTCCATACCGTCTAGCACCCTCGAAGATGCAAGAGCTATCTAGCCAACTTCAAAATCTTCTTAATAAAGGTTGTATACGCCCTAGTACTTCTCCTTGTGGCGCTCCCATTCTGTTAGTCAAGAAGAAAGATAGATCCTTTCGGATATGCATTGACTATCGTGAGCTCAACAAGATTACAGTTAAAAACCGATATCCACTTCATCGCATTGATGATCTCTTCGATCAACTCCAAGGTGCAACGTGCTTTTCAAAAATCGATCTCCGTTCTGGTTATCATCAACTTCGAGTCCTCAAAGAAGATATACCAAAACCACATTTCGTACACGTTATGGGCATTATGAATTCGTGGTCATGCCTTTTGGTTTGACCAACGCACCTACGGTTTTCATGGACTTGATGAACCGTGTATGAAAACCTTATCTCGACTTTTTTTTATCGTCTTCATCGACGATATCCTCATCTACTCCAAGAAACAAAAAGAACACAAGCGACACTTGTGTCTTATCCTTCAGCTTTTGTATACTAGGCATCTTTACGCCAAATTCTCCAAGTGTGAATTTTGGCTAAAAGAGGTTCAATTCCTTGGTCATGTCATCAACAAACTTGGTATTCACACCAACCCTACGAAAAAATCGAAGCTGTGAAGAATTGGATCGCCCCTAAGTCTCTGTCCGAAATTCATTCGTTCCTCGGTTTAGCTGGTTACTATCGTTGCTTCATTTCGAACTTTTCTAAGATCGTTGTTCCTCTCACCTCCTTGACTCAAAAGGATTAACCTTTTGTTTAGGGTTCCGAACAAGAGGAGTCTTTTCAAACACTTAAGGACATTCTCTGCAATGCTCCTATCCTAGCTCTTACCGATGGTAACAACGACTTCGTCACGTATTGCGATGCCTCTAATCAAGGTCTTGGTTATATCCTCATCCAACGAGACAAGGTTATTGCGTACGCTTCGAGACAACTCAAAATCCATGAGAAAAACTACATTACCCACGATCTTGAACTTAGTGCAGTTGTTTTTGCGTTAAAGATTTGGTTACACTACCTTTATGGTACTAAATGTGTGGTCTTCACCGACCATAAGAGCCTTCAGCACATCTTTGACCAAAAGGATCTCAATATGCGTCAATGTCGATGGGTGGAGTTGCTCAACGACTACGATTGCGAGATTCACTACCATCCTGGTAAAGTGACTGTCATGGCCGATGCTCTTAGTCATAAAACTCATGTGAAGACTATTCGTTGTTTTCAAATTTTAAATAACCTTCGTGAACGCATTCGTGACGCACAATACTCGTCTGTTAATAAGACTAACATGTACAACGAGATAAGGTGTGATGCTAAAGATCAACGCGTATCTAAACCCGATGGTATCCTTTACTATCTCGATCATGCCTAGATTCCAAACTGTGACAACCTTTGTGATTTCTTGATGCAAGAAGGTCATAAATCACGATATTCTATTAATCCTTGCACTGATAAGATGTACCAAGACCTTCGTACGTCTTACTGGTAGCCTGGTATGAAGAAAGATATCGCCTCCTATGTTTTGAAATGCCTTACTTGCTCCAAGGTAAAGGCCGAACATCAACGTCCCTCTAGCTTACTCGAACAATAAGAAATCCATGTCTTGAAATGGGAAAGTATAGCTATGGACTTCATCACTAAACTTCCTCGTACTTCTTCTGGTCACGATAGCATCCGGGTCATCGTTGACCGTTTGAGCAAATCCGCTCACTTCCTCCCCGTTCGCGAAGACTACAAAGTCAAGAAATTGGCTCGTATCTACACGGATGAAGTCATCTGTCGTCATGGTATTCCCATTGACATCATTTTTGACCGTGATGGTCGTTTCACCTTGCGTCTTTGGCAAACTTTTCAGAAAGCTCTGGGTACTCATCCTAATCTTTGTACCACTTTCCATCCTCAATCTGACGGTCAAACCGAGCGTACTATCCAAACTCTAGAGGATAAGCTTCATTCTTGCGTACAATAACAGTTACCATGCAAGTATTCAAATGGCACCTTTCGAGGCATTGTATGGTTGTAAGTGTCGTTTGCCTATTTGTTAACACGAGATCGGAGAACCTCAAATCACCGGTCCCGAGTTTATACAAGTGATGATGGACAAGATCTTACAGATTGAGACAACTTGCTCAAAGCCAGAAGCAGACAGTGAGTTAGGTTGACAAGCGACGCAAACCTTTGGAATTCAACGTTGGTGACTTTGTAGTTCTAAATGTATCCCCTTGTTAGGGTATAGTTCGTTTGGGTAAGAAGGGAAAAGTCATTCCTGGCTATGTAGGTCCTTTGAAAATTCTCGAAAGGATTGGCAAGGTAGCGTACCGACTGGACCTACCTCAAGAGCTCAATAATGTCCATCCTACGTTTCACGTCTCAAACTTGAAGAAATGTTTAGTTAAAGAAGGACTTCAAGTCCCACTCGAAGATCTTCAAATCAACGAGACTCTACACTCCTTGGAGAAACCTGTCGAGATCAAAGATCGAGGCGTCAAGCAATTGAGGCGCAGTCAAATTCCCATAGGGTTGGATGGGAAGGAAAACGTGGTGCTGAGTTTACATGGGAACTCGAAAGTGATATGAAGACTAATTACCCACATTTTTTCGTTACACCTTCTTCTTGAATAAATTTTGGTACGAAATTTCCTAAGGCAGGGGAGACTATAATACCTCGCTTTTTGTAACTTTCCTCATTTAGAAAGTTTGTCATGTATTCTATTCTTTGAAACTTGCATTCCCTTGTAATCGTAATTTTTGTTCCAACCATTGTAATCCGAGGCTTTGATCGTAATAAACTTAATCCTTTTACATAAATTATACATTGATTATACATACTTATCATACATTCAAATTATATATATTCGTCTCTCACGCAAACTCATACTTGTTTTCCATACAATCAGTCGTAGATACTTGTGCTGATACTATTTATACGTGAAAATACTTATACACACACTCACGATACTCAAATTATGCTTATATACATTGTGTATGCTTAAAAACATGTTTAATACTAAAGTTCATGCTTGAATTGATAACAAATCAGAAGTTCAGGGGCTAAAATTTGTGAAAAACCAAACGTGTGTCCAATAGAAGAGGTTCTGTGTCGCGCGACGCCCTCTCCTTTACACCAACGCGAAATGTCTAGGTCCCTAATCTGCAGGAAGTTGTTTCCTTGCTGCAGATTGGCCATTTCTCTCCACCTTTTCTTCACCCAATCACCATTTAACCTCCATAAACACAAAACCCTACTTCACCATTACAAAAGTAAGCCCCCATTCACCCATTTTCACTTTCCAAACTCATCAACACTCTCAAGACACTCTCAAATCAGTTGCAAACATCAGAAAAATCAGATTGTTCTAAGTGCCAAAGTGAGCACTTTACTTCATTTACTTCATCTTTTCTTCACTTCTTCCTCTACAAGCTTTGAACATCTCTAGGAGTGTTTCCACATGTTTACCATGGTAACCAAGGTGGAACATCACCATTTTGAGGTCCAAACTTTCTGTTTTGGAAGAACCTTTTGTTAAAACTTTATAAACTATTTTTTCTTTATTCAATCTTGTGCCTACTTGTTCTTTAGCCTATCTAAGGTTATGAGACTTGTCAGGAGAAGATTCTTATAATTTTAAAAGGTGCAAACACCTCTAAACTTTCTGTTTTACTATGGTTCATACAACCCACAAGTGATAAACCATCCGAGCTTGCCATAACTCTTATGGCAAGACTTGTGTTTTGGTATAGGTGTGAATGCCTGGAAGCCTAGCTATCCTAACTTCATTCCACCACCTCACTTGATGTTCTTCTGATACAAAGCTTGGAACATATCTAGGAGTTTTTCCACAGGTTTACCATGGTAAACCAAGGTGCAACATCACCATTTTGAGGTCCAAACTTTTTGTTTTGGAAAAAACCTTTTGTTAAAACTTTATTAACTATGTTTTTCTTTATTCAATCTTGTGCCTACTTATTCTTGAGCCTATCTAAGGTTATGAGACTTGTCAGGAGAAGATTCTTATGAAGTTAAGAGGTGCAAACACCTCTTAACTTTCTGTTTTACTAAGGTTCATACAAACCACATGTGATGGAATCATCCGAGCTTGCCATAACTCTTATGACAAGACTTGTGTTTTAGTATAGGTGTGAATACCTGGAAGGCTTGGCTATCCTAACTTTATTCCACTACCTCACTTGATGTTTTTACCTTGCTATCTCAAGTAGTTTGCTTGACTTAATTTAACTTAACCCCGTCTAGCCTCTGACACTTAGTTATATCTTTCTATGTCGGGAATGACTCACTCGGGTTAAAGCTTACTTGGCTATTTGATATAGAAAGATGTTGTACATTTCCTTTTCATTCATGACCATCTGAATCATCCTTGTGATGATTTGTGTATTGAGAATCATAGAATGAGGTTAATCCACCATGCTTGACTTGCATGACAATCTATGAATACTCTTGATGGATTAACTTAGAATTATTATGTAAACTATATAATATATATAAATATATATTTAACTGAACCCCCTTGGTTATAATCGGATGGTTACCTGTCATGGAAATAGGTTATATTATCTAAGTCTTGAATCCTCGTTGCGATTCTAATGGGTAACTTAACCCATGAAATCACATCAACCCTTACGGGACTTATAGTGTCAAAAACGGGTATTTAAGACTAGATAATTACTTTGTGCATACATACTTTTTGTACTTTAAATTCTAATCCGAATCTTCCGTTGACATTCCCAATACTCACACACCTTCGTTTACCCCATGTAGGGTGACCTCGGTGTTTCATCCTCCAACTCTCCAACTCTTCATGGGATTACCAAAGGAAAGCTTTGCAAAATCGTGAGTACACTCGAACGTCCTTTTTATACACTTTACACTTTTGAGTGCAATATGTTTAACCTATCAAAATTAACATTCACACTTATACTTTATGCAAACACAAACAATCCATACATGCATGTTAAAAATACATGATACTTGATTTGGATTCTTGGAACATTCTTATGTGATTCACTTGTCATTAACTTCGTACAAGCCTCCCCTTAACATGTATAGCAGTATAGGAGTAACGCACCGCCTGTAGTCTTGTGGTCATGTTAAGTATTTTAAATTCATGCTGTAATCAGAGGGTTGACTTGTATAATTGCATGCCATGATTACATTAATCTAGTTAGCTATTTTTGCCATGCAGATTCGTTTAAATCTTTTACATACTTATGCTATATTAAACTTCTGTACTCGCCAATGCTTTGTGTGTTGAACTATACTTTTAAACATGTTGCAGGTTGATAGTGTTTATATTGACGAAATCTAGTAGGGACGCCTTAGAAACGCATGTAGAAATGCCAGATTTTGTTATTGAATTATTAGTGAATCTTGTCGTACTTTAAATTTCGAATTGTTGTATTCTTTTTTCTTGTAATGTACTTTAAAATGATAATCTATGAAAGAAATCAATTTTGAATTAAATATTGTCATATTAGTGTTATGAAGTCTCGAGCAATCTCGTTCGTCTCACTCTGATGATTCCTCCATCTGTTGGGGTGTGACAGGTATGATGCTCAATTGGTGGGAGCAACAATTTTTAAACCACATTTTCCACCTGCAATGAAATTTTTCTTTCATACCATACCCATATGTTTATCTACAAAAACAACATCATTCAATGAAATACCATTAAAAACACAGTATTTGGGATATGCTATTTTAACAAACGTGAATTACAGGCTATCCAGAACTTTGTTTTTAGACATGGTTGTAAATGTAAAAGCCAAAAAGGGAGGTAAAGCTTGCACTAAATTTGTTTTCACACGGTGAACCCTTATAAATAAAAAGTCTTTCAAATCAGACATTCAGATGCATGATGACCAAAGGTTAAGAAAGTCCAAGTGAACAAAATGTTTTAGAAACACAAGCAATAGAAGTTACAACATGTGTTGTTGATCCCACTACTCCTGATGCCCACAATGACCATCCCACCACTATGGTACCCACATCAGAAATTTCCACAACCATATCCATTCCCATCACCAACCGCAAAAGAAAAACCAAAAAGAAGGTCACTCTGGAGGTTGAGGTGCTAGAGGAACCTGTTGCAACACAAAAGCAACAAACATCTGTTGTTACTTCCTAACAACAGATGCAAACATCTCCACCTAGCCAAACTCCTCACATATCCTCACAAAAGAATATTGTTGTAAACACAGGGGAACTAAGTCAAGGGGAGATGATTCACTTGAACATTAGCCATTACAACTGTAGAGACAATAGTCTCATAGTTAGACAGTGGTTTCATAGCTAAGACCTCTTTGAAGGCAACGACTGTTTAGTCTTCATAGTACACTGTTTAGTAGTTGGAAGTTCCCAGTACCAAGAACAAAGGGCACTTGGTTCAAAACCAAGTACAACCACCTTAGGTGGGAACTCAGAAGATCCTATTAACTTAGGTGATGGGTTAAGATATCAAGAATTGACGGAAAGAGTATCCAAGATAGAGTCTTTTATTTATGAAATCAAAGATATGTTGAAGACCTTGGTGCAAAACTCAAGAACTTCACCAACCAATGTAGAAATTTCAAACAAAATTTGGGCTCATGCAAGCATGTATCTACAACTTCAAAAGCATTCTTCCGATGCAACCCATGCCATGCACATGGAGTTTATCAGAAATATGGTGGATGCAAGGTACAATGATATTCAAGCAGAGACTAAGGCCATCAAAGACCATCTTCTTCAAACCACTGATACTGCTCCCACTCTCCCCAACTATACAGAAGATGATGCCAAAAAGGGGAAGAATGAAAGCATGAGAAAGCTCCTTCCTCTAATAGAGAAAACTTAAAAGAGACCTGACACATCTGCTGCTAAAAAGGCTAAGGTAGGTGCACTTCAAAAAGAGAAGAGGAAAGATATAAGGAAGTTAATAAGAAGTTGACAGTGCAGGAGATCCTTGGAAGGAAAAGAATACAAAAGAATCAAGGCTCCTCAATAGAGGTTCCTCAAAGCATTGTTCCAACAAAACCAACACCAACCACCCAAACCACTGCTCCCATTGCTCAAACATCTGTTGGCACTCCAAAGGTGACAACAAATGTTACACCCACACTTACAAAAACTCAAAAGACTTCTACATGTCTTTTTATCAAGCGAAAACTACCCTAAAAAATCCCATTACCACCAACAAAAATACCCACACCACAAACCAGATCCAGAAAAGCAAACTTTATAATCTAAGATAATGATGAAAAAACACCCGAAACATCACCCATCAAAACCACCACTACCACTAAGCCATCCATAACCATCACATCCCTTCCATCAACCACACAACCATTATCACCTTCTACCACCCATTGGAACTAGAAACTGTGTCATAAGAGATACAATCTTTCTACTCCATAAAAGATTCTAGTCAACTCATCTTCCCATCTTTGCATGATCTCCCAGGGCCTACAAATGTGAAAGAATATTTGGAGCGAAAGCTTAAACAGGTAGAAGAGATTGCAGCAGAAAGAAGTAAAGGGAAATGAGACAAAGTGGCTCAGCAAATTCTATTTAAAGAGTTTACTAAAGTGAACATATTAGAAGATTTTGCAAAAGATGTTAGCAAAATGCTTCATAAGGCCCTGTAAGCGACCCTAATCTTAGAAGAACATTATGGGAAGATTACATGGAGTACATAATGAAGAACAAACCTTATTAAGCAACAAGAGCTTAATTCTTTGGATGGTCTACAAAAGCCCTTCTAGAAGAAAATTATAAGGATTTAGAAGCTAAAGCTCCATCCTGATACCAAACCCACTCCTCCTAACTAGAGAGCAGGCAAAAAGTCAACTGGAAAGAAGGCCCTCCAGTTAAAAAGAATTAAGGAGTGGATGGTAGCGCACATTTTGGCTCCATGCAATCAATCGCTAGATGGGATGAACCAACAATCCAAGAAAATTACAAGAAACTAGAAGCTTTAAGAGCAAAGGATCCCACAGTCCCCAAAAAGCTAAACTATAAAGAAACAGACTTTCCCATTAGATCTCTGGTTAATCCATCAGAGCTTCCCACATCAAAGATCATTTCATCAGCTGTCATTGGCTATCTATAGAAGCAAAAAAAATGTATGCAGAAGATATGCAGAAGTACCAAGATGAGATGAGAAAATAAGGGATCAGGAATGAACTATTTGTTGGACCTACAAAAGAACATATGATATTCAAAAGTCAAAACATGACCTATATGATTAAGAAATAAACAAGATAATGAAGCACTCTCCTCCCGAAGATAGTGAATCTTGAACACTAATCAAAACATTTGTTGAAGACTTTCAAAGATCTGTTTGAAGCTTGTAATCATTGTTGAAGATGAAAAACCGTTGTTCAAGGCTAAAGCTCTGTTGAAGTAAAACACTGATCATGAAGACCAAACATCTGTTGTGGCCAAACAGATGTTTGATACAAGTGAACAACAGTTTGAAGAACAAAGGTTTACTCAGTTTAATAGTGCTTAGGTTAGAACAAATGTTTCATGTCATAGATCAGATGTTAGATTCCCGCAAATATTTGCTAACATCTATGGAATATTTTCTGTTAAGAATGTTAGATGTCACTAACAAGGTGATATCAGCTTTTGTACTTATATAAATAGATCTCATGTTAAGAGATCTATTTTATTACACACAATCCTTTTGTACGAACAACGAAGTTAGCGATCAATCTGAGAGGGAGTTTGTCAAATCATTATATTGTAATTGAAATCATTTTGTAATTTAATAGAAAATAATTTTGATATAACGTCGTGCTTATTTGTTTATCTTATTTGCATTACGATTTACAAATTGTCTGTGTTCTTCATTGTTTAAACTTACAAGTATAACAAACTCAGATCCAACATCATTCCTTCATATTCTAATAGATAACTCAATGTTCAACCACCTATATCAATACTATAATTGAAAATTTATATCACTGCTATAATTGAAGCTGATGGCTCCCCACCTTCACAAATCTGGCTAAAAAGAGGTGTTACTACCCCTTATTCTTTGTGTCCATTTTCTGGCTTGTATGAGGAAACAACTTCTCTTTTATGAAGTACCATTTTCTAAACTAATCTGGTTCTTGATTTCTATGTGGTGCAAAATTTTGCTAAGGCTTGATGGTGATGTTGAGAATATTATGGGGGATTCAAGATATCGTCTACAAGAAGACGTCTCAAGTTAGGTTGGTACGGGCTATTTTCCTCAGAACTACATGGTGTATTTGGGGCGCCAGGAATAACCTAGTAGTTCACCAAAGATACCTAAGCACAGGGGACGTTTTGGACAAATTAAAAGTCTCTCGCTTCTTTAAATTAAAAATAAAGCCAATTTGTTTTTTGTTATATTCGGATACATGGTGTAAGTTTAATTTTATTACTAAGCTGTAAGTATGGTGTAATGTAGATGTAACTTGGTGTATTTCGGTTTCTAGCGTCTTGCTAGGTTCTTTCTTCATTTATATAATGTAGTGTGTCATTAAAGAAAATACTCGTCTTGTAATTAGAGTAATTACACTACAATAACATTTACTTTTACTCTAGTTATACTAGAAATTACATTACTTATATCATATTTGATGTATTTACAATATTATCTCCATGTCTTTTTTTTCCTCACTCCCTACACTAATATCATTTGTATGTTATTCTACCCTTATGTATATATACGCATATCTTGTTTTTACACTATTTTATGTCATGCATCTACCATATTCATGATTGGAAAACAATTAGCTCTCAACCAATTTTTTCATAAAGACAATGTAACAAACTAATTAATACATGCATATCAATTTGATATCAACCTTAAGTTAAAAACAATGTAATTTACGACACACTTTATGGTGGATAACTTTTGACAAGCCATATTTTATGATATGTTCCACAAGGTTCTTACAATTTTTTAAAATTTTAAACATACTTTTTTTTCTTCTTGCTTTAGCCGTGTATAGTCAAACATAACTTGGCAAAAAGACGTAACTTTATTGGAGGAGTTGCTCTCGGTTTTTATGATAGACAATAAGGAGAGAATGCCTCTCAAAAGCCTTGGAAGTTGAAAAGGCTATCAAGGTGTGTGATTGTTCCTTAATAATTTTTGTAGGATCGTCTTATCCATATAAGCACAAGACCTAATTTGTTTGACTAGTCATAACATGTGCGGAATCCATATTTTGATAAGTGACAATATCAAGATTACTTTTAAAGTTTACTGTTTCATTAATTGTTCAAGCATTTACAATCCAAAAACAAAACATGAAGGGTTTCGCCGTACACTCTGCAAAAACTGTTACATACACAAGACACAACTCACCTATATATAGACTTGGCCACTTCGTGCGAAGTGCACTTCGTGCGAAGTGCACTTCGTGTGAAGTGCACTTCGTACGAGGCGAACATCACTTCGTACGAGGTGAACATCACTTCGTACGAAGTATGCTACATACACATCAAAAAGTAATTCTAACAACGAAATGCCCTATTACTTTGACTCGACATGACCCTAAGACGTAGGCGATATACATTATGCACCAACAAACTCCCCTGTATTGGTCAGTATTTAAAATCTACAAAACATAAACGTTTAGCGCCAAAGAAATGCTTTTTCGACTTCCTACGTTCCTCTGATGGAATCAATGTCTAATCAGTTGTAGGAGCCCATTTCATAAAGTGATATCTTCTCAGACGCACTTCTTTCCCATTTCGTCAAGGTTTTCCAAACGTCTTTGCTTTTTCATAAACTCTTTATTCTCAAGCTCTCTCCACGATGATTGCCACATCTTGCCAGAATTAATACCCTATGCATAACAGATGTTGACTACACCCTAGTATTGTTTCGCTTGAGTTTTGTCTTTACCTCATAACGTATCTTTTTGTAGAACAAACACTTTATATCATTCTCTAAACAATTCACAAGCCACATCGGATCCAGAATTCTGATCGTCCTCCATAAACCTCATATCCTCTTATATGCAAGAATTTCTTTTGTTTGTTCTTCCATGACATTCTAGGTTTCATCAGCTTTCACTACGATAACGGCTTCACCTGTTTCAAAATCTAACAGCCACCACTTAAAGAACTCATGAAAGTCTTGTTCAATCTTCAACAAAGGCATGCTCTTCATTGTGCATGGACACTTAATTATCAGAGTCACATATTTTTCTTTGGTCACCGGATCAATCTTTATTCGTTTCTTTGGAATATACGGCTTCCAGTGATTGAATCCGTGATCTGCTTCATACTTGATCAACTTCCATAACCTCTGATCATGAAATCTCATTTGCAAGTTAATCATCTTTGTCTGCACCAGCTCATCAACATTCCAGTAGGGCAGAGTTTGAATATCATAGAGGTATCGGAAATACTGCACACCAAACTCCCTCTTGATAGCATAAACATTCAAAGCTCTAATCCAGCCCTAATTTAAAATATCACCAAGCAATTTATCTTTGTCGCGTGTAAAGAAAGACAATGGTCTTCTGAATTTTCTTTCTTTTGTCAGCTCCTTAAACCATAACTTCTTCGCTTCAGCAATTTCGTCTTTGGATAATCGTCTAGGCATAGTTCCTTCTTTCACCATTCTTTAACTCTTCTCTTTAGTAGATCATCAGATGACTCAGCAAACATCTCTTGAAAAGTTGGAAAACTATCTGTACCATCTCCCGAATACTTTATAGCCTCATCTTCATCATCTGATGCATCTTCAACAACTACTCTGTCATACTTGTCAGCATTAGGCACATACTTATACATATAACCATTAGGTTCTAAAACACTGATCTTATTAAGTTCATCTTCAAAATCAAATTCAAATGCATCTTCGTCAATCCCCATCATCTTTGCCATCTCTTCCTTAGTAAAGATACGTACGAATTTGCCCTCTTCAACTCCATGCTCTAAGTAGAAGACTTTAGGTTTAGGCAATTCAGGAATAGCTGCTATAGGTGCAGCTAGGAAGATTCCTGATTGCTCAGCATCATTCATAGGGTCCTTCGTCTTCCCATGTCTGTCAAGTGTGAGAATCCGCTTCACGATCATCAAGTGTAATACTCGAGGACTTGATTGATAACGGGCGCAAAGGTATGTTGGATGCATGATGTCTGGTCTAGATTTTTTAAGATACATCAACGATCCAATCATCGATCTGTATAAGGTTTCATCTATCTTGACTCCGTGTTCATCTAGGTAGATGCCATGATTGATTGCCAAGGGGGTAGATAAGAGTGACGTTCCCGACATTTCGAGTTTCTCCAAGATATCATGGACGTACTTCGTCTGATGCATGAATATGCCATTACGCAACTAATCAACCTGAAGTCCCAGGAAGAACTTCATATCTCCCATTGAACTCATTTAAAATTTCTTTTTCATGAAATCTTCAAATTCTTTACAAAGTACATCGTTTGTAGAGCCAAGGATGATGTCATCCACATTGATTTGTACGATCAGCATGTGTCCTTCACATACCGTGTGAAGAGAGTGCTATCAATAGAGCTTCTGATAAAGTCATTGCTTAATAGGTGTTGAGAGAGTGTCTCATACCAAGCTCTCGGGGCTTGGTGCAACCTGTATCGTGCTTTATCTAATAAGTAAACCTTGTCTTTATGCACTGGATCAACAAACCCCGGTGGTTGGCCGACATACACTTCCTCTTTCACTTTTCTATAAAGGAAATCTGATTTGACATACAACTGGTACACTTTAAACCCTTTCCATGACGAAATGCCAGGAATATGCAGATTGCTTCTAGCCGTGCGACCGAGCATAAACCTCTGTGTAATCAGTGCCTTCTTGCTGATGAAAACCTTCGACAACCAGTCAAGCTTTGTTGCACACAATTGTCTCTTTTGCACATGAACACCCATTTTGTAGCGATAGATTTGTGATTAGCCGGTAGGTCAACAAGCTTCCTAACACCAAGCTTTTCAAATTGTTGCAGTTCTTCCTTCATTGCGTTTACCCAGCTTTCGTCGGCAAGCGCTTCTTTGTTTGATTTCGGTTCAATCTATGAAATAAAACAACGATGTATACACATATCTTGAATAGGTGCAATTTTAGTGTAAAAACAGCTTAGATCCTTATTGATCTCATTGCGCATTTTAACTCCAACATGCAACTTTCCAATTATATTCTCCGATGGATAGTAGGACAGGTTCCTTGGCATAACCTCATTAGAGACACTCACTTCATTCTCAAGATTTGTAATGTTCTGTTTAGCAACCTGATTACTTGTTGAAGATTCATTCTGATTACTAGGACCTGTAGATTGATTAAGTAGACTTGTTATCTACTTAGAACCTTCATCAGAGTTGGATCCACCATCATCATCATCATCATCATCATCATAGACAACCAGTCAAGCTTTGTTGCACACAATTGTCTCTTTTGCACATGAACACCCATTTTGTAGCGATAGATTTGTGATTAGCCGGTAGGTCAACAAGCTTCCTAACACCAAGCTTTTCAAATTGTTGCAGTTCTTCCTTCATTGCGTTTACCCAGCTTTCGTCGGCAAGCGCTTCTTTGTTTGATTTCGGTTCAATCTATGAAATAAAACAACGATGTATACACATATCTTGAATAGGTGCAATTTTAGTGTAAAAACAGCTTAGATCCTTATTGATCTCATTGCGCATTTTAACTCCAACATGCAACTTTCCAATTATATTCTCCGATGGATAGTAGGACAGGTTCCTTGGCATAACCTCATTAGAGACACTCACTTCATTCTCAAGATTTGTAATGTTCTGTTTAGCAACCTGATTACTTGTTGAAGATTCATTCTGATTACTAGGACCTGTAGATTGATTAAGTAGACTTGTTATCTACTTAGAACCTTCATCAGAGTTGGATCCACCATCATCATCATCATAAGTCTGCCCAGTGTCAGAAGCAGAATCATCAGAATGGTTGAAAGTGGGCTCTGTGTTATTCACTTCTGGCTCAATGATGGGTTCTGTTTGAGTATTGCTCAGACCTGCTTCAGAATCAGTTGTGCCAACAGATGGTTGAGAAACCACTGTCAGTCTTGGAACTTATTCTTGATTCGACGCTTGTTGTTGTTGATATAACAACACAAGTTCTTGTAGGTCCCCTAATTCATACGGATCTTCACAGAATCGTCTATCTAATCTAGACTGCCGAATCCTCTAGATTAGATTATCACAAAAATACGAGTAGGAACAGAAATCACTATAAACCCGATCTTTATTGATTGTCTATCCCAATGATTACAATCAATCTAGATCACACGAATTCGTTCATGCCAATCTCTCTACGAATTCTCTCTCAACTCTCTCTGAAGTGACTAATTGACCAACCTTAACTCTAATGCAAAACTCTCTTTATATAGAGACAGGTTTGCAACTGGTCTAGGGTTTAAGCACATGGGCTGCAAATTGGTCTAGGCCCAATTCGCCTACCACTCCCTACAATGAGGGTCTGGTTTGGCCCAATCATTACAATTAACTATTACAAAACTAAACCCGCTAACTGTTTATCGTGTTACTAATTACAGGATATCCAAAGACCAAATCTAAGTTGTTTCACAAATATGCACCAACAAACTCCTCCTTGACAATAGCTTCATAAAACAACTTTGTCTTCAGTCATCTTGCAATCATTAACGTATTTGGTCTTTAGATAGCTTCAGCTTTAATAGCTTCGATCAGCACCAGACTCCCCCTAAGCTGATGCATCCATCACCAAATTTTCTAAATCGTTAGCATTTGAGTAAACTCCAGTTTAGCACTTGCATAACAATCTTCAAACTCATCAACTTTGTCTGCAATGTAGAAAGGAGGTTCTACCATGCATCCAAGCAAACTCCTCTTCACTAAACTTCTTAGCAACACAATGCTACAATCTGTACACTATAAAGCAAACATCTCGAGAAACCATAAGAATTTTTCAACACAAGTTAACAAATGATTATTATTAAAGAGATGGTAAAACTGTATCAGATATTAAGCAATTTTCAACTCAAACCACATACTCAAAATTTTGAAGCACACAGAACTTGCAAGATTTTAAACTATTGAACTCATCTCTTAACACCGTCTCCCCCTATTGGTAATAACTCCTCCATGAACAACCATATTCCATACGCTAAGAATTTACAAGAAAAAGAAAATCTTTTTGGATTTTTATATTTTCTGAAAGAAAATAAATAACAAAATAATAAACACCCTGTTTTTGTGAGAATCGCCGGGAAGAAGATCATATCAACAATATCAAACTGTTTTCATACTAATTCTATATGTAATTTTCATGAAAAACAGTTCAAGATGATTACCAATATTGTTTATCCACTTAAACAAAATACATGAACTTTTCAAGTACCATTACCTAGTGATATGTTAAGGTAATTTTATACTGATACACTAGTGTGTCCCACTTCAGGACACACCCCCACGATCAAGGTATGCACAAAGATTCCTCGTAGTAGGTGAGTATACCGAAATTCATCCTTTTTGATTTACAACGTTAGATACTTGGTGATTAGGTCAGTACTTCCGTACAACAAAGAAACCAATATCCAACGAGGGTTAGGGCATATACCAAATTTTGGTACGATTTCTGCATTTTGCACATTTGAATGACTCTCTAGGAGAGCTTCTTTAATTTCTTGGATTTGGCATTTTAGCTCTTTTAAGATATCATGGTTGTGCCTAGGTCAGCATATATCAGTATGGAGTAATCTATCAGATTTTAGCAATCTATCAATGCAAGATTTAAGATTATAAAATAACGATATAAAGACCTAAAACCTCAGATTTTAGCAATCTATCAATGCAAGATTTAAGATTATAAAACCATACGCCACTGATATATTACCCAATAATACACAATTCGTTATGTTTATATCACCAAGGTAAGTTGATTTTTTCATGCTTTTTGCCTGCTGGTACATCATATGATGAAGCTGCTATCACACTTAAGCAAATTAATTTTAGTTTCAGTGTGACAGTCTAACTTACTGATATACTATCATTTCTTCTTTTCCACACAATGAAAACTCATTTTTGATTTTCTATTTTTTTATGCTTTGATTTTTGAAAAACAATAAATTATTTACAAAATTCTTATTGAAAACTGGTTATTCAGGACTCCTCATCCCGTTGAGTTCGACTAGATGTTCAATACGCGCCCTGTCAAATGCTTTTGTGTAAAGATCTGCTAGGTTATATAGTGTGTCGATTCTATGCAGTGCAATCAATTTCTTTTCTGCACAATCTCGTATAAAATGATGACGAATGTCAATATGTTTTTTATGACTGTGTTTTACGGGATTGTCTGTGATTGAAATAGTGGCATTATTGTCTATCATAATAGGAATACGAGTGAAATTCAAACCGTAATTGCACATCTGCTGTTGTATCTAGAGAACCTGAGAGCAACAGCTACCCACAACAATATATTCGGCTTCACACATAGAGGTAGACACGCAAGACTATTTCTTACATTGCCATGACACGATCCTCCCTCCTAATAACTTATAACCACCTGTGGTAGATTTTCGGTTGATTTGCATCCTCCAAAGTCCGAATCAGTGAAAGCAACAAACTTCAACTCACTAGCAACTGGATACCATAAGCCAAGTTTAGGTTTCCCTTTAAGTAATGAAGAATCTGCTTCACCGCTTTCATATGTGACTCTTTCAGATTCACTTGATATCTGGCACAAAGACACACTGCGAATGTGATTCTGGTCTTGAAGCAGTCAAGTACATTAGAGAACCAATCATTGGTTAGTACTGAGTTGGATCAACATCCTCCACACTCTCATGATCTGGACCAAGATTGTGATTCTCACAAATAGGTGTGTTGAAAGTAGCACAATCCTTCATTTTGAAACAAGACAAAATGTCATACAAATACTTCGTCTGATGTATAAATATCCCATCCTTCTTCTGTCCAACTTTCAAACCCAGAAAGTAAGACAGTTCACCCATCGCACTCATTTCGAACTTACTCTTCATTGCCTCCTCGAATTCATGACACATGTTCTAATCAGATGACCCAAAAATAATATCATCTACGTATACATGTACCAGTAGAAAGTGTTCCTTCTTTTTTTAATGAAAAGTGTACTGTCAATATGACCTCTTTCAAAACCCTTCTTTAACAAATGTGCTGACAGTGTTTCATACCACGCCCTAGGTGCCTGATGCAATCCATACAATGCATTATCAAGTCAATAGACGTGATCTGGATAATCTGGATCAGTAAACCCATTTGGTTGTGAGACATACACTACTTCTTGGACTTTCCCGTAAAGAAACGCACTCTTCACGTCAAGTTGGTAAACTTTGAAGCCCGTGAATGAAGCAAAATCTAGGAACAAATGAATTACTTCCAACCTTGGTACTGGTGAAAACACTTCATTGTAATCAATCCCCTCTTGCTGATTGAACCCTTTTCCCACTAGCCGAGCCTTATTCATTGTCATGATCCCTTGGTCATCTCTCTTGCACTTAAACACCCACTTGGTGCCTATTTCCTTCTCTCCTTCAGGCAAGTCAACTAGCTCCCAAACCATCAACTTCTTAAACTAAGCTAGTCCTCTTGCATAGCTTCAACTCATGAATTATCTTTTAGAGCTATGTGAACATTCTTCAGCTTCTCTTGGGCAATAAAGCAGCAATACAAACACTCATGTATCATCCCAGTCTTCTGAATCGAAGTAAACAAAAAGGAACCTTCGATCACACCTCTTCTTGTCTTAACACCTGTATCAGCATCACCTATAATGTTATCAACTGGATGATCTCTGTTTGCGCGTGTAGTAGTAATGGTGTCAACAACTAAATTATCTCCTAGATTAGAATCAAACTCCCCCTGGATGTTCTTATTAGCAAACGGATTAGTAAAATCCTCCCCCTAAATAGGTTTAGACTCACTATCACTTGAATCATGTGGAACTGCACTAGAGGAAGTTTCTAGAGCATCTGTCATTGATATACTCGATCTATGAATGAAGTCACCATCTTCATCTTCACTGATCACATTTTGAATCACTTGAGACTCATCTACATTGGAAAATTCAGGAATATTAAATGATTTAAAAATGCTATCACAATCATATAATATAGCAGGACCACTCGTTGATTGTTGAGGTGCATAACTAGTGATTTCCATGTTAAACACAACCAAAATTTTACTAGTTTTTAGATTAAAAACCCTTTTATTTGGTGTTCTAGGCATATAACCTAGAAAGTATCCCTCGTCCGCTACCTCACCGAATTTTTGCTTATCTTTATTTCACACAATGGTGCAGGGTAATCCAAATGGTTCAAAGCCTTTCAAGTTTGGTTTCTGGTTAAACTATAGTTTGTTACATGTTTTGATAAATCGTTTAACCGTCCAAACTTTGTTTAGGACATAACAAGCTGTGTTCACAACTTCTCCCCAGAAAAGAACTAGAAGCTTTGAATCAGAAAGCATAGTCCTAGCAGCTTCAATCAACGTCCTGTTTTTCCTCTCAGTTACTCCATTGTGTTGAGGTGTATAAGGAGCAGAATATTGATGTTCAATTCCCTTACGAAGACAATATAGATCCAGAATCTGATTCTTGAACTCTGGCCATTATCACTCCTTATCCTCTTGATTCGTGCAGCATGGACGTTTTCCAATTTTGTAAAATGATATATCAGCATCTCCGCTGTCTCATCTTTTGTACCTAAAAAGAAAACCCATGAATACCGTGAGTAATCATCTGTGACAACTAAACAATAGTACTTTCCACCTACGGTCCTTACGTTCAACGGACCAAAAAGATCCATATGAAGTAATTCATAAGGGGCATCTATGGAATTTACTGTTTTGGACTTGTGAGGTTTCTTATGTTGTTTTCCCTTTTGACATGGAAGACATTTATCTTCCACATGAAACCTCTACACTGGCACCCCTTCCACTAAACCGTTTTTAATAATATAATTCATTTTTCTGTAGTGGATGTGGGTGATGCTTTTAACTATAAACACGCCACCACAGTGGAAGAGTCCTTAGCACCCATGTCCATGACATAAGTGTCATTTCTCCTTGGCGCTCTCATCACTATCCAATCATCCGATATCACCAAACCCGGTTTCAGCACCAAAGCTTCAGACTTAGTAAAGTGGATCGAGTAACCTTTGTTGTAGACTTGAGACACGCTCATCAGATTGTAATTCAGCTGCTCGACATAGTTCACTTTGTCCAATGTGATCTTCCCGTTGGTCACTTTTCCTCGACCTGTAATGTGACCTCCTTTAGCACCTGCAAAATTCACATAACCTCCATCTATATTTCAAACTCAGTCAACAATCTCTCATCCCCGTCATGTGCCTGGAGCAGCCACTATCAACATACCACAAGTTGATAATCCTCCTTAGAAGCTCTTGCACAACCCAACAAAAATTAGTTAGATTGGGGGACACAAGTCTTAATGGTCTTGGGTGTTCAAGATTCATCAACCACCGGAACATCCATCCAATATCCATCACTCCTAACTAGAGTCTTGGATCTCAGACCTGTTGATGGAAATGATTTTTTATTTCCATTCAGTCTTTGGTCCTAAGGTTTCCTTAACATATTTGGACTTTGTGACCTTTGGAAATTTTGGTTTTGATTCCTTGAATTTCGATGGTGATAATTTCTAAAGCCATTCTTATAAAAATTTCGACTACCAACATTCTGATATCGAGTTTGATATTGACCTTGACTTCTGAGATTACTTGATTAACCATTAAAGTTATTCATTCTTGGAGTTACTTGTAGGTCTTTCATATCTGCCCGATGTAGATTCAGGCTGAAATATTTGTTAATTTCTTTGAAAATGAGGAACTTGGTGAGTTCCTTTTTCAGCCTTATCTACACCAATAGCAACACTCTGTCGCTTGGTAGCAGATGTCTTCGATGAGTTAGAAACTTCTTGCTCACCATCACCAATCTTTTCTTGTGATTTTTCTCTCTTTCGCTCAGTCACTTGTGATTCATTCTTTTTGTTAGGATAGTAGCTAGCTACATATCCCTTGTGACATTTGAGGCACAATCTTATAGACAAAGACTTTTTAATTGAAGACTCTGGTTTAGATTCATTAGGTGACGATGATGATGATGATGATGATGATGATGATGATGATGATGATGATGCCCTTGAAGGATCTTGTTTAGTTTGCTCATTTTCTGATTTTTCTATGTTTTTATTTTTAGCAAACTGCACATTTGACTCTCTATCAATAATAGTGGTCTCTTCTTTCATATTACTCCCTTTAACAAAATCAACTTTTTTAACAAAAATTTTCTTTTTATTCTTAGGGTGTGTATTCTTTGTTTTCAAAACCGCTTCCCTGCTATTATCCTTCTTGGCATGTTCAGACACATCAACATTCCCTGATGTGGAACTACTAGGTGTAGTTGACACAAAGTCTGTTAGCTCTTCTTCGTCTGGCAAGAAAGAATAGTCATGACCAAGAGGTGGTGGAACTTCATTGAAACCTTTGAAGCCCACACTTGTCTTGTGATTACTTTTCTTCAAGCCATTCATCATGTGTTTCATAACAAAAGATGAATCTCTGAATTGATTCAATTTCTTTTTAAGTTCACAAATTTTCAGTTGTGCTTTTGACAAGTCTTTGCATTTTTCAAAAATCTCTTTTGTTTTCTCACTCATTGTATCATGAGCTAAGTCAGTAATTTGAAGTTTTTCATTTAGTTTAGAGATTAAAATATTGATTTCTTCTTCATAACCCTTAATTTTCTTCAAATATAATGACTCGTTTCTTTTTACGAAAAAGTTTGATTCTTTTACACTCGAGAGCTCATTTACCAGACTTTGGTTTTGTTTTGTTAACCTGTCAACGTCACTTTGTAGTTCATGACATTTTAAGCAAACAGAACTACCAGAGTTAGAATGTACCTCTTCTGTTGATTAGCTTAGATCAGCCATGAAAGCAGCAAAATCTGCAGCCATTTTCTTATCTGCAGCATTCTGTTCTACATCAGATTTCATGTTTTCAGTCGTCTGATCATCATCAACTTTTTCAGCTATAGTCTCTTGCTCTACCTCAGCATCAGCCTTTACTTATGCATCATCAACTGGGCTATCTTAGCCATGAACACCTGGGTGGCATTGTCATCGCCTTCGGATGAACACTCCAACCATAAGAACCTTCTCTAGCAGTATATATCAAGGCTTTTGAACCAATGTTAGTTAATGCATTCCGGTTGCTTGATCCATGACCAGGAGAATCTTGAAAAGATGAGTTAGAACAAGATTTAGTCTTAGGTCGTTAACACTCTAGCAAAGTGTCCGTAATTTTGACAATTGTAACACCTCACTTTAGACTTGTCAAAACCTACATTCTTTCCAATGAACTTTCTACCCATCCTATTCATGAACCTCTTCACTCTTCTAGAGATCTTGGCCATTTGCCATTGTAAATCCATCTCCTCTAGGTCATCAGGGTCAATCTGATCATAATCTTCATCAAAAGTAGCAGGATAACATATTCTTCCCTGAATGTAGTTCTCATATGAAGCAACGAATGAAGCAAGCAAGGCCATATGTTCTTCTACGGCCTTCACACTCAGAGGCATAGACCTAGTATTGCTTTTATTATTGCTAGCTTGTTGTCTCTTTGCCTATGACAATCCTCCTGAAGCAGCTACAAAACATACATCACCATCAGCATTTGTCACAACTTGCTCATTTTCACATGTGAGAAACACGGTTACTGAATCACTTGAAGCATTGTTGGAGGACAAAGAAGGGATCCCTTTATAAATTCCTGGATCTTGAACCTGATCATATCTAGTTTCCTTCTTCTTCATGTTGAGCTCATCAGCTCTCAGTTTCCCAACAACCTCTTCCAAGTCTTTATCTTCATAATAAGCTTTACCCTTTATCATAAGAGTATAAATATCCCATTTGGCAAGTAAAGCATCTAGCAACTTACCGTTTATCTCAACGTCTGTGTATCCCTCTTTGTCATAATTGTCCATTTCTGACATTAGATGATAGTATCTCGTGATGATATCTTCAAGGGACTCATTTCGCATGCCTTTAAAGACAGCAAATTGCTTCTTCAGTCGGTCAACTTTGTTTTTCTTCACATTAGGATTACCCTCATACCTTTTCCCTAGAGCATCCAATATCTCCTTTGAAGTAGTATATCGCTTGAATGTATGTTTGATGCCATCAGGTAACGACATCTTTATTGCAGCTAAGGCCTTCTTCTCAGAATCATACATTCTCTTATCAGCCTCTGACATGTTTACATAGGCAGTGACACGTTGTCTGCCTTCAAAGTCATGAGTTAGGTTTACGTACCCATCTTGAATACAGATCGACATCCGTGTGTCCTGATATTCTATGAACGATTGAAATCTATCCTTCCATGTAAGGTAATTCTCTACCTTCAACATTTTTGGCGGTTTGTTAGTCGTGCCTGCCTCATGCTCCATTCTCAACAATTCATTCAAGTTTGACATATTCTATATTTTTACCGAACTGGCTCGCTAAAAACGTTTAAAAGTTTGTCCGAAATGTGTGATTACTAAATTGTACCGTTAGGCTTGTCTTGACAATATGAATCCAATGATGTATAGTGTCCGAGACCAATTTCAGGAACTTTCGTGCCTTTTTTTGTCCTAAAAATCACACGAGTCTAACCTTGCAGTCGCTTTGTTGAAATTGTTTACGGATCAAATTCTGTGTACGAAAACTTTTATCTCCGATTACGTCAGCTGCTTAACTTTCCACCTTCTTGAATTCAACTCGGAACAGTACCGAATTCGAAAAAGTAACTCAGATTAACCATCCGAGATGGAAATTTGAAACACTGACTCGAGATGCCAATCCGAGATAGTAATTCGGAATAATGATCCGAGATGGTATTCGAGAAGATCCGAAATCAATACCAAAAATCCGAGATGCACTTTATGATCCGAGATGCTTCCTAGTTTATCTGAGATGCTTCTCAATTTATTTGAAATACAATGTTTTGATCCGAGATCAACACCAATGATCCGAGATGCACTGTTCTGATCCGAAATGCAAATTTTCTGATCCGAGATGAAAATTTTCTGATACGAGATAGTTCACTTATGATCCGAGATGCACTCCTTCTATCCGAGATCCTTGATGTTTATCTTAAACTGCAGCAAAACCCTAGAACAGCCGTCAAAATGTCCAAAAACCCAACTTTTTTTACCGTGACGGTTCCGAACCGAGCAAAACATGAGCCTAAAGATCTGATACCAATTGCAGGTCTCCTAATCCATATGGATCTTCACATAATCGTCTATCCAATCTAGAGTGCGAAATCCTCTAGATCAGATTATCATAGAGATACGAGTAGGAACAGAAATCACTATAAACCCGATCTTTCTTGATTATCTATCCTAACGATTACAATCCATCTAGATCACACGAATTCGTTCAAGCCAATCTCTCTATGAATTCTCTCTCAACTCTCTCTGAAGTGACTAACTGAGCAACCTTAACCCTAATGCAAAACTCTCTTTATATAGAGACAGGTTTGCAACTAGGCTAGGGTTTAACCACATGGGCTGCAAATTGGTGTAGGCCCAATTCGCCTACCACTCCCTACAATGAGGGTCTGGTTTGGTCCAATCACTACAACTAACTATTACAAAACTAAACCCGCTAACTGTTTATCGTTTTACTAATTACAAGATATCCAAAGACCAAATCTATGTTGTTGTCACAAATATGCACCAAAAGTTCCTCATCTGTAGGTTCTTCTTGCAGATCAAATGAATTCCGTAAACTCTCGTAGTTAACCAACCATGAATCACCAGGCTTTTGAGTAGGAGATGTATATCTTTGACAATCTACATTTTGAGCTAGAATAACCTGGTTTAAGCTAGGCAGATATACTCGTCTTTGTGGACTAGCGTATTCCACGAAAAATCCTTCCAGAGATTTAGCTCTGAATTTACCATCCGAATCGATAACTATACAAGGCTATCCAAACGATTCCAAAAAATCTAAATTCAGTTTCGTTGGTTAAACAGCTCCAAACAAGTTTTCTTGTGAGCCTCGATTGTTGAAACCCTGTTTAATGTTTAATAAGCAGAGGCAACGGCTTCGCTCAAGACTTACAGGTAACTTTGAATTGGCGAGCATCATGTGTGTTATTCTGATAAGAGTTCTTTCTTACGTTTAGCTACTCCATTTTGTTGCGAAGTATAGGGGTTGCTGAATTCATGAAGAATTCCTTTGTCATTACAGAATTCGAGCATTCGATTATTCTTGAACTCCATACCATTGTCACTACGTATTCTCTTAATCACCAAATGATACAAGCTTTCTAACTTTCTAAAGAGGATCATCAGATTGTCAAATGTTTCATCTTTACTCTCTAGAAAAATAACCCATGAGAATCTCGAGTAGTCGTCAGTCACAACAAGGCTATATAGATCACCTGATATAATTTTGACATTAACTGGCCCAAAAAGATCCTTATGTAGCCTCTCAAGTGGCAGTTTTATAGAGTTCAGGAGTTTTCTTGGATGAGATTTCTTATGCTGCTTCCCATTTTTTACAGCTGATATAATCATTATTCAAGTGGAAACTCTTAAGATTAACACCCTCCATTAGATTGATGTGCACTAGATAGTTCATCTTGCATAAGTGGATATGCCCCATCTTTCGATGCCATAAGATCGATTCTTTTTCTGTAGCCTTGGATACAAAATATTGTGCTGATTTCGTTGTAGTGGATGGGACGCTCATGTCAAGGAAATAGAGATCATTTTCTCGTGGAGGGCGCATGAGGGTCCACTCCTCAGAAAATTTGAATCTAGGCTTCAGAATTAGGCATTCTTTGTCTGTAAAATGGGTTGTGAACTTCTTATCGCAGATCTGTGAAATGCTTAGCAAGTTGTTCTCCAATTCAGCTATATAATTCACTTAGTCGAATGAGACCACACCATTCGTGAGTATTCCTTCTCTGACTATTCGTCCACCTTGTGTACCCGCAAACCCTGGATAGCCTCCACGTATTGATTTAACATCGTAAAGCAAGGCTAGCATCTCTTTCATGTGACGAGAAGCTCCACTATCCATTTTACACTTTGAAATGATTGACCTTGGAAGCCCCTTCACATGAAATCAAACAATTACTTGAATAGAGAGACCCAAGCCTTCTTGATCTTGGGTGGGTTTGGGATATCAAACTATGGAACTTTAACTTCAGCCACTCATTCAACCTTTGGTTTAGTTGTAACAATTGATTTAGCATTATCAAAAGATGGTTTAGATTTGATCACCCAAGTTTGTTACTTAGAAATTGCCTTTTTCAGAAAATTTTGAATCCTTTTGTTCCTTTTTATCGATGATTCACCAGTTTCTATGTTTGGAAAATTTGTAGTTACTGATTTCTCATTATCCTTAGAATCAGTTTTCTTTTTAAGATTTGTGTTGGAACAAACTTTGGGGATTTATTGTTCACATCTTCTGTTGACTTTTTAGCATGGTAAGCAGGTTTAGAATTGGGACAATTACTTGCAATATGTCCGACTTCGTTACACTTAAAGCATGTCCTGTTGTCAGAAACAGAGGATTTCTGAACCTGCTCATGATGTTTTTCTCAGCGTAGAACTCATCATTCGATTGTTCTTTTTCTAACTTCTCGTTTTCACTTTCCGAGCTAGTTCCGAAAACAAAGTTTACATTCTTTAGAAAATTTGATTTTCGGAATCTATCATTTTGCTTTTTTACATACCCCAACGCTTTCCTCTTGTTTTCAGGATAATTTTTACCTTTATGATTGTTATTGTAAGACCGTTTGGGTTTAGAGTACTAACTCAAGTTCAGTTTTTGAAGATCTGAAAGACTAATTTCAACCATTTTAAACACTTGTTCAACCTTTTCAAAATTCACATTCTGAATCGGAAATTCTTGATCTAAATATAGTTTGTCCAATCCTTTCATTTTGTAAGCAACCAAGTTAGGATCATCATCTGAACTAGATTTCGATTTTCCAAGATAATTCTTATGAAAACTTTCTTCATTTTCAGATGGTAAATTTGAACTGGTTTTCTCCAAACTTTCAAATTCAGTGCTATTACTCTCACTTCCTAACACTTTTCCTACCACATTTTTTACCACTTTAGATTTACAGTCATTTTCTGATTTAGTGTAAGTTACATCGGTGTTCTCAGGCATCTCATAATTTTTTTCAGTTTTAGTTTTAAATTGAGTGCCTTTTTCCACTATAGAAGGTTTCCTTCTTGCATAACTTTCCCACATGGGTGGTGGAACTCGATTGTAACTTACACTTTTGTTCTTACCATTCTTCTTTCTTTTCTACCTTCTTAATTTTCGGAAGATTATGATCAATGACGTATGAACTAGTGGAATAACTAATTAACAATTTGTTAATCCTCTCAATTTCAATTTTCATTTTCCCCAATTCACTTTTTAGCTCGGTAATGGTATTCAAATGAATAAATGGCCATTTGTTTGTCAATTATGGTTGCCTTGAGCATAGAAAGTGTGGCTGCATCTTCTAAACTGGATTTTTCATATTGCTTAATGATTCTGCTTAATTTGTCGTATGCTTCTTTAGTTTCTTTATAGTCACTTGACAAATTATCAGTAAGTTTTTCAAAACTTTATATTTTTCATCTTTTTCACAACACTGAATCAAGATTCAGCACATTTCTTGCAAGGTTTTTCAATTTCGATAATTTGAACATTTACTTCCTCCTTTACCAACTCTTGCACAGACTATTTTCCCAACTTGACTTCCTTTTCTTTGTTAGAAACTACCTCTTTTAGATTAGTCATCATTGCTTTGTTTGCTATCTCAGTAAGATTCTCAACATTCATTTCTTTGTCCACATCCATCAACTCCACAACCTTCGGCTTTGATTCTTCCTCTGATTGAACTTGATAGTTTGAATCAAAATATCCTTCAAAAGTTGGATAAAAGTTAGGTGGAATAAGATGTCTAAAAGCACTATGTAATGAATTTTCTTCTTTAGAACATTGTTCCTGATAATATCCTTCAATAATAGTTTCCTCAAGCTCTTCATCAAAAACTGCATCAGAAAATACTTCTTCTTCAGGTTCGGGTTCTTCAATTATCTCAGCCATTAGTGCGAAACTTTAATTTTTTATAACATATGTGTTCGAATTAACCCTTCATCCTCTTGAGCGACTACTAAAGCTTTATATTTTGAGTTCGAGGGTCCATCTTTGATCAGAATCATTCTTGTCATAGATTGTGGTGCCGAAGGTCGATGGTATATTGCCTTTTGTAGTAATCATCTGTAAACGGATTCTAATTTCCACTCATAGATTGTGGAAATCCGGATTCTGATTCGGATTCTCATTCTTTGTAATAAACGTGTTCCAATTAAACCCTTCATCCTCTTGAGCGACTACTAAAGCTTTGTCTTTTGAGTTCGAGGGTCCATCTTCAATCTGAATCATTCTTTTCTTAGATTGTGGTGGCGAAGGTTGATGGTATATTGCCTTTTTAGTAATCATCTGTAAAAGGATTCTGATTTCCACTCGCCTCACGATTTAGACATTCTCGTTTGAAATGCCCTTTTTCTCATCATTTAAAGCATGTAACCTTTGCATTATCAAAACCAAGCTTACCATCCAAACCTCGCAAACTATTTCTCCCCGTGATTTCCGTAAAGTGTTGAGCTCTAAGGACAATCAATGCCATACACCACTTTATGTCGATCATCTCTAATTCTTCTAAATCTATCTGATCATAATCTTCTTTGGTTATATCTGGATTTCCTATCTTCTTGGCAACCAGACTTTCATACGATTCAAGAACTAAAGTAAGCAACATGTGATGCTTAGTAGTGTGTTCATTGAAATCTTGTGCATTTTGTAGATTCTCAACAATGTTGCACTGTAGAATCCTCTTGTTTGAATTTGCATTTGTGTTTTTACCGCTCTGAGAGTTTTTTGATCCTTGTGAAGATTGCGGTGTTTACGGAGAATTCGGTTCGAAAGACAGAAATGACTGAAAACCACTCGATTGGTTTGAAGATGAACTTATAAAGTTGTTTGCGCTGAAGGTTGTCTGTATTTTTGGACTCTATGTACTTGCTATAGAAATGCCTTCAAAGTAAAAGTTTAGATCTTGTTGGGTATGAGATCCTTTGGTTTTCGCCATTTTTTGCATTTCTAGTTCATGACTTTCTAGCTTTTCGATAAACTTTGACAAAGTAAAACCACTATAATCTGCATCGTTCTTCTGAATTTTCAAATATGCAGACCATTCTCCCTCTAGCAAAGCATCCGCTAGTTTATCGACTAACTCTTCATTTTTTTCTGAATCCCCAATCTCTTCATCTGAACAACGAGATGATAATATCACTCGATTAACTGCTTCATGTTTACGCCTTTTAGCATATTAAAAATGTCAAGCTCTTTCCTTAGTAGTGTTTTCTTGCTTTTCCTCATTTGAGAGCTTCCTTGGAACTTCAGTCTCAACGTGTTCCATAAAGATTGAGAATCATCGTCATGCTATAGAAGAGCCAAAATATATTCTTTGATCTATTGTTGTAATATGTTCATCATTTTCTTCTCATTTACCAACTTTTCCCTTTTGAGTGCTGAAAACTGAGTTAACGTCTTTTCCAAACCATTTTCCCCAACTGGTGTAGTGTATTTTTTCTTCAATAGTAAACCAGCAGTTAAAATGATTCGCCTCTACTAATTAGCAAACCGTTCATTCCAGCAGACATAATCATCTAAGTTCATCAGCTTCAGGGGCTTCGTTATTGTCCTTATTGATTTTCAAGATTCTTATTTTGTGTTGCTGCAGTTGTAGCGGCGATTGTCACGAATGCATTAAAGAACTTGGTCTCCATTTTTTTTGAGAAAATTTGAGAAAAGTTGCTTCGTGCGGAGTGAGTCTTGTACGAAGTGTCACGTCGTGCGACCTGAACATACAAACGCTAAAAAATCAGATTAAACTTTCACTTCGTGCAAGTTGTCACCTCGTGCAAAGTGTGTCACTTCGTGCGAGTTGAATATCACCTCGTGCGAAGTGATTTAAAACCTAACAAAAATCTGACACTTTGTGCAAAGTGACATGTAAGATCGTGGGAGGTTCAAGATTTCACTTTTTTTGCCATTTTCGACATGAATTCGAGTGTTTTAAGCTCTAATCTTTTCAAGAGTTTTACTAGAGTAGACTTGAAGTGATATACTGAAAAATTAGTCCATTTAGTCCATGAATTCGGTGTAATTTGAAACAAAAAGAGAAGTAGGAGTATAATAGAAGTGTAGAATCTTGATCAAGTCTTCAAATCAGGCCATTCGTAGCTATGATACCACTTGTAGGATCGTCTTATCCATATAAGCACATGACCTAATTTGTTTGACTAGTCATAACACGTGCGGAATCCATATTATGATAAGCGACAATATCAAGATTACTTTTAAAAGTTTACTGTTTCGTAAATTGTTCAAAAGTTTACAATCCATAAACAAAACGTGCAGGGCTTCGCCGTACACTCTGCATACTATTACATACACAAGACACAACTCACCTATATATAGACTTGGCCACTTCATGCGAGTTGGCCTTGCCACTTCGTGTGAAGTGCACTTCGTACGAAGTGACAACTTCACTTCGTACGAGGTGAACAACTTTACTTCATACGAGGTGAACATCACGTCGTACGAAGTGTGCTACATACACATCAAAAAGTAATTCTAACAATGAAATGCCCTATTACATTGACTCGACATGACCCTAAGACGTAGGCGATATACATTATGCACCAACAATTTTACTTGCAAATATGTTAGTGGAAGGTAGAAATGAGTTTCCAGTTCACTACGTCTTCATCTTGACTTTTTAGGTTGTGAGGCTAACATCACTTGAGCCTTCACTTGTTCGATATGGATAATTGTAGAAGAAAACACGTGGTTCCTAGGATATCCACTTTTCAGCCCAACCAGAGCGTGCATAATATGTTATTACTCTTGAGACAATCACTAATGAGAATACTTTAAGTGTTCAAAAACATGATATACTTCTATGCTTTTGTTGAAAGAAAAAGATTGAAGAGGTATGGTCCCGGACCCTCCGTGGGCCTGGGCGAAACCCATATCCAACCCATGAAACAATCTACTAGATCGTTGTACAAGGTGATCTTCACAGGTTTCACGGAGAAGACAAGAGGTACAAGTGAAAGCGACATCTAATCGATCACACCCTACGAATTCACATCCTCTTAAACCTCAATTATGGTGGACACAAAGGAGACAACAAGGACATCCAGAAAGCGACGTTTGGCCAATGAGGTCCACGGTTGTACTCCCACCTCTACGAATACTAATTGTTTGTACATATGGAACCAAATGGATATTCCTGATAACGACATCTCATTCAATCTTCTTGTATCCTTCTGGCTATGAATATCACATTCCATCAAGGTGAAATCATTCCATACTCTCGACTCTTGCTGTTGCCTACATTTGTTTCTTTCTCTAAGAACAATACTTATTCTCACGTCGGAGAATTCTTACGAGGAGAAACCCCCCACCTCTCCTTCTCGTAACGAGTCTCATGATGTTGTTAGTTTTGCAGATTAGTCCTTGTTATAGAGCTCGTGAAGATCTGATCATACCCGGTTGAGCATTTGTCTAACCTTCCTGATTAGATTGGTGTTTCTTCAAAACTCCAATGCTATGAACTTTTCAGAGTTGTCCCTGAGAATTCATTAGAACTCGGGGCCTATTGATGAGTAGAAAAATGGGCAATCGGGTGATTACCAGCCCTTCGCTAATTTCTATTCTTTAGGTTTTAGATCTTCAGCCTTTGTGTTTTATAAAAAGGTTTAAATTTATGTGTGTATTTTCCCCTTAAAGACTTTGGATGAGCTTTCACATGATTTGGTTCTTACATATTTTTTTTGTGAACTTTCATGTGTCTTCTAATAATTTCTGGAAAACAAATGAAAACCGGATAAAAAGAAAAAGATTAGTTGGAACACGCCCTTGTGCAAAGACTTACACATCCGTGTCACCTCAAAGTCATGAGAGAAGTCGAATTCCGCATTGATCTTGTACCTGGCGCTACACCCGTCGCAAAATCTCCTTATAGGTTAGCCCCATCCGAGATGCAAGAGCTGGCCAGTCAACTGCAAGAACTGACTGACAAAGGATTCATACGTCCTAGCTCATCGCCTTGGGGTGCACCTGTTCTGTTTGTAAAGAAGAAGGATGGAACGTTTCGCATGTGTATCGACTACAGAGAACTCAACAAGTTAACGGTCAAGAACCGCTATCCCTTACCTCGCATCGATGATCTACTAGACCAACTCTAGGGTGCCACCTGTTTTTCAAAGATCGACCTTCGTTCTGGCTATCATCAACTCAGAGTACATGAAGAAGACGTTCCAAAGACCGCCTTCCGAACTCGTTATGGTCATTATAAATTCATGGTCATGCCATTTGGTTTAACCAACGCTCCAGCTGTCTTCATGGATCTAATAAACAGAGTCTGCAAACCCTATCTCGATCGCTTTGTTATAGTCTTCATCGACGACATTCTCATTTACTCAAAGTCTAAGTCTGATCATGAACGACACCTTCGACTCATCCTCACACTTTTAGGGAATGAAGAGCTCTACGCCAAATTCTCCAAATGCGAATTCTGGTTAAAAGAGGTACAATTCCTTGGACATGTCGTCAATGACAAGGGAATACATGTCGACCCCTCAAAGATCAAAGCAGTACAAGAATGGCAAGCGCCACGTACACCAACCGAAGTAAGATCATTCCTTGGTTTGGCTGGTTATTATCGCCGTTTCATTGCAAATTTCTCCCGTATTGCTGTACCACTCACGGCTTTGACTCATAAAGGAAAACCCTTTATATGGGGACCTAAACAAGAAGAAGCCTTCCAAACCCTTAAGCAAAAGCTTTGTGACGCACCTATCCTCACACTCCCCGAAGGTTGCGATGACTTTGTAGTATATTTCGACGCATCAGGGCAAGGACTAGGCTGTGTATTAATGCAAAAGGTAAAAGTGATAGCCTATGCTTCTAGGCAACTCAAAGTGCATGAGAAGAACTATACTACCCACGACCTGGAACTTGGAGCCGTTGTGTTCGCTCTTAAGATATGGAGACATTACCTCTACTGTACCAAGTGTGAAATATACACTGACCACAAGAGCCTCCAACATATCTTTAACCAAAAGGAGTTGAATATGAGGCAACGAAGATGGGTCGAACTTCTTAATGACTACGACTGTGAAATTCGGTATCATCCTGGCAAGGCAAATGTGGTGGCCGAGCACTCAGTCGAAAGGGTATGCGAACTCCATTCGTCTTCTATGTTCGCAAATCATAACCGACATCAAAGATCAAATCCGAGAAGCTCAACATGTTTCTATAACAGAAAACGACATACGCAATGAGCTATCCTGTGGAGCGGAACTTAAACTCGAAACAAAATCCGACGGTATTCTGTATTATCTAGATCGCATATGGATTCCCGATCACAATAACCTTCGTGATTTCCTTATGAATGAGGCGCACAAAACACGATACTCTGTACACCCAGGGGCCGACAAGATGTATCAAGACCTTCGATACACCTACTGGTGACCTGGCATGAAGAAGGATATCGCTGTTTTTGTTTCCAAGTGCCTTACATGTTCCAAAGTAAAAGCTGAACATCAAAGACCCTCAGGACTTCTAGTCCAACCTGAAATACCTGTATGGAAGTGGGAAAACATAACCATGGACTTCATTACCGGGTTACCTCGCACCTCCGGTGGGTATGACACTATATGGGTAATTATTGATCGTCTTACAAAATCAGCTCACTTCATTCCGATTCGCGAGAACTTCAAGAACGAGAAGTTAGCTCGTATCTACATCAGCGAAATCGTAAGCCGTCATGGTGTACTGTTAAGCATTATTTCAGATCGTGATGGTCGTTTCACATCACGAACATGGCAAGCCGTACAAGCCGCTTTGGGTACACGATTAGACCTCAGTACCGCTTATCATCCTCAAACTGATGGACAATCTGAACGCACCATTCAGACTCTTGAAGACATGCTTCGAGCATGTGTCATAGACTTCAAAGGGAATTGGGACGCTCATCTACCATTAGTCGAATTTTCGTACAACAACAGCTATCATTCAAGTATCGGCATGGCACCTTTCGAAGCTTTATATGGTCGTAAGTGCCGATCTCCAGTATGTTGGCACGAAATTGGAGAAGCTCAAATCACCGGTCCAGAATTAATCCAAGAAACAACAGACAAGATCCATCAAATTCGAAATAATCTTCTAGCAGCACAAAGTCGTCAAAAGAGTTACGCAGACAAACGACGAAAGCCCTTGGAGTTTAACGTTGGTGATCAAGTACTTTTAAAAGTATCACCGTGGAAGGGTATGGTTCGTTTTGGCCAAAAAGGCAAGCTAGCACCACGCTACGTAGGACCTTTCAAGATACTCGAAAGAGTAGGACCTGTAGCATACAAGCTTGACCTACCAGAAGAACTCAACAGAATTCATCCCACATTCCACGTATCAAACTTGAAGAAGTGCCTCGCCGATGAAAATCTCCATATTCCTCTAGAAGGCATTCAAGTCGATGAATCTATGCATTTCATTGAAAGACCAGAAGAAATTATGGACTTCGGAGAGAAACGTTTAAGACGAAGCCGTATTCCAATCGTCAGGGTACGCTGGGAGTCAAAACAAGGACCTGAGTTTACTTGGGAACGTGAAGACTCAATGCGCGAGAAATACCCACATCTTTTTCCGGTTACCACTACTACCTAAATTTCGGGACGAAATTTCTAAAAGTAGGGGATACTGTAACATTCGCCGAAAAACGGTTTCCAAACCCGCTTCGTTTGTAAATCGAATATCAAGTTATAAAAATTTCGTTACGTATTTATGATTATTTTAATTTTAAACGATACATAATTAATAAACAAATTAGAATTTAAAAACTATAATTGATAAAAAGTGAAAATAAAATAAATAAAAAAAAAGAAGGCTGCCGGGTTTCGAACCCGGGTCAGCCGGGTCTACCTCAAAGACTTAACTCACGCATATCCCACCACTCCGCCACTTGTGTTATTTGTTGATATATCAAAACAATTAATACATATAATGAAACGCGAAGTTGAATTCAGTCGCTCAGCGCGCCCAAATCACTCTCACCAGAAATTCCGACGATTTCGCCAATCATCGTCGGTTTCTTTTGACTTAACGGATGTATTAACATCAACGTCGGTTGTAACCGATGTCTAATCCCGCGACATCAGTCATAACCGCCGGAGAAAAACTGACCAATGAATCAAGATTGAAATCAGACCCAATTCATCGCGATTCTTCCCTATAAATACACACCCAAGTCTCTGGAAATCATTGCGCTCAAAATCGCACCATTTCTCGAATCAATTTCACTCGCCGGAGATTTTCTGCAATCATCGGACTTTCGCCGGAAAACCGAGACTCACATCAAAACGGTAAATACCTCGACTCTTTCGGTTTCAATCCATTGTTAGACTATTACTAACTTCAATTCATCAACCAGAATCCATCCCAGACGACGTACCCGGAATATTCTGCTTTCGCCGGAAAACTTCTGGAATTTCCAAATCACGCTGTGAATCGGTATAATCATTCAAACCTTCTGTTAATCATTGTTTAGTAACTCAATTTCACATCTAATCGATCAAAACTGTTGATTGATCCGAGCAGACAGAGTTCCCCAAACAGAGCCAACGATCCTTGCCGGAGTTCTAAGAAAGACATCTGTTTCGGTACATTCTTTCCCCAAACCCTCTCCGTCCATCACATTTCAATCGCTTATAAAATTTCGTTAATCGAATTAAACAAGAACAGTTGATTAATCGTCGTCTGTATCTTTGAAAGAAGAAGATGAAGTTGAACTATTGTATAAGTATAATTAAAACGAGATATTAAACCGGGTTAGACACACAGTCCAGCGGTGGACTGTGTGCAAACATTTATCACACGTCGCGAGTTCGATCCTTGACACAACCTCACTCTCTGAAATAAAAATGTTTCTTTTTAAAATCGGACCGGATCAATTCGCTGTAAGATGTTAAGTTTAATAAAAAATCAGTATATTAACCAGGTTAGACACACAGTCCAGCGGTGGACTGTGTGCAACACTAAACCACAGGTCCCGGGTTCGAGACCTGTTGTGTGCACCGGTCCGATGAAATTAAATCCTTTTTAAAATAAATGATTTCTGATTAAATTAAATAGTGTATAAATATAATTAAAAACAGAAATATTTCGGGTTAGACACGTAGCTCAGTTGGTAGAGCTGCGTGCACGCGTACGGGAGGTCTCGGGTTCGAGCCTTACCCGGCGCATACTTACACACGATCGAACCGGTCAAACAGTCAACAGTCACAGTCAACGGTCAATGCTCAATGGTCAACCCAAAAAGTCAACATTTTTTTTATTTTTATTTATTTAATTTTAAAATCAATTAAATATACTTAAAAATAATGTTTTTAAAGTTAGAAAATAACCTTAAACTCACAAAAATAAATCTAAAAACCCTATTAAAATTGTTAATAAATCCACTTATTTACCGTACCATTCCGTTATTATTTAGGTTAGTTATTCCTCGTCGATCAACACTCTAAACTCGTGCGCATTCAACATCATCAAACGAACGCACCCAATGTGAGTGAATCTCTACCAATTCCCCGTTTTAATCACATTTTGGGGTGTATCATGTGTCGCTTATTATTTATTTCATTTAAACGCTTGTGCATTCATCATATCCATGATCAAATGTGTATCCAACATGTATCAATTGTTTGTGTGGTTAATGTTTAGATTAAATTTATCATTTTCAGTACATACATCATCATAGGCCGCCGCTCCCCATTACCTATGAGCGTGAGCCGTTCCCCATTACCTATGAGCGTGAACGAGGCGTTGCCAACATACGATCGGCTCCGTTTGATTGAGCCTTGATCGCACATACATCATCATAGGCCGTCCGTTTCCCCATTACCTATGAGCGTGAACGTGACGTTGCCAACATATACATTATCATTCATGTTATTGTTTGTAATGTATGCTTATTTACATTTGCTCACGTATGACTATTGCACAATTTTTCCATATCAAATACAACAAGAAATCTATAATAAATGTTTTCTAACAAGGTTCACTCGCCAACTTTTGTTGACCCAAAATCCCCCATTTTTACACATGATACAGGTGATCAAGTTGAAGCAAGAAACATATTGGGCGGCCTAGAAGAATAAACTAGTTTAGATTTTGGATTGCTTTAGTTAATTTTTCCTTTCCTTGTATTGTATGATTTTGACTTGAACATTTGAGATGTAATCTGAATTTAATAAATATGAAACATATTAGTAAACATCATGAGCTTTGGTGATAACCCAATTATGCCCCGACTCTTATTCCGCTGCGGGTCGGGGTGTTGACAGATTTATATCAGAGCCATGACTATAGGGAGAGAGTGTGAAGCCCACGGGGTCGTGCTAGGTGGGCCTAGGGTCGTTGTCGCCCTCTGTTTTCCGCTATAAATAGAGGTGCTTGGTTCAAAAGAAAGACATCCCTTGGCAAATCACTTTTTTCACACTTACCATCAGTCCACCACCACTACAACACCAACACCCACCACGATCATCCATCTTTCGTCTTTTAGAGTGTGTAGTAGTCTCGCGATCCAAGATTGATCGTAAGAGGTCTTGACAAACAAAAGCCAAGCTTGGCTAAATCTCTTACATCACTTGGTGAAGACAAATCTTTTATGTATTACTTTTGATTTCCAATCTTTGGCAACTTTTTATTTGGGTTTGTTTTAATGACTTTAATAACTAGTTTTTTATATTGAAAGTGACTTTAGTTAAACATTTCTTAATGTTTCGTTGATTCACTCATTCGTGTCTTTACGGTCTATATAAAGCGCGTTAAGTGCCTGGAAGGGGGTTAGAAGGGTGTTTGGGTAAATTTCTTGCTTCATTTAGTGTATAGATCCTACAAGGACTTGGTTTAAGCCTATTAGGACTTCCCTTGAGGCAGATAACATCAAATCGGGGGAAGTAAGAATGGCTTGAACCCCTTACAAATAAACTACTATTCAAATTTTATCCGGCCTTGCTGGACTGTATCCTTGCTGGCTCAGACCAATATGGCCGACGGTAACGTCGCCTTCACAAGAGGGGCCTACCACTTTTCGCATTAATAACTTATTTAATTATCTTTCAATATTCCAACCTTGTGGGACTGTATCCCTACTGACTTAGACCAATAGGTTGAGGGTAACGTCGCCTTCACAAGAGGGGCCTACTACTATAACTAAGATAATCTCTTAAAAAGCCCAATGTGTGGAAATCATCAAAGGATATATAAAAAAGGAGTTGGAACCAAGTGATTCTTTCATGTATATTTCTTTTTCCAATTTATTTACGTTTTTACTTTAATTTATATCTTTTAAAGCTTTCATAACTTTTATCAAAATTTGGTTAGATTAGACGTTAACGATAAGCCGGTATTAAAAGCTCTTGTGTCCTTGGATGAACTCGGTATCTTACCATCACTATACTACGTCTACGATGGGTACACTTGCTCTAATGTGTGTAGAGTGATAGTTTTGTATCTTGATTTATAAATTAAAGCTTGATCCACGAGTAAAAAGTGCTAAAATATAACAAAAATTATAACCACACTCGACCACGTCAAGTTTTTTGCGTCGTTGCCGGGAACATAAGGATTTTAAGAAAGCTTAAAATTAGCGGCCTAATCAAATTCTGTACATTTTTCAAAACTCCACGCCCATTTTCAAAAATTTTTAACTTTTAAAGTAGGTTTGCCACGGGGCTGTGTCAGCTGGCCACACCCCGTGCTACAGAAATTTAATCAAAACTTTTTAAACGCCTAGATACAGGCTTGGCCACGAGGCCGTGCTAGTGCAGCACAGGGCCGTGGTCATCTCAGTGTTAATTTTATTTTTATGTTTTCTAATCCCGAGGCTCGTTAATATTCTAAGTATGTTTCAATTGATTACTACTCTGAAGATTACAACCACTACTGCATTGAGAATGATGACAAGGAACTATATTGTACCATTCGCGGTGAATCTCATTCGGTATAACATTGTTACCTCTTTCAACCATCACCCTCAAACACCACATGTGAAGAACCAAGGTTTGAGCTCCTAAAGTCCAGCTTTGATTGCGACAATAATCTGTTTGAAGCATACGATGCACCACCAACAATCGTTCTCGAAGCCGAAAGCCTTATACAAAGTCTCAAGAATTTAAAACTCTTACTTAAGAGATCTCGCAAGAAAGAAGAGACCGTTTGTACAAAAGAGGTAGTAATCGAAGAGGTAAAAATAGAGGAACAACAAAACGAAAAACTCACGCATGAACCAAAACAAAACAAAATTTTCAAGAAATTCATAGTTTACAACTTTCTTTTGAAAATCATTGATTTGGTATCGTCTCATGCCAAGTTTTTAAAAGTGTTAAACACTACTTCTAAAATCAGAGAACTAGTTAGCATTAGCTTAACAAATGATTAAACTTCACTAATACAAGATGAACACCATGAATTAACATAAAACTGGTACCCTGTTTTTTTCAAAACGTCTTCGTTAGTAACGTGTTAATTGATAAAGATCTTTGTGTTAACATAATGCCAAACTACATTTTCGAAAAATTGGGTACTAGTGATCTTTTTCCTCTTAAAATTCCTATTTTTCTCTCTAACCGAAAAATGATAAAAGCCAAAGGAATGATTGAGGATGTCTTAATTCAAACCAATCAAATGGTAGTAACAACTAATTTTACCATCTTAGATGATGCTCCGCTCGTGTTGGGACAACAATTCATAAAAACCCATCAAAACTTAGTCAAACAGAAGCAAAACAACCTACCCCTTCAATTAGGGACCGATAAAAGTACGTCAATCTTGACTAATTAATGAAATATCCAATTGGCAATGACGACCCCCAAGTGAAGATGAAGCAGAGCCACCCGATATGGAAGAAACAGAAGAGCAACTCGTCGAAGAAGAGGACGCCATCAAACAAATTTTTTTCATCCATCGACCTTTATAAAAAAGAAAATAAGCGGTCTCTTGAAGACCCACCGTTTTTCGAACTCAAGGAACTACCAAAAGGTTTAGAATACGCATTCTTAGACGATCATGGTAAGCTTCTAGTCATCATTTCTTCAAAACTAACACTGTTTGGAAAAGAAAAATTAATAAAACTTTTGAAAAAACATAAAAAAGCAATCCATGGAAACTTATGGACATCAAAGGCATCAATCCATCCATGTACACACACAAAATTTTAATGGAAGATGACTATAAAACGGTAATACAACCACAAAGAAGTGTAAATCCAAAACGTTCAAGAAGTGGTTAAAAATGAAGTCATCAAGCTACTAGACGCAAGACTCATCTACCCTATTTCTGATAGCCCCTGGGTAAGTCCCATCCAAGTAGTACCAAAAAAAGGAGGTATGGCGGTTGTAACTATATGAAAAAAATGAACTTATACCAACAAGACCCATCACCGGATGGAGGGTTTGTATACACTATATTAAATTAAACGAGGCAACAAGGAAAGACCACTTTCCTTTGCCATTTATCGACTAAATGCTAGAAAGACTATCCGGTCATAAATTTTATTCTTTTTTAGATGGTTTCTTCGGATAATTTCAAATTCACATCGCACAGGAGGACCAAGAAAAAACAACTTTCACATGTCCCTATGGAACTTTTGCTTATCGACGCATGCCTTTTGGTCTATGCAATGCCCCCATAACATTTCAACGTTTCATGGTGGCCATCTTCCGTGATATGATAAAAAACAATGGAAGTTTCCATGGATGATTTTTATATCTTTGGAGATACATTTGTCCAATGGCTCGATAATCTTGAATGAGTTCTATCCCGATGTGAGGAAACTAACCTCACCCTTAATTGGGATAAATTCCATTTCGTGGTAACTGAGGGAATCGTACTCGATCATAAAATCTCAAGTGAAGAAATGGAAGTTGATCGGGTAAAAAGTAGACATTATTTATCGATTACCTCCCCCATCTTCTGTTCGAGCCATTAGAAGTTTCTTATGACATGCCAGATTTTATAGGCGATTTATCAAAGACTTTTAGAAAATCTCTAGACCTCTAACAAAATTACTTGAAAAAGATGCACCAATCATCTTCGACAAGGATTGCAATATAGCTTTTCTTACACTAGAAGAAATGCTAGTCAATGCATCAATCATGATAGCACCCGATTGGAAATTACCTTTTGAAATCATGTGTGATGCAAGAAACTTTGCAGTTGGAGCCGTCTTGGGACAACGAAAATAAAAACATGTTCACCCAATATACTATGCAAGTAAAATCTTAATGATGCTCAAGAAAATTATACAACAACCGAAAAAAGAGTTACTAGCCGTAGTATTTGCTTTTGATAAATTTCGTTCACTTCTTTTGCTTTCTAAAACAATAGTCTATATGGACCATGCCGCCATTTGATACTTTTTTCAAAAAACAAGATGCTAAACCACGTTTGATTAGGTGGATTCTTCTCCTCCAAGAATTCGATATTGAAATAAAATTTAAACGAGGAGCATAAAACACCGTCGTTGATCACTTATCTCGCTTAGAAGATCCCGCTTTAGAACTAACTCGAGAAGAGCTCATCAATGAACAATTCCCCACCGAATCCTTTGAAATGGTCGAGCATCAAGAAGAACCATGGTACACCAACTATGCTAACTATCTCGCTAGTGGCATTTTAGTAAAAGGATGGTCACATCATCAAAGAAAAAATTCTTTGCCGATGTCAAGCACTATTTTAGGGAAGATCTATATCTTTTTAAAATTTGTGCCAATAGGTGCATCCATGGTCAAGAAGAAAGAAAGATTATTCGCCATTGTCACGAAGGACCATATGGAGGACATCATGGAGCAACAAGCACCGTACGCAAGGTATTCGATTCAGGATTTTATTGGTTAACCATCCATAAGGATGCATATAATTTAATAAAAACATGTGACGCATGCCAATGAACAGATAATTTCTCATCAAGAAATAAAATGCCTCAAAATGGCATCCTTATTTGTGAAGTCTTTGATGTTTTGGGTTTAGATTTTATGGGACCTTTCCCACCATCAAGAGGGAACAAATATATTCTTATGGAAGTCGATTACATGTCCAATGGGCCGAAGCCGAAGCTCTTCCAACAAATGATGGAAGAGTTGTGGTAAAATTACTGAAATGACTATTCTCTTGTTTCGGCACTCCAAAAGCACTTATTAGTGATAGAGGCACACATTTTTGTAGTTACCAATTAAACAAAATTTTATCAAAATAAGGGGTTTATCAATGTGTCTCAACAGCCTACCACCCTCAAACCAACGATCAAGCCGAAGTAACCAATCAAGGTTTAAAAAGAATGTTAGAGAAAACTTTGGGTCAAAATAGAAAAGATTGGGCGAATAAATTAGACGATGCTTTATGGGCCTTTCGAACAGCCTACAAAACATCCATAGGACCACCCCATACAAGCTCGTCTATGGAAAAAAATGTAACCTCCCAGTAGAAATTGCACACAAAGCATACTGTGCATTAAAAACGTAAGCCTAGACCAAAATGTGAGTCCCAAATCTGGATCACAGTGGTTTGATTGTTAACACCCAAACACCTATTGAGTGTTTGAATGAGAAAAAGTTAATAAAAACCAAAAGATGAAGATGAAGTTTCTTGTTTGGATAAAACAACAAGTGTTGATTATGTGTAATCCTACATGATATACACACTAAAAGCACTAGAATATTCAGATTTAGCACAGGAACATGAATCACAAAACAAGAGAAATCACCAAAACTTGTCCAACTAGGGTTTTCCATTAGGTTTATATATATACACACTGACTGTCTGGCGTGTTTAAATACGTCAGAAACACAAATATGCCATGACTGGCTTACATTACATAAATTCCACTTTTAGCCCCAGAACTTCCTAGAACACTATAAACTAAAGCAATACAATCCAAAACCTAATAAAACCAAGTACCAACTATCTCAAAAGCTCTAACAATATCCCCTCATAGATCGTTGCATACCTGTTCGTTCTTCAATCTAGGATTTGTTGGAGCTTGATCTGTGGTCTGTATAGGTGGTGGTTGATTGATAACTGCTTCACTAATGACTAGTGGGTCCTTTGTAGTGGCCTCATATGTGGATGAGGCTGGAGGTTGATATTCTGATGCCACTGGATCAGGTGATGGATCTTTTTGTTTTACTGGAGATTTTTGCTTCTTTTTCTCTTTACTTTTCTTTTTCTTTGCTTCCTCTTTCTCCTTTTACTTTTCAGTTCTGTTAAAAAAATCCATCCTTTCTATCTCGCGTTCCCTCGCTCTTTCTACCACCCTTTCAAATAGGATGCTTCTTCCTTGTACTCGCTTCCAGTACCGACACGAATCTTATGGCCATAAAGAGCATTCAAATGGGACAGGCAGAACATAAAGACATCTATTGGATCCAGAATACGAATACCTTCATTTGTGTTAGATCTAATGACCGCTTCACCTGTTTTACCGTCATAGAACCATTTCTTAAAATTGGTGAGCGTCACTGGAATCTTTGGAGGGATCTTAATTCTTGTCACAACTTTAGCAGGGTCGATGACCCATGTGACTTTGCCTTTACCGGTGATGGGATCCTTGGTTATCCTCGAAACTCTTCTGGGAGGGCATTGGGACTTGAATACCGTGAATCCGCCGTTGCATTCTCTCAAAATTAGTCTTTCAAAATTAGTCTTTCAAAATCAACACCGATGCTACTGTTGTCTGGGTTGATCATATCTAATTTTCCGAGCTCACGGATATCCCAACGAGGAAGGCTTTTCATGTCGATTCCAGTTATGAAGTATTGAATGACCCCACGTCTCTTTGTAATGAACATCCCTTTTAAGTTGCAGTACTTCCAGCTGATTATCTTGTCGGTGACTTCTGTCTTTTCAACGGTGACTACTTGATAAAATATGGAAGCTTTTCTCTTTCCTTTCTAAACCATTCCGGATGTTGTGGGGTCACTACATCATGGTCTTCCGTTTCATAAAAACACCTCTTCCTCTAATCCGCACTTGACAAACTGTGCCGACATTTCATCCCGATCCACTTCCTATTCCTCACTTTCATCATCTTCGTTGATGTTTACAGTCGTCTCCAATCGTCTTTTCTTTTTCTCGGCTTCTTCGGTTTTTTGTTTATCTTCCTCTACCTTAAACTTCTCATAATAAAAAATATCGGTAGCTAAAAACATTGGTTGTACTTCTGCTTTGGTACAGAGCTTTCTAATCATTCTATAGATTTTGTCCATACCGTCTTGTTGAATTTTACAAATCTTGTTTGTTCCTTCACATTAGCATGAAGCTCCTTGTTTTTCTTTCTTTGTTCTCTGAACTTCTCACGTAACACATTTGTATCATTCATTTGATGCTTTAGGAGACATATTTCTTTTGCAGGACCCGTTCCAATATCTTTTGATAGTTTATCATAGAGTTCTTGGAAAGGACGCGGTCTGCATGGAGCTTTCTAAGATTGTGTGATTGGAGTTGGTTTCGGTGGTACGTCTTTAGAAGAACCTTCCCCTTTTTTCTTCCTTTTCTGTGGGGGTGATTTACTTGGATTCTCTTCATTAGAATCTACCAACAGTTGCTCAAAGAATTCATCCATTTGTTCTTGTTCAAAAGTCACTGTTACAGGAGTCTCGGATTCTGTCATTTCACGCCTTTTTCTTTTCGTTTCTCTATTTTCTCTTTCTTCAGCTTCGTGTATAGCTCATAAGTTCTGAATGTGCTCTCTGTGTTCTCTTGTGCTTCCTGCACGAATACTATCACCCATTAAACGTTCTGGATTCGGGGTATCTTTCTTTTTCTTGGAAGACCCTCCCTCTTCCGCATATTTTCCTTTCCTCTTTCTGACTAAATGTTCCTCTTCTTCTTCTTCTTCATTTTCTTCCTCTTCAATGTTTGTTTGTTTCTTTCTTTTAACACCTTCCGATACTTCTCGTATGCAACTTTCACTAATGGAAGTCTTTCATTTCTATACATCGAATGGTGAAGCATCACCCACTCGTTTGTTTTTAGTTCCATAATCTGTCGACTTGTCAGCAACTGAAATTTGTATATGATTTCGTTGTGTAGGAGTTTGGAATAGTGATCATTGATGAGAAGCTGTACAAATCAAGGGTACATGGCCCATGTTTTTGAGTTTGCGTTATCAACCATACAATAGCAAATTAGGCTAGAAATGTTAAATGGTTGTTTGGTGCATAGATCTAGCATAGCAGCTGACCATTCCAAAATTAACCCGTCGTAACCTCCTTTTCTGTGTGCCAGACTTATTGCAAACACATGCAAAATGAATCGCCAATCTTTTGTAAGACCATTGCATTTGATCTCGTTCTTGAACTTGAAATATCCGACATACTTCATACACTTGAATGCATCCAAAATTTCATATTTCGTTAAACGTAATGGATCCTGAGGATTATCTCCAAGACTTAAAACCCTTCGTAAGTTGTCTTCTGTTACATTGACTTCCTTATTTCAAATGGTTGTTGTAATCCTCTTGACATTGTTGATGGTCTTGACTTTTGCTGTCTTCCAGAATTCTTCGATGTGAATAGTGTATATTTTTAGATCTACTTGGACAACATAACTGACTTTGCTTTAATTTATCCAATATGCCACATCTTCAAAATCTTTTGGCGGCAGTTGTATTTTGCATGGCTGATTATGTTTCAGTGTTTTGTCCCAAGCTATTTCTTTCACTATCCTGAGAACACGAGCCAAGTGAGATCTGGGTACCGAGACAAAACTATTTAGGTTAGATTTATATTTACAAAATAAAATAAAATAAAAGGAAAAAGCCTAAATACGCTATTGAAAGCACTGACATGATTTCTGATCAACATTTAAAAGCACCGGTTTTAACATTATTTATGCCGGCCAGAGAGGTTAAATACGTAGCAATATTTACCTATCTTGGTTAAAATTGCTTGTAATTTACGCTGTCAAGCGATCCCATAGTAGAGTTAGAGCACAAGTTCTTAATCAGCGTAGATATGTATCTACTCTGATTTACCGGCATAGTTGTCAATTACGCGGGTTGCTCATACTCGCGTTCGAGACTTAACTACGTGACCCATCGCCTCAAGTTAAAATCGATGTATTCAAGCTAGTTACGCCATCTTCATAATTTTCTTGATAAACCCCTTAACTCAAACTAATCCAATTTCTCCACAATAAATCTTAATCGCTTGAACAAGGTCCATTTATACGACATTTTTGATATTATTCAAGAACCGATTTACCCATACCTTGATGATCTTGAACAAACCACACACAGATTTTGGATCAGTTTTGTGTTAATACGGTGGTTTTAAGTGTTGAAGAAGAAGATGATTTAAAAACTTTTGTTTTAGGAACAAAACGGATATATATACATATGAAAATATCTTCCAGCGTAATTAATAATGATGCTGGAAGTTAAATATGCCGCGTCTATTTATTTGAAAGAATTCTTCAATTCAAAGAAATACCATCCAAATACGCTCGAAAATTTCAAACTTTCTCGAAAAATGTGCCCTTTTTAGGCAAATAATATGTAAAAATTGAAAATAATTTTGAGAAAATCAAAGATTTGCAATTTGGACACCGAAATATGTTTTCCGACCCAAGAGATTATCCTTTTTCACAATTTTCATTTGTTTGAAACTCCTTGACGTTCCTGCAAAAGATCATACCGGCAACACTTGTAAGTTTATTATTTTAATCTTTGATTAATCGAGGCACAAGGAAAACTTTTAGTATGTTTGTCCTCTTAAATCCATGCATCATTTTTTCAACATGCTTTCGGAGTGCGTGTTATCATGTTGTGGTAATATTGACAAAAATTGCAATGGCCCCCACTCAAGCTAGCCGGTTAGAATATTGTGCCCGTGAGTCCCACGTCAGGACATACCCCGCGATCAAGGTATGCACAAAACTTCCTCATAACAGGTGAGTATATTTATTTCATTCGTATGAGAGATACAAGGTCAGCGCAATGGTGAACAGGTATGCACTTTCGTGCATTCAAAGCGACCAATGTAGTCCTGACTAGGGTTAGGCAGATACCTCATTGTGGTACAATTTTTGAATGGCTCGTTTAGTTGAGCTTTTTGAATTGTAAGGTTTTTGGCCTCTTTGACTCTTTTTGAAAAGATATCATAATCGTGTCTAGGTCTGCATATATCTGGATGCAACAGAAGAGCGAATATGATATCCTCGGATGATAAAACAATATAAAGAACCGAAATCTCATATTTTGGCAATCTATCAACACAAGATTTAAGACCATTAAGCCATATGCCTCAACGTGTTACCCGCAAGATGCAGAACATTGTGGGTATCCAAAATTTTTGTGTAAGCTTTATCTTTTGTACCCTAATCAAAGTTTACTCGAAAGTATTGCTGAATCTACTGACACTTTGTTGCTTGCCCCCCCCCCCCCCGATTTTTCTTGCTTAGCATCTTGATTTTCTTTTCTTTTTTAGTTTAAAAAATAAACAAAGTGTTAGCAGTATTCTATCATTTCTTAGACTGGTGTCAACCGGGAGATCAAAACTATATTTTAATTCTCTGATTATCTTCCCCCCCTAAAATTTTATTTTGGTATGTCCATTGCTTTAAAATGAAATTTTAATTTATCAGAATATCTTTTTGATGGGCACCGTTTTAAGATACTCGTTTATTTAGAAAGTAGTTTTTTTTAATTGATGGAGTATGTACAAGCGATAATCAGAACAAAGTTCATTTCCACTCAAGGAAATTGATCATTTCCATGTAGGTTACCAACTGGTTGAAACGAGTTTTACCGAAGGCTTTCGTGAAGATGTCGGCTTTCTATTGCGTAGTATCCACTGGCACCACTTGAATGCATCCTTTTTCGTACGCATCTCGTATTGCATGAATGTCAATCTCGACATGTTTCGTTCTCGAGTGATGGATTGGATTCTTCACAATCCCCAAACATGCTTTGTTGTCGATGAATATCCGAGTCTTCATAATGTTGATCCCATAAACCAGCAACTGATTTTGTATCCAAAGGACTTATGAACAGCAACTGTAGGCCGCTGTGTATTCAGCTTGAGCAGCAGAGGTGGAGACTGTCGTTTGCCTTTTTCTTTGCCATGATATAAGACGATTTCCTAAGAATTGGAAACCTCCTGAGACTGATTTTCAATCGACTTTACGACCTGCATGGTCACTGTCAGAATAAGTAATTAAATCAAAATTACTATCTTTAGGATACAAAAATCCAAGTTTCAGTGTTCCTTTAAGATAGCGGAAGATTCGTTTGACCACAGTTTCATGAGATTATTTGAGATTCATCTGAAAGAGAGCACAAATATAGACATCCCACATAATGTCAGGTGTAGTTGCGGTTAGATACATCCGCGAGCCTATCATTGAGCGATAAAAAGACTTGTTCACGCTCTTTCCTTGAAGATCAAGAGTGAGTCGGTTTGAGATGCGAACGGAATGCTTGCAGTTTTGCAGTCATTCATATTATATTTAGCATTAATATCCCTGATGTATTTTGCTTGATGAATGAGGATTCTATCTTCTCGTTGCTTCACCTCCAATCGCAAGAAAACTGTGAGCTCTCCCATCATACTCATTTCGAACTTTGCCTTCATTTCAAATTCCTCACATAGTGCTTCATCAGTTGACCAAAAGATGATATCGTCTACATAAATCTGAACCTGCATCACGTTGTCCCCGATCCTATTTGTGAAAAGAGTCATGCCGATTCTTCCTCTAGTGTATCCACATTCCAGAAGATATGTTGACAAAGTCTCATTCCAAGCTCCAGGAGCTTGGTGAAGACCATAGAGTGCTTTGTCAAACTTGTAGTATCGTTTAGAGAAGTGTGGACCTTCAAAGCCAAGAGGCTGATAAACATAAACTTTTTCTTTCACCTTGCCATACAGAAGCACACTCTTCACATCCATCTGAAACACTTTGAAGTTTTTGTACGAAGCATATGCTAAAAATATTCTAATAGCTTCCAAACGTGCTACTAGAAGAAAAACTTCCTCATAGTTAATCCCTTCCTCCTATCGAAAACCCTGAACAACCAATCTTTCCTTGTTCTCAATGACCACACCATGATCATCCATTTTTCTTGAAACACCCATTTTGTTCAAATAGGAAATTTTCCTTCTAGAAGATCAACCAGTTCCCATACTTTGAGCTTTCGAAACTAAGATAGTTCTTCCTGCATCGCCTGTACCCATCTTGAGTCTCAAATAGCTTCTTCGATGTCACTTGCTACAAATTGTGAAAGGAAAGCGGTCCTTTATTGATAACATAAGTCTGACCACGAGTTTGCACGCCGTCTTCCACCGGACCTATTATGTTTTCAATGGGGTGATTTTGATTGATCTTATAACCTGCATTGGTATGGGTTTCAATTTGTTGAGGTAGATTGGTGAAGTGTTCATCGACGTAGATGATTAGAGGTACGTCTTCTTGAATTGGTTCATCCACATTTGTCTAAGAAGAGGAAGCCTCATTTGCGGATGCATTCTCATCTGAAGTGTCACCACTTGCTTCTTCGACGGGAAGGATTGGATCGGCTGAAGCTGGAGTAAAACGAGTTGTGAAAGGAGTGAATCCAATGTCTGACGAGTCAAACAATGGCTCAACTTGAGTGGTTTTAGTAAGTTGGGTTTCAGAAATAGGATTGGGAATGTCGAAGGTGTTGAAAACGACATTGACATTGTAAGGTGTTGAATACGTAGATAATTGGAGGTACGCCTTCTGAAATAGATTCGGGAATGTCGAAGGTGTTGAAAACGACGTCTATGTAGTATGATTTGAGCATCATCTTGGTTCGTTTGTTGTAGAGTCTATACGCCTTTTGAGTAGATGAATATCCCATGAAATAACACACATCACCGACTGCTTCAAACTTGATAAGATTATATTCAGTGTTGAGAAGTGCACATGAGCATCTAAACGGTCTAAAGAAATCTATCAGTGGCTTTTGTTTGTAAAGAAGTCCATAGGCAGATTTTCCTTGAGGTTTAACAATGAGAACTCGATTCAAAATATAGCATGATGTGTTGATTGCCTCCGCCTAAAAGATGATGGGTAGCTTCGAGTCTACGAGCATAGTTCAAGTAGCTTCAATGAGCGTTCTATTCTTTAGTTCTGTAACACCGTTTTTCAGAGGAGTTCTAGCGCCACTGTAGTAAAGGTGAATTCCCTTTTCTTCACAGAGCGAGATAAATGTTTGATTTTTGAATTCAGATCCATTATCACTTCTGATTGACTTGACCTTTAGTTTGACGACGTTCTCAATTATAGGAACGAAAGTCTGTAGAATGGATGTAGTTTCGCTTTTAGCTTTAAGAGAGTAAACCCATGAAAATCGAGTAAAATCATCTGTAATCACCAAGCAATAAGATCTTTTAGCTAAACTTTTAACACCAATAGGACCGAAAAGATCCATATGCAATAATTGCAAGGGTGCGGTTATCGCATTCACTGCTTTGGACTTGTGCTACTTTTTGTATTGCTTGCCTTGGGCACATGCTATACACTTTTCTGAAAATGGAAATTATTTTATAAATAAATCTCTTACTAAGTTTAGTTTAGAAAGTTTATTCATATTTTTGAAATTCACATGCCCCAAACGCATGTGCCAAAGCAGTGATTTCGATTCTAACGCCTTGGAGATCAACCGCGTCATTTGCTCATCGGTTTTGGTGTTTTTCATATTGAGGACTTACGTGTCGTATTGATGAGGAGCTGTGAGTATAATCATCTTTGCAAGAACGGAGTATTCGGGTTTGAGAAAGAGACATTCCACGTCGTTGAATAGCACATATATTCCTTTGTCACAAACTTGTGATACACTCATGAGATTGTAACACAACTCTGGTACATAGTTAACGTTTTCTAACGTAAGTGCTTACGTCTCCAATTGTAACAATCTTTCCTCCCTTTTCATCTGCGACGAAAGATACAAAGTCATCGTCAATGAATCGAAAGTTCTTCAGTAGTTCCTTTAATCTAGTCATATGCTTTGAGCATCCACTGTCCACATGCCAAATGTATTCCATGAGCATTCGGAGCCATTTTTGCAGCTTATTCTGTTATACAACAACAAACAAGAAATATATACAAGTTGGTTAGATTTCGGAACCCACACTTGCTTCATTTTTAATATATCGTGATTTTGGATGAAAATAACTTTTTTTTCTTTTCCAAAAACATGTTGTATTAACTAGGTTTTTGACTGATTTCTTAAAATTATCAAACTGCTATGTGAAACTTTTAACAAAATATTGTTCGGGTTCAGAAAATTTCTTGCTTTTGCAATGTTTCACTGTATGTCCTAAATGACGACAACCAAAACATTTAATGTAATGGTGCTTTTTCCTTTTGAAGGATGATGCATTGGAAGATGATGTATGAGATGAATGTCTTGAGCTGTACGAAGCCTTGTTTGATGAAGATGCATTAAGACTAGAACTTCTGATTTTCTTCATTTTCTTGTCAAGACGACTTTCATCCTTACTACACTCTTCGACCATCTCGCTGTTTGTTGAAGAAACTGACTCTTGACTTTCAGTTGAATTATCTGATTCATGATCTTCACTCGAGCTTTCTTATCAGCTTTTTGAAGTTGTTGTGTTTGAGTCTTTACTGCTACTATCGTGGTTTGGTTCTTTATCAAACTCTGTCATACCTGTACAAGATGGAACAAACTCGGGAATTTCCTCTGTAAGGAATTTTCTGAATCCGTTTTGCTTCAATTCTGGAACAAATACAGGAGGTTCAATCACAACCTTTTCATCACAAAAAGCAGATTTCAAATCAACGCATTCAACCACTACATTCTCATGTTTGCGGGTCATAGTTTTAGGCACATGCCTATTACAGTAATCCCGAATATTTAGACTAGGTTTAACACAGTTATCCCTCCTAGTTAATTTATTACATTCATCCTGAATAAAAGTCTTGTTTGTTTGACCATAGTTCCAGGCAAACCAGTTAACCGTAGTGTAACTATTGCCTGAATACCTATCCCTATTTTTGTGCCTCAACATTCCTCATCGCACACATCCTCCTCATGCTCAATTTCATTTGAATTGCTTATAGAAACGTTAGTATTTTTGTTATTTTCACAATCGAGACTTTGAGAAATTAGATCATCAATTAAATCATTTTCTGGATGAGGAGTTGGCATGGGTACATAGTTCTTACTGTGAGAAGGTGGAAAGATTCTTCTTTCATTCCCAAGCTTATCTTTGTACCTAATGTCATCTTTCATGTATGTCGGTCGTTGGCAATTTTTAATATCAACCAGTACCTTTTTGCTACATTCCATTTATCAATTGTGAGTTGCATATTAGTGTTCTCAATTTCAGATTTCTCTAGTTTTTCAGATAAATCATTTATGATGAAATCTTTTCTTAAAACGAATTCTTTTAAAGTTTGCGTTTTAGCTAAAGTAGAGTTCAACTTTCTTTGATATGCAGCTTCATTCAATTTTAGCTCTTTGTTAAATAGCAAAACTCTATCTTTTCTCTAATTAAGTCACGACTGAGAGATTGATAGTGAGCCACAACGTTGAAACATGGTTTTGAGCACAAATTAGCTTTGTATGCTGTTTAGCAAGTCTTTCTCCTCTTTTTCTTTGGCGGATTCAGTTTTCGTTGTTGCTGAACTTGATCTTTTTCCTTCTTTGCACTGCTGCTAGCCTCTTGACTCTTCTCTTTTTTCTTCGATGTTTCATCCTCTTTCTTCCCTTTGTCAGCTTCCAGCTTGGTTGAGTTGACGATGCTTTTCAGTCCTTTGTCGGCAGACGTTTCTCCCTTGGGATTACCTGCATTTTTGTTGATGAGAAAGTTTGAAGGACGTGGATATCTTGGTCATTGGAGCCTTGTCAACTTCTTTTGGTTCTTTGGATATTTTTTCCATCAAAGCTTTGTTAGCTTCCTCCATTGATTCAGCAATCTCATCTGCCCAATCATAGTCTTCCACCACTAGAGCCTTTGGAGTGTTAGCAGCAGTATCCATTGAATCATTGCCATTTGCCATTTCAGATCCATTTCCTCCATATCATCTAGGTCCACTTAGTACACATCTTCAGCAGAAAGGAAATCCCATTTAAGCTCTCCTAACATAAGTGCTTCATAACTACTCATATAGGTGTTAAACAGTGCAACATGTTCAGTAGATATCTTGAGAGCTTGAGCATCACCGACCACAATAGTCTTCTCGTTAGCCTGTGGAGCCTTTGTAGAGCTTGCAGAAGCATTAAAGTAAAATGCCTTAGCACTTTGTGAACTTGAACTGCCGGAGGTTATAGCAGTAAGGAATGCCATGTTCTTGGGAGTGGAATCAGCAGTTGATTGAACAGGTTTTTGTCAGTATACTGCTTGGTTCATTTCTCGCTTAAGCACGTCCATTTCGAAGGCCTTTAGAGTATTGTTCAGATCTGAAAGAGTGACTGGAGTTGTACTAGTCAAGAAAGTTCTTTTGATCATCATGCACTATAAGCTCCATTCTTTTGGAAGAGAGTCCAAAAGTTTCTTGATTGAAGCATCGTTGGCAACGGGATTACTAACTTTCTTCATTTTTGTTAACACATTTAGAAAACGACTAATATGATCTGACAGACTTTCACCTCAAACACTTCTAAACAAAATAGTCTTTCTGAACCATATATCTCTTGTTATTCATCAGTTCTTGGTTGCCTTCATAGTGATCGATAAGTGCCAACCATAATTCATGAGCTGAGGTGTACTCTTCAAATAGGTTCTTATCATCCTTTGATAGAGACATTGTTAGAGCAGTGTGAGCCTGGCGGTCACGTTGGATCAACATCATGTCTTCGTTAGTCAAGGTTATGGAATCTTCGTTCATTGTACGAACATCATCACGCATCACCATGGGAACATGAGGTCCAACGGTGATAGACATCCATTGAGTATAATCCATGTACTCAAAGAATGACTTGATTTTGTTCTTCCAGCTACTAAAGTCTTCAGATCCTTTCAGCTTTGGAGGCCTACTTGAAGTTCTAGTTTCAAGTTCGGCTTGAGTGACCGGGTTCAGTTGATTAAGTGACATTTTGGTTTGATTTTAAGTTCAAATTGCTGATTAGAGGTTAAATATGGCGGTTTGTTAATGTTCAGTGTGTAATTACGCCGAACAACGAACAATTTCACTAACGATCAAAGGCTAAATACGTTGAGTGTGTCAAATACGCTGGAGGTCCTTAAATTCTTGGAATGGCGACAATGCTAAATCCGCTGAGATAAACGAGACACCCATGAGTTTGAATAAGTACACCGATCACCGTGATAAAATCGCTGTGGATATTTAACATTGACTTCGAAGTTGCCTTCGATTAAATACGCTGACACTATTTCGCTGAGAACTAACAAATACGTTGGTATATTTCCGGCGTATTTGTCACTTACGCGATCTTCAAGTTTAATACGTTGTATTCGAATTTATCTGCACTGACTTCAAGTTTAAATACACTAAACAGGGTTTAAACACGAACATAAACCCTCTAATCACTTAAAAACGACCCAAAATCCATGTTTCTTTGTTCCAAAATGACCCAAATGCTCACCAAAACATTGATTAGCAACAACCTAATAATTAAACACACCAGATTAAGCCATTTTAGGTCCTAAATTTTGAAAAACCTTGAAACTTTGAAATCTTTTGAAAAACCTATAAAACTTGTAGAATCTTAACAAAAATCAAACAATCAAGAGCATAATGGCTCTGATACCAAATTGTGAGTCCCAAATGCTATCCGAATCACAGTGGTTTGATTGTTAACACCTAAACACCTATTGATTAAGTGTTTGAATGAGAAAAAAGTTAAGAAAAACCAAAAGATGTAGATGAAGATGAAGATTCTTGTTTGGATCAAACAACAAGTGTTGTTTATGTAATCCCAAATGATATACACACTAAAAGCACCTGGATAATCGGATTTAGCACAAGATCATGAATCACAACACAAAAGAACTCACCAAAACTTGTCCAAGAACCTTAGACTAGGGTTTTCCGTTAGCTTCATATATATACACACTGACTGTCTGGTGTATTTAATAAATATTCCAGAAACACAAATGCGCCATGTCTGGCTTACATTACATTAATTCCACTTTTAGCCCTGAATTTTCTAGAACACTTCAAACTAAAGCAAAACAATCCAAAACCTAATAAAAACAAGTACCAACGATCTCAAAAGCTTTAACACAAACAAACTTCAGATAAAAATCGATTTTATCAGTTAAATGAATTAGAAGAAATGAGGAATCAAGCATATTCCAATTCCGAAATTTATAAGAAACGCATGAAAAACATACCCGATAAAATAAACAAACCAAAAGAATTTCAAGAGGGGGATCAAGTGCTCTTGTTTAACTCAACACTTTGGTTGTTTCCCAGAAAACTCAAGTCTAGATGGTCGGAACATTTTTCCATCACCCAAATCTTTCAACATGGCACTATAAAAATTAAACCTCCAAACGGTGAACCTTTCAAGGCAACAAAAAAGGTTTAAGCTCTATAGAGGTTTCCTTGAGGATGAGGAAGTTGAAATAACACTCCAAGAAGCAGATAAATGATCGAGGAATAATCAAACATTAATTTTAAGTATGTATATTTTCTCTTCATTTTAAATATCTTGTAGGTACATTTGGGAGGCGACACAAGAGTAAAAGCGAAATAGGTAAGTACCAAAAAGGGAACCCTCAGAGAAACGATCAAAAAAATTTGGCCACGGACCATGCCCACCAGGCACGGGACTGTGGCAAATCTGCAGACGGGTTTATAACCCCTTTTTCTTCACTTTTTCAACACAAAACCACAACCCGTTTCTCTAGAGCAGCAGGTTCTTGCCCTGCTTTGCCGATTTTTTGACAATTTCCTACCAAAATCCATCAACAGGGTATGATTTTAACATCATGATTAGTTAGATTAACACTTTGCATGTAGTTTAACATCAAAAATTCAGGAAAAATCTAGGGTTCTTGAACTGGACCCGTGCCAATCCCAAATTTTTGCATAGATCTTGTTACTAGTAGTAAGTAGAAATGTTTTGAAAAGTAAATAACCAAACATTGTTAGAAAAACCAGAATGTTCAAAAACTTTTTCCCAAACCCTCGTTAATAACCGAAAAAAGTTAAAATCGAAAGGGTAAACAAGTAGTTTGTGCAAAATTGATACTTGGGTTTAATTTTCGGGGTACACAGCACATGATGAACCAAAAATTTTGATTTTTTCGAAGCTGGCTCGAAAACCTTAATTTTGGGTTAACAGAAGGTTCACCACGGGGCCATGCCTACTGACCATGGGGCCGTGGGGACCCTATACTTCAGACACGGGGTTGTGCCCAATGGGCAAGGGGCTGTGTCCAGACTCTCAAATTTCAATTTTCGCAAAATTTTTGACATGCCAATTGTTTCACTGGTTCTTTCTTGTAGGAATGGCACCTCATAAGTTCTTGCAGTTCAAAGGTTCTAAGCTTGAGTACAAAATCGCTTTGAAGTACTACAAGCAAGGCACGAAGAACCACCAAGACAACTGTGTTATACTACACTTGAAACTGTGGGGCAAAGGGAGAGATACGATGCTCTGATCACTGGTCCGCTCCATATATTTCTAGAGACTCGGCTCAGATCTATCCACGAATACAACAAGTAGTTATTAAGCACGCTTATTTTCAAAAAGAATGAGCAGGATCTGTTTGAGTCAAATGTAGTTCAATTCAGGTGTGGGGGAGAGTGGCATAGCATTTCCGTGGCCCAGTTTGGTGTGAATATTGAGCTATACACTGAAGAAGACACGACTGAGCCAAACTTCACGGAAGGAGTCCATGAACTCCTAGATAACCTGAGACAAGCTACATGGGCACAGATTGGGGATGGCCATTATGATCCGAGCAGCACAAAGAGCACAAAAATAAGGGACCCTCTAATCCGATACATTCATCGGGTCCTTAGTGGCACTTTGTGCCAAAGGAAGGATAGCGGTGGGGTGTGAATCTTCGTGAGCTTACTTGTCTATATTGCATCCTAAATTGCCAACCTATTGGTGTCGCCCACATGTTGTTGAGGAACATGGCCTCAAATGCCACCACCAACACCCGCACGTCGATATTCTGCGAATGATGGATCACCAAACTATTCAAGAACTTCATTATGCTCACTTCGAGTGGGTGTTGTAAGGGCCGATCTAGCCTTATGATGAGCCTTGGGTCTTATCATAGATTGCAACAATGGCCTCATGCACTTTAAGGATACACGTGGCCGGGTGTGGAACCCGGATGACCCGGATGAGGTCCTTGCAATCGAAGATGGCCTCAACCATCCTCGATACTCCGGATACGCCCCGGGCTCCTCCTAGTAAGGAAGAGGAGATTTTCCTAACCTTCAAAATTGATACAATGTTATGCAGGAATCACTTCAAGTATATAGGAACGCCTATAGCTTGGGACAAAGCTCAAGCAGTCGGATTGGGAGCATGGAGCGCGCTAATTGAGCCGGTAAAATGTAAAATTGAACACATATTCGTACAAATCGGCTGTTTTAGCTCCTAAATCATCATTCAATTTGTTAAAATTTACACGCTTTAAGTTCGGATTGAAATGGTGTTATTTTGTGCGACTCATGACTCGTACGAATAGTCGCTCGTACGAGTAAGCTATTTAAGTTAGATTGTTCTTATCACTCGTTCGAGTGATCGCTCGTACGAGTAAGAACTTAATGTTTTTTACTTCATTGACTCGTACGAGGAGTCAGTCATACGAGCGGGTTTGTTCAAACTTGAAACTATAGCCTTAATGTCATTTTGACTCGTACGAGGAATCACTCATACGAGCGAGTCTGTTCAAACCTAAACTGTTAAGTATCAATCTGACCCGTACGAATGATGACTCGTACAAGTGACAAATTTTTAGAAAAGTTTGAAAAAGTTCGTAAGTGTTGGAAATTTTTCGTGTGCACAGTTCAAGAAGTCTTCGTTTTCTCCATTCCATGATATTTGTTGTTTATTAGACGAGAATATTCCGGAGATCGTCGCTTACAGAGAAGTACTTGATTTTTTGGGCCGTCTACAAATTACCAAGGCCTTAGCAGATAAACACACAACCTATAGATCACACGTTGAATTTTTCTAGGATGCAACAGAGTATGATGTAGAAGAAAATGCTATCGTTTCTGCAGTGAGGATCAACAATGAAGATGTTCAAGTTAAAATTACTGAAGATATGATCAGGAAAGTGTTAGAGTTCAAAGATCGAGCGGAAGACCCAACTTGATGCTCAGAATATATGATGAAAGGTTGTTTTTTACCGAACGGGTTATGCTGGTCATGTAAACGCAGCTCCGTTCAAGAAAGGAAATCTAAGTGCACCCTTCAGATATATTGCTCACTGCGTCATTCATGCTCAGAGTCACTGAAAAGGAGGTTTTGACGATGTAGTGGACTACCAAATGTGTATGATAGCAGCGCTAATCCTCAATCTGCCTTACAACTTCTCCAAGCTTATCTTTATGCAGATGGTACAAAACACACAAAGAGAGAAATTTCTTCAGTACCCGAGGTTTATTCAAATGTTGCTAGATCATCTCCACAAGAATTTGAAAAAAAAGAAGGAAGATATTCTGAAGCTTGAACACATGGATGTTTCTACACTGAAAAAGATGAATCTACATTTGAAAGCCTTCCCGAATGCTAAGCCAGTTTTTGGGGCAATATTGACAAAGATTATGTTGCGCTGCTAGAGGGGAAATGGAGAAAAGATGATAGTGGTGAGAATGATGAACTTGAAGCGTTAGACAGGTTTGTGTCAAAGAGAAGTGCTTGGTTTACTAAAGAAGACAAAAAGGGGAGCAAGGGTACAAAGAGAAAACAAGCTGTCACATCCTCATCCTCTGCCCCTCAACAGCGAAAGTGTGCTTTTGTTAAGATAAGTCTGATTGATGAACCAGATATTGAGGATATACAGGTTGAAGAACCAATTCAGGCTGATGAACATGTTGAAACCGTTGTTGGAAACATAGAGCAACAAGCATTTGGTGGAGAAGAAGGGCCATCCTCCTCGAGTACTGCTTCTGAGGATAGGATTGCTGGCCAAAGAGAAAGAGAAAAAGAAAGAGAAATTGAGCGTTTGGAAGAGGAACGTCATCAGGCTGAAGAGAAAAGAGACAGGAGAGGATGATACAACTTATATTACATCAGATGCTGAGAGTGATACTCATGTTGTTAAGCCTATTAAGAGGCTAGCTGCCAAGCGCTTAAAAAGACCAACAACAAGTAAAACAGATTCTCCTACAGCTCGTTCAAAGCGCAAACTGAAGACGAAGGCTGATAAAGCATCAGGTTTTAAGCCAACTCCACAAAGACCTCCATCACCACCTCCACAACCATCACACAACCACCTCCACAACCATCACCACAACCACCTCCGCAACCTTCACCACAACCAACTCCTCAACCTCATCCAACTCAATCTCCTCCCTAATTTTCAAAGGGCTCAAGGTTGGAAGATCAATTTGATTTTGACTTCGGAGATATTCCAGGGGAGAAGAGTTTACATCGGACATGTTCAACGACTCAAGGCAGACAGAATTAGAAAATCAAGTCATGTTGAACAATGTAAAGATTGCTGAGCTGCAAGAGCACATAAAGAATCTGGAAGAAGATAGAAAAAGTCTGGAGGCTATATTACCAAGTTTTGTGTCTTTAAATGAAAGGCTTCGAAAGCGTATGATGGAATATGACGAAGAACACCTCAAAAATCAAAGACAAATGAATATATTCCAGAAGATTCTTATCAAAAAGCTTGGCATTAATCTTGCGGCAGAGATAGATGAGATTGAGAAGGAGGAGGCGAGAGAAAGGGTGGCCATGAAAGAATTGCCAAAGTGTTATCTGATGCTCAAGGTAAAGGAAAGGAAAAGGTTTGAGAGGATCCTATGTAAGAAAAATCTGCATCAGAAGCTGAGTCTGCGCCAGTATCTTCTGATTTGGTTGTGTATCTGCCAATGATGAATTTCATTTTGATAGGGAAACCGAAAGATGTGGAAATTGATATGTTAAATCTATCTGAGAAGCATCAAAGTTCTTGAAGAAGAGGAAGATGTTAAAGGAAATTGATGAGGAGATTGATTCTTTTGACGAAGATGATGAAGAAATAGACGAAGCTTGTGATGCGTCTAAGAAGAAACCCGATAGTGGTAGAAAGGATGATGATAATGATCAGGGTGGATTGGGTATTCTTGTAACAAATTCTGGAGCTAATGAGAATATCGATATTTCTGTGTACCTGGATGACTCGGCAAACCAACTTGATTCTGACCAAATTCAGGGGGAGTCGTATGATGCTTTTGAAGGATTCTCAGTAAGCAGGAATCCTCATAGTGACTGCTATGTTGACGGTTCCTACTGTGCCAAAACCAATAATTTTTTACTTGGAACATAATGTTGATGAAGGTGAATACGTCCATAATTATACAAAGGAAGAAATTGCCAATATGTTAGAAGTGAATGAAGAATCGTTTGATTTTGACTTTGAGCTTAATGTCATCAGCGTTTTTCAGCCTGAAGATTATCACTTCGAACGTATCTCTAAAGCAATTGATTATGATAAGGTTTTCGTGGAGGATGATACTACAAATGTAACACCCTGTAAAATCGCGTCCAATAGTATAGTGACACGTGTTCTATTTTTAAAATATAGTCTATTAAAGACCAATAAGGACTAAAGGCGTCAACATGCTCAAACTGAGTCTCTGAGTGACGGTCCGATATCAACATGCATAAATAACAGCCTCTGAGTGACTGATATGTCAACATGCTTAAATCATTAGCCTCTGAGTGACTAATATGTCAACATGCTTAAAACTTGGCCTCTAAGTGATGGATATGTCAACATGCCCAACCTCTGAGTGACATCGGAGTCAACGAGCTTATAATAAGCCTCTGAGTGATCCTTTTCGAAGTGCTAACTCTCATACGTGCCATTTATTGGACGAGAGGGTTTAATTCTGTAAATATGTGAAAGTTGGATAATGGAGGGATTAAAAGTGTCAAAATGTTAATTTATACCTCTGAGTGACCTTTTAACAAACAGAGAGCTTGACAATATCCGGGCATAATCCCGGGCATGCCAAGTATTGGCTACGGAGGGCTAAAAGTGCCAAAAAGGTGTTTTAGAAACGTTTAGAGGGTTTTAAAAGTTAAGGTGCTAAAACTGTTAAACTTTGAATCTGGCTTTGGGGCGCTCGCGGGGTGCGAGAGGCAGGGCTTGTGCCTCTCGCGGCCCACCAGAGGACTGCTACTGCAGAAAATTAACTTGGCCTCCAAACAAAAATGCCAAAAACCATTTACTTGAAACCATGGCTTCCTAAACTACTATGCCATGTTCTAGGACACTTGTAAGCTTCCTCTTACATCCCTAAACACCTGGCATCACATCCTTTGAGTTCTCCAACTATAAATACGTGTCCAAGTTCACCATTTCAACTTGCATCTTTCTCAATTTCAACTCTTCTCCCTCCTCTGGAAGTTCCTAACTAAAAGGAGCATCCAACTTAGTTCTCTTGAATTCTAGGAACCTCTTTAAGTGTTCCTTGCTCTTGCATTTTTGTTTATAGGCTTTTATAGCCAAAAGTCAAGCGTTTTGCGGAAAACGCTTTGACTTTCTGTTAAGACCATTATTGTCCAGCCATTGTTCGTAACGAACATGGCGAAGTGATCGTAATAAGTTAGGTGTTAGTCCCTATAAAGGGCACCTCCTGAATATCACGTTTGCTAGACCAATTGACGGGTCAAAGTTATAAAATTAAAAAGTCAAACATGCCATTTTTCAGAAAATCATAAATTGATCTTATATATGTTATGAAACATGTTTTAACAGTTACACAAGTTGGTAATAATTATTAGAACATGTTCGGCTCGTCAATTTCAGTTCTAGGGTCGGTTCGCAAGCGAAAGTCGCGAAGTTTGACTTATGCTTTGACTTTCGATTCTGACCCTATTTAGATTAGATACCTACTTATCTAAAGTTGCATTATGATCGTAATATAATGTAGCATAACCCTCTGAAGGTTATATTACATGATCATAATCAGAATATGAGTTTATGCGCAAGTTCCATAATTATGCCATTTTGACAAAAATGCCCTTTTTGCATAAAACAAGGTTTTAATGATAATGAACTTGAAAATAAGTTTCCTACTGATATAATATTATAATTATGATTATTTGGGATGTTAAACTAGATTATAAACTGAGTTTACAAACAAGTCCTTGAATTATGTCCATAAATGACGATTTAGCCCTTGTGGCTCATAAAATAGTTTTAATCAAATCTTTTCAAGGTAAATCATTTACCTACTGATATGTTATATTAAATAGCATATCTAAAACATTTTAATCTGACCTTAACGTCAGTTTTTATTAAGTATTGTGTAAGACGTCATTTTACGACATAAGCGCCGTTTCGGCGCATAGTATGGTTTTAAACCATATTAATTGATCAAGACTTATTATCTACTGATTTTAAAACTTATTTTTAACATATTTAAAGTTGGTACAAGATATAAGCTCAGTATCCCAGATAATTTATAAACTATGTGTAAAATGACCAAAATGCCCCTTCGGTGCATAGTTTGGTCTTAAAGATATAAATTACACATATAATTGATATCCTACTGATATTATATCATAAATAAAATATTTTTCTGGAATACTTATAATTATAACATTAAATTATATTCAAGTTCCTTATTATACGGTATGAAATTACCAAAATGCCTTTATGAGGCATAGTTTCAAATTAAAACCATAACGGGCATAAAAGTTGATATCCTACTGATATTACAACTTAATTAATGTTTAATGGCATATAGAACTTGTCCATGACTTATCCGGTTACCCGATATCGCTTATAAACGTACGGTTAATTATACGTAACTAGTTTACAGAATTCCACCGAAACGGGTTTAACCTTATCATTAATTCAAAATCCAGAATGTTAATTGTTTACCCATATTATGCAAGTCAAAGTACTTGTCGGATTTAAACTACATTCTATCCAATCATCGTTTAATCAAGTGTTATACGTTTTGATATGTACACTACTCGTTCTAAGTCTATGACTTAAATAAATACCGTTAGTATTAATTGGTTAGCTTATGCCATAATCCAGACTAGAGCCTTGCCGGTAAATGCTATCTGCAGTTAGTACATTTGTATATGGCTGAGTTATTAAAACTAAAATAAGACTAGCTCAGGTAAATACTCTTGACTTATTTTCCCTATACGGGCTTGGGAGACGGTAAATTATTACCGCTGTTTTAATCAGTTTTGTTTGATAACTTAAACATCGGGGGTTAAATTACCGTGTCCTGGATATCCTCGGCTCATTACATTAGATAATGGCCACAACCTTAGTGCGGGGTGTAGACATACACCTGACAGACGCTTAAATGCAAATTACCCAAGATGTTGGAGATAACTCCTATGTGAGTTCTAAGTGGTGTGTATTTAATCATGTCTTGGTCTCTGTACTGGGCCCTGTATGATGGATAAACATGTGAAACTGTTAACAAGGTTACAAAGTAACTTTCCCAAGTTATAAAAAGATTTGTGCCCTGTGCACTTAAATCTAATTTTTAAAATGTTTTCAAAATGAGTTAGTCGGGTGTATTTACCAGCTAAAGCTGACTTATCGTCCAAGGACTAAACTGCAGGTACAATACAAAATAGGCCGGAAGCTGCTCGGTAGTGAATAAGAGGATCTTGGAAATCCTTATATCTGCCCTCAAGTCTGTTTTATATTCTTTCCTTGTACATTTTACGATCCGCCTGTGGATCTTCTATTACGAGCCTGTATATTATTTTATTTCGAACATTTGGTTTGTAATAGTAATTTTACTCCAAGACTTCCGCTGTGCCATGTTTAATTGACAATGATGTTATTAACTGACGTCACGATACTCTCCACCCGGGCCCACCGGTGTATGGATTTGGGTTGGAAATCTGGGGTGTGACATGTTGGTATCAGAGCCAAGGTTTGAGAGAATTAAACACTATCCTTCTTGTGTTTAATCTCAAACTTACACGAGCACATTCCTTAGACTTCCGAGTCTAGGCATTGACCTAGGATTACTCATGTCATTATTAAGTTATTAGTATTGTTTTTGAATTGAATTTTAATAGGAAAATGCTGCCAAGAGTAAGAGGACAAAGTGGAAGAGGAAAAGGTCCAATGAGGGGAGGACCATCGGGGCGCATCCCTTCTCAACCTCGCAACTCAGATTCCTACCAAGAATCAGGAGATTCGTCTCCTTGGCAACCAGCGAGACACTCTGTCTCTCATAGACACTCGCCCCCACATTCCCAAAATTCTTACCACTCTCACTGTTCCTATCATTCTCACCATTCTCATCATTCACACTCTTATCATGAAGAATTTAACCCTAACCACTACTTTAACACGTATCCAGCCGATCAAAATTAGTTAGACCAACAAAACCCTATGGACGAGGACTCCGACTCGGAGATGCCACCATCAGGATCGAATACGCATCCCATAGAAATTTCAAGCGATTCGAACTCTTATGCCGGATAGCCTTACCAAGGTCCTAATGAGTGGGACCAATATTGGAACCAATTTACCTTCGCCAACACACCTTCCCATCACTCTCAACCGCCTCATATACAGGAAGATGTCCACATGGAACCGGTGGACCAACCTCAACCTCCACCTGAACCACCAAGGAGGAAGCATGGAGCACGTATGTCAGTACGTGCAGGACAAAGGTCGGGATCGCTACCACCTTTTCCCAATTCCTACCCCACAATTCACGAGGACCCACAAATGGGTGGACCCTCTAACACCTCACCTGTGGTGGAACCAACACCAACACCTATAGTTCAACCACCACCATCGGGTTATAGTAACCCAATCCCCATATACCTAGATATGTCTGGATATGATCCTTTTAACCCGCCCATACCGGTAGACTATCAAGCATGGTAGAAAGACCCCTATATGCAACCATGGTCTCCTTTCCCACCTGCTTATCCACCGACTGGATATACAACTTATGGATACCAGTTCCGGTTATGCCACAACCATAACCACAACCTCTGCCGCCACTCGAGGCCATTAATGAGGCCCTGGAACGGATGAAAGAAATGCAGCAGCAAGCAGAGAAAACGGAGAAGAAGACAAACAAGTTCTTCAAGAAACTCTCCAAGTTGGTTAAGGGAAAGAAGGACGAGTGAAGTCTCTTCTAATATATGTTAGTCCTTGCGAGGACATTGTTATTTCTTTAGTCCCTGTGTGGACATTTTGTTTTCTGTAGTCCTTGCATGGACAATTTCTTTCTTTCTAGTATTGTAACTTCTATTGAAATTTAATGAAGTAATTTTTTGAATTATATATATGTATTCATCCTCTTCAAACGAGCATCTCGATTTTACTCGAAATTTATGCTCTACGATATAATTCCAAAAAGAATCTTAATGGTTTTGATTAGACAAGTGGCACATACCACAAATTTGGCCAAATTATAAATGATAGTAAGTACGAAGGGGTCTTCTATCATGATAGTTAAGGTAAGTTATCCTTCTATCCAGAGGTGGTGTGTCACACCCCGACCCGCAGCGGATAAGGTGATCGGGGCATGATTGGGTTATCATCAAAGCTCATGACATTTATTAAATGTTTCATATTCATTAATACAAATTAAATGAAAGTTTACAATGATTGCTACAACATGATCTAACTAACAATCTAACTCCTTTGTTCTCTTCTAAGGCATATCCTATGCTATCCTTGCTTCAACCAGTTCACCTGTATCATGTGTAAAAAAGGTTTTTGGATCAACATAATGTTGGCGAGTGAATCCTATGGAAAACATTTGAGCAATTTATTTAAATTGATTATGAAATATGTGCACAACCAAACATGAGTAAAATTAGATGTAACTTGATCAACAATCATAAGATGTTAAATGAAACACTCATGAATAATAATGGAAACAATTAAAGGCACGCGATGCTCAACTCGTCTCTCACGAGGAACTGAGGGGCCTGATGAATGAATTGCATAAACATGATAATATGAATAACACAACTACAAACAATATAAACTCAATGAAAACACACATGAACAATAATGAATTTGAATTGAAGCACGCGATGTTCTACTCGTTTCCCACGAGGAACTGATGGGCTTAATGTATGAGTTTCATGTAATTTGACAAACGGAATATAAATAAATCACAACAATAAATCAATCTAAGATTAAGTCATGATGTGGTATGGCACAAGTTTAAATAAATAAATTAATTAATTTATAACACATGACACACCCCAAAACGTGTAATTTAAAAGGGGGAATTGTAAGATTCACTCACAGTGGGTGCGTTCGGTTGATGATGATGATTGCACGCGAAGTGGTTTTAACCACGAGTGAGATTTAACCTAAATAAATCGCATTATGGTTTGGTGAGTAAACGGATTTTATTAAACTATTTTAGTAGGATTGATGGGTGTATTTTTGTGAGTTTGAGGCTATTTTCTAATCTTAAAAATGTTATTTTTAAGTATTTATAATTGATTTTTAATTAAAATAATTAAATAAAAATAATAAAAATATTTATTTTTTTTTGCTACAGTTGACTTTGACTTGTTGACTTTGACTGGTCGTTGACCGGTTTGCGGAATATTGTTGTGCGCTCGGTGAGGCTCGAACCCGAGACCTCCCGTACGCGTGCACGCAGCTCTACCAACTGAGCTACGTGTCTAACCCGTTATATATCCGATTTTAATTATATATATACATTAATTAGAATTTAAACAGAAAATCATTTTTATTTTAAAAAACAGTTTAAGGCGAAACGGTCATGCACACCACAGGTCTCGAACCCGGGACCTGTGGGTTAATCTAACACACAGTCCACCGCTGGACTGTGTGTTCAACATGTTATAATATTCGGTTTTTATTATACTTAAATACAAAATAGATATTTCCTTTTCTGCCTTATTTAAAAGAAAAGATAATTGTCCGAGTCGGTGCTGAGGACCGGACTCGAACTCGTGACCTGTGATATAAACAAACACACAGTCCACCGCTGGACTGTGTGTCTAACTTGGTTATTATTCCGGTTATTAATATACTTAACATATAACTAAGGCGACTCCGGTTCAGTAATAAAATAAAAATAGATTTTATTAAGGCAGCGTGTGAAACGGGAATCGAACTCGAGACCTTTGCATAATTAACGTCTTATGTGCACACAGTCCACCGCTGGACTGTGTGTCTAACCCGATTAAAATTATGATTTATAATATACTTATATGATATGGAAGACATCGTCTTCTTCACTGAAAAATAACCAGAGATGAAGTCTGACTGGTTCGAGATTTTTATCAGTTTTATTAGTGTTTTACCGTCGATTAAGATAAGATAAAAGTGAAAAGGAAAAGAAACTGGGCGGAGAAATATACCGACAAGACTCTCTGTTTTCCGGCAGAACTCCGGCGACAGAATTCACCTCCGGCGACGTGTTCCTTGTAGCAGCTAGTCTCCGAAAAGTTTGGAAAAGGTAAGGGTATCACCGGTATAAGCTTCAGAGGTCCAGAAAAGCTCGGCAATGGGGAAACCGGTTTTCCGGCGACGAACAGGGAAATTCCGGCGAGTGGAATTACGCCGTGAAAAGATGTGATTTTTAGCGAAAAGGTTTGCAGACGATTGTGGTTGAATTTATAGGGAATAATCGAAATGTATTTGGTCTGATTTTGGACTGTGTTCGTTATTTAAATTTTCCGGCGGTTTTGAAAAGTGTCGCGGACTTCAAACATCGGTTATAACCGATATGTGATTAAAGGTTTACGTTATAACGTAAATCGGTGTTAAAGCTCGCTAATTTACCGGGATTCCGACGACTGAATCGTTTGGGCGCCGATTTTGAATTCGTAACATTATTTTATCAATTAAATGATTGCAATATATAACAAACAGATCAAGCGGCGCAGTGGTTTGTGTGTGAGATGTTAAGTCACTAGGTGACTCGGTACAGACCCGGGTTCGAAACCCGGCAGATGTATTTTATTTTTATTTTGCGATTTTTGACGGTTTTTCAAAAACTAAATATATATTCCCGTATAATAATTGATTACGGATCGTTTAAAAATATTTTGGGCATTTAATTCGCAACGAAAATTTTGACTGACTGTTCGGTTGCTAAACGGAGCGGGTTTGGTAAATCCGTTTTTGACGGATGTTACAGTATCCCCTGGTTTTTAGAAATTTCGTCCCGAAATTTAATTAATGATATATTTTGACTATAAGAATGATGATGTTTCGTTTTGTCAGTTGTATGCTCAGAAAAATGAGGGCTTAAGTTTTTGTTCGAGGCGGTAACGTTCCTTGTAAGGGTTATGTACCCTATTCAGGAATCGCTTTTTGTTGCCTACTGTATGAATATTGATAAACAGGAATGATTCGCTAAAAATGATATCATGCATAAGAGTTTAGATACGTTTGGGAAAAATATGGTTATATCCTAAGGCAAAACTTCTAACACTACAATCTACATGGAACATAAATAAAAACACAACAGCTGATATCCAAACATGAATGAACACATCAGCAAATATTTGAACATAAACATAACAGCAAATATTCGAACATGAATGAACACATCAGCAAATATTTGAACATGAATAAACACAACAGCAAATATTCGAACATGAATAGACACATCAGCGAATATTTGAACATGAATAAACACAACAGTAAATATTTGAATCCACATTCTGATAACATATATGTTTGAACGATGGAAGTTCCTCTCTCGTTTGTTATGATGGAGAGGTTAATTTATGTAGAAATGGAACACAATCCAATCTCTTTAAATAACATGATGATATAGATGTATCACAAATTCCAACCAAGGCAATAATAAATCCTACCTGGAACTTCTCATAACCGCCTGATAATGCCTCTGATCCTTTGGCAAGAATACTTATATATAGGAAGTACCAGCGGCGTATCCACCATATTCTTGCCAAATTTTCATTAGTTTTATCCACAAGTTATGATTGGTTACCAAGAAACTAATAAATCCTACATAGAACTTCTCATAACCATCCGTTAATGCCTCTGATCCTTTGACAAGAATACTTATATATAGGAAGTACCAGCGGCGTATCCACCATATTCTTGTCAAATTTTCATTGGTTTTAACAGTGAATTATGATTAGTCCTATAACTCTACAATCAATACAACAAACATAAATTACTGAAATGAAATATATCTGTGCGATCAAGGCTCAATCGAACGGAGCCGATCGTATTGCATGTACTGAAAATAAAATGGATGTGCGCTCAAGGCTCAATCAAACGGAGCCGAACGTATTGAATGTATTGAAATTGAAATTGTGTGCTCAAGGCTCAATCAAACGGAGCCGAACATATTGATATGTACTGAAATTGAAATTGTGTGCTCAAGGCTCAATCAAACGGAGCCGAACATATTGCATGTACTGAATATGAATAACTTAACCACACAAACAGCCTATGCATGGAACCTCTCATAACCGCCTGATAATGCCTCCGATTATTTGACAAGAATACTTATATATAGGAAGTACCATCGGCGTATCCACCATACCCTTGTCAAATTTTCATTGACTTTATCCGCAAGTTATGGTTAGTTCGATGCGACTCTACTACAAACACCACAACCACAAGATACTGATAATGAAATTGTATGTGCGCTCAAGGCTCAATCAAACGGAGCCGAGCGTATTGCATGAACTGGAAATGTAAATAAATCTGTGTACTCAAGGCTCAATCAAACGGAGCCGAGCATATTGCATGAACTGGAAATGTGAATAAATCTGTGTACTCAAGGCTCAATCAAACGGAGCCGAGCATATTGCATGTATTGAAATGTAATATTACGTAACCGATCAAGGCTCAACAAACAGAGCCGATCGTGCGGGCACGCCAAGATCAACCACATAATAAAATGGGGATCCAACTCAACCTCGATGGATGGGGAGCCACGGCCTCGGCAAAAGCATATACCGAAAACAATATATAATATATAATATCCAATAATTTCTCTAACAGTCTACACATGTGATAAAGAAAGACTAAACAATAGGAGTTGAATCTGGATCTTCGGCGAACAGGACTAGCTGAGTATCTTCGTTTGGGCCGTCATTATCTTCGACAGGGTTGGCGTTGATATTGAAGACTCTTCCTCTTGCTGGCGGCATAGTGGTTGGGTTTTCTTGGTTTACTTGGTTAACTGGGTTTGATTGGGCTTGAGTGTTGATAATGTTAACCAATTGAGGGCATGTGTTTCTAAGGTGGGTAGGGTCGCCACAATTGAAGCATGCTCGAGCATATGGGAACATGGGGTATTGAGGTTGGTGATAAGTTTGGGCCATGTTTTGAGTAGGGGAAAAGGTTTGGTCTTGAAAGGTGCGACAAACATTGCTCAAATGACCATAACGTCCACAAGTTGTACATAGCCGGCAAGGTAAAGTAAGGGAATGATGATAAAAACAGTGGTTGCATTGAGGGTGAGGTCCAAGATATGGTTTCTTATTTGGGTAAGCTGAGTTGGGTGCCACTTGGGTGATTGGGACAGCTCGGATGGGTATAGCGTGAAAAACTGGTTGATTTCGTTGAGTAGCAGCGAAAAGTCGCCCGACTCTTCTTCTCTTAGGTTTGGGTTGAGAAGGGGATTCGGGTTGAGAAGGGGATTCGGTTTGAGAAGGGGATTCGGGTTGAGAAGGGGATTCGGTTTGAGAAGGGGATTCGGAGGTTTCAGTTGATCCTTTATCCTTCTTCTTCTCTTCCTCGAAGTCTTTGTTTCGGATTCGGTTCTCGGTGAGCTCTATTGCTAGCTCCATTGCTGCTTCCAAAGTTGCAGGCTTGGTACTTATCACGGGGTCTTGAATCTTTGACGGAAGACCACGAATGTAGTGCTCGATCAAACGGTAGAGGGGAGTAAACATGTTGGGAACCATTTGATGTAATTCGAGGAACCTTTTGTTGTAGGTGGTATGGTCTCCTTCCACTTGCCTCAATGAGTAAAATTCATCTTCTAGCTTCTTGATTTCGCTCCTTGGGCAAAATCGTCTGGTCATGATTTCCTTCAATTCGTTCCAAGTTAAGGACATAGCATCTTCAACACCTCGTTTGGCCTTCTCTGTATTCCACCAAGTAAGTGCTATCCCATATAGTCGACCGGTAGCATAACGCACTTTGCGATCATCAGGGCAATCGCAATTTAGAAAAGTATTCTCCATTTCTTCAAACCAATGGAGGAGTGCGGTGACACCTTCAGTTCCTTTATATTTCGGAGGGTCGCATGATTTGAAATGCTTGTAGGTGCATTTAGTGGTGTTTGGGGAAGAGTTGAAAATGTTTTGGTTTGCTTGGTTGACAGGATTATTGGTAAGTGCTTGTTGAACTTGGATTACAATATTGGGTATTACAGCAGCCATTTGTTGAGCGATTAAGGTAGCCATGCGTTCGCGGGCTTTTCCTGCTCTCATCATCCTACGGGCGAGGTTAGAAGACATCTACAATGAATACATGACAAGAGTATGAGTTGGATGCTTTTGAGATCGTGGGTCGCATTCAAGAATGAACATTCATAAAATAATTATACAAAAATACTACATCCATAGGATGTCTTGGGCTTTGCTCGCTGTTAGGCCCGTCGTGCCGCCATACTTTACCTTGTGTAATCATGTGGGCCCCCATGAATTACCGGTTTTTCATATGGTTCGCACGGTTTCTGCCTGGTTGCGTACACAAAACCCGGTGAAAATCGAGAAATATGTATACAACGTGTGATGTTCGGAATGTGTCCAGGTGTAGACACGGTGACACCTCAAAGTAGGGTTAGTTCGAACGACGTTTGGTGTGGCATGCTTTGGCCTAATAGGTCCTTCGTACTCTCATCGTTGGTCCCCAGGTAGGCAAACTGGTCCGTTATATTGGATTTATACGAATGCCAGCCTAGACAGGACGTTCCGACTACCGGTACTTGTACCCTTCCAGTTACTACATGCCCGTCGCAGAACTTACTTTGATGAGAATTGAAAATTGCATAAAATCTTTGGATAACGAGAGTATGAAAATAAATTGAACACATGAACATCGATATATGTATAATGAATATGTATATATGTATAATGAATATGTATATGAGCATGTATGTTTGACTGAAATGTAAACAAATATGAAACAAATAAATATCACAAGTTTGTATGTAACCACCTAATCAATTTAAAATTTAGGCAGACTATAGTATAGGCTCTAAGGGTCTAATAACCTATCCTATATCCCTATAGTCATGGCTCTGATACCAATCTGTCACACCCCGACCCGCAGCGGATAAGGTGATCGGGGCATGATTGGGTTATCATCAAAGCTCATGACATTTATTAAATGTTTCATATTCATTAATACAAATTAAATGAAAGTTTACAATGATTGCTACAACATGATCTAACTAACAATCTAACTCCTTTGTTCTCTTCTAAGGCATATCCTATGCTATCCTTGCTTCAACCAGTTCACCTGTATCATGTGTAAAAAAGGTTTTTGGATCAACATAATGTTGGCGAGTGAATCCTATGGAAAACATTTGAGCAATTTATTTAAATTGATTATGAAATATGTGCACAACCAAACATGAGTAAAATTAGATGTAACTTGATCAACAATCATAAGATGTTAAATGAAACACTCATGAATAATAATGGAAACAATTAAAGGCACGCGATGCTCAACTCGTCTCTCACGAGGAACTGAGGGGCCTGATGAATGAATTGCATAAACATGATAATATGAATAACACAACTACAAACAATATAAACTCAATGAAAACACACATGAACAATAATGAATTTGAATTGAAGCACGCGATGTTCTACTCGTTTCCCACGAGGAACTGATGGGCTTAATGTATGAGTTTCATGTAATTTGACAAACGGAATATAAATAAATCACAACAATAAATCAATCTAAGATTAAGTCATGATGTGGTATGGCACAAGTTTAAATAAATAAATTAATTAATTTATAACACATGACACACCCCAAAACGTGTAATTTAAAAGGGGGAATTGTAAGATTCACTCACAGTGGGTGCGTTCGGTTGATGATGATGATTGCACGCGAAGTGGTTTTAACCACGAGTGAGATTTAACCTAAATAAATCGCATTATGGTTTGGTGAGTAAACGGATTTTATTAAACTATTTTAGTAGGATTGATGGGTGTATTTTTGTGAGTTTGAGGCTATTTTCTAATCTTAAAAATGTTATTTTTAAGTATTTATAATTGATTTTTAATTAAAATAATTAAATAAAAATAATAAAAATATTTATTTTTTTTCTGCTACAGTTGACTTTGACTTGTTGACTTTGACTGGTCGTTGACCGGTTTGCGGAATATTGTTGTGCGCTCGGTGAGGCTCGAACCCGAGACCTCCCGTACGCGTGCACGCAGCTCTACCAACTGAGCTACGTGTCTAACCCGTTATATATCCGATTTTAATTATATATATACATTAATTAGAATTTAAACAGAAAATCATTTTTATTTTAAAAAACAGTTTAAGGCGAAACGGTCATGCACACCACAGGTCTCGAACCCGGGACCTGTGGGTTAATCTAACACACAGTCCACCGCTGGACTGTGTGTTCAACATGTTATAATATTCGGTTTTTATTATACTTAAATACAAAATAGATATTTCCTTTTCTGCCTTATTTAAAAGAAAAGATAATTGTCCGAGTCGGTGCTGAGGACCGGACTCGAACTCGTGACCTGTGATATAAACAAACACACAGTCCACCGCTGGACTGTGTGTCTAACTTGGTTATTATTCCGGTTATTAATATACTTAACATATAACTAAGGCGACTCCGGTTCAGTAATAAAATAAAAATAGATTTTATTAAGGCAGCGTGTGAAACGGGAATCGAACTCGAGACCTTTGCATAATTAACGTCTTATGTGCACACAGTCCACCGCTGGACTGTGTGTCTAACCCGATTAAAATTATGATTTATAATATACTTATATGATATGGAAGACATCGTCTTCTTCACTGAAAAATAACCAGAGATGAAGTCTGACTGGTTCGAGATTTTTATCAGTTTTATTAGTGTTTTTACCGTCGATTAAGATAAGATAAAAGTGAAAAGGAAAAGAAACTGGGCGGAGAAATATACCGACAAGACTCTCTGTTTTCCGGCAGAACTCCGGCGACAGAATTCACCTCCGGCGACGTGTTCCTTGTAGCAGCTAGTCTCCGAAAAGTTTGGAAAAGGTAAGGGTATCACCGGTATAAGCTTCAGAGGTCCAGAAAAGCTCGGCAATGGGGAAACCGGTTTTCCGGCGACGAACAGGGAAATTCCGGCGAGTGGAATTACGCCGTGAAAAGATGTGATTTTTAGCGAAAAGGTTTGCAGACGATTGTGGTTGAATTTATAGGGAATAATCGAAATGTATTTGGTCTGATTTTGGACTGTGTTCGTTATTTAAATTTTCCGGCGGTTTTGAAAAGTGTCGCGGACTTCAAACATCGGTTATAACCGATATGTGATTAAAGGTTTACGTTATAACGTAAATCGGTGTTAAAGCTCGCTAATTTACCGGGATTCCGACGACTGAATCGTTTGGGCGCCGATTTTGAATTCGTAACATTATTTTATCAATTAAATGATTGCAATATATAACAAACAGATCAAGCGGCGCAGTGGTTTGTGTGTGAGATGTTAAGTCACTAGGTGACTCGGTACAGACCCGGGTTCGAAACCCGGCAGATGTATTTTATTTTTATTTTGCGATTTTTGACGGTTTTTCAAAAACTAAATATATATTCCCGTATAATAATTGATTACGGATCGTTTAAAAATATTTTGGGCATTTAATTCGCAACGAAAATTTTGACTGAGTGTTCGGTTGCTAAACGGAGCGGGTTTGGTAAATCCGTTTTTGACGGATGTTACATGGTGGACATAAGTTCAAAGCCTCCAAGTCGTTAAGGTCAATGCGACCGAGACTATTAATCAACCATTAATGTACTCTTATGTTAACATTCAAAAATGTTAATACTCATGGTAGTGTGACTTGAGGAACCACACTAGCCTTCAAGGTAATGGACTATGTCCAAACCTATATAGCCTATGTGATTAAATTTGATCCCGGCTAATATCATTAGTATGATGATAAACATCCATCAAATGATCCATTGCCCATGGGGCTATGATTAAACATCCATCACTGAAGTATTGCCCTTGGGGCTATGATTAAACATCCATTAGTGATGTATTGCCCATCGGGCTATGATTAAACATCCATTAGTGATGTATTGCCCATGGGGCTATGATTAAACATCCATTAGTGGTGTATTGCCCATGGGACTATGATTAAACATCCATTAAGTGATGTATTGCCCGTGGGGCTATGATTAAAACATCCATTAGTGATGTATTGCCCTTGGGGCTATGATTAAACATCCACTAAGTGATGTATCGCCCATGGGGCTATGATTAAACATCCATTAGTGATGTATTACCCTTGGGGCTATGATTAAAGATCCATTAAGTGATGTATTGCCCATGGGGCTATGATTAAAACATCTATTAGTGATGTATTGTCCTTGGGGCTATGATTAAACATCCATTAGAGATGTATTGCCTTTGGGGCTATGATTAAACATCCATTAGAGATGTATTGCCCTTGGGGCTATGATTAAAACATCCATTAGTGATGTATTGCCCTTGGGCTATGATTAAAACATCCGTTAGTGATGTATTGCCCTTGGGGCTAGATTAAAACATCCATAAGTGATGTATTGCCCTTGGGGCTGTGATTAAACATCCATAAGTGATGATTTGCCTTTGAGCAATATTATATCGTCAAAAATGACAACGACAGCTGTGGTTAATATAACCCCTGTCCAAATTTTATGTCCATTAGTGACAGGCCCATGTGCCATATTTTATGTCCATTAGTAACAGGCCTATGTGCCCTATTCTATGTCCTTTGAGACAAGCTTATAAGCTAAATATAATTGTCAATTACGACAATGACAGTTGTGACATTACGATCCACTGTCTAGTAATATATGGACTATGTCCACATTGTAATTTGCCTTTGATGGTTCTATTAAGACCTAGGCCAAATACAGCTATGTTAAGCCTAAGAGTTGTGATGTTATTCACACTAGAATAGGCAATGGATTGTTATATCCAATGTTTAAAGCCAATATGGTTGAAATACCATGGCTAAATGAAGTTTTAATGGTATATAGAACCCAAGGCGTAAAGATGGCTAACTCGAATGAGGCACAAAGTAGCCACAGGGATATTGGCGCTAATAATGCTGAAAAAAGAGCCATTAATAATGATGACTTCCAAGCTCGCATTAATGCGGCTGTTGAAAAAGCCATGGGAAAGGCCATAGAAAAGCTTAGGGAATCGAGTGCTACTCGATCCAGACCCTTATCTATTCCACCATCTTCAGCTCATAAGGAGAGCTCAGTTCACTCTTCAAATGCGAAGAGTGAACCACAGAAACTGGAATTTGTTGATAGGACCCGTTCTCTTAAAGAAGGATGTACCTACAAATACTTTGTCTCCTGTAAGTCCCGAGCCTTTAACAGGGAGAAAGGAGCTATAGAAGCTTTGGAGTGGCTTGACGAGATGGAGACAATCGTAGATATCAGCAACTGTGCTGATAAGGATGTGGTCAAGTATGTATCGCAGTCCTTTAAGTGCAATGCCCTAATCTGGTGGAAAGCCATGATCCAGTCTACAGGTAAAGTACTTGTATAATTTGGGGTGGTCCAAATTCGTGGACCTTGTTAAGGAAACATACTGTCCACCTCATGAGGTGGAGAACTTAGAAACAAACTTTTTTTCTCTTTCAAGGAAAAACCTAGATTGTCGAAAATATGTTTCAGATTTCAACTCCCTATCTAGGTTAGTTTCCTATCTGATCACCCCTAAAACCAAACGCATTGCGCGTTTTATCAATGGGTTAGCTCCCGAAATAAAGGAATGGTAAAGGCTGCTCAGCCTAGTACCTATAGGTCCGCTGGTGACCTATCTCTCTCCCTTACCCTTGATCTAGTAAGGCAAAAGTCAGTAAAGTCTGAAATTGACGGGAAAAGAAAGAGAGAAGATGATAACTCTCAAGGATTTAATAATAAGAATAAAGGGAGATTTGGGTTCAAAGGGAACCAAGGCAAGACGACTGTGATGCCAACATGCAAAACTTGCAACAACAGACACGGGGACAGTGTAACTATGGTTCACAAGCCAAACCCGGTGGCATATGTAAGAGAAAGGGACATAAGACCCTAGAATGTAAGGATCTTAAGGATGTCGTCTGCTATATCTACAATGAAAATGGGCATATTAAGACTAACTGCCCTAAAATTCTTAAGAATAATAATGCGAAGCCTGGAGAGGCCAAAAAGGGGAATGTTCGTGCCTTTCAGATGACTGCAAGAGAGGCTGTTAATGACGACAATGTCATAACATGTACATTCCTCATTAACAATATTTATGCTAGAGTTCTTTTTTATTTGGGTGCAAATAGATCTTTTGTTAATCATAAGTTTAGTAAACTATTAAACCTGGCCATAAGAACTCTAGATAAAACTTATGAGATAGAACTTGCTGATGGAAGTTTAGAAACAGCATCTTCCATTCTTGATGGAGGTTTTATATCCATTAAGAATCATTCCATTCCTATCTCTCTTTTACAATGAAATTGGCGGGGTTCGATGTAGTTTTAGGCATTGATTGGTTATCCCATAACCAAGCCCGCGTTGCCTGCGATAAGAAACTCATCGAAATTAAAACCCCATCTGGTGAAATGATCACCATCCCTGGAGATTCACACTATAGATTGCCAAACAAGGTGTCGTTATTTAAGGAATCCAAGTGTTTGAGGAAAGGTTGTGTCATTTATATGGCACAAGTTACTATTAATGAGCCTAAGCCAAACATGGAAGACCTACTGGTTATTTCTGAATATTCTGATGTCTTTCCCGAAGAACTACCAGGTTTACCTCCAGACAGGTAAGTAGAATTTAGAATTGATATCCTGCCAGGATCAGCACCTGTTGCCAGAGCTCCATATAGGCTAGCACCAACAGAAATGAAGGACTTGAGGACACAATTAGATGAACTCTTAGAGAAAAGTTTTATACAGCCTAGTTCCTCACCTTGGGGAGCTCCTATCCTCTTCGTTAAAAAGAAAGACGGTTCAATGAAAATGTGCATTGATTACCATTAGCTGAACAAGATAACAATCAAGAACCGATATCCATTGCCCAGGATCGACAATTTATTTGACCAACTTCAAGGGGCAAGTAATTTCTCCAAAGTTGACTTAAGATCGGGTTATCATCAGCTGAAGGTTAAAAGTGAAGATGTTCCTTAGACTGCCTTCAGGACCCGATATGGTCATTTTGAATTCTTGTTGATTCCTTTTAGGCTCACAAATGCACCTGCAGCATTCATGGATCTCATGAATAGAGTCTGCAAGCCATATCTGGATAAGTTTGTCATTATCTTCATAGACGACATACTTATTTATTCTTGTAATCAAGTTGATCACGAGAAACATCTTCAGTGCATCTTAGAACTGGTAACGCAAGAGAAGCTTTATGCTAAACTCTCTAAGTGTGAGTTTTGGCTTAAAGAGGTCCAATTTCTTGGACATATGGTAAGTGAGCGTACTATCTAAGTGGATCCCGCCAAAATAGAAGCCATAATGAATTGGGAAGTGCCCAAGACTCCATCGGAGATTCGTAGTTTCCTAGGATTGGCTGGATACTATAGGAGGTTCATTGAGAACTTTTCAAGAATAGCCACTCCTTTAACTACCTTGACCCGTAAGAATGTTAAATATAATTGGGGTCCAAAACAACAAGAATCTTTTGAGGTTCTTAAAAACAAGTGGAGCAATGCTCTTGTGTTGTCACTACCTGAGGGTGTTGAAGACTTTGTTGTTTACTGTGATGCGTCACACACTAGCATAGGCTGTGTGCTAATGCAAAAAGGCAAGGTGATTCCTATGCATCACGACAACTAAAAGTGCATGAAAGGAATTACACCACCCATGGTTTGTAATTGGGTGCCGTTGTATTTGCACTAAAGTTATGGAGACATTACTTGTATGGCACAAAGTGTATTATATACACAGATCATAAAAGTCTCCAGCATTTGTTCAATCAGAAGGAATGGAACATGAGACAACACCGATGGATGGAAACCCTCAATGATTATGATTGCGAGATTCGCTACCATCCAGGCAAGGCAAATGTAGTTGATGATGCTTTAAGTCGCAAGGAACAGGTTAAGCCTATGAGGATTAACTCCAAGAGCATTGAGCTCAGAAATAGCTTAAATGAGAAGCTATTAGATGCGCAAAAGTGAGCCTTATTAGAGGCCAATGTTCCTAATGAAGGATTAGGCAGAACTGTTGATCAATTAACGCCTGGAAAAGATGGAATCCTTAGATTAAATGATAGAATTTGGGTTCCAATCTTTGGAGGACTTAGAGATCTAATCCTCCAGGAAGCACATAGCTCAAGATACTCAGTTCACCCAGGTGGTGACAAAATGTATCAAGATATGAAGAAGAACTATCGGTGGATGGGTTTGAAGACATCCATAGCCACTTATATAGCTAAGTGTCTGACGTCTTCGCAAGTTAAGGCCGAACATCAAAAGCCGTCAGGACTTTTACAACAATTGGAAATTCCCACTTGGAAATGGGAAATGGTAACTATGGATTTGATTACCAAGTTACCAAAGACCAAACGTGGTAATGACACTATTTGGGTCATTGTGGATAGGCTGACTAAGTCAGCACATTTCTTGCGAATTAAGGAAACGTATAATTCAGATAAATTGGCTAAGTTGTATGCGGACAAGATGTGTCCTTACACGGTGTGCCGGTATCTATTGTATCTGATAGAGATAATATACCTCTCACTTTTGGAAAAGTTTCCAACAATCTTTAGGCACACAATTAAACTTTAGTACGGCTTACCATCCGCAAACGGATGGACAAGTGAGTGTACTATTCAAACACTGGAAGACATGATCCGGGCATGTGTGATTGATTTAGGTGGAAGTTGGGATGACCACTTACCCCTAATAGAATTCTCCTACAATAATAGTTATCATACGAGCATCAAGGCTGCTCCTTTTGAGGCCTTGTATGGGAGAAAATGTAGAACGCCCGTGTGTTAGGCAGAAGTTGGGGAAGCCCAACTATCAGGACCAGAGATGGTCCTGGAGACCACGGAAAAGATTGTGCAAATCCGTGATTGTCTCAAAGCTGCCAGGGACAGGCAGAAGAGCTATGCTGACAAGAGGCGTAAACCTCTTAAGTTCCAAGTAGGGGACAAAGTCATGGTAAAAGAATCACCCTGGAAAGGTGTGATGCGCTTTGGAAAGGAAGGGCAAGTTGAGCCCAAGATATATTGGTCCGTTCGAGATAATCAAACGTGTCGGCACTGTAGCTTATAAGCTCAGACTGCCCGATGAGCTAAGTGGAATCCATGATGTGTTCCACATATCTAACCTTAAGAAATGTCTAGCCGATAAGTCGCTAGCAATGTCACACAAGGATGTGCAAATTGACGAAAACCTGAGGTTCGTTGAGAAACCAATTTCGATCGAGGATCGACAGATTAAGAAGCTCCGAAGGAAAATGATACCTATAGTAAAGGTTAAGTGGAGCGTTTTTAGAGGTCCCGAGTAGACTTGTAAGCTTCCTCTTACACCCCTAAACACCTGGCATCACCTCCTTTGAGTTCTCCAACTATAAATAGGTGTCCAAGTTCACCATTTCAACTTGCACCTTTCTCAATTTCAACTCTTCTCCCTCCTCTGGAAGTTCCTAACTAAAAGGAGCATCCAACTTAGTTCTCTTGAATTCTAGGAACCTCTTTAAGTGTTCCTTGCTCTTGCATTTTTGTTTATAGGCTTTTATAGCCAAAAGTCAAGCGTTTTGCGGAAAACGCTTTGACTTTCGGTTAAGACCATTATTGTCCAGCCATTGTTCGTAACGAACATGGCTAAGTGATCGTAATAAGGTAGGTGTTATTCCCTATAAAGGCACCTCCTGAAGATCACGTTTGCTAGACCAATTGACGGGTCAAAGTTATTAAATTAAAAAGTCAAACAGGCAATTTTTTAGAAAATCATAAATTGATCTTATATATGTTATGAAACATGTTTTAACAGTTAGACAAGTTGGTAATAATTATTAGAACATGTTCGGCTCGTCAATTTCAGTTCTAGGGTCGGTTCGCAACCGAAAGTCGCGAAGTTTGACTTCTGCTTTGACTTTCGATTCTGACCCTATTTAGATTAGATACCTACTTATCTAAAGTTGCATTATGATCGTAATATAATGTAGCATAACCCTCTGAAGGTTATATTACATGATCGTAATCAGAATATGAGTTTATGCGCAAGTTCCATAATTATGCCATTTTGACAAAAATGCCCTTTTTGCATAAAACAAGGTTTTAATGATAATGAACTTGAAAATAAGTTTCCCACTGATATAATATTATAAGTAGGATTATTTGGGATGTTAAACTAGATTATAAACTGAGTTCAGTAATGACGATTTAGCCCTTGTGGCTCCTAAAATGGTTTTAATCAAATCTTTTCAAGGTATATCATTTACCTACTGATATGTTATATTAAATAGCATATCTAAAACATTTTAACCTGACCTTAACGTCAGTTTTTATTAAGCATTGTGTAACACGTCATTTTATGACATAAGCGCCGGTTCGGCGCATAATATGGTTTTAAACTATATTAATTGATCAAGACTTATTACCTACTGATTTTAAAACTTGTTTTTAATATATTTGCAGTAGGTACAAGATATAAGCTCAGAATCCCAGATAATTTATAAACTATGTGTAAAATGACCAAAATGCCCCTTCAGTGCATAGTTTGGTCATAAAAATATAAATTACACATATAATTGATATCCTACTGATATTATATCATAAATTAAATATTTTTCCAGATTACATATAATTACAACATTAAATTCTATTCAAGTTCCTTATTATACATTATGAAATTACAAAATGCCCTTGTGCGGCAAAGTTTCAAATTAAACCATAACGGGCATAAAAGTTGATATCCTACTGATATTACAACTTAATTAAAGTGTAACAGCACATAGAACTTGTCCATGACTTTCCGGTTACCCGATATCGCTTATAAGCGTACGATTAATTATATGTAACTAGTTTACGGAATTCCACCGAAACGGGTTTAACCTTATCATTTTAATCTCAAAATCCAGAATGTTAATTGTTTACCCATATTATGCAAGTCAAAGTACTTGTCGGGTTTAAACTACATTCTATCCAATCATCGTTTAATCAAGCGTTATACGTTTTGATCATGTACACTACTCGGTCTAAGTCTATGACTTAAATAAAGACCGTTAGGATTAATTGGTTAGCTTATGACATAATCCAGACTAGAGCCTTGCCGGTAAATGCTATCTGCACTTAGTACTTTTGTATATAGCTGAGTTATTAAAACTAAAAGAAGACTAGCTCAGGTAAATACTCTTGACTTATTTTCCCTATACGGGCTTGGGATACGGTAAATTATTACCGATTGGTCAGAAATGGGATCAATCGAATGCCGGATTGTGGCTAGTAAATCCGCATATTCTGTTTTAATAAGTTTTGTTTGATAACTTAAACATCGGGGGTTAAATTACCATAACCTGGATAATCTCGGCTCATTACAATAGATAATGACCATGACCTTAGCGCGGGGTGTAGGCATACACCTGACAGACGTTCAAATGCAAATTACCCAAGACGTCGGGGATAACTCCTATGCGAGTTCTAAGTGTGTGTATTTAATCATGTCTTGGTCTCTGTATTGGGCCCTGTATGTATGGACAAACATGTGAATCTGTTAACAAGGTTACAAAGTAACTTTCCCAAGTTATAAAAAGATTTGTGCCCTGTGCACTTAAATCTAATTTTTAAAATGTTTTCAAAATGAGTTAGTCGGGTGTATTTACCAGCTAAAGCTGACATATCGTCAAAAGACTAAACTGCAGGTATAATACAAAATAGGCCGGAAGCTGCTCAGTAGTGAATAAGAGGATCTTGCAAATCCTTATATCTGCCCTAAAGTCTGTTTTATATTCTTTCCTTGTACATTTTACGATCCGCCTGTGGATCTTCTATTACGAGCCTTTATATTATTTTATTTCGAACATTTGGTTTGTAATAGTAATGTTACTACAAGACTTCCGTTGTGCCATGTTTAATTGACAATGATGTTATCAACTGACGTCACGATACTCCCACTCGGGCCCACCGGTGTATGGATTTGGGTTGAAAATCCGGGGTGTGACAGGAAATTATGCCGGTGAGGGTACGGATGACTTCTCAACCTTTAATGAAATGTTTTCAGCCACAAATGATGTTTTGTTAAAACAAAAGGTGGAAGAGGCTGTGATACAAGGGAGTGTGCCTAAAAGTTTATCAGAAGAAGAGATTGAAAAGATGCGAAAATTATGGTTTAAAGATTTACCCGAAGAATCTAAATTCAAACGTCCCCTAGCATTATTTACTTGCGACACTGATGTTTCTCTAGGGGACATTATTAGTTGGGGCTGGATCGAAGAATTGGACGTATATGCTATAAAAAGTGAATATGGGCTCAAGTACTTTAGATACTTAAGTGACATAAAGACGCCGCCGTTCTAGGATATCAAAGAGCTTGTGCAGACAAAGACGATCAATCTAAAGATGAAATTTCATGACCAGCAGTTGTGGAAATTGATAAAGTTTGAAGCTACACATGGTTTTAATCACTGGAAGCCCCATATCCCTAAAAGAATTACAAAGATTGATCCAGTAACTCAGGAGAAGGATATTACATTGATTGTAAAAAGGCTACGGGTGATAAAGAATATACCTATAACCAAAATGGAACAAGATTTTCACAAGATATTCAAATGGTGGCACTACGACTCGAGTACAAGCGAAGCGATAATTTGTGTCCAACCAGATGAAGACTTTTGGAAACTCACAGAAGAATTAACTGAATTCGTCATTGCGCACAAGCGAATCCATGGTTTATGGCGTTTTATTCGATTACTAGACCCGATGTGGCTAGTAAACTGCTCTCAGAAGGATATTGAATGTCTATTCTTTATTAACATCAGTTATGAAAAGAAAGACAAAGAGCAGGCATTGCAATTCCAGAAGATTGTTAATGTTTTTTATGCTAATGATATACATTAAGGTCAAACATGGAACACTTCTTGGAGAAAGCTTGAAGATAAGGAGCAAGGCAGAAAAGGAGAAGAACATAGCAAGGATTGACAAGAGATCAAGGATCTCACCGCTACGAAGTTTTCGTTTTGGCAACACTTACAATCGACCTCCTCCTACAGATCAAATGCCAATACAATCTGAGGAGAGTCGCAGGCCACGAAAACATTTCTTTGGACGCTTAATGCCAAACGTTTTTGAAGAATTTTGAAGAAATTTTTGAAGCCTATCCAAGAGTAAGGCAACATCTAAGGGGGACTTTGTTGGTGCACAATGTCTATTGTCTACGTATAGGATATGTCGGTCGTGTATATAGGGCTTATGTTTGTCAGATTTATGTATTTTAGATGGCTCGTACGAGTGAGCCTTTGTGCCTCGTACGAGTTAGCAACACCACTCCTTGTGCAAGCCATGTTGGCCTATATATAGTGGAGCTTAGGTGTTGTGTCAATAGCTGTTGGTGTGTGACTAAGGCGAAGCCCTGTCCGTCTGTTTACTCGTCTGTAACTTTCCACGTTTGTCAATATAAGAAGTAACGGTGTTTAAGCAGCATACTTGATTGTTCATTTGTCAAACTCTCTAGCAATGAATTCCGCCTCTGTTAGTTGAGTCAAGTCGGTTCGGTGCTCACGGAGGATAGCCGATCCCCTCTCATACTTCAACCCATACAAGGCTTTGTTTAATTCGTAAACATGTTTTGGAAATTTAGGCTCAATAAAACCTTCTTGTTGGTGCACATATACTTCTTCCTCAATCTTACCATTCAAGAATGCTGATTTTACATCCATCTGATAAACTTTGAAATTTTTGGATGTAGCAGAAGCAAGGAAAATTCATACTACTTCCAATTTTGCAACTGGTGCAAAGGTCTCATCATAATCTATGCCTTCTTGTTGAGAATAACCTTTTACTAAATGTCTTGCCTTGTTTCTTGTTATGATGTCTTGTTCATCAGATTTGTTTCCGAATACCCAGTTTGATCCAATGACAGATTTGTCTTTTGGTCTACGTACCAGATTCCATACTTGATTATTTTCAAATTGATCAAGCTCTTCTTTCATTTTTTGGACCTAATCTGAGTCATTGAGTGCTTCTTTGATAGTTTTTGGTTCTATCATGCTTAGAAAACCTGCATATAGACATTCATGTGTTGTGGTTGATCTTGTCTTAACACCTTCTTCTAGATTCCCAATTATGTTTGATTAAGAGTGTCCTTTGATCCATCTGCTATTGTTGTGTGAATTTGTTTGTTCTGATGGTTCTGAAGCTTCCCCCTAATATGTTGCCTCTATTGTATTGAGAGAATCATAATCTAATGTTTAATTGGATTTTCTAATGAATTTCCAGAATTCTGACCATCTTGCATTGTTTCTGGTGAAGACTCTAGATTTCCTGCAGGGTTAGTACATGACTGATTTCTAGATGATTCTTTGTTTATGTAGTCACATTCGAGAAGTCCTTCTGTTATTGATTGAGAAGCTGATCAAAATTTTGTTGAAGGTTTGGAGGGTTTATTTCTTTCAAAATTTCACTAGAAATCTTAGTTTCTGATGAATCATCAAATGATACATATAAACTTTCCCTTATTGTCCTTGTATTTAAAATAAAGACTCTGTAAGCTTTTGAGGACAATGAGTAACCAAGAAAAATTCCCTTTTTAGCCTTTCTATCAAGTTTTTCAAGACATTCAAAATCATTTAACATGAAACATCTACAACCAAAGGTGTGTAAAAATTTTATGTTAGGAACCCTTCCATTGATGATGTTATAAGGTGTTTTCTGATGTCTTTTATTTATCATCAATCTGTTCTATGTAAACAAGCATTGGAATAGCTTCTACCCAAAAGTAAGTGGGTAGTTTGGCATATGCAAGCTTGGTTCTTGCTGCTTCAACTAAAGTTCTATTTCTTCTTTCCACACCTCCATTTTGTTGTGGAGATCTTGGAGCAGGATAGTCATGAGAAACTCCTTTGCTTATCAGGAAAGTCTCAAGTTTTGAATTTTTAATTTTGTTCTATTGTCAGATCTGATCGTTCTAACAGGTAATTTTAACAGATTTTCAATATTTCTGATAAAGTTCATGATCAAATCTGGTGTTTGACTTTTCTTTCTCAAAAATTCAACCCAACTGTATCTTCTGTAGTCATCTTCAATGACCAAAATATATGTCTTCCCAGAAAAACTTGTAGTGCTTAAAGGTCCACAAAGGTCCATATGCAAAAGTTCTAAATTTTGAGTGATTGAAGAATCAGAAATAGTTTTATGTGAGCATGTCTTTGATTTTCATAACTTACATGCTTCACATAATTATCCTTTTGGATGAAATAAAAGGTAGTGCTTTTCCTACTTGCTAAATGGTTTTGATTTTTTAAATTTAAGTGGGCCAGTCTTTTGTGCCACAACCAACTGTTTCCTTTGTTTTCTTTTGAAAATAAGCATAATTGAGTATGCTCAATTTCTTCTTTGAAAAGTAATAGATGTATTTTCTTATTCTTTTTCCACATAAATATATTTTATTATCATCCAGACCAATTAATAAGCATTTTTCTGGTAAAAGAGTTACCTTAAAGCCTATGTCACAGAATTGACCACAACTTAGTAGGTTGTATTTCAGACCAATGATTAAGGATCAATACTTGATACTACCATAACCCAAAGTTATCCCCTTTACCCCATTTTCAAAATTTAGTACTTTACCCAGTTTTGGTATAAAATTACTGATTAAGCTCATGTCCCCAGTCATGTGCTTGGAGCTTCCTGAATCGCATACAAGATCTGCTGCACATGAGTTTCCTGAAATGGTAAGGTTAGAGATTTTTTGGTACCCAAATCTTTTTGGGTTCTTTTTATGACAAAAATTTGCTTAAACTTTCTTCTTTAGAAGAGTAATTTAAAAAAAAAATTATGTTGAATGCTTAGCCACTAACAGATTGTTTGTCTTTTGAGAGATGTTGTTGAATTAGTTTTAGTATTTCAACACACATACAACCTATTTTGTCAGAATTTTTTGACAAACTTGATTGTGATGGAAGATTAGTAGATTTTTGGAACTTAGTTGAATTCTCTTTGAGTTTTCTAAAAATGTTTTTTTTGTCTCATGCCTTTTTTCCTTTTGAGTTGTTCTTAGAAGGTAAGTTGAAACTATTAGAACTTATTGATTTGCATGACTCAGCATCAGATTTTGATGTTATTTTATCAAAATTCTGATCTGATGGTTTTACAAAGGTGGTGGAATTTCTGGTGTTTGTCTTTATATACCCCAATCATTCACCTCTGTTCTTTGGTGTTGTTTCAATAAAGTATATAAACTCTTTGGCTTGTTGAAAACCTTTCACATTGATTTCACAGTCATGAATATTCTTTATGTAAATCTTTTCTTTCTTTTTCATAAAATTCAATTTTTGCTTTTTTTGTCAAGTTCTCCTCAAAGTAATTGGTTTTCATTTATCGCTTTATTTAACATTCTTTGCAAATCAATAGATCTCTTGTTTTCTAAACTTTGTTTTTCTTGTAAGATCTCAAAATTTTTCATAAGCTTGTTTAACTGATGTTCTGAGTCAAGATTGTTTGAGCTTACCTTTGTTCTAAAGTTTAAGATTCTACTCAGAATTTTTTGCCATTAGACAGAAATTTGTCATTTCTTCTTCCTGTTCATTAGAAGAATCATCAGTTAGCCAGGTGTCTGTTCCTGCAATTTTCTAAACTTTGGCAATGACAGGTTTGTGGATCAGTATTGGTCACCCTTTGAGAGTTTGAATTAAGAGCAATTGATCATCATCTTTGATTTCAGTTTTCATAAATTTCTTCTTCTATTAGAACTAGAATACTATAGAGATCATGTAAATTCATATTTTCTAGCTCTAGGGTGGATCCTAAAGTCATTGTTAGACTTCTTCATTCCCTTAGCAGAGCATCAAGAAATTTTACATTTCTCTCATCATTGGATTTCTTAATAACAAATTTTTTAGATCACTTAGAATCTTTGCAATCTGTTATATGTTTCAGAAAGACTCTCATTTGGAAGACTTTTAAATCTTTCATAAGAACAGACACAATTTGTATGTTTGTTTTTTTTCATTCTTTCTCCTCCTTCACAAATATTTCCCAACTGATCTCATTTCTCTTTAGCAGAAGCACATGCATCTACTTAAGAGAATATGTCGTTTGGAAGTGCCATAATCAAAAGTGATTTGGCTATGAGGTTCTAAAAGTTTGAGACTAATGCATCAAATATACACAGCGGACTATGGTTACGAACTGAGATTAATTGGGTTAGTTTATATTAAGTTTTAGACTTTTATAGGTCGTTTGGACATGCCCTAGGCCATGTAGGTCAATCAAGCCCAAGGGGAGCCCATATGGGAAGTGGGCAAACCCTAGGTATATAAGCTAATGTTATGGCAGTTCTAGGGTTAAGCCTTTAGAGATGAACCTTAGCCTCCATTGATAGAATTCTAGAGAGAGAGATAGGTGAAGAACTTTGTACTAGATGGTTTTGTTATTTTGATAGTAATAGAATCATGTGCAAAGTTTGAAAGTTATTCTCGTTCATCTCGATCATCTTGTTCTTATTTTCCGGTTTTCTTGGATATCACAAAGTTTGGATTCCGCCAATCCTTGGTAATTGTTAGATATCGTTGTCAGATCCGGTTATTTGGGACTTACAATTGGTATCAGAGCATTCAACACCTGTTTCTAGGCTCGGTTTAATATCGAACATTCAAATTTTCCAGAATTTTTAGATTGGTGTTTACGTGTTATTGGTTTTGTTTAAAATTTCAGTATACTTCGGTGATTCAGTTAGAAGGTGTTAAAAGATTTCCAAAAACCCATTAAAATATCAAAACAGTACTTTGTCTCATCATCAGCTATTATCCGAATCATCATAAATAAATAACCTTTTTTATTTAAAAAAATATATCATCAACAGCAAACATCATCTATCTGAAATATATTACTTCTCCACCTTTTCATTCGAAATATCAAAATCCTCATCAGAAATCATCATCAGAACGTCATCATCATCATTTGAAATACAAAACCTTCATCAGACATCATCATCTTGAAACGTCTTTTCATCCGAAATCTTCATTATTCACATCTTCATTCAAAATCTTTCATTGGAAATCATCTGGACAATCATAATCTTTCATTCGAAATTCAAATCTTCATTCGAACTCCTTCTGAACTCCATCATCAATCATCTCTGTTCATCATCCGAAACAACTATATAATCATCCGAAACATCATCCGCAACCGTCTGGAATCATCCGACAACTCCGTTCACCGTTAATTCACGTCCATCCCCGGCCAACACCACTGTACCATCTCCGTTTACCTTCCTCCTCGGCCGTCTTCTTGTTAAACCTGCAACTCCATTCTTTACCCGACGACTAACGTTCAACATAATCATCGTCACCTTCATCCTCTCCTGCCATCATCATCCGATACTCATACGCAACATCCGGCTTCCATCTTTTCGAATTCCATAACACAACAACAATTTTCGAGATCATCGGCTCTTCAGTTTTCAAGTTGCGGTGTCACCGTTGAACCTCCACCAACCATACAGCGTACAACACACCGTTCATCACCTCCGTCCACCATTTCCTTAACATCACCATTCTTTAACAACACCGTCACCATCAGTTTCATCACTACATCCCTAACCGTCACCATTTCTTAATCACCATCAGTCGTCAACACCATAACCATCATAACCTCCGACCACCACACTTGCCACCGATCAACCCTCGTCGGACCTGCAACTACCTGTCACCATCATCATCATCCTCACGTGCAACCTGTAACTCTGGCTTCATTACAATCATCCCAGTCTTCGTTACAGTTCATCTCCGGATATCTTCTCTGACAACCGGCGGACACCATCTGTACCTCATCTCGACCTTCTCCGTCCAACGTCCAACCTACACCATCACTTCGTTTTCAAGTTGTCAAGCTTTCGTGTTATCAATCTTTGATTCCAGTCATCTTGTTTACACCTCCGATTAACATTAAAATCATCATCTTCGTCTCCGGTCATCCTCCTTCACACCGTCCACCACCACCTCCATAACCAGTCACCGTTATTCTCCATCGCTCACCGTCATCGTCTTCATAACAGCCACCGTTCACCACGTCCACCATCCTCCATAACCACCGTTCATCACTATCATACCATAACAAGACTTTTGTAACGGTTATTGTTGTTGGGAAAAGTAATAGCGACAAGTGTTTCTTAGACATTAGGTTTTAGAAACATTGTGGGTGTCGCGAAAGAAAGAAGTGACTAGGGTTAAACATACTAAAAGTGACGTTTGAAAATTTTTCTAATAATAATGAGATAATCATAAGTTAGTCATTAGACAATCATTAGGTTATTTATAATAAATATTAATAATAATAATTGGGTTTTCTTTAATATATTAAAAAAATCAAAAAATATATAAAAATATTAAATTACAAATTAAAAAAAGGGGTGTTAAATGTAATTAAAAAAAATTGTTCGTTTTAATATAAAATTTTGATAGTTTTTGAGGTGCGGTACAGGAAGTGGGACTATTGTGTGCTAAGTGTTCGAGTTAGTGCGTTCACGGGGATTGATGGATAGTGCTGACAATTTACGTTCAAAATTATTTTTTCTGGAGATGGAGCTGGTAGGTTGCGGGATCGAATGAAGGAAAAGCTGAATAAGTTTATAATGAACTACAATGTTGAACTTGTCGTGGAATATGTATGCGTTTGCTTGAACGTGGGAAGCGAAAAGAGGAAGTAAAGAATGAGATGAACACTTTTTTGGGTGATGACAAAGACTCCTTTGTATCTTGGTTGTAGAATCATCTACAATCAAACCAAGATCTATACGCACAATCAACATAATCTCATCCCTATGAAGTGGCAAAACAGAAACCTCAAGCCCAGTAAGCTACAGCCAATGGCCCAGCTCAACAAGCCCAAACACTGACAAACCAAAATCGCTCATTGACACGGTTAACTATCTTTTCTGTACTGAACATTGTAGGAATAAGGTTGCACAACCTAGAGCACTCAACTCTAATATGGCAAATGATTACAACAGTGCAATGGCTTAGTGTATCAGCCTTTAACAAAGTAACCAGTTGCTTACTAAAAAGGTTGAAGCACAAAAGAATGATATCGCTCAGCTCCACTTGGACGTAAATCAACAGCAATGTTGGGTCCATGACTACAACCATAAACTCAATGTGAATAACATAGAACTTGAGTCTGTGAGAGCTAAGCTAGAGCTCCTGACTAGCAAGTATCAATAAAATGAAGTGAACATACAGAAGTTTGATACATCCAGCAAGGTAGTTCAAGAAGTGTGCAATGTGCAACTTGCATACAAAGGGAACAAGGGGGAGGCTTTGGGATTCAATCAGGTCGCCCCACCATATGATCACAACTAAACGAGAGTGCCTGACACCGAGGAAGAACTTGAGAACCAACAACATCTGGTGTGTGGAAAACCTAGTGATTATACACCCGACACATGAGTCTGCTAAACACGTCAATGTTAAAATGAAGCAAAAATGGGTGAACAATACTAATGCTTCTACTTCATGTGTAGAAAAGGTGTCAATTGCAGGTTGTGCTAATGACTCTTCTAATGATTCAGCTGGAGTGTCTAGTCTTTCATCTTATAAACCAGGACTCTCCGATTCTATCAAAGCTGATGAAGTGAAGACTTGCGTGAACAAGGCTCCAAGTACGCAAACTGAACATTCTGAAACCCGTGTTTGTGATGAAAGGGTTCAGAGCAAGCCAACAGAGCCGACACGAGCAGATCCGAGATGAGGAAAGAAAAGGTCTAAACATCAAAGACAATCACACTCTCCAAGATCCTCAACGGGCAGCAATAGTCCTAAAAAGGCACGTAATTTGAGAAATGCTTTTGTTAAGCAAGTCAGTAACGTCAAATGTGATAAATATGTATTTGACTATGCTAACAAAGCTTTTGGAAAGACTAGTGAGATTTTTGAACAAGACTTGCAGTCTTAGCAACATAAGAAGAATCAAAAGAAATCTCCACCGCAAAAGGACCCTTCAAACGACAAGTACAGACATCCAAATTCATGCTCGTCTGCAAGAAATGTGCAAGAACAACAAACACAGAAAGGACCATTTCATCCTTCAGGGCCTACAAGAGCAAGAAGATTTTATTGCATCATATGGGAAGTGAAATAATATTCGTGTTAAAGGGTGTAACACCTGTAAAATCGTGTCCAATAATATAGTGACACGTGTAGTATTTTTCATATAGTCAATTAAAAGACTTATATGGACTAAAAGTGACAACATGCTCAAACTGAGCCTCTGATTGACTTTCTGATGTCAACATGCATAAACCTAGCCTCTGAACGACCACTAGTGTCGTCATGCATAAAAACGTAGCCTCTAAACGACCATTAGTGTCGTTATGCTTAAACTCGACCTTTGAGTGACCGTTGTGTCAACATGCCTAGCCTTTGCGTGACATCGGAGTCAACATGCTTATACTGAGCCTCTGAGTGATCCTTTACGTAGTCTTAACTCTCATATGTCCTACTTGTTGGACGAGAGTGATTAAATTCAATAATATATAAAAGTTGGATGATGGAGGGACTAAAAGTGTCAACATGTTAATTTATACCTCTTAGTGACCATTTAACGAACCGAGAGCTCGACAATGTCCGGGCATAATCCCGGGTATGCCAAGTATTGGCTACGGAGGGCTAAAAGTGCCAAAAAGGTTATTAAAAAGGTTTTTAGAAGCTTTTTAAAGTTAAGGGGCTAAAGTGTCGAACTTCAAAACTGGCCATGGGGCGGTCACGGGCGCGAGAGACCTGGCCTGGGTCTCTCGTGGGGCGCGAGAAGGGGTCTATAGCAGAAAGTTTTTCTTGGCTGCCACACAAAGCTCCAAAACCATTAAAATCGAAACCATGGCTTCCCAAACAGCTATGCCACGTTTTGGGACACTTGTAAGCTCCCTCTTACACCCCTAAACACCTGGCTTCACCTCCTTTGAGTTCTCCAACTATAAATAGGTGATCAAGTTCACCATTTGAACTTGCACCTTTCTTATTCATACTCTTCTCCCTCCTCTGGAAGTTCCTAGCTAAAAGGAGCATCCAACATAGTTCTTTTGCACCCTAGGAATCACTGGTAAATGTTCCTTCATTGTGCATTTTCGTGTATAGGCTTTTATAGCCAAAAGTCAAACGTTTTACGAAAAACGCTTTGATTTTCGATTAAGACCATTATGGTCCAGCCATTGTTCGAAATGAACATGGCTAAGTGATTGTAATAAGGTAGGTGTTAGTCCCTATAAAGGTCACCTCTTGAGATCACGTTTACTAGACCAATTGACGGGTCAAAGTTACGATATTAAAAAGTCAAACATGCCATTTTCGGAAAAATCATAAATTGACCTTTTATATGTTATGAAACCTGTTTTGACACTTAAAAAAGTTGGTAATAATTATTAGAACATGTAAGAACATGTTCGGCTCGTCAATTTCAGTTCTAGGGTCGGTTCGCAACCGAAAGTCGCAAAATTTGACTTCTGCTTTAACTTTCGATTCTGACCCGATTTAGATTAGTTACCTACTAATCTAAAGTTGCATTATGATCGTAATATAATGTAGCATAACCCTCTGAGGTTATATTACATGATCATAATCAGAATCTGAGTTTATGCGCAAGTTCCATAATTATGCCATCTTTGACCAAAATGCCTTTTTATATAAAACAAGGTTTTAAATGGTAATGAACTTAAAATGAGTTTCCTACTGATGTAATATTATAAGTAGGATTATTTGGGATGTTAAACCAAGTTATAAACTGAGTTTTCAAACAGGTCCTTAAACTATGTCGATAAATGAGATTTTAGCCTTTGTGGCATATAAAATAGTTTTAATCAAATCTTTTCAAGGTAAATTATTTACCTACTAATATGTTATATTAAATAACATATCTAAGACATTTTAACCTGATCTTAATGTCAGTTTTCATTAAACATCGTGTAAAACGTCATTTTACGACATAAGCGTCGTTTCGGCGCATAGTATGGTATTGAACCATATTATTGACCAAGACTTGATACCTACTAATTTTAAAACTTATTTTGAACATATTATAGTATGTACATGTTATAAACTCAGAATCCCAAATAATTTATAAACTATGTGTAAAATGACCAAAATGCCCCTTCGGTGCATAGTTTGGTCATAAAAGGTAAATTACACATATAATTAGTATGCTACTGATATTATATCATAAATAAACTCTTTTTCTAGAATACTTCTGATTATAAACTTAAAATATAATCAAGTTCCTTTTTATACGGTATATAATTACCAAAATGCCCTTATAAGTCATAGTTTCGTTTTAAAACCTTAAACGGGCATGTAAGTTGATACCCTACTGATATTTTAACTTATTTAAAATATAATGGCATATAGAACTTGTCCATGACTTATCCGGCTATCCGATATCGCTTTTATGCGTACGGTTAAGTATATATAACTATTTTACAAAAAGTAACCTAAACGGGTTTAACCTTGTCATTTAAGTTTCAAAATCCAGAATGTATATAGTTTACCCATATTATACAAGTCAAGTACTTGTCAGGGTTAAACTACATTCTATCCGATCATCGTTTAATCAAGCGTTATACGTAATGATCATGTACACTATTCGGTTTATAAGACCGTTAGTATTTAATTGGCTAGCTTATGCCATAATCCAGACTAGAGCCTTGCCGGTGAATGCTATCTGCACTTGGTACTTTTGTATACCACTGAGTTATTTAAAAACAAAAGAAGAAGACTAGCTCAGGTAAATACTCTCGACTTATTTTCCCTATATGGGCTTGGGATACGGTACATTATTACCGCTTGGTCCGAAATGGGGTCAATCGAATGCCCGTTTATGGCTAGTCAACCCGCATATTCCGTTTTAATTAGTTTTGTTTGATAACCTTAACATCAGGGGTTAAATTACCGTGTCCTGGATATCCACGGCTCAATACATTAGTTATTGGCCACAACCTTAGCGCAGGGTGTAGGCATACACCTGACAGACGCTCATATGCAAATTACCCAAGACGTTGGAGATAACTCCTTCGTGAGTTCTAAGTGGTGTGTATTTAATCATGTCTCGGTTTCTGTACTAGGCCCTGTATGTATTGACAAACATGTGAATTTGATACAAGGTTGCAAAGTCAACTTTCCAAAGTTAATAAAAGATTTTGTATCGTTTTGCACTTAAAAATCATTTTAAAGTTTTCAAAATGAGCCAGTTGGGTGTATTTACTAGTGAAAGCTGACGTATCATCCAAAGGTTAACTGTAGGTACAATACAAAATAGGCCGGAAGCTGCTCGGTAGTGAATAAGAGGATCTTGCAAATCCTTAGATCCGCCTTAAAGTCTGTTTTATATTCTTTCTTGTATATTTTATGATCCGCCTGTGGATCTTCTATTACGAGCCTGTAAATTATTTTATATTTCAAACATTCGGTTTGTAATAGTAATTTTACTCCAAGACTTCCGTTGTGCCGTGTTTAATTGACTATGATGTTATCAACTTACGTCACGATACTCCCCACCCGGGCCCACTGGTGTTTGGATTTTGGGTTGGAAATCCGAGGTGTGAGAAAGGGTTTGACTAACATATGTAAGGTGTCGTAGCTGAAAAGACTGGGATCTAATGTGATATGTTGATAGGCTTTACGCTCAAAGGATTAAAAGATACTAAGTGATAAAAACATAACGAACTATGTATCACATGGGTAATATACCATCGGCATATAATTTCATGCTCTTAAATCCTGCTTTATAGATAGCCAATGTCTGAGGTTTCGGGTTTGTATACTGGTGAGTCATCTAGGATATCAGGACTGTTCTTTTTGCATGCAGACTATATGCAGACCCAGGCACAGTCAGAATATCCTAAAAGAGCCAAACATCGGCCAAAACCTGAAAAGGAAAAAAATCTCATTACGAGAGAATTCTGCGAGCTTTTAAAGCAAAATTCCTACAGATAAGGTATTTGCCTAACCCTCGTCAGACACTTTATTGGTCACTCTACTGTACGAATGTACTGACCAGTTCAACAATAAGTCTAACGTTGTAAATACAAAGGGATGAACTCAGTATACTCACCAGCTATGATGAATCATTGTGCTTACCTTGATCGTGGGGGTATGTCATGGTATGGGACACACATGTATTATAGTATAATATTACCTTAAGTGTATCACGAAGTTGAAACATGTAATTGAGCGTTAAAGTTTAAGTGGATAAACATTTTGGCAATCACTTAGACCAGTCTGAATAAGCTCGCATTGAAAAGTGTTCCTTGGTATGCCTGTAAACGATTTTATCCCATTGCATTTGTATATTGAAATTGTTGAAATAGTTTCTTTGTTTAGTTGTGTTTCTGTTTATATTCTTATATTAAAAATTTTAAAAATATAAAATCCAAAAATACTGTCTTGTTTTTACAAAATCAAAATTCTAAAAATAGAGTGCTTTATTTATTTTATTATAAATTATTAACTGTTCTTGAAGATTTGACTGATCATCAAAAGATGAAAGAAATTTGAATTTTGATCCAAACACAAGTAGTTGGATGTACCAAGTGTTCATATGGTACTATCCCTTTGCATAGAAATGTTTGCTTATAAATTTCTGAGAATTTTATAGAACTTGATTTCGATCAAGAAATAGGGGTTGCTGAAAATTGAGATGCTGTTAGTTGCTGACAAAGCATGAAGCATCACTACAACCAGATGTACCTGAGTTAGAAGAACTGGATATAAGTCATCATCCAATAATGAGAGTACATTTGAAGAAGTACCTATGAACCTGCTTGCTTGACCGAGAAAGATTGAAGAAGAAAAGAGCTGCTGAGAATCCTCGTCTCGTTTTCTTTTCGACAAAGACATTTCAAGCAAAGCTAACCGAGAACCTGATATGAAGCTAACCTCAAGAAAAGAAGAAAAATACCTACTGCTGAGAGTTCAGAAGTCAAGAACTTCCACAACATCTGCAGCATAGTGACATTCTCAGGTCCTAAAAGTGGAAGACTGACGCATCAAATATACGAAACGGACTATGGTTGTGAACAGAGATTAATTGGGTTAGTATAGATTCGGTTTCGGACCTTTATAGGTCATTTGGGCATGCCTTAGGCCATGTGAGCCAAGCAAGCCTAAGGGGAGCCCATATGGGGAGTGCGCAAACCCTCAATATATAAGTTAATGTTATGGCACTATTAGGGTTAAGCCTTTAGAGAAGAACCTTAGCCTCCATTGAAAGAATTCTAGAGAGAAAGATAGGTGAAAAACTATGTACTAGATGGTTTTGCTATTTTATAGTAATAGAGTTGTATGCAAAGTTTGAAAGTGATTCATATGTTATTCTCGTTCATCTCGTTCTTATTTTCCGGTTTTCTTGAATATCAACAAGTTTGGATTCCGCCCATCCTTGGTGATTGTTTGATATCGTTCTTAGATCCGGTTATTCGGGAATTACATTAGCCCTTTCATCGGCTTCCACCTTTTCCTTGTCCTCTTTGCTCCAATTTTTTCCTTCTTTGGAGCCCAAGAGATAGGTATTTCTGGTGTTTGCTCAGTTGCTTGAACAACTGGTATTTCAACCATGGGTATATGTGGGCCACTCACAATGGATTGAACAGAGCTCAACCATGTCGATTTAGGAAATTGATCATCCTAATTTTCCATTGGGGGTACTCCTCTCTTACTAAAGTCGGAGGCTTTGACATAGACCCAATAATGAAAGCATTGTTCCATGTTTGAAAGTTTGCCATATTTAGTTAAAGGAAGGTAAAAAATGAGCAATTGATTGTTTGAAAATAATTTATTCAATCTGCTCTAATCGTTAAAAAAATGCTGTTTAACTAAATTTGGCAAGTGACTTAAACATATATGAAAACAATGTGCGGAAATGGAATTCAAACTTTCAAGAAACACAACTACAAAATTTTCAAGTTTATATCACTTTAAAACAAAAAGGTTTACAAGCTGATTGTGAGATTATTGACTATTAAAAACAAATACTTTAAGAATTCTGTAATGGAGGGCAATGGAGTTTTGTAGTATGTAATGAATGCTAGGCTTAACTCACTATCCTTCTGTGGTGACTTCTCTATTTATAGAAGTCTTTTGTCATGAATAAACATTTGTTTATTCATGCACTTGCTTAGCATAAAGTAGCTTTTTGGCATATTCATTGAATCTATCAAGGTCAAATTGCTACTTTATAAATGTGGCAGAGCCTTATCTTTTAGACAAGTTGGCTCATCGAAAATTCTGATAGTCAGTCTATTATAAAATCTGTTGAACAGATCATCAGAATTTCCGATGACCAGAGTTTACAAGATTCTAATGATAATCATCAGATTTATCATCAGATTGGTCCTTTCTGATCATCTTCATTCAATTATGATCAATTTCTGATAAATGTTGAAGACGTATTTTCCTTCTTCTTTTGTTTTGTCTATCCTGTATCTTCTTTCCGTTTGATCTTCTTAACCTTATCTTCAACACATGATCAGATTGATCATATTTTTCTTCAATACTTAAAGTTCCATAACACTGACACCTTACACGAATCTTGCCACCTTCATTCTGGTTAGGACACATGTTAGGACACTAATCAACATCAAAATGCAATTGGCAACACCTCCTTGATTCAAGATTAGTATAAATCGGTCCTTTGTTCTTCCATTTTCTTCACATCATTCTTTCATTCTCACTTCCACACTCTTGGAGCTTGCTTTTGCATTTGAGGCCTCCATTTCTTAGTTCTAATCCTTCTTCTAAACACAAGTAAGATTTTTTCCTAGTATTTTATGTTGTTAGTTATGGACCAAAAGTCAAGCAAATTGACTTTTGGTTTGACTTTCAATTCCGATCATTTTGGTCAAGTCAAAGTTCAAAATGAACTTTTCTACATGATCATAATAATAAAGGTGTTAATCCCTTGCGATTACACCCTCTGATTATCACTTATAGTAGGTGAAATGACGAGTCAAGCTTTTACTAAATAACAGTAAAAAATGTTAAAATATGCATTTTATGACAAATAAGTTTTTAAGTATAAAAGCTAAAAGTTATACCACCAAATCAGTTGATATAACATTATTAGACATATCTTAACATGTCTAACTCGTCATTTTTAGTTCAGTGATCCATTCTTACTTATAAGTCAAATAGTTTGACTTCTACTTTGACTTCCAAATCTAGCTCGTCTGGTCAACCTTAGGATCCAACAAAACCCTACCACCAAATCAGTTGATATAACATTATTAGACATGTCTAACTCATCATTTTCAGTTTAGAGTTCAATTCTTAGTTGTAAGTCAAACAGTTTGACTTCTTCTTTAACTTCTGAATCTGACTCGTCTTGGCAACCTTAGGATCCAACCAAACCCAACAATGTGACCATAGTATTATAGAGAATAACCCTATGAGGTTATACCTTATGGTCATATTGTTTGATTGGTTAAATGACCAGAGTATTATAGGGAATAACCCTCTCAGGTTTTATAAAATAGTTTTAAAACTTCTATAAGCTATATTTTTTACACCAAGATTGATCATATAACATAAATAAACTTTTTTTGACTTGTTAACCTCATCGTAAGACCCATTCGACCATTTGGCCCCGTGTTTGCGCATACGACTGGTTAGTTAGCGTAAACTAGTTGTAACGGGTCAAAATACTTTGACACAATTTCCAATCAGAATGTTAGGTTTAACAAACCATATTACATGATATCCCTTGATCATATGGTTATAAACCACATTCTATTCACTCTTTCGTCAAATCCGTAGTATGCGCAATTAATCAACTTTTGACGAAAACTTGCTATTTGGACATATTCTGTGTTGTTACTTTAACCAAGCATAATTTTGTCAAAACTTAACCAAACATAGTAAACTCTTATAGTTTGATTAAGTTCAATTAAATACGATTTCAGCGATATATTATGCATTTACAAACACCTCTGTTTGGACCCTCAAATGTCTAAAACTAACCCTGAAGGTCAAAACTGCACAGATTGCAAAGATCAATAGTTTGGACCATTTTCCGGTTTCCAAACACAAACACTTTCTAAATGAAAGTTGTATAGCACACTTTGATTTAGTCAACTGGAAATTTTTATAATTTTTCGACAATGTTTCCTTTCTTTTAACGCATTTTACAAAAACAACACAGAAGGCTGCAAAAATTCTTATCGTCTAAAAACATCTAAACTTCTTCAAAGTTATGATGTTTCCATAACCCACATTCATCCACAAACATTATCATAACAAAACCATTGACGAACAAATCCCTATTTCTAGAAAACACTTGAGCTTTGCGAGCATGTGTGGGAACATCATCTAAGAAAACTGTGAGTACATGGTTCCTCCCCACTTTTCCGTTTTATCAAATTGTTTTAGGGTGATTCATATGTGCTAACCATTTTTTTCAAATAATACGTATGGCATATATGTTTACTAAGTGCTTACGAGTGTTATGTGTAAAGTTGTGTAGTATGATTTAGATTATGAGACGAGTGTAATACGATAAGAGCATGTTGGATACGCCGCTGGTACTTCCTATATATAAGTGCTCTTATCATATTACTCATGGTAGCTTTATCCAAATCACTTGAAGTTTCTATGTTTTGGTGAAACAAAGTACAAAATACCAAATCCTTGTTGGATCTTCCTATATAAATAGTTAGATCCTTAATGGATACTCAAAGTACTATTTTAAATCCTTGATTGGATTTCTAAAAGAATTTCCACAAGTTCTTGGCCGAAGTGTTTATGTGTAATCAGGTTTGGTGAAACAAGTACAATTGATTATGTGTTGTGTGGTGTTATAACATAGAATCTAGAGTGATCTAGGATAACAAGGCGAGCGTAATATGATAAGGTCATAGTGGATACACCGCTGGTACTTCCTACATATAAATGCTCTTATTGTATTACCTCTTGCAGTGTTATCCAAAATTACTTGATGATTTTGTGTTTTAATAAGACAAAGTAAAAGTGAAACAAAACACAATGTACAATTTTTGTTAACACAAAAATTACTTGGTATTATACATAGTGCCATTTACAGAACATTTTTATCATAAGTTTTACTATAAAAAACAATGTGTTGCAATACTAAACTTTTTGCCATATATTGGCTACAAAAATCTATTTTCATTCGACAACTCGTGTAGTTGGAGAATGTATTTCAATACCAAACCTTTTGCCATAAATTTGGCCAACAAAACCTATGTCACTCATTAACTTTGTTGTTGACCGTCTATTTTCACATATGTTTCAGGTATTTACATTTCAAGTATGCTACACATAGAAACGCACTCGGGCCTTAGATTGATTCTATTCCTTTGTGTTTGTAAAACAATATAATAAATATAATCAAACTTTACTTCCATGTGTTGTGAGCAATTTTTAACATGACTCCCTGACGTTTCCATTGCGGGTTGTATACGCGGTCGGGGTGTTACAGATTGGTATGAGAGCCATATTTATAGGGAATTAGGTTATTAGACTGATTTTAACCTAGACTAAAACCTTCTAGCAACCTAAACATGAGTTATCTCATGACCTCAATTATTTGCCTTCCATATCCTAATTTTCATCATCTAATCCTTGCCACAACTACTCAATAACCAATCATCTAGCCTTAGATGATTTATCTTAATCCTTAGGCGTTATGCCTTAAGATGTTTCTCAAAATCTCGTCAAAATCTTGGGTTTTAATAATGTGAGCACGTGCAATCCAAAAGGGTAGATGCCTGTACTCCGAGTTTTCTGTCTAAGGCTAGAGTGTGTGTATAAATCCACATAATCGGACCAGTCACTCTTACCTGGGAAGTCTTGGGGTGAGTGTCCACTTATAGGCTAAAGCATGTCTTCCCAAAACATTATGAAAAACCAGTTACCTTGATTAGTCGAACGTTTTCAAAACATTTTGACCCTTGAGTGGTTATTTCAACAAGTTACCTTCGGAGATATGTTTTCTTTTCAAAACCTCCAGTATGAATTACATGTCACCTCACAACTCTTATGTCTCTATTGTGTTTTCATGTACTCTCCTATGTTTACACCTCTCTCATATCTACAAATTTTTATAGTTTGGATGAAAATCTTAAAAACATATATTCTTGTACAATCACCTATTTACATATTTTCTCTATTCAAATAATTCGATTAAAAAATATTTTTTATCTTAAAAATAATCATTTTTCTAAATATAAAGGATTTATAATTACATAAACCATTAACTTGGTTTGTATTTTTCTCACCCAAAATTTTAAGAAAACTCATTATTTCTTGTTCCAAAACAAATTTGCAACCCTGTTTTCATAAATCCCAAAACAAGATTTTTAACTCATACAAATTAAACTATTCACTTCATTACTTTATTCTTTTGATACCCTATGGATCTCACTCAATTTTCCTTGAATCCATTCTCTTTCCTTAATATCCTCCTCGACACAACAATACTCGAAATTCTAAATTTGGCTAATTTAATCATCCAACAAATACCTATGATTCTCCCAACCCGTGTGACTCAACTCAATCAAGCAAATGTGGGCAACAATAATAATAACAACAACAACGGAAATGCTTCTTCACCTCGTTCATTCCAAAAAGTTCAACTTTGCTAACCTTGTCAAATACTTTGGGTCATTTGGCTAACGGTTTTTGTTTTGCTGCTACAATACCAAATCCAGCTTTTGTAAATCTTATTCGGCTTGTCGCACCTCCTCCACATACGTTAACTATTTGTCTCTCCTATCCATATAAAACATGCTTCAACTATGGTGATCCTAATCACTTCAAACGCAATTGTCCTAGACTTGCAAATGAAAACTCAACCCTTGTACGCATGATTAACAATGGCGATAATGAGGCTCATGCTGATAACAATGGACTTACAACTATTTAAACTATTACGTTTCCTGTTGTCATCTAAAAATCAATCGTGAATATCTCTCGGTTATTTTTGTAATGACACGTCTATTTTAAGAAAATTTTCCTCACTCCATCTTATTATTCCTATTCATTTACAAAAACCAGTATGATTACACGTATGTGTAATATACATCTATATACTGACTTTAAGGAAATTATTCCTTATAAATTGAACTACCCTCATAGTTTTTCCCATTTTGTAATCGCACCTAGTGCAGCCACACAATCTCTACCAATCCAATGAACTAGTTTATCTGTGAAACACATATTCCCATTATTGCTAGTGTGAAACACGTATTGCTTCAATTATTGTTATATCATTGAGGAACTTATTTAATTTAAACGTTTTCTTCGACCCTGTTTGTTATTCCCCACCTAACGAGATGAGCTATGCGGACCATGTAACGAATTGAGTAATTGTGGGTGCACACATAATCATGAAATTCCATGGAAATCATAGTAAGCCTTGTTAGGTATAATAACGTAAAATCTAGAGTGATTAGATAAAGACGAGTATAATACGATAAGGACATGGCGGATGCGCCACTGGTACTTCCTATTTATAAGTGTTCTTATTGTATTATCCATCGTAGCGTTATCCAAATCACTTGAAGATGTTATGTTATCTTAGACCCCTATGTGTTATCTGCTCTTTGTTTATGGAACTTATGTGGTTAACCAAAAATCCTAAACCATCATTTGCCATTCCCGCTTCCGGTAATAGAGGAAGTATCCACTGGGAAATGAGCGCTAGGTCTAACAACCAATTACCACTTCCGGTTTTATTAGAGGACGTATCCACTAGGGAATGAGCGTTATAGGTATAACAACCCATTCCTGCTTCTGGTATAATTTTAGGAGGTATCCACTAGGAATGAGCGCTATAAGTATAACAATCCATTCCCGCTTCTCGTATTATTTTATGAAGTATCCACTAATGAATGAGCCCTATAGGTATAACAACCCCATTCCCACTTCCAGTATTATTTGAGGAAGTATCCACTGGGGAATGAGCCCAATAAGTATAACAACCCATTCTCGCTTCCTGTATTATTTGAGGAAGTAACCTTAGGGAATGATAGAGTTATACTTTACTTGGAAATCCTTGATAGAGTCTTTCTATGCACATAGTTAGAACTCTTGATTCCAGGCAAGACGATTGTTTGTTTATCAAGATTGACACTAATTGCCTTAGTAAACATAATGCCATGCAAAACCATTGTTTTCATACACTTGACAACACACTTCAAATTCATAAGCTCTAGGGATCGAATAATTGCTCAGCAATTAGTAAGTGGTTATAATACCTTGAGAAACTTAGTAAATCAATACTAACACTTTGATACCCAATTCCATCACCAAATAATGCTCCACATCTTTGGAATCTAAAGCTACGAATACCTTTCAATCATTCCAACCTTATTCTGCAGCCTCCTATGAATAAATTTCGGGATGAAATTCCCTAAAGGAAGGGAGATAGTAACCCCCACAAAAATTTTAAGAATTCAAAAACTTTTATAGTTCTTTCGTAAGTATTTCATTAACCGATATTTGAACATTATGATTTTAATGTAACGTACATACCGAGAAAAATATATGTTACACCTATCCTAAATACCCTTCATATAGCTTAAACATCAAGTAGAGGGGTTAAAATGCCAAAAAGCTGATAATACAAGTCCAGGGCCAAAAGTGTCAAAAAATAAAATGATTTTTGTTAAAAGGCCTTGCGGATCGTAAGACATATAGCCTTACGGTCCGTAAGACATGCCTAGAAGCAAAATTTTTGCTTGATCACCAAGCATTGCCACCTATTTTCAAATCTTCACACCTTGTACGAATCTTGCCACCTTCTTCTGGTTAGAACACATGTTTGGACACTAATCAACATCAAAACACATTTGGCAATACCTCCTTGATCAAACATTAGTATAAATAGGTCCTTTGTTCTTCCATTTTCTTCACACTATTATTTTTTTCACTTACACACTCTAAGAGCTTGCTTCTGCATTTGAGGCCTCCATTCCTTAGTTCTAATCCTTCTTCTAAACACAAGTAAGTGTTTCTCCTAGTCTATTTCATTTTATGTAGTTAGTTATGGGCCAAAAGTCAAGCAAATTGACTTTTGCTTTGACCTTCGGTTCTGATCATTTCGGTCAAGTCAAAGCTCAAAACAAACTTTGTTATGTGATCGTAATAATGAAGGTGTTAATCCTTTATGATTACACCCTCTAATAATCACTTATAGTAGGTGAAATAACGAGTCAAACTTTTACGAAATAAAAGTAAAAAATGTAAAAATATGCATTTTACGAAGAATAAGTTTTTAAGTATAAAAACTAAAAGTTTTGACACCAAATAGTTTATATAAAATTATTAGACATGTTATTTCTAGTTTAGTGTTCAATTCTTAGTCGTAAGTCAAGCTGTTTCACTTCTGCTTTGACTTTGAAATCTGACCCGTTTGGTCAACCTTGGGATCCAATCCAAGCCCAACAATATAACCATACTATTATAGGGAATAACCCTCTGAGGTTATACCTTATGGTCATATTGTTTGATGGGTTAAATGATGAGTCAACTATACATACTTTAAAAATATCAAAAAATGCCCTTTTGGCACAAAATGGTTTTAAAACTAATAGAAGCTATATTTTTACACCAAGATTGGAAGAACCAGTTCCGGATATCTCACCAATGTGACCGCACACTGGATTACCAATAACCCGGAAACACAAACGGTAAAATAAACATGGAAAAGATTTAAAAGATCAAATAAGGAATCTTTTACCAACCTTCAAAAACCCTGCAAGAACTTCATAAACCTCTGTAAAACCCAAATGAAGATCAAAACTTAAAAATCTCTATCCTAATTAAAATCCATCATCAACTCACTAGAAATCAACAATGAATCGTGAATAAAAACACAAAAACTGACTAAGTAATCACTAAAACCCAATCAAAAGATGATTTTTCTCACAAAAACCTTCAAACCAAGAACACCTACAGTAGTATGAGCACAGCAAGGATCTCAATCCAAGGATCTCACTCATGAACACAATCACTAGGTGTGCGGAATCCACATAGCAATCACCACTGTAGGATAATGTATCAGGAAACAAGATTGATGAGAGAAATCAAAGAATACACAGAGTATTCTTTGATGTAGGAGATGAGTGACGTGACACACACAGTAGCCGCCAAACAAAACACACACCAATGATTAGGGTTTTCTTGCTCCACAAACTTTCCACCTAAAAACTGTTGTCTCATCATTACCACTAATAGTATATATACAAGACAAATCCGGACACACTTATCCGAATAACAAAACAAGGCCCAAGGCCCAACAAAGTCTAAACTCGGACTACATAAACCATGTAAAGTCCGGACAACTAACAACTATACTTAAACCCGGACTTGGGAAATATATACCCAAGTCCAGAGTACACCATCTGTTAAATGAGACTTAAACTCGGAAAGAACAAAATCCGGATTAGTTGTCAACACAGTAATCTGGACTACAAACTCGGAATACTTCATCTAAGTTCGGACAACTTATAGAATACAAGAACTACACAAAAGACCTTGAACTTCAAAGAGACTACACTTATCTCACAAAAGTGCATTAACAAACTCCCCATTGATCAGTGAAGGATCTTCGTGTTGATCTTGAAATCTTCAGTCTTGTTTCGAGTAATTGCTTCCTGCCCAAACCTGATTCTTCACACATAATTGAACTACCTTAATGAACTGATTTGATAAACTGATGGTCTTCCTCAAGATAGCACATAGGCAGATGACGAAGCCTTTTCAAGTGTTTCTGCTTCAAGTTAACCAGCCAAATTGGATCCAAGATCCATAAAATATCTTCTGTCACTTTCTTGTCTGTGATTACCACTTCCCTAGTTTTACCATCAAGGTACCAATACCCAATATCCTTAATCTTCTCCAGATCAAATCTTCTCAAAGGAATCTTACGAAGACATCTAGCTGGTGGATAGACCATTTTCAAAACCTGCTTCCCTGTGAACTTGTTGATGGACTTAACAACTCGTCCAACGATAGGCTTGAAAGTCTTCCACTTGCTTTCCCGACTCTCAGCAACTAGATGAGGAATTAAACCTCTAATGCTTCTGACATTTGTATCATTCTTGATATTCAGCTGGGTAAGATGATGCAAGTCATGAGTAGGTAAAGTACGTAAGTATTGAATCTGTGGCCTGAAGTATTAAACACCATCGGTACACTTGATCATGGCTAAGCTATGTTGTTCATCAAAATCCAACTACGAATCTTGTGAGTCCCAAAACAGATTCGGATCACAGTGGTTTGATTGTTATCACCCAAACAACTATATATTAGTTGCTTGAATGTGTAAAAGTTAAGAAAAACCAAAAGATGAAGATTCTTGTATGGATCTAACAACATGTGTTATATGTAATCCCAAAAGACATAATCACTAAAAGGACCTGGATGTTCGGATTTAGCACAAGAACAATAATCACAACACAAGATAAATCACCAAAACTTGTCCAAGAACCTTGGACTAGGGTTTTCCATTACTAGCATATATACACAGTCTGACTACCCAGCATATGTATTAAATACGCTGGGCATTTAAATACGCCGCTTCAGGGAAGGCAAACTTTTATACCAAACCATATGATCGAACTCGATTTAAATACCTTTTGAGAATTAATGGTATGAAAATTTTAACATCAAATGGGGAATTAGAGGTTGAATACGGATCGGATGACGAGTTTTAGTGATCCTCATCGGTTTGTCATATTTTATAGGTTTTAGAATTTCTTTCTTTAAGTACAAAATTTCAAAAAAATATGTTTTTAATTTTAGGGGGAGAAATGTTGTAGAAAATATAAAAATGTAACAAATGCAAAAAAAATGTACAAAAACATGAAAAAAGACAAAAAGAGTTTTCATGTGAAAAGAGGAAATGATAGTACATCAGTGGACTATCACGGTATGCTAAAGATTTGAACTGTTATAAAGTTTAAACAGGTCTCACTGAGGATGTGCCAGTAGGCTTCGAACATGAGTAGATTGTTTCTAAGATATAAACTTAAAAGAAAAACTTCTTAATTAGTGGTTTAACATCTCTTGGATATATGATCTTAGTACAACGAAATTTCGTTTGAGAGATTGCCGGATTCTGAGAAACTAGGTCTTTACAAACAATTAATATATGTAGAATACTTTTGCTTTTAATACCCAAAAATTGCAACAAATAGTTAGTATCGAAAGATCCAACAATTGCAGTAAAAGGTTCCAAATTGGAACACTACATTCAAGACGAGCCTTCATCTCTTTGTCGGTACGATGGTACTAACCTGAGCTCTCAAGGTCTCACATTACTCAGATACATATATTAGTTAGATATATTCACCTGTAAGATGAAATCAAGGGAATCTTGATACAGGAGTATATCCTGAGGTGGGAAACATGGTTAAGTCAAGTTCCTAAAATTACCTAATGTATCTCGGAACAATTGAGAAATGTGTAGAGGTTTATGTGGACAAGTATACTGACAATCTAAGTGAATTTGTTTAGTACTTAAAGTCTTATAAAAGTCAACTGTACTAGTGATATGTCTCAAAAACTCATATGATCCTCTAACACAAACTCAGAAAAATATGTTTGTACATAGTTTATTACATTCATTTCAGAGAAACCAAAAAAAAATTTCAATATGTTTTAGAATAATCTTTGGAAAATCAAAAAGATTTTATTCCTATCTTAAGTTTTGACTACCGATCATGCAAAGCAAATCTTCAAAATCAAGAGATGCCAAATGCTGAGAATTCCGGAAGACAACGGGTTGGGAGCTTATATGAATTGTGAAAATACTTTGAAAAGATCAAAAGTTCATTAACTTGATACTTTACATTGCCGAAAACATCAGTTTAATCACAAAGTGTTCAACCAAGGTCATTAACTTGGACTCGGAAGACAAATTAGTTAATTAGGGTCATTAACTTGGACTTCGTCAACTGAGTGGGTCGTTAAAACTGGTTAAAATGAACGAAATGGTAAAAATCAGATTTACCTTTGCTCAAAGGAGTTATCTTCGCATGAAGATAATATATATGTTAACTGTACATTTTCTCTGATCGATGATAAAATTTCTTGCAAATGACGAAGTGCTGCCCAAATTTTAGCTTGTAGTGGTTAACTCGCACACCACTAACAATGCCCAAGGTAGTTTGGACCTAATTGAACTCAAATTGAACCTTAATTTGAAGTTTTCGGTAAAACACACATTAAAAAGTAGATTTATGACAATCTAATGTACCAAAGATGAAATTCAACATACCATCATGTTAATTGACTCTTTTAGGTTGTTTTAATAACATCAATTTCACGAAAATCGAGGAAAAATTTTCAAGTGTGTATAAGGTTACTTTCGCAAGAAGGTAATTTATCTTTGCACCAAGATAAAGTGTAAAATATGAATTTGTGATTATTTACCTTCGCTCGAAGGTAAAGGTTCACTTTGCACCAGTTACCTTCGCACGAAGGTAAAACATATTTTTCGAAAAAATTCTAAGTGTTTTTGTGTTTGTGTTTGTACAGGAAAAGAAATCAAACTTCGACAAGAAACACAACATCTGTGGTGTTCTTGATAAGAGTATTCTAGAAATCGCTCCTTTCAAGTCTATATTAAAGTTTATGAGTGAGTTGTCAATTGTTAAATCACTTATAGATCCTCAGAAGGCCTATCATTCACATATAGAAAGGTTCTGGGAGCAAGCAAAGTATGTACCATAAAAGAAAGCTATACGATCTTTTGTGCAGATTAATAATGAAGATAAAGAGGTGTATATTACTCAACCCCTGATTTGCAGAGTGTTAGATTTCAAAGATAAAGATGAAGATCCAATGATGTAGACTGAACGTATGTGCAAAGGATGCTTCTACAGAATGGGCTATAAGGGGCATGTCAATACACAATTCAATAACACTTATCTCAGAAGGCCTTACAAGGTTTTTGGACATTCTGTGTGTGAGTCCCAAAACAGATTCGGATCACAGTGGTTTGATTGACATCACTCAAACAACTATAGATTAGTTTCCTGAATGTGCAAAAGTTAAGAACAACCAAAATATGAAGATGAAGATTCTTGTATGGATCAAACAACCAGTGTTGTATATGGAATCCCAAAAGATATAATCACTAAAAGCACCTGGATATTCAGATTTAGCACAAGAACAATAATCACAACACAAGAGAAATCACCAATACTTGTTCAAGAACCTTGGACTAGGGCTTCCACTAAGCACCAATTACAAACTGACTACCTAATGTATTTATTCAATACTCCAGAACCATAAATACACCGCTACAAGGAAGTTTCCCTGTAGTTACATTTTAGCTCCTGAACTTTCTATATAACTATAAAACTTTACAAAACAATCCAAAACCTAATTAAACTAAGTACCAACGATCTCAAAAGTTCTAACAATATCCCCCTAGATCATTGCGTACTAGTTTGTTCTTCATTCTTGAGCTTCGGTTTCTGGATTTGATGCAGCTTGATCTGTAGTCGGTTCGGGCAGTGTTTGAATTTGATTAATAATAGCTTCACTAGATTTTGGGTCCTCCATCATGACTTCATATGTGGATGAAGTCGGTGGTGGTGGAATAATTTGAACATCTGAATCAGAGGATAGATCTTTTGGGTTGAGGAGAGGAGGATTGCGGCTCAGGCTTTTCAGCAGCTTTCATCTTTCTAGATTCAACCTCCTCTTTTTGTGTGTCGATTCTGAGCATAATGTCCATCATTTCTATCTTTCGTGCTCTTGCTCGCTCGACTGCTCCTTGAAAAAGCATGCCTTCTTCCAGGTATTCGTTTCCTACGCCAACGTGAATCTTGTTCCCATAAAGAATATTCAGATTAGAGAGGCAGAACATGAATACGTCCATTGGATCCAGAATGCGGATATCTTCGTTTGAATTGGATCTGATGACTGCTTCACCTGTTTTACCATCATAGAACAATTTCTTAAAATTGGTGAGAGTCACAGGTTGTTCTGGAGGAAGTTTCACCCTGGTGACCACTTTGGCTGGATTGATTACCCACGTCACTCTGACTTTTCCTATAATTGGGTCTTTGGTTGTTTTTTTTTTACACGTCTTCTCGGGCGTTGAGGTTTGAAGACCGTGAATCCATGCACCCATTCTCTAAGGATTAGTCTTTCAAAGTCACCGCCAATGCTACTGTTGGTAGGATTTATCATGTCGTGCTTGCTCAACTCTCGTATATCCAATGTGGATAGACTTTGCATGTTATTTCCATTTCGAAAGTACTGGATTACACCTCCTCCTCGCTTCACAACAAACCACCCAGCTAGAGTGCAGTACTTTTAACTGATGATTCGGTTAGTGACCTCTGTTTTCTCAACCGTTTTGACCTGATAGAAACCTGGCATTTTTGCTCTTTCCTTCTCGAACCACTAAGGATGTTGAGGCTCAAACTCATCTCCTCTGTCAGTTTCATATATAACAACATGCTCCAAACCCCACTCGAGAATTTTTCTTGCATTTCAATCCGGTCAACCTCTTCCTCTTCACTATCTCCATCAATACTTTCATCAACAACAGAATCAAGTCGTTTCTTTTTCTTTTCTACTATTTCAGCCTTGTATTTCCCTTCCCTTTCTCTGAAACTGCCAAAATTAAAGATATCTTCACTTGTGTATTTTGGTTCTCAATTTGCTGAAGTATACACATCTTGCACCATCTCGTGCAATTTCTCCATTCCCTCTTGTTGAAACTTTATGAACTCAGTTTGTTTTGACACATAGTTGTGCAATTCCTTGTTTTTCTTTCTTTGTTCTTTTAGCTTCTCTCTGAGCACGTTTGTCTCACTAACCCGATTCTTCAAAAGACAAAGCTCTTTAGTAGGAAACTTTCCGATTTCGTTGGACAGACGATCGTAAAGCTCTTGGAATGGACGCGGTCTTGCTAGAACTCGTTGTGGCAGTACTTGAGTGGTTGGGGTCGGTTTAGGAGGAGCATCTTTGGAAGATCCCTCTCCAGTTTTTCTTTTCTTGTGTGCATGGGATTTGCTTGGAGTATCTTCTTTAGGATCAGTGATTAGGCTTTCAATGAACTGATCCAATTGTTCCTCCTCTGATGTCACCACAACAGGTGTTTCTGACTCCGTCATTTCTCTCCTTTTTAGCCTTCTTTCTCTTTTCTCGACTTCTTTGACTGCATGAATGGCTTGCATTTGTTAAATTGCTTCTTGAGTTAACCCAGTTCGTATGTTGTCACCCATAATCCTCTCCGGGTTTGAGGAATCTTTCTTGCTCTTCTTCTTAGAGGGTTCTCCTTCTACCGCTTCTTCCCTTTATCTTTCCGTTTACGTCCTAGTGGTGTTTCCTCTTCAACTTCTGCTTCTTCCTCTTCAGCAACATGTTTTTCTTGACTTTCTCGTGCTTGCCTTACACCCTCTCGGTATTTGTTATATGCAGCAAGAACGAGTGGAAGTCTTTCTATTCATTACATCCAATGATGTAACATGACCCACTGCTCTGTCTTTAGCTCGGTAATTTGTCTACCTTCAGGCAACTGAAACTTTTACAGATTTCCATCATGAGGCAGGTTCATGTGCTAATTGTCGATAAGAAGTTGTACGAATCTTGGATACAGGACCCATGCACCTTTGTTTACATTGTCGACGATGCAGTAGAAGATTAAATGGCTGGTTGGTACACAGATTTAGCATTGCCGCTGACCATTCCAGATTGAGACCATCGTACCCACGTTTTCTGTGACAGATGCTCATGGAAAATGTATGTAAGATGAATCTCCGATCTTTTGTTAGACCAGTCTTCTTTATCTCGTTCTTTTCCTCGAAAATCACCGACATAGTTCATCCCACAGAATCCTTCTAGCACTGCCTCTTTACCGAGCTTCATTAGGTCACTTGACTTGTCTCCAAGGCTGAGAACTTTTCGTATTCGTTCTTTCGTCACCTTTATTTCTTTGTTTCATACCATCACTGTGATATGCTTGACTTGATTTATCGTTTTCACTTTTGTTGTTCTCCAGAATTCTTCTATGTGAATGCAGTAGATCTTCGGATTTGCTTGAACAGCGTAACTAATCTTGCTTCTAGACAGCCACTCCATTACATATTCAAAGTCGGGCTCTAGAGGAACTAGTGTAATAGGCTGATTGTGCTTTCTTGTACCATCCAAATCATTTGTTGAGCCATTCTGAAAACATGGAAACAGGTAAAGTGAGATCTAGGTTTTGAAATACAACAGTTGATTAGTTAGGATATATATATACAGGGCATTTATATAAGTATAAAAACAAAACTGAACAAAAGTATTTATAAAAACATTTTCATAAATAAAAATAAAAAAATAAACAAAAAAAGAAAAGTAAATAATATTTAACATAAATACTATATTTACGATTGTATTTCCGCTGTTAAATGCGCTGGTAACATAAGTTATATACACTGGGCATTAGACACATATACGTTAAACAAATGACATATACGCCAGTTATAACTTATTTACGCTGATAACAGGTCGCGTATTTAAGTTTTGTTTCGAGACAATAGTCAGCATAGATGTTGATCTTTGATGAATGACCGGCGTATTAGTTAATTACGCCGGTTGCTCGAACTCGCGTTCAAGACTAAAATCCGCTATCCATTGATCAGTGAGTATTACGCTGCCTTTAATCATAAATACGCCATATTCAAATTAAATGCGCTGGATTCAAAAATTTGTTCGTAAACCCTTTCAAAACCCTGAAAACCCGATTCCTCAATGTCGTTGTTTGTCTTTGTTTTGTACATGGTTTCTAAGGTTCAATCATATAACAAACAACACCTAAACATGATAAACATACCGTATTCGATATCGAACAATGAGCTACCCGATTATGAGATTGTGATTGAATTGCTTGTTTGGTGTTTTTAGAGTGAAAGAGATAAAGTGTATGAAACAGTTATAGATGAAAAGAAATTTGAAAATATATATACGCAAATATCTGCAAGTGTATTTATTATACACTGGCTAGATAATTACGACGCGTTAGTTGTTTTGAAAGGTTTCTTCAAAGTTAAGAAGTCCAAACCAAATACGCTCGAAAATCTTAAACTTTCTCGAAAAACATACCCTTTTTAGCTAAGAATAGTGCAAAAACCGAAAATAAGTTTAGGAAATCAAAGTTTTACAATTTGGACGCCGAAATTCATTTTTAGAGCCGGGAAGCTTCCTTTTTTCACATTTTCTTTTAATTGAAACTCTGTGACTTTCCTGCAAGAGATCATACTGACAACACTTGCCAGTTTGTTATATACAAGAAAATTTTGAATGATCGAGGCGTAAGAAAAACTGTCAATATGTTCGTCCTCTTAAATCCATGCATCCTTTTTGCAACATGCTTTCGGTGAGCTTTTTATCATGTTGTAGTAATATTGACAAAAATTGCAATGGCCCCCACTCAAGCTAGACTGTTAGAATGTTGTGCTCGCGAGTCCCACGTCAAGACATAGCCCCGCGATCAAGGTATGCACAAAGATTTCTCATAGCGGGTGAGTATATTGACTTCATTCATTTTGAATTTCAACTATAGATAATTGATCATCAGGTCAGTACTTTCGTACAGCAGAGAGACCAATGTCTAACGAGGGCTAAGACAAATACCACAGACGGTACGATTTATGCACTAGAATGAGACTCTATGAGAGTTTCTTCAGTGTAAGGTTTTGCCCCATTGGCTCTTTTGAAAAGATAATATAATCGTGTGTAGGTCAGCAAATATCTGGATGCAGCATGTAACATCCGTCAAAAACCGGATTAACCAAACCCGCTTTGTTTATTAACCGAACAACCAGTCAAAAATTTCGTTGCATATTTAATGCCCAAATTAATTTTAAACGATACATAGTTAATAAGTATACTAGAATATAAAATTTATTTTTGAAAATGTATTAAAAATAATGAAATAAAAATATAATACTGATGCCGGGTTTCAAACCCGGGTCAGTTGAGCATTAATCAAAGCCTTAACTCACACGTGCTCAACCACTCCGCCACTGGTGTTGTTTGTTAACATATTGAAACAATTAATACATAACATAAATCTGGAAATCAAACCCAGTTACACAGCGCACCCAAATCCGCTAACGCCGGAAATCCCGACAAAATCATCAAACGTTGCCGTTACTTTTGGTCATAACGATCACATTAACAGCCATATCGGTTATAACCGAAAAACTTAATCAAATTCATTCATTGCCTTAAATTTCTATTCGAAACCGAAAATACAATTCAAATCCGGGACTATACCTTGTTCATCAGTTAATCTCACGAATCTATCCACCCTGCATTCTCCATTTCGCTCAGAAAAACTTCGTCGCAGTCGCCGGAATTCTCTGTAAATTAACAGGAAAACTTCGCCGGAAAACCGAGTTCAACCCATCTTTTCTTTTTACCCAAAAATAAGATCATAGAACTCATACTGACATCACTCCCACTCACCTTAAACCTCTGAAGAATCTTTGTCGCAAGAAATTTCACTCGCCGGAAAATCTCTGCAAGTCGCCGGAAAACCGAGACTTTCATCTACACGGTAATTTCTTCGATTTTTCTGTTTCATTCCATTATTGGACAAATTCTAATATCAATCCCTCACCCAGAATCTTTTCCAGACGACGTTGCCGGATTATCTGTTTTCGCCGGAAAATTTCTGAAATTTCAGAAACCTGCTGATAACCGGTATGATCATTCAAACATACTGATAATCATTACTCATTAGTTCAATTTCACATCTAATCCCTCCAAACTGTTAATTGATTCTAACAGCCGAAGGTCACCAAAACAGAGCCGACAATCTTCGCCGGATTTTCTGAAGAAGACGATCTGTTCGGTACTTTCTTTCCCCAAACTCTTCGGTTCAATACTTTTCAATTGTTCATCTTGTTCATTAACCGAATTAATCAAGTAACAGTTGCTTTGACCGATGTCTGTGTTTTGAACGAAGAAGACGAAGTTCAGTTATGTTATAAGATTAATTAAAATCAGTTTTATTAACGGGTTAGACACACAGTCCAGCGGTGGACTGTGTGCAAACAATATGCATAACGTCTTGAGTTCGATCCTGGTCACACACATTCGCTGTAATAAAATGCCCCTTTTTATTAAACTGAACCGGGTTAACTCAGTAAGATGTTAAATATAATAATAACCAGAATATTTACCAAGTTAGACACACAGTCCAGCGGTGGACTGTGTGCCAAACTAACCCACAGGTCCCGGGTTCGAGACCTGTGGAGAGCACCGAGCGATACATTAAAATCGTTTTTAAAATAAATGATTTTCGGATTAATTTAATTAGTATATAAATATAATTAAAAACAGAAATATTTCGGGTTAGACACGTAGCTCAGTTGGTAGAGCTGCGTGCACGCGAACGGGAGGTCTCGGGTTTGAGCCTCACCCGGCGCATACACTTACACAATAAAACCGGTCAACAAGTCAACGGTCCACGGTCAACGGTCAAAAAGTCAACATATTTTTATTATTTTATTTATTTATTTTATTTAAAAATCAATTAAAAATACTTAAAAGCTCGCGAGCGTATGGCTGCCCAAATCGCTCAACAAATGGCTGTCGTAATACCCAACATTGTAATTCAAGTCCAACAAGCCCTTACCGCTAATCCCGTCAATCAAGAAGTTCAAAATATTGTCAACCCTCCCCCAAATACCACTAAATGCACCTACAAGCATTTCAAATTCTGCGACCCTACAAAATACGAAGGGACTGAAGGTGTCACCGCTCTTCACTATTGGTTTGAAGAAATGGAAAATATTTTTCCTAAATTGCGATTGCCCCGATGATCGCAAAGTGCGATATGCTACTGGTCGTTTATTTGGAATAGCACTTACTTGGTGGAATACAGAGAAGGCTAAACGAGGTGTTGAAGATGCTATGACTTTGACTTGGGAAGAGTTGAAGGAAATCATGACAAGACGGTTTTGCCCAAGGAGCGAAATCAAGAAATTAGAGGATAAGTTCTATTCGTTGAAACAAAAGGAAGGCGACCACACTACATACAACAAGAGATTCCTCGAGTTAAATCAAATGGTTCCCAACTTGTTCACTCCCCACTACCGTTTGATCGAGCACTACATTCGAGGTCTTCCTTCAAAAATTCAAGACTCTGTAATAAGTACCACACCTGCAACCTTGGAAGCAGCAATGGAGTTAGCTACAGAGCTCACCGAGAACCGTATATGGAATAAAGACTTCAAGGAGGAGAAGAAGAAAGATAAAGCATCAACTGAAATTTCAAACTCCACCCAAACCGAATCCCTTTCTCAACCCATTTCCAAGAGGAAACGAGATGAGCAACTTTTCGCTGTCACCCAACGCAATCAACCAGCCTTACAAGCCGTACCCCTCCAAGCTATCCCAATCACTCAAGTAGCACCCAACCCAACCTACCCAAATAAGAAACCTTACCTTGGACCTCACCCTCAATGTAACACCTGTTTTTATCACCATCCATCTACCTCACTTTGTCGACTATGTGCGAATTGTGGACGCTATGGTCATTTGAACAAGGTTTGCCGCACCCCTCAAAACCAAACCTCACCCCCTACTCAAAACATGATCCAAACATATCAACAACCCCAATACCCCATGTTTCCATATGTTCGAGCTTGTTTCAATTGTGGCGACCCTACCCACTTTAGGAATACGTGCCCTCAATTGGTTAACATCATAAACGCACAAGCTCAAGCAAATCAACAAAACCCAACCACTAGGCCACCAGCAAGAGGAAGAGTTTTCAACATCAACGCCAATCCTGTTGAAAATAATGACGGCCCAAACGAAAACACCCAACTAGTCCCTTTCACTGAAAAACAAGATTCAACTCCAACCGCTTAGTTTTATGTTTTTTCTTTATGATTATCTCAATTTTCACGTGTCTCAATTTTAAATTGGAAATTTATCCAAGGATCTTAATGCGAATTACTATTTTAGTTTTGTTTTTATACTCATTGATTTAACATTCATATCATCATACCTCACGACATATCACAGTGTCATCATTTAAAGAAGTTGAGCTGTGTCTCACTTCTACATGGACTAACCTCTCCATCATAACAAACGAGAGAGGTACTGTCATGATTCAAAGACTCAAGCTTTGGTCGTTGTGTTTGTTTATGTTTTAGAGTCACATAGAACTAGTCATAACTAACGGATAAAGCCAATGAAAATTTGACGAGAATATGGTGGATACGCCGCTGGTACTTCCTATATATAAGTATTCTTGTCAAAGGATCAGAGGCATTATCAGGCGGTTATGAGAAGTTCCATGTAGGATTTAGTAATGTTTTGGTTGAAATTTGTTTTACACTCACTGATTTAACATTCATATCAACTCATCATTTAAAGAAATTGGATTGTGTTCCATTTTCTACATAGACTAACCTCTCCATCATAACAAACGACAGAGGTATTGTCATCATTCAAGGACTCAAGCTTTGGTTGTTGTGTTTGTTTATGTTTTAGAGTCACATAGGACTAATCATAACTTACCGATAAAACCAATGAAAATTTGACGAGAATATGGTGGATACGCCGCTGGTACTTCCTATATATAAGTATTCTTGTCAAAGGATCAGAGGCATTGTCAGGCGGTTATGAGAAGTTCCATGTAGGATTTAGTATTGTCTTGATTGAAGTTTATGTTATACTCACTGATTTAGCATTCATATCATCTCATCATTTAAAGGAATTGGATTGTGTCACCATCCAAACATGTATGCTATCAGAATTAGAACTCAGACATTGGTTGTTGTGTTTATTTATGTTCTAGAGTCACATCATAGAACCAATCATAACTTACTGATAAAACCAATGAACATTTGACGAGAATATGGTGGATACGCCGCTGGTACTTCCTATATATAAGTATTCTTGTCAAAGGATCAGAGGCATTGTCAGGCGGTTATGAGAAGTTCCATGTAGGTTTTAGTATTAGAAGTTTTGTTTTAGGATATAACCTTATCTTTCCAAACATATCAAAACTCTTGCACATGAAATCATATATAGTCAATCAACTCTGTTTATCAATATCCATTATCTTAGGCATCAAAAAGCGATTCCTGTAGCAGGGTACTCAACCTTTACAAGGAACGTTACCGCCTCAAACAAAATCTGAACTCTTACTCCTTTCTAAGTATGTAACTGTCAAATTAAACACCATCCTTTTTAGACAAATATGTCACTACTTAAATTTCGGGACGAAATTTCTAAAAAGTAGGGGATACTGTATCATCCGTCAAAAACCAGATTAACCAAACCCGCTTTGTTTATTAACCGAACAACCAGTCAAAAATTTCGTTGCATATTTAATGCCCAAATTAATTTTAAACGATACATAGTTAATAAGTATACTAGAATATAAAATTTATTTTTGAAATGTATTAAAAATAATGAAATAAAAATATAATACTGATGCCGGGTTTCGAACCCGGGTCAGTTGAGCATTAATCAAAGCCTTAACTCACACGCGCTCAACCACTCCGCCACTGGTGTTGTTTGTTAACATATTGAAACAATTAATACATAACATAAATCTGGAAATCAAACCCAGTTACACAGCGCACCCAAATCCGCTAACGCCGGAAATCCCGACAAAATCATCAAACGTTGCCGTTACTTTTGGTCATAACGATCACATTAACAGCCATATCGGTTATAACCGAAAAACTTAATCAAATTCATTCATTGCCTTAAATTTCTATTCGAAACCGAAAATACAATTCAAATCCGGGACTATACCTTGTTCATCAGTTAATCTCACGAATCTATCCACCCTGCATTCTCCATTTCGCTCAGAAAAACTTCGTCGCAGTCGCCGGAATTCTCTGTAAATTAACAGGAAAACTTCGCCGGAAAACCGAGTTCAACCCATCTTTTCTTTTTACCCAAAAATAAGATCATAGAACTCATACTGACATCACTCCCACTCACCTTAAACCTCTGAAGAATCTTTGTCGCAAGAAATTTCACTCGCCGGAAAATCTCTGCAAGTCGCCGGAAAACCGAGACTTTCATCTACACGGTAATTTCTTCGATTTTTCTGTTTCATTCCATTATTGGACAAATTCTAATATCAATCCCTCACCCAGAATCTTTTCCAGACGACGTTGCCGGATTATCTGTTTTCGCCGGAAAATTTCTGAAATTTCAGAAACCTGCTGATAACCGGTATGATCATTCAAACATACTGATAATCATTACTCATTAGTTCAATTTCACATCTAATCCCTCCAAACTGTTAATTGATTCTAACAGCCGAAGGTCACCAAAACAGAGCCGACAATCTTCGCCTGATTTTCTGAAGAAGACGATCTGTTCGGTACTTTCTTTCCCCAAACTCTTCGGTTCAATACTTTTCAATTGTTCATCTTGTTCATTAACCGAATTAATCAAGTAACAGTTGCTTTGACCGATGTCTGTGTTTTGAACGAAGAAGACGAAGTTTAGTTATGTTATAAGATTAATTAAAATCAGTTTTATTAACGGGTTAGACACACAGTCCAGCGGTGGACTGTGTGCAAACAATATGCATAACGTCTCGAGTTCGATCCTGGTCACACACATTCGCTGTAATAAAATGCCCCTTTTTATTAAACTGAACCGGGTTAACTCAGTAAGATGTTAAATATAATAATAACCAAAATATTTACCAAGTTAGACACACAGTCCAGTGGTGGACTGTGTGCCAAACTAACCCACAGGTCCCGGGTTCGAGACCTGTGGAGAGCACCGAGCGATACATTAAAATCGTTTTTCAAATAAATGATTTTCGGATTAATTTAATTAGTATATAAATATAATTAAAAACAGAAATATTTCGGGTTAGACACGTAGCTCAGTTGGTAGAGTTGCGTGCACGCGAACGGGAGTTCTCGGGTTCGAGCCTCACCCGGCGCATACACTTACACAATAAAACCGGTCAACAAGTCAACGGTCCACGGTCAACAGGTCAACGGTCAAAAAGTCAACATTTTTTTATTATTTTATTTATTTATTTTATTTAAAAATCAATTAAAAATACTTAAAAATAACATTTATAAAGATAGAAAATAGCCTAAAACTCACAAAAATATATCCAAAAATCCTATTAAAGTTGTTAATAAAATCCATTTATTTACCTTACTTTTTGTTATTAATTAGGTTAGTTTTTCCTCGTCGAACAATCCTCTAAACTCGTGCGCATTCAACATCATCAACCGAATGCACCCACTGTGAGTGAATCTCTACAAATTCCCCGTTTAAATCACGTTTTTGGGGTGTATCATGTGTCTTACTATTTATTATATTTAAATCATTGTGCATACATCATATCATGAATAAATGAGTATTCAGCTTGTATAAACTGTTTGTGTGGTTATTGTTTAGATTTAATTTATTATTTTCAGTACATGCAATTTCACAGGCCGCCGCTCCCCATTACATTATGAGCGTTGAGCATGTTCCCCATTACATTATGAGCGTGAACCTGGCGTGCCAACATACGATCGGCTCCGTTTGATTGAGTCTTGATCGCACAGACATTTATCATTTTCAGTACATGCAATACGATCGGCTCCGTTTGATTGAGCCTTGATCGTATAGTTTCATTCATGTTATATATTTATGCAAGTTGAAATGTTATTGTATGCTGTTGGTATGTTAATGTATGTTATTGTTTGTTGTTGTGTGATATCGTATGCTAATGGTTTGTTATTGTATGCTAATTGTTGTTATTGTATGTTTATTTACGTTTGTTCATATATGAATAGTGCACAAATTTTTCCATATAAAATACAACAAGAAATAAATAATAAATGTTTTCTAACAAGGTTCACTCGCCAACTTTTTGTTGATCCAAAAACCATTTTTACACATGATACAGGTGAACAGGAGGAAACATGGAAAACATAGGAAATTGCCTTAGAAGAAAAATAATGAAGTTTAGAAGGATGAATAGAACATGTTGTATTTGTTTGATATGATTGTATGATCTCTTTTAACTTGAAATAATAAATATGAAACATTATAATAAATGTCATGAGCTTTGATGAAAACCCAATCATGCCCCGGTCACCTTTTCCGCTGCGGGTCGGGGTGTGACACAGCAGAAGAGCAATTATGGTATCCCTGAATGATTAGTCAATAAAAGACCCGGAATCTCAGACTTTAGCAATCTATTAACGCAAGAATCAAGACCATTAAGCCATATGCCGCAACGTGTTACCCGCAAGTTGCACAACATTGCGGGTATCCAGAATTCTTCTGTACTCATTAACTTTTGTTGCCTAATCACAGTTTACTTGATGGCATTGCTGAATCTACTGACACATTGTTGCTTGGTACCTCAATTTTCCTTGATTTTCTTTTATGTTTCAAACAAAAAGACAAGTTGTTAGCAGTTGTCTATCATTTCTTTAACAACAGGTGTCAAACAGGAGATCAAAGTATTTTCTGGATATTTATCCCCCTAAAATTTTATTTTCGAATGCCCATTGCTTGAAAATGAAATTTTAATTTTGTAGAAAATCTTTTTGTTGGGCACGATTTTAAGATACTCATTTATTTGGGAGAGCGGGGTTTTTTTATGTACAGTCAGTTATGAAGACGCAATTTATTTCCACTCAAGGAAATTGATCATTTTAGACCAGGTTACCAATTGTTTGAAGCGAGTTTTGTCAAAGGCTTTCATGAAAATATCGGCTTTCTATTGCATAGTATTCACAGGCACCAGTTGAATGCATCCTTTCTTGTACGCTTCTCGGATCGTATGAATGCGAATTTCGATGTGCTTTATTCTGGAGTGGTGGATTGGATTCTTCACAATTCCTAGACATGCCTGTTGTCGATGAATATCGGAGTCTTCATGATGTTGATTCCATAATCCACCAACTGATTTTGTATCCAAAGGACTTGTGAGCAGCAACTGTATGCCGTTGTATATTTGGCTTGAGCAGTAGACGTGGAAACTGTTGTCTGCTTCTTGCTTTGCCACGATATAAGACGATTTCCTAAGAATTGGCAACCTCCTGAAACTGACTTTCTATCAACCTTGCAACATGCATGATCACTGTAAGAATAAGCAATTAAATTAAAACACTACCTTTAGGATACCACAATCCGAGCTTGGGTGTTCCTTTCAAATAGCAGAAAATTCGTTTGACTGCAGTTTCATGAGATTCTTTTGGATTCGTCTGAAATCGTGCATAGATGCAGGCAGCCCACATAATGTCAAGCATACTTGCGGTTAGATACATCAATGAGCCTATCATCAAACAATAAAGGACTTGTTCACTGGTTTTCCTTGAAGATCAGGAGAGAGTTTTGTTTGAGCTGCAAATGGTATACTGGAGGTTTTGCAGTCGTTCATGTTGTATTTTGCGATAATATCCCTGATGTACTTTGCTTGATGAATGAGGATACAATCTTCTTGTTGCTTGACCTCCAATCTAAGAAAAATGTGAGCCCTCCCATCATACTCATTTCGAACTTTGCCTTCATAAGCTTCTCGAACTCCTTGCATAGAGCCTCATTGGTTGACCGAAAAATAATATAGTCTACATAAATATGAACCAGCATCACATTATCTCCGATCCTTTTGTGAAGAGAGTCATGCTAATTTTACCTCTTGTGAATCCATATTCAAAAAGATACGTCGATAAAGTCTCATACTAGGCTCGAGAAGCTTGATGAAGACCAAAGAGACTTTGTTAAGCCTATATTATCATTACGGAAATTTGGATCTTCAAACCCCGGAGGCTGGCAAACATAGACTTCCTCTTTCACCTTCCCATATAGAAACGCACTCTTCACAACCATCTGAAGCAACTTGAAGTTTTTGTACGAGGCATATGCCAAGAATACTCTAATAGCTTCCAAACGCGTTACCGGAGCAAAAACTTCTTCATAGTCAATCCCATCCTCCTGTCGAAAACCTTGAACGACCAATCTTGCCTTATTCTTGATGTCTACACCACGATCATCTATTTTGTTATGGAATACCCACTTAGTGCCAATAGGATACTTTCCATTTGGTAGATCAACGAGTTCCCAAACTTTGAGCTTACGAAACTGAGATAACTCTTCCTGCATTCCTGCACCTAGCTAGAATCCTAAATAACTTCTTCATGTAAATTGGCATAGACTGCGAGAGAAACGTATCATACAATCCTTTGTTGATGGTATATGTTTGTCTACGAGTTCATACTCCATCTTCCACAGGACCAATGACATTTTCAATTGGATGATTTTGAGTTTTTTTGTAACTTGCGTTGGTGTGGGTCTCAATTTGTTGAGGTAGATTGGTGAAGTATTCGTCGACATAAATAATTGGAGGCCCGTCTTATTTACTTGGTTCATCCACATTCGGCTGTGAAGAAGAAGTATCATATGCAGATGCATTCTCAGCCAAAGTGTCACCATTAACTTCTTCCACAAGAAGGATGATCGGCAGAAAGTGGGGTGAATCGATTTGTGAAAGGGGTGAGGCTGATGTCTGAAGGATCAAACAAGGGTTCTATAGGGGTTGGCGCTCCGGATTCGGTTTCAGAGATTGTTTCAGGAATGTCAAAAGTGTTGAAAACAATATCTACATCGTAAAACCAGTTTGGAGAAATTCAAGTGTTGGTGTTCCTTCTTGAAAGTCAACATAGTATGATTCAAGCACCATCTTAGTTCGTTTGTTGTAATCACGATATGCCTTTTGAGTAGATGAGTATCCCATGAAGTAGCACACATCAACAACTGCTTCAAACTTGATAAGATTGTCTTCTGTGTTGAGGAGTGTACAAGAACATCCAAACGATCTAAAGAAATCTATCATATGCTTCCTTTTGAAAAGAAGTTCGTAGGTGGTTTTTCCATGAGGTTTAACAATGAGAACTCGATTCAAAACATAGCATGCTATGTTGACTTCTTCTGCCCAGAAGATGATAGGAAGCTTAGAGTCTACGAGCATAGTTCGAGCAACTTCAATGAGTGTTCTATTCTTCCGTTTTGCTACGCCGTTCTGCTGAGGAGTTCAGGCTACACTGTACTGAAGGCGTATTCCCTTTTCTTCGCAGAAGGAGATAAACGTTTGATTTTTGAATTTTGATCCATTATCACTTTTGACTGATTTGACCTTCAGCTTGATCACATTTTCGATCATGGAAATGAAGTTCTTGAGAGTGGAGGCAGTCTCGCTTTTGGTTTCAAGAAAATATACCCATGAAAATCGGGACAAGTCATCTGTAGTCACCAAGCAATAGGATCCTTTAGCCAGACTTTTAACACTAATAGGACCGAAAAGATCCATATGCAGCAATTGCAATGGAGCGGATATCGTATTCATTGCTTTAGATTTGTGCGGCTTTTTGTGAAGCTTGCCTTGGGCGCATGCGATACATTTTTCTGAAAATGGAAATTCTTTTATGGGTAAACCTCTCACTAAATCTAACTTGGAGAGTTTATTCATATATTTGAAGTTCACATGCCCCAACCGCCTGTGCCAAAGTAGTGATTCTGATTCTGACGCTTTTGAGATTAGAGACGTCATATGCTCATTCGATTTTGCGTTTTTCATATTGAGAACGTAGGTGTTATTTTGACAAGGAGCTGTGAGCATAATCATTTCGGTAGGAACGGAGTATTCAGTCTTGAGAAATAGACATTGCACGTCCTTAAACAGCACTGATATTCCTTTGTCGCAGACTTGTGATACGCTCATGAGATTGTAACACAGTTCTGTTACATAATTGACGTTCTCCAATGTAAGTGCTTCAGATACGACGTCTCCGGAAAAGATACGAAGTTGCCGTTGATGATTCAGAAGTTCTTTAGGAGTTCCTTCAATCCGGTCATATGCCTTGAGCATCCACTGTCCACGTGCCAAATGTATTCCATGAGGATTCGAAGCCATTTTTGCAATTTATTCTGTTATACAACAACATACAAAAAAATATACAAGTTAGTTAGTTCTCGGAACCCAGACTTGTTTCAAGTTTAATCTACGTGATTTGAACAAGAATATCTTCTTTTTTCTCAAAAAAATGTTGAATTAGCTATGTATTTGACTGTGATCCCGTGACGGCGGTTCTAGATGGAAGTTTGGGCTAATGATAGTACCGATTCGGTAGAAAGAAAGTAGGAACAAAATCAGCGGAAGCATTCATTCATTCATACCGAAAGAGTTTACATCTTGTCTGGTTGGAGGAGTTCCTAGAGAGAATCCGCCAACGTTTCCCCTCAGGGAACTTCCAAAACTTAACAAATAATAAACACACAACCCATATATATATACATGAGCAGCTCGTGCAAATGGTTGCTCGTACAAGTGACAAGATGTCACTCGTAGGAACCACATAAGCTCACTCATACGAGTGTTCGAATCCAATCTATACAATATTCAATACACACTCTTTCTAGCCTAATCGCACAGTGACGGACATAAAGTGCATCAACAAATTCCCCCTTGGACGTCATTTTCGAAGCTTGATCTTGATCTTGAAATCTGAGAGCTGTGTTTGATTATTCTACAACTTTAATTAGGTATCTGTCGATGTTGTAGAACGCGTCAACAAATTCCCCCTTGATTGATGATCCGGGTTTGCCTTATCTACTTTAAGCAACATTCCCCCTAAAAGAATTTTCTCCAGATTTTAATCTTCAGGTCTTTGTTTGCGCGGTTCAAGTCCTCCTCTGATTTGCTTAATCTACAAATTTTCTCGAATAATCACCAACTTGAAATTAAACAATGCAGCTTCTCCGTTTCAACGTTAACTACATCCGCGTTCGGTTTAGCGCACTCCTCCAATGCTCGATCCTCTGATCTTCAAAACCCAACCGGCAATTGATGGAAACTTTGAATTACCACAATGAAAAACTTCAAATCAATAAATATCTGCAAAAAATCTGAAATCCCGATTTTTGTAATCATGATTGATCAGCAAATTAGTAATCTTCTCAATCAGCAAATCATCATCAGAATCATACTATCTGGTAACACATCGAATCTGAGAAACATTCTTCGGCAATCAGAATCACATTCTTCCTTTTTAGTCATAATAACATGTTGTATAGCTATCTCCGCTAGAATGGGGCAACTGAAACTACAAGACATCCTTGTTTCCTGGCGGTTAATCTGGAAAACAGTTCATTTGCCTTGCAGAGTTAAAGATAAGCAGCCGTATGTGTATCCAATTCCACATCGAGGATCAGGTATTTAGCCCTTGAGCATCAATCTGTATCATGATCTGAAAATTCTGAACATTCTTTGATCACACATTCTACCGTAATCGAATCACATTCTTCCTTTTTAATTCACAAAAACAGATGTATAGCTATCTCCGCTGGAATGGGGCAACTGAAACTACAAGACATCCTTTTCTTTCGTAATCGGATCGATTTTCGTGATTCTTTTAGGGATATGTGGCTTCCAGTGAATAAAACCATGTGTAACCTCAAGCTTTATCAATTTCCACAGTCGCTAGTCATGAAATTTCATCTTCATATTAATCATCTTAGTTTGAACAAGCTCTTTGATATCCCAGAACGGCAGGGTCTTTATGTCGCTTAAGTATCGAAAGTACTGGATCCCATACTCCCTTTTAATCGCATAAACATTCAGCTCTTCAATCCATCCCCTACTTATGATATCCCCTAGAGAGATGTTAGCATCACCCGTAAAAAATGCTAAGGGACGTTCGAATTTACGTTCAGCTGGTACTTCTTTAAACCAACGCTTCCTCATTTCTGCAATTTCTTCTGCAGACAACTGTTGAGGATTCGTACCCTGTTTGACAGCCTCTTTAAATTTGTGCTTCAGAAGATCATCATTCTCGGCTGCAAACAATTCACTAAAAGTTGGGGAGTCATCTATACCCTCGTCGTCAATATATGCATCATCGTCATCAAAATCATCCTCCACGACAACTTTATCATAATCATGAGCATCAGAAACATGTTTGAAGATATAATCTATAGGCTTGAAAGCACTGATGTCGTTTAGCTCCTCTTCGAAATCAAACTCAAATGTTTCTTTGTCCACACCCAACATATTTGCTACTTCTTCTTTTGAGTAACTGTGGAAAAACTCACCTTCCTACACATCATGCTCTAAATACAAAATCTTCGGTTTGAGCACGGTAGGAACAACTGACATATCAGTCACTGTGAGGATTCCTGCCTGCTTAGAATCCTTAGAGCTCTCATACTTTTCCTGATCTTTACCTCCTTCCACTTGATTTGTATAATCATCCAAGTACACAGAAAAATCATTATCATCATTCAAATTAGATTCTGTTACAAGGATACCTGAACCACCCAAATTGTCATCATCACCATCATCACTGTCATCATCAGACTTATCTAAAAATACATCATCGATATTGTCCAAGTCTTCATCTTCCTTCTCAGGATTCTCAACAAATTCATCTAACTCTGCTTCAATTTATTTTTCCATCTTTCTCTTATTGAGCCATTCATGATGTTTAGCTAAAGGATTTGTCATACAATGTCAACATCCTTTGGCTTTCCAATCAAAACAAACTTCTTCGAATTTGCACACACCACCACTTCAGAAGATACTGGCATAGATTCAGCTTCTAGCTCAGTTATTTCAGTTACGGGTTCTTCACCAACCTTCGCTTTACCTTTCCCTTGAGCGTCTGATAACTCTTTTGCAATGCGTTCTCGCTCAGTAACCCTTTCTCTAGCCTCTACTCTTTCAATCTCATCTATTTCTGCAGCCAAATTAATTCCAAGCTTCTTCGTAAGAATCTTCTCAAATAAGTTCATTTTCCTTTGATTGCTGAGGCGTTCTTCGTTATATTCTTCCATTATGTTCTTCAATCTTTCGTTCTCTAACACAATACTGGCCAAGATAGCCTCAAGATGCTGGTTTTCTTCTTTCAGCCCTTTAATTTGTTCTTGAAGTTTAGCAATCTTTACACTATTCAACATAACTTGGTTTAGGAGGTGGAGATGGTGATGGTTGCGGAGTCGGTTCGACATTCACTGCTTCATCAACCTTTTTCTTCACTTTTCTCTTTGTTTTGTCTTTCGGAGAATCCGTGCTTTTAACGGCTGGCCTCTTGACGTTTGGAAGACCTCTTTGAAGATTTGTGAATGCGGGTGTCGCTGTCGGAACCCGAAGGAACATATGCTGTATCATCTTCCCATGTTGCTTTTCGTTTTTTCTCTTCTGCTTTACGTTGAAGTTCAGCCAAACGTTCAAATTCTCTTTCTTTAGCTCTTTCTCTCTCTCCGGCAATCCTTTCCTCTTGATCAGTACTAGAGGAGGATGCCTCTTCAACAATCCTTCCTGAACCCCAAACGCTTCTCCTTCGATATCAGCAGCCAAAGTTTCAACATTTTTTTCCTACTCTGACTCATCGACCAACCTCGTGCTTTCAAATGCATGTTGCTTTAGGGGCATTGGAGGTAGATGTGGACATTTGCTTTCGCTTTGACCCCTTACCCCTTACCCCTTCTTATCTTCTTTAGAGAACCACACACTTCTCTTTGCAACAAAACTGTCTAACGCTTCCAACTCTTCATCTTCCTCTCCAATGTCATCTTTTCTCCACTTCCCCTCTGGCGACGCCACATAATCTTTGTCAAGAATAGCCTCGAAGACAGGCTTGGCATTTGGGAAGGCTTTAAGATGTAGATTCATCTTTTTTCAGTGTTGATACATCCATATGTTCAAGCTTTAAGACATCATTTTTCTTCTTCTTCAAATTTGTATGTAAGTGATCGAGCAACATTTGAACAAAACGCGGATACTGCAAAAACTTCTCACGTTGAATATTTTGGACCATCTGGGAGAAGATCAATCTTGAGAAATTGTAGGGCAAGTTTAGAATAAGTTCTGTAATCATGCACATCTAATCAATCAAATCATCAAAGCTGCCCTTTCTGTGACTGAGAGCATGAATTACATAGTGTGCAATATAACGAAACAGAGTATTTAGATTTGCCTTCTTAAACGGAGTTGCGTTAACAAAACCTGCATAACCCATTCGATAGAAGCACCCTTTAACCATATACTCTGAGAAACCAGTTCGGTCTTCTTCGTGATCTTTAAACTCTAACACTGTTCGGATCAAGTCTTTAGTGATCTTGACTTGAATATCTTCGTTATCAATCCTCACAGCAGACAAAATCGCATTCTCTTCTTCATTAAATTCAGCGGCATTCCAAAAATATTTGACATGAGAACAATAAGACTTGTGACGATCAGTGAGCGCTTTGGTGATTGGAAGACGACTCAAAAAATTTAATACTTCTCTATAAGTTGTGATTTCAGGAATAGTCTCATCTAGAAGATAATAGATGTCGTGAAACGAAGAAAACGAAGACTTCTTGATAGTTGTGGTCCCATGACGGCGGTTTTAGACGGAAGTTTGGGATAATGATAGTGCCGATTCGATAGAAAGAAAGTAGGAACATAATCAGCGGAAGCATTCATTCAATCATACCGAAAGAGTATACATCTTGTCTGGCTGGCGGAGTTCCTGGAGAGAATCCGCCAGCGTTTCCCCTCAGGGAACTTCCAAAACTTAACAAACAATGAGCACACAACCCATATATATAGACATGAGCAGCTCGTGCGAATGGTTGCTCGTACCACTAACAAGATGTCACTCGTACGAACCACATAACCTCACTCGTACGAGTGAGATGTTTATAACTCGTACGAGTCACATTGTCACTCGTACAAGTGACATTTTCACTCATACGAGATAGTTCTCGTTCGCACTAGGGTCATGTGTTCGTATCTAATCTATACAATATTCAATACACAAGCCTATTCGCACAGTGACGGACATAAAGTGCATCAACATTGACTGATTTCCTAATATATCAAATTGCTCAGTGAAGCTTTTGACAAAATCTTGATTAGGTTTAGGAAATTTCTTTCTCTTGCAATGTTTCGTAGTATGCCCTAAATAACCACAACAAAAACATTGCTTGCAATTTGCTCTTTTCTTTTTGGTGGACGCCGCGTGTGAAGATGACGTATGTGATGAGAGCCTAGAGTTGCTTGAAGCGTTGTCTGACGATGCAGTGTAGCTTGACTTTTGACTTTCTTCACTTTCTTATCGAGACGACTTTAATCCTTAATGCTATCTTCATTGTTCTTGCTATCTGATGAAGAAGCTGATTCTTGATTTTCACTTGAATCATTTGATTTCTGATCTTCGCTTGAGGATTCTCCACCATTTTCCGAAATTGTTGTGCTTGAGTCTTCAATTCTGTTGACTTGTGTTGATTTTTTATCATACTCTAATGTACCTGTACATGATGGAACAAACTCGGGAATTTCCTCTGTACGGAACTTTCTGAACATGTTTTTCTTCTATTCTGGAACAAACACCGGGGATTCAAGCACAACATTTTCATCATTATAAGCAGAATTTAAGTCATGATGTTCAACCACTACATTCTCGTGGTTGTGGGTCTTAAATGAGGCATATGGCCATTACAGTCATCCTGAATATTAAATTTAGGGACATGGCCATTACAGTCATCCATCCTAGTCAAACTATTACAGTCATCCCGAATAGAAATACTGCTTTTCTTGTTACAATTCCAGGCGAACCAGTTAATAATGGAATAACTGTCGCCCGAATATCCTATCCCTATTTTCGATCCTCCACAGTCATCATCCTCATGGCACACATCTTCTTTACGCTCAAACAGATCTGCATTGCTTTCAGAAATATTAGTATTTTTGGCATTTTTGTAAGAGACACTTTGAGCAAAAAGGTCATTTTTATCAATTAAATCATTATTAGGATGAGGAGATGGCATAGGTACATAGTTTTTGCTGTGTGGAGGAGGAAAGATTTTTCTTTCGTTCTAAGCTTATCCTTGTATCCAATCCCATCCTTCACGAATCTCTCTTTGGCAATTTTCAATGTCAACCAGTGCCTTTTTGCTAATTTTCCGTTTATTGATCGTGATTTGCAATTTATTGTTTTCATTTTGAGATTTTTCTAATCTTTCAGTTAAATCATCTATGATAAAATCTTTTCTAAAATTGAATTCTTTTAATGTCTGCATTTCTGCTAAAGTTGAGTTCAACTTTCTCTGATATGCAGCTTTGTTTTCTTTTAGTGCTTTGTTAAATTACAAAACTTTTCCTTTGTCTCTAATCAGGTCACGGTTGAGTGATTTGTAATGTGCCACAACGTTCAAATATGGTTGGGAGCATAGTTTTGCTTTGAGTTCATATGGTATGTTGTTTACCAAATCCTTGTCCTCCTTTTCTTTTGCAGATTCAGCTTTCATGGCGGCTGCAAAAGTTTCAGCTTTCTCATTCTTGATGCCGCTAGTTGCTTCTTGGGCTTTCTTCTTCCGTTCAGGCTTCCCAGCTTCTTTCTTTCACTTTTCTATTTATGGTTTAGTAGGAGCGATTATGCTCTTCAAGCCTTTATCTACAACTTTGTCACCCTTAGGAATTCCTGTAGCTTGTTTCTCAACATAGTTTGATGAAGACGAGACTGATGCAGTAGAGATTTTAGCCATAAGAGCCTTGTTGACTTCCTCCTTTGCCTCAGCGATTTCTTCAGCCCAGTCATAATCTTCTACCACCAGTTCCTTTGGGATGTTATCACTAAAATTCTCACTTCCCTCAATAGCGATTGGCCTTCTTGCTGGGATAATCTCAGCATTTTCGTTCTTCAACAGCGGGCAATCTCTCTTGAAGTGACGCACATTCTTGCAGTTGTAACATTGCAATTTTGACTTTTCGAAATCGGCTTTTCCAAGAGATAATCTCTTTCCTGTCTTGTCCTGAAACTTTTTCATCCTTAAGGTGATCATAGCCATCTGCCATTTGAGATCCATTTATTCCATATCATCTGGATTAACTTGGTACATGTCTTCAGCTTAAAGAAAATTCCGTTTGAGTTCACCCGACATAAGAGCCTCAAAGCTGCTGAGGAAGGTGTTAAACTGTTCAACATATTCAATCAAGATCTTTAGTGCATGGTGACCACAATAGCTTTCTTGTTGGATTGTGGAGCTTTAGCAGAGTTTGCGGAAGCGTTGAAGTAAGATGCACCGGCACTTTGAGAGCTTGAACTCCCAGAGACTATGGGGGCAATGAATGCCATGTTCTTGGGCATAATAGCAGCAACGGATTGAGCAGACTTTTGTTGTGAGTATCCTGTTTGGTTCATATCTCTTTTGAGCACATTCATTTCGAAAGCCTTTAGAGTGTTGCTCAATTCCAAAAGGGTAACTGGAGTCGTACTGGTTAGGAAGGTTCTTTTGATCATCATGCACAGTAGGCTCATTCTTTTGGAAGAGAGTCTAAAAGCTTTTTGATTTAAGCATAGTTGGCAACGGGATTGCCGACTTTCTTCATTTTTGTTAGCACATTCGAAAAGCGGCTAATATGATCTGGCAAACTTTCACCTCGAACACTTCCAAACATGTCGTATTCTTTCTGAACCATATCTCTCTTGTTATCCATCAGTTCTTCGTTGCCTTCGTAGTGATCGATAAGAGCCAACCATAGTTTATGAGCCGAGGTGTATTCCTCAAACAAATTGTTGTCATCCTTTGATAGAGCCGTTGTTAGAGCACTGTGAGCCCTACAGTCGCGTTGGATGAGTGTCCAATCTTCATCAGTGAAAGTTGAAGGATCTTCGCTGATTGTACGTACATCGTCACGAATTACTATAGGAACATGGGGTCTTACAGTGACGAACATCCATTGAGTATAGTCCTATAATCAAAGAATGCTTTGATTCGATTCTTCCAGCTGCTGAAATCTTCAGATCCTTTCAACTTAGGAGGCCTAGTTCCAGTTTCAAGTTCGGCTTGAGCGATGGGATTCAGTTGATTAAGTGCCATTTTGATTTGATTTCATGTTCAAAGTCTTGATCAGGGATTAATTGCGTTGGTTTATTTTCAGTTACTGTGCTTAAAATCGCTTGTGAAGATTAATTACGCTGGGAATTTGTGAGATCAGTGAGCAAATACACTGAATATAGTAATTACGCTGATGATTCTTGGCTTCTTGGACCGGCGGCAATAGCTAAATCCGCTGGAACAGACAAGACAAACGTGAGTAACGCTAAATACGCCGATCACCGTGATAAAATCACTAAGGATCTTGATTACTGACTTCGAAGTCGCCTTTGATTAAACACGCTGACACTATTTCACTTAGAATCAACAAATGCGCTGGTATAGTGCCAGCGTATTTATTAATTACGCAATCTTCAAACTAAATAAGCTATATTCAAATTTATCTACACTGTCTTCAAGTTTAAATACGCCCAGCATGGTTTGAGTACAAACAAAAACCCTCTAATCACCCAAAAATGACTCAAAATCCATGTTTCTTTGTACCAAAATGTCCCAAATGTTTACCGAAACACTGATTAACAACAACCCAATGATTAAACACACTAGATCAAGCCATTTTAAGTCCAAAAATTTGAAAAACCTTGAAACTTTGAAAAATTTTGAAAAACCTTCAAAACTTGAAGAATCTTAACAAAAACTCAAACAACCAAGAGCACCAAGGCTCTTATTCCAAACTGTGAGTCCTAAAACAATTCGGATCACAGTGGTTTGATTGTTATCACCCAAACAACTATAGATTAGTTGCTTGAATGTGTAAACGTTAAGAAAAATAAAAAGATAAAGATGAAGATTCTTGTATGGATAAAACAACAAGTGTTGTATATGGAATCTCAAAAGATATAATCACTAAAGGGACATGGATGTTTAGATTTTGCACAAGCACAATAATCACAACACAAGGGAAATCACCAAAACTTGTCCAAGAACCTTGCACTTGGGTTTTCCATTACTAGCATATATATATATATACAGTCTGACTACCCAACGTATTTATCAAATATGCTAGGCACTTAAATAGACCACTACAGGGAAGTTTCCCTGTAGTTACTCTTTCAACCCCTGAACTTTCTAGAATATAATAAACTATTTCAAAACTATCTAAAACATACTAAATCCAAGTACCAACGATCTCAAAATTTCCAACAAATCTAGCCTAAATACTCACCTTTGAGTTGATATATCTCTTCTTTTGTGTTTCATCAGGAAGAGCTTTAAACCATTTATGAGCTGCCATACGAACCTCTTCGGGCATACGAATAGGGTTCGCAATTTCATCGGGCATAACATCTCCAAACACATAGCTTCTGAGATCGTCCATGTTTACCTTCAACGACTCGTACTCAATACTTTCTCCTTTACCCATTTCAAAGAATGCAAACTTGGAAACTAGATCGTCGTTAGTCTTCCAGTCTTCAACTAAGCCTTCTACCACATCACCATCATCTAATACCAAATCCAAAGCAGGATCATCCGAGTCAGAAAGAGCACCCATCTCATCATCAATGGGGCCCTTATCTCCCCCAGTACTAGCTTTTCGAAGACTCCCCCTGAGACCAAGCAGTGGTTGCAGTTTCAGAAGTATGTGAACTCCTTAGCTGCTCCCCTGCACTGCGGCCTCAGGATCTTTGTCTTTGTCAAGATCATCACGAATTTTCTTTAGCTCATCAATTTTGCACTAAACCTGCACTTGTAAAGCCGCATTCTCCCCCTGAGCAACAAGGAGCTTCACAAGATCCGTCACAATCTGATGTAGTTGATCAGGAGCTTTGACCAGAGTCTCACGTTCGGCAGATGAGGAAGCTTCCCGTTTAATGAAGTTACCTAGCTGAATACCTTGATCCTTGGTTAAACGAAACAAATGCATCATGTGCTCATCCCGCATTGCATCCTTTTTCTTGTAATACTCCATTTCTCTTCTCTGGCTCTAAATCTGTTCTCGATGTTCTCTCAACACAATGGCGACATCCTGAAATAGAGATTGAACGAACTTAGGGAAGTTTTGCCCGGCACTACCACTCATAGTCCCCGGAAGCCTCGGTACAGATGCAGATGCAGAAGGTGTTGGACCAGACGGTTGAGAAACAAGAGGTGTTATTACTGCTTGCCTCTTTGGACTAAGACCAAAAACGACCTTTGGACAAATCGGTCGGTGACCTTTTTGACCTTTTAGCTCCCGAATAACTTTGAGTAGTAGGAGAAATAGGTCGCCCAGAACTAAGAGTTGCACTTGGTAGTGTCCCCAAGAATCCTGAAGGAAGAGGTGGCAGAGAAGAACTTTCCGACGATGCAAAAAAATTGCCCGAACTCATCGAAGAAGACAATGAACCAAACAAAGGTGTGGTAGGAATAGTCGAAGACTTCACTGGCATAGAAACTCCCACAGAAGCAGAGATACTAATTTACTCCATAGACGGAGTAACTGGTAGCGGAGCAGTAATAGATGGAAGAGAAATTGATCTTCCTAGAATAGAAAGACCGCTAGTAACCGAAGTGATAACTACACTCAAAGAAACATTCACTGGTACAACTTCAATGCTCGAAACCTGAATATCTGAAGTCTCAGCCACCCGTTATCGTTTGTACGTCCTGATTGTAGGTGTGATACGAACAACACCAGAATTTGGAGGTCGACGGTCATCATCATCATCATTCGAGGAAGAACTGAAAACAATAGAATCCAAATCATTTACCTTGTTATTCCAAGCCTCCAAGCGTATACCCCATTCAGAAGAGGGACCGAAAGAAGTAACTTTGGTGGAAATAAATCAAGTTGTTCCCTTTCAGCAGGAAAAATCCAATTTCACAAATCCTTTTCCACTAACTGCATATACTTCTTTTGAGTCAACATATCATCATCAGACTTATCTATAATTTGATTCCCTTTATCAACAATACGAGAAGATGGACCAGCCTCCAGAGCAGCATCAAGCTCTAAAATCAACGGATTAGTTTCTACTGCAGCACTCGGAGCCGAAGAAGTAACAACTGGTTCATCAACAACCACATTTTCTGCAATTGGATTTTCAATAATTTGTTCTGCGACAGGTTCAGGAATAGGTTCCTCGACCGGTGGTTGTTGAAGATCATCCTGAGGTTGAACAACCACTGGATCTTGATCATCCAGAGCACCTTCATTATCACCAGCTCCAAAGATTTATGCGATGGCATTTTGGATATTTATACAAGTCTGATCATTATCAGGATTATAGTTATCCTGTATGATTGCACGAAGCAGAGGATGATGAACTGGAAGGATAGCTACATGCCTCGTTACTTTTGCACTTTCACAGTCTTTAAAGATACGCTGATGCATTGGAGTTTGACCATAAGCAGGTAACTGAATATCAAGAGGTAGATTTGGCAGGAGATGACGAAAGATCAGCATAAGGAATCTTGGATAAAGAATCATTAACCGTTTGTCGTTTGCTCATAGATCTAAATGAGTTTGAAAAGCCTGAAGAATAATACGGGAGAAATTGTATGGTTGACTGAAAGTTAGACCGATCATGGCTGATAAAAGTTCATGTCCCATTCTATCCATACCCGATTTTCGAGGTGCCATGCACTGCATCAACACATTATAGAAATATCTCCATTGCCCAATAATCATACCCTTGAATATCTGTTTAGATTGAAAAGAACCCACATTTCCAAATGCTTGAGTACCTCTTTCACGAATAACACATGATAGAAACATCTCCATTGCCCAATAAGCATAGCTTGTTTCACCATGATCAAGGTCACCAAACTGTAAGGCTGCACGAATAATCGCTTCGGTGATGATAATTTGATGTCCATTTATAGTGGCTTTAATTGTATTTCCCACTGTTTGACCTGTGCGCCGATAGTCTTGGATATATGCTTGCACCTGGTGCACATTTTCAGAAATTGCGAAACTAATTCTTGAATTTCGAAGAAAACGCATAATTTAAGCATAATTGGCAGCACAACAAATATTTTCATTCAATAGCGCTATCTGATTGTGATGGCTGAAAAACTCCCGAACGGGACCAGGCGGAGCGGCGGCTGCTGTAGTTTGTGCTCCCTGTTGATGATCAGCTGGTTGGTCTGCCATATCTGTAACATATATAAGCATAACAGAAACAAGTGCATCAGATTTGTTAATGGTTTAAACAACATATAGAAGCCAGTAGACACACAGTTAACTACTACTCTAACTTGTAAAATAAATTTTAACATTGAAACACAATGATTTTGACGAACATTGCAAAAATTAAATCTGGAAAACCTTTTGTTTTGTTTTAAATCCGGAAACAATTTAATCAGTCACAAACCTGGATTAAACCTGGAATCCAGTAACTGACAAACACTGAAACAAGATAATCCGGAGGAAGTATATCCCGGATAAAAACTGAAACCCGGAAACAAGATAATCCGGAAAAAGAACTCAAACCTGGAAAACATTTAAACCATTATAACCCCGTAAATCATTAAAACCATTATAACCCGTTGACACAAACCCGGAAACAATTTTCTCAAACAATACCCGGATAACACAAAGACTAAATCTGAAGATTGATAGGTGCTTATAGACCCGGAATAGTTTTCTCTGGAAAGCTGTTTAAATCCGGACCAACACAGTTTGTATGTCATCATCAAAACTGAGGAATCACTTCTCCGGACTTACAAAGACGAATCCGAGTTTTTTCAAGATATAAAAAAAAATGTCTATAACTTATTAGCAAGATCAAAAAGCAACTTTTGAAAAACTCTTTGTCTTCTTCAAGAAGATTTCATCAAAAACTCCCGCCAAGAATATAAGCAAAAACCCAAGTTAAAGGATGAACAAGTAAGCATATAAACAAACAATGACAAGCAAAACACTATCTAAACATACTGAAATCATCTCAAAAACATTCACAACCCTTTCAAAAATCAAACTCCATTGTCAAGAACACCATATTCTTTAAGATGAGACAGAAACCCCAAACTTTGAATCAAAAACCCTAACTCAGATCAAATAAAGCAAACAAAACATTCAAGCAACAGTTAATTTCAAACACATAAACACAACTTTAGCAAGAATTCACTATATAAATAGATATAATCAACTCATATGAACACTAGGTTTAAGACAAGCCCTAGAGATCTTACTGATTAAGCAACTCTTGAGAAGATGAACATGATTATGGATGAAAAACACATACTTGAGATGTTTAGATGCTAAGATGGACTAGAGGATTGCACTTCACACATAGATTTAACAAGAACAAAGGTCTTTATTACTAGGTTTTGAGGGAGAGTGAAAAGACAGAGATGAAGATGAAACTGAGAGTTAACCGTTGGAAACCTTTTATAATCATACAAATCTAGAACAACTCTATGTCAAACAGAACAAACAGTAAACCCCAGAGATGGGAAAGTCGGAGAACTTAATTGAAAGACAACCTTTTGTAATCATACAACTCGGAACCAAATACTTCTTTGTAAAACCCGGAATCAATTAAAGATCTCAAATCCGGAAATACTCAACTTATTTTCTAAACTCGGAGAGGACAAGAGACATAAGACAAGAGGTTAAATTCGAAGACAACAATACACGATAACTTGGACTAAAAGTTATAAACCCGGATCCCAAACAAAACATATTTAGAACTCAATTTTCAATTTTAATCCTTGAATTTAGAAAGATTTCACAACTCTTCATGTTTTACCAAACTTCAACGTTTTGACGAGAAAAAATTTCACACCTAGATAATTCTGCACGACCGATTTTCAATGAAAAAGACTTATTTTATAGTTACCTGAACTGATGTTTTAACACCTTATTAAAAATGTTCATAACCCCATGAAGTATTTTTAGATGATAAACTCGCACATAGAAACACGAAAGTAAATTTTTTTTGATGTTTTTAATATTTGACAAGTTAAAGGAAACTAACACTTAGATAATATTTACACTATCTATATTTTTGTGAAGTCGGAGCAAGGAGATCATATCGGTTTTTCTGTCAATATCCAACACAAAATTATAGGATTCAAATGAAGCACTTAGAATAATATTAACAGTTCAAGACGTTCAACGGTATTGGATCCACTTAAGTTTTAGCACGCTTTTGAACAATGCTTTCGAGATATGCAATTAAGTGTATTAATTACTGATTGTAACTCTGTTACCCACCTCAGAATATACTACCGTATCAAAACTACCAAACATTGCATCTAACAGGTGAGTATATCTGAAAAATCTCTGTATCCGGCTAAATGCGATGCCTTGAGAGCTCAGGTTAGTGCCACCGCACAGACAGAGATATGAAGGCTCGACTTAAAGGTGGTGTACCGACGTTTGGTATCTTTTTATGTACAATTTTGACTATCTATACTATGTACCCGGTGGTAGCATAGAAATGCGATTTCTACATCCGGTGATGACAATTTCAAACAAATCATCCGGTGATGATTGTTGTTGCAGAAAAGAAATCCACCAGGGGGGGGGGGTTGTGCATAAACGAAGCGCTTAGCGAAGCATTATACGAGGTCTAGACCATTGCTTACACAAAACCTTAAGACCAAGTATAATACTCCAGAGATTTAACAAACATAAAGACCTAGTATCTCAAAAGTTTGGCAATTTATCAAACGAAATTACAATACTAAGACCATACGTCCGAGAGATGTATCACACGAGCTAACAATACATTATGTTTATATAACAAAAGCATGTTCTTATTTATGCGTAAAACCTACCGGAGCAACGCATAATAAATTTGTTATAGTTAACGTTTAGTATTTATATATTACCACAATCCTACATTAGATACGACTAACCAATGTACTATCATTTCCCCTATTTCTCAACACAACTTCATTTTTACAATTTTTTAGATATTTTTGTATTCTAAAAAAAATAAACCTACAACTAAGTAAAACATTTTTTGAGGTTTTTTTTTAATTTTTGAAAAGCAGTAAGAAACTATACAAATAATATAAAATAAAGTTTCTATACGAGTTACTAAAAGCATTTTACTCAGGGTTGATCATGCCGATCATTCGGACCAGATCCTCAAAACTAGCCTAATCGAATGTCTTAGTAAAAAGGTCGGTAAGATTATCTAATGTGTCTACCCTAACCACGTCGATTAAACCCTTTTCAGCAAAGTGGTGAATGAAATGATGCCTAACATCTATGTGTTTAGTGCGTGAATGGTTAACCGGATTATTAGTTATGGAAATGGCAGAGTTATTGTCGACAAGAATTGGAGTTCGAGTAAAATTCAAACCGTAGTCTCTCATTTTCTGTTGAATCCACAAAACCTGAGCACAACAGCTCGATGCTGTAGTGTACTCAGCCTCACATGTGGTTAAAGACACAGCAACTTGCTTTTTGCATTGCCAAGACACAAGACTGTTTCCAAGTAGTTGTGCCACTAGAGGTTGACTTTCTATTGACTGGGCACCCTCCGAAGTCAGCATCAGCATACGCTATCAAATCCAAACCACGTTCAGCTGGATACCACAATCCTAGCTTAGGTTTCCCTTTAAAATATCTGAAGATGCGTTTGACAGGAAACATATGAGACTCCTTCAGAGTGGACTAGTAAGTGGCACATAAACAAACAGAAAACATAATATCTGGACTTGAAGTCGTAAGATACATAAGAGAACCTATCATAGCTCGATACAAAGTTGGATCCATTTCACGATCTTTCTCTTATTGGTCGTTAGCTTGTGATTTATCGGTAAAAGTGTGTCGTAAGAAGAGCTATCTTCCAATCTGAATCTCTTGAGAATCTTGTAGACATGCTTTCTTTAATGGACGTACGTCCATTCTTTCTCCTGACTGACTTGAAGACCAAGAGAGAATGAGAACTCTCTCATCGCACTCATTTCAAATTTTGACTTCATCACTTTCTCGAACTCGTGACACAATTCTTCATTTGAAGAACCGAAAATTATGTCATCAATGTAAATCTACACAATCAGAAAATGAACAATGTGGAGTCGATCGCACCACACGTGAATCCATGATCTAAGAGATGCTTTGATAAAGTCTCATACAAGGCACGAGGAGCCTGATGGAGATAGTACAAAGCTTTGTCTAGCAAATAGACTTTGTTCTTAGACTCTAGAGCTGCGAACCATGGTGGTTGGGATACATAAACAGTTTCCTGCAATTTTCCGTAAAGGAACGCGCTTTTAACGTCTAATTGATAGACTTTAATACGCATATGAGCAGCAAAGGCTAGAAAAAAGTGAATGGTTTCGAGAGTTGCCACAGAAGCGTAGACTTCTGTGTAATCAATTCCTTCCTCTTAACTGAATCCTTGAACAACCAACCATGCCTTGATTCTTACAACAACACCCTTATTGTCCTTTTTGCACTTAAAGACCCACTTTGTGTTGATTGCATGTTGACCCTTCGGAAGGTCAACCAAATTCCACACTTTTAACTTGTCGAACTGAGCTAACTCTTCTTACATCACCTCACACCACAAATTATCCTTTAGAGCCAATTGATAATTCTTTGGCTCAATCTGAGAGATAAAGCATTCATGTAGGCTAAGATTATATATCTCCTCCTGCTTAATTTTTGTAAACAGACACTGCATCCCTCTGAAATACTTCTTCACGTTTGCACTCCAGCATTTAGATTCCCAGTAATATTATCATCAGGATGATAGATATATGTTCTTGGAACTGGGATTGCCGTAGCTAAGAGATTGTTTCCCAAATCTGATTAAATCTCCTAGCTTCATAACTACTAGGACCAACTTCATTTAGGAACTAAACATCAACAACATTGTTTACTAACAATGATTGAGTGACTGGAACTCCTGATGCAGCATTCGGGGTCACATTTGCCGGAATACATGCTCTCCAGCTAGCATCCACATCATCTTTATCTACAAAATGTGTGTAGACAACCTCCGAATCTTCTTCTGAAACATCAAGAAGATCAAATGAATCAAATAATTTCTCATAATCATACCAATTTTTAGGACCAAATTTGGATGGTGGAGGATCAAAACTCAAATGAGTTATCAAGCACGATTTCCACAGTCCGTTTTTTAATGTTATAAACACGTTTGTTTGGAGTTCCATTAACGTAACCTGGAAAGAAACCTAGCTCCCCAAGTTTGCCCATTTTAGGAGTATCTTTTGTGCGTTTAATAACACACTTGATCCCAAAGGGTTGAAACCCTTCTAAATTAGGTTTCTTGTTTTCAACCAATTCATAACATGTTTTATCTTCTCTTTTGACCATAAGCACATGGTTAATCACATAGCATGCAGTGTTTACCGCCTCAGCCTAGAAGAAAATTGGTAATTTTGATTCAGAAAGCATAGTACGAGCCGCCTCAATTAGGTTTCAGTTCTACCGTTCTGCAACTGCATTCTGTTGGGGAACATGATGAGTGTTGAACTGATGAACTATTCCCATTTCCTTATATAACTCATGCATGTATTGATTTTTGAATTCAGTGTTGTTGTCACTTCGGATTTCCTTAATAGGAAATGAATAATTTTTCTCAAGTTGTTTAAATAGATCTCTTAAAACACCATGAGTTTGATCTTTTGTTTTTAAGAAAAATCCCCATGAATATTGTGAGAAATCGTTAGTGACAACAAGGCAGTAAGACATTCCAACAATGCTAGCAACATGAATTAGGCCAAAAAGATCCATGTGAAGCAATTCGAGTGGTTTTTGGATCGAGTTAATCGTTTTTGGCTTGTGAGGTTTTCATTTATTTTTTTCCTTTTTCACACGATTCACATTTATTATGCATGTTGAAACTACGTAAAGGAACCCCCAACACTAAGTCGTTTTTCACTAAGTGGTTCATCTTTCGTAGATGCACATGGCCCATTCGTCTATGCCAAAGGTAAGATAGATCTTCAGTCGCTTTTGATAGTAAACAGGTCACTAGAGCAGATGAGTTGACCAACGGGCGCATATCCATAACATATGTGTTATTCACCCTTGGAGCCCTCATTACGATCCAATCCTCTGGAATGGCAAATCCAGGACGCATTATAAAGCAAGCTTTATCAGTGAACAGCATCGTGTAGTTGTTATCACAGATTTGAGATACCGACCTCAAGTTATGCTTCAGTTCTTCAACATAGTTCACTTTGTGCATCGTTATCTTTCCATTTGTCACCAATCCTTCACTGGTGATATAACCTCCTTTCTCACCAGCAAAATTTACATATCCACCACAAATTTGTTTTAGATTATTCAACAACTCTTTATTCCCTATCATGTGTCTGGAACAACCACTATCGATATACCAAATATAGATAGCCCTCTTCAGCTGCTCCTAAACTCGCCAACAAGGAACTCAGTTGGAATGTGGGACCCAAGCCATGATGGTATTGGGTCGTTCCATTTCATCTACATAGGAAAACTCTTTAAAATAACCGTCACCACCACTTCGTCCTACATTTCCATTTCGGAAGTTTATGGAGTGGTTCCCAACAAATCGAGGATTGTACGAGGTTGATGATCGGTTGGTATAACCAGAGTTTTCAAAGTTTCGTCCTCCATGATTTTGATATCCGAAATTTTGACTTCTCGGAGGCTCAAAATTTCTACCAAAACTAGGTACTTCATTTTTTCTTGAGAATGTTCTTGGTTGGTTAACCGAATGCTGTCTCTGATTATGAAATCGGGGGGGGGGGTGACACACTTTGGTCATTGACAAACCGGTACTGAGCATGAGGTCTAACATAGTCGTTATTAGATCCTCCAGAACGATGGCCACTCTAATGTGATTGGAAAGTAACACGATTTTGGCGTCTGTGAGGAGTTTTCTCACGAGCATCATGTTTTTCTGTGATGAACTTTCCGATCCACGACCAGGGCAAATATTGAATGGTTCCTTACGTTGATCCTGACATTGTTGTGGTTTAGCATTTGATTTAAGAACTGGTTTTGGTTCTTGTTTAATTAGTTCAGCATTTTCAACTTTTGATTTTTATTGCTTTTCTTATCAACATTTGTTGTATCATTTAGGTTTTTCGACAAAAGGTTTTCTTTAATAAGGATCAACAAGGAATTTGCCGTTGTCATTAAGGTAATCTGCGGCCAAGTGTCCTTTCACATGACACTTATAGCATTTGCGAACTTTAGTAACAGGTTTTGGATGTTCCTTCTGACTGTTCGACGATGCTGAAGCCTTTGTGGGATTTTTCAAAATTTGGGTGACAAACATAGAGTTTGATCCTTTTTCAATTTTCTCTACCTCTTGATTAAAATCTTCCCCTTTAACAAACTTGGTTTTAGGAACATTTTACACATTCTTTTGAGGTTTCCCATGAGATTTTGGTTTTGAGTTAGCATTTTGAATTTGATAAAAAATTTCTAAAACTTTATTGCTTATCAAGTTTTTAATATTTTCAAAATTCAGTTCACTTTTCTTTGTGGCTTCACTCATCCTTGATTTCTGAGTCTGAGACTACGTCACGGTCAGATTCAGATTCACTCTGTGGTTCAACAGTCAGAGGAGTTGTTGGCACAAAATTTCCCAATCCAGGATCAATGCTTGCCATCGATGTATTGTTGTGATTGATTGGAGAAGGCACATAACTATACCTGATGCCAAAAATTTCTTCTTTAGAATCTTTGAGACGTTGGTTGTAAGGGCATAGATTCATCAAATTTCAGATGAATTTCCAAATTTTTCAATTTTCCTTTCTAAATCCAAAATTAGATTGTCTTTTTCCAAAATAACTTTGTTCTTTTCTAAAACACAATTTTGATTTAATTCAAGCTCACATTTTAATTCTTGATTTTTAAGAGTTGCCTGTGCAATGAGTCTCTCAAATTCAGAGACATCATTTTTCAAAGACTTAATCTTGGTTCGGTCTTCTTTATCCGAGCAAGACAAGACTACAATGAGTTCTCTGGATTTTTCTAGATCTGAAATCAAGTTTGTATTATGAAGAGCATATCTATCAACCTTAGCTACAAACTCTACACATCCAGCACAACGTTTATCTATGGGATTAGAGGTTACCTCAATTCCAGCCATGAATGCACATTCTTACTTTTCTACGGAGTTTTCAGCCAACTTTTGAGCCTCTGCATCAGCAAACTGCTGCATTTCGGCCGTTAAGATCTTGAACTCGAAACATTCATTCTTACCTTCAATCTCTGAGCCATTAGATCTTTCGATTTCTTCATCGTTCATGTTTTCTTCAATTTCAGCAACTTTACTTACTTCCAGTTCTTCACCCATTACCTCAGCTATAACAGTGAGCTCCTCCAAGCAAGCTTCTTCGAAAATCTCCTCGCATTCCTCTTCTTCAATAATTTCTGCCATAAAGGCTTATGAAACAGTAGCTCCCGATAGGTTTTCCAAAGCACATCTCCAGTCATATTGTTCGGGTACTTCCTGTAGAGACTGAGCTAGATATAGAATTTGAAAGCATTTGAAGAATTTGTATGAGCTCTTGAGTTGTTTCCACTTTGGTAATTGTTTGCTCTCTTTATTTTCGGCTTTCGACAATCCCGTGCATAATGCTCATAGATGTAACAATTGTAACACTTTGCTTTTGTCATATCAATGCCCATTCGAGTCTTAGTCTGACCACCAATAAACTACTTCCCCGTTTTCATAAGAAACTTCTTTGCTCTTTGAACCAATATAGCCATGTTAAGTTGAAGATCTAGTTCTTCCATTTCATCCTGATCGATTTGGTCAAAATCTTCATCGAGACACGGTTGCTCAACAAGCTTCCAAGACAAAAGTTTTCATGCGCCGTCATGAAACATGCTAAAAGACTCATGTTGTCTTCAATAAGTTTCAAACAAGTCGGATCCAACTTTGGAATGTTCAAACTAGGTGCTTGAGATTTCTAACTTCCACCAGATGAGTACATTCCTTGATTTGGATTAGCATTTCCACCTGAATACTTGCACTTTCGCTTACAAAAGCATGATGACCTTCATAATTCATTTTCTTTGTAAAGTGCGACACCTGCTCCACTAGTACTCACCTTATCTCCCGCTCTTGAAGCTTTATACAGCTGAGGGTCTTGTATCTTCTCAAAATCGGATGCTTGATCTTCCATTTTCCAAGCATATCCCTTCAGTTTTTGCACCACTTCTTCCAGAGAAAGCTCCTCATAGAGAACACCTTCTCTAATCAAGGTTGTATACATGTTCCATTCTCAATGGAAAACAGTTTAGAAATTTATCGACCTTTTCATATTCGGTGTATAAGCCTTCCTGATTTCTATCTAGCTCGCTTAACAAGTGATAAAACATGTTAACTATGTCGTTAAACGATTCATTCTTTAAGGCTTTGAACACAACGAATTGAGTTTTTAGACGTTCCAAACGTCGCTTCTTATACATTGCATTTCCTTCATATCGTTCAATCATGCTATCCCATAGCTCTTTTGAATTACGTCTTTTATGGAAAGTGTGAAGTATTGATTGTGAAATAGCCATCATAATCATTGACATTGCTTTTTCCTCACAATCATAGAACTTTTTCTAATTCTCAGTAAGTGCCAAATAGGTGTCAATGGTTAATGTTCTAATAGGTGTAGCTCCACAACCTTTTGGAATACATGACCATATCTTGATATCTTTCGCTCTCACATATCTTTTGAAACGTTCCTTCCATTTAGGAAAATCCAACTCGTTTATCAAGAGAGGAGGTTTGTCGTTACTCCCCACTTTAGCATTATGTTTGAGATTTAGAACCATTGCGGTAAGATTGTTTGCCATTTTGAAAAGATTTGAAAGAAACAAAATGTTCTCAGAGGGTTATAGTAGGTTTAAACAGAAGGTTTGATTGAAAAAGTGTCTAAGTACAGAAATTTGGAGACCCGGAAGTGAAATGTCTGGAGATTTATCATAGCGTAAAACCCGGATCTAAAACCTGATTTGAAACACAAACTCGGACAAACCACCCGTAACTTAAACTCTAACTTAAACAGTGTTTGTTTTAAATTCGGAAAGCCACTCACAGATGTTAAACTCGGACAACTTATAGAAGCTTAAACTCGGACACAACTCAAATAAAAGTTAAACACGGAAGGAGTTTAGACTCAAACGAATTCAATACGATAAACTCAGACTCAGCTTACAGGAGAACTAAACTCGGATCTGATTAAGATTATAGTTAAAACTCAGAAGGTTTGGTATAGGTTAAACTCAGAAAAGCTTTCAAATCCGGACTGATTATCCCGGAGGTGAAAGAACTAGTTTCGAATATCTCACAAATGTGACTTCACACTTGATCACCAATAACCTGGAAACACAAACAGTAAAACAAACAGGAATCTTTTACCAACCTTCAAAAACCCAACAACAACTTCATAAACCTCTATAAAACCCAAATGAAGAAAAAACTTATAAATCTCTATCCTAATCAAAATCCATCAACTCACTAGAAATCAACAATGAATCATGAATAAAAACAAAAAAACTCACTAAGTAATCACTAAACCCAATCAAAAGTAAATGACAATTGTATTACATTACAAAACATTCATCCATACTTTTCATTTGACCATAATTCACATATAAACTTTTGTCTTTAAAACAACCACAATTTTAACAACATTACTTAAAATTTTGACATAAGTTTATAAAACATAACAACAAAGAACGGATGAAACATAACATCTTGACTTCTCAACAAAGGAACAAGATTTTTCCCAGAAGGCCATCCACTAGTCTCCTGTAATACATGTTAGTTTTGAAAACAATGTCAACAAAGTGAATTCATGTTATAAATTTTGTATCAAATGAATTATCAAAAACATTTGAAATAAACTTGTTTAATATTGCTTAATGAAACTTGTAAGATCATTAGTGTGTTGTAAGGACACTAATTTGTATGCCGAATAAGGTGGCAACCAAACCTTGATGCTTTATTATGTGTCTGAAACACTCGTTTAGACACAAAAGCACTCTAATACGATCTGTTATTATTGTCGTAATAGAGTGGGGCTCGCCCAAACCCAATAGATCTATCCTCTTGTTCCTCGGTACTTGTTATTCATTAATGACCATAATGCTTGAGCCTTATTCACATTTGATCTAAATATTTTCATTTTCCCAGCTATATTATTGTAACATGTATACATCCCCGCACGTTTAAAACCATAAAAACGTTAAAATAAGAGGGGAACATAAACTCACTGATTTGCGTTCCGTACAAATATCTATTCGATTCCTGATACTTCGTTCGTTTTTCGACCTACAAGTGTTCTAGTCAATTAGACACTTAGACTTTCGTTTGTTTTTCGTACAAGTATTTTATCTCGAATTTCATACTTGTAATTGTTGGTTTTTCTTTGTTGATATACACATATATATATATATACATATATATATGAATATATACATATATACATATATATATACATATATATATATATGTTAGATTCCATAATTTAATTGTAAATAACTCAATCTAATAATTCATTACATATGGGCCTAGCCCAAAAGCTTTTGTAAGTATGGGCCTAGCCCAATTTTGCTTACTTTGTGTGGGCCTAGCCCAATTCTTTTCATGTATGTGGGCCTAGCCCAACCTAATTTTGTTTATTTAGTAGGTTAAGCTCAATTGGTTTGTAAAGGTGGGTCTAGCCCAAGTTAAAATGAAAGATTGGGCCTAGCCCAATAAAAATTAGATTAGCCAAGTTTAGTATTTATAAAATGGATTAGCCCAATTTATTTATTTATAAAAGTGGGCTTGGCCCAAAATTATCTTTTATTTAAATGGGTCTAGCTCATGTAAACTTTTATAAAAGTGGGCTTAGTATAATATAATTGTTTAGTTGTCCCAAAATATTTACTAGTATTTGTTATAACTTATAAAAAATTATTTATAAAAACTATAAGTTATATATATTTAAAAATTCTAGTAAATATAAAGTGTATCGATTCATTTATTCGTTTTGACCGTTAGATTCGCGTCGACTATTTTATTTGTTTCGTCTTTTTCGTTTGTTTCGTTTATACCATTTAATTTGTCCGAGTTGTCCGAATTGTCCGATATATATATGTATAATTTTATCAAAAGTTGAACACTTAAACATATTTTTATACAAAAATATATATATACACATATTTGGTGATTTCAAAATATATATTTTTTTATCAAAAATATATATTTATCTCCTTTTCAGTTTAAGAAAAACTTATGTAATTATATTCTTAACTTTTTCACCGAACCTTTATTTAAACAAGATTAAAGTTCCTAATCACTTTTAATCACAAAATTTTTAGTTTAATCACATCTTAATCAAGATTAATTTTTACAAAAATTTTGCCATAGTTTCCTTTAAAAATATAAGTTTTCCATGTTTTTATAAACATGTTTTAAGTAACTAAACTAACTCAAATCATCATCCATCACAATTTTTATATAAATTTATTAACAAAATGTCATGAACTTGTTATAATTTTTAATCTTTCTTAATATAGAAACTTTACTATAACTTTTATACAAAATTTCTAGATCATAATTTTTTTATTTAATGATCTAATACATGCATGATCATATTAAAATATAAGATTATGTTCATGACATATTTTGTTAATGAATCTTGCTAATCTAAACATGCATGTGTTTAGATCACCTTTTTATTCATAATTTTGCAAGATTCAAGTTTACTAGTTCATAAGAAGTTCAAGATCATCAAGATTTATCAAGAAAATCACATGATTATGTTAGTGATCTTAGATTTATTAGTGTTTTTCAAGTGGGTTTTATATAATTTTTATGATGATCTTGTGAAATTTTATGAAATAAAAAGTATAACATAAGGTATAAGGATCTTACTACTAGCACAAGGCTAGGGATCATTTAAGAGTTGAAGAAAATGGATTGATCAAAAGTTCCAAGCTTCCAAAGTGAGCTCCAATTCTTGCAAGTTCCTTAGATCTTCATGCAAGCTTGATTTTCTAGAGTTTGGTTTTAAAAAGTGGAAGATGATGGTAGTGTTGGACGATTTCGCGAGCAAAAAGGAAGGAAGTGTGTTGTTGTTTTGGTGTTTGGAGAATGCAAGAAAATGAAAGCATGGAAATGGCTTAATGTTGTGATTATGTCTTACACCACCATACACTAACCTTGCTCAAAACTAGACAACACATTATCAAATGGTTAAGTGGCATGGGGATATCACCCCATTATAGCCGTGAGGTGGTGATGTTATTTCTTTTTTTAATATATATATTTTATATACTTTTATAAACTTTAATAATTGTATATATAAGTTTTTATAAAAAACTAATGCCCCAACACTTTAAAGTGATGTTATAGTAGGCCAAAATAATTTATTAGTATTGTTGTTTTGTTGTTCGGTTGATAAAGTTGGTTCGGGTCTTGTACCGGGTGAAATACTGATATATAGTGTTACTTATAAAATTTTATGTTCATAATAATTCTAGTACATTTTTATTGTCACGTTAATTAATCTAACTCTTCAGACTAATAATTTTGTCATTTTGAGTTCGGTTCTGATGCCGCCTTTGTTGTCAGGTTTTTACTGAACAAACCGTTTAGCTTTAAATAATAAGATTTATATATGGGTTTTATGCTATTTCTAACACCCATTATTATTCTTTAGCTAAAGACATTTATTTTGAATTTTCGGACAATTGCTGAATTTTGCTGCAGACTTGGACAATTTGGTATTTTATATAAACTTTTTATGGTATAATAGTGCAGAAATATTTTATGTCTTAATTCTATCATATCAGATTGTACCGTAACTAGTTCTGATATTTATACATGTTCGCGTCGTTGTCATCCGTCTAGGATATGGTTTTATATATTCGTGATCATGACGAATCTATTATCGTACCAAACTATGATTTGGTTAAATTCCTAGACATTTAAGACTTCAAATAAAAAATTAAGTCATGTTATACGATAAATAGACAATGTATTAGTTGTTCAAGTTATACAGAATTACCGGAATTTTGCCAATTGTCACATTCTCCCTTGTTCAAGAAAATTTCGTCCTGAAATTTAAGTCGTGTCATCCTTTGCGTAGGATTTCCCAAACAAGTGGGGATACTTTCTTTTGATTTCGTCTTCCCGTTCCCAAGTGAACTCGGGTTCGCGCTTTGAGTTCTAATGGACTTTGACTAGTTTGATACGACTCCTCCTTGTTTTCTGAACTCTCGAATCTAAAATTTCGACAGGTTCTTCGATGAAATGGAGTTTGTCGTCTATATGAATTTCGTCCGTGGGGATAATAAGTGACTCGTATGAAAGACACTTTTTAAGATTTGACACATGAAAAGTGTCGTGAACGTTACTGTTGGTGCATATTTGTGACAACAGCTTAGATTTGGTCTTTGGATATCTTGTAATTAGTAAAATGATAAACGGTTAGCGGGTTTAGTTTTGTAATAGTTAATTTGAAGTAATTGGGCTGAACTAGACATAAAAGAGAGCATGGTAGGCGAATTGGGCCTTAAACCCATTAGCAGTCCATGTAGAAACCCTAGCCCATGAGCATAACCTATCTCTATAAATAGGGAGGTTGTGATTAGGGTTAAGGTTGCTCAGTTAGTTGTTCAGTGCTGAATGAATTGTTTCAGAGAGTTAGAGAGAGAAGAGTTTTGAATTGATTGTAAAACTTTGTGTTTGATAATCAATAGAAGATAGTTTAAAGGAATTGTGTTCGTGTTCTTGTGTTTTCTGTTAAATTTGATCTAGAGGATTCCGCACTCTAGGTTGGATAGGCGATTCTGTCAAGATCCATAAGGACTAGGGGACCTACAATTGGTATCAGAGCATTCGGCTCTCGATTATTGCTCGGTTCAGAATCGTGACAGCAGAAAAATTGGATTTTTGGGCATTTTGGAGGCTGTTCTTGAAGTTTGTGACGACTGAATTAGGGTTTTGACGGCTGATTTAGGGTTTTGTAGGTATTTCGGATTTTCTGCATATAATTCAAATTAACAACAGTTATTTCGGATTAAAAGCAAGCAACTCGGATTAAAAAGCATGCAATTCGGATTTAAGAAAGGGATTCCGGATTAAAAAGCTTAGGAATTCGGATTGAAGACTTGAATTTCGGACCAGAATATGCATTTCGGATCTGGAAAATAGTGCAATTCGGATTGTATTTCGTATCAGAAACCATTTCGAATTGGATTTCGGATTGAATTTCATATCAGTAGCTATTCCGGATTCCATCTCGGATTAGTACTATTCCGGATTCCATTTCGGATCAGAGTAGTCTATTTCGGATTCTCATTTCGGATCAGAACAGTGCATTCCGGATTTTCATCTCGGATCACTATTTCGGATTCACATTTCGGATTAGTAATTCGGATTACTGTTCCGGATTTTCGTTTCGGATTGTCATTCAGAGTTACCATTTCGGATTTTACACTGTTTCGGGTTACTCAGAAAAAGGTGGAAACTTAACCAGCTGACGTAACCAGAGTTAAACGTTTTCGGACATAGAAATTGATCCACAGAGAATTTTGACGAACCGTTTGGACAGTTAGACTCGGTTGATTTTTAGGACAAAAAAAGGCACGGAAATTCTAAAAATCATAATCGGACATTATACATCATTAGAATCGTATCGTCGAGACGAGTTTAATAGTATAATTTGGTAACCACCCATTTCGGACAAGTTTTAACGTTTTTATCGAGCCGGTTCGATAAAAATGTCGAATATGTCAAACCTAAATGAGTTGTTAAGGATGGAGCATGAGGCTGGAACTACAAACAAACCTCCAAAGATGCTGAAGGTGGAGAACTATCTTACTTGGAAGGATAGGTTTCAATCCTTTATCGAATATCAGGACACACGGATGTGGATCTGTATTCAAGATGGGTACGCTAACCCAACGCATGATTTGAGGGAAGACAGCGTGTTACTGCTTATGTCAACATGTCTGAAGCTGAAAAAAGGATGTATGAATCTGAAAAGAAGGCCTTAGCTGCTATCAAGATGTCGTTACCTGATGGCATCAAACATACATTCAAGCGTTATACAACATCAAAGGCGATGTAGGATGCCCTAGAAAAAGAGGTATGAGGGCAATACAGATGTGAAAAAGAATAAGGTTAACCTTCTGAAGAAACAGTTTGCTGTGTTCAAAGGAATGAGAAATGAATCCCTAGAAGATATTATCACAAGATATTATCATCTGATGTCAGAAATCGATAATTATAACATAGAGGGATATACAGATGTGGAGATAAACGACAAGTTGCTTGATGCTTTACCTTCAAAGTGGGATATTTACATGTTGATGATAAAGGGTGAAGCTGATTATGAAAAGAAAGACTTGGAAGAGGTTGTTGGGAAGTTGAGAGCTTATGAGCTCAATATGAAGAAGAAGGAGACTGGTTATGATCAGGTTCAAGATCCAGGGATTTATAAAGGTCTTACACATTCATCTTCCAACAATGCTTCTAGTGACATTGCAACTGCGTTTCTCTCATGCGAGAAGGAGTAGATCGTGACAAATTCTGATGGAGAAGTATGTTTCGTTGTTGCTTCAGGAGGCTCTTCAGGGGTTAAAGAGACAACAATCAAGTAACAACAGTTCTAAGTCTATGCCTCTGAGTGTCAAAAGTGCTGAAGAACACCTGGCATTGCTTGCTTCTTTCGTTACTTCTTACGAGAACTATATTCAAGGAAAAATCTGATCCTGCTACGTTTGATGAAGATTATGATCAGATCGACCCTGATGACTTAGAGGAGATGGATTTGCAATGGCAGATGGCTATGATCTCTAGAAGTGTGAAACGATTCATGAACAGAACAGGCAGGAAGTTCATCGGAAATAGCGTGGGCTTTGACAAGTCGAAAGTGAAGTGCTACATCTGTCACAACTACGGACATTTCACTAGAGAGTGTCAAAGAGCCAAGTCCGAATCTCGTCATAGTTCATCCTTTCAAGATTCTCCTGGTAATGGTTTAAACAACAGGAATGCGCCAAACAACACTAGATCAAAGGCCCTGATTTCTACTGCCAGAGAGGGTTCTTATGATTGGAGTGTTCATCTGGAGAGTGATAACAATGCCGTATAGGCATTGATGGCTGATATAGCTCCTGTTGCTGATGAAGAAGTGAAAGCTGATCCTGAGGAAGAGCAAGAGAAAGTAGCTGAGAAAGCTGATGGAGAACAGAATGCTACAGAGAAAAAGATGGCTGCTGATTTTGATGCTTTCATGGCTGATCTAAGCAAATCAATAGGTGAGGTATGTTCTAACTCTGGTAGTTCTATTTGTTTGAAGTGTCGTGAACTGCAAAGTGAGGTTGACACATTAACACAACAAAACCAAAGTTTAGCTAATGAGCTCTCGAACTTAAAAGAATCAAACTTTTTCGTAAAACGAAATGAGTCATTATACTTGAAGAAAATTAAAGGTTATGAAGAAGAAATTAATATTTTAACCTATACGCTTAATGAAAAACTTCAAGTTATTGACTTAGCTCATGATACAATGAGTGAGAAAACAAAAGAGGTTTCTGAAAAGTGCAAAGAGTTGTCTGAATCACAACTTAAAATATGTGAGCTTGAAAAGAAATTAATCAATTCAGAGATTCATCTTTTGTCATGAAACACATGATGAATGGTCTGAAGAAGAGTAATGACAAGACTTGTGTGGGCTTCAAAGGTTTGAAGGAAGTTCCACCACCTCTTGGTCATGACTATTCTTTCTTGCCAGATGAAGAAGAGCTTACAGAATTTGTGTCAACTACACCTGGTAGTTCCACATCAGGAAGTGTTGATGTGACTGAAAATGCCAAGAAGGAAAATAACAGAGACACTGTTTTGAAAACAAAGAATACACACCCTAAGAATAAAAAAATATTTTTTTGTTAAAAAGGTTGATTTTGTTAAAGGGAGTGATATAAATTGAAGAGGTCCCTGTTATTACTAAAAAGTCTAATGTGTAGTTTGCTAAAACTAAAAATAAAGAAAAATCAGAAGTTAAGCAAGCTAAACAAGATCCTTCTAAAGCATCATCATCATCATCATTGCCTGATGAATCTATGCAAGAGGCTTCAGTTAAGAAGTCTTCGGCTAGAAAATCGTGTTTCAAATGTCATGAAAAAGGACATGTAGCCAGCTGCTGTCCTAACAAAAAGGTTGAAGCACAGGTAAGTGAGAGGCAGAGAGAAAAATCACCAGCAAAAAGTGGTGATGGTGAGAAGAAGGTTAACTCACCAAAGATATCTGCTACAAAGCAACAGAGTGTTGCTATTGGTGTAGATAAGGCTGAAAAAGGAATTCACCAAGTTCCTCTCTTTCAAAGAAATCAACCAAGATTTCAGCCTGCATCTACATCTGGCATACATGAAAGACCTAGAAGTAGTTCACCCAAAATGAATAACTTTAATGGTCCATCAAATAATTTCCGAAGTCAAGGTCAATATCAAAATCGATACAAGAATGTTTGTAGTCGAAATATTTATAACGATGGCTTTAGAAATTATCATTATCAAAATTCATGGCACCAAAATTAAAATTTCCATAAGTTGCAACCTCAGGACCACAGACCTAGTGGAAATAAAAAACCATTTCCATCAATAGGTCTTAGATCCAAGATTCCTGTTAGGAGTGATGGATACTAGATGGATGTTCCCATGATTGATGAATCTGGAAGACCCAAGATCATTAAGCTTGGGTCCCCCAATCTAACTAATTTTGTTGGGTGGTGCAGGAGCTGCTATGGAGGATTATCAACTTGTGGTATGTTGATAGTGACTGCTACAGGCACATGATGGGGGATGCGAGGCTGTTGACAGAGTTTGATAATATAGATAGCCCAATCTGATGAGTGTGTCTCAAGTCTGCGACACGGGTCACTCGGTCCACTTTACAAAGTCTGAAGCTTTGGTGTTGAAACCTGGTTTGGTGATACCGGATGACTGGATAGTGATGAGGGCACCAAGGAGAAATGACACTTATGTCATGGACATGGGTGCCAAGGATTCGTCTTCTGTGGTGGCGTGTTTACTATCAAAAGCATCTGAGGCTGAGTCGTTGTTGTGGCACTGACGCATGGCCCACATCCACTATCGAAAAATGAACTATATTATTAAAAATGGTTTAGTGGAAGGGGTGCCAGTGCAGAGGTTTCACGTGGAAGATAAATGTCTTCCATGTCAAAAAGGAAAACAACATAAGAAACCTCACAAGTCTAAAACAGTAAATTCCATAGATGCCCCTTATGAATTACTTCATATGGATCTATTCGGTCTAGTGAACGTAAGGAGCATAGGTGGAAAGTACTATTGTTTAGTTGTCACAGATGATTACTCACGATATTCATGGGTTTTCTTTTTAGGTACAAAAGATGAGACAACGGAGATGCTGATTGATCTTTTTACAAAATTGGAAAATGTCCATGATGCACGGATCAAGAGGATAAGGAGTGATAATGGCATGGAGTTCAAGAACCAAGTTTTGGATCTCTACTGTCTTCGCAAGGGAATTGAACATCAATACTCTGCTCCTTATACACCTCAACAGAATGGAGTCGCTGAGTGGAAGAACAGGACGTTGATTGAAGCCGCAAGGACTATGCTTTCTGATTCAAAGCTTTCAGTTCTTTTCTGGGGAGAAGCTGTGAACACAGCCTGCTATGTCCTGAACAAAGTTTTGACGGTTAAATGGTTTAACAAAACATGTCACGAACTATTGTTTAACCGAAAACCAAACTTAAAAGACTTTGAACCATTTGGATTACCCTGCACCATTGTGCGAAACAAAGATAAGCAAAAATTCGGTGAGGTAGCTGATGAAGGTTACTTTCTAGGCTATATGCCCGGAACACCGAATAAAAGGGTTTTTAATCTAAAAACTGGTAAAATTGAGGTGGTGTTTAACATGGAATTCAGTAGTTATTTTCCTCAACAATCAACGAGTGGTCCTCCTATATTATATGATTATGACAGTGTGTTTAAATCATTTAATATTCCTGAATTTTCTAATGCAGATGAGTCTCAAGTGATCCATACTGTGATCAGTGAAGATGGTGAGTGTGACTTCATGCCTAGATCGAGTGTATCGATGACAGAGGCTCCAGAAACTTCTTCCAGTGCAACTCTAGAGGACTCCAGTGATAGTGAGTCTGAACCTATTTAGGGGGAGGATTTCACTAATCCATTTGCTACTGCTAATATTCAGGGGGAGGTTGGATCTAATCTAGGAGATAATTTGGTTGTTGACACCATTGCTACCACACGAGTACACAGAGATCATCCAGTTGAAAACATCATTGGTGATCCTGCTGCAGGTGTTCAGACGAGAAGATGTGTGCTCGAAGGTTCCTGTTTGTTTACTTCGATTCAGAAGACTGGGTTGATAAATGAATGTTTGGATAGCTGCTTTATTGCCCAAGAGGAGCCGAAGAATGTTCATATGGCTCTAAAAGACAACTGTTGGGTTGAAGCTATGCAAGAGGAACTAGCTCAGTTCAAGAAATTGAAAGTATGGGAGCTAGTTGATCTACCTGAAGGAGAAAAAGAAATATGCACTAAGTGGGTGTTTAAGTACAAGAAAGATGACCGAGGGTTCGTGATAAGGAATAAGGCTCGGTTGGTGGTAAAAGGGTTCAATCAGCAACAAGGGATTGATTATAATGAAGTGTTTGCACCAGTAGCAAGGTTGGAAGCAATTCGTTTGTTCCTAGCTTTTGCTTCATTCAAGGGCTTCAAAGTTTACCAACTTGACGTGAAGAGTGCATTTCTTTACGGAAAATTCCAAGAAGTGGTGTATGTCTCACAGCCAGACGATATTACTGATCCAGACTATCCAGATCGAGTCTATCGACTTGTTAAGGCATTGTGTGGACTACATCAGGCACCTAGGGCGTGGTATGAGACACTGTCAGCACATTTGTTAAAGCATGGTTTCGAAAGAGGTCAAATTGACGGTACACTGTTCATTAAAAGGAAGAAGGAAGACTTTGTGCTGGTACAGGTTGGGTCATATGATGAAAACATGTGTCATGATTTCGAAGAGGTAATGAAGAGCAAGTTTGAGATGAGTGCGATGGGTGAATTATCCTACTTTTTGGGTTTACAAGTTGAACAGAAGAAGGATGGGATGTTTATACATCGGACGAAGTATGTGTATGACATTTTGTCTCATTTCAAAAAGGAGGATTGCGCTACTTTTAATACACCTATCTGTGAGAATCATAATCTTGGTCCAGATCATGAGAGTGTAGAGGATGTTGATCCAACTCAATACAGGGCAATGATTGGTTCTCTAATGTACTTGACTGCTTCAAGGCCTGACATCATGTTCGTAGTGTGTCTTTGTGCCAGATATCAAGCGAATCCAAAGGAGTCCCACATGAAAGCGGTGAAGCGTATTCTTCATTACTTGAAGGGGAAACCTAAACTTGGGTTATGGTATCCAGCTGCTAGTGATTTGAAGTTTGTTGCTTTTACTGACTCGGACTTTGGAGGATGCAAATCTACAAGGAAGTCTACCACAGGTGGTTGTCAGTTCTTAGGAGGGAGGCTCATGTCATGGCAATGCAAGAAGCAGTCTTGCGTGTCTACCTCTATGTGTGAAGCTGAATATATTGCTGCGGGTAGCTGTTGCTCTCAGGTTCTCTGGATCCAACAGCAGATGCGCGATTACGGTTTGAATATCACTCGTACTCCTATTATGATAGACAATAATGCCACTATATCAATCACCAACAATCCCGTAAAACACAGTCGCACAATACATATTGACATTCGTCATCATTTTATACGTGATTGTGCTGAAAAGAAATTAATTGAACTGCATAGAGTCGACACACTAGATAACCTAGCAGATCTTTACACAAAACCATTTGACAGGGCTCGTTTTGAACATTTAGTCAAACTCAAAGGATGAGGAATCATGAATAACCAGTTTTCCATAAGAATTCTGTAAATACATTTACTGTTTTTCAAAAAAATCAAAAACATAAAAAAATAGAAAATCAAAAATGAGTTTTCACTGTGTGGAAAAGAAGAAATGATAGTACATCAGCAAGTTAGACTGTCACACTGAAATTAAAAGAAAATTACTTAAGTGTACCAGTAGGCAAAAAGCATGAAATAATAAACTTACCTTAGTGATATTCACATAATAAACTGTGTATGAGTGGGTAACATATCAGTGGTGTATGGTTTTATATCCTTAAATCTTGTGTTGATGGATTGCCAAAATCTGAGGTTTTAGGTCTTTATATCGTTATTACATTCAAGGTATCAAGGTTGTCCTTCTGCTGCATCCAGATATATGCTGACCTAGGCACAACCAGATATCTTAAAAGAGCTAAAATGCCAAATCCAAAATATTGAAGAAGCTCTCCTAGAGAGTCATTCAAATGTGCAAAATGCATTATTCATACCAAAATTTGGTATTTGTCCTAACCCTCGTTGGATATTGGTCTCTTTGTTGTACGGAAGTACTGACCTGATTACCAATTATCTAACGTTGTAAATTCAAAAGGATGGATTTCGGTATACTCACCTACTACGATGAATTTTTGTGCATACCTTGATCACGGGGGTATGTCCTGAAGTGGGACACACTAGTATATCAGTATAACTTATCTAAACAGATCAAGAGGTAATGGAACTTGAAATGTTCTCATGTATTTTGTTTAAGTGGATAAACAATACTGGTAATCGTCTTGAACTGCTATTCATGAATATTGCATAGAAAATAATCAGAGAGTGTGAAAACAGTTTGATGTTGCTGATATGATCTTCTTACCAGTGATACTCACAAAAATAGAGTGTTAAATTTTTCGTACTTTATTTGCTTTCAGAAAATATAAAAATCCAAAAATATTTCATTTTCTTGTATATTTTTAATGTACGGGATATTGGTTGTTCATGGAGGAGTTGTTATCGATAGGGGGAGACAATGTTAGAAGCTGAGTTCAAAACTTTTTACGATCTTGCGGGTTATGTGTGCTTAAAAGTTTAAGTGCGTATTTTGAGTTGAGAAGTGCTTAATTTGTGATACAGATTGACTATCTCTTGAATAATAATAATTTGTTTAACTTATGTTGAAAGGTTCTTATGGTTTCTCGAGATGTTTGTTTTATAGTATACAGATTGTAGCAGTGTGTTGCTGAGAAGTTTTGGTGAAGAAGAGTTTGCTTGGATGCATGGTAGAACCTCCTTTCTATATTGCAGACAAAGTTGAAGTTTTTGAAGATATGCAATGACTTAACTAGAGTTTACTCAAACCCTAACGATTTAGAAGATTTGGTGATTGCATACATCTGCTTAGGGGGAGTCTATTGCTGACAGAAGCTAGTAAAGCTGAAGCTATCCAAAGACCAACGTTGTTCAGAGATGTTGAAGATTGCAAGAGGACTGAAGACTAAGTTATTTTATAAAGCTATTGTCAAGGGGGAGTTTGTTGGTGCATACTTGTGACAACAGCTTAGATTTGGTCTTTGGATATCTTGTAATTAGTAAAGTGATAAACGGTTAGCGGGTTTAGTTTCGTAATAGTTATTTGGAATTAATTGGGCTGAACTAGACATAAAAGAGAGCATGGTAGGCGAATTAGGCCTTAAACCCATTAGCATCCATGTAGGAAACCCTAGCCCATGAGTATCTCTATATATAGGTAGGTTGTGATTAGGGTTAAGGTTGCTCAGTTAGTTGTTCAGTGCTGAATGAATTGTTTCAGAGAGTTAGAGAGAGAAGAGTTTTGAATTGACTATAAAACTTTGTGTTTGATAATCAATAGAAGACAGTTTAAAGGAATTGTGTTCGTGTTCGTGTTCTTGTGTTTTCTGTTAAATCTGATCTAGAGGATTCCGCACTCTAGGTTGGATAGGCAATTCTGTCAAGATCCATAAGGACTAGGGGACCTACAGTTACTAAGTGTTATAGGCAATTTCAGCTTATATGAGACTATTCCAATCTTCTCCAAGATTTCGTATGGTCCTATATACCTCGGGCTAAGTTTTCCTTGCTTCCCGAATCTAACTACGCCTCTCCAAGGCGAGACCTTTAATAGCACTTTGTCTCCAATCTCAAAGGACAATGGTTTGCGGCGTTTATCCGCATAACTTTTCTGTCTATCCTGAGTGGCTTTAATACGGTCTCGGATTTTAAAAATTTTATCCGTAACCTATCGACATTTACGTCCGTATAATGCTTCAAATGGAGCAGCTTGGATACTTGTGTGATAACTATTGTTATATGAGAACTCCAATAAAGGCAAGTGAGTATCCCAATTTCCGCTTAAGTCAATTACACAAGCACGAAGCATATCTTCTAGGGTTTGAATGGTGCGTTCACTTTGGCCATCCTTTTGGGGATGAAAGGCCGTACTTAGATCTAAGCGAGATCCAAAAGCCTTTTGAAATGATTGCCAAATTCTTGATATGAAACGACCATCTCGATCAGAGATTATGGAAACAGGCACTTCATGTCTTGCCACAATCTCTTTAAGATAAACTTCGGCTAACTTCTCGGTTTTATCTTTCTCACGTACCGGCAAGAAGTGAGCTGATTTGGATAGTCGGTCAACAATTACCCAAATCATGTCGTGACCGTGAGAGGTCCAGGGTAATTTTTTTATGAAATCCATAGAAATCTGTTCCCATTTCCAAGTGGGAATTTCAGGTTGTTGTAACAATCCTGAAGGTTTTTGGTATTCGGCCTTAATTTTTGCACATGTTAGACATTTTCCAACATAAGTTGCAATATCTCTTTTGAGATTAGGCCACCAATAGAATTCTTTAAGATCGTGATACATTTTATCCGCAGATTAATGAATATTAGGACTTACGGGCTTCATCTAGGATTAAGTTTCGCAGATTACTGAAAAGAGGAACCCAAAATCTGTTTGCAAAATACAAATTTCCGTTCTCATTTGGTTCTAATTGTTTTTCCATACCTCTAAGCATTTCTGCTTTAAAATTTTCGCTCTTCAGGGCTCTCTGTTGAGCGTCGTGAATTCGAGAGGTAAGGTTATTGTGAATGGTGAGTCTTAAGGATCGTACACGAAGAGGCTTCACTCGCTCCTTTCGACTTAGAGCATTTGCGACAATGTTTGCCTTGCCCGGATGGTATTTAATTTCACAATCATAGTCATTCAACAATTCAAGCCAACGTCTTTGGCGCATATTTAACTCTTTCTTGTTAACTATATGTTGAAGACTTTTGTGATCGGTAAAGATTGTGCACTTGGCGCCGTAAAGATAATGACGCCAAATTTTTAACGCAAATACCACTGCACCTAGCTCTAGGTCATGTGTGGTGTAGTTCTTTTCGTTAACTTTTAATTGACGTGATGTGTATGTAATAACTTTCTCTCGTTACATTAATACGTATCCTAAACCTTGATGTGAAGCGTCACAATAAACTACAAAGTTGTCTATGCCGTCCGGAAGTAATAGAATCGGTGCATCACAAAGTTTATCCTTTAGCAGTTGGAAAGCTGCTTCTTGTTTCTCTCCCCAATCAAACTTTTTATCTTTCTGAGTTAGGGAGGTTAGTGGTTGAGCGATCTTCCAGAAATTTTCAATAAATCTTCGATAATAACCCACCAATGCCAAAAATTGGCGTACTTCAGTGGGTGTCTTAGGTGCGTTCCAATTCTTAATGGCTTCTATTTTTAGTGGATCGACATGTATGCCTTTATTGTTGACTACATGTCCGAGAAATTGGACTTCACGAAGCCAAAATTCGCACTTAGAGAATTTTGCATACAGTTTCTCCTTCTTTAACAACTCAAGAATGGTCCTAAGATGGTGTTCGTGATCCTTCTTATTTTATGAATATATCAATATGTCATCAATGAATACTATCACAAATTTATCGAGATAAGGCTTGCACACACGGTTCATTAAGTCCATGAACACCACCGGTGCATTTGTTAGACCAAATGGCATAACAAGGAACTTGTAGTAACCGTAACGGATTCGGAATGATGTCTTTGGAATACTTTCTTCCTGCACTCTAAGCTGATGGTATCCTGATCTTAAGTCAATCTTTGAGTAAAAACTTGATCCTTGAAGTTGATCGAACAGATCATCGATCCTCGGTAACGGATACTGATTCTTGATCGTGAGTTATTTAATTCTCGATAATCTATGCACATTCTAAATCTTCCAATCTTTCTTCTTTACAAATAGAACTGGAGCTCCCCAAAGTGAGAAGCTTGGTCTAATAAATCCTTTGTCCAACAACTCTTGAAGCTGTGTGCACAACTTTTGCATTTCCGAAGGAGCTAATCGGTATGTGGATTTCGCTATAGGTGCAGCTCCTGGAATCAAGTTTATGCAAAATTCGACTTGTCGTTGGGGCGGTATTCCTGGCAAGTCCTCTGGGAAGACTTTAGGAAATTCCTTAACAACAGGGATCTCCTCAAGTTTTGGCTCATTGGATTTCTTGTCAACAATGTGTGCTAAGAATGCTATACATCCTTTTCTCAAGCACTTTTGAGCTTTCATACAAGAAATAATTTGCAATGGCGTTTCGCTCTTCTCGCCATGTGTAAGAAGTGTTTCATTATTAGGAAATGGAATGCGAATAATTTTTTCGCAACACACGACTTCAGCTTGATTATTGGATAACCAATCCATACCGATTACAACATCAAAACTACCTAACTGGATGGGTAATAAATCAATGTTAAATTTTTGTCCGCCTAACTCTAAAGAACATTCTTTAATAATTTCATCAGATTCAATTATCTTTCCATTCGCTAGTTCGATAGTGAATAGAATATCTAATTTATTTGAATTTAGTTCGAGTATATCTTTAAACTCTAAAGATATGAAACTAAAATCTGCGCCAGTATCAAATAAAATAGATGCGAAATGATTATTGGCAGGGAACGTACCAGTGATCACATTCGGACCCTGACGTGCCTAGTGAGCTCCTATTACAAAGGCTTGCCCGTCTCCTTTGTTCTCTTTTGGGAAATTCTTCCTAAAGTGGCCCAATTCATCGCAACCATAACAACTTTGATTTCTTCCTCGGTCGTTTCCATTTCCATAACCTCCTTCTTTCTTGCCTTCATTTCTATTTCATTTGTTATTACTCCAAAGTTTTCGGTGCGGTGTCCCAACTTCCCAAAATTATCACATTTGGTGGTTCGGCATCCACCATAATGATGATAATTGCACTTGTTTCACTTAGGTGCATTTCCTGTATAACCTCTCGGTTTTGTCTCCGTTACTGCCACGAATACTTTATTCCTTTTTGCTATGGGGGTTTCTTTCTTCTTGTTACTCGGTCGGGATCCTTTCTTGAAGTGTGTAAACTTTCTCTTATTCCCATGTGAGGTTGATTCTACATGTGTTTCCTTGGGCATCTCCACATTCTTTCTCGAAAACTTATTCATTTTCACCGCTTCTTCGGTAAGGCTTACTGCAATCGTAATTGCCTCAGTGATGGTTGTTGGATGTGACGAAGTAACCATACTTCAAATTTCTGGAGATAATCCCCAAATGTATCGTTCGATACGTTTGAATTCAGGGGTTACCAAATATGGAACGACTCGCAAAAGATCATGGAAACACTGTGTATAACCATACACATCGGGTCCTACCATGGATAAGTTCCAAAATTCGGTTTCCAATTTCTGTAACTCGGCTCTAGAACAATATTTCTCTCTCATCATATCCTTCAGTCTATCCCAAGTAATAGCATAAGAAATTGCTTCTCCAAGCGTCTGTACTTGCAAATTCCACCATGACAATGCTTCATCCATAAATAAGCCTGATACATATGTCACAATCTGGTTGATAGAACAGTTACTCATACGAATCACGGAATCCATCTTTTCTGTCCAACGCACAAAGGCTACTGCACCGCCTGTGCCATCAAAATTCAAGGGTTTGCAATCTAAAAATTGTTTATATGTACATCCTGAAATAGTTAGGTTTCAAGAATCATCAATAATATATATTGTTAGAAATAAATATTAATGATCATACTTTGGTAATTTTATAAATAACAAACCATTTACGGGCATCTGAACTCTTGGTGGTTCTTGAACCCTTGGCTCAGCATTGCGCTCGTGATGCGCAAGTGCTTCAGTTATTCGTTGATTCACTAGAGCATCGAGTTCGGCTTGGGTTGTAGGTAATGGCGATGGTCTAACCCGGGGTCTACCTCTTCCTCTAGATGCCATGATCTTCATATATGAAACATATAGAAGTGATTAGACGTATATTTGAAACAAATATTGTCTTTCATGGATTAGTATTATATAATATTGATATAATTCAATTTTTATGTATAGTATCCATATTATAAGCACCATAATAGATACATAAAAATGAACAGTCAACAATGCATAAATTAAAGATAAACATCAACCATTTATATACACTGTCAACTTGATACGTCATTTTTGTGAAGATACAAAACTAACTCGGAGTTATAACACTCCGATAGACAAGTCATACACAATACATTATAAAGTAGATTTTTTCCTTCACATCGTTCTTCAAAATCTTCAAGTTGACGACATATATATCTTCAAAAACTTCTATCTTCAGCAAAACTGGGTATGAGTACCTACCCTAGAGATATGACCATATACCAACTAAACAGACGGTGGAGGTGGAGGTGGAGAAGAACGGATGATCCTCCGGAGGTATGCGACCTCCTCCTCGAGCGAACGGATACGCTCCTCGGGGGATGGAAATACACTCTGCACTAGAGAGTGTGGATGTGGTATAACAGGCAAAAGTGGTGATGATGTCGTCGGTAGAGATGGTGTCACGGGAGGTGTCGAAGTGGGTAATGGTGGTAACTGAGATGACAAAGATAGAGTACTCTGAGATGCTCGCAAAGTGGAAATCTTAGCCTGCAGCTCACGGATACGGCAAAATAAGATACTAATCTGTATCTCAGAAGACGTGATTCGAAACTCGGTGGTGGTTGGTGGAAAATGACAGGGATGATGGGGATCAGATGGGCTCATGCCAGATGGAGGTGATCGAATGTGAATACCGGTATGGTGAGATGATGGTTATGATGGTCCTCCAACAGTGGGTGGTCGTGAATAGGGATGGTGTCTACTCGCATACTGACTAGACTCAGGGAACATAACTCGGGAGGGTCCTGCAGTGTAAGAAGATGCATAAGGATCAGATGTGATAAAAGGTGAAACGGTGGCTGCTCAGATGAGTAGGATGTACCTCCCAATGAGTAATGTGAAGGTCCAGACAAAGGATGAGGAGTGAAATGATCAGTAGTAAATGAAACGTCTCCAGGTAAATACTGAGATGGTCCAGATGGGTAGATGTGACCAGTAGTGATAGCATCAAATGGTATGGGATCAACAAAAGTGGGTGTAATAGAATCATCAATAGTGGGAAAAGTATCTGGAAGTGGTGGTAGAGCAGTATCAGATGAGGGCTCGGGTGATCTAGGAGACGATGGAGCAGGTGAGGTAATATCAATGACATCAGGCTCATGTGGAGCTACCTCCAGTAGCGCGAGATCAAAATCATCTCTGATACCTAGATCATCCTCAAGGTGATCTACGTGAACAATAGGAATGACATCGTCATCTCCATCAATGCCGACAGCAAAAGGATCTACCACGTTAAGTGGTATAACATGGTGCTCCACAATGTGTTCACCTTCGGGGTGGCCAATGATAACTATCTGGTGGTCAAAGAGTGGTAAAGCTAAAACATCATCATCGGGAATATCCTTGGGAATGGGATCGGGTACAGGGTAGGGTAAGGCAAAAGGCTGGATATCATCGTCCATCCAGTCATCGTTAGAATCAATGATCTGACTCGTCGTCGGAAATGATAATGACTGGTGGGAGTAGATCGTCTAGTGGTATATAATCTATCTCAGGGTCAAAACTCATAGACTCGGTGTCTGAAAGGCTACTATCGGAAGACATGGTCCTGGCAAACATAATTCATACAACTTATTTTTGTTAATAAATAAATTTTTGTTTAAAGATAAATAATCGGGCAATCGCTAAGTTTCAATGAAGTTTTTCTAATCATAAGTTCAACTCAACTTATTGTTATTGTGTCTATCTCTCATAAACTAGTTTTGTATAATGACCTTGCACTATTGATTTTGTTTTAAACATTTGATACTAGTGGACAGTTCTCCCCGGGATGACAGGCCAAAAATACTTATTTCAATTTTGTAAACGACTCACAAAAATTTATAAAAGAGCATTTTGAAATTGTAGACTAGACTCAAAAGAATCTTAGTTCACTACAATTGAAGCTCTGATACCAGGTCTATCACACCCCAATTCTCGATGTAGCGGAAGCGTGTCGCGAGGTGTGGCCAGAGCGGCAATCGCTGCATTCAACCAAGTAAACAACAATTGTATTACATTACAAAACATTCATCCATACTTTTCATTGACCATAATTCACATATAAACTTTTGTCTTTAAAACAACCACAAGTTTAACAACATTACTTAAAATTTAGACATAAGTTTATAAAACATAACAACAAAGACCGGATGAAACATAACATCTTAACTTCTCAACAAACGAACAAGATTTTTACCCGAAGGCCGTCCACTAGTTTCCTGTAATACATGTTAGTTTTGAAAACAATGTCAACAAAAGCTGGTGAATTCATGTTATAAATTTTGTATCAAATGAAGTATCAAAAACATTTGAAATAAACTTGTTTAATATAGCTTAATGAAACTTGTAAGATCATTAGTGTGTTGCAAGGACACTAATATGTATGCCGAATAAGGTGGCAACCAAACCTTGATGATTTATTATGTGTCTGAGACACTCGTTTTAGACACAAAAGCACTCTAATACGATCTGTTATTATTGCCGTAAAGATTTTCATTTTCCCAGCTATATTATTGTAACATGTATACATTCCTGCACGTTTAAAACCATAAAAACGTTAAAATAAAGGGGAAACATGAACTCACTGATTTGCGTTCCGTACAAATCTCTATTCGATTTCTGATACTTCGTTCGTTTTTTCGACCTACAAGTGTTCTAATCTTTTAGACACTTAGGCTTTCGTTTGTTTTTCGTACAAGTATTTTATCTCGAATTTCATACTTGTAATTCTTGGTTTTTCTTTGTTGATATACATATATATATATATATATATGTGTGTGTGTGTGTGTGTGTGTTAGATTGATTAAATGGACCTAGTCCATAATTTAATTGTAAATAACTCAATCTAATAATTCATTACATATGGGCCTAGCCCAATTCGTTTCATGTATGTGGGCCTGGCCCAACCTAATTTTGTTTACATAGTAGGTTAAGCTCAATTGGTTTGTAAATGTGGGTCTAGCCCAAGTTAAAATGAAAAATTGGACCTAGCCCGATAAAATTAGATTAGCCCAAGTTTAGTATTTATAAAATGGATTAGCCCAATTTATTTATTTATAAAAGTGGGCTTGGCCCAAAATTATCTTTTATTTAAATGGGTCTAGCCCATGTAAACCTTTATAAAAGTGGGCTTAGTATAATATAATTGTTTAGTTGAGCTTATCCAAAAATATTTACTAGTATTTGTTATAACTTATAAAAATTTATTTATAAAAACTATAAGTTATATATATATATAAAAATTCTAGTAAATATAAAGTGTATCGATTCATTTATTCGTTTTGACCGTTAGATTCGCGTCGACTATTTTATTCGTTTCGTCTTTGTCGTTTGTTTCGTTTATACCATTTAATTTGTCCGAGTTGTCTGAGTTGTCTGAATTGTCCGATATATATATAATTTTGTCAAAAGTTGAACACTTAAACATATTTTTATACAAAAATATATATATACACATATTTGGTGATTTCAAAATATATATTTTTTTATCAAAAATATATATTTATTTCCTTTTTAGTTTAAGAAAAACTTATGTAATTATATTCTTAACTTTTTCACCAAACCTTTATTTAAACAAGATTAAAGTTCTTAATCACTTTTAATAACAAAATTTTTAGTTTAATCACATCTTAATCAAGATTAATTTTTATAAAAATTTTGCCATAGTTGCCCTTAAAAATATAAGTTTCCTATGTTTTTATAAACATGTTTTAAGTAACTAAACTAACTCAAATCATCATCCATCACAATTTTTATATAAATGTATTAATAAAATGTCATGAACTTGTTATAATTTTTAATCTTTCTTAATATAGAAACTTTATTATAACTTTTATACAAAATTTCTAAATCATAATTTTTTTATTAATGATCTAATACATGCATAATCATATTAAAATATAAGATTATGTTCATGACATATTTTGTTAATGAATCTTGCTAATCTAAACATGTATGTGTTTAGATCACCTTTTTATTCATAATTTTTTAAGATTCAAGTTTACTTGTTCATACAAGTTCAAGATCATCAATATTTATCAAGAAAATCACATGATTAAGTTAGTGATCTTAGATTTATTAGTGTTTTTCAAGTGGGTTTTTATATAATTTTTATGATGATCTTGTGAAATTTTATAAAATAAAAAGTATAACATAATGTATAAGGATCTTACTACTAGCACAAGGCTAGGGATGATTTAAGAGTTGAAGAAAATGGATTGATCAAAAGTTCCAAGCTTTCAAAGTGAGCTCTAATCCTTGCAAGTTCCTTAGATCTTCCTTAGATCTTCATGCAAGCTTGATTTTCTAGAGTTTGGTTTTTAAAAAGTGGAAGATGATGGTAGTGTTGGACGATTTTGCGGGCAAAAAGGAAGGAATTGTGTTGTTGTTTTGGTGTTTGGAGAATGCAAGAAAATGAAAGCACAGAAATGGTTTAATGTTGTGATTATGTTCTTACACCACCATACACTAACCATGCTCAAAACTAGACAACACATTATCAAATGGTTAAGTGGCATGGGGATATCACCCCATTATAGCCGTGAGGTGGTGATGTTATTTCTTTTTTTAATATATATATTTTATATACTTTTATAAACTTTAATAATTATATATATAAGTTTTTATAAAAACTAATGCCCCAACACTTTAAAGTGATGTTATAGTAGGCCAAAATAATTTATTAGTCTTGTTGTTTCGTTGTTCGGTTGATAAAGTTGGTTCGGGTTTTGTACCGGGTGAAATACTGATATATAGTGTTACTTATAAAAAATTTGTTCATAATAATTCTAGTACAATTTTTATTGTCCATTAATTAATCTAACTCTTCAGACTAATAATTTTGTCATTTTGATTTCGGTTCAGGTACCGGCTTTGTTGTCAAGTTTTTACTGAACAAACCGTTTAGCTTTAAATAATAAGATTTATATATGGGTTTTATACTATTTCTAACACCCATTATTATTCTTTAGCTAAAGATATTTATTTTTTACTTTTCGGACAATTGCTGAATTTTGCTGCAGACTTGGACAATTTGGTATTTTAATAAATTTTTATGGTATAATAGTGCAGAAATATTTTATGTCTTAATTCTATCATATCAGATTATACCGTAACTAGTTCTGATATTTAATACATGTTCGCGTCGTTGTCTTCCGTCTAGGATATGGTTTTATATATTCGTGATCATGACGAACCTATTATCATACCAAACTATAATTTGGTTAAATTCTTAGACTTTTGAGACTTAAAATCAAAAATTAAGTCATGTTATACGATAAATAGACAATGAGTTGTTCAAGTTGTACTGAATTACCGGAATTTTGCCAATTGTCACAGCTCGGTCCCGTGTCATCCTTCTTCTCTGTCTTCATTTAGTGAGCTTATCAGTCCAGATGCTTGCACGGCCCCGTAGCCATTGTACTTGTTGTAATATCCAAGATTTTCATATCTGGAAGTTGACCACGGCCCATGTCTCTTGTCTACTTATGTATGCCTTCTTCTTCCTTGAATCTTGAGTGGGGCACGGCCCCATGCCTGGCAGGCACGACCCCATGCTTGTCTTCTGTTTCGTTGTTTTTGGTCTTGGGATGAAGCTCGTAGGGTTGGCATAGTGTATCATCTTTCCTTCTTTTGTATATATGCTAGTTTTTGCCGTTAATTGTTCCTTTTGTACATTTAAGCTCTTTCAATCATGAGAATCAAAAGTATACAAAGAAATGCACTTTTTCCAACATTAGTACTATAAATGGTTGATTTTATGCCTCATTTAATACAATTTATATGTTGCATTTGGAAAAAGTGAATTCCTCTATCATTGATTAGGGCTTTTGGAGTTCCAAAACGTGAGAATAGCTATTTTAGGAATTTTACCTCTACTCTCCCATCGTTGGTGGGAAAAGCTTCAGCCTCGGCCCATTTAGAAATGTAGTCAAGAGCCACTACAATGTATTTATTTCCTCTTGAAGGTGGGAATGGTCCCATAAATCCAATCCCCATACGTCAAAGATTTCACAAATAGAATGCTATTTTGTGGCATTTTGTTTCTTTTTGATATGTTGCCTGCCCGCTGGCATGCATCACATGTTTTGAACAATACATAAGCATCCTTATGTATTGTGGGCCAGTAAATTCCTACATCATACACCTTTCGTGCGATGCTGGCTATTCCATGATGTCCTCCACCTTCAAGACAATGGTAAAGAATTTGTCTTGCTTCACGACCATGGACGCATGGTCGAATGAGTTGGTCTACACGTATTTTGAAAAGATGTGAGTCTTCCAAAAAATAGAGTTTTACATATGCGAAAAACTTATTTCGCTGATGATAAGACAACTCTTTGATGATAGTACCACTAGCTAAGTAGTTAGCAAAATCTGCATACCAAGGTTCTTCTTTAAACTCTACCATTTCTAAGGACTCTGTGTAGAATTTTTCATTGATGAGTTCTTCTTGAGTTTTTTCTAAGGAAGGATCTTCAAGACGAGATAGGTGGTCAGCAGTAGTGTTTTATGCCCCTCTTTTGTCTTTTATTTCTATGTTGAATTCTTGAAGGAGAAGAATCCATCTTATGAGGCTGGTTTTGCATCTTGTTTTTTGAAGAGGTATCGGATGGTAGCGTGGTCCGTGTATACTATAGTTTTGGAGAGCACGAGATAGGAACGAAATTTATCAAATGCAAATATTACAGCTAGTAACTCTTTTTCAGTGGTTGTGTAATTTCTTGAGCATAATTAAGATTTTTGTTAGCATAATATATGGGATGAAAGTTTTTTTCTTTTCTTTATCCTCAGACTGCTCCAACTGCAAAATCGCTTGCATCGCACATGATATCGAATGGTAATTTCCAGTCTACTGCAATCATGATTGGTTTTTTGACTAGTAGATCTTTAAGAGCAAGAAATGATGTCGTGCAATCTTTATCAAAGATGAATGGGGCATCTTTCTCAAGTAGCTTAGTTAGAGGTCGAGAGATTTTGAGAAAAGTATTTGATTAACCGCCTATAGAATCCGACATGTCCTATGAAATTTCGAATGGCTTGAACGAATGATGGAGGTGATAGTCGAGAGATAGTATCAATTTTTGCGCGATCGACTTCCATTCCTGCATTAGAGATTTTGTGACCGAGCACTATCCCCTCTGTGACTATATAATAGCATTTTTCCAGTTAAGGGCGAGGTTAGTCTCCTCACATCTAAATAGCATTCGTTCAAGGTTGTCGAGGCATTGGTCGAATGAATCACCGAAGACAGAGAAATCATCCATGTAGACTTCCATGGTCTTTTCTACCATATGGTGAAAAATGGCTACCATGCATCATTGAAATGTTGCAGGTGCGTTGCACAGACCAAATGGCATGCGTCGATATGTGAAGGTTCCATAGGGATAAGTGAAGGTAGTTTTTTCTTAGTCTTCTAGGGTAATGTGAATTTAGAAATATCCTGAAAAACCATCTAGAAAACAATAAACTTTGTGACTGGATAATCGCTCTAACATCTGATCAATGAAGGGTAAATAAAAATGATCTTTTCTTGTGGTTTCATTGAGCCTCCTATAGTCATTGCAAACTCTCCATCCGGTTGTGACAACAGGCAAAATAATGGTAATTTCCGTACAACTTAACAACTTAATTATACAGTTAACTACGTTCGTTACGACTTAATTAATGCATGATTAGTCTCGTAAAGTCTAGCAATCATAGGACATGGTTAAATGTGTCAAATAATATCATGATATTCATCGCGTCACAAGAAAACAACAAACTATGTCCAAATATGACACTATTCACCAGAACACACTATTCATGCTATCAAGTTCTGAAAACTGTCCGAACAAGCAATGAATGGCACGAAAGCATTTTATGGATGAAATACAAATAAAAATCCCTAATTAGGGGCACCAAATGCTAAAATACATAAACTTTCTGGAAAACTGTATATTTGTAAAGTGTCGATCCGCGCCAAACTGTAAGAAAAATATAAATTTTCGGCAACACAAAATACAACATTTTAGTGCTCGTAAGACTTGTATGTAAGGTTATACATCATAAATGACCTTAGGGATATCAATTGGATACCCGAAACATGAACTCCCGGTATTATGCCACAACTTTTAAACCTTACCCAAATTTGAGCCGCTAGGCGAACAAGTTATAAATCTACCATCCATTTGCCTAAACTAAAAAGCTAGCGAACTAGTTAGCCATGGTGTCGTAGATGCCTTAAATAAACGCCATATCATCAATGTTAAAATAAAACCATAGCTCCCGGTAGTATATATTATCTTTTATATAACACCCGATATCTAACCGATGAGCGAATTAGTGGTATTTTTACCATCCAAATTAAATACCAACTAGGGTCTAGTGAACTAGTTAGTAACACTTAATATCACAAATTACCCTTAACTCTCTAATTAACTAATTATCATAACCACCAAAATATCTACTTGTTTAATATTTGGTGCACATGTTTATAATAATAATAATAATAATAATAATAATAATAATAATAATAATAATAAATATCCATAACCCCCTCCCCCCAATCGGCCATACCTCCTTACATCAGACTAGATTTGATGATTGTGATAAGTATGGTGATACAATATTTTCTTTTGACCAAATTGAAAGAGTGGAAGATATAATCTAACATCTTCATCATACTACACTTTTATAACATATGCCTAACATCCCTCTTCCTCCTTGTAATTGCCAGCCCCCAAACACCCTTCATCATACTACACTTTTATAACATATGCCTAACATCCCTCTTCATCATACTACACTTTTATAACATATGCCTAGCAGTTGGAAGTCCCCAGAACCAAGAACAAGGGGCATTTGGGTCTGATACTATGGAGTTTTCTCCTGTAGAAGATCCAAATACAACTACCTCTGGTAGGAATTCAGATGATCCTATTAGATTATGTGATGAATTAATGTATAAAGAATCGTTGGAGAGGATGTCTTCCATGGAATCATCAATTGGTGACATCAAAACCATGATGAAGCTACTCCTACAAAACTCCCAACCTCAACCATCTTCCACACCAAATGCTGATGAGCTATGGAAGGTTCTCCAACCAGTCCTCCTAGCTAAGAGACAATTAGACAATCTTCGGCATGAAGCTCAAATGCAACTGATCCGCACATGGTCGAGGCTCGATATAAAGATACTCAATCTAATATAAAAGCATTCAAAGACCACTTGTTGGAAACTACTGGCTCTGCCCCGATTGTCATTCTTCAAGATGATGCCAAAAGGGGGAGAAAGATTCTATGAGAAAGTTGCAGCCTGATTCCAAAGTTAAATCACAAGTGCAACAATAGCCATCAACCACTACAACCTCTGCTGAAGCATCCAAAGCTACTTTAGGCAAAGAAATTGATGAAACATTAAACTAAGAAGCTGAAAGGATTGCTATCGAAAAGCAGACACGACAAGATAGACTTGATGCCAAAGCTTTAATGCTCATTGAAGAGGAAAAGGCTAAGCAGTTGGAAAAGGAAGATATTGATACTTCAAGGCAAAGAAGGTCTGCTAGAAAAGCAAGACAACCAACTCTCATCTCTTCTATAACCACTGCTGAAACCACTTCTAATGTATCCTCTGTCACCTTAACCACAGCAGATGTTAAGACAGATGTTGTAACAACAGATGCTGGAACAACAGATATTCCAACAGATGTTGTTCAAACCACTGCCTTAATCACCTTTTCAACCACAACTGAACCACTGCCCAGACCACCCCGAATTCGCACACATCCACCTTCTCTAGAAATTAAATTCCAACACAAAAGAAAAACTTTTGTTGTTGATGATGATGAAGAAAACCAATCACCACTATCCTACTTCATCATAATCCACCTCACAACCATCCTCATCACTTCCACATTCTAAAACTCCATTTCCCCCATTTTCAATCATGCACCTATCCTCCTCATTCCTTCCTATGGGTGCATTATACCCTTTGGAAATTTTTTCAGTCAAATAAGAGATTGAAGCCTTTTATAAGATAAAGGATCCTCAAAAGAGAGAATTCCCTTCCTTGCTGGGGTATCGAAAGCCTAGGAACTTGGATGAATATCTTAAGCTAGAGGGTAGACATTGAATACATTGCAAAAGAAAAATCAAAAGATAAAGATGACAGGGCTTTACAAATCTCCTTGCAATACAAACTGAGCAAAGTGAGAAGTATTGAAGAATTTGCTAAGGAGTTAAGTAAGTCTATGTCCGAACAGCCAACTACTAATGATCCTGATTGAAAGAAGATTATCTTGATCATGTCATGAAGCATAAGCCTTACAAAGCAACAAGGGCATAATTTAAAGACTAGTCGGCTAATGAGCTTAAGGAAGAAATTGAAAGAATTCATTCTATCCTCAAGGATCCTTCAAAGAAGCCTACTCCTCCTGCTTGGAAAAAGGCCAAAATTGAAAGCCAATACCATACTCTCAAAATTAAAAGAATGAAAGTCGAGCTAGTTGATGCTTTATATGGAACAACAAGGAAGATTGCTAGATGGCCAGAATCTAAAGTGGTAGATACCTACAGAAGGTTGGAAGAATTAAGGAAGAAAGATCATTCTATCCCAAAAAGGCCAATCTATGATCATTCAACCTCTGCTCTTAAACAGGCCCTTTCTCGTAAAAGATCAACTTCAACCTCCAGCTTATCCACCATTGCCTTAAATCAAGCAAAGAGGCAAAAGCAGGTGGAAGAAGAAGATCGAAGGATACATGAAGAATTGAGAAAGGAGGGTATAAAGAACCAAATTTTGTTTCACACAGATGCTACAAGTGACAAGCTTAGAGCCTCAATATCCACACTTGTACGTAGACCAACCTCATCTAACTCATCAAAAATTACACTACTCCCGAGAAAACAATCTGACTCAAAAATTCTAAAATGGAAGTCTAACAAAGACAACCATGAATTAACATTGCTCAGGTCAGATGGTAGAGTTCTAAAGATAAAGATGGAGGATGCATATGGTCTGGATGTAGCTAATCTCTAAGACTTGCTGAATCTTGAACTTGAAATAGATGTAGAAGACTTGATTTCCCTGGACTTTGAACTTCAATTCAAAGGCCAATAAGGGCATCATTGATGAGAAATAAAGATTAGAAATAAAGTTTTGTTTTGGCATCATCTATTCTAGGGGGAGATTGTTGGAATTGAACCCTGCAAAAGAACATATGATAGAAAGCCAAAACATACTAAAACCTCTGATCCAAATAATAATGTAACATCTACCCAAGCCAAGCTCTACTGAAGACTAAATATCCAATTCCTGCCATAGCTAAACTTTGTTGAAGATAAAGCTCTACAGAAGTCTAAAGATAAAGGTCTGCCAAGGTAAAGCTCTTCAAAGACTAAAGCTAAAAGGTATGCCAAGACAAACCTCTGCTAAAAGATCAAAGCTAAAGGTCTGCCAAGGCAAAGCTCTGCTGAAGACCAACAGAGGATGTATCATCAGTGTTTTCTATCAGTCTTTGTAATTTTAATGTATAGCAGTGGTTAGCTTAGCAGATGTTATTAGTTTGTTATTTTTGTTAAGTGTCACTTTCATGCTGACATCATAATAAGATGCTTAGTGGTTAGGATTGTAGTATAAATAGAATAGTGACTGTATTGTTCTATGTGATCACTCTCATAGATTATCAATTTAACATATCTTCCTTACATTTTGTACGAACAAATCAGTGATCTTAGGCTGAAGGGGAGATTATGAGTCATATGCAAGTAATTATAATTATGAAAGCATGACAATGAAAACAATCTCTCAACTATTATGAATTAAAGTTCATTGTTCTGCTGCAAGTTCATCTAATTTATCTTCTTTCATTTACCATTTTAAGAACTTTCATAAACACTTTCAAACTCAGATCCTAACAGTGCACTTTAAGTTCGTCACTTTACGAATAGACTAGATAGAGTGTGTGTTGAATATTGTAAAGATTAGATACGAACACACGACTGAAGTATGAATGAGAATGGTGCATATGTGTCACTTTGTACGAGGTGGGTCATGCCTATAAATAGTGTTGTGTGTTCAAAGTTTTGTAAGTTTTGGAGTTGACAAGATTTATATTCTTTCAGTATAAATGAATGAAGCTTTCACGTATTCTGTTTCTACTCCTTTCTTAATAACATTCTACCGAGCTAGTTCTAACCTCTACCCAAACTTCAGTCTAGAACCGCCGAATCCTAAACCCACAATTGGTATCAGAGCTATGGTATCGATTTAATTGAACTAACTGCCGATTGAATCACCTACGCTCATGATTTATGGAGAATTATGGACACTTGAGTTGTTTCAGACGTAAAACATCAAATAAACAGACAATCCATGGACAAAAAGTAAAATTGAACCTATAGGATTGTTAGAAAATGATTTTCGACCAAGTCTGTGCTAGAATCATCTCGAAATTCAAAGAAATAAAGATTTTGGATTGAAAAAGGTGATCAGATTCGTTCCTACAAAGAGACTCTGCGCACGAAGTGACACTTCACAAGAAGTGAAGTTCAGCTCGTGCGAAGTGAACAATGCCTAACAAGAAAAATTGGTGATTGTAATTTTTTTCAAAATTTTAACGTCTAATTCGGGTTGTTCGGGGACACCGTCTAGAGCTTCAGAGTACAAATTTGATGATACGATCATAGTTGGTTGAAGATATTGGGGTAGTCACTGATATCGATGCTGAATGAAGACTATTTGGTATAGTGATTATCAATGGGCCTTAACGTTAAATCCGCATTTTTCGAAAAACTAATTTTCCAGATTTGAAGGAAAATTTCAGTGAAAAATTTGGTATAGTCAGAATTTGCAAAAATGAGGGGGAATAAAATTTCACGTATATATTAAGATTTCGGCATTTTTTGAAATTCGTGAATCTCCAACAGTATTCGGGTGGTTTCTGACTCTAGATTATTTGGGGATGCAGAAGATCTGTTTTCGTTACTTCTTGATCACAAGAGGTTCAGAATTTTTAGATCATGATACAGATTGATGCTTTAGGGTTAGAGTCCTGATCTTCGATGGGGATCAGGTTAGCCGGATTAGCAGTCGTTGATACCAGTGAGATCTGAGATTATTCAAGATATATTGTGTGTACACGAATAGTCACTGATGGTCTTAGGTGTTAACATGGCTAGCTATTTCAAAAAATTACCAAGAAGATCTGAGGTCATTCAAGATATGTTGTGTGTACACGAATGATTGATGATAGTCTTAGATGCCATTATTTTTAGTCTTCAAGCAGATGAATTGTTCTTCTTGGACTAACCGTCATTGAATGACGATGCTTGCTGATTAAGTTGCGCCGATTCAGCGGAGATAGTTATATATCTGTTATTATGACTGAAGAGAAAGAATGTGATTCCGATCGCGGAAGAATGTTTCTCAGATCTAATGTGTTACCAGATGATTTAATTCTGATTATAATTTGCTGATGGAGCAGATTACAGGAGTATGCTTAAATGTGATCATGTAAAACGGGATTTCGGATTTTCGTGGGTATTCATTGATTTGAAGTTTACCGTTATGGTAATTCGAAGTTTCTATCAATTGCCCGTTGGGTTTTTGAAAATCAGAGGATCGAGCATTGGAGGAGTTTGCTAAAACCGAACACAGATGTGGTTAAAGTTGAAACGGCGATGCTGCTTTGATCAATTTCAAGTTGGTGACTATTCAAAAAAATTGCCAATTATGCAAATCAGAGGAAGTTGGGAACCGTACAAACAAAAAACCTGAAGATTAATTTCCGGAGAGAATTATTTCAGGGGTAATTGGTGCTTTAAGTAGATAATGCAAACTCGGATCATTAACCAAGGGGGAATCAATTGAAGATTTCAAGATCCTGATTGAAGTTGCAGAATATTCAAACATGGCTCTCATATTTCAAGATCAAGATCAAGCTTCGACAGTGACATCCAAGGGGGAATTTGTTGGTGCACTTTATATCCGTCACTATACGAATAGGCTAGATAGAGAGTGTGCAAAATATTGTATATATGAGATACGAACACACGACTGAAGTGCAAATGAGAACGGTGCATAAGTGTCACTTCGTACGAAGAGAACTCACTTCGTACGAAGTGAATCCATTTCGTACTAAGTGAAGCCACTTCGTACAAAGAAGTCACTTCGTACGAAGCCAAATGCTCACTTCACACGAGGTGGGTCATGTCTATAAATAGTGTTGTGTGTTCAAAGTTTTGTAAGTTTTGAAGCTCCTAGAGGGGAAACGCTGATTTCGCAAGCTTGACAAGATGTTTCGGTATAAATGAATGAAGCTTCCGCGTATTCTGTTTTTACTCATTTCTCAATAATATTCCACCGAACTAGTTCTATCCTCTACCCAAACTTCCGTCAAGAACCGCCGGATCTGGACCCACAAGTTCCCTACTTTTTCATTTTCAAATTGTTTTGGGGTGATTCATATGTGCTAACCATTTTCTCAAACACTATGTATGGCATATATGTTTACTAAGTGCTCTTTATGCATACAACCTATGTTATGATGAAACAAAGTACGAGTGTTACGCGTAAAGTTGTGTAATGTTATAGTATAGAATCTAGAGTGACTTAGATAATGAAACGAATGTAATACGATAAGAGCATTGTGGATACGCAGCTGGTACTTCCTATATACAAGTGCTCTTATTGTATTACTCACCGTAGCGTTATCCAAATCACTTGAAGATTCTATGTTCTGGTGATACAAAGTACTAAATACCAAATCCTTCTACGATCTTTCTATACAAATAGTTAGATCCTTAATGGATACTCAAGGTACTATTTTAAATTGTTGATTGAATTTCTAAGAGTACTTTCCCAAGTATGTGATGAAACAAGGTACAAAATACCAAATCCTTGTAGGATCTTCCTATATAAATAGTTAGATCCTTAATGGATACTCAAAGTACTATTTTAAATCCTTGATTAGATTTCAAATAGTACCTCCACAAATTCTTGGTCGAATTCTATGCTAAGTGTTTATGTGTAATCTAATATTGTGAAAAAAAAATACAATTGATTATGTGTTGTGTGGTGTTAAAACATACAATCTTGAGTGATCAAGGATAACTAGGCGAGCGTAATACGATAAGGTCATGGTGGATACGCCACTAGTACTTCCTATATATATGTACTCTTATCGTATTACCCATCGCAACGTTATCCAAAATCACTTGATGATTTTGACTTATAATAAGATGAAGTACGAGTGAAACAAAGAACAATGTACAATTTTATTAACACAAAAATTACTTGATACATACTTCCATTTACAAAACATTATAAGTTTTACTATAAAAAATAATGTGTTGCAATACTACAAAAAGTTATTTTCATTCGACAACTCGTGTAGCTGGAGAATGTATTGAAATACCAAACCTTTTGCTATAAATTTGGCGAACAAAACCTAAGTCACTCACCAACTTTATTGTTGACCGTCTATTTTCACATATATTTTAGTTATTGACATTTCAAGTATGCTACACATAGGAACGTACTCAGGACTTAGATTGCTTCTAAACCTAAAAACAGTTACTTGTATTCTTTTGTGTTTGTAAAACAATGCAATAAATATAATGAAACCTTAGTACCATGTGTTGTGAGCAATTTGTAACGTGACCCCCTGACGTTTACACCGCGGGTTGTATACGCGGTCGGGGTATTACATAATGAAGTCACGGTTCCTGATCATTTTCCAATTCTAACTATTGATGAGTTACTCGATGAGTTACATGGTGCAACAGTTTTTCAAAGATCAAACCTCGATCCGGTTATCATCAACTGTGGGTTGCCGAAGATGACATCAACAAAACCGCTTTTCGTACAATTGATGGTCACTACAAGTTTCTTGTGATTTTCCAATTCTAACTATTGATGAGTTACTCGATGAGTTACATGGTGCAACAGTTTTTCAAAGATCAAACCTCGATCTGGTTATCATCAACTGCGGGTTGCCGAAGATGACAACAACAAAACCGCTTTTCGTACAATTGATGGTCACTACAAGTTTCTGGTGATTTCGTTTGGCCTAACTAATGCACCTTCAACATTTCAATCCATTATGAATGATTTATGCTTCGTCAATTTATTTTGGTTTTTTGATGACATTTTGAACTATAGCGACACCAAAGAACATCATTATGATCATCTTAGGTATCTCTTTGACACTATGCTTCAAAACAAATATTATGCGAAGCCATCCAAATGTGTGTTGTCGTGTCAAAAGTATCTTTTTTGGGACAGCGAATATCATGTCCGGGGTTACGCCGGAACCGGACAAAAATATGTCGATCCAACAGTGGCCTACACCAACATCATTAACCACACTCTGAGTTAATCATTATGTTATAATCACATCGACACTGACCAATATTCAATAAAAGAAAGCATTTGCATGGAATGAAGATGCTCAAAATGCATATACAAGTCTCAAAAACCACATGGAACAGTTAGTGACGTTGTCTTTACCAGAATTTAAAAGGCCATTTGATATATCGACAGATGCATTCAGAGTTGGTATTGGTGCAATTTTATTCCAAGACTATAAGCCATTTTTAACAAGAAATTATGTTCCAAAATGCAAGCTCAATACACTTATACGAAGGAGCACTACACCATTACTGAGTGGGTAAAAAATGGCGTCAATATCTCTTGGGAAGATGGTTCCGAATCTTTACCGACAACCATAGTTTAAAATACCTCCTAACTCAAATGATTCAACCTTCAGAACAACAAAAGTCAGGTAGACATTTGTCACACCCCGGCTTTCCACAGCCAATCCAAACACCAGAGGGCCCGGGTGAGGAATATCGTGATGTAAGTTGATATCATCATAGACAATTAAACATAGCACAACGGAAGTCTTGGACTTAAATTACTATTACAAACCAAATGTTAAAAATATCAAAATAATATATAGACGGCTCGTAATAGAAGATCCACAGGCGGATCATAAATTGTACAAAAGAAAGAATGTAAAAGAGACTTTGGACAGATCTAGGATTTGCAAGATACTCTATCACTACCGAGCACTTCCAGCCTATTTTCGTATTATACCTGTAAGCTTAGTCTTTTGAAAATACATCAGCTTTCGCTGGTAAATACACCCAACTGACTCATTTTGAAAACACTTAAAAATGTTTTTAAGTGCATATCAGCACAAAATCTTTTATAACTTGGGAAAGTTGACCGTCCAACCTTGTTAACAGATTCACTTGTTTGTCCATACATACAGGGCCCGAAACGGAGACCGAGACATGATTAACGTACACACCACTTTGAACTCACAAGGAGTTATTTCTTCCCAACCTTGTGGGTAATGAATTTTGAGCGTCTATTAGGTGTATGCCTACACCCGCGCAAAGGTCGTGGCCATTTTCTATTGTAATGAACCGAGGATATCCAGGACACGGTAGTTAACCCCCGATGTTTAAGTTATCAAACAAAACTAATTAAAACGGAATATGCAGATTTACTAGCCACAATCCGGCATTTGATTGATCCCACTAGCGACATGCGGTAATACTTTACCGTAACCCAAGCCGTATAGGGGAAATAAGTCGAGAGTATTTACCTGAGCTAGTCTTCGTTTAAAAACAAGATTTATTAACTCAGCCGTACACAAAAGCACTAAGTGCAGATAGCATTTACCGGCAAGTCTCTAGTATGGATTATGGCATAAGCTAACCAATTAAATACTAACGGTCTTATTTAAGTCACAAACTTAGACCGAGTAGCGTACGAGATCAAAACGTATAACGCCAGATTAAACGATGATCGGATAGAATGTCGTTTAATCCCCACAAGTACTTTGACTTGTGTAATATGGATAAACTATAAACATTCTGGATTTTGAGACTTAAATGACAAGGTTAGACCCGTTTCGGTTAATTTTCGTAAACTAGTTACATATACTTAACCGTACGCATATCAGCGATATCCGGTAACCGGATAAGTCATGGACAAGTTCTATATGCCATTATATTTTTAATAATTTGTAATATCAGTAGGATATCAACTTATATGCCCGTAAAGGTTTTAAAATGAAACTATGCCTCATATGGGCATTTTGGTAATTTCATACCTCATAAAAGTAACTTGAATATAATTTAATGTTATAACCATAAGTATTCTGGAAAAATAACTTACTTATGATATAATATCAGTCGGATATTAATTATATGGGTAATTTATCATTTATGACCAAACTATGCACCGAAGGGGCATTTTGGTCATTTTACACATAGTTTATAAATTATTTGGGATTCTGAGTTTATATCATGTACCTACTGTAAAAATATTTAAAATAAGTTTTAAAATTAGTACGTAACAAGTCTTGGTTGGTAAATATGGTTTAAAACCATACTATGCCGAAACGACGCTTATGTCGTAAAATGACGATTTGTGTGATGTTTAATGAAAACTGATGTTAAGGTCAGGTTAACATGCCTTAGATATGTTATTTATTATAACATATCAGTAGGTAAAAGATTTACTTTGAAAAGATGTGAATAAAACTGTTTTATAAGCCACAAGGGCTTTATCGTCATTTATCGACATAATACTAGGACTTGTTCATAAACTCAGTTTATAATCCGGATTGACATCACAAATAATCCTACTTATAATATTACATCAGTAGGAAACTCATTTTCAAGTTCATTATCATTTAAACCTCTTTTTATGCAATAAGGGCATTTTAGTCAAAATGGCATAATTACGGAACTTGTGCATAAACTCAGATTCTGATTATGATCATGTAATATAACCTCAGAGGATTATGCTACATTATTACGATCATAATGCAACTTTAGATCAGTAGCTAACTAATCTAAATCGGGTTAGAATCGAAAGTCAAAGCAGAAGTCAAACTTTGCGACTTTCGGTTGCGAACCGACCTTAGAACTGAAATTGACGATCCGAACATGTTCTTACATGTTCTAATAATTATTACCAACTTGTTTAAGTTTCAAAACAGGTTTCTTAACATATATAAGATCAAATTATAACATTTTCGAAAAATGGCCTGTTTGACTTTTTAATACAATAACTTTGACCCGTCAATGGGTCTCACAAACGTGATCTTCAGGAGATACCCTTTATAGGGACTAACACCTACCTTATTATGATCACTTAGCCATGTTTGTTACGAACAATGGTTGGACCATAATGGTCTTAACCGAAAGTCAAGGCGTTTTCCGAAAAACGCTTGACTTTTTGCTATAAAAGCCTATAAACGAAAATGCAAGAGGAAGGAACACTTACAAGTGGTTCCTAGGATGCAATAGAACTAAGTTGGATGCTCCTTTCAGTTAGGAACTTCCAGAGGAGGGATATAGAGTTGTGAATGAGAAAGGTGCAAGTTCAAATGATGAACCTTTGCACCTATTTATAGTTGGAGAGCTTGAAGGAGGTGATGACAGGTGCTAAGGGGTGTAAGAGGGAGCTTACAAGTGTCCTAAAACATGGCATAGCTATTTGGAAGATCATGGTTTCGATTTGATAGTTTTTGGCAACATGTGTGGAGTCCAAGGCAATTTTTCAGCAGTTGCAGCCTTCTGGCAGGCCACGAGAGGCACAGGCCTTGCCTCTCGCGCCGCGCGAGCGCCCTTAAGCCATTTTCAAATTTTTGATACTTTTAGCCCCTTAACTTATAAAACAATCAAAAACACCTTTTTAGCATAATTAGGCTTTCGTAACCACTATTTGGCATACATGGGAGTATGCCCGGACATTGTCGAGCTCTCGGTTCGTTAAAAGGTCACTCAGAGGTATAAATTAACATGTTGACACTTTTAACACCTCCACAATCCAACTTTCACATATTTACGGATTTAATCCCTCTCGTCCAACAAAAGGGACATATGAGAGTTAGGACTTTGTAAAGGATCACTCAGAGGCCCACTATAAGCATGTTGATTCCGATGTCACTCAGAGGCCCACTATAAGCATGTTGACTCCGATGTCACTCAGAGGCTAGGCATGTTGACATATCAGTCACTCAGAGGCTAAGTTTAAGCATGTTGACATATTAGTCACTCAGAGGCTAATGATTAAGCATGTTGACATATCAGTCACTCAGAGGCTATTGTTTAAGTATGTTGACATATCAGTCACTTAGAGGCTTATGTTTATGCATGTTGACATCAGACAGTCACTCAGAGGCTCAGTTTGAGCATGTTGACACCTTTAGTCCCTATTATTCTTAATAGACTTAATAAAATTACAACACGTGTCACTATATTATTGGACATGATTTTACGAGGTGTTACATCCTCACCCCCTTAAAAGAAATCTCGTCCTCGAGATTTTATTAAAAAAGATGGGGTACTTTTGTTGCATAGTGGACTCAACCTCCCATTTATACTCGGGACCTCTAAAGGCGTCCCACTTAACCTTTACTATAGGTATTAATTTCCTTCATAGCTTCTTAACCTGTCGATCCTCGATAGAAATTGGTTTCTCAATGAACCTCAGGTTTTCATCTATTTGCACATCTTTGTGCGACATTGCTAGCGACTCGTCGGCTAGACATTTCTTAAGGTTAGATATGTTGAATACATCATGAATTCCACTAAGCTCCTCTTGCAGCTCAAGCTTATAGGCTACAGCGCCGACACATTCGACTATCTGGAGTGGTCCTATATATCTTAGGCTTAACTTGCACTTCTTTCTGAATCTCATTACACCTTTCCAAGATCATACTTTCAGCATGACCTTGTCCCCTATTTGGAACTTGAGAGGTTTGCGCCTCTTGTCAGCATAGCTCTTCTGCCTATCACGGGTAGCTTTGAGACGATCACGGATTTGCACAATCTTATCCATGGTCTCCAGGACAATCTCAGGTCCTGTTGGGCTTCCCCAACTTCTGCCCAACACCCGGGCGTTCGACATTTTCTCCCATACAAGTCCTCATAAGGAGTAGCCTTGATGCTTGTATGATAACTATTATTGTAGGAGAATTCTACTAGGGGTAAGTGGTCATCCCAACTTCCACCTAAATCAATCACACATGCTCTAAGCATGTCTTTCAACGTCAGATTAGTACGCTCACTTTGACCATCCGTCTGCGGGTGGTAAGCCATACTAAAGTTTAATCTCGTTCCTAAAGATTGTTGGAAACTTTTCCAAAAATGAGATGTATATAATAGATACCGGCACACCGTGTAGGGACACAATCTTATCCACATACAAGTTAGCCAATTTGTCAGAGGTTATACGTTTCTTTAATAGGCAAGAAATGCGCTGACTTAGTCAGCCCATCTATAATGACCCAAATCGTATCATGACCATGTTTGGTCTTAGGTAACTTGGTAATCAAGTCCATAGTTACCATTTCCCATTTCCAAGTGGGAATCTCAAGTTGTTGTAGAAGTCCTGACGGTTTCTGATGTTCAGCTTTAACTTGCGAACACGTCAGACACTTAGCTACATAAGTGGCTATGGATTTCTTCAAACCCGTCCACCAATAATTCTTTTTCAGATCCTAATACATCTTGTCACCTCCTTGGTAAATTGAGTATCTCTTGTTATGCGTTTTTTGGAGGATTAGCTCTCTAAGTCCTCCAAAGATTGGAACCCAGATTCTTCCATTAAATCTATGGATTCCATCTTTTCCAGGTGCTAATTGATCAATATTTCTGCCTAATTCTTCATTAGGAATATTAGCCTCTAATAGGGCTTGCTTATGCGCATCTAATAGCTTCTCATTCAAGCTAATTCTGAGCTCAATGCTCTTGGCGTTAATCCTAATGGGTTTAACCTTTCCTTGCTACTCAAGGCGTCTGCAACGACATTTGCCTTGCCGAGATGATAGCAAATTTCGCAATCATAATCGTTAAGTGTTTCCATCCAACAGCATTGTCGCATGTTCAATTCCTCTGATTGAACAGATGCTGGAGACTCTTATGGTCAGTGTATATAATACACTTTGTGCCATATAAGTAATGTCTCCACAACTTTAGCGCAAATACAACGGCACCCAATTCCAAATCATGGGTGGTGTAATTCCTTTCGTGCACCTTTTATTGTCTTGACGCATAAGCAATTACCTTGCCTTTTTGCATTAGAACACAGTCCCTGCTAGTGTGCGAAGCATCACAATAAACTATAAAATCCTCAATACCCTTATGTAGAGATAACACAGGAGCATTGCTCAACTTGTGCTTTAGAATCTCAAAGGATTCTTGTTGTTTTGGCCCCCAAACAAACTTGACATTCTACGGGTTAAGGTAGTTAGGAGTGGCTATCCTTGAAAAGTTCTCAATGAATCTCCTATAATAACCAGCCAATCCTAGGAAACTACGAATCTCCGATGAGGTTTTGGGTACTTCCCAATTCATTATGGCTTTTATTTTTGGTGGGATCCACTTGGATACCACGCTCACTTACAACATGTCCAAGAAATTTTACTTATCTAAGCCAAAATTCACACATAGAAAATTTAGCAAACTTTTCCTGCCTTAGTAGTTCTAGGATGCACCGAAGGTGTTTCTTGTGATCAACTTGATTACGAGAATAGATAAGTATGTCGTCTATGAAGACAATGACAAACTTATCCAAATACGGTCTACAAACTCTATTCATGAGATCCATGAATGCTGCAGGTGCATTTGTGAGCCCAAAAGGCATCACTAGAAATTCAAAATGACCATATCGGGTCCTGAAGGCAGTTTTAGGAACATCCTCGTCCTAACCTTCAGTTGATGATATCTTGATCTCAAATTAGTCTTAGAAAAATAACTAGCCTCTTGAAGTTGGTCGAATAAATCATCGATCCTGGGCAGAGGATCGGTTCTTAATCGTTATCTTGTTCAATTCTCGGTAATCAATGCACATCCTCATCGACCCATATTTCTTTTTAACAAAAAGAATTGGAGCTCCCCAAGGTGATGAACTAGGCTGGATAAAGCCTTTCTCTAAATGTTCATCTAATTGAACTCTTAACTCCTTCATTTCCATCGGTGCTAACCAATATGGGGCTCTGACTACAGGTGCTGATCCAGGTAGGATATCAATTCTAAACTCCACTTGCCTATCTGGAGGTAGGCCAGGTAATTCTTCAGGGAAAACATTGAAATACTCCGAGATAACCGGAAGGCCTTCTATATGTTGTTTAGGCTCATTGATAGTTACTTATGCCAGGTAAATGACACAACCTTTCCCTAAACACCTGGATGCCTTAAATAACGATAGCTTGTCTAGCAATCCGTAGTGTGAACCTCCAGGGATGGTGATCGTTTCACCAGATGGGGTTTTAATTTCAATAAGTTTCTTATCGCAGGCAATACAGGCTTGGTTATGGGATAACCAATCCATGCCTCAAACTACATCGAACCCTGCCAATTTCATTGGCAAAAGGGAAATGGGGATAGATGATTCTTAATGGATATAGAACATCCATCAAGAATGGAAGATGTTATCTCTAATGTTCCATCAGCGAGTTCTACCTCATAAGTTATATCTAGAGTTCTTATGGGCAATTTTAATAGTTTACTAAACTTATGATCAACAAAAGATTTATCTGCACCGAATCGAAAAGAACTCTAGCATATACATCATTGATGAGGAATGTACCTGTTATGACGCTATTGTCATTAACGGCCTCCCTGGCATTCATCTGGAAGGCATGAGCATTCCCTTTCTTAGCCTCTCTAGGCTTTGCATCATTACTTTTGGGGTTCTTGGGGCAATTGAACGTAATATGCCCTTTTTCATTGCAGTTGTAGCAAACGACATTCTTAAGATCTTTACATTCTACGGTCTTATGCCCTTTTCTCTTACAGATACCACAGGGTTTAGTCTGTGGATTAACACTACACTGTCCCCAATGTTTGTAGTTACAGTTCTTGCACAGAGGTTTGTCATTAGACGTGTGCTGGTTCTTCTTGAACCCGAAATTTCCTTTCTTTTTAAACCTTTGGGAGTTATTATCCTCCCGTTTCCTCTTTCCGTCAGTTTCAGTCCTAACTGTCCTTTGCCTCACTAAATCTAAAGTGAGGGAGAGAGATAGGTCTACAACAGACCTATAGGTACTAGGCTGAGCAGCCTTTACCATGCCCTTTATCTCGGGCGCTAACCCATGAATGAAACACGCAATGCATTTGGTTGTGATTAAATATGAAACTAAGCTAGACAGGGAATTGAAGTTAGAAACATACTTCTGACAGTCTAGGTTCTTCTTTGAAAGAGTCAGAAAGTTTGTCTCTAATTTCTCCACCTCATGAGGTGGACAGTAGGTCTCCTTGACTATATCGACAAACTTAGACCATCCTAAGTTGTACGCGTGTATCTTACCTGTAGATTGAACCATTGCCTTCCACCAAATGAGGGCATCGCCCTTGAAGGACTGTGATACATACTTTACCATATCCTTATCAGCACATCCGTTGATATCCACTATTGTCTCCATCTCATCAAGCCATTTCAAGGCTTCTACTGCTCCTTTTTCCATATTAAAATCTCAGGGCTTACAGGAGACGAAATACTTATAGGTACATCCGTCTTTAGATGAACGGGACCTATCAGCAAATTCTATTTTCTTTGGTTCACTCTTCGTATTTGAAGAGTGAACTGAGCTCTCCTTATGAGCTGAGGATGGTGTGATTGATAATGGACTGGAGCGAGTAGCACCCGGCTCTCTAAGTTTTTCTATGGCTTTTTCCATGGCCTTTCCAACAGCTGCATCTATGCGAGCTTTGAAATCATCATTATTAACGGCTATATTTTCAGCCTTGTTAGAGCTAATCTCTCGGTGGCTACTCTGTGCCTCGTCCGAATTTATCTTGTAGCTTTGGCTCTATACATCAAACAAAATTTCTCTTAGCCATGGTATAACAACCATATTGGCTTAAACATTGGATATAACAATTGCCTATTTAAGCTAGTGTGAATAACATCACAACTCTTAGGCTTATCATATCTGTAATTGGCCTAGGTCTTAATAGGACCATCAAAGGCAAATTACAATTTGGACATAGTCCATATATTATTAGATAGTGGATCGTAATGTCACAACTGTCATTGTCATTTAGACAATTATATACAACTCATAGGCTTGTCACTAATAGATATAAAAATTTGGGCACATTGGCCTGTAATATTGGACATAAAATTGGGCACATTGGCTTGTCACATTGGACATAAAATTGGGCATATTGGCCTTTTACCTTGGACATAAAATTCGGCACATTGGCCTGTCACCTTGGACATAAAATTGGGCACATTGGCATGTCACATTGGACATAAAATTGGGCACATTGGCCTGTCACATTGGACATAAAATTGGGCACATTGGCCTATCAGTTGTCATCGCTTTGATGACATTAGCCGGGATCACATTGATCACATAGGCTATATAATAGGTCTTAGGACGTAGTCCTTTTTACCTAGACGGCTAGTGTGGTTCCTAAAGTCACACTACCATGAGTATGAACATTTCTTCATGTTAACATAAGAGTAACTTAATGATTGATTAACTGTCCCGGTCACCTTGGACCTTAACGACCTTGGAGGCTTGAACCTAGTTCACCACCTCTAGATAGAAGGATAATTTCCCTTAAGTATCCTGATAGAAGGCCCCTTGTCCTTAACTATCATTTCTTGGCCAATGTGTGGTCTACGCCACTTTAGCATAATCAAATCCATTAAGGTATTTTGGAATTATATAGCAGAGCATAAATTTCGAATAAAATCGAGACACTCGCTTGAAGGGATGAATATATATATATATATATATATAATTCCAAAAATACTCCATTAAATTCCAATAGGAATTATACTAGAAACAATGAAATAAGTTGTCCATGCAAGGACTAAAGAAATAAAAATGTCCACGCAGGGACTAAAGAAATAACAGTGTCCTCGCAGGGACTTACATATATTAGAATAGACTTCACTCGTCCTTCCTTCCCTTAACCAATTTGGAGAGTTTCTTGAAGAAGTTGTTTGTCTTCTTCTCCGTTTTCTCCGTTTGTTGTTGCATTTCTTTCATTTGTTCTAAGGCCTCATTAATGGCCTCAAGTGGCGACGGAGGTTGTGGTTGTGGTTGTGGTTGTGGCATAATAGGACGCTTGTATCAATAACTTGGATATCGAGTAGGTGGATAAGCAGGTGGGAAATGAGACAGGTAAAGTGCGTTATGCATGACAACTTGCATGTAGGGGTCATGCGACAATGCTTGGTAATCAACAGGTGTAGATGGATTAAAAGGATCATATCCAGACGTATCCGGATATGTTGGGATAGGGATATTATAACCCGATGGTGGTGGTTGAACCACTGGTGGTGGTGTTGGTTCCACCACAGGTGAAACATTGGAGGGTCCACCCATTTGTGGGTCCTCGTGAATAGTAGGGTAGGGTTTAGGCAAAGATGGCAGCGATCCTGCCGTTGGCCCACACGTACCGACATATGTGCTCCTCTTTTCCTCCTTGGCGGTTCAGGTGGCGATTGGGGTTGTTCCACCGGTTCCATGTGGATATCTTCTTGCACAAGAGGTGGTTGGGAGTGATGGGAAGGAGTGTTAGCGAAAGTAAATCGGTTCCAATATTGGTCTCGTTCATTACGACCTTGGTATGGCGATCCAGCGTAGAGTTTGAATCGCTTAAGATTTCAATGGGATGCGTGTGTGATCCTGACGGCGGCATTTCTGGATTGGAGTCCTTGTCCATGGGATTGGGTTGGTCTAATTGGTTTTGGTCGGCTAGGGGTGTATTAAAGTATTGGTTGGGGTTAAATCCATCATGATAAGAATGATGGGAATGGTGGGAGTGGTGTGAATGATGCGAATGATAGGAATGGTACGAATTTTGAGTATGAGAAGGTGAATGTTGCGACAACGGCCATGAATCCCCCGAATCCTCATAGGGGTTCGGATGATGGGGATGTGAAGGAATATTTCCTGATGCTCCTCCCCTCATTGGTCCTTTACCTCTTCCTCTTACTCTTGGCGGCATTTTCTTGTTAAAAATCTATTCAAAAACAATACTAATAACTTAATAATGAGATGAATAAATTCTAGGTCAAAGCCTAGACTCGGAACTCTAAGGAATGTGCTTATGTAAGTTTGAGATTAAACACAAGAAGGTTAGTGTTTAATTCTCTCAAACGTTGGCTTTAATACCAACCTGTCACACCCCGGCTTTCCACAGCCAATCTAAACACCGGTGGGCCTGGGTGGGGAATATCGTGACGTAAGTTGATATCATCATAGACAATTAAACATAGCACAGCGGAAGTCTTGGATTTAAATTACTATTATAAACCAAATGTTCAAAATACCAAAATAATATACAAATGGCTCGTGATAGAAGATCCACAGGCGGTTCATGAATTGTACAAAAGAAAGAATGTAAAAGACACTTTGAGTAGATCTAGGATTTGCAAGATCCTCTATCACTACGAGAACTTCCAGCCTAATTTCATATTGTACCTGCAAGCTTAGTCTTTTGAAAATACCTCAGCTTTCGCTGGTAAATACACCCAACTGACTCATTTTGAATACATTTAAAAATGTTTTTAAGTGCATATCAGCACAAAATATTTTATAACTTGGGAAAGTTGACCGTTCAACTTATTAACAGATTCACATCTTTGTCCATACATACAGGGCCCGATACGGAGACCGAGACATGATTAACGTACACACCACTTTGAACTCACGAAGGAGTTATTTCTTCCCAACCTTGTGAGTAATGCATTTTGAGCGTCTATCGAGTTTATTCCTACATCCGCGCTAAGGTCGTGGCCATTTTCTATTGTAATGAACCGAGGATATCCAGGACACGGTAGTTAACCCCCGATGTTTAAGTTATCAAACAAAACTAATTAAAACGGTATATGCGGATTTACTAGCCACAATCTGGCATTTGATTGATCCCATTTCCGACCAAGCGGTAATAATTTACCGTAACCCAAGCCCGTATAGGGGAAATAAGTCGAGAGTATTTACCTGAGCTAGTCTTCGTGTAAACGCAAGATTTATTAACTCAGTCGAAAATAAAAGCACTAAGTGCATATAGCATTTATCGGCAAGTCTCTAGTCTGGATTATGGCATAAGGTAACCAATTAAATACTAACGGTCTTATTTAAGTCATAGACTTAGACCGAGTAGCGTATGGGATCAAAACGTATAACGCTAGATTAAACGATGATCGGATAGAATGTAGTTTAATCCCAACAAGTACTTTGACTTGTGTAATATGGATAAACTATAAACAATCTGGATTTGAGACTTAAATGACAAGGTTAGACCCGTTTTGATTTTTCCGTAAACTAGATACATATACTTAACCGTACGCATATCAGCGATATCCGGTAACCGGATAAGTCATGGACAAGTTCTATATGCCATTGTATTTTACATAATTTGTAATATCAATAGGATATCAACTTATATGCCCGTAAAGGTTTTAAAATGAAATTATGCCTCATATTGGCATTTTGGTAATTTCATACCTCATAAAAGTAAGTTGAATATAATTTAATGTTATAACCATAAGTATTCTGGAAAAATAACTTATTTATGATATAATATTAGTAGATATTAATTATACGTGTAATTTATTTTTTATGACCAAACTATGCACCGAGGGGCATTTTGGTCATTTTACACATAGTTTATAAATTATTTGGGATTCTGAGTTTTATCATGTACCTACTGTAAAAATAGTTAAAATAAGTTTTAAAATCAGTAGGTAACAAGTCTTGGTTGGTAAACATGGTTTAAAACCATACCATGCCGAAACGACGCTTATGTCGTAAAATGACGATTTGTGTGATGTTTAATGAAAACTGATGTTAAGGTCAGGTTAACATGCCTTAGATATGTTATTTATTATAACATATCAGTAGGTAAAAGATTTACTTTGAAAAGATGTGAATAAAACCGTTTTATAAGCCACAAGGGCTTTATCGTCATTTATCAACATAATACTAGGACGTGTTCATAAACTCAGTTTATAATCCCCATCCCAAATAATCCTACTTATAATATTACATCGTAGGATACTCATTTACAAGTTCATTATCATTTAAACCTCTTTTTATGCAATAAGGGCATTTTAGTCAAAATGGCATAATTACGGAACTTGTGCATAAACTCAGATTCTGATTATGATCATGTAATATAACCTCAGAGGGTTATGCTACATTATATTACGATCATAATGCAACTTTAGATCAGTAGCTAACTAATCTAAATCGGGTCAGAATCGAAAGTCAAAGCATAAGTCAAACTTTGCGACTTTCGGTTGTGAACCGACCTTAGAACTGAAATTGATGAGCCGAACATGTCCTTACATGTTCTAATAATTATTACCAACTTGTTTAAGTGTCAAAACAAGTTTCTTAACATATATAAGATCAAATATAACATTTCCGAAAAATAGTATGTTTGACTTTGTAATACAATAACTTTGACCCGTCAATTGGTCTAGCAAGCGTGATCTTCAGGAGGTACCCTTTATAGGGACTAACACCTACCTTACTACGATCACTTAGCCATGTTTGTTATGAACAATGGTTGGACCATAATGGTCTTAACCAAAAGTCAAGGTGTTTTCTGAAAAACGCTTGACCTTTGGCTATAAAAGCCTATAAACGAAAATGCAAGAGGAAGGAACACTTACAAGTGGTTCCTAGGATGTAATAGAACTAAGTTGGAAGCTCCTTTCAGTTAGGAACTTCCAGGAGAGGGAGACAGAGTTGTGAATGAGAAATGTGCAAGTTCAAAGGATGAACCTTTGCACCTATTTATAGTTGGAGAGCTTGAAGGAGGTGATGCCAGGTGCTAAGGGGTGTAAGAGGGAGCTTACAAGTGTCCTAAAACATGGCATAGCTGTTTGGAAGACCATGGTTTCGATTTAATGGTTTTTGGCAACATGTGTGGAGGCCAAGGCAATTTTTCTGCAGATTCAGCCTTCTAGCGGGCCGCGAGAGGCACATGCCTTGCCTCTCGCGCCCGTGAGTGCCCTTAGGCCATTTTCAAATTTTGACACTTTTAGCCCCTTAACTTATAAAGCCTTCTAAATCACCTTTTTAGCATAATTAGCCCTCCGTAACCAATATTTGGCATACCCGAGAGTATGTCCGGAATTGTCGAGCTCTCAGTTTGTTAAAAGGTCACTCAGAGGTATAAATTAATATGTTGACACTTTTAACCCCTCCACAATCCAACTTTCACATATTTACGGATTTAATCCCTCTGGTCCAACAAAAAGGACGTATGAGAGTTAGGACTTCATAAAGGATCACTTAGAGGCCCACTATAAGCATGTTGACTCTGATGTCACTCAGAGGCTAGGCATGTTGACATATTAGTCATTTAGAGGCCAAGTTTAAGCATGTTGACATATCAGTCACTCAGAGGCTAATGATTAAGCATGTTGATATATCAGTCAATCAGAGGCTGTTGTTTAAGAATGTTGACATATCAGTCACTCAGAGGCTTACGTTTATGCATGTTGACATCAGACAGTCACTCAGAGGTTCAGTTTGAGCATGTTGACACCTTTAGTCCCTATTAGAATTTAATAGACTTAAATAAAATTACAACACGTGTCATTATATTATTGGACACGATTTTACGAGGTGTTACAACATTCCCGTGGAAATGGTGATTTGGCACCCCATAGCCCCTTGGCATAATGAAATCAGAGATTATTTTTCAATGGTTACGGTTGGAAAAGAGCTCATGCATCAGGTCACTACCGATCCCACGTCTTTCCCCACCATTCATTTAAAGATGGTTTGGTCTACATGCATCGAAAAATTATGGTACCTCCTATTCCTTGTCTTTGAGAAACTTTACATAATGAATTTCATTCATCTTTTTTGACAGGTCATGGTTGAATTAATTCAACAACCAAGCATATCGCAACTAATTTCTTGGTTGGGGTTACACAAGGATGTTACTGCATTTATTAAAAAGTGTTTGGTTTGCCAAGTGATCAAAACACCAACAGCCGTAGAATTTACTACAATGGCTTCCTACACCCACAACTCCATGGCTTTATATTTCGATGGATTTCATCACAAACTTACCACGGTTATAGTTGATCACCTATCTAAGTTTGCTCATTTCTCGCTTTACCAACACATTACAATGCCACATATATAGCATCCATATTTATGCGAGAAATATATTTGTTTAATGGTCTTCTAAAGACTATTGTATCTAATAGGGATCCACTTTTAGTAAGCCGGTTTTGTACCGAGTTGTTTAAACAAATGGGTACCCAATTCTTTCACTCCAGTGCGTGCCATCCACAAACCAATGGCCAAACGGAAGTCGTTAATCGTTGCTTGGAAGCATACCTAAGGGCCTTTGTTTTTGATGCACTAGCTACATGGCAACCTTAACTATACGTGGCCGAATTTTCATACAACACAAACTTTCATCCATCAATTAACATGACACCCTTCAAGGCGGTTTCTGGTCATGAAGCTACATCCATACATGAGTATTTACCAAGTGCTAACAAAATTGCTTCAGTTGATTCTTCTTTGTAGAACATCAACAACTGTTACAAGGACTTAAAGAAACAATTGAAAAAGCAAAGAAACGAATGGTGAAACAAGCAAACAATAAAAGGTTAGAAAAGGAATTAAATGTTGATGATTGGGTTTATTTAAGGTTGCAAGATTATCGCCAAAAGTCGGTTGAAGATCGGAAACACAAGAAACTTTCCCTTGTTTTTCGAGCCTTACAAGATTATCGAACGCATCAGCAAAGTTGCATACAAGCTAGCTCTACCACCAGATTCACAAATTCATCCAGTTTTCCATGTTTCCTTGCTAAAGGAATGCCACGGCCAAGCACCAGTTTTAGGAGAGGATATTAGCGATGCAGTGATACAAGACAACATGGCTTACCTTCCAGAATTCATACTCGACACCCGTCAAGCACAAAATGGTCACAAACAAGTTCTAGTTAAATGGGAACAATCTCCTTTTGAATAAGCCACTTGAGAAGATTATGATGAGTTACAGGAAAAGTTTCCATTCTTTTCAAACATTGAGGACAATGTTTCATCTCAGAAAAGGGAATTGATACGACCCAACACACAACCTACCAAGGCCCATCACATGAAGAGCATGCAGAGGAATCCATTTCTAAGAACTAACCAAACTGCCATACCCAACTCCCTAAACACCTACTGGATTGAAGAAGTCTTCCCAGCTCCTACTTGCATGCACACGTACACGAGCTTACCCATGTTCTACCATGTTTACCTTGATTTCCATGTTTCCCATTTTTATTGTATTTTTTCATTCCTTGTTCTCCCCATGTTCATTTTTCTAGTTTTATATCTAAGCAACTTTGAAAAAAATCAGAAAATCTCCCTAAGAATATTCTTGCTCATCATCTAATTCTTGGGAGTGTTTCCGTACTTGACATGATGCTGAGTGTGTGTATAATATTTATATATATTTTTAGTACTTTTCACTCGTTATTCAAGCTTTAAATTTATAAAACACAATATAACACTATCACTCTCTACAACACGCTGGGGCAAGTGCACCGATCCTTGGCGTAGTATAGTGAAAGTAAGATCCCGAGATCATCCAAGGACACAAGAGCTTTTAAAACAGGATTATTGTCAACGTCATCGACCCAAACTTTGAGAAAATGATTTTTAACAAGTCAAATAAAGAAAGCAAATAAAGTAACTAAGAGAAACAAATAAACAAGATAGAATTACTTAGTTCTGACTCATCTTTCATGTATCCTTTGGTGATTTCCGCATTCTGGGTTTTTTAAGAGATTATCTTGGTTATAGTGACATGTCCCTCTTTTGGAGGCAACGCTACCCTCGGCCATATTGGTCTGAGTCAGCAGGGATACAATCCCACAAGGCCGGAATATTGAAAGATAATTAAGTGAGTTATTAATACAAAATGTGGCATGTCCCACTTTTAGAAGCAACGCTACCCTCGGCCATATTGGTCTAAGTCAGCATGGATAAAGTCCCGCATGGTCGGTTTTAACTTATTATTTACAAGGGATACGAGCTGCTCTTACTTCCCATGATTTGAAGCTATCTACCTCAAAGGAAGTCCTAATAATCTTGAATCAAGTCCTCGCAGGATCTATACACTAAACGAGGCAAGAACTTTACCCATACCACTCTTCTAACCCCCTTCCTGGTAGTTAACGCGCTTTATATAGGCCGTAAAGACACGAATCAGTGAATCAACAAAACATGAAGAAATTATAGGATAAAATTCACTTTCAATATAAAAAAATAGTTATTGAAGTCATTAATACAAACCTAGTTAAAAAGTTAACCAAATATTGGAAATCAAAAGTAATACATAAAAGATTTTGTCTTCACCAAGTGATGTAAGAGATTAGCCAAGCATGGCCATGGCTTGAAAAAGTCTCTTACGATCAATCTTGGATCCAGAGACTATTACACACTCTAAACTCTAATGATAGTAGTGGATGATGATGGTGGAGTGATGGCAAGTGTGAGAGAAATTATGTGTCAATGGATGAGTTGAAATGGAACCAAGCACCCCTATTTATAGCTGAAACAGAAGCTTCACATGGCCCTGTACCTGGTGGGCATGGCCCCGTGTCATCCTTCTTCTATGTCTTCATTTAATGAGGTTGTCAGTCTAGATGCTTGCAAGACCCCGTGTGTCAACGGCGCGACCCCGTGGCCATTGTACTTGTTGTACTATCCAAGATTTGCATATCTGAAAGTTAACCACGGCCCGTGTCTATGAGACACGTCCACATGTCTCTTTTTTGCTTATGTATGTCTTCTTCTTCCTAGAACTTGAGTGGGGAACGGCCCCATGCCTCGCAGGCCCGGCCCCATGCTTGTATTCTGATTCGTTGTTTTTGGTCTTGGGGTGAAGCTCGGAGGGTTGGCTAGTGTATAATCTTTCCTTCATTTGTATTTATGCTAGTTTTTGCTGTTAATTTGTTCCTTTTACACATTTAAGCTCTTGTAATCCTGAGAATCAAAAGTATACAAAGAAACGCACTTTTTCCAACATTAGTACTAAAAAGGGTTGATTTTATACCTCATTTGATACAATTTATATGTTGCATTTGGCAAAAGTGAGTTCCTCTATGATTGATTAGGGCTTTTGGACTTCCAGAACGTGAGAATAGCTTTTTTTAGGAATTTCACCACTACTCTCTCATCATTGGTGGGAGAGCTTCGGCCTCGGACCATTTAGAAATGTAGTCGACAGTCAATAAGATGTATTTATTTCCTCTTGAAGGTGGGAATGGTCCCATAAAATCCAATCCCCATACGTCAAAGATTTCACAAATAAGAATGCTATTTTGTGGCATTTCGTTTCTTTTTTATATGTTGCCTGCCCACTGGCATGCATCACATGTTTTGACCAATACATAAGCATCCTTATGTATTGTGGGCCAGTAGAATCATCCATCATACACCTTTCATGTGGTGCTGGCTATTCCATGATGTCCTCCAGCTTCATGACAATGGTGAAGAATTTACCTTGCTTCACGACCATTGACGCATCGTCGAATGAGTTGGTCTGCACATATTTTGAAAAGATATGGGTCTTCCCAAAAATAGAGTTTTATATATGCGAAGAATTTATTTCGCTGATGATAAGATAACCATTTGATGATAGTGCCACTAGCTAAGTAGTTAGCAAAATCTGCGTAGCAAGGTTCTTCTTTAAACTTTATCATTTCTAAGGACTCCGTGTGGAATTTTTCATTGATGAGTTCTTCTCGAGTTTATTGTAACGCCGGATCTTCAAGACGACACAGGTGGTCAACAGTACTGTTTTTTGCCCCTCTTTTGTCTTTTATTTCTATGTTGAATTCTTGAAGGAGAAGAATCCATCTTATGAGGCATGGCTTTGCATCTTGTTTTTTGAAAGGTATCGGATGGCAGCATGGTCCGTGAAGACTATAGTTTTGGAGAGCACAAGATAGGAATGAAATTTATCAAATGCAAATATTACAGCTAGTAACTCTTTTTTAGTGGTTGTGTAATTTTCTTGAGCGTCATTAAGAGTTTTTCTAGTGTAATATATAGGATGAACGTGTTTTCCTTTTCTTTGTCCTAAGACTGCTCCAACTGCAAAATCACTTGCATCGCACGTGATTCCGAATGGTAGTTTCCAATCTAGTGCAATCATGATTGGTTCTTTGACTAGTAGATCTTTAAGAGCATGAAATGATGTCGTGCAATCTTTATCAAAGATGAATAGGGCATCTTTTTCAAGTAGCTTAGTTAGAGGTCGAGAGATTTTAGAAGAGTCTTTGATTAATCGCCTATAGAATACGACATGTCCTAGGAAACTTCGAATGGCTCGAACGAATGATGGAGGTGGTAGTCGAGAAATAGTATCAATTTTTGCGCGATCGACTTCCATTCCTGCATTGGAGATTTTGTGATCGAGCACTATCCCCCCTATGACTATAAAATGGCATTTTTCCAGTTAAGGGCGAGGTTAGTCTCCTCACATATAAATAGCATTCATTCAAGGTTATCGAGGCATTGGTCGAATGAATCACCAAAGATAGAGAAATCACCCATGCAGACTTCCATGGTCTTTTCTATCATATCGTGAAAACGGCTATCATGCATCGTTGGAATGTTGCATGTGCATTGCACATACCAAATGGCATGCGTTGATATGCGAAGGTTCCGTAGGGACAAGTGAAGGTAGTTTTTTCTTGGTCTTCTGGGGCAATGGGAATTTGGAAACATCCCGAAAAACCATCTAGAAAACACTAAAATTTGTGACCGAATAATCGTTCTAACATTTTATCAATGAAGGGTAAAGGAAAATAGTCCTTTCTTATGGCTTCATTGAGTCTCCTATAGTCGATGCAAACTCTCCATCCGGTGACAGTTCTCGTTGGTATGAGCTCATTCTTTTCATTGGTTACAACCCTTGTTCCACCTTTCTTTGGTACGACTTGGACGGGACTTACCCATGACTATCGAAAATGGGGTAGATAAGTCCAGCGTCTAATAGTTTGATGACTTCTTTTTTTACTACTTCTTATACATTGGGATTAACCTTTATTTGTGGTTGGATTACCGCTTTGTAGTCGTCTTCCATTAAAATTTTGTATGTACACATGGAAGGGTTTATTCCTTTGATGTCCATTAGTTTCCATGCAATTGCCTTTTTATGTTTTATAAGCAAATTAAGTAATTTTTCTTTTTCTTGAGAAGCGAGATACGAGGAAATGAAAATGGGAAGTTTACCTTGGTTATCTAAGAATGCATATTCTAAGCCTTTTGGAAGTACTTTAAGTTCTAAAGAAGGTGGTTCTTTAATAGATGGCTTAGTTTTTAGTCCGTCATCGCGGTCGATAGACAAAACGGTTTGTTTGGTGGCGGCTTCCTTTTCAACAATTGGTCATTTTGTTCCTCTGTATGGAGTGGCTCACCTTCGTCTTCCAACAAGGGGTGCCAATTGGGTATTTCATTGATTTATTTATATCAAAGTTTTGTTTGTCGGCCCCAAGTTTAGTGGGAAGATTGTGATATTTTTGTTTGAGCAAAGCTTGATGGGTTTTCATGAAAGGTTGTCCCAACATGAGTGGAGCATCATCTAGGATGACGAAGTCGGTTGGTACAATCGTTTGGTTTGTTTGAATGAGAACATCTTTAATTACTCCCGTAGCATGTTTAATTTTTTGACTAGCCAAGAGGATAAGAATTATACCAATATCTAATCTTTCGAATACGTAGCTAGGCATTGTGTTAATGCAAAGATCTTTGTCTATTGAGATGTTACTAATATAGATGTTTTGAAAGAAACATTTTACCAGATTTATGTTTAATCCAAGTTGTTCATCTTGTATTAGCGAAGTTTGACCTTTAGTTAAGTTAACGCTTGCTATTTCTTTGATGTTAGAATTAGTGGTTAACTCTTTTAAAACCTTTGCATGAGATGGAACCAAATAATGATTTTCAAGAGAAGGTTGTAGGATGTGTATTTCTTGGAGGTCTTATTGTTCCTCCTTGAAATTTACCTTAAAGACTTACCTTCCGAATGGCTTGGTTCGGGTTTTTCATCTTCATATATTGGTTTTTCTTCGAGTGGTTCCTCTTTTATCGGCTCCGGAGGTTTTACCTCTTCTATGTGTAAGATTAAATATATTATTTTTGTAATATTTAATCTTGTAGCCATTACAATCATTTATATTATATATGATCAAAATATATTAATCCTATTATGTAATTAGTTGGTAATTGTTAATGGACCATATTACCTTTATTAACTAATTAGGGTTTCCTATTGGGTATATATATAAGGACATAACTAGAGAGGTAAAAGGTTACACAATCTAATTATTCATAACATCATAAAATCGCCCCTCTCTCTCTCCATATGAATTATATCCTATAATTCGGTACCACCATCATCAAGTTACACCCTAAGGAGGAACAGATCATCCTGACAAGTATGTCAAACTCCATGGTTGCGTCTCTGAGTTGATTCTCTCATGGCCTGTCTGCTGTCACAGGTATTTCTTTATGTTTTCCATTAGTTAAACAAAATTGATCAACATGTGGTATCAGAGCGTATGTTGAAAAATCAGTTCTACTTGTTTCCATTATTCTGGAATTAAAATCTGGAAAACAGAATTTTGAAAACCTAATAAAATTCGAAACCCTGTTTCGAAACACTATTCCTAAATATCAAATTCGGATCTTATGTTTATTAGTTAAATCACTGTTTTGAAATTGTAAAGGTTTAATCACTGTTCTAAAATCCATGATAAAGAGCTTAAAATTACAGATTTTGGATTCCATAATTATTTTATGTTTTCTAGGGTTCATCATATATTCATAGGAAATTCAAAAAAACCCTTATTTTGGAAAGAATTTTGGATTATTGGGTGTTTTCCTGGTTTTGATCTATTTTATCTACTTAAAAATTTTGAAATCTGTTATAATTATAGATGGATATTATTTTCGAAATAATTAGATAGATTTAATCAGCAACTATCCCATAATCCCTTAATTTTTGAATTTTCAACTTATCACAATTAACTGCCAAAATTAAGGAATTTTGAATCTTGGAGAACACGTTTCGGATAAATCCGAAATCATTCAAAATCACCATTACGGACTAATCTCATCCGAAACTCATTTGAAATCACTCATTTCGGATGGATCCGAAATACTATTTGAAATCATCATTTCAGACTAATACGAATCTCCTCTGAAACTCATTTGACATTACTCATTTCGGATGGATCCAAAATACTATTCGAAATCACCATTTCGGGTGGATCCGAAATACTATACGAAATTACCATTTCGGAAAGATCCGAAATACTATTCGAAATCATCATTTCGGATGAATCCGAAATCTAACTTATTCAAAATGACATATGTTCTCAATATATCAAGTTTATCTGAAATCCCATTACTATATTAGGCAGTTATTGTGAAATCCCCGCGCCAACAGGGGGTTTGCTATTAAATAATTGGTTTTGTAAACACTTAATTAATCAGAATCAGATAAGTTTTCACAAAACCAAATAGCTTAACTTGAATGAGCTTCTGGGGTATCACTTCTGCCCAAAGGTAATTTGATGCATCTATTTATTGTTCAAGTATTACAAAAGCTATGTTAATTATGCATTACAAACGTGAATGTCTTATTTCTTGCCAAAGCTGATCTAATTCATTCCTGTCTAGCATACTTAACAAGTGCATAACTAAGGTGATTGTCTCATTTCTAGCAAAAGCTGATTTGTCACAATTACTTTGCACACATACTTAGATGATTACACTTCTGCCCAAAGGTGATTTGTCTTCATCTAAGTAGAATTTTTAAGTTAGTCTATTATTTTGATGTTAGTAATAGACATTATCACAGCTTCTTATTTAAAATGGTCCTTACGTAGGCCTGCTTGAGTGTAACATGCCCTTAGATCACATTAAGACTTCTAACTTAGTATCATAACTCGCTCATATTATTTCCACTCTCAGCACCCAATTGCAGATTTCCATCATTAACTGGTGATAACTTTGCTGCATGGAAAGACTCTATCATGCTTACTCTTGCTTTGTTTGATTTTGATTACGCTTTAAGAGAGAATAAGCCTGCAGACGTCACTCCTCATGGTACCTCCGCTGAGCAGTTGACTCATAAAAAATGGACTAGGTGTAACCGCATGTCTCTCACGTTCATGAAGCAATCCATAAGCAATACAATTCGAGGAGCCATTCCTGATTCTGATGATGCTAAAACCTACTTAGCTTCTTTGGAGGAACAGTTCAAGGGAACGTCTAAAGCGCACGCGAGTACTCTTATCCTCAAGCTGGTGATTACTAAGTATGATGGGAGGAGCAGCATCTGTGAACACATCATGATGATGAACGGCATGGCCCATAAGCTCAAGGATTAGACATGGAAATCAGTGATGGTTTTCTCGTTCGCTGCCTTCGTCCTATGAAGCATTCAAGATCAATTACAACACTTAGAAGGACAAATGGATGATGAGTGAGTTGATCGCCATGTGTGTGCAAAGGAGGAGCGTATGAAGATGGATCATACTACTGATGTTGCAAAATTAACTACCTCCAGCTCTAAGAAGAGGAAGAACATTTACCCAAGGAAGGATGTTTCTAAATTCCAAAAGCCAGATCCTAATACAAGTGCACCTTCCAGCTCTAAGAACTCCTTAGGCAAACCCTATTGCAAGTTCAGTATAAGGACAAGACATAAGCAGAAGGAATGCCCTGACTTTAAGGAGTGGCTGACTAAGAAAGGTAACAATTTTTTCATGATACTTGAGTCCTATAATTTAAATGTTCCTGCTAATTCTTGGTAGTTTGATTCTGGTGCTATGATCATGTCAGTAACTCTACTCAGGGATTCCTTACAATCCGGGGGCAGGGAAGAAATCAAAGAACACTTAAAGTGGGGGTGATAGAGAACTAGAAGTGAGGGCCATTGGAACTTTACAATTATTTATGAAAATTGGTTTATGTATTAAACTTTATGATACCTTATATGTTCCTGAGGTAACTCTGAACCTTGTATCAGGACAAAAGTTAGACATAGACGGTTTTGATATTTCTCATGGTCATCGCAAACTCTCTATTCTCTATGATTTTGTGGTTTATGGTATTGTCATTCTGGATGGTGGTCTCTATAGAGTAGAACTAAATTATGACTTTTCCAAATCTTTGTTATCATATAATATTAATGAATCACTAACAAAGATGAAACAGAATCGAGACTTAGAGTCTTCATCCATGTTGTAGCATCAACGTTTAGGCCATATCTCAAGAAAACGACTAAATCGACTTGTAAATGATTAAGTCTTACCTCCACTCAATTTCAGTGATTTTGGAACATGTGTCAAATGCCTTAAAGGTAGAATGACATTAGCAAATAAGAAAGGTGCCACTAGGAGCTCTAATGTGTTAGAACTCCTTCATACTAACATTAGTGGTCCTTACCAAATCATTGGCATAATTACACATACTTCATTTGTCACTTTCATTGATAATTATTCTTGTTACATGTACTTGTATCTCATTAAGGAAAATATGAATTCTTACAACTTTTAAAGATTATAAAGTTGAAGTTGAAAACCAACTAGATCGTCAAATTAAAGTTGTGAGATCAAATAGAGGCGGTGAATATTATGGTAGACATACTGATGTGGGTCAAGCTCTTAGTCCATTTTATGAGCTTTGTAAGGGCCAGGGGATTGTGAATTAATACACCATGGTAGGTACACCTTAGCAGAACGGTGTCGCTGAACGAAGGAACCGTACCCTTATGAACATGGTGCGTAGTATGTTAGCCAACACTAATTTACCATTATTCCTCTAGACTGAAGCGTTAAAAGCAGTTGTCCATATACTCAATAGAGTTCCTTCTAAGTCTGTCCCTAAAACTCCTTATGAACTTTGGACATGAAGGAAAGCGAGTCTTAAATATATGAAAGTATGGGGCTGCATTGCTGAAGCAAAACTTTACAATCCTTTCCGAAGGAAACTTGACCCTAAAACAGTTCCTGTTTCTTTATCGGGTATCCTGATCACTCTAAGGGTTACCATTTCTATTGTCCTTCCCATGTCACCCATAGTGTGGAAACCAAGCGTGTTGCGTTCCTGGAGGATTTCAAGGTCAGTGGGAGCAATACCAACCCTTACGAAGAATTGCAAGAAGTAAAAGGCGTGGGGGAGAGACTCGTCGCTTACGATTACTCCGTTTACTCCTCTTGTACCCAATGCAACAACTGCACCTGAAGCTACTGCACCAACTCAAAATTCACCTCCATAATCAGATACCATTATACCTCATAACAAGGGCACCTCAAACGCTCAAAACCAAGACAACACTGAACCTGAAAACAAACTCAGGAGGTCATCTAGGCAAATAAGGCCTACTAATTGGGATGATTATGTTACCTACCTGACTGAAATGGATGCCAGAAAGCTCAATGATCCTATCTCTTATAATGAAGCCATTAGCAGTGATTAGTCTTCTGAATGGAATAAAGCAATGATTGATGAGCTTGAATCCATGAAGAAAATGATGTTTGGGATTTGGTAGAATTACCTAATGGTGTCAAACCCAAAGGATGTAAATAGATATTCAAAACAAAAATGGATCCGAATGGGAACGTTGAACGCTACAAAGCGAGATTGGGTGCAAAGGGCTACACTCAGAAAGAGGGAATTGATTATCAAGAGACATTTTCACCTATCTCTCCCTAAAGATTCATTAAGATCGTTATGGCCCTAGTAGCTCATTTTGATTTAGAGCTGCATCAGATGGATGTTAAAACCGCTTTCCTTAACGGAGACTTAGACGAAGATGTTTACATGAACACCTGAATTTCTTAATGGAGAATTAGACGAAGATGTTTACATGAACAACCTGAAGACTTTAAACCTGAAGGTTAAGAGCATCTAGTCTGTAAGTTGAAGAAATCCATATACGGGTTAAAACAAGCATCAAGTCAATAGTATCTTAAGTTTGATGAAGTCATGAAGAAACAAGGTTTTGCAAAGAATCAAGTGGATCAATGCACCTACCTCAAGATGAGTGGGAGAAACTTTACTATACTTGTCATTTACGTAGATGATATCCTATTGGCAAGTAAAAGTTTAGACATGTTGCATGAGTCGAAGTAATTACTCTCGCATAACTTCGATATGAAGGATCTCAGAGATGCTTCTTACGTCATTGGCATCGAAATTCACCGAGATAGACACAAAAGGATCTTAGGATTGTCTCAAAAGGCTTACATAGATCGTGTCCTTACGCGTTACAACATGCAACAGTGCAAACCCTCAGTCACTCCAGTAGTTAAGGGAAATGTTTTCGGTTCATCCCAATGTCCGACAATAGAGGTTGAAAAGGAGCAGATAAGCCAGATACCTTATGTGTCAGTAGTCGAGAGCTTGATGTTTGCTCAAGTCTATACTCACCCAGATATCGCTTATATTGCTGGAATGCTAGGCCGTTATTAGACTAATCCTGGCCTAGATCACCGAAAAGCAGTTAAGAAAGTACTTTGATATCTGCAAGGGATGAAAGACTATAAATTGACTTATAGAAGAAGTGAGCATTTAGAAGTATTAGGCCATTCTGATTCTGACTTTGCCAAATGCAAAGATGACAAGAAATCCACTTCGGGCTATATCTTTATGTTAGCAGGCAGACCCATCTCTTGGAAGAGTCATAAACAAGAGTTTACCACAACTTCCACATTGATGGCAGAATACATTGTTGTTTATAATGCAACTTGTCATGGAATGTTGCTTAGAAATCTGATCACTTGACTCAAAATCGTTAATTCCATTTCTAGACCATTGAAGCTTTACTTTGATAACTCAGCTGCCGTTAGTTTCTCGAACAGTAACAGTTCGACTGGAGCTGGTTTATATCTCGATACAAAATACTTGTTCGTACATGAACGAGTTGAGGAAAATAATCTTTATATTGAGTATATTAGTACTAAAAATAAGCTTGCGGATCCGATGACTGAAGGTCTCCCACCTAAAGTTTTCGAAGAACATGTTTCGAATACGGGATTTACTAAAGACCTTATTTAATAGCATATTGTACTTACTTATGTTTTAATTAATGAAATTTCCTCAGTTTGATTTTGTATGTCTCTAACATATGTTTTGCCGGTATGATGACACATAGATAAATATAAATACAAATCAAACGCTAAAGGCTTCTTTGCGTATTTTGATCATAAGTGTTAGGTTTTAAATTGAGGATGCAGTTTGACTAATGGGGGTCCTAAGTCGAATGATGATTCAACGGTTGTATTTCTCTTCTACAGTTCTTGGTTTAAAGCTAAAATGAGTGTTAACTCCTGATCAGGCTAATCTAATACTCATAATAAATGATTACTCGACTAAGTGGGAGAATGTAAGATTAAATATCTTATTATTTTAATATTTAATCTTGTAGCTATTATAATCATTTATATTATATAAGATCAAAATATTGTAATCTTATTATGTAATTAGTTGGTAATTGTTGATGGACCATATTACCCTTATTAACTAATTAGGGTTTCCTCTTGGGAGTATATATAAGGAGATAACTAGAGAGATAAAAGGTTACACAACCTAATTATTCATAACATCATAAAATCACCCCCCCCCCCTCTCCATATGAATTCAACCCTAGAATTAGGTACTACCATCATCAAGTTACACCCTAAGGAGGAACCAAATCATCCTAACAAGTATGTCGAACTCCATGGCTGCGTCTCTGACTGGATTCTCTGTTGGCCTGTCTGTTGTCACAGGTATTTCTTTATGTTTTCCATTATGTTTAAACAAAACTGATCAACACTATGATCACGTCCTTGGTACAAATGGTCTCTTCTTTTGCATGAGATTGCTTGATCAAGAATTCTAAGTTCTTGAGACTTTGTATGAGGCTTTCGGCTTCGGGTACGATTGTGGGTGGTGTTTGTACGTTTCAAACGCTGGAGTGCCCCAATCAAAGCTTGATTTTGGAAGCTCAAACCTTGGTTCCTTATATGTTGTGTATGAGGTTGATTGTTGAAAAAAGTAACAATTTTGTACCAAATGGGATTCACCACATATGGTACAATATGGTTCTTCATAATCATCATACTAGTAGTAGTCATAATCTCCCATATAATAATCCATTGCTTGGATACTACCTAGAAGATTATGGCTCTTAGGAAAAAAAATTGTGATTGAAGAAGGTTTACACGGCCCCGGGCTCTCTAAAAATGGCTCGTGCTTATGACTGTGATTTATTCGGTATTGGGCGTTTTTACACGACCCCGTGTCGAATGAACACGACCGCGCGTGAGCTTTCTGTAAAAAAAAATTTCTTTGGTTTCAGTTACTACAGACTGGGCACGGCCCCGTGTTAGTACAACACGGACCCGTGTTAAGCTACTATAACTGAAACTTTTAGAAAAACGAACAGAAATTTGAACAGAAAAACTAAAGAAAATGATTAGGCCGTGGATTTTAAGCTTTCTTAAAATCCTTGTGTCCCCGGCAATGGCGCCAAAAACTTGACGTGATGCTGAGTGTGTGTATAATTTTTAGATATATTTTTAGTACTTTTTACTCGTTATTCAAGCTTTAATTTATAAAACACGATATAACACTATCAATCTCTAAAACACGCTGGGGCAAGTGCACCTATCGTTGGCTAGTATAGTGATGATAAGATACTGAGATCGTCCAAGGACACAAGAGCTTTTTATACCGGATTATCGTCAACGTATAATCGACCCAAACTTTGAGAAAATGATTTTCAATAAGTAAAATAAAGAATGCAAATAAATTAACCAAGAGAAACAAATAAACAAGATAGAATCACTTGGTTGCGACTCATCTTTCATGTATCCTTTGATGATTTCCGTATTCTTGGTGTTTTAATAGATTATCTTGGTTATAGTGGCATGTCCCTCTTTTGAAGACAACGCTACCCTCTACCATATTGGTCTGAGTTAGCAGGGATACAGTCCCGCAAGGCCGGAATATTGAAAGATAATTAAGTGAGTTATTAATGCAAAATGTGGAATGTCCCTCTTTTAGAGGCAATGCTACCCTCAGCCATATTGGTCTGAGTTAGCAGAGATATAGTCCTGCAAGCCCGGTTTAAAGTTATAATAATAGTTTATTTATAAGGGATTCAAGTTGCTCTTACTTCCCCTGATTTGAAGCTATCTACCTCAAAGGAAGTCCTAATAAGCTTGAATTAAGTCCTCGCAGGATCTATCCACTAAACGAGGCAAGAACTTTACCCATACCACCCTTCTAACCCCCTTCCAGGTAGTTAACGCGCTTTAATAGACCGTAAAGACATGGATGAGTGAATAAACAAAACATGAAAAAATGATAGCATAAAATTCACTTTCAATATAAAAAATAGTTATTAAAGTCATTAATACAAACCTAATGAAAAAGTTAACCAAAGATTGGAAATCAAAAGTAATACATAAAAGATTTTGTCTTCACCAAGTGATGTAAGAGATTAGCCAAGCATAGCCATGGTTTGACAAAGTCTCTTACGATCAATCTTGGATCTAGAGACTACTACACACTCTAAACTCTAATAATTTTAGTGGATGATGATGGTGGAGTGATGGCAAGTGTGAGAGAAATGGTTTGTCAAGGGATGAGTTTAAATGGAACCAAGCACCTCTATTTATAGCTGAAATAGAAGCTTCACACCGTGTGCCTGGTGTACTATCCAAGATTTTCAAATCTGGAAGTTGACCATGGCCCGTGTCTATGAGACACGACCCCGTGTCTCTTGTCTGCTTCTGTTTGTCTTCTTCTTCCTGGAATCTTGAGTGGGCTCTGCCCATGCCTGGCAGGCACGGCCTCGTGCTTGTCTTCTAATTCGTTGTTTTTGGTCTGGGGTGAGGCTCGGAGGGTTGGCACAGTGTATCATCTTTCCTTCTTTTGTAGTTATGCTGGTTTTTTACCGTTAATTTGTTCCTTTTGTACATTTAAGCTCTTTTAATCCTGAAAAACAAAAGTATACAAAAAAACACACTTTTTTCCAACATTAATACTAAAAAGAGTTGATTTTATACCTCATTTGATACAATTTATATGTTGCATTTGGCGCATATCACTACTACAAAAGGCTCTATCACAACATCCAAAATAGAGGACCTAGCCAGTGTTGGTTAACGCCGCGGTCGTGAAACTAGTTTAGACAACTTTTTTTCTACAATTTTAAAGGTGGTTACAAAATCTTGAGATGTTTTCACATGCTTATGTTATTGATTTCTGTCTTCATTTTATCATGAGTTTGTCATTCAGTCTTAGGGGTTGTTTGGCAACCTAGTGCTAAACCAGTAAGAGTATGCCGATATTGTGGTTGTGTGTAGTGGAGAAAGTGACGGTGAGTCGAGGAGGTGGTGCATGAGTGACCAAGTGAGGGTTATTAACACAGGGACAAAGGGGTAAAATGATCATTCAACATCATTTTAAAACTTAATAGGTAAGAAGCTTACTACCTAATTCAGAAGTGTTATTCTTTGATGAATAAAACACACTCCATGCTCCAAACAGCCCCTTAGTGTAATTAGGAAATGTCTACTTACTGTGTTTGACATAAAATATAATCTAAGTTATGAATAAAACACATTCAATGCTCCAAACAGACCCTTAGTGTAATTAAGAAATGTCTTGTTAGTGTGTTTGACATAAAATATAATCTAAGTTATGTGTAAGTAATTAGCTAGTCAAACATTCATCATCTCATCTAGAATGTCAAGTTTAACAATTAAAAGATTGAACTATTGTTATAAATGAACTGAACGTTTAGCGAACAGTTCGTAAACTGTTTGGCGGCAAGAAGTAAATTTATGTTCTTTCGTTTAGTTAATGGACGAACACGAACAAGATATTTCGTTCAATTAACTAAATGAACGAACAGGAACAAAGGTCTCGTTTGTTTGACTACGTATGTGAACGTTCTATAATATGTTTGTTTACGTTCGTTCACGTTCTGTAAACGTTTTTAATGTTTTTTTAATATTTCAATTTACCTCTTAAGTTTTACTTTCCCCCTAAACGTTAGTTAATGATCATATTTAAAAAATAGTAAAATGTAAACCCTTATCTAAACATATGAAGAAGTTACACACTAAAGACATTGTTTTGGGTATGTCTATGTAACTTTAGATAATTATGTTTTAAGTTAGCTAAACTTAATTTATCGAATGGTGCTTGTAGTAGACTTTTTGTTTCTTAAAATTTTTGATTTATCATTTAATGGTTGTGTTTAAGGCTAATGGTGTTTTGTTTCACTTCAAGTTTAATGTTTGTTGGTGTTCATTTGTATTTGTTTGTGTTCGTGACTAGTGTTCTTGAACTGTTCACGAAAAACTAAAATTCCTTAACAAATGAACAAAAATTTATGTTCGACACGTGTTTGCGAACAGTTCACGAACATCTGCATTTCTTTAACGAATAAACACAAACATGACTTCGTTTGTGCTCATTCAGTTCGTTTACAACCCTAAATAACTACAAAGCCAAACGCCATTATATCTTCTCACGTAAATAACAACTTTGTTATCAGGCTAATTTAATCTTTGAGGTGCACAAAGCGAGTATTTTCCCAAATAGTCAAAACAGGTTCTCGTTAACATGTGTAAGAGCATCAGTTTAGTTCCAAATGGTTCCGTTTTTTAACCGGTTTCAACAAGGGGTTCTCAAACCAGTTCTAATCGGTTTGGTTCCAGGTTTTTTACTACTTTCAGATAGAGGTACACAAAAAACCCATACCCGGAATTGGACCAGGTAAAAAAATCCTGGAACCAGTTTTTTTAATACCCATGTACTCTATACCCACAATCAAAACTGACCCTACCCATAGGGTATAGATATGGTATGCAGTTTGATCTCAATACTTGGAACCGGAACCGATCATACTCGATTAATACCCAAAACTGGACAAGAACTGGAACCGGAGCCGATTATCTCCAGCTATACCCGATACATGATTCTAATATCTATATTTTAAATTTAGGTTAGAGCATTTATTTTGATTTTTTTACATTATACAATGCATATTTAATAATAACAATAATAATAATAATAATAAGAAGAAGAAAAAAGACGAGAAAATAGGGTAGTAAAAATGCAATAGAGTATTAAAAAACCTGAAAATTAAGTACTAAAAAACTAAAAAAATTAGGTATAAAAAAAACCCGAAAATAGGATATTTTAATATCCGGTTTCTTAAGAACCGGAGCCAAACCTTTCCCGGAACCGGGCAAATAGGGTATAGTTTTTTGGTTAAAATAACCGAAACCGAACCAGTTATAACAATAACCGGTTCTAACCCTAAAAAACAAAAACCGAAACCAGTTCTATAACCGAAACCGGTTATTAAAAATACCTTGTTTATGCACCTCTACTGAACCGTTGCCACTTTTTTATTTTTATTTTTTTTACTTCTAGTTCAATGTAAGCAGCTGAATTTAATACAATCATATTTTGGATCCACAATCAAACATGAATTAATTGCCATTCACATGCTTCATGCAAAATCACACCATACTTACCATATGTAGCATGAGGCACGCAACACGTATACTCATTCCGTGGCCAAAATTTAACCTGTTGTTTATAACTTCAATAAACCAAATTGAGTTGTTTGACCGATAATTTGTGGCTTGCAATCGATGGTGTAGAATTTAAAACTCTTTAAACTTCTATTATGTGTAAGATTTCTTGACTGCTTGTCTGCTTCGAACTGAACTTTGAGGGTAGGAATAATCAAATTTAATAATTCAACTATTAGTTATTGGCCGCCAACAATAATCAGTGGTGGTCCCACATTTTCATAAATTGTAAAACAATTGATCTTCGCTAACATAAAAGGAAAAGGAAACAAAAAGAAATTAAGGTTCTATTAGCAAAGGTCCATTGATTTACAATATGTGAAAATGTGAGACCGTCATTGGTTATATTTTTAAGTTGGAACTGTTGCCGACCAATGGCTAATAGTTCGGATTATTAAAATCTATCATTGACAATTTTAGAACACCAGCATATATTTGTATGCCTGGTAACATTTATACGCTACTTTTTACAAAAATGTATTTATGTAATCTATAAATATAATATATAAATCTCCTTATATATACAAATAATCATCAATTAACAGTTTGTCATCATCAGAAAAACAGAGGCTTTGAAAATAAAGAAATTAAAAAAAATATATGATATTGACATGTTCCAAGTATAGAATAATTTATTATAATATTTTTTACAAGGTTTCCCCGTGTAGACATGCATTAGTCTTAATAGTTATATTTCACACAATTAATGCTTACTGGATACGTTGAGCAAAATAATGTGTTATATTGCATATGCTAAGTTTTACTCCATTTTTGTTGGACCGGGGGAAATAAGTATAAAATAAGCCTGTCTCGACCCAGGTTTAGTAGAACCAAACCTAGTCCAATATTAACCAGCCAGGATTCAAGCTTTCTATGAGCCTAAGCCCGTTTATCCGCCTCTATGCTTGAGAATCCTCAAGCTTACCCAATTAGATGAGACCAGCCAATGAGCTATAAGATTTGGGTTTGAGCCCATAGGTCTTAAGTTCGAATCTAATCCCAACCGGGGCCTTTGGGCGACAGGTTTTCCGAGTTGGTGGGCTTGGGCTACCCAATGATGTCTATTGTCGCAGGCGTATGGGTCGTATTTTGCCATTGGGTTACCAAGGTATCTAAGCGTTTTATTTTGTTGTCCGTTCAAAAAATAAGATGAGACCAATATTAGCTTTTTTGCAATTCTATGCGAAAAAAATTCTTAGATAACCAACATCAAACATGTACCCATGATTTTCCACATGACACCGATACGTGAAAACTAGAAAAAAAAAAGTCCCTTTCCGGTTCCTAATACAATAGAAGTCATCGATCATGTTATAACACAAATAATACGCATATCTTCATCGTTTGAATATCCAACCTTTACAATTTCGTCCAACCCGCATTCGCACCTGCACCACAATCTTGTATCAATTTTGAGAACTTCACTTTGGAATTAGTGTAAAAAAAGATTGGGTTTTGAAAAAAAAGCATGTCCCAAACAAGATGATTTAGCAAACAACATTTTTCTGATGAGGAAATCTTCTGATCTTAACTTGGAAATACAAAACAATGTAAAAATTATAACTATAAATGGATTTAAATTTAAAAAATAATATAAGAAAATTATAATGCAAAGGGTAAGACAACTCTTGACAGGTTTTCTAATAGATTGTTGATGAGGCCGTTATGTTGTTTAGAGGTTGCAGATCAAATACTTATGAATGGGTCAATTTTGGTCTGTGTTACTTTTACCTCAAATGGGTCATATAATTTACAATTCACCCTTGGTTTAAAAAGCGCGAGGCACTCCGAGGAGTTTTGGTCCCAAAAGTCGAGGCATGCGTCAACGTAACAACCAAATAAGCTTTGCTTACAACCACAAACTACATATCTCACATCTGTTTTACATATAAACCACTAACGCACCCTAACTTTGACCCGTAATAACATGAACGCCTTCATTCCCCTGATGCAATTTCCTCAGTGCCTCGCCGCCTCGTACTTTAGGCACACACGCGCGCATCTTTTTAGACCAAGAACTCACCCAAGGTGTATTTTTAATACATGGAACTCCTAAACTGTTCTATTCAACTTGGATCATTATGGTAATAACATAGTTATTGTAACCATCTCTTAACGCATTAATAATAACTAAAAAATTTGAAAAGAGTATCCAAAAGATTTAAGGATGTCTACGGCTCAACTCAACCCAGCATGTTCTTAAAAACTACTCGTTTCGACTTTTGGCCCGTTACCCAACCCACCCATTTTTGCCACCTTCAATACTAGCAGATACAAACAAACAGCTACTAGATGGTGAAATTCAGTTGAACCAAGAATAAAGATTCATATAAGAAAAAGAATCTGACCTTTAAAGTGCCATTTCTGCTTGCAATGCAGCAAGTTCATCTTCCTCAGCGGTGTTCTGGCGCTGAGCTGGACGTGTTGGTTGTTTTCCAGCTGGCACATAAACCGGTGCCGCAGGTGCAGTGGTGGCTGGCTGTAAAAGCTGCTCCTCCAACTCTGCTCCTTCTAACTCTTCAAGTTCAGCCTCCAACTCATCCTGCATTTTTATACTTACACGGTTAATATAAACTACATTTATAAGAAAACAAACAGTTACTCCTCTAGTTCAGTCAAAGATATTCGGTTTGACTTTTTATGACAAACCCATTACTCCCTTCATTACTCTATCCCACAAGGATTGCAAGATATCCCTTTGAAAAAGCATATGCAAATCAATTTCAATGCATAACATAAAAATAAGTATTAAGTATTTTTATAATATATTTAAATATTTGTCTATGATTAACCATTAATTATTTTCATTGACTTGTATACGATCAAAAGTTAATGTTCAAAGAGAGAAAATACAGCACATTTTTATGGATAATGAAGTCGAGCATTATTTTATTAAATAAAAAGATCGTAAAGAGCCCATACCTCATCAAAATCAGCTGCTGCACCAATAGGAGTTGCCAATGCTTCCTGAATCTGTTTCATGTTCTCTGTTTGCTCATTAATCTCATCCATTGTTTTGTCGACATCATCAATATTTCTGCATTTCAAAAAAAGAATTCAAACCCGTAAGAAAACTTGGAATATCTCATATAAATATAAGAAGAAAGTAGAAATATATGGCCATTTGGATTAAAAGCTTTTCACGACGCTCAAATCAGTTAAGTGGTTAGCCCACTCTTTTGGATTTAAAAACATCTAATATGATTATAAAAAAGGAGTTTTTGTTTGAATACACTGGTTTAAGAGGTCAAAAAACATATCAATTAACACTTTGTACGACTTTCAACCCATTAGACCAAATTGGTTTCTAAATAAGTTTTCAAATTGGATCATTCGACCAAATAGAGAACAAAATATATCAAAAACTTACACTGCCTTTTGCATTGCCTTCATTGCTTTAGCTCCGGTTCTCAAGGCATCCACTGTCTCTGTGGTAGCTTTTGCACCTTCAAGCATTATCATCTGGTGTTCAGGGACATATACATAAGTAAGTTAACAGCTTCTACAAATTAAACATAATAATAACTAACAGTTACGAATAATACGAAATTCTATAGAAACCTGATCATGAATACGCAATTGAAAATTCCCAAGCTGTTCAATTTGCTGTTCATAAAGTCTTTTTCTCTTTAAACATTGCATTGCCGCTGAATAAATCCCATATGCAAAAAAGGAAAGATGAAACACAGTTAGTATAGTTTAACTTATCCAACAGAAGGCCACGGCATATAAAGGAAATGTTAAATACAAGGTATATGCGTACATGTATGCACATATGCATATTTTTATGTGCACTTACATATGCGTAATACTCATTATTTTATACAAAAAAGGAATTACATTGTTTCCAGTTTATGTTCCACAAAATTGGAGTTACTTCAAAAGTAATAAGCCTTATTATTAGAGCTGTTCACGAGCCAATTCGAACCGAGCAGACCTTTGCTCGTGCTTGGCTCACTTACAACCGAGCGAAATCCGAACAAGCATATTCGAGCGCGCAATTTTCCGAGCGAGCGGCGAGCGATGAGTGATTTGGACAGCCATAAGGCCCATAAGTTTAGAATGTTTCCTTCGATGTCTCCGCTATCGAGTCACGACTAAGGTCCAACTATCCGAGGATGACACTGAGACTGAGGTCAAACTGTCCGAGGATGAGGTTCTGGTTGAGGCATGTGAGGCAATGAGTATACAACAAAGAACAATTGTCGCATTGTGGCGTATGGTGAGAGCGAGAGACGATTGACGACCAGTGACTGATGAGAGGAAGAAGTCAAATAATGTCGCTTCACGACTTAAGTTTTAAATTTAGTGTTAAATTTTTTATTGGTTTGATTAGGCTAGTATGCATATATATCTACTTGTATATTTGTATACAGTGGGCCAAATCTAATAGAGCGGTATGTATAAAGTATGAATATACATGTAATTTGTGTGTATAATAAATTAATAAAATTAATTCGAGCCGAACGGACCTTTGCTCGTGCTTGGCTCACTTGCAAACTGAACCAAACCGAGCGAGCATATTCCGAGCAAGCGACGAACGATTTGGACAGCCCTACTTATAATACACCTTTCAAGCCTTCAAACTAGAGTATAATTTCAGGGTCAAGATGCATAACACAAATGATTTGCAAATCGATGAGTTACATTAATTCCTTCTTAGGTTCTATATAGTGTGTGATAAAAGTTCTTTAAAGTGCGGTACATACCTCGTTTATTTTTTGCTCTAGTAAATTCCTTCGCCTTTTCAACCTCCGCAGAAGCTTTCTTAATAAGTACGTTTTCTTTCTTCTCGAGCATTTCAAGCGTCTACACAAATTTTAAGTTATCGGTTAGAAGCAAAACATTAAACAACATGTCAAGGGTCATTACATACGTTAGAATCCTTTCAAAAGCTACTAATTCATAGATCTGAATTTGATAAACTTAAAATGCACACATTACGAGCACATAATGCGCGATGCGCGTGATGCAGGGATGAGATTGCATCGCTGCAGTTGATGCGATGCGATTGCATGTGCTGCTGCGCCTTATGCAGTTGAACAATATTTTAACTGATTGACCATCGACTGCAATGGGTCTGAATTTGAAACTCTAATTGAACAAATCCGACCATCGATCGATCAATGGATTTAAGTATTTGAACAAATTAGACCATCTATTGAAGAAATCTGACCAGAGACGACGAGAATATCTTATATTTTAGTGTTCATATATTTACAAGTTAAAAATATCCATAAATAATTTTTAGTATTTTTAACAACAATCGTCTTGCGAACGTGATGTGCGCCTCGCCTTGTCGCGGCTCTTTGGACCAAACAAAGTAAGAAATAACAAACCATTCATACTGCACAAGTTCATATTTCTCCTCAGGGTAACAAATTAGCTTCTGAACCCAATTATAATGCAATTAACCAAAAGGGTATTGATTGGAACTAACTAAAAACCAACAAATCATAGATAACAAAGCAGAAAACTGTTTAAAGAATGCAGAAAACCAGGAACCAAAAAGATGAACCCTAAAATACCAACTAAACAAATTTCCACAATAAATAAAGAAACACTCAATCAATCCATAAGGGCAGCAGGATAACATAAGCATAGTCTCAAAAAGTACCTCATTTAACTTATCTAATGTTGTTACAGCATTAGCCTCTTGCTTAGGTTTGCCAAACATCCGCGCAAACATCGTTACTCTGGTCTTCCTAAAAACCCTGCGATCTTATCCGATCAAAAGCAAGAAAACTTAAATCATGAAAACCCCACAAATCGATGGGTAGAAAAGTGAACAAAGATATGGTTTTTAACCTGGTTTGTGAGACAAATTATTAAAAAAATTGAAATTGTATTGAGAGATTGACGTAAAACCGAAAAGGGGTTTTGATCGATGATGAAGATTGAAGAAATTTGTAGTGGATGAGTTGTGAAAGTGAGGAATTTAATTGTGATCCAATTGGGGTGGACTTGGTATTGATGGAGGGTTTGCTTAGGGGTGTTGGTTATCTCCTAAGTCGACACACGGTTTACTATTTTAATAATTTATTATTATTATTTTTTTTAATTAAATTTTAATAATTTAAACTTGACCCTCCGTCAATAATCTTAATAGCCTCAACTTTCAAACTATTTTTCTTCGTCGAGCATTTTCTAACTAATGTCTAACTCAGTTAGTTTTTGATGATGTGGACGTTGATGCGTAAAAAATGAGCTAGCTCATTATATGAATGATGACGTGGATAATGGTATGAATTTTTAGTTATAGATATACACACACTCCATCTTCACTACCTCACCACAAAAACCACTCACCTCCCACTGCACAACCACTGTTTTCAACCCTTTGCACCACCACCACTAATTCCAACCTATAATTAAGTAAAGTTAACCTTTGTATTCCCAACAATCGCACACTTCTCCTTCGTATTCAACTCACATTACAACACAACATCAAACCCTAAATCTTGTTTTCACACTTCACCGACCCAACCATCTCCATTCACCATAATCGTTGTTTCCTAACAACCTCAAATCAGAATAAGATCTTAGAACCAAGCTCATGTTGAACCAAACATCACAACCAAATCTTAGAACCAAGCTCATGTTATAACTGCAAGTTTCGCTAACAACTTCATTCTTATATTAGGTATGCTTCTATATGCGTAACTATCGGAAAAGCAAAACTTGAAGCAACAAACACAGGTATCACTCAAGTTCATGTTTACCTAAAAAGCATGTTAATAAACGATTAACTAAAAATATTTGGTGAGTTTCACAGGTTTTGTTTGTTTTTATGAGCAAGAACACGAGCAAGGTTTTGATCATGCTATGTAATTATGCTAAGTTCATAAGTGAGGCCTCGACGCGTTTCAATCACTGTGGCCACCACCAACACAACAAACAAATAACATAAAACTGCCCCATGTCACACCCCAACCGATGGCGGAAACATCGGAGTGAGACGGACGAGATTGCTCGAGACATCATAACACTAATTGTGACAATATTTAATTAAACAGCTCATTTCATATCATTCATCAAAATGTCAAATACAACATAATTCGAATACAAAATAACAACAACGAGATAAGTTCAACAAAACATAATAATTAACTTAGCATTATAAGCGTGTTTCTATGCCGATCCTACTAAGTTTCGTAATATCCATCTCACCAACCTGCAACATGTTAAAAAGTATAGTTCAATAACAAAATATTGGCGAGTACACAAGTTTGATAACATAGCATAAGTAGTAAAAGCTTTAAACAAATCCACATGATAAGCTAGTATACGATATTAATGTAAACAAGGCATGTGAACTACAAGTTAATCCTCAAGTGTACCGCATAATAAATTTAAAAACTTAACATTTACCACAAGAATACGGGAGTTGCGTTACTCTTACAGCGCTATACATGTTAAGGGAGGCTTGATCGAAGTTAATGACATTTAGTATCACATAAGAATGTACCAAGTAAACCATTCAAGTATCACATAACTATAGCATGTATGATGGATTATTTGTGTGATTTCATAGAATAGAAGTGTGATTTAGTGTGTTTATGATAGATTAACATGTTCACCCAAAAGTGTAAAGCATAAAAAGGGTGTCGAGTGTACTCACGGTTTTGCAAAGTAAATTCCGTGAAAGCGTTTAGGTTGATTAGGGGGCTACCGAGTTATCCTGCACAAGGAAACGTAGGTGTGTGAGTATTGGAATGATGATGGAGTTTGGTAATTTTAGGAATTTAAAGTATGCAAAAAGTATGTATAGTCAAAAGTATTTATCTAGACGTTAACGCTCATTTTTGACACTATAAGCCTCGAAGGGTGTTTGTGTTTTTATGGGTCATGCCCAATAGAATCGTAACGATGGTTAGGTCTTAGATAAAATAACCTAATATTAGGACAAGTAACCATATGGTCATCATCAAATGTTCGGTTATATTTATTTATTTACATATTTAGTTTACATATATTATTACGGGTTTATCATATATAAATCATAGATTACATATAAGTCATGGATGTCATAGAAGTCTTAGAAGTCATGCATGGAGGTATGAGGATAACCGGCCTAAACCTCTTTAGTAAGATTCACCAATACACAAATTGCCACAAGGACAATCCAGATGGTCATGAATAAAGTACTTCACTAAGCTACATTTCGAACAAAATAAGCAAGCTAGGTGCGTGCATCCCGAGCATGGCAACGTTTGGGGACGCGTCGTATCCTTGTTACTCAAGTGAAGGTGAATTGTAGCTTAATGGATAGAAATCATCAAGTGACGGGTGGATTGAAAAGTTGGATAGCCAAGACCTCCATGTAATCACACCTTCACCAAACACAAGCTTGTAAGCTTGGATGGCTCAACACTTGTGGGTTTGAAACCCTAGTAAAAATCACAAGTTTAGAGGCATGTTATACCTCTTGATTTTGTATGGAACAAGTTTAGCTAGCACACTAACCATAAACTTAATTAGAGGCACAAGTAGCATGGAGTTGTTAAGATTAAAACAAGTTCAAGAAAAGTTTATAAGTTAAACTTCCAAAACAGAAAGTTTTGCCCTAAAAATGGTATTGTTCCACCTTGGTTTTCCATGGAAAACCTATGGTAACATCCCATGGGGCTTAGCAAACTTTGTTGAGGAAGAAAACATGAAGAAAACTTTGAAACTTTTAAAGTTTGAAAAGATAAAAATGGGCAGAAAGTTTAACACACTTTTGGACCTCAAAATGGTGAGGTTTCACCTTAGTTTGCCCAAGCAAACTTGTGAGAACCTTCCTAGAGGTTATCCAAGAGTGTTAGAAGAAGAAACAAGGTTTAAACAAAGAAGGAAGTGAGTTGAAACTCACTTGCAAGCTGGAGTGTTTTAGCAGAAAGTTCTGAACTTTGAGAGGATTTTTGGAGTGTTTAGAGGCTTGTAAAAGTGAGAAATGGATGGGGGAATGCTTGTTTATATAGAGGAGGGACTAGGATTCAAGTTAGGGTTGCATTAATGAGGATTAGGTGAGTTTTTGAATTGAAACAATGGAGGGAACAAGACTTGGCAGCTTGCGGCCGCAAGCTGCCTTATCTTCTTTTTTGTTATTTAATTTATATAAACGGTTTTGATTGTTACTTAAATAATGTATTTTATATATATCCAAGTGTGAAGTGTTTTTGGAAGATTATAACATGATTAAAGGTGTTACATATCCATAAACATGTCTTGCAAATAATTAACATAAGTGTGACAAGAATCATGGTGCCAAAAGTCTATGCATTTTGTGTTTAACTTGTTGATTGCTTGCTTGATTTGGAACGTTTAACTTTCATGAATATATGATAAGAATATGCAAGTTGATTCGAAGCTATAAATTGCGCAACGAATGCGTGTATGATCATAGATATAAATGCGTATAAAGATTGCGAATTGCGTATAATCGATCAATTTGATTACAATCAAAGCCTTAGATTTACAATGACTCGGAAATGAAATACGATTACAAGGTTTGGACTTTCCAATTATAGAAACAATAAGCAAACTTACTAAAAATGGAAAGTTACAAATGCGAAGCGTTACAATCTCCCCTCCTTTAGGTAATTTCGTACCGAAATTTAGGAAGATGCAACGAACAATTGCGGATACTTAGTCTTCATGTCGCTTTCAAGTTCCCAAGTAAACTCAGCGCCATGTTTTCCTTCCCATCAAACCTTCACGATAGGAATTCGACTGCGCCTTAGTTGCTTAGTGCCTCGATCCATGATTTCGACTTGCTTCTCCACGAAGTGTAAGGTCTTGTTGATTTGAAGATCTTCCAGTGGGACTTGGAGTCCTTCTTCGGCGAGACATCTCTTCAAGTTTGAGACGTTGAAGGTAGGATGAATGTTGCTGAGCTCTTGTGGTAGGTCCAGTCGGTATGCTACCTTGCCAATCCTTTCGAGAATCTTGAAAGGACCCACATAGCGAGGAGCGAGCTTTCTCAATTTCCCGAAACGAACCACACCCTTCCAAGGGGATACCTTGAGAAGTACAATGTCACAATGTTGAATTCCAAGGCTTGCATCTTTTATTTGCGTAACTCTTTTGTCGGCTTCTGCTTTGAGCAAGTTGTCCCGAATCTACAAAATCTTGCCCGTCGTCTGTTGTATAAGCTCGGGACCGGTGATTTGAGCTTCCCCATCTCGTGCCAACAAATAGGCGATCACACTTGCGTCCGTACAATGCCTCGCAAGGTGCCATTTGAATACTCGCATGGTAACTGTTATTGTACGAGAATTCGACCAAAGGCAAGTGCATGTCCTAGTTGCCACCAAAATCGATTACACAAGAACGAAGCATGTCCTCTAGAGTTTGGATAGTACGCTCGGTTTGACCTTCAGACTGAGGATGGAAAGAAGTACTGAGATTGAGGTGAGTACCAAGAGCTTTTTGAAACATTTGCCAAAGACGGGAAGTGAAACGACCATCATGGTTCGAAATAATATCAACGGGGACACCGTGATGACAGATGACTTCATCCGTGTATATACGAGCCAATTTCTCGACTCGGTAGTCTTCACGTATGGGAAGGAAATTAGCAGACTTGGTCAGACGGTCGATGATTACCCAAATACTGTCGTGACCAGATGATGTATGAGGGAGTTTGGTAATGAAATCTATGGCAATACTCTCTGATTTCCAGAGAGGAATTTCCGGTTGTTTGAGTAAGCCAGAGGGACGTTGATGTTCGGCCTTTACCTTGGAACAAGTAAGGCATTTTGAAACGTAACAGGCGATATCTTTCTTCATTCTAGACCACCAATAAGACGCACGAAGGTCATGATACATCTTATCGACGTTAGGATGAATAGAATACCGAGATTTATGAGCTTCACTCATCAGGAGGCCACGAAGATTATCACGGTTTGGAATCCAAATACGGTCAAGATAACACATGATGCCATTGGATTTGGTCACAAGTTGGTTTTCAGCACCACACTTCAACTCATTATCGAGGTTATTCTCATTAACGGTCAAGTATTGTGCCTCGCGAATCAGCTCTTGAAGCTTTCCCAAGGTTTGGTAGCAACGTACACTCTTAACATGAGTTTTCCAACTAAGTGCGTCGGCCACTACATTCGCCTTACCGGGGTGGTAGCGAATATCGCAGTCGTAGTCGTTTAACAATTCCACCCAACGACGTTGACGCATGTTGAGTTCCTTTTGATTGAAGATGTGTTGGAGGCTCTTATGGTCGGTGAGGACCGTACACTTTGTACCATAAAGGTAGTGTTGCTATATCTTCAATGCAAAAACAACTGCACCAAGTTCAAGGTCGTGCCTAGTATAGTTTTTCTCATGAATCTTGAGTTGTCGTGACCCCGTAAGCGATAACCTTGTCTCGTTGCATAAGAACGTAACCAAGACCTTGTTTTGAGGCATTGCAATACACGACAAAGTTGTCGGTACCATCGGGAAGGGCTACGATCGGAGCATTACAAACCATGTCCTTGAGCGTTTGAAAAGACTTTTCTTGTTCGGTACTCCAAACACCGGTGGGCCCGGGTGGGGAATATCGTGACGTAAGTTGATATCATCATAGTCAATTAACACAGCCCAGCGAAAGTCTTGGAGTTTAAATTACTATTACAAACCAAATGTTCAAAGTACAAAAATATATACAGACGGCTTGTAATGAAAGATCCACAGGCGGATCAATAAATATACAAAAAAAAGATATACTACAGACTTTTAGGTAGATCTAAGGATGTAGGTCCAATTGGAGGAAGATAACCTACTTCCTTGTTGTTTAACACACACACGAGTGCGGAATCCAAGTGTATATGCAAACCAAAGCAAGAGCACAACCAATATAACAAGAGATATATCTTCAAATGTTCACTATATTGATTTGTAGAGAGACCCAATACATACAATCTTGAATAAACTGCTTATCTCTCTATACATTCTCAGTGTTCTCACTCTGTGCTCTATGTCTCTTATCCAGCTAGTCACTTTTAGAAGTAAGGTGCATGTCTGTTTATATAGTGCCAACACCTAGCAACAGTACGAAGAATGTTGCTGGTCGTGCGAAGCACTACAAAGCCCACGAAGAACATTTCTAGAAGGGTTGCTCATACGAACAACCTATGGCTCATACGAATGAGTAAGTCTTTCGTACGAACAAACAATGTTCTTGTTAACAGGGTCACTCGTACAAGCATGTAATGACTCGTACGAGCATGTAATGACTCGTACGAGCAAGCAACTTGCTCGTACGGAGCACCTTTCACTCTCATGAATAAACTAAACGTCGTACTAAATCAAGATAGGAGGATATCTTGATTTGGTCGACACGACTAAAATTTTACAGACACAACAAACAAAGACCATACAATTACTAACGTAACTAAGAACAAGCGACAGACACAAAAGTGTATCAATAAACTCCCCCTTGGATGTTGCTTCGTCTTCGGTCTTCATTTCTTCAGGCTATGAACTTCTTGCGTAAATATCGAACTAAGTCGAATCGAACCGAACCGAACTGAGCTGAGTCGCATCCACATAAATATGCATCAACAAACTCCCCCTTGGATGCTGCTCGTGATGGTTCATTCTTCACACTATCGGATCTTCAGATGTCTTCACGTGTCATAGTCAGGAGGTACATCAGCAAACCCCCCCTTGAATATATCTTGTGGTGTTGATAAGTGGTCAGTCATGAATTGAATCTTCTTGATTCATGGCTTGTATTCATGTTGTGTCTTTTCTTCCCAAACCTTTCCTTCAAACTCGTTCTCTTTGCCTTTAGCTTGCTTGGATGCCAAATCTGCACACATAACATAGCTAAACGCATAATAAGAATAACTGCTAGGGATTTGATCAACCTTAGAGAATTTTCATTTGAAAATTTCACGAAGGATTAATTTTAAGCAAAATGAACAAATGACACACATGAGACCAACTCTCATTCAACTACCAACTGACAATACCTTAAGAGTTTTTAAGATTGTTCAATTTTAATCCATTAACCTTTAAAGCTTGTCAACTTCGACCATTTATGAAGATGCAATTGTTTTCTGGCTTACAATTAAGATTTTAGATAGGATACACTCGAGTTCCAACATCGGTCAATCAAAAATTATCTAGAAGCAAAATCTTTTTGACTTTTATAAATTTATATTAAAACTCACCTAAAATATTTTTGACATTTTTCAATTTTTAAATGTAAGGACGGAAACCAATAAATAAATATTTACAGACATTCATTTTGCGAGTTTCGAGGGTAAGAGAATCATATTATTATACGGTCATGCCAAAACACACTTGTTGTTCGATTAATTAGTATTCAGATAATTATTCTATAACAATTATCGGTATTGTTGTCCACATAAGCTCAACTTATCAGATGTACTCGCGGTTAGGGGATACGATTTATGTATATGATTTATACTTACCGACCAGTGTTCATCCACTCACGACACATTCCCGTATCAAGACATGCACGAGAGAAAATCTTACCAGTGAGTATACTATTTATCATCTGTTTTGACGTATAGATTGTGAGATACTTATTTTTTCATAAAAACAAGCCCTATGTGATTAAATCACTTATTGATAAGGAACTTGATTTTCAGATGTATGCAGGGCACAAGAGTAAGTCCGTGAACAGGTTAGTACCAATGTACCGACAAAGGGACGACTTAGCTCCCGCATAAAGCTATGATATGTTATCACTTATTGTTTGGGTGGATGTGATATGTTTATCACTTATTGATGGTCGTATGCAATATTTACACGTATGTATGGTATCATGGAAGTTCTAGACTTGTGTCCCCGTTATTTTTTAGTAAAAGATTCAACCATGATACCCAGATGATAAACAAGCATAAAGACCGCATATCTCAGAACCTCGGCATACTATCAAACGAAATTTTGGTACCAAGACCATATGCCAATGAATGGTTCCCACCTGGTCTTCAGTCGATTATGTTTATATCGCCTTGTGCACACTTTGAAATGATTGTGAGCCTACCGATACATTGAATATAGAGCTACTTATCATCTTTCATTTTAAGTTCAAAGAAGTTTTGACAGACGACTAATTTACTATCATTTTCTCTTTTTCTTGCCAGGAAACTCATTTTGGTTTTTCTCATGCTTTTGTCCTTCTTGACGTTTTGCAATGTTTTTGTATTTTTCGGATTGGAATTTACTCCCCCTACAATGCAAAAAGTTAACTTAATCCTTTAAATACATCTTTTTGGATTGTCTTCAAGAAAAATATTTACAAAAACGATTTCCCGATGTGGATTAACTCATGTTTTACCGCGATGCCGTTCACCAAAATTAATTTAATAAAAATGATTTATCAAAATTTTGAAAAATGAGTTGGCACATTGGTAATTGGTGTGGATCGAAACAACATTGATGAGTATCATATTGAAACAATCACGTGTGAGGTGATATTCGAGATCAATGTGTTTGGTCTGGAGTGCTGTACCAGATTTTATTAAAGACCTGTAAAGCAGCTTAAATATTGACAGAGATAGGAGAGATTAGAAAATTTAAACCGTAATCCTGCAATTTCTACGTGCATTGCCAGGAATCTGTGTGCTCTCCCAACTGGATATCCACCAGGTGTGGATTTCAAGGTCGATTTTTCAGTTACTTCATATAACTGATAAATTTCTTCACAGCAACAAGATTATAAACATCTGGGTCCGACTGGTAAGAAGCAAGAGTGCATGTGGAGAAGCTTGTACACATCATCTTTGGACGGTCCATACATGATGTTGTCCACATGTTTTTGCACCAGCAAAGGTCTTCGTCTTTCTCCTTGAGAAGTAGTGTGCGGTTGTTCAAACCATGCCAAGGCATCCGCACACCTGGTTGGGTTGTTTATCCAAACACATTTTCTTCAATCACACCCGTGGCGAAATGTACACAGGACGATTATCTTGTAGGATATGAACTTCTTGTGGAAGATATAAGACATGAATCTTTGATAATCTTCTAACGTGCTGCAAGCATGCACATTTCAATTGAATCTATCCCGAGAATCTGATCCAAGCCTTAAACAAACAAATTTTTGGTCATTTTCCATCTTGTCGAAGTTATCAACTTCATTAACCAAACTTTCTTTACTTATCGGACATTATCTTCTCTTTCTCTCCAACAAAGGCAACAACTCCTGGATATAATGATGTTTTGGAGCCACATGTTGCCGACCTTGTGCCTGGATGCTCCACTATCAACAATTCTATGATTATCAATAGTTCCTCCTTGAACATCCTGCACACTCATTAAGGATTAGTTGGAGATGGGGACCCAAGCCTTCATTGACTTAGGTCGTCCGACATCATCGAGAATTTGAACTTCGTTTTCCCGATTATTCGGAATGGATTGTGCTCCCCCTGAAATAATTACTGGTTTTGGTTTCCAAATCTGTTTTTGTTTCTAAATTTTAACCTTTGATTGTGTTTGGACAACCTCTAGTTTTAAAGCTTTTTCAACAGCTTTTTAATGTTTCTTTCTCTGTTTCATTTCTTGTTGTTTAACAAGACGATGGTTCTGTTTTGGCGAAACAGATTTAGCATGGTTAATGTTTACCACGGGGCGCATCAAATTTTGCTTTTCCCTTTGTGAGATGTGGATAGTTTTTGACAATGTGCCCATACTTACCACATTCAAAGCATGATCTCCGCTCAACAAACCTCGGAGTATTACAAATGTGATAGCTTGATGATGAACTTCATGATCTTGAGGTACTTGGTCCCACATCACAACAATTTGTGTGTTGTGTGTAGTGATTCTGACTGTTTCTCTTCAAAATTTTATTTTATTTAACAAAATCCGTGTTGGATTTGTTTTCAAAATATTCAATTTTATCAGTCCCTCGAGATTTCACGAAGTTCACATTTTGAATTTTCTTCTTGTTTTGGCTCTGTTTGCCTTTTCCATTTCCTTGGTTAGTGTGATTTTGCTTTCGTTGATTGTTTTGAGGTTTCAATTGTTGATTTCCATATTTCTTTCTAACTTCGGATTTAGGAGAGGAGCACACTGAGTTACTACAACTCTTGGGCTCGAATTACCCAAAAACTTACTATTAGAATCCTCGAAAACTTTATCAATCAAAGATTGATTGACATTTTTGATGGAAAAATCTTTGTTTGAGTAAACTTTGTCGGGACCAATCAATGTATAAAGCAAGTTCACGATTTCACAGGTTTCAACATGGGCTTCAGCAATTTTGACATGGGCAGTTACACACGGTTTCACTGGAGGATCACATAGAATGTGATTTTCGAGAGGTATATTTTCCTCTTTTGTTACCGTATTTGACTGCTTAGGTTTGTCCTCATTCGACTCGCCATCTGAACTATCATAATCCTCAATAATGGGAGGATTTTAATCATTCATAGACTTTGAGTCATTGATGTTATCCGATTGACCTTGACTTGAAGATGTGCCCTTAGTGAACCTAGACCAGCTATAAATTCAGCTAGATCCAATGGAACGGTGGGTTTAAACTGTGGCATATCTTCATCATCTGGCATTTTGGTGTAATTGTGCCTCACCTGAGGAGGACAAGCTTGGTAACCAATGCATTTCATATCACCTTTCTTCTTTTGAACAACGATGATGTGATCCAAAACATATCTTGATTTGGAGTAACTGTCCAACTTGAGTTTGATTGCATCATGTTCACACTTTACACAGGCTAACTCCTTTTTCATTTCTTCAAGAATGTTAATATAGTTGTTAATGGTTGTTTGTTTTCTCAAAACATTCTTTGTTAATTCAGAAACGTCTTTCTTTAAGGTTTTAATTGTTGTTTTAAATTCCTTTTCGTTTTTCTTAAGAGCTGTGTTTGCCTCAGTGCACTTTGTTAGATCTACAATCAAACTCTGATGATGTTTCTTCATGTGATCAAATTTATCTTCAAGTTCTAAGTATTGCTTTTTAAAACTATACACTCAAAACACTTAGAGACAATAGGTTTATTGAAACTTACCTGACTGGATTGGCAATCTAAACGGGTCATGAATGCTGCATGGAGAGTGGAGGATCCGATTGATGAGTGATGCTTGGACATCTCATCAGATGATCCTTTGTGTTTCATGTTCCAATTCTGTTTCGCTGCTATCCGTCGATTCAGTTTCAGTAATCACATCATCTACTTTAGCATTAACATCTTCTGATTGTTCTTTACTCGAAGTCGATTCTGCTTCATCTGAACTTCTGCTATCCCATGAGTTGTCATCATTTCTGGAAGGTTCTCCACCGTTATCATTTTTAGCAATTTCGCCATAGTATTCAGTTCCTCCTCCACCACTGTTTCCCAATTGAATAGACCAATCACAGCGCTAATCTGCTTGAACTACTAATGCTCGGTTGGAATTGTTTGTAGGAACCATTGCTCTTTCATTGTTAGTATCTTGATTTCTGTTGAAAGGATATCGATTCCCTAATTGTGGAGGCTTCGTGCATTCTCTTTTAAAATGCCCTTTTTCTTTACAGTTGAAACAAGTAACTTTCCTTTTGTCAAAACCATATGGAGTATCCTTGTTGCTCTCGAGATTAGTTCTTCCTGTTTTCTCCATAAAATCTTTTGCCCTTCTCACTGCACTTGCAAACGCCCATTTGATATCAATTAACTCCATCTCCTCCTTATCGATTTGGGCATAGTCTTCACTGGTTAGATTGATGTTACCAATTTGTCCAACTACTAATCCGTAGTAAGAACTCACCAAAGTGTTTAGAAGCTCCATGTGTTCCCGGGCAACTTCCACACTTACCTTAGAAAGGTTTGAAGTATCGAGTCTGACAGTGTTGGAATTTGAGGGTTGAAAGTTTCTACCATAGAAAGCTTTTTGTTGAACTTGTGGTGTAACAACTTATGGTTGAGGAAGATATGCTTTTGGATCAAATGCTTGTTCATAGGCTTGAGCAGTTGAACTAACATCTTAAGGTAGAGGAAGAAAAGCTTTTGGATCAAAAGCTTGTCCATAAACTTGAGCACTTAAACCAACAGATTGATCTGATTTAACTTGCGACATAAAAGGATTTGTATTTGATATGAATGTTGTTTGAAGCTTTGGTTGTTGAATTGTACTTATACCTGTGTTAATGCCCCCAAAATACATCTTTGGGTTTTGCGAAACTAGAAATCATTTTGCTTTGCGAATTTCTTCTTCACTTTTGTTTTCAAGTTTCTGAACATATTCGTAAATGTTGATCACATCTAAAGCACCTGTATGTTTTAGCAGTTCAATAAATTAACTCCATTTAGGTGGTAAGGCATCAGCAAAACGCATAACAATCTCCTGTTGTGATGCGTTAACCTTGTACGAGTACATCTCACTAAGTAAATGATAGAAACGAGTTGTCATATCATTTAGTGTTTCATTTTCCATAATCAGGAACCCTTCAAACTCTTTCTTTAAAAGATCATGTCAAATCTTTCTCGTTGCTGCATTTCCTTCTCCTCTTGATTTCAACGAGTCCCACAGCTCTTCACAGTTGTACAATACATAAACTGATGACAAATATCCTTGTGAAGTGCTTGCGTAAGAATGGCAAAGGCCTTCTTTTCTGGATCATAGGTCCTTTTATCATTCTCATCCAACTCGGGTAAAGAGGTTGAATTTGATACAACTTCTTCGAGAGATTCTTTGTACGGAGAAGTAAAACATGTCCACAACTCGGTATTCTGACCAAAAACATACGTATGAAAACAACTTTTCCATGAAGGATAATCGTTCATATGATTCAACTTAGGTGGACGGTTGTTACTTCCAGTTTCACTTTTGCTAAGGAGAAGAGTTTGAACTCTTTGATTTTGATTCTTAATAAATGCCCATTGACCAGCGGTAATCGTTTGTGGAGGTATTAAAGATTTTACCCGTGAGGTTGCGGAGCTAGATTGTGATGAATCTTGGCTTGTACTTGAACTACAACCCCAATCCCAAGGATCTGTACCCATTTTGTTTGCTTGTTTATGAAAATCAACTTAAAATTTCAAAAATTAATCTCGAAATAAAAGTCTACTGTTAAAGTTCACAATTTTAAAAACCAACTGGAACATGAAAAAACAGATCATAAAGAATCTTTGTTCTTCGTACGAATCAGTGAGTCGTACGAGTCACTATCCTTCGTACGAACCAGGTTATTCGTACAAATAACTGTCTTTCATGCGAGCAACCTATGCTTCGCACAAACAAGGTTCTTCGTGCGTGTGACTTGGTCTTTCGCACGAACAGTCTTGTTCTTTGTGCGGATGGGTTATTCGCACGGATGTTTTTCACTGAATTTTGGTTTTTCGCAGGGAGGAATCTTTTTGCAGGGTTGGTTGGTGAAAATTTCCTTTTCTAACACAAACTTGTTTCTGAGTTTGTTAGAAAGTGGTCAGTTGTCTACACAATTTTAGTGTAAAGACAAACATTCCAATATCAGCTTTTTAGTCAAAACAGTCAAGTCCAGAGATTTGGTCAACCCTAAAGGAATATTCCGGTGAGTTTTCCGGCAGATGTTTCACCCGAAAATATGTCCAACTGAACTTTGATAGAAAATTTTAAGAAAAACCAGATTCTAACATGTCTCCATGTATTCTAACAAGGTTTTTATGAAAATTTTCTGGATACAACAAGTTTTACCTAAGTTTTAAACTAGTTTTCTTTTAAAAACTTAAGTTCTTGTAATGAGTTCAAGAACACTTCTAGAAACCCTCACAACTAGCTTAGACACAACACTAAGCTTGGTTTTAAGCAAGGAAGAGAGCCAAAGCTCTGATACCACTTGTAGGTCCAATTGGAGGATCAAGATAACCTACTTCCTTGTTGTTTAACACACACACGAGCGCGGAATCCAAGTGTATATGCAAATCAATGCAAAAGCACAACCAATATAACTACAAATATATCTTCAAATGTTCACTATATTGATTTGTAGAGAGACCCAATACATACAATCTTGAATAAACTGCTTATCTCTCTATACACTCTTAGTGTTCTCACTCTATGCTCTATGTCTCTTATCCTGCTAGTCACTTTTAGAAGTAAGGTGCATGTCTGTTATATATATGCCAACACCTAGCAACATTACAAAGAATGTTGCTGGTCATGCGAAGCACTCCAAAGCCCACGAAGAACATTTCTAGAAGTGTTGCTCGTACGAACAACCTATGGCTCGTACGAATGAGTAAGTCATTCGTACGAACAAACAATGTTCTTGTTAACAGGGTCACTCGTACGAGCATGTAATGACTCGTACGAGCAATCAACTTGCTTGTACGGAGCACCTTTCACTCTCATGAATAAACTAAACGTCGTACTAAATCAAGATATGAGGATATCTTGATTTGGTCGACATGACCAAACTTTTACAGACACAACAAACAGAGACCGTACAATTACTGACGTAACTAAGAACAAGCGACAGACACAAAAGTGTATCAACAAAATCCCTCTTGGATGTTGCTTGGTCTTCGGTCTTCATTTCTATTGGCCTGCTTCAGGCTCTGAGCTTCCGGTGTGAATATCGAATTGAGTCGAACCGAACCGAACTGAGTCGCATCCACACAAATATGCATCAACAAAGGATTTGCAAGATCCTCTTATATCAATACCAAGCACCTTTCAGTCATTTCGTATTGTACCTGCAACTTAGTCTTTTGAAAATACGCCAGATTTCGCTGGTAAATACAATTAACTGACTCGTTTTGAAAATATTTCAAAATGGATTTAAGTGCACAGGGCACACTAAAATCTTTTATAACTTGGGAAAGTCAACCTTGTAACCTTGTTAGCAGAATCACATGTTTGTCAATACATATGGGGCCCATTACAGAGACCGAGACATGATTAACGTACACACCACTTACGTACCCACGAAGGAGTTATCCCCAACTTGTGGGTAAAAATAATTTAGCATTCGCATATGTCAGGTGGCCTACACCCCGTGCTTTGGTCGTGGCCATTAACTAATGTAATGAGCCAAGGATATCCAGGAACGGTCGTTAACCCCCAATGTTTAAGTTATCAAACAAAACTGATCAAAACGGAATATTCGGATTTACTAGCCTTCACTACAATCTGGCATTCGATTGATCCCATTTCCGACCAAGCGGTAATAATTTACCATAACCCAAGCCCGTATAGGGAAAATAAGTCAAGAGTATTTACCTGAGCTAGCACTTGATTTAAATGCAAGTTTATATTAACTCAGCCGTTTAATCTATTAGATAAGTGCAGATAGCATTTAGTGGAAGGCTTTAGTCTGGAATATGGCATAAGCTAACGAATTAGAATGATAACGGTCTTATTGAAGTCCTAGACTTAGACCGACTAGCTTAAAGGATCAAAACGGTACAATATGCTAGATTAAGCGATGACCGGATAGAATGTAATTTAAACCCTACAAGTACTTAAGACTTGTATAATATGGGTAAACGATAAGCATTCTGGATTTTGAGATTAAAAATGATAAGGTTAACCCGTTTCGGTAAATTTTCGTAAACTAGTTACATATACTTAACCGTATGCATATAAGCGATATCGGGTAACCGGATGAGTCATGAGCAAGTTCTATATGTCATTATACTTTAAATAAATTGTAATATCAGTAGGATATCAACTTACATGCCCGTTAAGGTTTTAGAATAAAATTATGCCTCATAAGGGCGTTTTAGTAATTATATATCATATAAAAGGAACTTGAATATATTTTGATGTTATGATCATAAGTATTCTGGAAAAATATTTAATTTATGGTATAATATCAGTAAGATATTGATCATATGTGTAATTTATCATTTAAGACCAAACTATGCACCGAAGGGGCATTTTGGTCATTTTACACATAGTTTGATAACTTATTTAGGATTCTGAGTTTACATTATGTACCTACTGTAAAATACTTTAAATGAGTTTTAAATAAATCAGTAGGTAACAATTCTTGGTTGATAAATATGGTTTAAAACCATACTATGCGCCGGAACGACGTTTATGTTCCAAAATGATGATTTGTGCGAATTTTAATGAAAACTGATGCTAAGATCAGGTTTATATGTTTTAAATATATCATTTAATATGACACATCAGTTGATAAAAAGTTTGGTATAAAAAGTATGATTAAAATCGTTTTATGCGCCATAAGGGCTTTATTATTATTTATCGACATAATGCAAGAACTTATATGTAAACTTAGTATATAAACTGACTTGACATCCCAAAAATCTTACTTATGATATTGCATCAGTAGGAGATTCATTTTCAAGTTTGTTATTGATTAAAACCTTATTTTATGTAAAAAGGGCACTTTAGTCAAAAATGGCATAATAACAGAACTTGTGCATAAACTCAGATTCTGATTATGATCATGTAATATAACCTTAGAGGGTTAAGCTAAATTATATTACGAACATAATGCAACCTTAGATCAGTAGCTAACTAATCTAAATCGGGTCAGAATCGAAAGTCAAAGTAGGAGTCAAACTTTGCGACTTTCGGTTGCGAACCGACCCTAGAACTGAAATTGACGAGTCGAACATGTTCTCACATGTTCTAATAATTATACCAACTTGTTTAATGGTTAAAACATGTTTTATGATATATATAAACTCAGATTATAATATTTTCAAAATCTAGCCTGTTTGGCTTTTTAATAATAAAACTTTGACCCGTCAATTGGTCTTGTAAACATGATCTTTATGAGGTGCCCTTTATAGGGATTAACACCTACCTTATTACGATCACTTAGACAGGTTCGTTATGAACAATGGCTGGACCATAATGGTCTTAACTGAAAGTCAAAGCGTTTTCCGTAAATGCTTGACTTTTGGCTATAAAAAGCCTATAAATGAAAATGCAAGAGAAAGGAACACTTACAATGATCCTAGGATGAAATAGAACTAAGTTGGATGCTCCTTTCAGTTAGGAACTTCCACATGAGGGAGATAGAATGATTTATGAGAAGGTGCAAGTTCAAGTGAAGAACCAATGTCCTTTTATAGTTGGAGAGCTTGAAAGTGGTGATGCCAGGTGTTAGAAGGTGTTAGAGGGTGACTACAAGTGTCCTAAAACTTGGCATAGCAGATTGGAAGCCCATGGTTTGGAATTGAGAGGGTTTTGGCAACTTGTGTGGTTGCCAAGCAAAACTTTCTGTAGCAGACCTACTCTGGCGGCCCACGAGAGACCAGGCCTTGTCTCTCGCGGCCTGCGAGCGGTTAATAGAACTTATCAAAATTTGCCACATTTAGCCCCTCAACTTATTAAACTTCTAAAACACCTTTATAAGCTTAATTAGCCCTCCGTAGCTAATATTAGACGTAACCGGGAGTATGCCCAGACATTCTCAAGCTCTCGGTTCGTTAAAAGGTCACTCAGAGGTATAAATTAACACGTTGACACTTTTAACCCCTCCATCGTCCAACTTTTACATATTTACACAAACAATCCCTCTCGTCCAACAAGTGCCTCATATGAGAGTTAGGACTTCGTAAAGGGTCACTCAAAGGCTTAGTTTGAGCATGTTGACACCTTTAGTCCTTATTAGTCCTTATTAGACTTATTATAAAAGTAATAACACGTGTCGCTATATTGTTGGACACAATTTTTACGAGGTGTTACATCCTCACCACCTTAAAAGAAATCTCGACCTCGAGATTTTATTTAAAAAGATGGGGGTACTTTTGTCGCTAAGTGGACTTAACCTCCCATTTATACTCGAGGCCTCGAAGGGCATCCCACTTAACCTTTACTCAACCTCCCATTTATACTCGAGGCCTCGAAGGACTCAACCTCCCATTTCTTTCGGAGCTTCTTAACCTGTAGATCCTCGATCGAAATTGGTTTCTCAACGAACCTCAGGTTTTCATCAATTTGCACATCATAATGTGACATTGCTAGCAACTCATCGGCTAGACATTTCTTACGATTACAGATGCGGAATACATCATGAATTCCACTAAGCTCCTCTGGCAGTTTAAGCTTATAAGCTACAACACCGGCACATTCGATTATCTCGAATGGTCCAATATATCTTGGGCTTAACTTGCCCCTCTTTTCAAATCGCATTACACGTTTCCAAGGTGATACTTTGTGAGAGGGGATCGGCTCTCCTCCGATGAGCACCAGACCGATCTGACTCAGCTAACAGAGGCGGAAGTCATTGTTAGCGAGTTTGACAAACAAACAAGTAAGATCTACTGTTTAAATGCCTTGAATTGTATTGATAAACGTGAACAAGTACAGAGCAAGTAAAGAGTTCGATAGGGCTTCGCCACACCAACAGATTACCAATTACTGACACAACACTCCTCTATTTATAGGTCGACATGACTAGCACAGGATAGTGTGTATCTGAGTGTGACTCGTGCGAGTGGTGCCTTGTACGAGTGACAGAGTGTCACTCGTACGAGTCACAAGGCTCGCTCGTACGAGCCAACAACAAAACAAATAAAACTTATATTAACATACAAAATCTGACGTTCTATGGCCTATATACATAAACAACATATCCTAGACGTAGGCAATAAACATTATGCACCAACAAACTCCCCCTTGGATGTTGCCGTAGTCTTGGATAGTTTTCAAAAAATCTTCAAAAGATCTGACAGTTAACGCCCAAAAAAACGTTTCGGCAGATTGCAACGCTACTCAGAAGTAATTGGCGTCTGATTTGTAGGAGGAGGCTGGTTAACTGTATTGCCAAACCGAAAGCTCGCTCGCTCAGCAATTCTTTCTTCTTTCTTATCTTTTTATTGCTCAATCTCCTCCAGTTTCCTCCAAGATGTGTTCCATGCCGTTCCTGAATGTACATCGTTAGCAAAACAGACATTAACTATCTTCTGGAACTGGAGTGCTTGTTCTTTATCTTTCTCTTCAAAACTAATCTTGCTGTAGAACAAACATTCAATTCTTTGAACAATTGACTAGCCACATCGGGTCTAGTACTCGAATGTCACGCCATAGCCCTTATATACGTTTGTGTGTAATGACGGCTTCGGTTAGTTCCTTAGTAATCTTCCAAGAATCATCATCTAAATGCACACATACAACAGCTTCACCTGTACTTGAATCGTAGTGCCACCATAAGAGGAATATTCTTCATCACTTTCGGCCTCTTTACGGTTAGCGTCACATCTCTTTCTTGTGTTACTGGATCGATCTTCGTAATTTTCTTAGGGAAATGCGGCTTCCAGTGTGTAAAACCATGCGCAGCCTCAAGCTTTATCAGTTTCCACAGCCGCTTGTCGTGAAATCTCATCTTAAGATTTATCATCTTTGTTTGCACAAGCTCTTTAATATCCCAGTACGGCAGGGTCTTGATATCGCTCAAGTATCTAAAATACTGAATCCCGTACTCCCTTTTAATAGCATAAACGTTTAGCTCCTCGATCCATCCCCAGCTAATAATGTCTCCCAAAGAAATATCCGCATCACGCGAAAAGAATGCTAAGGGACGTTTAAAATTTTGCTCAGCTGGAGCTACTTTGAACCATTGCTTCCTAATCTTAGCAATTTCTTCAGCAGATAGTTGTTGAGGAAGGGTTCCTTGTTTAACAGCTTCTTCAACCGTACGTTTCAAAAGATCATCACTTTCAGCTGCAAACAAATCGCTAAGAGTTGGAGAGTCATCTGTACCCTTATTGGCAATGTCTGTATCATCGTCATCAGAATCATCCTATACGACAACTTTATCATAGTCATGTGCATCAGACACATGTTCGAAGACGTAATCAACTGGCTCGAAAGCACTAATATCATTGAGCTCCTCTTCGAAATCAAACTCAAAATTTTCTTCGTCCACTCCCAGCATATCAACTATTTCTTCTTTAGTGTAGCGGTGGACAAACTCCCTTTCCTCTACATCATGCACTAAATACAATATCTTTGGTTTTGGCACGACAGGAACGGTAGATATTTCGGTTACCGTGAGGATTCCTGCCTGCTGAGCCCCTCGTTAGAGCTATCAGATTTACCCTGATCTCTATCCTCTTCAACTTGATTCGCTAAGTCATCCAAGTACACAGACAAATCAATATCATCATTTAAATCAGACTCTACTAGAAGGACACCCGTTCCACCTAAATCATCATCACCACCATCACTATCGTCATCAGATTTATCAGAAAAGATATCATCAAAATCATCTAAGTCTTCAGTTTCTTTCTCAGGCTCTTCAACAAATTCATCTATCTCAGCCTGTATCTCTTTCTCCATCTTTCTCTTGCTAAGCCATTCACGATGTCTTGCTGAAAGATTCGACGTGTCAATATCAACATCTTTAGGCTTTCCCACCAACACAAACTTCTTCGAACTTGAATATACTACCACTTCTGAAGATACTGGCGCAGATTTAGCTTTTGGTTCAGTTGTAACAGTCATAAGATCCTCACCGACCTTTGCTTTGCCTTTGCCTTTGCCTTGAGCATCAGATAATTCTTTAGCAATCCGTTCACGCTCTGGAACCCTTTCTCTTTCTTCAGCTCTCTCAATTTCATCAATTTCAGCAGCTATGTTAATACCAAGTTTCTTTGTGAGTATCTTCTCAAATAAGCTCATCTTTCGCTGGTTACTGAGACGTTCATTATCATATTCTGCCATTCTATTTCTCAAACGCTCATTCTCTGACACCATACTTGCTATAATAGCTTCTAACTGCTGTTTTCCGCATTCAGCCCGTTGAGTTACTCTTGAAGTTCAGCAATTTTGACACTGTTTAACATGACTTGTTTCTCTAATTCTTCAACATATGCATCGTTAAACATGTCTGCAGAGAAATCCACCCCCTGGTATGTCACCGAAATCAAAATCAAAATCAAACTAGGGTTGGGATTGCGAGGGTTGTTGTGTAGGCTGTGGTGGTGGTTGTGGTGTTTGCCTCGTGGTGGAGATGGTGGTGGATGTGGTGATAGTGGTGGTTGTGGAGATGGCTCAACATTTATAGGTCCACCTGCGGATGGTGTTAAACCTGTTCCTTGTTCATATAACACACACACAAGTGCGGCATCCAAGTGTGCATGCAACCAAAGCAAAGTAAAGAACATGGGGTAACCAAAGATTCACTATCTTGATTAATGATTGAGAACAAGTACAAACATATACACACAATACTCGTATGACTCACACAAACTTGCTGTGTTCTTGTGTCTTCGTCTTCACCAGAAATGCTGACAGAGAGATCCCACCAAAAGATCAGTTCGTCAGAAGAAAGACTCAAAGGCTAAACCTCACTGAGAGGTGCATGTCTGCTTATATAGTGTCCATGCTGGTCATCCGTACGAAATTGGTTCATACGGAGCAATTGGTTTCGTACGAAGCAACCAATTTCTTACGAAGCAACCAATTTCGTACGAAGCAACCAATTTCGTTCGAAGCAACCAATTTCGTACGAAGCAACCAATTTCGTACGAAGCAACCAATTTCGTACGAAGCAACTGGTTTCATACAAAGCAACCAATTTCGTACGAAACAACGACGTACACAAGACTCAACGGTATGCACACATGCAACTGATTAACACAGACAAGCTAAGATGTCGTACTAAACCAAGATAGAAGGATATCTTGATCTGTTCGACATGACCAAACTTATACAAACACTTGAGCAAAGACCGTACAATTACAACTGTAACTAAGAACAAGTGACAGACACAAAAGTGTATCAACAAACTCCCCCTTGGATGTTGCTTGGTATTCAGTCTTTGGTCTTCATATGTTGGTCTTCACATCGAATGGTTTGGAGTATCAACAAACTCCCCCTGAAGATCTGCTATCCATTGATAGATCTGCTATCCAATGATTAGAGCATCAGGTCTTCGAACTTGTAAGAAACTTCAAATCTTTCTTGTTTCCTCTTCTGACTTGTCAGATTTCTTCATTGCTGGTCATTGTTCAAGTTCTTTTTGTATCAATCGATACTCATAAAACAAATATAATTAGAACACAAATTTATCAGGGAATACACACGAAAAACTTATCATAATTTCTTTGTATGATTGTATTCCCTGAACAAGATACACACACTCATATGAATTCCAGCAGCAAATTTGAGAAAAACAAGTGACCAAGTCAATTCAAATGACTAGATTCGTTCGTATGAGATACACACACTCAAACGAATTTCAGATTTTGGTTTTCCTTAATGAGTTACTTGTTGCAAGATATTACTTTATGAAGTTGCGATATCAAATAAATGGTTTTCTGGCGTATCTTGGTAGAAAACTTTCGAGTATTAACTTTGGCTAACTTTCAAAAAGTAATTTTATAAGCAACTAAGTAAACTAGACTTAAAATAAAAATATACAGATAAACTATATATCTATTGAACAATCTTTTTTGAGTTTCAAGGTAAAGGAATCATACAGCTTTTTAATCTTTGTCAAAAACGATATTTTGGTTTAAACTTCAAAATGAAACAGATAAGTATTCAACTATGATTATCGGTATTATTGTCCACGTAAGCTCAAACTTATCAGAAGTAATCATGATTAGGAGATATGATTAAGATATGAATTATACTTACTAGCCAGTGTTTAACCACATCACGACACATTCCCGTATCAAGATATGCACGAGAGAAAATTTTACCGGTGAGTATACTGCTTTGTCATCTGTTTTGACGTATATGAATGATGTGAGATACTCACTTATTTTTGATTGAAAACAAGCCCTTTGTGATTTAATCACTTATTGATGAGGAACTTGATTTTCATATGCATGCAGGGCACAGGAGTAAGTCCGTGAACAGGTTAGTACCATCGTACCGACAAAGAGACGAACTTAGCTCCCGCATAAAGCTGTGATATTTTATCACTTAATTTGGGGATGTGATATTTTATCACTCATTTGATGGTCGTATGCAGTATGTACACGTATGTGATATCATGGAAGTTCTAGACTTGCACCACCGTTATTTTTCGGCAAACGATTCAACCATGATACCCAGATGTCAAGCAAGCATAAAGACCGTATATCTCAGAACCTCGGCACTCTATCAAACGAAATTTCGGTACCAAGACCATATGCCAATGAATGGTTCCCACCTGGCGTTCTGTCTGTTAGGTTTATATCAACCTGTACATTTTAGTCTGATTGTGAGCCTGTCGATACATCATTAGTAAAGCTACTTATCAATCTTCTTTCTATGCTTTTAACCATTTCTGACAGATTTACCGGTGTATTTCATCATCTTCAACTTATCTAAGAAACTCATTTTTGATTTTTCTATTGTTTTTGTATTTTTCTGAATTTTCTCCCCCTTAAATAAAAAGGTAAATAAAAGACATATTTTTGTATTTTCTTAAACTTACTCCCCCTAAAACTGAAAATCTCTTTGTAGTTTTAGATTTTTAGAAAAGTATTTACAAAAATAGTTAGCCATGGTTGAGTTACTCGGGTTTCACCTTGATGCCATTAACCAAAAGTAGATAATCAAAACGTGATTTATCAAAGGCTTTAGTAAAAAGGTCGGCACATTGGTGATCAGTGTGGATTTTAACAACATTAATAAGTTTTTTTTCATAACAATCTCGTACGAAATGATACTTAATTTCAATGTGTATTATTTTTGAGTGCTGTACAGGATTCCGAGTGATCTGTAACGCAACTTCGTTATCAACAGAAATAGGAGTAGTTAGAAATTCAAAACCATAGTCCCGCATTTGCTGTTGAATCCATAGAACCTGCGAGCAGCAACTAGAAGCCGAAATATACTCAGCCTCACATGTTGATGTAGCTACACAAGTCTGCTTTTTTACATTGCCACGTGACTAGGAGATTTCCCAAGAACTGACATCCTGCTGTTGTTGACTTTGCATCGATTTTACAGCCGCCATGATCAGGATCACTGAATGCTGTCAGATCAAAGTTATCATCCTTAGGGTACCATAGACCAGTGTCAGCGCGACCCTTTAGATAGAGAAAGATCATTTTCACAGCCATCAAGTGCGAAACCTTCAGACTAGACTGATAGCGCGCCAGAAGACATGTTGGGTACATTATGGCGGGTCTTGAAGCAGTAAGATACATGAGAGATCCGATCATAGCACGGTAGAGAGATGGTTCTACATGTTCACCCATTCCGTCTGGAGTAATCCCATGATTTTGAGCTAATGGAGTTCCCAAAGGTTTTGAGTCATCCATCTGAGATCGCTTGAGAATATCCCCGACGTACTTGGTTTGATGGATAAAAATCCCTTCCTTTGATTGCTGAACCTGCAAACATAAAAAGAAAGTCATTTCTCCCATTGCGCTCATCTCGAACTTCTCCTGCATAACCTGTTCGAATTCTTTGCACATTCGAGTGTTAGTAGACCCAAAAATAATATCATCAACATAAACCTGTACGAGCCACAAGTCCTCGTTCCTTTCCTTGATGAAGAGAGTACAGTCGATCAAGCCTCGTCGAAAACCATTCTTCAACAGATAGGTAGACAATGTTTCATCCCAAGCCCTCGGAGCTTGATGAAGACCATATAACGCCTTGTTGAGAAGCCAAACCTTGTCTGGGTGGAATGGATCTTCAAAACCTGGTGGTTGCTCAACATATACTTCCTCTTCTACCACACCATGAAGAAATGCACTCTTCACATCCATCTGATAAACGGTGAACTTCTTGAAGGACGCATAAGCCAAAAAGATTCTTATGGCCTCAAGTCATGCAACCGTGCATAAACTTCATTGTAATCAATACCTTCGACCTGATTAAAACCTTGAACAACCAATCGCGCTTTGTTCCTCACAACAACACCTCGATCATCCTTCTTGCACTTGTACACCCATCGTGTACCAATCTTCTTTTAGCTGTCAGGCCTGTCAACCAATTTCCAGACGCCTAACTTCTGAAACTGCTGAAATTCTTCCTGCATGGCTTCAACCCAAGAGTTTTCTTTCATTGCCTCCTTCCAAGATTTTGGTTCTACTTGGCACACATAGCAGGCAAAAAACCAATCATTCTGCTCCCCTGATTCCCTGATTTCTGAATACAATCTAGCATTCTGGTTGTTTCGAAGCTGATTACGAGTCTGCACTCCACTTTGGATATCTCCAATAATATCCTACTGAGGATGGGTATTATGAATACGAGTTTCTGGCACATCAGGAACCCGAGAGTTGATACCCAAATTGTTGATATTCAGATCAACAGTTAAATCGAGAGCTGGATGTGGTGAAGATGTAGATGCATGGCCTTCTGTCGTCCCTTGCGGTTGAATATTTGACGTACCATCTGAAAATCCAGGAACCGCACCAGAGGTAGCTTCATTCGCATCATGAAACTCATTATCTTCTGATGAAGCATTATAATCCATAGCATCTTTGAATTCCTCATTTTGAACAAGATTGTTAACCGAAGTCGACACTTGAGGGTTAACAATAATTGGTCGAACTAGTGATGAGTCAATTGCTGTATCACTTTCTAGTAACATCTGAGCAGCAGCTGTTGCATCATCAAAAGTTGGCAGATTAAAGGTGTCAAACAGCCCATCGTAGTCTAACATCCAAGGAGCACCCGGAGCTCTGACTGCTTCTGTATATCTCTGAACCTTGACTTCACCCCATTCTTCAATCTTCTTCGAAGACAAATTCCACACTCTGAAATTTGGAGTAGCATATCCAAGAAAGAAACCTTCAATAGCCTTCGGACCAAACTTTCCATGTGGGTCGATCATAGTGCATGGAGCTCCAAAAGGTTCTAAGAAAGAAACATCCGGTTTCCTTTTATGTAACAACTCAAAGCATGCCTTCCCATGCCTCTTCACCGTCAGAACTCTATTCATCGTGTAGCACGCAGTAGCAACAATTTCTCCCCAAAATTGAACAGGAAGTTCTGATTCTACTAACGTGGTTCTTGCAGTTTCAATAAGAGTTCTATTCTTCCTCTCAGCGACACCATTTTGTTGTGGAGTGTATCGGGAACTGTGTTCATGTAGAATACCCTTTGAGGAACAATACTCGTCCATAACTTGATTCTTGAATTCAGTGCCATTGTTGCTTCTGATTCTCCTTACCTTCAGATTGTACAAATTCTCTAACATTGTCAGGAGATTCTTGAGGATAGTAGGAACTTCACTCTTGTGTGCCAACATGTTTACCCATGAAAATCTGGAATAGTCATCAGTAACTACCAGACAATAAGAATCACCAAAGGTTGTCTTGTGTTTCATAGGTCCAAATAGGTCCATATGAAGACGTTCCAATGGCATATTCACAGTGTTGATATTCTTCACAGGATGAGACTTTCTTGCTTGCTTTCCCTTTTGGGATGATACACAAACGTCTTGAAGATGAAAATTCTTCACTGGTACACCATTCACTAGATTGTTCTTCACCAAATAGTTCATTTTCCTCAGGTCAATGTGTCCCATACGTCTGTGCCAAGAGATTGATTCATTCTCAGTGGCTTTGGAGACAAAACATGTGACTTGTGAAGATGTTGTAATAGCTTGGCTCATATCAAGAATATACAAATCATTAATTCTTGGAGCCGACAAGAGAATCCATTCCTTGGGGATCTTGAATCCAGGCTTCAGCACATAACATCCGGCATCATCAAAATGAATTGTGAACTTCTTGTCGCAGATTTGAGAAACGCTAAGAAGATTATGATCAATTTGCCGCACATAATTGATCTTGTCGAAGCTCACAACACCATTGGAGACCACTCCCTCTCCAGTGATGTATCCACCTTTATCACCAGCAAAAGCAACATAACCACCCCTAACGCTTTTCCCATCATATAGGAGCCGCAAGTCGCCCGTCATGTGCCTTGATGCTCCACTGTCAACAATCCAATGACTGTTTACAGTTCCTCCTGGAACACCCTGCACATTGCACAAACAAGATAAGTTTGAGATAGGGACCCAAGCCTTAGTGGTCTTGGGTCGTCCCTTATCATCGAGAAATGTAATCTCAATTTCTTGATGATTAACAAACTGAGAACCTCCTTTTGAACCATTACCGGTCTTCTGTTTCCAAGATCCTTGTTTATTACGAGATTTACTATTATTTACAGTTTTAACAGTGTCTGATTTTATTGACTTTGGAGATCTTTGATCCTTTTTCGAAGAATCCGATTTTAAAGCTTTCTCAACTGCTTTTACTTGTTTACGTTTTTGTTTCTCTTTTTGATCCTTAATGATTCGTTTATCTTGAGTCTGAGAAACAGATTTACGTTTGCAAGTTGGTTCATGAGGGGTTTTCTCTATACATCTTGATTTGCCTGGATTTTGATAATCCTTTATAATGTGGCCAAACTCTCCACATTTGAAACAAGTTCTCCTTTCAACAAAACTAGGAGATCGTGTTTCTTGGCTTGACTTTGAACTTGTGGGTTTTGAGGTACTAGGTTCATTTTCATTACATCCATCAGTGTGTTGGGTGTAATTGTTTTGACTATTTCTTTTCAAAATCTTAACTTTCTTTACAAAATCAACATTAGATTTTCCTTGTAAAGTTTCGACTTTATCGGTACCTTTAGGACTCACAAATTTAGCAGTTTTAGTCTTTTTTTTTTGTAACGAGAGCTTTTGCTTTAACCTTCGGTTGAGAAACTGTAGGCTTTTCAACTCGCTTCCATTGTTTTTCTTTTGAAGCTGATAATGGCCCTTGGTTGGCCTTTTGTTCTCTAAAAAATTGGTTTTGACTTTTCAAATACATGATCTATAGAGATTGGGTTTACATTTTTAATTGGAAAATCTTTGCTTGAATAGATTTTCTCATCTCCAACCAATGTGTAAAACACATTATCTGCTTCATCTGTCGACACTTGTGTCTTGACAGATTTCTCAGGAACGTTCTCTTAATTCTCAACAGATTGAGTACTGGGAGTAGCAGAAAGTTCTACTCTTTTCCTTTCATCAGAGGCTGATCCTGATCATCATTTCTTGATTCATCATCTGATGTATCATCCTCCTCTTCAACAAATGGAGTTTGAACAACATCAGACGTTGAATTTTCTGGCTTGCATGGTTTTTAGAGGATTTGTCTAATTTGAACCCTAACCCTACTGCGAATTCCTCAGGATTCAAAGGTACAGAGGGTTCAAAACGAGGTATCTCCTCTTCATCAGGCATTTTGGTGTAGTTGTGTTTCATTGACGGTGGACACGACTTATACCCTATGCATTGAACATCTCAAGCATATATTGGGAGTTAAAATAACTTTCTAATTTGCGTTTGATCGAATCATATTCACATTTGGCGATGGCTAACTCTTTCTTTGTTTCTTCTAGGAGATTAATGTAGTTATTAATTCCTGTTTGTTTATTCAAAACTGTTTTTATCAATTCAGAAACACTTTTCTTAAGGGTTTCTATTACAGATTTGAATTCTTTTTCATTTCTAGTTAGCGCCAAATTCGCATCTTTGCATTTTGATAATTCAACCACTAAATTCTGATTATGACTGTTGACGGTTTCATATTTTATTTTCAACTCAACACGGTCATTGCAAACAGTAAGAGGGTCAGAATTTACCTGTTTTTAAGAACCTTCAACATTTGCCATAAAGGCAGTGTGATGAGGAAAAACTGCACCATCTGTAGAGAGTGCCTCTGTCTCTTTTACCGCAGCTTCTGCATTCCTCGTCATACCCACCTTTTCACTCTTCAACAACTCAGCTTCACTCAACAACTTTTCAACCTCAGCATCACTTCCTTTCTTCTCACTAGAATCAGATCCATAACCATCTGAACTTGAACATTCTTCATCAGAACTACCAGCATCCCCAGATGTATCACCATTATTTGGAGTGTTAATGCTGTGATTATGCTTGATTTGATCCACGATCTTCGCATAGCATGCGGTTCTTCCGTTGTTCTCAGTTCCTAACTGTACTGACCAATCGCATCCTTCATCAGACTGAACTACCAAAGCTCTGTGTGTGTTTGAAGGTCCTGATTGATTGGTGTTGTTAGAGTTGCCAACAGCTACCATTCTTCTTTCATTGTTGTACTGTGCTGTGTTGGATGGTTGAGACTGATTTCGAAAGGGGTTGTGATTCCCTTCCTTGCTGGGTCTTGTGCATTCCCGCTTGAAGTGACCTCTTTCTCCACAGTTGAAGTAAGTAACAGCGGTTTTGTCAAAGCCGTATTTTGTATCCTTCTTGCTTTCCAATCCGGTTCTCCCCGTTCTTCTCATATAATCCTTTGCTCTTCTCATAGCGCTTGCAAATGCCCACTTGATGTCCATCAGCTCCATTTCATCTCGGTCAATTTGTTCATAGTCTTCGTTTGTCAAATTGATGTTCCCTGTTTGACCTGCAACTAAACCACAATATGCATTGACCATGGTATTTAGAAGTTCCGCATGTTCCTGTGCAACTTCTACGTTGATTTTGGAGAGATTTGACGTGTCAAGTTTGACAGTGTTGGAGTTTGCAGACTGACTGTTGCTTCTATGGAAAGCTTGTTGAGGAGCTTGCTGTGGAGCTTTATGCGCTAAATCCCTTGGTTATGTAAGGAAGGCCTTCGGTTCAAAGCTTTATCCATAGGCTTGACTATTCGAACCTGTAGACTGACTTGTTTGGACAGGTTGGGGTTGGAAAGGGTTCACATTTGACACAAACGCGGTCTGCAGCTTCGGTTGCTGACTTGAGCTTGTACCTGGATTAATACCTCCAAAATACATTTCAGGGTTTTATGGAAATTGACTCGTTGTGCCTCCGGACCTCTTCTTCATTCTTGTTCTCCAGTTTCTGCACAAATTCGTAAATACTTGTTGAGTCCAAAACACCTGTATGTTTTAGTAGATCAATAAATTGACCCCATTTTGGTGGTAAAGCATCAGCAAATCGCATCACAATTTCTTGTGGTGCTGCTAACACTTTATACGAGTACATTTCGCTAAGAAGATGATAAAACCGAGTGGTTATATTATTCAAGGTTTCGTTCTCCATGAACATGAAACCTTCAAACTCTTTCTTGAGAAGATCATGCCGAATCTTCCTGGTAGCAGCGTTACCTTCACCTCTTGCTTCCAAAGTGTCCCACAAATTTTTCGTTGTAGTACAATACACAACTGATGATAAATGTCTTTATGCAGAGCTTGTATGAGGATAGCAAACGCCTTTTTCTCTAGATCATAAGCTTTATTGTCACTTTCGACTAGATAGGCCAATGAGGTTGGATTTGATCCAGCTTCTTCAAGTGATTCCTTGTAGGGGGTAGTGAAACACGTCCACAATTCCGTGTTTTGACTGAGAACACACGTATGAAAATGACTTTTCCATGAAGGATAATCGTTCATGTGATTTAACTTCGGCGGTCGGTTATTACTCCCTGTTTCAATTTCGCTCATTAACAGAGTTTGGATGCTTTGATTCTGATTTGCAACACATGGCCACTGATTTGTAGAGATCATAGTTGTATGTTGAGGCATCAAAGACTTTACCCATGATGTTGCGGAGCTTTACAAGACTCCTGATTTGAGCTTGGACAACTCTAATCCAACGGGTTAAAACTCATTATATTTTCTTGATTTATGAAAAATTTAAAGGTTTAAGGTTTGAAAATAACAATTACCTTTTAAAAGTTCACAATTTTGAAAATATTTGAAAAGCACACAGCTTTGAAAATCTGAAGTATGAAAAACAAATAATAAGGAAGATTACTCGTACGAACCAATTTCGTACGGATGAGTTCTTTCGTACGAATCAACTTCGTACGGATGAGTTCCTTTGTATGAAAATTTCGTACGGATGAGTTTCTTCGTACGAAAACTTCGTACGAATGAGTTTTCTGGTGAATTTCTTCTACAAATGTGTTCAACTTGAACAAAACAAAAGAAAATTTTAATGAAAACTTTCTGGATATAACAGATTTTAACCAAGTTTTAAGTTAGTTATCTATTCAAAACTTAAGTTTTCTGTTGGGGGTTCAAGAACACTTCAAGAAACCTTCAAGCTAGCTCAGACACAACACTAAACTTTGTTTTAAACAAGGAAAGAGCCAAAGCTCTGATACCACTTGTAGGTCCACCTGCGGATGGTTTAAACCTGTTCCTTGTTTATATAATACACACACAAGTGCGGAATCCAAGTGTGCATGCAACCAAAGCAAAGCAAAGAACACAGGGTAACCAAAGATTCACTATCTTGATTAATGATTGAGAACATGTACAAACATATACACACAATGCTCGTATTACTCAAACAAACTTGCCGTGTTCTTGTGTCTTCGTCTTCACCAGAACTGCTGACTGAGAGACCCCACCAAAAGATCAGTTCGTCAGCAGAAAGACTCAAAGGCTAAACCTCACTGAGAGGTGCATGTCTGCTTATATAGTGTCCATCCTGGTCATCCGTATGAAATTGGTTCGTACGGAGCAACTGGTTTCGTACGGAGCAACCAATTTCGTACGAAGCAACCAGCTTCATACGAAGAAACCAGTTTCGTACGAAGCAACCAGTTTCGTACGAAGCAACCAGTTTCGTACGAAGCAACCGGTTTCGTACGAAGCAACCGGTTTCATACGAAGCAACCAGTTTTGTACGAAGCAACCGGTTTCGTACGCAGCAACCAATTTCGTACGAAGCAACTGGTTTCGTACGAAGCAACCAATTTCGTACGAAGCAACGACGTACACAAGACTCAACGGTATGCACACATGCAACTGATTAACACAGACAAGCTAAGATGTTATACTAAACCAAGATAGAAGGATATCTTGATCTATTCGACATGACCAAACTTATACAGACACTTGAGCAAAGACCGTACAATTACAACTGTAACTAAGAACAAGTGACAAACACAAAAGTGTATTAACAACATTCTCTTCTTGAACAATCTTTTTCTGTACTTTCCGTTTGGATTTGTCTATTGGAGAATCAGAGCTTCTAACGGCTGGCCTTTTACGACGCCTAGAAGATTTCTTTGGAATTTTACGAACAGGAGTATCGTTATCAGAACCCGAAGGCACATATGTCGAATCATCCTCTACTGTCGCTTTTCTTTTATTCTCTTCGGCTTTACATTTAAGCTCTACCAGACGTTCAACCTCTCTTTCGTTAGCCCTTTCCTTCTCACCTACAATTCTATCTTCAGTATCAGTACTAGAAGATGACGCTTTTTCAACCTCTCATTCACGAACTCAGAATGCTTCTCTCTCAATGTCAGCAGTCGGTGTTTCAACATTCTCTTCTGGCTCTGATTCATCGACCAATCTCATGCTTTTAGATGCTCTCTGTTTCTTTTAAGGGGCAGTGGAGGAAGATGTGGACGTTTGTTTTCTTTTCGTCCCCTTACCCCCCTTTTCTCTTCTTTCACAAACCATGCGCTTCTTTTAGCAATGAAACCATCTAATGCTTCAAACTCTTCATCTTCATCTCCGGTGTCGTCTTTCCTCCACTTCCCTTGTGATGGAGCCACATAATCTTTATAAAAAATTGTTCTGAAAACTGGCTTTGCATTTGGGAAGATTTTAAGATGCAAATTCATCTTTTTCAACGTTGAGACATCCATATGCTCCAATTTCAACACATCATTCTTCTTTTTCTTCAAGTTGGGATGCAAATGGTCGAGCAACATTTGAGTGAAACAAGGATATTTTAAGAACTTCTCTCGTTGCGTATTTTGGACCATTTGGGAAAATATTACTCTGGAGAAGTTGTAAGGCAGGTTCAGAACAAGTGCAATGATCATGCACATCTGATAATCAACTAAATCATCGAATCCGCCCTTTCTATGGCTAAGAGCGTGTATAATGTAGTGTGCTATGTATCTGAATGGAGAACCGAGTCTAGCCTTTTTGAACGGAGCTGCATTTATGAAACCGGCATAACCCATTCTGTAAAAACACCCTTTCACCATATATTCTGGAAATCCGGAGGGGTCGTCTTCATGGTTGTTGAACTCTAGCCAGTTCTACTCAACTCTTTAGTAATCTTAACTTGTGTCGTCATTTATCTTTACTGCAGACAGAATTGCATTCTCATCTTCATCGAACTCAGCAGCATTCCAGAAATACTCGACGTGAGATCTATATGCTGTGTGGCGATTTGTGAGAACTTTGGTGATTGGAAGTCTGCTTAGAAAATCTAAGACTTCTCTGCATGCAGCGATTTCTGGGATCGTATCATCCAAAAGACAACAAATATTATGGAACGGCGAAAATGAAGATTTCTTGATCTGCAAGCATAGATATTTCAACACTTCGAAACATTTTCAAAAATTTCAACTTTTTAGTCACTCGTACGAATCACCATTCGTACGAGTCATACACTATGATAAGAAATTAAGTTTAAGTCAAAACCTCACTCGTACGAGCCACTTCTTTGTACGAATGGAAAAAATACTTAACATATTTCAAGTTTTGACCGGAACTTCCTCATACGAATGATACTTCATACGAGTAATCAAAATTTAAACATTAAATGGACCTACTCGTACGAGTGAATATAATACACTGACATTTGAAAACTTGCTCGTACGAATTGCAAACCGTACCAAATAACACCTAGTTAAACCGAACTTAAAACGTGTTGATTTTAACAAATTGAAGGTTGATTAACAGGTTAACAAGGCCGATTTTAAAATTTTAGGGTTTAATTTTATATTTTACCGGTCCGATTATCCGAAATGTACGTTTTATGTCCATTTGGTCCAATTTTGGCATTATAGGCTTAAAACAAACATTAGTACCTTGCCCATTGAAAGAGGTGTGCAAATCAAACTCCCCAACGTCTAGATACAGATCGTGGATCAAGAAAGTAGAGTGTAAAGAACTAGTTAGCACAAAGTTTGCTCTCAATCGCACATAGTCAATAGTCTGACTTGTGCGAATGAGCTATCCTTTTATACTCAATTAGTTGTCACTCGTATGAGCGATGGCTCGTGCGAATGAAGACTTCTGTCACTCGTACGAGGCAATGTCATTCTTACGATCAGTTCTAACACTTTGACTAACTTTTTGATTTTTTATGAAATTTTATCTGTTTAATAACCCACTCAGTTAACCAAGTCCAAGTTAATGACCCTGGTTATATGATTTGCCTACCAAATCCAAGTTAATGACCTTGGTTGACCATTTTAACCAAAACAGATTTATTTAAAGATATAAAGTTTCAAATTAATGAACTTTGTTGACGTTCAGGTAAACTTATTTTTTCATGATTAGCTCCCAACCCGTGGACTCCAGCTTTCCTCCAGCAATTTGTCGCTTTGACTTACTAAAATCTAAGATAAATTGCTAAAGCTGAAAATCTTTTGAGCTTTTTTTGAAAAGAAGTAACAAGTAAAGATGTATATACATACATATTTTTGTGAGTTTTGCGTTTAGAGGATCATATCAAGTATTTAAACAAATCACAAGTACCGTTGATCTAGGTAGTAACTTTAAGTTTTTAAACAGATTTACCTAGATTGCCAATATATTAATCCACTTAAACCTCTACTCGTTTCTTAATTGTTTCAAGATATGTTAGGTAATATTAAGGAACATGAAATAAATGTGTTTCCCATCTCTGAATATACTCCCGTATCGAGATTCCCAGAATATCATTTCATAGGTGAATATATCCAATTGATATTTATAAACGGGGTGAATTGCGAGACCTTGAGAGCTCAGGTTAGTATTTCCATACAGACAAAGAGATGAAGGCTCGACTTTAAGTAGTGTTCCATAAAGGAATCTTTTGAACTGCAGATGTCGTAAATGTTTATGACATACTCATTTTTGTGCAGCTTTTGTAGGCGAATAATGCGTAAAGTATTATACAAGTTCTTGGCCATTGCTGACGCAAAATCAGAAGAACTCATATAATACCCCAGATATCGATTAAATTTAAAGGCCTAGTAGCAGAATATGGCATTCTCTCAAACGAAATTTCGGAGTACTAGGTCCATACATCCGAGAGATGTTAACCCACAAGTTACTCAGTTTTTCTTTTAGGTTTATATCTTGAAGACAATTTACTGAATGGGTGAAGCCTATTGACACATCCTCAGTAAGACCTGTTTGATTACTTGTTTAAACATTTCATATCTTTAGCATACTGTGATTGTCATATTGATGTAATATGATCTCCCTTTTTCACAAAAAACTCTTTTTGTCTTTTATAATGTTTTTGTATTTTCCCAAACTTTCTCCCTCTAAAATCAAAAACATAGTTTTAGATTTTAAGTAAAGATATTTACAGAAAACATGTCATACCGATGAGAATCACGTCAAGTCCTCGTCATCCTCAAATTCAACCTCATGAATATCCCCTGATGCCAGATTTCTTAAACCATTTAATTTTAAAAGATTTTTAAATCTTGAATGATCAAATTCTTTGGTGTAAAAATCTGCTTTTTGGTCATCAGTGTGGATTTTTTCAATTCTAACAAACTTGTTCTCATAGCAATCACGGATAAAGTGGTGTCTTTAGTGCGTGAGTGTTGACAAGAGTTTTTAGTGACATCAATAGCAGCCTGATTATCTACATATATGGGCGTGTCAAGAAATTGCAGTCCGAAGTCTCTCATCTGCTGTTTTATCCAGAGTATCTAGGAACAACAGCTGGATGCTGAAACGTATTCATCTTCACGGGTAGAGAGAGCGACCGTAGTCGATTTCTTGCATTGCCACGTTACCAAAAGAGTTCCGAAGAACTGGCAACCAGCCGTAGTAGATTTGGCATTAAGCTTGCAACAGCCGAAATCAGAATCCGAGTAACCCGCAAGATTGAAGTCGTCGTGACGAGGATACCACAAGCCGGTACTTGGACATCCTTTCAAATATCGCATGATACGTTTGACGACTAACATGTGTTAATCTTTTGGATTGGACTGAAAACGAGCAAGTAGCCGTGTAGGGTACATGATATCAAGTCGTGAAGCTGTAAGATACATCAAGGATCCAATCATGGAGCGATATAATGTATCATCGACTTTCACTCCATGAGTGTCTGGACAAATGCCGTGACTTGGGCCTAATGGAGTAGATGCTGGTTTAGTTCCTGACATATCAAAATTTTCTGATGGATGAAGACACCATCAGGCAATTGATCAACCTGAAGTCCTAAAAAGAACTTCATCTCCCCCATCGCACTCATTTCGAATTTCTTCTTCATGACTACTTCGATGTGTTTGCACAGCTTATCATTTGTCGATCCAAAGATAATATCATCCACATATATTTGCACAATAATTAGATGTCCATCCACTTCCTTGGTAAAGAGGGTAGAATCTACAGTTCCTCTGAGAAAGCCGTTGTCAAGAGGATGTCTTGAAAGCGTTTCATACCAAGCTCTCGGGGCTTGGTGAAGACCATATAAAGCTTTGTTCAGAAGGTAGACTTTATCCTTGTGTATTGGGTTGACGAACCCCGGTGGTTGTCCGACATACACCTCCTCTTTGACTTTGTCGTACAAGAAAGCAGATTTGACATCTAACTGGTACACCTCGAACCCTTTCCAAGAGGCAAAGGCCTAGGATATGCTAATAGCTTCGAGACGAGCGACTAGGGTGTAGACTTCAGTGTAGTCTATCCCTTCTTGCTAGTGAAAGCCCTGGACCACGAGTCGCACTTTATTTCTAACCACTATTCCTCTGTCATCGCGTTTGCACTTGAAGACCCATCAAGTGTTAATCTTTTTGTGATGATCCATAGGTCAAGAAGCTTCTAGACTCCTAGTTTCTGGAATGGAAGCAACTCTTCCTGCATTGCCGCCACCCAACATTCTTCTTTTAACGCGTCTCTCCAGTTTCCAGGTTCTACCTGCAAAGCAAAACAACTGTAAGAAAGCCTGGTTTGTAATGGAGAAATACTGGTATAAAAACAGCTTAGATCCTTGTTGATCTGATTGCGAGTTTGCACTCAAGTTTGTAGGTTGCCGATGATATTCTATGATGGATGGTAAGATAATGTCCTTAGCATTACTTCACTCAGAACATCTACTTGAGTTTCCAAATTCGTGATTACTTCATAAAAAACCAATGCAGAAGATGTAGCTTTATTTCTGACATTTGCTTGACCAGCTTGAGCATCAGGAAGCTTTCAATATGTTCAGATCCTTCATCGGAACTAGATCCTCCATCATTTAAAAGTTGGTTCACGATCAGAGTCGGCATTAGGCGGTTGTTAGGCAAATGATTCAGCAGTGTTCAAGATAGGTACAGAGACGAATTCTTGAATAGAGCATACTCAGACCTACATCAGAAGTGTTGACAGGAAATGACAGGGAAATCACCAATGGTCTAGAAACTTGCTCTTGATTAGAGATTTGAAGCTTGTTGAAAGAGCATGACAAGTTCTTCTTCTGATGGAATTTCAGGTAGGTCAAATGAATTCCACAAACCTTCATAGTTGAATACCCATGGATCCTCAGGTTTCTACGTTGGCGTAGTATACCATTGACAATCAACATGCTGTTCAAGAATAACCTAGTTTAGACTCGGCAAGAAGACATGCTTTTGTGGAGTAGCATAACCGACAAAAAATCCTTCCAAGGATTTGGCTCCAAATTTACCATCCGAGTCCAAAACTATACACGGTGATCCAAAAGGCTCCAGAAATACAAGGTTAGGCTTCCGTTGGTTTAGCAGTTCAAAACAAGTCTTGTTGTGAGGCTTGACTATTAACACACGATTGAGGGTGTAACACGCTGATGCGACTGCTTCGCTCTAGAAACTTATTGGCAGTTTTTAATCAACGAGCATGGTTCTGGCAGTCTCTATCAGTGTGTGATTCTTACATTCAGCTACTCCATTTTGTTGTGGGGTATAGGGAGCGCTGAATTCGTGAAGAATCCCCTTTTCATTGCAGAATTCGAGCATCCTTTTGTTCTTGAACTCGGTACCATTGTCACTGTGGATTCTCTTGATAGGTAAGTGATATAGATTTTCAAGCTTCTGGAAGAGGATCATTAGACTTTCAAATGTTTCATCTTTGCTCACCAGAAAGAAAACCCATGAGAATCTAGAGAAATCATCTGTCACGACCGGGCAATATAGATCTCCAGAAATGCTTTTGACGTTTACTTGCCCAAATAGATCCATATGAAGCCTCTCTATTGGTAGCTTGATACAATTTTGAAGCTTTCTTGGGTGTGATTTATTATGCTGTTTCCCCTTCTTACAGCTCAGACAATCATCAGATAAATGAAAATTTTCAGATTAACACCCTCCACTAGGATGTTGTGCACTAGATAATTCATCTTTCTCAGATGAATGTGTCCCATCTTCCTATACCATAAGATAGACTCCTTCTCGGTTGCTTTAGAAACAAAGCACTGAACCTTCTTCAATGATGTAGATGCGACACTCATTTCAAGGACATAAAGATCATTTTCTCTTAGAGCACGCATAAGAATCCATTCATCAGGAATCTTGAATCCCGGCTTTAGAATCAAGCATTCTTTGTCGTTGAACTGTGTTGTTAACTTTTTATCACAAATTTGCGAAATACTCAAAAGATTGTTCTCTAGCTCCGCAATGTAGTTCACCTTGTCAAACGAAACCATCCATTCGTAAGAATACCTTCTCTGACTATTCTTCCACCTTGAGTTCCAGCAAAACCTACGTAACCTCCTCGGATAGCTTTGACGTCGTGTAACAACGCAAGCATCCCAGTCATGTGTCGTGAAGCTCCACTATCCATAATCCATTTTGACATGATCGATCTCGGGAGCCCCTGCACACATGAGGAAGAAGCTATTTAAACAAAGAAACCCAAGCCTGCTTGGTCTTGGGTGGGCTCGAAATATCAAATTTCGGACCAACTTTGTTTTTAACATTCTGTTTAGGCTCTGTTTTGGTTGGAACGGGTGGTTTCAGTTCTACCTTAGATGGTTTGACTTTTGCAACCCAAGTTTGTGTTTTCAAATTATCCCTTTTTGAATAAAACATTGAATCTTTTTGACGATTCTTGGTGGAAGTTTCACCAATTTCAAATTTAGAATTTAGTTGAATCGTTGATTTTACATTTTTGTGAGATTCATTGTTTCTTTTCAAAATTTGTTTTGGTACAACCATGGGTGCCTTTTGTTTCACATCTTTGGTAGATCTGTTGGAGTTAGAAACATGTTTTGGATGTCTTTGTGAGTAATATCGTATAATGTGCCCAAAATTTTTACACTTGTAGCACGTCCTGCTGTCCTTTCCAAAAGAGGAATCCCAAACTTGTTTTCTACTCTCTTTTTCTTTCTTGAACTTATCATTGGATTGTGTTCCAATGATCTCTTTTTCTTTTTCTATAGTTGTTCTAAAAACAAAGTTAACTTTCTTTGTAAAGTTCAACTTTTGAAACTTGTTGTTTGTTCTTTTCTTTTGAAAAGCCAACCCAGCCCTCCTGTTCTCAGGATAATCTTCGTTTCTTTAATGGTAGGGTTTGTTAACACATTTTGAATTAGAGTAAAATGCTGCATCGGGTTTTTCAAAATCAAAATGGCTCACCTCAACAAGCTTGAACAACTTTTCAACACGATCCAGATTGACATTCTGGATTGGGAAATCTTCATCAGAATATAGTTTATCAGATCCATGCATTTTGTAAATGATGACGTTTGGATCAGTGTTTAAACTATTTTCCGATGTTTCAACATCCGATTCAGATTTCTCAGACTCACTCTTCAAAACACTTTCAACAACGGTTTTAACCATATCAGAATCACATTCATTTTCAGATTTTGTATAAGTTACATCAATGTTCATAGGCAGCTCGTTTGTCTTTTCAGTTTTAAGTTGAGGGCCTTCTCCACCCCCGATGGTTTCTTAGTAGCATAGCTATTCCACATGGGTGGTGGAACACGATCATAACTTGCACCTTTGTTTTCATCATTTTAGTTTCTTCTTTGCTTTTGATTTTTGGTAAAATGTGATCAATGACATATGAACTTGTAGAATAACTGATTAACAATTTGTTAACCCGTTCTGTTTCTATTTTCATGTTCTCAAGTTCACTTTTTAGCTCAGCGATTGAATTTAAATGAATGTTAATGGCCATCTATTTGTCCATTACAGTCGCTTTAAGCATTGAAAGTGTTCCGTCATTTTCTCTGAGCACTTTTTCTATTGTTTAACAGATTTGTTTAATTTGTCAGAAGCTTCTTTTGTTAATTTATAGTCACATGACAAATTATCTTCTAGACATTTGAGCTCATTGTATCGTTTTTCTTTTAGAACACATTCACTGCATGGCTCGTTGCACTTTAAACACGGGTTTTCTATTACAGACTCACTTTTCGACACATTTACCTCATTCACATTTGCCATACAAGCTTTGTTGGTCTTGTCAGTCGGGTTTTCCAACTCTTCATCAACTCTCTTTGCTTCAACTTCTGGCTTCTTCTTTTCTTCACAAGACGATCGATGGCTTGGCTCAAAATAACCTGTAAAAGTTTTCAAAATATCATTAGGCAAGAGATGTTTAAAATCACTGTTTAACAATTCCTCTTCTTCTGACGATGTGTGATAGTATTCTTCAGGTTCTTCGTTGAATTCTGCGACCAACTCCAAACTCTCATTCTTGGAAATGTGCTTGTTCCAGTTAAAGCCCTCATTCTCCTGAGTAACAACAAGAGCTTTATCCTTGGAACTGTCTATCTTCGATTTGCACCATTCTTGTTTTTTGTTGAGGACGATCATAAATGGCTTTCTTGTAGTAGTCGTCGGAAAACGGGTTCTGATTTCCCTGAACTTCTCTATTCGGACATTCTCGTTTAAAATGTCCCTTCTCCTGACACTTGAAACATGTAACTTTGGATTTGTCAAAGCCAAGTTTCCCATCTAATCCTCCCAAATTCTCTTTCCCGGTGATTTCCATGAAACGTTGCGCTCGACTAACAATAGAAGCCATACACCATTTGATGTCAATCAACTCCATCTCTACCGGATCAATCTGATCATAATCCTCTCTCGTCATCTCTGAGTTTCCAATTCCTGCGACTAAACTATCGTAAGATTCGAGTACCGAAGCTAATAATGGCATATGTTGCTTTGCGGTCTTCTCGTCAAACTTTTGAGCATTTTGGAAATCAACAGTGATATTGCATTGTAGAACTCTTTGAGTAGAATTTGATTGATTGTTCTGGTTGATCTGGGGATTGCTCGAAGCATGTGATGATTGTGGGCTTGGAGACGTGTTTGGGTTGACCGAAGCAAAGGATTGAAAACTACTGTGTTGATTTGACGGTGGGCTTGGTGTGTTGTAAGCGCTGAAGGCAGTTTGGATTTTTGGAGATTGTATCTGAGCGGCAGAACTACCCTTGTAATTCAGATTAATGTCTTGTTGCATTTGGACGCCTTTGTTTTTCGCCATTTTCTGCATTTCGAGTTCGTGTCCCTCCAATCTCTCAATGGATCTTGGTAATGAGAAACAACCATATTCGGTGCCATTTTTCAGAATAGTCAAGTAGGTAGACCATTCTCCTTGTGGTAAGGAATCCGCCAATTTATCGACTAATTCTTCATTCATCTTTACGATTCCTATACGCTTCATTTGCACAACCAAGTGACAGTATCTTTCAATCAGTTGTTTCACAGTCTCTCCCTTTATCAAAGTAAAGATACCAAATTCTTTACTTAACAACGCTCGCTTCCCTTTTTGCAACTGTGCACTTCCTTGGAATTTCAATCGAAGAGCATTCCATAACGATTGTGCGTCATCATCATGTTGTAACAGTGCCAATATGTCTTCCTTGATGGCTTGTTGTAATATGTTCATCATCTTTTTCTCATTTATGAATTTCTCTTTTTCAAAATCCGAAAGTTGAACTAACGTTTTTTCCAGACCGTTTTTTGCAATCGGAGTTTGATATTTTTCTTCAATGGCAAACCAGCAGGTAAAATGATTTGCTTGAACCCAATTCATAAAAAGTTCACTCCAACTGTCAAAGTCTTCAAGGTTCATCAACTTTGGTAGCTTTGTCATCGTACCCATCTCATTCTCGAGGTTCATATTTTGAGCTTGAAGTAGTTGTGACCGCTGAGGCAGCAAATGCATTATAAAACTCTTCTTCCATTTTTCTGCAAAAGTTTTAGAAACACACTTTCGAAAAACTGATTAGAATGATTCGTGCAAATGACAAACGTGCTCGTGGGACTGAGATGGTCATGCAAGTGATGTACTTGTGCGATTCTGAGATTCGTACGAATAAGATGTTTGTGCGAGTGAAATGTTACTCGTGCGAGTGACTGGTTCGTGCGAATGACTAATTCGTGCGAAATCATTGCTTCGTGCGAATGACTTGTTTTTTTAAACTTGTAAGTTTTTAGAAAAACTTGTTTGTTCGTTTGTAAGAATGACTTAATTTGTACGGATAGTCGTTCGTACGAGTTGTCTCTCTACTCGTACGAAACAACTCAGGTCACTAAAAGGATGAATTTTACCAATTTTGACATGATTAAGTTCGATTTTAGATCTGAAATTGTCAAGGATTGATTAGAATTGATTTTAACGTGAAATCCAAAAATCCTAGTCCAATTTATCCATGAATTTGTCCAATTCCGAGATCTGTGCGAGAAAGTGTAGAAGTAGAAAAACTCCAATGGTGAATCTTCATCTGAAACTGTTGGTACTATGAAGAAACTTGATTTTTGTCCTTAGATCAGGCCTCAAGGCTCTGATACCACTTGTGAGAGGGGATCGGCTCTCCTCCAATGAGCACTGGACCTATCTGACTCAGCTAACGGAGGCATAATTCATTGTTAGCGAGTTTGACAAACAAATAAGTAAGATCTACTACTTAAATGCCTTGAATTGTATTGATAAACGTGAACATGTACAGAGCAAGTAAACAGTTCGATAGGGCTTCGCCACACCAACAGATTACCAGTTACTTACACAACACTCCTCTATTTATAGGTCGACTTGACTTGCACAGGATAGTGTGTATCTGAGTGTGACTCGTGCGAGTGGTGCCTCGTACGAGTGACAGAGTGTCACTCGTACGAGTCACAACACTCACTCGTATGAGCCAACAAACAAAACAAATAAAACTTATATTAACATATAAAATCTGATGTTCTAAGCCCTATATACATAAACAACATATCCTAGACGTAGGCAATAGACATTATACACCAACATACTTTTAGCATGACTTTGTCACCTATTTGGAACTTAAGAGGTTTATGCCTCTTGCCAGCATAGCTCTTCTGCCTATCACGGGCAGCTTTGAGTCTATCATAGATTTGCACAATCTTATCCGTGGTCTCTAGGACAATTTCCGGTCCTGATAGTTGGGCTTCCCCAACTTCAGCCCATCATACGGGTGTTCGACATTTTCTCCCATATAAAGCCTCAAAAGGAGCAGCCTTGATGCTCGTATGATAACTATTATTATTATATGAGAATTCTATTAGGGGTAAGTGGTCATCCCAACTTCCACCTAAATCAATCACACATGCTCTAAGCATGTCTTCCAAAGTCTGAATAGTATGCTCACTCTATCTATCCGTCTGTGGGTGGTAAGCCGTACTAAAGTTTAATCTTGTGCCTAATGATTGTTGGAAACTTTTCCATAAGTGAGATGTATATCTAGTATCTCTATCGGATACAATAGATACTAGCACACCATGTAGGGACACAATCTTGTCCATGTATAGCTTGGCCAACTTATCAGAATTATAAGTCTCTTTAATTGGCAAGAAATGCGCTGACTTAGTCAGCCTGTCCACAATGACCAAAATCGTGTTATTACCACATTTGGTCTTAGGTAACTTGGTAATCAACTCCATAGTTACCATTTCCCATTTCCAAGTGGGAATCTCAAGTTGTGGGAAGTCCAGACGGTTTCTGATGTTCAGCTTTAACTTGCGAACACGTCAGACACTTAGCTACATAAGTGGCTATGGATTTCTTCAAAGCCCTCCACCAATAATTCTTCTTTAAATCTTGATACATCTTTTCACCACCTGGGTGAACTGAGTATCTTGAATTATCTGCTTCTTGGAGGATTAGATCTCTAAGTCCTTCAAAGATTGGAACCCAGATTCTGCCATTAAATCTAAGGATTCCATATTTTCCAGGCACTAACTGATCAACAATTCTTCCTAATCCTTCATTAGGAATATTAGCCTCTAATAGGGCTTGATTTTATACATCTAATAGCTTCTCATTCAAGCTATTTCTGAGCTCAATGCTCTTGGCATTAATCCTAATAGGCTTAATGCGACTTAAGGTGTCAGCGTCGACATTTGCTGATAGCAAATTTCCATCCAGCGACGCTATCACATGTTCAAATCCTTTTGATTGAACAGATGTTGGAGACTCATATGGTAAGTGTATATAATACACTTTGTGCCATGTAAGTGATGTCTCCACAACTTAAGTGCAAATACAACAGCACCCAATTCCAAATCATGGGTGGTGTAATTCCTTTCGTGCAACTTTAATTGTCGTGATGCATAAGCAATTACTTTTCCTTTTTGCGTTAACACACAGCCCATGCCAGTGTGCGAGGCATCACAATAAACAACAAAATCCTTGATACCCTCGGGTAGAGATAACACAAAAGCATTGCTCAACTTATATCTTAGAATTTCAAAAATTCTTTTTGTTTTGGACCCCAGTCAAACTTGACATTCTTACGGGTCAAGGTAGTTAAAGGAGTGGCTATCCTCAAAAAGTTCTCAATGAACCTCCTATAATAACCAACCAATCCTAAGAAACTACGAATCTCTGATGGAGTTTTGGGTACTTCCAAATTCATTATAGCTTCAATCTTAGCGGATCCACTTAGATACCACGCTCACTTACAACATGTCCAAGAAACTGGACTTCTCTAAGCCAAAACTCGCACTTAGAGAACTTAGCATAAAGATTCTCTTGTCTTAGCAATTCTAGGATACACCAAAGATGTTTCTCATGATCAACTTGATTACAAGAGTAGATAAGTATGTCGTCTATGAAGACAATGACAAACTTATCTAGATACGACTTGCAGACTCTATTCATGAGATCCATGAATGCTGCAGGTGCATTTGTGAGCCCAAAAGGCATCACTAGGAATTCATAATGACCATAACGGGTCCTGAAGGCAGTCTTGGGAACATCCTCACTTCTAACATTTAGTTGATAGTATCCTATTCTTAAGTCGATCTTAGAAAAGTAACTAGTCCCTTGAAGTTGATCGAACAAGTCATCGATCATGGGCAGAGGATAACGATTCTTGATTTTATCTTGCTTAGTTCATGCTAATCAATGCACATCCGCATTGAACCGTCCTTTTTCTTAACAAAAAGAATAGGAGTTGCCCAAGGTGAGGAACTAGGCTGAATGAAGCCTTTCTCTAAAAGTTCATCTAATTGTATTCTCAATTCCTTCATTTCTATCGGTGCTAACATGATACGGAGCTCTTGCAACAGGTGCCGCTCCTGGTAGGATGTCAATCCTAAACTCCACTTGTCTATCTGGAGGTAGGCCTGGTAATTCTTCAGGGAAAACATCGGGATATTCCGATATAACTAAAAGGTTTTCAATCTTTGGCTTTTGCTCATTAATAGTTACTTGTGCCATATAAATGACACAACCTCTCCTCAGACACTTGGATGCCTTAAGCAATGACACTTTCTCTGGCAATCCATAGTGTGAATCTCCAAGAATGGTGAGCATTTCACCAGATGGAGTTTTGACTTCGATGAGTTTCTTATCACAGGCAATGCGGGTTTGATTATGAGACAACCAACCCATGCCTAAGACTACATCGAATCCTGCCAGTTCCATTGGTAGAAGAGAAATAGGAATTGAATGATTCTTAATGGATATAAAACATCCATCAAGAATAGAAGATGTTGTTTCTAAGGTTCCTTCAGCAAGTTCTACTTCATAATGTTTAAGGTTCTTATGGGTAAGTTTAATACTTTATTAAACTTATGGTCGAGAAAAGACTTTTCTGCACCCGAATCAAAAAGAACTCTAGCATATACGTCATTGATGGGGAATGTACCTGTTATGACGTTGTTTTCATTAACAGCCTCCCTGGCATTCATCTGAAAGGCACGTGTATTTCCTTTCTTAGCCTCTCCAGGCTTTGCATTATTACTCTTAGAATTCTTAGGGCAATTGGTCTTAATATGCCCTTTTTCATTGCAACCGTAGCAGACGACATCCTTTAGATCTTTTCATTCTAGGGTCTTATGCCCCTTTTTCTTGCAGATACCACATGGTTTAACCTGTGGGTCAGAATTGCATTGTCCCCAATGCCTGTGGTTACAGGTCTTGCACAAAGGTCTATCATTAGTCCTATGCTGGTTCTTCTTGAACCCAAAATTTTCTCTCTTTTTGAACCTTTGGGAGTAATCCTCTCGTTTCCTTTTTCCGTCACTCCCAGTCTTGACTGACTTTTGTCTCACCAAATCTAAGGTGAGAGAGAGAGAGAGATAGGTCCACAGCAGACCTATAGGTACTAGGCTGTGCAGCCTTTACCATGCCCTTAATCTCGGGTGCTAACCCATTAATGAAATGCACAATGCGTTTGGGTTTAGGAGTGATTAGATAGGAGACGAATGTAGATAGAGAGTTTAAGTCAGTAACATAATTCCGACAGTCCAGATTTTTCATTGTAAGAGTCAGAAAGTCTGACTCTATCTTCTCTAGCTCATGAGGTGGGCAGTATGTCTCTTTGACAAGGTCAACAAACTTGGACCACCCCAAGTTATACAGGTGTACTTTACCTGTTTACTGGACCATTTCCTTCCACCAAATTAGGGCATCACCCTTGAAGGATTGGGATACAAACTTCACCATATCCTTATCAGCACAACCGCTGATATCCACAATGGTTTCCATTTCATCAAGCCATTTAGGCATTTATAGCCCCCTTTTCACCATTAAAGTCTCAGGGCTTACAGGAGACAAAGTATTTATTGATGCACTTTATGTCCGTCACTGTGCGAATAGGCTAGAGAGAGTGTGTATTGAATATTGTATAAATTAGATACGAACACATGACCCAAGTGCGAACGAGAACTGGCTCGTACGAGTGACAATGTGACTCGTACGAGTGATAAACATCTCACTCGTACGAGTGAGCTTATGTGGTTCGTACAGGTGACATCTTGTCACTCGTATGAGCAACCATTCACGAGTTGGTCATGTCTATATATAGGTGTTCTGTGTTCATTGTTTGTAAGTTTTGGAAGTTCCCTGAGGGGAAACGCTGGCAGATTCTCTCTAGGAATTCCGCCAGCCAGACAAGATGTATACTCTTTCGGTTTGAATGAATGCTTCCGCTGATTCTGTTTCTACTCCCTTTTATGTCGTTCTACCGAATCGGTACTATCATACGCCCAAGCTTCCATCTAGAAGCACCGTCACCAAGACCCACAACTGGTATCAGAGCTACAGTATCGATTCATTCAATCTAACAGTTGATGAATCACGTACGCTCATGAATTTTGGACGTATGAGGGGTTTTAGATGTAAAATATCAAATAATCGGACAATCCACAGACATAATGTTAAATTGAAATCTTAGGATTGTTAGAAACTAATTTTCGACCAGATCTGTGCAAAAATCATCTTGAAATTCGAAGAAATAAAGATTCTGGATCGAAAAAACGTAATCATGCTCGTTTGTACGAGAGCATCTGTGGCTCGTACGAGTGACAACTTGTCACTCGTACGAAGGATCACTCCTACGAAGAACCACTCGTACAAAGCACTGCTCATACAAAGTGTTGTGTGCCTAAAAAGAGAAGAAAGCATTTTTTATCGTATTGATGAGATGAGTGTCCAGAAACATTTGGTGATTATAAATTTTTTCGAGATTTTAACGTCTATTTCGGGCTGTTCGGGGACACCATCTAGAGCTTCTGAGTATAGATTTGATGATATGGTCACAAAATGAGGAAGATTTTGAGGTAGTCACTGATACCTGTGCAAAACGTTGATCATCTGGTGTAGTGACTATTAATGGGCCTTAACGTTAAATCAACATTTTATCAAAACTGCAATGTTGGGAAATTTTCAGCAAAATTTGAGTACCATATGCTGCAGTCGCGCCATAATCTTCATTACCATAAGAACTCAACACGTCAGAATTTGCAAAAATGAGGGAGAATAAAAATTTTCACATATATGTTCAAATTACAGCATTTTGAAATTCGTGACGATGCAACAGTTCTGGGTTGTTTCGACTGCAGATTATCTGGGAAACACAGAGGATCGAAGATTCATTAGTAATGAGATAACGTTTATGTCTATTCACGAAATAGACTATACATTTAGAATGTCGTGATCAATAGATGTTCAGAATTTTCAGATCATGATACAGATTGATGCTCAAGGGTTAAATACATGATCCCCGATGTGGAAGTGGAAGCACCTACAACTGCTTATCTTTAACTATGTAAGGCAAATGAATTATTTTTCGGACTAACCACCAGGAAACAAGGATGTCTTGTAGTTTCAGTTGTTCTATTCCAGCGGAGATAGCTATACATTTGTTTTTGTGGCTAAAAAGGAAGAATGTGATTCTGATTGCGGCAGAATGTGTGATCAAAGAATGTTCAGAATTTTCAGATCATGATACAGATTGATGCTCAAGGGTTAAATACCTGATCCTCGATGTGGAAGTGGAAGCACATACGACTGCTTATCTTTAACTCTGCAAGGCAAATGAACTGTTTTTTGAACTAACCGCCAGGAAACAAGGATGTCTTGTAGTTTCAGTTGCCCATTCTAGCGGAGATAGCTATACATTTGTTATTGTGACTAAAAAGGAAGAATGTGATTCTGATTGCCGAAGAATGTTTCTCAGATTCGATGTGTTACCAAATAGTATGATTCCGATGATGATTTGCTGATTGAGAAGATTACCAATTTACTGATCAATCGTGATTACGGAAATCTGGATTTCATATTTACTCAGATATTTATTGACTTGAAGTTTATTGTTGTGGTAATTCGAAGTTCTACCAATTTCCGGTTGGGTTTTGAAGATCAGAGGATCGAGCATCAGAGGAGTGCGCTAAACCGAATGCGGTTATGGTTAACGTTGAAACAGAGTAGCTGCATTGTTTAATTTCAAGTTGGTGATTATTCGAGAAAATTTGTAGATTAAGCAAATCAGAGGAGGTCTTGAACCGTGCAAACAACCACATGAAGATTAATTTCTGGAGAAAATTATTTAAGGGGAATGTTGCTTAACGTAGATAATGCAAACCCGAATCATCAATCAATGGGGAATTACGATGTCAACAGATACGCGACTGAAGTTGCTGAATATTCAAACACGTCTCTCATATTTCAAGATCAGGTTCAAGCTTTGACAG